>LR990004.1:15000-2515000 GCA_905147175.2 Nymphalis urticae | reverse complement strand
ATTAAATATTAAAAAAAAAAACAAAAGAACAAAAAACAATTCAAAATGTATATAATAATCAATAGGCCACGCAATATTTATTTCAATTGGAGACACAGAAATATTTAGTAGCAATCACCTCTCATTCAACACCAAATCAAACAACGATTGACTTTTTAATAGCACGTAATTACAACCCATATCCATATATATTTACGAGCCATAATCGCGTAACGATCTGAGCAAAGATCGTATAACTATTAGATTTTTTGCGCGTTGGCAAATATCTCCAAGCCAAGGTCAGCAAATAAAGCTGCAATGCATTTCGTTTTGTATTAACTACTTCTAGAATCGTTTGAGATCGTAGTTATTAAGGTAGATCTAGAAATTAATACGACATAAGAAAACAAATAGGGTCAAATAATTGGTGTCGATATGATGTGAACATGTTGTAATAAAATTGTAATTATTAGAATCTACCTATAAAGGATATTTTTATGTCAAGACAAAGTGTTTTTAAATATAGTATAATAATTCCTGCCTCATTGGTGTGTTGTGTGTGTCATTGGTGTGTGTGTTGTGTTATTGGCTTTTTCTGGGGATTGTGGAGGTAGTGTAGGTAACTTCCTGACGGCTGCTACTAAGAATTTCCCCAAAATTTAAAAACCCAGTAACCAGATTTGAACCTAGCACCTGTGGGTATGTGTACTAGACCAATGAGGCGATCAGAGTACATTAGAATATAAAAACCAAATGTAAATTATACAGTACTTTCAAATATTTACAATTACAATATTTTATCAAATATATACAATGATCTATAGCCGTTCAGACTATTCTCATAAACAAACGAGAATCAGAAACAATCAATTTCGTTTTTTCGAGACCCCAATTAAAACACACGTAAATTGCTCGATGTGTGTCCAATTAAAAGCAAAGCGTGTCTGTGAGCAAGCAATCAAATCTTAAAGGAACCACTGTGAGTTCGCCATGCCAAATCACCGTGTAATCGTGGGTCGAACTTTTGTACAGTCGCTCACAAAATCTTTCAATTTCGATCAGAATCTAATTGTACCATCATTTAGAAATTTTATGTTATCTTACTAAGTTTAAGTCGAATTGATTTATAAAGATATTATTTTGATAATAGTGCGTTTATTTTCTAGAATACAAAGAAATAAAAACGGTTTTGATATATGAGTACAATTAAGGTATTTTAATTATAATATTTTATTTTACAGGCTTTGTTCTCGTCTGGGTAGGTACCACCTCCTCATCAGATATTCTACCGATAAACAGCAATACTCAGTATTACTGTGTTCCGGTTTGAAGGGTGAGTGAGCCAGTGTAACTATAGGCATAAGGGATATAACATCTTAGTGGGATGGTGGCGCATTGGCGATGTGAGGAATGAAGGTGACGTAAAAGCAAAATTATATATCTTTTTATAAACTTACCATGATTTTGTTTTAAAAACAAACAATTATAGTAACCATTTCTGATTACATGTAGATAAATGTCGTCGCGGACTTTTCCGTACATATTTTAAAGATAGGGGAATACGTGAGCTGGCATACTTATAATATATATATATATTATAAGTATGCCAGCTCACGTATTCCCCTCCTCTTACGACCCGGGTTCCTTCAAACGAGGCGTGAAGAGGCATCTTGCGGGCCGGCAAGGCGAGGGCGGCTAGTGCAGAACCTTCTTCCCGACTGTACTGGCCGTCCTCGCGTTTGGACTCTACTACCACTTAACATCAGGTGGAGTAGAATCATTTGCTCTCCCGGCAAATATAAAAAAAAAATGTATAAATATTCCAGTAGAAATTCTCTATATGATATTGAAAATCTCATTAAGCGGGTTGTTCTTTAGAAGTGGGCTGAAGAGAACTACTAACATTTCTATTTAGCCCTCCAATTAAGTGTAAAGCTTGTCTTAGGATTGTGGACGCCAATAAACCATGGGATCAGAATCGAACACGCGACTTGTACATCGCTAGGCGGTCCGTAAACCATTACTCTTTTACACAATTAAATTATATACTGTACATAAATGTAAAAAATTAGGATTTCTACCGAATTCCTTTGCTTATAATTTTTAGCTTATTTAAAAAAAATAAAAACAATAATATAAATTAATGATATGATATAATCCATTCATTAATTGTTTTAGGTTTCAACGTGGCCAAGCGTATTTCATATATTTTTCTCGTTTTCTTTTTTTGATTAAACTTATTTTACTTTTAAATGTGTCTTATTTTTTATGTATTAAATATTATCCATGGGTTTCTTATGACGATTCGCAAATGAGATCCGTTTAACAAATATAAGTGACAATTTTCTTAAACTTCATTATGGGTTATCATAATGGGTTCATTCTCTTGGTAGCACATACAATAAAATAAGAATAATTTAAATCGGTTCCAAATTGGCGAAGATATTGAGCAAGGAAAACACAAATGAAAAATCAGACGAATTGGATTTATTTTTATAATTGGCTAATAAAATACCAGCAATAACGTGTTTATTGTAAAGAAGATTAAACAAACCTTGAAACTGTTATATATTTTAATTGTAATTAAAAATTGATTTTAATATATATTTCAATTATGTACGTTATTATTTGTAGGATGATTTTGTAAGACAAAGATTTTATAACTTTTATAACTTATTGTTATTATCACCAATATTTATATTGCAAATGAATACCATAACTTGATAATTTTTTTAAAATCTGAAACGTCGATTGTGATGCTGTCTGGTTATAAACATGCAAGTACATTAAAATTACATTAATAAGATACACCAAAGACACGGATAAGACGTCTGCGCAAATACAACAAGAATAAAACGGAAAAAAATATATTATATTGGCGTTTCCTAAAATTTTACAAGACAGGTAACGCGGTTTGCTTTCGAATTGCAGATTGACGGAATGATTTTTTTAAAAATATATACACAATAGGAAAGTGATGATACAATCTAAGTTGGAGCGCGCTTGCCTAGAAGATGCCTATTCACTCTTGACTTGTATGTACTCATATTGAAGGTGGTAGGGAAAACGGAGGTCGGGAGGGTATCAGACCTTAGCGGTGCGGTGCAGTAAACCTCATTTGATCACAATTGAAAAATCGAATGTTCAAATTGGCAGCTGTGCTTTTCATACTCGTCGTGAGTAAATGTTGAATTTTCGTGTAACCGATGGTCCGTGTAATTCGTTGTCGAATTGTATTTTGAATGATAATTTACATACAATTACATGCTTAGTTGCATCTGAAGAGTTGTTATAATTTGATTCCGTTTTGCTATCATCGATTTTAGGCGATAAATTTGTTTATATAGGTGAGATATTAATAAAAGATTCAAATAAACAAAATAGTTTTATTTCAGTTTTGATATTCATTTGTCTTATATTTTTTCTAATATTATAATATTAAAAATATATAGAAAAAAAAAGAAATTATTTAACTTTTTTTTACATATATTAGAAGGAAGAGAAAATGCATTGATATAAGAAATAACTTCCAATGTTTATTTAAGAAAACAAATCTTTTGAAAAACATAATTTTTCTTAAATTCATATTTTTTTCTAAAATAAACATTTTTCTAATAAACGATAACCAAATTGACACTATTTTTGCTTAATATAATTACTGTATATATAAACCGCTAGGCTGATTTATAAAAAATCAATGAAATTGAGCAGGCCCTTATTATATTTATTGTTATTAAAGTATATAATGTATCCTATTGCTACAAGTTCGTTGGTCTCATTCATCTGCCCTGCCCTGAATTTATACGGAAATGTGTAATGAGTATGTTTCGCCGGATACCACACACAGATACGATATGAATATATACGAACCTATATATAAAATGTAGAAAATTATTTATTTAATATACTGGTTAGTTATAAAATTGCGTTGAAGTGATTGGATCTGGGGCATGGATTTGATTGGATCTGAGACATCAGTCTCAAGGCACCAACTACATATATACCGGATCGAATAACCAGGTCTTATTATGTATCTAAATTAGTGACAATTTTTTTTTCAAATGAAAATACTTTTGCGAAAATTTGTTTTGTAAAATCTAAAAAAATATATTAATAAATAAGACATATCTAAGATAGAAACGGCTTCGTTAATCTAATGTTTAGCTTAGAAATCTCGTTCGTGGCCTGTATTTAAATCGCAGGTTAGGCTGATCAATATTTACTGCTTTTAACCAATAACTGTCATTGTTTTCTGAGATCCAAAAAAAATAATTTAAAAAAACTGCGTCAAAATACAGGAATATGATAACAATAAAAAGTGATCCTTTGAAATATTTCAGCGTTCGTTATAATAATAATAATAATGTCCTCCAGACTGATTTCGGCCACGGCGACTACGCAGGAGATATTATAGTGCACAAGTGTGTGCGCAAACAGAGATGCACTCTCTATTCCCTAACTCTCATAATCCAATGGGACGGCAATCCGACACGACCGGAAAGTGTTCAAGCGCAGGACCAACGGCTTTACGTGCTTTTCGAGGCACGGGAGTGTACACACTTCCAACTTCCAGACTCCGGGCTGCTACTGAGAATTTTCGGACAGAAAAACCCGATAACTTTTTATTGGCCCCACCCGGGAATTGAATCCAGGACCTCCGGGTCAGCGGCCTTACATCAAGCCACTAGACCAACGAGGCAGTCATCGTTATATTAAAGTCCCAGCAAATAAAGTTGTAAAGTTATATGCTATTTATGTTCATGTAAACAGATACAATCAATGCAAATAATTCCTGCGGTCGTAAATCAATCTATATTGAGCCATGACTTCCCATTATGCAACTGTCACGTAGTATATCTGCTTTATTGAACAAGGAAACAATATAGTTGTATGTATTTATATAAAATGTAAATAATGTAAAGGAAAATTGCTACAGTTAGTTATTATTTATTTATTTACTAGTCCCTGTCCGCGTTTTATACCGTGCATGGGGGGGGGGGGTGTTAGGTAACAAAAATTAAGTATCAATTAAATGTTTTCGTCGTCTAAGTTAGGCGAGTGAAGTATATTATATATTAATCCATTTTACATTTTCTACGTCACCGTTCATTCCGACTGTATTTCGAGGACATGAAAAAAAGTTCACGGGGTGATCAATTTAACCCCAAAATCTCGCAGGACGAAAGTTTAGACACGCGCAAGTGCGGTCATTAGACGGATCCTTTGTTAAACGAGGGTTGCCGGCGTTAAGTTCAAAGTTACACGTTTTAATAGCTTGGAATAGTTGAAATTCTATCGTAAGCGTTGATTATTTTATAATCCTTATCAAAACGCGTGTGTTCTGATTTTGTATTATCAACGCTAGTTTTTATATGATATTAAACAAAGGATCCTCAGTGCGACCGTTTATGTGTACGAGGTTATCTTCAAAAGGATTATAATGTACTCATACTTTTACATATTATATGTTAATGGTTTTAAAAGACTTGGAAAATTGTGTTTGTAATCAGCTTGTTTCCAAATATGCAATTATATCGGTCAAGCGGTTATCGAGATATCCAGTACGCAACTTTAAAGTACTTAGCATTCAAATTATTTTCATCGATGATTTTACGCAATTTTAAAGAAAAAGCCATTCTTTATACTGCTGAGAACATCCTATCTCCTAAATACACATATGTTAAAGAAATCAGAGCCTTATATACATATTTCCTATTTGATCTGTTGCAATCTGGTAAATATTATTTCAGATATTCAGTATAATATCTAATCACTGTATATTTACTGGTGGTAGAGCTTTGTGCAAGCTCGTCTGGGTAGGTACCACCCACTGATCAGATATTCTACCGCAAAACAGCAGTACTTGGTATTGTTGTGTTCCGGTTTGAAGGGTGAGTGAGCCAGTGTAATTACAGGCACAAGGGACATAAAATCTTAGGTCCCAAGGTTGGTGGCGCATTGGTGATGTGAGAGATGGTTGACATTTCTTACAGTGCCAGTGTCTAAGGGCGTTGGCCACTTACCATCAGGTGGCTCATATGCTCATCCGCCTTTATCGTCCGTATTACGCCCTACAATTCTTATTGACATATCGGCTTAAAAACATATTGATAGTTTATTTTATAAATTCACCTGTACACAAGGTGTATTAGGTCTCGGTGACCTCGTTCCATCAGATACCAATACAGCCTTGGAAATGACAAGTGATTTGTACCTATTGATTTATAAATTAAAAAAAAAAACTTGGTCCTGGTAAAAAAAAATATGGGTAGGTTAGTGGTATATATCGTTTCCAGGTCCGAATGGGTGGATACTACCTACAGCAGTTATTCTATATATATTGTGTTAATGTGTTTCACTTTGAATGGGTAATCCAGTGGAAGTACAGCGAGAAGGTACATATTATACTTCTTTTTTTTTTTTATATTAGCCGGGAGGGCAAATGACTCTACTCCACCTGATGTTAAGTGGTAGTAGAGTCCAAACGCGAGGACGGCCAGTACAGTCGGGAAGAAGGTTCTGCACTAGCCGCCCTCGCCTTGCCGGCCTGCAAGATGCCTCTTCACGCCTCGTTTGAAGGAACCCGGGTCGTAAGAGGAGGGGAATACGTGAGCTGGTAAGGAATTCCATTTCTTGGAAGTGCGACAAAGAAAGGAGTTGCCAAATTTCTTTGTGCGCGATGGAATTGATGTCACAGTTAGTCGGTGACATCGAGAGCCAGCACGCGTAGACTTGTGAAGGAAGGGGGGAAGGGGGGGGGGAAGCAGGAAAGGAAGACTTCAATTAATTTCAATCAAAGAAGAAAAAATTAAATAAACAAATTCGACTTTGAATTGATATACCTTTGAGTATTAAAGGCAAGAGTAGAAATAATAAAAATCGTGCGCTTCTTCATCACTAAGATATATTTAAAAAAACATTTATTTTCAGAGATATTTTAAATGAACTGTGTCAAAATTTTTATTGTTTCTTAATGAATGTTTCAATATTTATTTTTGTAAAGTGTTAATTTCCGTTTAGATATAACATTGTGAGCATTCGATGAGTAATTGTAACATACATTGTCTTTAGCCAACAGAGGACGTTTTCCGGCTGATATGGTGATGATGATGAAGAACATATATTTAACAGGAAAAATTGCCTTGCCTTACTATAAGTCACAGAGTCATCAATAGGTAATTATTTACTTATTTATAATTTGTCCTGTGGCAAAACAATTTTCTAAATATTTATATATATGTATGTCAGTGAACGTTGTATCACAATCATAATCAACAATTCAGTGACATCAATTCCATCGCGCACAAAGAAATTTGGCAACTCCTTCTCTTTGTCGCACTTCCAAAAAATGGAATTCCTTACCAGCTCACTTGTTCCCCTCTTACAACCCGGGTTTCTTCAAACGAGGCGTAAAAAGGCATCTTGCGAGCCGGCAAGACGGGGGCGGCTAGTGCAGAACATTCCTTCCGACTGTACTTTCGTCGCGTTTGGACTCCACTACCACTTACCACTACTCCACCTGATGGTGGAGTGGAGTAATTTGCTTTCCCGTAATATATAAAAAAAATATATATACTTTACTAGCTTCGCTATGTACAGGTAAAATAAGAATATAATCGTATGCTATTTTTTAACAAATGAGATGTAAACATTTGTTATAATCGATCCATTAGCAAGTAAACCGATCCGAACCGATTGTACAATTTGTACAACACGCTTCACGTATTTTTGACGCGTAGGTATGATTAAATATCTTGTTTTTTTTTTTTAAATAATCGAATTGCAATGTAAAAAAGGCAATTGATAAAACCTTACAACTAATTTGTTATTTATTTTGATAAGGATTTTTTTCTTTGTGACATTTAAGTAAAGCAAAACAAGACGCAATTATATATGTTAATTACATTTGTATTTATCAAAAGATTAGATCAATATGCTCTTTTTTTTAATATTCAGTAATACTATTCCTTTTTTAAAATCCGCTACAAATACTCGCAGATAAATATACCTTCACCACATACACATAAATAAAATAAGCTATTTCGTCGTCCACCATGAAATTAAGTAAACGAACTTTTTATTTCTGTAACAATTTCGCTTTCATTACAAAGGATATAAAGAAGAAAAAAAATGTCCACCTCACGTGTGATAAGGACAGATATATTGAATTCTCAATACACGCGGTTCCTTCATCCACTGACCTTACCCAAGGAGTTTTTATTTATCATTCATAGACAATTACATTAAAGTCTTGGAGCGGGACTAATGGCGATTTCAAAGAAGCGAGAGTAAGATTTAATCTTAAAAATCTTTTATTTTTTGAACATTAAGCGCGACTCATAATGGATTCTTTCAGTGTATTCACTAGTGTTTTTAGATAAAAACTCTTGACTATTTTTAGTTGCGTTAATAACAATTGCAAGGCGACAAAGGTAATTTTATACTTTTTTATATATAAAATGACATATTTTCAATTTATTTTATATTGGAAATATTGAAGTTTATTATTTTAAAAATTGTTTTATCATTATAGATACTATATTTTCTCGGAATAATTATTGATAATCTGTGGCTACAAGAAGATTGATTATAAATAGGGTATAATTCCTAAAAATTATTCAATCGAATTTGACCCCAATCAACTAGAAATATGTAGCTTAAGTCGCAAATCATAATTATGAACTACCTATACGTTGTTATCTAAGAGTATTTATTAATCGTAATGTGTATTTTTATGAATTACTCAATATAAAGTTTACATGATTAGCAGTCGAAGTGGCAGTCAGCTGGTCACGTACGTCGAAGGACCGGTGACGTTGGAACAGATGGTTCCTAGAGTGATGAATAATTTCATAAAAATAATAATTTAGGAAAGGTGATGGAATATGAAATAGTGCATTTTAAATATTGAAAGTACAAGAGATAGATTTCACTCAGAATATTTAAATCGAGTTTCTTGGTGTTAAGTCACGAATTCTTTTAAACTTTTCTAACATTATATAACATCGTTACATTTGTTGAATATCATTTATATTTATTGGTATTTACGGATTGAAGTAATCCGTGTTTTAGTGTGAGTTTTTGTATTTATTTTCTGGACGACTGTTGCTGAACTGTTAAAGAATGCTTAAAAAATTAGACCCGCCTTTTGTGCTATATAAAGTATTCTTTTAGTATTATGAAAGAAATTATCAATTAAAACAAACAATTTCTGCAAAATTATTATAGTATAGTTTGGTATGGTTAAATTATATTTATATAATTCTATGAACGTCAAATGCTGGATATAGATCCAGTTAGAAACCTATTCAACTCTTAAAAAAGAAAAAAAATATCACATAACTTGCAAATTAAAAAAAAACTAGTGGCAAGGTTGAACATAAAATTGATGTCAACACAGCACTTGAACATCGATAAGTTGGATTGTATTTTTTAACAAAGGAGCAAGTCGAGTGTGACGAATTAAGTGTGTTGTGAATATTGCAACAAGACGATTGCATTATCAAACCATTTCAAGTACATAATTGAAGTTCAAACATTTACGTTTCATATATATCAGTAAGAAAAATACGATTCGTCATGTAATCTCGAATCGTAAATAACAAAAAACGGTAACTCATCACAGATACTTATCTATTTATTTACTTTGCTTCATTTTTTATTTTGAGTGTGTTTTTTTTATATTTTATCACAAATATTACATTTAACGTCTAACTATAACATCAAACCCAAAAACTTGTAAATAGAATTGAAATTTCTTTGAAAATAATAAGCGTGAATTTTCAAGGTCAATTATCTTTTTTAGTCTTTTTGTATCTAATGTCTGATTAAAAAGATTCTGACGCAAAATAACTATTCTTCTGTTTTATATAGGTAGTTTAAATTTATTAATGATTTAACTAAGGGTCTGTACTACTAAAACATTTTTTACAGGACAAAATTTCAGTTGATTTTGATATTTTGTTGTTTGATAACTAACAAACAAATTGCGGATTCCCATTTGTGATTCGACTGCACTGTATAATGGTAATTAATCTTCAATGTGTGGTTTGAGTTAGTGGAATTGTCCTTGCTGTGGTATATGTAACGAGGCAATAATGCGATCGTGTTCGTGCAGCGTGTCGGAGGTTGACAGGTGCCAATCTTATACGTGCGCGCGCGCAGGCATGGGATGCACACGGTAGGGAAATTTAGTTCAGGATCAATATTTAATATTATATTTTTTAGTTTCAAAATAAGATTGATCGTACTATTAAGTACACGTATTTCGTAGTTAAATTTAATTGATCACTATCAGATTGGTCTACAGGTGAAATTACTAACCACCACCACACCATACATGACCACATAAGTAAGTTTGTCTTGTTATAAGGATTTTAAAAATTATAAAATATATATTAAGACTCGCCTTTTAGTTTCGTAATATATGGTTTCATGGACGGTTCAAATGTCGGTTCGGATGTCAAATCGAAATCGGTATATTTCGATTGTACTCCAAAATAGACTCCGAGTACGCAAATAATACTGAATCGCTGATGATTTCTAGATAATAACAGCTTCGTGGTATTTGTATTTACTAGCGTATTTCGAAAACGATAAATATCAACTGAGTAATAATAGAAGTAAATAAATAGTAGTTTATTTTTTTTTCATTTGTATTGTTTCGTAGTCGGGAGACTTTTGTAATTGATGTGTTATTTTATTTCGTTCGGACTTTCATACATAGTTATGTTTTTGAAGCCAAATAGACAACCCGCAGCGTGCTGGACTAATCTCCAAATCTTCTAGCATTAGGACATTTACGGGCTTTAGTTTTTATTTAAATATTTACTTAATCTATATATCTATAGTACTTACTAAGTAGTTACTTAGTATTTACTTAATCTATATATCTAGAGGTCATACTATAAATAAAGAATGTTAGGGTTTCAGTTGATGTCTCCGGAGTATTCTCTAAAAAATATTACTCGTGAATCGCTTCGTGTGTCGCAGCTCATAAATGAGTTCACGCGTCACAAACCCTAGCAGTGATTGCGGAGGATGCCGACCATTAAAGGACCCCTCGTTCCTGCTCCCGATAACTGCTAACTCGTCCAGGTATGTGAATCTTAGAACTCATGTTAAATATTATTTGCTAATGTACTTTTTATAGATTAGAATATCATAACGACAAAATATATTTATAGTTATAATTTTGACGAAATCTTGTCACTCTTCATTTCATTTTAGTTGAAATGGAGAGGTTCGTTTAAATAAAGAAATAAATATGTGCTTTATAATTGATACTTATAATTAATGTTCTGATTATTTTAATTGCATTTAGAATGTAAAATAAATGAATGAATGATGGTTATGGCTAATATTTTGACAATGATACTCAGCTTATAAATTTTTTGATGTGGAACTTAGCGAACTAAAGTAGTAATTCTGTTATTAAAACTCCTTATCTTTACTAATATTATAAGTTACTTATTTTGTTATGGTTTCACGTCATACCTACTCAATCGAGCATCATTATGATTTCTGCATACACGATGACAGGGTTACAGAAAAGAGTACCAAACGAATAATTAAATAAAAGTTTTAATTATAATTGAACAATATGTGGAAAGTAAAGGGATTTGGTTTTATATTATCATATAATTTCAAATTTCACAAATAAATATAGTATACCCCTATGGTCTAAATGTATCAACAAAGACTTTAGAAGAACCTGCGAAAGAAACTCAGCGGGTTTGAAAAAACTACTACTGTGACGTCACAATGTTTTATATCGATATTTAATACCGAGAGTCAATTGGAGTATTTTTTCGATAACACACATAAACATTTCTAGAAAAATACAAAATGCAAAATGGTTTTTTTTTCATATTTGCCTTGTAGATCGAGATTAACGCGTTCAAACAAAAGTCAGAAGACTTTAAGCTTTACAATATTAGTTTCGATATTTATAATTACAACACGCATGCAATGTATTGTTTTTTATTTGAGGATCCGTCGTTAAGTTTTTTAATTTTTTTTATCACGTGACCGTTGAAAATTATAAATAAAATGTAATCAGGTCCACAAAACGTATTGTCATCTAACTTTCCCTGTCGTTAGATGAAAGGGAACACGAAAACGTACGATCTCTGTACGTGTATTACGTTACGGTATAGTTTTTATACACATCATTTAAACTTACTGGTTACACTGGTGGTAGAGCTTTGTGCAAGCTCGTCTGGGTAGGTACCACCCACTCATCAGACATTCTGCCGCAAAACAGCAGTACTTGGTATTGTTGTGTTCCGGTTTGAAGGATGAGTGAGCCAGTGTAATTACCGGCACAAGGGACATAAGATCGTAGTACCCAAGGTTGGTGGCGCATTGGCGATTTAAGCGATTGGCAACATATCTTACAATGCCAATGTCTAAAAGCGTTGGTGACCACTTACCATCAGGTGGCCCATATGCTCGTCCACCTTCCTTTACTATAAAAAAAAATGATTATACAGTGTTGTATTATTTAATATTTGCTTATAATTTTTGTTTATTTCTGATAATGTGATGTATGTTAATAATTAATTTGTATTTATTGTAAATGAAACTATATCATTTAATTAAGTGTATAAAACAATTACCAAATAATACATTAATGGGGTTGTTGATGCGAATAAATAATTATAAAAAAAATGTTTTTAAAAGATGAAGATAAGATAAGAAAATGTTCAATATATTAAATATTTATTTATCCTCTGTGTATGTATATTTGTTAGACAATAAAAAAAACTTTTTTCGATTAAAAAAATAATCAACGTAACAAAGTTGTCAACAAAATCTCTATTATACTAATAATATATTTTCTGTTATTGTTTCAATTAGATTAAGAACTATTTGTAAAGTAAAATGAAATAATATTTTAAAGATTTCTATTCTAAAGGTTTTTTTTTTGGTAGTCGAAGACATATCTATCCTTATTATTTATTTTACCGACTTGACAGATTTTTCAGACAAATTATAAATTAAACGACTTAATTTTCTGCATATTCCATTTACTGTTTTGTTTTCATTAAAGGAAAAGTAAGCATCGGTTAAATAAAAAATAAATCGAATGAACTATACATGAGTTTTAACCTCAAATGTCGGTAGCGTGATTTTTTATCGCGTTTAAAAAAGAAAATCAAAATGCGGCGATAATTGAGAATACGACCTCGTTCCCTGCAAGATAATATACTCCAAAAAACTGACGTAAAAACCTCCGGGGAAATTATACCGAACACTTGGGGTTGGTTTTTGAATAAAAAAGGATGGACACGAAATATACTCTTGACCGCACTAAACGTAAGTGTTGATGAGAAATATACTTCAAACCGCAGCGAGATTGGATTACCGAAAATTGTATTTTGAAGGAAATCAGGATGCACTCGTTTGTAAATTTTGCGGTTGTCAGAAACTATTATATAATAATAATAATGTCCTCCAGAACGATTTCGGCCACGGCGGCCTATCGTAAGAGAGAAGCCAACTGCGCAGTACATATTATAGTGCACAAGTGTGTGCGCTTACACTCTCTATTTCCTAGCTCTTATAATCTGATGAGGCGGCAATCCGACACGACCGGAAATAGTTCAGGCGCAGGACCAACCGAGTCACGGGAGTATTCACATACATACACTTCCACCTTCCAAACTCCGGGATGCTACTGAGAATTTTCTGACAGAGAAACTCAATAACTTATTATTGGTCCGACCTGGGATTTAAACCCAGAACCTCCCGGTCTGCGGCCTTACATCTAGCCACTAGACTAACGAGGCAGTCAACTATAAGAGTGTCAGAAACTATAAGATCAGTATAAAAGAAGTATTCAAAATCAAATTATACTTTGTTCAAGAAGGCTCATGTTACCTACCGTAGAATCATGTTTCAGTATCATAATTTAAATTTACGAATAATGCATACATATATATCTCTTATTCAGCCCTTTAAATGAGATTATATTTTCAAGCAAAATCAACAATGTTTAAGTTTTTAAAGTGTTTATATACATTACATTTATTTATTAGGTAATCCAACTTGTATATAATAGTAATGGGCAATGTACAGCTTAGTTAAATTTTCTCCTCTGTTTGGAAGCTTTAATGTTAACAGTAACAGTATGTCGGGCTTCCTATCAAACCAAGGGCCTGGCTTGTTCTCCACGTGGGACTTTTAAGTGGACAGAAAAAATCTTTATTAATCAATACCGGCTTTACTTAATGTTGTTTAAGCAGTTAAAAAAATGCGTCCACTTAAGTAAGGCCGTCTATATTAAAAGAATATTATAACGCCATAGATATTATGTATGTAATTTAGTAAAATGTCATCAAAAAAGTAACAGATTATTAATCTATAAATCGATTAAACGTTTACTTCCTTCTCAGTATCCACTACTTGAACAAAATAAATAAGAATCTCTTAAGGTGTAATTGCATTAAACTTAAAGTAAACAATATTAACCTTAAGCCAAACAAAAGTAGAATCTTTGCAAATCAAAATAGGGACGAAAGTTCCTTGTAGAGGGTAAGTGATTTCATTATTTAAGGGCTTAATGCGTAATAATTAGGTTTATACAAAAACAGTGAGGTAGAGATTCAATGAGTTTGTTTAATCGGCTGTTTAATTTGGTAATTGATAAGCAGACTTTTTTCCCAGACAACAGCGCAACCAGAGGGGTTGATGAATTTTTGATTGAACTTCCTTACCTTACCTCCGAGAATCGGAACATTTCAATAATTATTATAAATGTATATGAACTACAAATTAAATGAAGGCTGACTTAGAAATAACACAATTAGTAGTGGTAGTGATTGAAGATTTTAAGTTGACTAACAAACGGAACTTGAAAAATTAAAAAAAACCATTTAATTATACTAAAATTGGTCTTGATATACCACTGTCCCGCTGACCATTATTGAAATTATATAAGAAAATTATACTTTTAATGCAATTAGTGTCACAATGAGGTATTGTAGATGTCATTCGAATCACTGCGTGTTCCCGGTCACCGGACTTCTGATAATCGTAGTAGTACTGACGACTCATTGTTGGTACTGGCATGGTCTGCTGCACTGTTTGTCCATACTTCTGTAAATTATAGCTTGCATTACAAACTAACACATTAAATATTTTCTGCTGTTAATGTTTTGCGAAATTGAATTAATATCTAATGATGATAAAATTATCGAATGATAAAAATCTGCAATGTGATTTAATTTTTTATTGTTTTGACCTAAGTTGTAAACGTACATTTTAGTATTTATTATAAAAGGACCTTAGATGTCGTTGTGATGAAAACGATTTTAAATGAGTACTGAAAATAATATTGCTCGAAAGGTTACCAACTTTATTTAACAACATTTTCATATAAGTTTAAGAGAAGATAAGTCATAGATATTGTGTATAGAAAAATATTCTAATTTTGATAACAAGTTTATAATAATACAGATACTCGTCTTATGGTCTCTAGTGATGACAGGAGGAGTGGTTTTTTTCGCCCAGGGGATCGGAATTGCGATTCAAAGGAGAAATGCTGCTAGCATTTTAGTCGCCATTCCAAGGCCATGATTTGAACAGTAGCTCTTTTTAATTATTATTAATATACACTTAAGACTAACGTAAATAATTCTTATGTAAATTGTTCTTAGTATTAGATAATATAAGTATATATGAAACGTTTATTATTTTATACTCATTATATATTTACTTTTTTATTTATTATATTATACTTATTAAATTAGCATTTGAAAGTCATTTTATTTGGTCCAATATTCAATCGTTAAATATTGACAATTTCTTAGGTTACGAGGTGATAGTTTGATTACGTTTAATTTTTTTTATTGCCTGCCTTGTATTGGCAGATATCAACATATATATATATATCACCGTTCTTAGCTTTATAGTCAAATTGCAATTATATGCAATTGCAAATAAATGCAATTAATTCTTGATAATGATTAAACTTTATATTTGTTCCCGCTGAGTTTCTTTCGCCGGTTCTTTTCAAGTCAGGGTGTTTCCTTTTCCAAGCCGGTGTCAGTTTCTAGTTTGAAAATCAATAAGTAAATCTCATCTCATTGTATATTGAATAATTTGATTTCTCTTGTTAAATACTTCTAATTTCCTCGTGTTACAAATTTTTGCATTTGCATACAATAACATAATTTTTTTCTAATCATCTTTTCTATGTTAAATGTTCTTTGTGTGTGTAAAAGAAGTAAATCGAAGTGAACAAATTAATCATTTTTTTATTATAATTGTATTTTCTGTTAACATTAAAAAAAGTAGAATATGCCATTGTTGACTATAAACATTTTTAATCTGTTGAATATAAACAGTGACTAAAAAATATCACAATTGACACGCATTCTTCCAGTTTGGCTCGAGGCTACCCAAAGTTAACAATGAAAGATCAGACACATTATATAAACCTATATAGTTCGTTATGTAAAGAAGAACGTGACAAAGTTGAATAGGGCTAAATCAGAGGGTTAGGTATTGTTCAGTAACAAGTGCAGTCTTACAAGAGGGTCACACGGTTTGGGGTTAGAATAGAGAATGGTGTGCAGTGGGCACAAAAGTATTAACTCTAAAAAATCTTGTTTTGTTATAGATTTGATTTTTATATAAATTGATTCAATTCAAACTTTGTTAATAAAACGCTTTATTTGCAGTAATGTTTTTAAGTCGTTACTGACATGACGTAAAATTAAAAACACCTTATTTTTTTTGTAATAGTGCTTAACGTGCAGTTCTAGTCTATGACAGATTTTTCTTGGTTATATATGGTCAAGTCCATCTGGGGAGGTGCCACCCACTCATTACTCATTCGATCGACAAATAGCAATTCTTAGTATTATTAAGTTCCGGTTTCAAGGGTGAGTTAGCCAGTGTAGCTACAGATACAAGGGATGTAACATTTTAGTTCTCAAGGTTAAGAGTGGCTATTTACTATCAGATGGCCCATTTTTTAGTCTAATAATATAGGCAATATTAAAAAAAATAAAAAAACTTTACAAATTACATTAGTGCATTAATTGTTATAAAAATTCCAATAAATAATATAAAATTAAAAATAAATTTTACAAAATATAATATTTAAACTACAAATACTTGTACGAAACTGACAAACAATATTATAATATAAAAATAAAATATTCTCCACATATTTCCTTGTTCTATCATCATCCTTGCCCTCCTCACGAAATTTAGAACTTAGAAAGGATATTAAAAAGCACAAAGATCTGGACAAAGGAAGCTTTGCACGTGTGAGTACACGTGGTGCTGGGTCAACGTACTGTCAAAAACAATATGAACTCATTAAACCGCTTGATTGCATTAGAAACAAAAAAGTTTGTCTATGGTTGGATGTGAATGGGCCTATATTTGGTAAATGTCTTTTGTTTTTATGCAGCTGCATCATTAGATTCAAATGGTCAATAGATTTCTGATGATTTATGAAGCTGTGTGTGCTGTTTGATTTTGATTCAGATTTCTCAACGGATATATTACTGGTAACCGTCCGAAATCAGTTATTTTAAACGTATGTATGTTTTATATAGTAAGTTTATTTATTTGACCTTTATTACGAGGTAATAAAATAGAAATTCGATCATCAGGGTTCTAATTTTAAAACATTTTAATATCAAATAAAATTATTATAAGCTTTACGAAATTAATATTAAAATACATATTGTCAATTCATTTAATTAATTAATTTATTATAAGAAAGACAAAAAGTTATAAATTACACAATAAATTTCTTTCAATAAATTTCGCTTGGTGGTAGAGCTTTGTGCATGCTTGTCTGGGTCCTGGGTATCCCTCATCAGTTATTCTACCGCCAAATACCAATACTCAGTATTATTGTGTTCCGTTCGAAAGAGTGAGTGTACCAGTGATACTTCAAGCACAAGGGACATAACATAACATAACAAGGGGCGATGTAAGAAATGGTTCGTATTTCTTAAGATGCCAATGTCTATGAGCGTTGGTGACTACTTAACTTTAATGGTGGTCCATTTGTCCATCCACCTACCTACATTATGAAATATAATCACAAGTCAATCAAGTCTTCACATATAAGTAAATAATAATTCATTATCATAGCTTAGGAGATTGTTGAGACATTAACAACTCAATTAATAAATTAATAACACAATAAATAAATAATAAAGATTTTTTCAAATTCCATTATGTGTAGAGTACATTGTAGACCTTTTACACAATTTGACAATATATTTAATAAAAAAAATACATCTGACGATAAATGATTTTACACCTGCTAATACCTACTTTTTTACGAATATAATCTATAAAATCGTCCTTGAATTATTCACCTTATTTGAAGGGTAATGACCAGAATAATATCGAGTACTACTTTATTTCTTAATAACTAGTGTTCAGCCGCGGCTACGCCCGCTTATTAGGTATGGGGGAAAATGTTTGTATTGGGGGAGTGAGTATGTGTTAGGTGTAAGAAAGTAGCCTATGTCTTTTTCGGGTTCAAAGTTGCTTCAGAACAAATGTCATCAAAATCGGCTTAGTACTTTAGCCGTGAAAGCGTGATAGACGGAGATACTTTCCCATATTTAATATTAGTAGATATGTATAGATTTGCCTTTACTTTTTTTTAATTTCGTTATCAAAGAAATTTGTTATAATATATACAATCATTGTAACAGCCTGTGAAAGTCCCACTGCTGGGATATAGGCCTCCTCTCCTCTTTTTGAGGAGAAGGCTTGGAGCTTATTCCACCACGCTGCTCCAATGCGGGTTGGTGGAATTCACATGTGGCAGAATTTCAGTGAAATTAGACACATGCAGGTTTCCTCACGATGTTTTCCTTCACCGTAAAGCACGAGATGAATTTAAATCACAAATTAAGCACATGAAAATTCAGTGGTGCTTGCCCGGGTTTGAACCCACGATCATCGGTTAAGATTCACGCGTTCTTACCACTGGGCCATCTCGGCTTTTTATACAATCATTATCTATTTTAAATATGGAAATGCACCGATAACCCAATTTAATGTATTTTCGATATATTATTTACTTTATTTTATCTTCAGTTAGTGTTTTCGTTTATATAAATAGTTTTTATTGCCAACGAGATTAAACCTAAGATTTTATATCGCTAGGCGAATAAGTCGTTTCTACACAATCGAATACAATTGCATTACAATAATTCAATTGAATAATAAATCTTATTGTAGCGAAACCATTGCATTACGGCTATTCTGTATGAACAAACTCGAAACTCACCGTAGAAAACGGTCGTGAAATGTCAGAAAGTGATAAGCGACATTGACCTTAATAATTATAACATTTCAAGAACACACCACTCAAAATGGTATATCACCATAAATCGGTTGTCAATATTTCACGGGTGAGTAATGAAATGTGTTCTTACAAAATTGCACTGCGAATACTGAAAATAAATGTGTTCTGCTGCGCTCATAAGAAATTAAAATTACATACACTTTTATATTTCATGCAATCAGATTGGCAAAGAGGTTTCATGATAAAGGTACGTACATTCAACGGTCACCCATAGACATTGCCAGTGTCGGGAATTATATCCATTGGAAACTAAGATTTCATGTCTCTTGTGCCTGTAGTTACATTGGCTTACTAGCCCTTCAAACTGAAACACAAGGATTCTAAGTATTGCAGTTTAGCGGGAGAATATTGATGTCTGGGTACCCATTACATACCCAGACGGGCTTGCACAAAATCCTCTACCACAGACAGAAATGATCAAACCGTGAAACATTAATAAAAGTTATTAATATTTAAAAGAGAAAATTGTTTTTACAGTGAGAGAAATAAAGCAAATCTTAATTAAGTCTCTTACCATATGTATATGTAGTTTATAATATATATATTTTGGTACAAAACACCTTTCAATTTCTATATTTTTGCTATTCCTTAATTTATAAATCAATAGGTACAAATCACTTGTCATTTCCAAGGCTGTATTGGTATCTGATGGAACGAGGTCAGCGAGGCTTAATACACCTTGTGTACAGGTGAATTTACAAAATAAAGTATCAATATGTTTTTAAAACGATGTGTCAATAAGAATTATAAGGCGTAATACATGGCTATATATGTTTTTATAGAATAGGAAGACGGACGAGCATATGGGCCACCTGATGGTAAGTGGACACCAACGCCCTTAGACATTGGCACTGTAAGAAATGTTAACCATCGCTTACATCGCCAATGCGCCACCAACCTTGGGACCTAAGATTTTATGTCCCTTGTGCCTGTAATTACACTGGCTCACCACCCTTCAAACCGGAACACAACAATACCAAGTACTGCTGTTTTGCGGTAGAATATCTGATGAGTGGGTGGTACCTACCCAGACGAGCTTGCACAAAGCTCTACCACCAGTATATGTATTCCTTACCTATAATTACCAGTAAAATATTCAGTGGTGCTTGCCCGGGTTTGAACCCACGATCATCGATTAAGATTCACGCGTTCTAACCACTAGGCCACCTCGGCTTTATACCTTAGGTGTACCTAAACCTTCCTCACGAATGTACAGTGATCGTATGCGCTGTGATGTAAACCGTATGAAAATCAGTTCAGAAGTTTTGTATTGTTTCATAATATGTGGTGATGTAATCAACATTGAATAAGTCATCAGTAACTACAAAAAAAGTAAGTGAAATATATATAATACAAAATTTTTAGAGCTTGTTCCTAATAAAATAATAAAAAGCGTAAATTAATGAGGTACGAGTATCATTTATAGGGAAAGGTCAACGACATTTTGATAAGTAAACACCTTTAGTACATGTATAATTAAGGATCACCTGATATTATATAATATGTAAGCTATACGAATTCATTACGACTAAATCTGACTTGTCATATCGAGTTTAAATCGGACATTAAATTAGATTAAATTGATATTTTAAATTTTTAGTTAAAAAAAATTATGTTTTCAATGCCAACCAAGTTCACTTAGAGCAAATATCGAAGGGGTAAAATGGCCTTGAAGAATAGAAACATTGTTCTTTTCGAGTGACTATATAATATTAATATATATAAATAATACGAATAAATAAGGAGAAAATAAAAATATCGCAAAATGACGACACAAAAGACTGTAGAAATTAGTAATTATAAACAAATACCGGGTTAGGTTACAGGTGGATTTTATTTATAGCTCACAAATCGAATTCGGTAATGATGATCTGATTTAAAAATCACAGTTGCTTGAAGTATGATGAAGTTAATATAATGCTAACATCAAAAGTTCATAAGTAAGACATTGATTTAGGCCATCGCATACAATCATAAAATATTTTTATTATACCAGTTTACTTTTAGTGATTACTTGATTTCATAGTCTACGAAAATAAATTCGCTGATTTGGCGGCTCTTTTTGGGGTCTAAAAAGAAGTGGCATAGTCTTGTCATGAAATTTCTTTATTTGGTTTTGTTTTGACATTCTTCAAATCAAATCAAGATCAAAACAAGATCACAAGGGGCATTTTTTACATAAAATAAGCCACAAAATATTACATTTCCTTCCAATGTCGTTTTTTTATAATTATTTTTTTATCTTTGATAAAGGTTTGGCTGAATAGGCTTCTTTGTTAAGATCCAGTACGAAATTTTCGGGATAGGTAGTTACGAGACGAGATCGTAGATATGACAAATAATGTGAAGAAGATGTCGTGTGGCTTATATTGAAGAATAAACCCCATCTCAACCACCGGGTGTCGTAAGAGCCGACGAAGGTGTAAAATCGACCATTAAAGCCTCGTATACGAGCAAAAGCACTAGCATTAGGAAGACGGCCGATCGTATGAGTTTGCCAAAATATTTTTCTTGCTCTTAAAGCCAACTTCGTTGATCACAAATAATTGGAATATAGCGAACAATTCAAATATGATTATGATGATAACTTACTACTGATCTCCAAATTAAATCTTTCTATAACTATAAGTAAAACAAACACACATAATTATTTCTGATACCCATTTAACTACGAAATATTTTGTAATAAAAGGGCATTGCCTTAGACAGGTGCCTGTTTCAGGGCCATTCGAGTACCGATTACAGATAAAGAGGTGACTGACATTCAAATACTTGACTATCGGATATTAGAACTTAATAATTGTTATAGAAACAAATGATGTAATTATGATTTCAATTCAAGGGCAAGTATACATGTATTTTGACCCTGTCATTAGTTTGGGGGATTTTTTCTAAACTTATAAAATTAAATACATATAAGGCAGAAATTCAGCAAATATTTTTTTATTGATTTTAATTTTCGGTACAAATATTTTATAGTATTTTTTTCTATATACCGGTATTTATAATACGCTTGAAATGTAATTGATATCATAACATTTTTTTAAAAACTGGTCCACATTTCTAGTGACCCAAGAGCTGGCGCTTACGTAGCCCAAAGGCTAAGTCTAACGGTTTAGTCAGTCAGTCAAAAAGTCAGAAAGGAAATAGTTCCAATGTCTTGGGTACAATACCACGAGACAATCTTTTGGACGTCGTATTTGTGCTATAAATTTGTAATGTATAGTTTGTTTTATTTTAGTTTTAGTTTAATCTTATAATATTTTCGGTTCCTCTAATGGTCCTTAATCATTATATGATTTTTTGATCTATTATTTCCAAGAGTCATTCCAAAATCAATGATAAATAAATACCGAATGTTTTTCGCCTTGAATAAAATATATATATTTGTTCTATCATTCCAAGTATTTGGCTCAGTCATGTGTTTCTTATTAAGATTAATTATTTGATTTGAAAAGTTCAGTGACATTAGCTTTGCACCTTTTAATATCGTTGGTGTTATCTACATATTATTTAGTTACATAATATACAAACTTAAGGACAGATGTTGTATTTTTTCGTGTTTTAATGTATGGAGTATGATTAATATCATGTCTTAGCACAAAAAATTACGAATATCATTTATTAATTTTTTAGAGTCACAAACCTGGATACAATAAATGAGCTGGTATATACATGAACACAATGACTAATTTAGCTTGTATACTGAAACACAGAACATTGTTCATCAGTGCTTTCTCTGTAACTGACTTCGTATCTCACTTCTGAAATATTGGAAACCGACTTCGCTATTTTGATGCATTTATCCTTAATGTTATAATTAAAACTAGTGAGCTGGTTTGCTCACGTGACAGACATAATTGACAAATATTAGTGACCACGTTTGCCACTATGATAGCGCTGATCGTAAATTATCAGATCATTGAATGCGGTACGGATTTTAATAGAAAGATTTTGAACATCAGCCTCAGAGGCAGTATGACAAAGTAATTTAGTGCCCTTATTAATTTTAAAGATTTGAAGCGCTGTAGCTCAGCAGCAGTGACGCTGCGATGTAGGACTTTAATGGCTCCACTGTGCTTTGATGAACCGACTCGGATAAGACATATAATAATTTGTTATAAAAATGTTGATATATTAAAGAGCTGTTTATTTATTTTTCGGTTATTAATTGTTTGTGTATCAAAAGTTATAACAACTCGAGTTTACGTAGTTTCATATATGTTTATCAATTTTTACCCAAATAATTATAATAAGTATTTTTAGGATTTTTTTAATTTCTGGATTCCTGGATATGATAAAAAACGCTGTATTGCTTCGGTTATTAATGTTAGGATTTTTTTCATTATTCCATACATAATACAAATTTAACGCGCGTAAAACAAAAGGACACGTCTAGTTTATAATACAGACGCATTCAAACAAGTTACAACCATGTTAAAAATCAAAACATCCACTTTTACTCATAGACTTTTATCAAATGAACCATTTTAATGGCCTCAGGCGATTTGTTCTTACACTACACTTTTTTTGATAAGACTATCATAAAAAGACAAGTGTTACTCCGGAACGCTCTCACGTGTTTATGTGCCCGAATCCTTTAGAGCGTTGACCTTTAGATCTTCCCATAAATCCTTTGTGGATCTTTCGAGAATGTTTGTCTATTGTATTTTATACGTGTTTGAGTGATGCATCTCGGTCCGTATATTGTTAGAAGTAATTATGTTAGATATAATTATATCTATACATCGAAAGCTTCTACTCGCGATATCGTTTAGTACCTTATTACTTATTAAACTTAATGATTTTTAAATTTTGATTAATAAAAGGATGACTGAAAGAAACTCTTTTATGGGATAAGACCATCCAAAAAAAAAATTCTTTTCCGGTCATTCTTAAAGTATTGTTATAAGTTCTTGTTTGAAGGTTGAGTGAGCCAGTGTAATTACAGACACAAGGGAGATAACATTTTAGTTCCCAAGGTTGACGACGCATTGGCGATGTAATCGATGATTAACACTTCATACGTCATGATATATTAATTTGGCACGTTAAATCTTATCGTACTTAAATCAATCTCACTTTACGAGTTATTTACCTGAATTTGTACAAAGTTTAACGTTGATTTAAACGACAAGATACCGCAACCTTACACGATGACGCAACGTGCTACGTCACGACGTCGTAACGTGTTTATGTGTGGTAGTCCTGATTCGTTCTTTGCAAATATTATGACGTTAATCATGCTATTTTGTGTTACCATGGTAATTAATATAAGCTTACTTTTAAATGCTTTGGAAGAATAATTTAATTGATAAATAATAAAATAAGTAACCTGATTTGTTGCAGCTTAAAATTGGAACTTAATTACATACGACCTTTTTGATTAATTTTTTTTATTTATTGTTAATATTTTTTGAGTTCGTGGTGATTAGTGTTCGATCGCTATAAATAAATTCATTTATTTTGCTAACGCTTCGAGACAGTTTTCTTATTAGTCTTTTTATCTACAAGGCTAATTGGAATGGAAATATCGACTACTTAATCATAATGTTAATCAACCATTTGTAGTCATCAGAAATATGCGATAGATTATTTATAAGAGCCGATATGGTGCAGTTGTTAGACGTGAATCTAAACCGAAGTTCAGTTTCTTAGCCGCTTTCTAACACGACAATTGATTTGATGTGTTTAATTTGTGTTACCAATTCATCTTGTACGACGTACGAAGTGGAAAATTCTGCAACATGTTTATCCATACTAAGCATAAGCTCTAAAGCATAAGCTGGCGAAGCTGCGTGCGGAAATTAGTATCATATAATTGAATATGATTTATATACAAAATGTGTGATTACTAATAGTAACGTATGGTTGCATTAAATTTTTTTTTAAATCTTTAAGTATATAAATTTAGACCAAGTGTAAATTGTCAAACTATCACATTCTTGGTTCACTATATTTGTTATCTTTATGTAACGTTAACTGTACTATAGGCTTATCGAATCATTTTAAAACTCACTAGCCCGGTGGTCCTAAGTCGACTAAGATTAATGGTAAATTTGGACCCTTACACAGAACAAGAACGTTCTAGAAGTGT
Source organism: Nymphalis urticae (assembly GCA_905147175.2). NCBI lineage: Eukaryota > Metazoa > Arthropoda > Insecta > Lepidoptera > Nymphalidae > Nymphalis > Nymphalis urticae. The sequence goes on along the minus strand of LR990004.1, from coordinate 2,489,567 downwards.
GATCTAAGAGTTGTATAAATATAATATATTGTATATTGTTTAAGTATTTTTACGGTATTAATTTATTAGTGTACTAATGGAATACTGTTAACAAAGTAATAAAAAAATATTTAACAACCAATGGTAGAACTCTGCGCATGAACTGGGTAACACCCATTTATTTTTGGTATAATGGTGGTAAGTGGTGACCTTATTAAAATAATTTAATTTTCTTTGAATTTCTTAATATGATGTTATATACTTCGCTTCAGAGGGAAAAGAGCGACGGCATTTCTAAAGGAGACGCTGGTTTATGTTCATTTTGTAGACAAACGTTGCGACTGTTGATATACTTTTGTTTTTATTTGCTTGAGATTCTTACGTTATGATTTAAAACAGCCGAGATTGCCCAACGTGTATAATGCATGGATCTTAACCTAAGTTTGCAGGATCCAGGTTCGATTCTGAAGTTCACGTAGTTCTCGTATCCTTGGTGATAAAGGAAAACATGTGACTAAGCGAGCCTAGCTGTCGAGAACGATCTGATAAATAAGCATGACAAAGGACTTCGATGATCACATATATTTTTTTAATTAAAACAAAGTGCGGTTAATAATTTTAATATATCATGAATTAATGAAAACACTAATTGTGATAATGTCAGAAATAAAAAAAAAACTATCCTACCATATGTTTAGCTTAGCCGGTGTCACTTGGGATGATGTAAGGATTCTAATGACACCCGTTACATTGAAATCTGTCCTGAATAGATTCATAAGTTACGGTGGAACAGAGATATATACATATCAACCCAGAAAACATTGCACTCATTTTTTGGGTAGTCGTGTAAAAACACAATTATAGTGTATCGTTTCAAATGTTTTTTTTTTTTAAATAAAATCCCAACTGACGGCTGCGGTCTCGATTATGTAGCTTAAGTTTGTTTTCGTGTACTTATTTCATGAATGGAATTCTTGTCATATCCTGATTCTCGAATTTGACTACCAGTTTTAAAATTCAATCATATATTTTTAAATCCATTATTTTTTAATGAACGATGAAACGAAGTTTTTTTAAAATGTGTATTCTATGTGGATAATGAATAATACAAAAATACATATAAATTTGTTGGTGGATCTATTATAAATATATTATTATTATTACTACTAGTATCGCTTCGCGTTTTCGCTTGCAGAAATTTAAGCAAATTGAAGTTTCAAACATATATCAAAGTCACTGTATAAATAATATTTAAAGGTAAGATTTGTCCAGCTTAGCTTCTGAATGGATAGCTAGCAACACTACATAGTAACATTACCTTGTTATACATATATCATATGTTATACATAGACTATCATCAGACATTCAGGTATCTTGTAAACAATTGATCGTGATGACAGAATACAAATTACGCGCTGAATACATTCAACCAAGTAGGCGTAGTTGAATATTGTTGTAGTATTACTTTGCAAGAGTATTTACATTAAGTACAGTAATGATAAAGTTTGTGACGGATTATATTAAATTACTCTTACGATTTTACATAAAAGTATTATTTTGGAAGAATTTTTGAAGGCAAAATATTGTTTGAGATGTTTTTCGAGCTGTGGAGATTACACAAAAGTTTTTCTTTTTTAATAAAACTTTTAGGACAGTACACTAAAGCAGCTAATGAGATAACAATTAATATTAATTTCTTGGTTGTACAATTTTTTTATCTTACAATCTAAATCCTAAAGTAAATACGGCCATGTTCTTACTCGGTGGTAGGGCTCTGTGATAGCCCGTCTGGGTAGGTACCATGTACTCATTACATATTCTTTTTTTTTATAGAAAAGGAAGGTGGACGAGCCTATGGGCCACCTGATGGTAAGTGGTCACCAACGCCCTTAGACATTGGCATTGTAAGAAATGTTGCCCATCGCTTAAATCGCCAATGCGCCACCAACCTTGGGAACTACGATCTTATGTCCCTTGTGCCTGTAATTACACTGGATCACTCACCCTTCAAACCGGAACACAATAATACCAAGTACTGCTGTTTTGCGGCAGAATGTCTGATGAGTGGGTGGTACCTACCCAGACGAGCTTGCACAAAGCTCTACCACCAGTTATATTATTCTACCACTAAACAGTAATACTTAGTTGTGTTATGTTCCGGTTGGAAGGGTGAGAGTGAGTGAGTCAGTGTAATTACAGGCACAAGGGACATAGCATCTTAATTCCCAAAGTTGATAACGCTTTTTTATATAAGGAATGGTTAATACTTCTTTCGACGCCATTGTCTATGGTTGGTGGTAGCCCTACATAAATTATAAAGAAAAAAAGAAGAATATTCTTTCTTAGCATTATAAAATAAATATTAAAAATTAATTCGATAAATATCCATCGTCTCAAAAGCAATATTTAAGGTAATATTGTATTCTCATTATAACGTAAGTTTTTATGAGAAAATAAATTCTTAAACCATAACCATAAGTAAAAAAAAAAAACTAAAATATGCACAAATTCATTTCGATGAATCTATTAACCCTCCATTTTCCCCTCACTTAATTAATACACTGCTTATTACTTAACTTAAGTTTTGACTAAGCATTGTGTTGTTAAGTTATTAAAGTTTGTTTAATAACTGCTTAACAAGTTTACAAGCTAGTTACTCTGATTGGATCTTAATTGCTGTTATAATGATTTAATGAAATGTATATTGTGTGAATTATACAATTATTAACGGTAGTTTTACGGACTGGACAACCTTTTTAACAAATTATGATATTAGTTGAATTAGAAAGATCTCTATTAAATGTGAAAAATACGCACTATTTAAAATGTTGTAATTGGTTGTTTTATTTGAGTTTATAATTTTATGTTCGAAAATAACTTTAAAATTTATTGCACTAAATAATATATTCCTTGATATTTATATTTGTACTGAACGCAAGCAGCATAAATGCGGTAAATAGTGCACAAATACACTTAATATCTTGATAATCTCTATAATTTTCAACCAAAATCGATCTAGTAAACCACGAAACATTACATACAGACGGAGTTATTTTTTCACTTATGATTAGTTATACGCTCACTTATCAATGTTTTTGTTATGACGAATGACGCATCCATACATTGTGCTATTCAAGTATATATATATATTCATTGAACTTTATTGCACATTTTTAAAGTAGCTTATAAATTTTCACACGGTCAAACTATCTGCAAGCTAAATTTTATCAAAATGTATTAAGTGGCTTAAAGGTAATAAGGTTCGATATAAATATATATATAGTTGTATTGAATATATATATATAGTACAATGGATTCGATTAGATTTTATAAGTATTGACTGTGATATTCGACCTGATCGTTACGACCAGTTTCAACCAGACTGCCAACTGCGCAGGAGAAATCGTAGTGCAAAATTATGTAACAAAGGTGCTTCCTATGAGTGAAGGAATAGCCTCCCTTACATAATCTGATGGGTCACCATTTCAAAACGACAAGGGAGACCTCTAGTGCTGTATGACGTGTTTGCCAATTTATATATATGAACATATATATATGGACTATATGAATTGACAAATACGGAAGATGTTAATTTCTTCTTTCTTTACTTCGACTGAAAACATAGGCTCGACATTAGCCAGCCTCTAGACAAAAACAGCAGTTGGACGGCTTGGTAATTACAGGAAAAGGTATTAATATTTCATTAGCTTAATTATACGATGTACACAAAAGTGCATGGACCTTTGCGTTGATAAGGGCACGTTGACCTCTCACTGATAGGTCAGTTTAAGCTATCGCATATTTGTTTGTTTTTGTTATGCATTTTAATTTTACATTACAATTAAATTAGTTATGGTGTTATCAGGGATAGATTATTATTCCCATTTGTTTATAATAATATTATAAATGAGAAAGTAAGATTTAGTTATTACTTATTACTATACTAAGTCTATCTATCTGCTTCACAGCCAAACCACTGAACCGATTTTGATAACCTTTTTTTTCACGCTGTGACGTCACGGTCACGGAAAGCTCAAAAACCTAGCTCCCATGGGGGGGGGGGTCTATGTGGGATTCTTACCCACTAAAACCACTGCGATGGCTGTTCTCGGCACAAATCTGAGAGGCTGAAGGATCGTGTTGATATAACGCATCCGCGGCCACTCCCAAGCTCTCCTCAGGGGGCGAAGATAATCTCGGCCGCCCCGCACTCCTCGCTAGTGCGTACGGCAGCGCGAGGCTATCCCGTCCCCCTCAGGGGCGTCTGACATAAGACACGCGAGGCCCCCACCTCACGCATCCACGGCCCCGGGGTTACTCTCTTTAAAGCCTGGGCGTTGGGGCTGGATTTTGATAATCTTTGCTATGATGATGCGCTACCAACTCGGGAACTAATGTTGTCTCTGTTCCTAGTAGTTACACTCATCCTTCCAACCGAAACGCAATTAAGTATATTAAGTATTGCTATATATATTCTAGTTTTTCTGTTAGGCATTACAAGAACAACGCCTTCACATTATTAGTATAGATATATATTTATATCCATTTCAAAAATATCACAATCCAGTGTTATTTTTTTCTCCCTTCATCCATTTGTGTATTTGGAACCGTGGCCTGATTTCGTCTCTCCCATTTATTTTTATCTCCGGTCAATTACTGTATTTTATTTTTATTTCTAGTCATTTCATTATTTATTTATTATAAAATATAAATAATTATTTTATATAACGCCTTAACGTGTTTTCCGAGGCGCGAGAGTGTAAACTTCTCTACTTCCGGCAGCTACAGATAATTTATCTAGGGAGAAATTCAATATCTTTTCCTTTCTCGTTTTTTATCTCTCCCAAGGTGCGCAAGCTGCGCAAGCAACGCTCCCGGTTCTCCGCCTTCCGTTTCCAGTTGAGTCCCGCAACTTTCTTCGAGTCATTAGTCCTTAGTCATAAGTCACTAGTTATAAGTCCTGGCTGGAAAGACCCATAGGGGCGTTTGCCGAGCCGCGGTCTCCTCTTCAGGACTCGTCTGCTCAAACGGACATCGATCCTTCAGTATACGTGGCCGGCAGGTCATTGTCACATCAGTCTGCTAACTATGCAAGCTATGCCGTTGACTCCAGTATCCGGTCTCATTTTTTATTTTAGCTCAGAGAACTTCTGGACTAGTTCCGCAGACCACGAATTCCATATGACATGGCCGGTAAGAAAGATACGTTGTTCTTTTTTTTTAAAAATAGTCTATTGTAATTCTCTGGACCATCATTTTTATCATGTATCCTTATTTATTTGTCTGTCAGTGCAATTTGACGTTCAAATATAGCGTTATAATAACGAAATTTCGGCGAACTCTCAGTCACGGTGTGTGCGCGACAACAATGCACAGTATAATAACATCTTAGCTCGTAGTCGACTTCGAAATGATCAATGTTTAAAATCGCATATAACATAAAACAACTGTATTTGATTTTGGAGAAAGAGTAAATAAAAAAAATGTTTTAAAGTTTAAATGACGGTGTTGTTGTATTTTCCGTTTTAATTATGATTTTTCGTTTCATATTACAATTATCTTTTTCGTCTTTTGTATAATGGTGATGTCATAATATGAATAGCTTAAGGCTGTATACACAACGGCGCCACAAAAGAAGCGGCACCGCACGGCAGTAATGGCGGTCGGTTCATGTGTAATGAACGATCAACTAAACTCAAACATATTTTGTAAGAAGTACCACTCGCTTTTGTCGCCGTTACAGCGGCGGCGCTTCTTTTGCGGCGTCGTTTGTATATAATTTAATTCTTATAATTTTGACTTGGAATTTCATACAGATAAAAATCTCTTTATTTTATTTTATTTTATTTATTTTTTATTTATTTTATTTAAGGACCACTAGTAGCTACTACATGTTTTAATGACAAATGTAAAACAATTAAGTGAAAATAGCTAACATTTACAAAGGAACACTTAAGTCATGCTTAAAATTCTGATTGACTACACGTTTTATTGACAAGAACTAGCGTAACGAGTTTTCACGCAGTGGAAACCTTCAGAAAGGTACCTAGCTCCCATGGGGGGGGGGGAACTGGGTTTATGTGGGATTCTTACCCACTAATACCACTGCGATGGCTGTCTTCGGCACGGATCGGAGAGGCTGCGGGATTGTGTTCATATAAGGAGGACGGAAATGAAATAAAAAGTTAAGACTGTCATGAAAAGAAAAAATCAGATCGACGATTGCGTCGCGAATGTTTTTCTCATATGACGACGACGAGGTCCGATACTGACAGCAACTTTATTGGGACTTTTATCAAGTTAATTGGTTGTAGACATAATAAAATATTAGTTATAAGGATTTAAAATAATTTCAGGGTATATTTCTCGACTCATATTTTTTATGCAAAACATTTCGTAATACGCTGCCAAAATTATTATAATGTTGGTTAATAAAATTTCTATTATATAGATTATAGACTTACTTTATCATACATATCGTAACTTAGTGCAAAAGAGCATGTTCGAAAAATTAAGTTCCAATTAAAAATTGAAATAAACGTAACCCATTATTTGTATTGTAACTTTCGAACGCGAAAAGATGTGATAGTAATTTCAGAACTTCTACATGAAAATAAAATCAGTATTACATTATTGGTGTTAAAAAATAAAGAATTATATTATGTTCTATACAATTATATCAGTTATCAATTTATTTTGTTAAGTAGACACTTTTCAGATATTTTTGTTCAATATATGATATCCACAGACAAAAGCACGTCTTTCGACAAATGCCTTTCTTGTTTATACATTAATTTACGTTATTTAATGTGTCTTTATGTTCTTATTTCCAGACAGCACCAAAATCTAAATTTTAATTGGACTCTTTGACGACTCTAGGTGTATGTATTCCTTGGTGTTATTGGTCTTCATGGGATAAATTCAACAGCTGGATTTTATTCGGCCAGTCTGTTCAATCAGGTCATCACTATTATGGACTGTCATTTTAAGGTTATATTACAGAATCTCCTTAGTGGTAATCATTTATTTCTTCACCAGTGTCCTCAACGCATCTCCGCTGTTGTTGTGTGAAAATTAAATAAAATTAAATGAATAAATATTAATTTATTAGTTACATATTAAGATAATAATAATAAATTTCGGCCAAGGCGGTCAATCTCAAAAGAGAATTGTCAACTGCGCAGGACATATGTGCACAAGTGTGTGCGCAAACATAGGCGCTCTCTCTATTCCCTAACTCTCACAACCCGATGGGACGGCAATCCGACACGACCGGAAAGAGTTCAGGCGCAGGACCAACGGCTTCACGTGCTTTCTGAGGCACGGGAGTGTACACACCTCCAACTTCTAGACTCCGGGCTGCTACTGAGAGTTTTGGCAGGAAATCTAAATAACTTTTTATTAGCCCGACCTGGGATTTGAACCCAGGACCTCCAGTGCTTATTTTATTTATCTGCGGCCTTACGCGTAGCCACTAGACCAACGAGGCAGTTATAAAGTTAAGTTTTTAAATATTAAGTTATTTGTAAATAAGATCATAATTATGCATTCATGATGATATGGTCTAATTACAACAGTATTTTGGAAGTTCAGCCATTGTGAAAACCGATTGAAATGATACGCTTTTAGAGATTCGTAAACGAGATAGAGAGATAAATTACAAACGGAATTGTAATTAAACGAAAGGTTTTATTTTTGAGGCATATGTTTTTATAGCTATTAATTACCCATTCTTGAAGTGAATCTTTAAAAAGTAAAGTATCTTAATTATAATTATAAAAGAAGAGACTTTTCTGAAATGTCTAACTGAAAAAAAAACGAATCATCCAATATACATAATATTTCTATATAAGTAGCTGTGCTTCGACGTTTCCCTGGCTTTAAATTTAGACTATTTATGTGATAAGCGTGAATTTCATTTGAAACATTCTACAGCTGAAAGAAATAAAAACTTTTTGCGTCAACGTTTTATTCAATTTATACATATATAAACGTTATATTTAAATTGCCGAGATGGCCCTGTGGTAAGAACGCGTGAATCTTAACCGATGATCGTGGGTTCAAACCCGGGCAAGCAACACTGAATTTTCATGGGCTTAATTTGTGATTATAATTCATCTCGTGCTTTACGGCGAAGGAAAACGTCGTGAGGAAACCCGCATGTGTCTAATTTCACTGAAATTCTGCCACATGTGTATTCCACCAACCCGCGTTGGAGCAGCGTGGTGGAATAAGCTCCAAACCTTCTCCTCAAAAAGAGAGGAGAGGAGGCCTTTAGCCCAGCAGTGGGACATTCACAGGCTGTTACGGATATATATTTAAATTAGACTTCGAATGTTTACCTATAATTAAATTATAATTTATACCTATAGTATATAATGTATTCAAAACTTTTAATCACAATAATATAGTTTTACATTATAATAAATGTATTTAATATAATGTATATAATATCTGTGGGAATATTGCGTTCACGTATTAGATATAGCGTTACGAAGGAATTAGCTGTAATATATTGAGAACACCATGACTATGTTACTCGGTCAGGATCCCATTGAGCCGAGGAAGGGAGAAGGTTGCCTTGACCTACTTCGTTAATAGAAAGATGAGTCCCTTAAAGTAGATGATATATGTTGTTGCGCATACAAACCAGTTATTACTAGTTTTTTTATGCCCGATACGGAGATATAATTTATCTTTAATTTATTTAGAATATTTTGGTTAAAATTTAATTTTTATCAGCTTATTTGTGACTTGTAGACTAGCTTTGAATGATCTATTTGTTATTATCTTAATTATATTATTAGATTCATCCAACTCTTATACATTATCAAAATCGATTTAGTAATTTTAATATCTGATAGTAAAAGAATAAAACAAACGATTTTAAATGTTTAAATGAATATATAAAAAGAATGAAACGTTTGTATGAGCTACGTAGCTATTTACAATTCATAAGTCACGTGAAATTCTTCGTCTAAATTATGTGGTTAATGAGGAAAACAGTCGGGCTGACTGAATTGCGGCCCCCGTGACAAAATGAGCGTTCATATCCGAACGAAATCCATTTTTCTGTAAAGGTAGAAAAGAGGAAATCTATTTTTAAGTTCTTTTCAGTTCATTGAACTTGGTTTATTTCCGTCGTGTAATATGTACAATCGAGAACGAATACCTGGCTAGTTTTTGGCAAGATTACAATACGATAATGTCGCGTCATACTAAACATCAATTATGCAAAATTACGTATTTACATAAAATCCTAATCGTGAATATAATTTTATATCTTTTTGTCATAAACATAATCTAATAACTTCTAACTCTGATCACCATTAAATGGCATCCCGGGCACCATAGTTCTGGGTGAGATCGAATCTAATCTCGGGATATCCGGGTGGGAAAATCTGGATTATATAATTATACATTCAATCGTCAAACGACAGTAATATTTTTTTTTTTTATAGAAAAGGAAGGTGGACGAGCATATGGGCCACCTGATGGTAAGTGGTTACCAACGCCCTTAGACATTGGCATTGTAAGAAATGTTGCCCATCGCTTAAATCGCCAATGCACCACCAGCCTTGGGAACTACGATCTTGTGTCCCTTGTGCCTGTAATTACACTGGCTCAATCACCCTTCAAACCGGAACACAACAGTACCAAGTACTGCTGTTTTGCGGCAGAATGTCTGATGAGATACTTGATAACGATATTCTACAGGATTATATAAAGAATAAAATCTTACGGTCATACTTATTTTGGTGGATTAGTTAAGCGATGTGTCTTCTTCTTTCGAATGTTAAATCAGTAATGACAGAAAGAGAGAAATGAATGATTAACTAAACAGCTACTACGCAACGTTTATATGTATGGCTGTTAGTATACGTTAATTTTTATTTAAGGTTTTATTTATCTTAATGGGCCACCTTATTGTAAGTGGACCCCACCGACCATAGACATTATGACTGTAAAAATACTAACCATCCTCTACACAGTTCTTTATCAGTCAGTGCGCCGTCAACTTTAGGAACTAAAATGTTAGGTCTTGACCCTGAAAATACACTGGCTGACTCACCCTTTAAACTTCCAGGCTGACTTGAAAAGTCCAACTACCAATATAAGATAAATACATAAATGATATAATAATAATCGTGAGACATACGAGCAATTACAATTATATACAAATAAAAAGCAATCCAGATAGTGATTGTACAGAATTATTTATTTAAACTTTGGGTTCTTGTAAAAAAAATGCGTAACAGTGGGTATTACAATCATAGGGAATAACTTGGGAATTTTCATATAAGCCATGTTCGACTCTGCCCTTAAAAAATATTCTTGCAGAAGCTATTTCTTATACCGAAAAAGACTTATACTTTAAAACGAAGAAAATTAAAGATATTAACAACCCATAAATGTCTCATTGCTAGGTCAAGGTCTTGTCTAAGGTTTTAGGTAGTATATTCCACCACGCTGCTCAATAGCAAGTAGGTGGAGACACATGTGACAGAGATCGCCGAGCACTAGATTATATATAAGCACAAATTAAAACTTGAGAAAATTAAACTTGAACCCGCAATTTTAAGTTAAAATCCATCTATTTTTACTATTGTATGGTATTGTGAGCTATTTCCGTTTTAAATTATCCTAATTAATATTTAAATCATCCACGACCAATCGATTACCAAACAGAAGCCAACAGAAACGTTAAACAAAACTTGTTAGACAAACATCGAATCGAATTACAGTTAATGTAAATGTGACACCTAAACCTCTTTGAAACAATTCCTGGATGCTCTTTCATAAATCGAGTTAAGCCCCGACACGAGACTTACATATCGCCTCTATTTCAATCATATAGAGTACAAAATCATTTGACGCAATGATTTATAACTAAAGCAATGAAAATACAACTTTAAATGTTTTAAGTGAAGGTTTATATTTATTTGTTGATAAAATAAGTACATCACAATCAGCTGGTGTAGTCGGCTTACATCTGTCAGTTGTGGCGCGAACTCTGCGCGCGCTTCATGGGCGCTGAGTTAGATTTCCCGCGCTTTTGAATTTTGACGTGCGTTCGGAAATACGTGGAAATAAACACGGAATTGACAAACAAGTTTATACATGTATCAGATAAAATAGCTGGTAAGTTTATTGATTAAATTAATATAATTATATTTGAAACTGTGATTAAATGGCGTGTTAAAATCTTTTTGTATATGATATACAAATTATAATTGATAAACAAATTCACTATTTTTATTTCCTTGAATTTCTATTGACAGAATTTTTCTTTTCTTAACAGAATTTTTAAGATTAAGAATATGCTTTACTTTTTGTTATAAATAGAAGATTATATATGAATATATCCAATAGGTAAAACACAGGCCCGGTTTTGGAGATCCAAGACCCCTAGGCATTTTGACATTTGAGACCCCCCTATTTCGCAGCGGTGAGAGTAGTAGTGGTAGAGGTACCCTACCTAAATCATAATTGTACTCTCCGTATACCTCGGCTGGCTGGGCTCCTAAGATAGTACTTTGTAGGCTCTTAAAACAAACATAAAAATATTGAAAACCCGTAATAAGTAAAGTCGACCCTACCGAGCTGGGCTAATGCTACCTCTATCTTGCTTAAGAAAATTTGTAACTGAGTTAGTTAAATTTAGACGAAATAGTTATAATATGTATAATATATTTGGTACACTTTTGAACATTTTTGAAACAATCTATTTCACGTGCTGACGTCATTCGTCATTGCTCTGACATTTTGGTGACCTTTTCGTTATTTTTAAAGTGATTATTGGTATCGCCTTAGATTATCAGATATAATAAATAAAAGAAAGGCAATAAATGTAAGACATATGCATTTATGTTATATTTATAATTAATTATTTCGTAATATTATATGTAATCTTTTTGTAAACAAATTAATTGGCTGTATATTGAAAGACCTTTGTCTTTAGAAAAAACAACAACTGAATAAAGATGCACTATTTTCTTGACCGTGAACCACAGAAATCTATGTGCCCTACTGGCACAACTTAAAACCATTAACCATATAAAAACAAGAATCCATGAATCTTCCTATTAAGGTCAAGGCGGTGATCATATACATTCCATGACGACAATAGGATTGTCCCATTGTCATAGCTTATGAATTTAAGCCTTAAAGCGTATATGTAACCTCTTTATAATGCATATATTTACAAGTAGCTGTGATTATACATATGTAAGAGACTAAAAAAATGTTGGATAGACTTATAGTTTGTTAAATGATGATAGACTTATAGGTTGTTAATGACATTTCAACTAACATGATAACATATGAATAATATATTACAATTATATATATTATTTATGTTATTCATCAAGCAGTTTGAACTTAAATAGTAACTTGAAAATAAATATATTAAGAAATTAAAATACGAATTTAATAGCATCAATAAAAAATATTTTACTATGTAACAGCCTGTTAATGTCCCACTGCTGGGCTAATGCTTCCTCTTCCTTTTGAGGAGAAGGTTTTGGAGCTTATTCCACCACCCTGCTCCAATGCGGGTTGGTAGAATACACACACAATAGTTTCCGCACGATGTTTTCCTTCACCGTAAAGCACGAGATGAATTATAATCACAAATTAAGCACATGAAAATTCAGTGGTGCTTGCCCGGGTTTGAACCCACGATCGTCGGTTAAGATTCACGCGTTCTAACCACTAGGCCATCTCGGCTTAGTAGCTATTTTACTATGGTAACACTAAATTTCGAATAGCAATAACAAACCGTTTATTTTGTTAATTTAAATTTCTTATTTCTTACTTAGACAGAGCTCAATACAACGCTCCGCTTTTAAGAGACAAGTAGATACGTCCCGTGATTTCTTTCTATCATCGCATAGTTTTTCATATCATTATAATAAGAGTAACCGGAAACTTTGACATCTGGTAAGACGAGATAGGGTCAACGTCCCTGTTCGGCTTAGAACTTTACCGAGATGCGCTTACGCAACCATATGAATGCGTTTACTAAGAAAGTGTGATTATATCTCGTTATTGCCGCTTTAACATTGGAATTAAAATTTTATCTGTGTCTATGATTCGTGTCGTAAGAAAAATGTAAACAAACTAAGCAACACGTGACGAATAATAATAAACAATAACATTAAAGATAATAAAATGCGTAAGTTACAATCTAGCGGGCACGGGGGTGTGTTTGGAAATTATTCTACCACGCTATTTGAGTGCGGGTAAGTACATATAGATGTAGAAGAGTATAAACGTCAAATGTTTTTTTTTTTAATTTTTTGTTTCTTCTTTTTGTAATTGTGTTTAGGAATGGTGTGTTCTCCTGAAATCGGTTGTTCATAGTTAGTTTTAGGTTAATGTAAAGCGTGTTTTTAATGTGTGTTATGTACAACTTCGAGGTCCAAATAAATAAATAAGAAATATGCAAACATTACCAGTACGTTTGCATCAGCAAGAGCTGAATTATGAACACAAATGAAGCCTGATGCTGTAGTTCCTGCTTCCCCTTTCCTTCACAAGTCTACGCGTGCTGGCTCTCGATGTCACCGCCTTACTGTGACTTCAATTCCTTCGCGCACGAAGAAATTTGGCAACTCTTTTCTTTTTCGCACCACTAAAAAATGGAACTCTTTACCAGCACACGTGTTCCCCTCCTCTTTCAACCTGGATTCCTTCAAACGAGGCGTGAATAGGCATCTTGCGGGCCGGCAAGGTGGGGGCGGCTAATGTAGAACATTCTTCCCCTTTGTACTAGCCGTCCTCGCGTTTGGACTCCACTACGAGGTGGAGTGGAGACATTTGCTTTCCCGGATTTTATAAAAAAAAGAAGAAAAAAAAGCACATGAAAATTCCGTGATGCTTGCACAGATCTTAAAAGTATTTTTGTTAAGATCAATATTATGATGATTGTTTATACCAACTGAGCTATATCACGTTTAAATAAAATACTGTATTAAAACAAAAATTTACTCAACTAATTTGAAAATTACAAAATTTGACTAATTATAAAAGAAACGAGAACATACACGATAGCTTATTCCAATCGAAGTTAAACAAACCTTCGATTTTAAGATATATGAGATTTGCTAATAGCTCTGCTATGTTATGTACTACAAACAATTCTTGATTATATATCTTTATTTATAATACAACACTATTCATGTAAACTACTTATCCACTTTAATTTCACTTCTAAAGTTCCGATAACCTCAATCGTTGATATTTGGCATTTATATAAATGCCAATTTTTCGTCCATAATGAATCACAGATTATTCATTATTGATTATATATATATTACAGATATTGCGCCAAATTATTGTCTAAGTTATATATTTGTACTCCTATTACTATTATTATTATTTTTATATAAAAAAGAGTAAGTCCTCAACTCAGTTGATTTTATTATGTTCGTTACCTCAGATCTCCATTGTTCCAAAAAACTCCATAATATAAAAATTATGAACATTTATAAACATTTATGAATCAATTTCAAAAATTACTACCCGTTGGTCGCTTACTCGATACTAAATATTTGTTAGGTATATAATTTTATTCTCCATTGAACTGCATTGTACGGATTGCTTATACGGCTTCAAATGTCTATGTCCCGGGTTAGTTTCTGGTTCGAGGCAAAAGTTGAAATTTTTTGCAAATAAATTCTCAATTGCAAAACTACAAAATAACAAAAACTATAACAAGAATATTCATATATTGTATTTTTTAAGTTTTATATTTTGCCTTCTGTGAGTACGTTACTTTAAAAAATCAAATTAATTATCTTTAATTCATAGATTAATAGACAACACACAGACAGGTATGATTATAATAACTATCGAAACTTATTTACTTACCAACATACTGAATTAGAAAAACGTAAAAAAATTACACAAAAAGCGCTATCGTTAGGATAACACCATATTATATTCGGATATATTTCGATATAGGAATGAAATTGACACATTTTATTCTTTTAAAAGAAAACCCTGTCAAAACTATCATTTACATTGGCCTCAATATTAAATCAATTAAATTTTCCGTAACAAAAACATGTACCTTACGGTATCTCCTTTGTGAAGTTTTATGTTAATTTTAAAACAATAAGTGATGCAACAATGAACCTCATAGAAATCGGTTCAGTGATTCTATTGTTTCCGAATGTATAAACGGTAACTCTGTTTAGGCTTGTTTCCTGTGAAAATAGATACGTTTTAATTAAATCTGTGGTAAAATGGTATTCTTCTGACGATGGAATAGTTATTCTACAACTCCGTAACGTGTTACGGTTCGAATGATGTATCTTAGATATCATGGTTGGTGTACAGGTGAAGTAAAAATTGATTTAACATTAATAGAGAAATAATATTTTTTTTATCATATTTAAATTTTATTCTGCCTTGTTTGTTTTTTTTCGAAATATTTATAAGGATTATTTAAACTCGGGAACAATAACATCATCATCGGGAGCAGACATCAGCTCGAATTTCATAATCATAACCAATTAAAAATACACAAATAATACTATATATGTTCTTATAGCTTATTTTCTAAACAATTTTAAATTATTTTTTCACATTGAGGACAAAAAAATGTAAATAGAAATAGTAGAGTGAAATCTAGAAGGCATAGAGAACAAAGCGTAGAGCGTAGAGAATGAAGAATACTTAGATTTTGACACGTCTCAGCCTTTTTAAGTTGTCGTATGTATAATGAATAAAATCTACGTTAAAACTATTAAAATCTTCTCCTACTTCCATCAACACAATTGTCAATTATTGTCAAATTTGTTGCTTTATAATCATCTATTGTTGTCGCTACTGGTATGTTGTTCGACAACAGCCATTGTTGATTAAATCACCCATTCGTCAAATCTGTCGACCGTAAACAAATAACGATTTAAAATATCTTATAGACATTCGAACAATGTACACTGGACTTGGGGATAATGGTTAAAGGATTTATGGAGCTATACGATATCTGAGGTTAAAATATAATAATATCTGTATTTTTTATAACGAATTTGTTATTGTTATAATTAATTATTTATTAGAAAACTATGTATAGTCTTTTTTATAATATACAAAATAAAAAATAAATAAAATAAAATATCTGTTATTAATCTTTAGGACATTTTCGGAAATTGTGGTAGTATTGGTAGGTAAGTTGTGCAAGCCCAGGTAAGTACCAACCGTCAAAATCCAATAGTTAGTATTCTTGTGTTTTGGTTTGGCTTGAATGAGCCTATGTAACGACAGGAACAAGGAAATTAAAATCTTAGGTTAGTCTGGTCCCAAGGTTTGTGGTGCATAGGTGATGAAAGGAATGGCTAAGTTTACAGCGTCAATGCTGACCACTTACCAGCAGGTGCTTACCTATTTGCCTGTTAGCCTGCATATTTTTTTTTAATATTAAATACAATAATTATCTTAGTAGATTATCGTAGTAGTGTATTAAATACAAGTAATGATCTTAGTTAACTGATATTTTTCATTTACTAAACGAAGTTAACAGAAGGAAGTTCTCTATTTGTTTGCATTAATATATATATATATATATATATATATATATATATATATATTGAATGTATGTGTATATGAGTGATTGTGTACGGACCGATGTAGTCAATTCCTTTTCCGTAACCGTAACAGCCTGTGAATGTCCCACTACTGTGCCTCCTCTCCCTTTTTTGAGGAGAAGGTTTGGAGCTTATTCCACCACG
The DNA here is from genome assembly GCA_905147175.2 of Nymphalis urticae. NCBI lineage: Eukaryota > Metazoa > Arthropoda > Insecta > Lepidoptera > Nymphalidae > Nymphalis > Nymphalis urticae. The sequence goes on along the minus strand of LR990004.1, from coordinate 2,472,849 downwards.
CTGCTCCAGTGCGGGTTGGTGGATTACACATGTGACAAAATTTCAGTGAAATTAGACACATGCAGATTTCCTCACGATGTTTTCCTTCACCGTAAAGCACGAGATGAATCATTATCTCAAATTAAGCACATGAAAATTCAGTGGTGCTTGCCCGGGTTTGAATCTACGATCATCGGTTAAGATTTACGCGTTCTTACCACTGGGCCATCTCGGCTTCTTAATTATTTAATAATTGCTTTTGCGTTGGGTTTAATATAGTTTAGACATGCGCAAAGCGCACGGGTAAGCATAAAATAACCAAATAAATACTCGCATTATATTTCTTAAGTGTTAAACAATGTTACCTTACGAAACCTATATAATTTTATTATTACTATAAAAGCGTTAGATAATAGTTATTGCACGACTCCGTTATGCGTACTCGAAGCATGATAGATTTTTTTCTAAATAACAGGATTCCCTCCATTTCGCCTTAAGAAATCGAAAGTGTTTGAACATGTAAAAAATGTACAATGGAATGTTACGACCATTTTAAAACGAGTCACGGAGTTACTCGACCATATACAATTTTATCATAATGATTATAGCCTTTTTGGTTCGTAACAAAGTGCTCCAGTTGACTTTGTGTTAGGGAGACAAATTGCTGTCGAGGTAGAAGGTTCGTAGAAGGGTTTCACTTTTTTTTTTATTATAACTCCTATTTCACCTTATTTTATCATCAAGACAAAAGAAAAATAATACAGTGTAAGCTATGTTTTAGGTCGCGTAGCACTCAATTTATATTTTGTATGGAGCCTTACCCAGAATTCTAATAAAAATGTATTTTGATTCTGCAGAAAAAAACTTGTAATTTATTGAAAACTGATATTGTTAATATTAAAATTTATCAGAATCCGGATATACCGTCAAAATTGCCGGATATTTCGTGTTTAAGTTGGTAATTCGATATTAATAAATAAATACCACTGATTAGCTGAACCCCATAGAGCCCTAGAACACTATCTTAATATATAAATAAATTTGATTACTAATATTTTTTAGTACCTTTCAGAAAAAAAATTATATTTGCCCTTCAAGAAATGTATTATTTTATAGATAAGCATTGTATCTTTTGTTGTTATCAAGAGATAATAAATGTTTTTATTTTTACAACACTGCACTCTGTATACATTAATTTGTTTATTATATTTTTTTGGTTGTTATTATCAGGTCTGTGCTTTCTTTATCATTTAATTTTAACTTTTAAAAAGAATCATCTAAATGATTAAAATGAAATGGATTTTGAATATCATTATTCGTTATCATAAATGCAAGCTGCAAATACTATTTAATCATACCATTACAAATGCATGAGCGATTCTACATCGTGTCTTATCGGCAAGGGCATTACGACCTTGACTATTGTTACGATAACATCCTCAGCACGTGTCTATTTATTGAACGAATTTACAGCAGCTGATTTTAAAATGTCAACACATAATATTTTTTTTTAAATCAAAGCACCTTTTTAGTTTAGATTTGAGATTCCCGAGATAGAGAAAAATCATTAGAAACGTTGTAGCGTCAGTGTTGGGCTACGAAGATGGCATGAAAGGCAAATAAATACATTTGAAATAAGAATTCACCGCCTTTCAACGGCAAATACATATATGTATTTGAAATAAGAACGAAAGGGATGTAAATGACGAGACAGATTAAAAAAAATATATTGACGGATAAAAGATTTGTATGATGTTAAAAAATAAGTTGATAGTAAATATGAAACGAACGCGATCTTTTTTATATGAACAATTAATACATCAATCGATTATGTGGTAGAGATTTCGATGAATAGGTAATCAGTTTACTAATAAGGTGAGAGATAAAAAACCAGATGTACGAGAAATATATAAGAACAAAGTAATAAGTTAAGCTGAGATGGCCCAGTGGTAAGACCTTAACCGATCTTAACCGATGATCGTGAGTTCAAACCCGGGCAAGCACCACTGAATTTTCATGTGCTTAATTTGTGATTATAATTCATCTCGTGCTTTACGGTGAAGGAAAACATCGTGAGGAAACCTGCCTGTGTCTAATTTCACAGAAATTCGGCACATGTGTATTCCACCAACCCGCATTGGAGCAGCGTGGTGGAATAAGCTCCAAACCTTCTCCTCAAAAAGAGGAGAGGAGGCCTTTAGCCCAGCAGTGGGACATTCACAGGCTGTTACGGTAATAAGTTACGGTTTTATTAAATAAACTATGACTCGTTTAGTATACGTATCTATAATTCCTCTCAAGCTCAGTGATTAAAACATCGCAAGAGAACCTGCATGTCAGAGATGAAAATCTGTTAGATATGTATTTAGCCCGCATTGGAGCATGTGGGAGAATAAGCTACAAGTGACCTTAGACCAGCAGTGGGATATTTACAGGTGTTACTTTTAATCTAGTTTTAAAAACCACCATTTTCAAGGTTTTTTTTGTTTATTATAGGCGCATTTTCAAATAGGCTAGCATATAGACCTCACCCACCACCATTCCGATGCCGAAATGGCCTAGTATGCCGAGATGGCCTAGTGGTTAGAAAGTGTGAATCTTAACAAATGATCACGGGTTCAAACCTGGGCAAGCAGTGCAGGGCAATATCAGTGGTGATATTCGTGTGCTTAATTTGTGATTATAATTCATCTCGTACGTTACGGTGAAGGAAAACATCATGAGGAAACCTGCATGTGTCTAATTTCACTGAAATTCGGCCACATGTGTATTCCACCAACCCGCATTGGAGCAGCGTGGTGGAATAAGCTCCAAACCTTCTCCTCAAAAAGAGGAGAGGAGGCCTTTAGCCCAGCAGTGGGACATTCACATGCTGTTACACCATCATTTATATTGGTACGGTGAGAAATATTAACCATTCCTTAAATCATCAATATGCCACCCAATCTTGGGAACTAAAGTTTTTTGTCTTTTAACATCTTAGCTCCTTTTTCCTGTGGTTACACTGGTCCTTTCACCCTTCAAACTGGAACGCAACAACACTAAGTATTGTTGTATGGTGGTAGAATATGTGATGAATAGCTTTGTCTAGTCCTACCACCAAGCAAACTGTTTTAATATAGTATATTTGATTTGATATTTAGAATAAATGTGAAACGATGTGTTAAAAACTAATATACGTGTCCGTTTCACCGTTAAAATGTAATGTAATGTAATCAATTACTCGCATTTCACTTTCATCAGCTCTCCCGTGACTTGAAATGGACTACGGTAATGAGTTCTGTACCATGACCGCAATTAACGTCACTTTCACTTTAAAGCGTCATCATTTTTATTATAGACGTACAGACCGTCCTTACTAAAATATTTTGTGTTAGCTGTATGTTATATTATAGTCGTACTATATATATTCTTGGAGTAATAGTGCAAAGAGTGTCAACAAAAATATTACAACCCGTCTTATTGCCTCTACTGATGACAGGAGGGCTGGTTGGTTGAATTGCGATTTCTGCTATTATATGTTCAGCATATGCTATGCTGCTAGCATTCTTGCCACTATATATATATGTATTTATTTAAGGCTATAATGTTATTTAACATTAATGTAAAGTGACAAGTGATAATCATTACTGCGGTAAATACAAGCAGCAATGTACAAGATACGTTGTCTTCCACGTCATCGATGCCATCCAGGGTTCGTCTCACAGAAGGCCCTTACAGCGTGTTCTGATCCCTTAAGTCCCAAAATCTGGCTTGAGTTTTAACACCTGTGAGGCTATCGAGGCCAACAGTAAACGTTTCAGAAAAAAACCTGTGTGTATTTGAATTTGTTTTTCCTTCAAACTATGATACGTATATAAGCTTATTTCAAAGGTATTTTCTTTTACATCGAGCATTAATATATCTTTTTAATTTCAGGGCATCGTTTGAACTTAACAACATTGCGTCGGTCTTTGACCTTTCATTGTTATCATTTACATTGAATTAAGTTCAGTTTACATTGTCACGCACACATTACAATTGTTGGTACTCGATAATCACAAATAAAATAAGATGATAGATCAATAAAATTCCGTATATTAAAAAAAAATATAAACATTTTCAACAAGAGGGATCGCTTCCTAAATCTAACTTAAACTCCTGGAATTTGCCGGTATTTAATAAAAATATATATTTTTTTTTTTATAGAAAAGGAAGATGGACGAGCATATGGGCCACCTGATGGTAAGTGGACACCAACGCCCTTAGACATTGGCATTGTAAGAAATGTTGTCCATCGCTTAAATCGCTAATGCGCCACCAACCTTGGGAACTACGATCTTATGTCCCTCGTGCCTGTAATTACACTGGCTCACTCACCCTTCAAACCGGAACACAACAATACCAAGTACTGCTGTTTTGCGGCAGAATATCTGATGAGTGGGTGGTACCTACCCAGACGAGCTTGCACAAAGCTCTACCACCAGTATAATATACATATATTGAGGCAGGCAGGATCGTTAGTCCAACCTTGGCCTATATACACTGGCCTTGTAAGAAATCACTAGCATTCTTTACGTCACCGTTACGTCATGGTTTACGTCACATCACAAACCATGGGATATAAAATTTGATGTCCCTTAACTGAGTTAAAAGAATGCAGTGATACAAAGTATTGTTGTATGGTGATAGAGTATCTTTAAGTGGTGGTGATACCAACCCCAATGGTTCTAAATGTCATGTACAGGTCATGTAAACAAAATAAATATTTTTTGTTGAAATTTAATTGGAACCAAATGTATACCATCTATATATAAACCAAAAAAAAAAAAGAATTATCAAAATTATTGATATGTTTAAATTTGAATTGATTTGATTTAATTTAGTATTGTAATTTAATTCGAATTAATTTAATCTAATTTTAAATATGTAAAATCTCGAAAATATTATTATTGTAATTTATGTTTTTTCTATATTTATTGTGTTGTATATAATTATGATCCTTGTTTGGTCGAAATAAATGTTTCTTATTCTTAAAATCGGTTTATAAATTACCTAGTTCTGAGATAACAAACAAAAAAATATATTCGAATTACGCTTCAATATTTGTCATTTAGTTAAATTTTACCAATAAATAAAAATAATTCCAAATACACAAATTAACTATTATATATTATATTGTGTATTTATATATTCAAGATGTTTAATATAATAATTACTATGTTTTCAATATCATATAACGACTACTGTCAGCTTGTAATGATAAATAATTTAATCGGTCGTTCACACACAGACGGGAAGCATTCATCTTAATTTTAGACATTAATTAGGTCGACTGATTATATATGTATTTTGCATTTTATTAAAATAAAAGGATCATACGGCCGAATCCGTAACAGCCTGTGAATGTCCCACTGCTGGGCTAAAGGCCTCCTCTCCTCTCTTTTTGAGGAGAAGGTTTGGAGCTTATTCCACCACGCTGCTCCAATGCTGATTGGTGGAATACACATGTGGCAGAATTTCAGTGGAATAAGACACATGCAGGTTTCCTCGCGATGTTTTCCTTCACTGTAAAGCACGAGATGAATTATAATCACAAATTAAGCGCATGAAAATTCAGTGGTGCTTGCCCGGGTTTGAACCCACGATCATCGGTTTAGATTCACGCGTTCTTACCACTGGGTCATCTCGGCTTTTTACGGCTGAAATAACGGCCTAATACTGAAACGTAACTCAAATCAAACACTTAATTGAGTACTTATCTTTGAGCAGCTTCTAAATTTAAATGGAACTCTCAAACGTCACTCATACGTTTTTTGAGTGTGATTAGCTGAGTGTCCCTCAAAAGTTTGCTTAAGTAAACATTAAATTAAAATATTAGTTTGATACATTGTTGATAGTCGGATCGGTTTTGCTTAGAATGATCTATCAATACATACGTGCACTGTTTTAGGTAGGTAGTGAAATATATCAGTATTTCTAAATTAACTGACTTATATAAAACATAATAATTTATAAATTTGGACATAAATTTATAAAGTAAAACATTTCAAAATATAATAAGTGATTAGGCTTATGATAATTTTTGAAATATTTGCGCATATAAAAACAAACCTTCCTTTTCAAAGTCGGTAAAATGTCAATTATAGTATTCCGAATAAGATTTGTAATACGAAATATTTTTGTTTTTTTTTTTTTTTAATTTATCTCGAGTTCCGTTATGAGGGTTATTACGATTTTGAGAAAAGTAAATAAAAATTTAAAAGACTCCGTCAACCCGTAATGGAATGGCGTAGTGGTAGCTGGCTAAAAAAGTTATCATTTACATATTCTTAAATTCATGTAATTATGAAATATAAATATTGAAGCCATTCCATCACGTGTGATACTACTTTCAAGTCATCAAATGCATTACCTTAGTGACATAAAATATATTATATACAATACAAGCATGAGACGAGTTTCTATTGTAGCAATGCGCATGTGCAAGAAGCAACGCATGCGTAGAATACTTAAACCACAGATTAAAAACGAATATCGAATAGACAATACACTTAATACTCACAAAGGTTTTATATAATTTCATACCCCAATATTCTACAATATTTATTCTATTATTGTATGCAATTTGTCAGTTGCCCTGCCTACTCTATTGATCAGCATCTCCCCTCTTTTTCGCACTCCCAAATCAATTTATCGATCCGATCTTTCGTCTCGTTCGCTCGCTGTCATTCGTTTGATGACAGTCGCTACTATGAGCTGAATTGTTAGGCGTTATGTTATATTTACAAGAATTTGTTAGATATTATTATTGTGATTTGTGAGAGCTATATTTTTGGATTAATACTGGTGAGTTATTTTTCAATAGATATATAAAAGACAATTTCGATATTCATTTAATTTCTCACATCTTAAATTACTATGAAAATCAATATTTTATTTTCTTATATAAAATTCCTAAAGAAATTATACTTATACGTGAGTCGTTTTATAGTTACGTTTAAATATTATATAATAATCTTTTGATTGAGCATGATATTGATTATAAGGCAAAATAAATGCGTGACTATGTCAAGATTCATGATTCGTAACGATTGCAGGCCATATTTTCAACGATTATATATATTTTACTTTTATTATTATTTATTTCTAAATGAAATCGAGTAAAATAATTAACTACGTGTGACGTCATGATGGATAAGCTTGCTATATACACATAAAACAAATGTAACAGATGGTCTGAGATTCAATACTAAAATCAAATAAAAATTAAAGTATTACAAAATACGTAAACATTATATTCAATACACTTAAACTTGTTTAACAATTTAACACATACGAAGTCAAATTAAGCTCATATTTATATAAAGAGTTTAGGAGTTATAATGTTTCAAACATTAAAATTGATAACGATGTGAGTGAAAGAATGAAGAGTGGTTCTTAGTATATATCCGACAGGTGCATTGCATGCGCGTGCGCAATGTTTATTGAAAGAACACCTGCTAGGGGGTTATTTTTAGGTTGTTTGATTGTTTGATGGTGAACTCAAAAGTACTCGAGAAAAGCGATAGTTTAAGATCTAGCTCGCCTAACATATTCATAAAATAATTTTTACTTCTATTTAAAAATACTTTTAAAAACATATGAAATCATAAAAGATTTGGTTGAGCAATAAATAATAGGTTTAGCTAATGATGTTGACATACGTACACCAATAATATACGTCATATTATTAAACATAACAAAGCAGAGCAGTTATAATTTTCACTGAGCTGAGCGTATTGACAGTCTAATTGCTGGCTAGTTAGGCCTTGGGCTTACAATACAATTGGACCCGGATCAAGCTATTAAGTTAGGCCTTGGTATTACAACCCGGCTCAAGCTATTAAACAGTTATTGGGTTTTTCTATCACGAAAATCGCAGTAGCAGAAGGCGAAGTTGTATTATCACTCTCGTGCCTCGGAATGCACGTACTGAACTGTCCGGTATTGGCGGATAGCCGTTTCATTGAATTATTAGAATGACGACATAGAAAGTGCATCTGTGTTTGCACACGCTTGGACTCATAGTATTATGTGTGTAGTTGGTTATCGTTTGGGTGAAAATCAGTTTTCTACATATAAGAAGAAGTTTACACTTCCATTAAAATAAAAATGTCTATCCAACTATTCCACTCAGGAGTGTAATTCTGAAAACCCATAACGCTAGTCAAAGTAATATTACTGGTAGTAGGGCTTTGTACACGCCCGTCTGGATACCATACCAAACAGCAATACATAGTATTGTTTTGTTCTGGTTTAAATGGTGATTGAGCCAGTGTTACTAAATGCACAAGGAGCAAAATATCTTAGTTTCCAATGTTGGTGACGCAATGGCGATATAAGGAATGGTTAAAACTTCTTGTCAGGTTTCACATTTACTCGTTCGTTTACCAATACTATAAAAAAGGCTGCCGGAACCGAACTCTAACAGGAGGATGTCACCCTGAAAGCATTAACTAACCTGCTTGTATTTATTTTTTAATTGATGAAACAAAGAAACGGATCAAATACTGGGTTTCGGGTACCTCTCACTGATCGTTTAGTTTAACGCCAATATATAAATACTTAGAAATGCAGTGTTCGGCTTTGAAGGGTGAGTGAGCCAGTTTAATTACAGTGACAAGGGAAATAGTATCTTATTTCCACTCATCTTCATCACATTACTAATTCAGGAGTCCATTTAACCGTGTCATTTTCTGCTTCGAAAAAAAGTTAAAGAAAGGATATTGTTAAAAAATAATATGAAAACACAGCTCTTAGAATAAAACAACAAACACAAACACAAATACTAAACGTAATTACATATAATATACAATACACACACTGATAAATACTTTAAAAAAATAATCGTACTCACACATGTAAAACAATAATAAATAATTGTTTTCTTCGTTCTATTTTTCTTTTCTTTTTAATAATAATGAAGCAATGATTGACTATTTTTAATACTGGCAGTTAATTATCGATAGTAGTTATTAAAAAGATAACAAATCACATCAGCAATGTCCTTGAAATATGTCACGCCTTATAAGCAACGATGTTAATCGTAAGTTTGATGTCACATATTCTCACGACCCTAATTGTTGGGAAGTGATAGCGGTCGAGTAATTTTAACTTATCCGTCGATCTGCGACATTTTTGTTGACATTAAATCGGGTTTTTAATTAAATCAAAAATACAACGAAATTTCGAAATTCGAGCACTTTTTTACTGAGATTATAGTAGCTTTTATTTCTTATATACAGTAACTTACATAGCATAACATTTTCTTGTTTTTTATTCTCTCGCAATAATACCTCTCTTATCATCTAAATATTTGTATATATTTGAAATTGATTTTGATTAAAATTGTTATTTTAGGAGACTAGTTTTAGTTAGAGGGGGATAATTTTATGAATAGATTAACAATTTTTTTTATTGTTTAGAGCGAATAAGCAACTACCAAGGTATTATAAGAAATTTGATTTTTTGTTATTAATTCTTTAATTTTATAAGCTTTTATTAATTTTGTTAAATCTTCTTGGTCGTATTTTTTATTTTGGTATTAGTTTATGATGCCTTAAAGTATTTGTCATTAATAAAATAGTTTACATATTTTACTGGACTGTTATTAATAAAATAGTTAAGGTTCATACATTCTATTTAGCAAAGCGTATTAAATCTTAAACAAGGAAATGCTCTTAGCTCGTACAAATAAGTATTTACTGTTAAGATAAAAAAATGACCGGAAATTCTACCTAGAAAGGTCTTAATCTTCCACAGTATCTAGGGTCACTAACTGATTATATTTTAGGATAAAAACATCCATCTAAGGAGAGCAAATATGCTTAAGCTGTGTTCACACTTCCGTCGTACAACAATAGCTATGATAACGCGATCAAATTCGTCCGAACAGTTTTTTTTTTATACTCAGTAATTGTATCATTCAGCTCATTGGTCATGTGTCGTGAAGTTAAAGTGAAGTGAAGGGAACGCGAAACGAAAATAATTTTCGTAATATTTTTTTTATAGAACAGGACGGCGGACGAGCATATGGGCCACCTGATGTTAAGTGGTCACCAAACGCTCTTGGACATTGGTACTGTAAGAAATGTGAACCATCGCCAATGCGCCACCAACCTTGGGACCTAAGATTTTATGTCCCATGTGCCTGTAATTACATTGGCTCACTCACCCTTCAAACCGGAACACAACAATACCAAGTACTGCTGTTTTGCGGTAGAATAACCAGTAAAAAATTTAATTTTAGTATGTGTATGTCAAAAATTGTTTGGCACAATGTAGGTTCGAAATTTCGGAAGCTTTCCTACTGACGTGCGTGAGTTTGTACCCGCGATCTTCGTCTAAGATTACGTGTTTTAACCACAGGGCGATCTCGACTAAGATCGATCGCTCACTTTCCTCATAATAAGCAGAACGTAGGCGTAGTATTACATCGCAGAGATATTATGTTGTTCGGTAATTGAATATTGTTATATTATCACGGTATATTTTTTAAAATTATGACAAAGAGCACTCATTGGTTATATACCACATACATACATACATATCAATACGTTATCGAGCGCGAAAGAGAACATCAAAAGGTCTCTCTTATCATTAAGTAGAGAAGAGATCTTGCCCAGCTGACGGATATTGACACGATCTCCTTACTAATATAAATGCGAAAATTAGTTTGTATGTGTGTTACGCTATCACGTCTGAAATAATCAACCGGTCATCTTGAAATTTTGCAAGCACGTTGACCATTTACAAGAGTAGAGAAGAGGACACAGAGTTCTTAAACAGAGCGCCCCCTCCCTAATACGCAGGCGAAAAGTTGTTTTTTATAAAGTAACAAGAACATGAAATTAACGCATGTCACATCAATAGTCTAAGTTTAAAGCGGGTGAAACTTCAAATCGCAGTTGTAACAATACTACATACTAAAATATTCTCCAAAAAGTGCTGCATATTCTGATATAAGTTTTGTGTATATTGATGAAGTCGTTTTCTCGGTTAGGTATTACAAAAACAAAACGCCTCCACATTTATTAGTATAATTATTATATAAAGTATGGTAATTTAAAGTATGCCATAGCCTTTATTCAGTTATTGTATTTTTTTTATCTGTTTCAGATTGTTGCTGTGTTTAAGACATAAGTACTAATGTAAGTATATTTATATATCATTATAATTTTTTTTTTTAGAAAATGTTATATTTTCTTTTCATTTTAGTAGCGACATATCGTTTACACGCATATACGTTAATGTTTTAATTGCCTCTCTAAATGAGTCTAAAAACGAAATTTATTCTGTATTTATGAAAACATTTTTCAAGTAAAATTGAGACCTGTCGCAACAGACATAACATTCAGCGGAAATGAGACATCGTCGGTGATATTTCAAAGTAAAGCAACGCATGGGGCTCACACCCTCACCCCTCACCCTAGACAGAAATAGCGCAGGATATTGTAAACACTACGGAACACCACACCCTTGTAAAGCTTGAGATGTACGAGTACATAAGGTTGCATTAAAAATAGAATTACCCGACGAATAAGTAATAGATGCCATAATTATCTACACATAGTGTATATGTAAGCGAAAAACCACTCAACACGAGATCTCCTAAACTATGCGCCCGATTGGCATGAAATTTGTCACAGTTACTACTTCGCCGACGTGGACGCTCACTAGGAACGGATTTTACGCAAATTGTATCCAAAATACATTTTTCTTCTTATATACCCGTGCGAAGCCAAGACGATTAGCAATTGCAAAATTTTGCTCAGTCTTGTAACGGACCACGCTCGTTCAAAACGTTTGCAAATTGCCTACTTTAGAAAATATGTACATAATATTTATTTTTGTCAGTTAATTTGCCAGACGAAATTGTCCAGTTTGTAGAATATGTGGAACTTAACAAAAGAGGGCTATCAGCAAACAAGCACTACGGAGTTATGATATGCTTTATTTGTGTTTATAATTCATCTATTCTTCGGTTTTAAAAATAAACACTGAGGAAATAAGCATATGTTAGGCGACATACTATAATACGTATAGGCAGCAACCCGTAGTGGGGTAGGCTTGTAGTATAAATTCTAGGTTTTCTCTTCCAAGGGAATTAGGAAGAGTTCGTGGTACCAGGCCATTACAATTGTAATTGTGATTCTAAATTAATATATAGAAATATATATTATTGAAACGCTTGGACCTTGGAGTAATAGTTCAAAAAGTTTCATCAAAAATATTACACCCCGTCTTATTGCCTGTACTGGTAACAGGAGGGCTGGTTCATTGTTCGCCCAGAGAATCGGAATTGCGATTCCAAGAGGAAATGCTGCTAGTATTCTTGCGACCATTCCATGTGGTCACGATTTGTACAGTAACTATTTTTAATTTTTATTTGTTATTTTTAGTTGTTTTTATAATTTATTGAGTTATTATCACCATTAAAATTAATCGTTGATATTACAAATTATACACCAGAAAATTTTATTTTACCTACCCTGTCGCGTGTCATATTAAATTCAATACGCATGACAAACAACAGAACTTCCCTGCGCATGCGCACAAATCCGTAATAGAAGTGGGGTGCGCGGGAGTACCAGATGTGAAGGGGCGAAGTAAAGACAATATCGATCTTTGAACCCTGTATTGATTTAAACATTCCGTGTGGGGTTACCGAGGGGCTGTAATCACTTTAGGGGTGGATGTTTAGTAAATAATAATAATAATGTATAATGTAGGTGAAATTATTATTGCTTTTTTTGAAGTACTGTTTGTTAGAAAGCAGATTTTATTTTCAAAATGTGATTTATACGAAAATATAAGTTATATTTAAGAAGTAACGTTTTAAATTATTGTTTTATTTATAACACATAGTTGTTTTTGTAAAGCAAAATTAATGGTGTTTAAAATTAGTTATAAAATCACTTGATTGCAGTGATTTTTTTTAAATAGTTTTAAGCATCCGCCATAAGAGGAGAGGCGATTTTTACCCACCGTACGACGTTACTTGACTGCTACTTTATCTGAGATATCGGTTATAGATTAGACCTAAAATACTATCTTTTAGTCTTCGCTTATTAAGGTCGCCAGGGAATGACGCTTGGTCCCCAAGCTGCGTACCATCAGAGTCTGAGACGCCGTGGTCACTGTTGTCCCTGTTGTTAGGTATCTATGTTTCTCCTTGGGATTCAAGCTTGCTTCAAACCAAAATTAACAGTCCTCCAGACCGATTTCAGCCATGGTTCTCTTGAGATTAGCCAACTGCGCAGGACATATTATAGTGCACAAGTGTGTGCGCAAACACAGACCCCGACACGACCGGAAAAAGTTCAGGTGCAGGATCAACCCAGGACCTCCTCATCTGCGGTCTTACATGTAGCTACTAGACCAACGAACAGTCCACATCAAAAGACAGACAGACAAAGTGACTTTCGCATTTGTAATATTAGTATAATGTGCAAATTCTTTACTGTACCAGTTTTCTCATGCATATTGTAATTACGCGATAAATATAAAACGTTATATTGTAATTTTATATTGTCTGGCATTGACATACTTCCGTGGACAATCTAAGTGGCGATGAATAAATAATTAATTAATATAATCAATAATGTATACCGCAACCATTGTAAACAAATAATTCTGATTTATTTAATTTTTATATTTCTTATGGCAACAAATCAAGTTGCTACTAGTAAATTGTTAAAATAATATGTGAACTATTATGAGTCAGGATCCAGCATGTGTGTGTGTGTGTGTGTATGTGTGGGTGTGTGTGTGTGTGATATGTGTACACGTAATAAGAAGATCCATATATTAGATAATAATACACGACACAGTACATACATGTATATATTATATACAGTAAGTGATATTTTTCTATTTATTATGATATTTAGGTTTTAACTGTTTAATGTCTCGCCATAATAAATAAAAAAATCTGTCTTGCGGTTGAATCCATCATCAGATTCATACTCCGGCTTGGGATAATAAAAGTTATTAGGAATCTTCATTGGTAATATGAAAATTTTACTCATATTCGCTTACATCGCCAATGCCAACATTTCTTACAATTCCAATGTATATGGGCGTTGGTGACCACTTATCATCAAGTGGCACATTTGCTCGTCCGCCTACCAGTTCTAAAAAAAATCCCGTGTCTTCGAAACCAACACAACCTAACCCTCTACTGTCTACGCTGTCTGTGTGCGCATTGTGAAATTTTATAATATAAAATAGTCTAGCTTTTACTGACTAATTAGTGTTGTGTGCCAAATAAATAAATTTATCCGTTGGTTTTGTGATCGTACAATCTTTAGTCGTGATGGATTATTAAGTATTGCGTGTCCCAACCAGGATTTGTGTACGCTCACCTCGGTAACGAACAAAACTACAACCCAGAGATCAGTAATTGTATTAGTATATATCAATATAATGCTAAGTACCAGTTTCAAATCGAAGTTACAATCTTTATTCAATATAGAAGCATTATTTATTGATGACAAAAATCTATCATTGGTTTAAAATGAAACTACCACCCAAGGGTGAGTGTGCTGGCGTAATTACAAGCCCAAAAGGTAAAGCATCGTAGGTCAAATTAAGGCGGTTTAAACGACCAGGTACTAATGAAGCGTAAATTTCATCTACACTTCCAACTTGATACTATTAGATTTGATTTATCATGTCATGTAAGGGATATGCAATGCCTGTAGTTGGCCCACCGAAACACAACAATACAACCAACTATTGCTGTTTGGTGCTAGCGTGCGATAAGTGAAGTGAAATTTAATCGATTTCGAATTTTAAACGATATTAGAACAAAATAGTTGCCAATTTTCTTTATCACGGCTGGTGGAGTCACTCACTACCGTCACGCGATGCCGTCCGTGACTCGGCTCGATCGAGTGAGAGTATCGTTACGGGTGACGTATTAAGATGAGGTTGTAGCACGACTGGTACGATAATATTTTATGAGCTATGATGATAAATAAATAAAGAAATCGTGAATTTTAATCGTTGACTTTCGAGTTCGAATCAGGGAAATCAGCATTGAATTTTCTTGTATTTAATTTGTGTTTATAATTGGTCTAAAAAAATCATGAGGGAAACCTTCTCCTCATAAGGGGGAGGAGCAACCCAGCTGTGGGAGATTTACAGGCTGTCACTTTATATATAATTGAGGGATAAATAACATATTATAACATCTTACGGCCATACTTATAAACGTGGTTTGGCGAGTGATTAAATAAACAACTGTGTCAAATTAATGATAACAAAAAAGCGAAATCAGTTTTATATTATATAGTAGGTAAGTTGTTAGTTAGAAGTGGTTGTATAATTTCCTATAATAAATTTACAATATAAATAAATAGATTCACTTTCATCATGCTATGAGACATTATCGTCATCTTCCTAGTCCCTAGTTCATTAGATGTCTCACGTTTCCGACGCATTCGTGTAATTAGTTCCATCAAGTGCCTTATACCGAGCGGTTATGCGCAAAAAATAATAACATAATCATGAATTACAAATACACTTGCCGCATAACATAACAAATATAATTTATTTTATTTAACAGTTATAAATAAAAATATTTACGATAGTTATAGCCGAGATGGCCTAGTGGTTAGAACGCGTGAACCGATGATCATGGGTTCAAACCCGCACCACTGAATTTTCATGTGCTTAATTTGTAATTATAATTCATTTCGTGCTTGACGGGGAAAGAAAACATCGTGGGGAAACCGGCATGTGTCTAATTTCACTGAAGTTCTGCCACATGTGTATTCCACCAACCCACATTGAAGCAGCGTGGTGGAAGAAGCTCCAAAAACCTTCTCCTCAAAAAGGGAGAGGAGACCTTAGCTCAGCAGCGGGACATTCACAGTCTGTTACTGTACTGTTACTGGGGAAACTTTGTCAGTTCTGTTCATTTGTTTTCTAATTTTTAGTATAAAATGTCGAAAAACTAGGTGATGTTTTCATCACCTATGTTTTTCACTCTTGTTACGTTAATGGTCTAAATTTAAATCGGTTGAAACTAAAGTTATCAATTAGTGCTTCTGGTCATAAACATTTTATTGGCCATAATTTTAAAGGCATCATCTAACCCGGAAACTTTACCATTACGTAACTATCATCCCGTATTATGTAAAACGGTATAAGTGTAATGTATTAGTACGTAAGGTAATCACTTACCATGTTTCTGCAAGGAAGAGGAGACATAATTGAGCAAATTATGGTTAAGCAAAATATTACGCGTTGGGTTCTGCTTAATTTAATGATTACTAGCTTTTATCTACGACGTAATAATGCTAATGTCATTTTCCTCCTCATAAAACATTTCTGATTGTAAAATAATACACGCCTATTTAAAAACAAGTTGCTAGTAGTGTAGTTTCCATATAATCGGAATACCATCACGAGATCTCCTAAACTATTCGTCCAATTGACTTGAAATTTTCACTCCTTCCCCGACGTAGACGCTCACTAAGAACGGATTTTACGCATATCCTATCCAAAATACATTTTTCTTATATACCCATGCGAAGCTGGGACGATTAGCTAGTATAATCGATGTAGTAATACGATTACAATTTGTTGTACTTAGTTATATTGTCACAACTTATACAAAATTTCAGCTCGATGTTGGGGTTGGACGAATCTGGCTTCTTATTTATACATAGCAACAGGTGAAGTTAATAAATGATAATAATAATGATTCACTGTCATGCGTACAACGAAACACAATGAAATCCGTGTCTTATGAAAGAGGAAGCAGAAAATTAACGCTCTTTTTAATGTCAAGTCAACAAAGGAACCCTAAAATGATAATAGTCATCGCACTCGCAACGGTCACCGCAAATTGCTCGTTACGTGCGCGTGCGCCATTACGACGTGTGTTAGCGTTCATCGGATATTTTAATCGCATTTCGTAGTAACGTAGCCTTATAGCTTCGTTTATTTCTTCATTGTTTTGAAGTATACTTTGATAATTTGAATTTGGGTCAACTTTTAAGGAGTCGAGACGGTCTAATGGTTCGAATACGTGAATCTTAAACGAAGATGTGTTTGTATACATTTCTTTCATGCTTCAGCAAAGGAGAATATCGTGAGGAAACCTGCCTGTTTCGGATGAATATCTCATGTGTATCCACTAACCCGTTTTATCGTAAACAGCCTCATGCAAGCAAACCTTCTCGTCAAGGCCTAATCCTCTTGACTTAGCATACCTAGCATTACTGGTGTCTCTTTTAGAAATTTACTAATATATATATAATCGTCGGATTGTCTGTTTGTGATCGTTTCACTATTTACATATTCACACGATATACATAATGGTTTTATTGAGACGATGGCTGATGTTATGATGGAATTGATAAACAAATGATCTATGCATGGAACAAAATTGCTTATATTCATAATATGTGTCGGTTTACTTACAAAAAAGATAATCTGGATTCATTAGTAGGTGATTTCGAGTGCAACTACTAGTATTTCTATCAAATTGCTTTTGTAAGTGTTAACTAAATAAAAATTTAAAAAAAAAGATCATAGAAATGTGTGGAATTGATATTCATTGGCTTTCACGAGGAGTCTGCACTGCGATCCGATTTTACATTTAGTTAATCGTGAAAGATTACAAATATAACAAACGTCAATAGCATAATGATTTACGCCCCCCCCCAACGATGTACAAGTCGCAGGTTCGATCCCGGCCCCTTGGACTATTGTCGTCTCCAATCCTAACACAAGCTGGACGCTTAATTGGAGGTAAATGGGAATAGTAGTAGTAAACCCCAAAAAAGGGGACTTTTATTTTTTTTTCAATATAATAAACGTCATAAAGTAAAATATATTGCGAGCGCAAGTTAAAGTCAAATAATCAATTCGTAAAAAACATACCTTTCCTACAGGAAGGTGGGTTATTCCAGGAACAGCAATCATAGCCAAGATGAGCAGCGCATTGTAAATTACGGCATGTCAAATTCCCCTGTGCTACGAGTGTACCTATTTACTATCGAATGGCCTATTTTTCTACTCTGTGTCCCATTTTTTTATAGACAAGGATCTATAAAAAATCGACACGTGTAATTTTCTCAATGTAATGTGCACCCACCTCAATATCTCGTGGAATGCGTGCGAGACGAACTAAGTGTTGATAATGAAGCTATTTCCTCTTCAAGCCGTCCGTGGATTGTTGTGTTGTATTGTCCGTGTTATATAAAGACAGACTGTGCGCAGATTGTTTATGTTTGTTTTCGTGTTACGCCTAATGGGTTGAATGTTTTGTTTTTCCTAGCTGAAGAATTTTGTATGAATTTTCATCGGCACTATGTTCTGTATATATTTTACTCTGGTATTAAGAAGTTGGTATATAAATGATAATTTCCCTGTTTATTCAATAATTCGTGGATTTTTACCAAAGGTTGGGCGTTTAAATATACTTAATGTTATTTACATTAAGCTCTTTGTTCATGCGGTTTTCACAAGTTTATCTCAAGTAAAATCAAATCTACAACCAATTCGAAATAGCACCATATTGAAGAATTATGAAAAAAACCTTCATTTCTATTTATTCTTTAACTAATACCACAACTAGTCTTGAATTTGCAAACTCGATTCGGAATATGTATTGATCTATAGTTGGAATTTAAAATGCATTTAAACATGGTGGTGAGGAATTGTGCAAACCCTCTGGGTAGATACCACTCACAAATCACACAATCTACGGCCAAACAGTTATACTCAGTATTGTTGTGTTCCTGTTTGAAGAGTGAGTGAGTAAGTGTAAGTACAAGCATAAGCCAAGGTTGGTGGCGCATGAAGTAAGGGATGGTTAATATTTCTGACAGTGAAAATGGACAGTGCGCTTCACTTACAATCAGGTGTTGCTTAACGATTGTTTAATTAAACATTCATTTCTCTCTTTCTATCATTAATGATATGACATTCGAAAGAACATTGCTTAATTAATCAACCAAACTCTGTTTATAAGTATAGCCTTAAGATTTCATTCCTTGTAGTGTAGTAATGTAGTTATTCTACAACACAGGATTTCTTTTTGAAAAATATTTTTTATTGACGTGGATTGGAGATGTAAGTAATGGTTTAATATTTATTACAGCGCTGATTGTCTATGGGTATGGGGCATATTGGCCACATTATGGTAAATGGTCACCTCGTTTAGCATCACGTGGTCTATGGGCCAGTCCGGCTATATTATAAAAAAAAATGATAAAAACTTAGCTCCGTTTGGACTATTGTCATCAACAAACATTCACGCTCCAGATAACCGAACGACTTTTTGTCCATTAACATTTGAACTGACACACAATGTCCCATTGAGGTGATCGACCGGATCGACACATCCTCTACGGCCGTCAGTTCGATTCCCCGTTAACGCTCGAATAGCTCCGAACAATCGCCGCAGGATGTGAAGTCGTTATTTGAGACAATGGCTACGGACGCTTTGATTGTTTATTTTCTTTTTGTCCGGTAAAAGGTGATATTGCAGGTAAAATCTCGTGAAATGCAACTTAAGTTATATATTAGTTGTATTAAAATAACTTTCTAAGTTAAAATATCTGTTATTGTTACCCCGATACGCTCGGAGCAAAGCGAGAAACTGAATCGGACCGGAGAAGCGAATCCATTCTTAGGTCCTTTCAGATCGCCTTTAAAAAGTTTCTATGTCTTTTATTAAGATATGCGCTGGAAATCAAACAGTCAAAGAACAAATTAAGTTTTATAAATATAAAAATATTTTAATAATAATATATAAAAGAGTAGAAAGGACTAAGAATCACTCGAGTGAAATTGATAGTGTCGTGCTTAGCTGCGCTTGCGTCTCCTGTTCACGGGTGGGTACATTGAAACAATCGACGTTGAACAATAGTGTCGCATCCCTATTGTCTCAACATCAATGGTTCTAGCTTATATTTTATGCTCCATGATTATGCAGACTTGATTTTCCTTGATTATATACTGTTATAATAATGTATGATTCCTAGGCAGATCTAAGTAGTTGTATGCTGATTTAGCCCTATGCACTACTGCGTCTTATAATACCTAATTAATACGTATCATATCAATTAGATATGCCTCTAAGACTGAACCTTCTCTTCCAAAAGGGAGAGGAGGGATTAGCCCAGCAGTGGGACATTCACAGGCTGGTAATGTTACTGTACTAAGACTGAACATCTATTTAGAGTGACGTAATTATTATCAACTTTTGAAACTTTTGAAAGTTTTAAACATTACCTCACAAAATAACTCTGAAACCAGTTTTTGCCGGTTATACCGAATCGATATGACTTAGGCACTTTCAAGAAGAGAGCCTATTCTTTCCTTCAAGGCCGGCAACGCACCTGGAAGCAATCCGGTGTTGGTGGTTATGGGCGGTGGTAGTCACTTTCCATTAGACGCGCCCATTTGCATAACAAAAGTCAATATTTTGGCAGTATGTATTAAAACATATTTTTTGATTATTATATTTTTTATAGAAAGCTGTTATGTCGCTCCGCTTGGTGACTGCCACGATATGGTGGCAGGTGATAAGGCGTATATGTGGTCCATTGACAGATTCGCTTCTCCAAATCCTTAGGAGACTCCACCATATACCACCCACGGTTAGAGAGGGGATGTCTCTGTTCTATTCTGGAACCACACGGATAAAGAGTTTTTATATGTTTGTGAAATCGAAAATGATTATAGTGGACATACCAATTAGTATTAGACCATCTTTATGCTATTTTTTTTTAATTTCTAAACATAAACCTTTCTATGGTTATATTCTAAAAACTATTTCAATGATATATACTCTGATTAAAGATAGTACCCTATTGTAAATCATTAGAATTTGTTTAACAAGTATTTTTTTATCAATCTTATTTACAACAAACAATACTAAAGTCCAGTAGCCTGACAAATGTTATTTTGAATAAAATCGATATATTAAAGATGGTGTACCATAAGGTAATCTTCCTTCCTTAAAAAAAAATAATAATCGGATGAAGCCCCGAGCCCGGATGGGTGTGGAGGCCGCTCCCGTCCTGTCTAGTATTACGGTGTCAAGTTACGAGGTTACTGCTCGCCCGCCGCCTGGCTGATAGGATTTCATGGTTAGAATACTAGCTTTACCAGCTATACTAGCTTTCAGTGGGAATTCTAGTATTATGTTATAAATAAAATCAAACCAAATCAAATAAAAATTCTTGATTCAACATCAACAAGCAATTACACTTATTTATTGATTGTCAAATTAAAAACTACAACCGGTTCGGAAAGTGAGTATTTTTTATAAGTACTTGTAACTGTTTACAGATTTTTAGTAAAAAATAATAATCAGGAGGCGATGGTACCATTTACACATATCTGTGTTTCGGCTTGAGCCAGTGTCATTAAAAAAATAACATTTGAATTATTAATTATATACCTATAATTAATTATAGTTTTTAATTTTAACATGCATTTTTCACAGTTTTTATCCACTGTGCTATATCTGCAAAATATAGAAAGTATCGTGTAGTATTCTAAAAATATAACACAGAATATTAATTAAACGACATTTTTTATGTATCTAAGGTCGTAGGTCAGATTTTAATGGTCCATTAAGCCACATGTTTAATCTACTCACTCAAAAACACATAACGATGTTTTTGATTTGTTTCAGTACACTTATATCATAATAAACATCTTCACATTCATGATGGTAACTCATTAACGCCGTGTCCCGTTTGAACTCTCTAGTCGAGCGGATAATTTTTTCAAGAAACGTTTAATTTTGTAACGTTAAAAGTATTCTGTTAAAGATTGTTCCTAAAGTGATTTGGTAATCATTATTTTCTTAAATACATTTTATTAATCCTGATCTCAGTAAATAGTTTAATTAGAAAATTTGTTAATCAATTATATACTTCTAAAAACATACTTATGATAAAAATATCAATAAATATTTTACTTTACAAGAAGATAACAATAAAATTAATTGTAAAAAAAAGTTATTTCGAGTTGGGTTTTATATGATTAAGTTTAAAGTTAAGTTACCATTGTTTCGGAATGTAGATTCTACTAAGGAGTACCGTTAATAATATCAGTAGTCGCTCTTTTTCATCTATCACATACAATACACACGTAATAATTGTATATAATAAATTTTATGTATATCTTCTTGTACAGTATAATATTTATTGATATTCTTTAACATAAGTATGCTGTTAGAAGTGTATAATTGGTTAAATTTTTTTCTAATTAAACTATTTACTATTATTACTATTTACTCTACTTACTTTTATATATAATTAATATCAGGGTTAATGAAATGGGTTGATTAACGTTAATATACTTTATATACATAGACTTCTAGATATAATATATTAAAGGAATTTGTCAAATAATCATTATTTTACTTTAATAATATAATATTAAACTCTGAAATAAAATGTTTTATTAAATAAAAATTATGAAGTAATTGCATAATTGCTATTTTGTAAGTATAGTATTTTTATTACAGTTTGAAATAAAACTATTTGCTACCAGTCCACTCGATAGATTTATCTACCGCATTTGAACGCAGCATAAGAGGTTGCCCTTCACACGAGGATGTGGGATGCATCCGCAGCTTCCGTTCGTCTAGGGGAGTTGGGGACTGTGAGAATATTTAAGCTATTTTTGGCTCATTCGCTTATGATTTCTAAGATGCCTGAAATATCATTTTATTTTTTCGAATTTCGAATTGGAACCATATTTTCTCTTGTCCAGATAAGCTGGGGACCGTGGGAATGATTTTTTAAATCCCTTTTCATTCTCTCATTCTATTTTAATATATTTTCAATCTTCTATGTAAATGAGTCTAGGGACTATGCATGTTTGACGTTTGGCTTATTAGATATGATTTGTCTTGGAAACTACTGGACCAACATGAATCCTAATGTCTTTTGATTTTTTGCTAGTAGAATATTATATAATGAATTCTCCATATAAAATAGATAGGAGATGTTTACCAAGCTGCACATGGGGCTCTTTTCGTTGTCAAGGAGATGGCTTGGGGTTTAATGGAGGTAACAATACTTAGTGCTCCGGTTTAAAGGTGGGTGAGATACAGGCACAAGGGACATAACATCTTAGTTCCTAAAGTTGGAGGCGCGTTGGCGATGTATGGGCGCCAATTCCTATCAGGTATACCATTCTGTCGTCCGCCTATCTATTTTATATAAAAAAAGAATATCAAATCATATAACTTTCTATCTATAGTTTGAGGTCGCGACCATAGTTGCTCCCTACACTTGTTCACGCTGTGAGGTTAATCCCATTTGTACAAACAGTGACTTGCTAAAATACAATTTAATCATCGTCCCAGGCTGTCATATGTAAATTGGTATGTTTCGAGAGGGATGCTGGATGCGGGCGATAATTCCGACATAGGTTCAGATCAAGTAATAGCTATAAATTGGTCACCAATTTATTTATTAGCTGTTGTTTGCTATCCGTTAGTTCTATTGTTTTTCGGGACTTTATCTTTTCGTAAATTAAATGTAATTGTCAATTGACGTGACTTGGTCCTGTGTTACTTTTTTTTACGCGTCGTTTAACTGTTTCGACATATTTCAGTCCCTTCGTATTCGATTACTTGTATTGTCCAATTAGCTGATTTCAAATTCAATCAATTCTAAAAAAATATTTATTTATACTTCGTTTTGTTATAGTAAGAACTGTAAATTTCATACTTTTTCTTATCAGTCGTTTTTATTGTTTTTTTTTTTATCTTAATAGTTTCAATGCATTATTGGTGGGAAACGTTTTCATTATTGGTGGGAACTTTCTAACACGTTTTATTAAATTTAAAGAAATAGTTAAAGATATCATGATATATAAAAAAAAAACAACGAAAACGAAATCATTCTCCTTTTAAATATAATAAATTACATTTATTATATATGTGTTTATATATGGTGTAAATAAACAAACATACATTATACATGTATACGTACGTTGTTCTAAAGAATAGTTGAGTTAAAAATACTAAAGTTAATTTTAGCCTTAAGTCACCCGTGGTCTTGACCTGAAGATTTAGAAGCGAAGTCGCTAAATCTGTCGTTTACGACCGCTCGCAATGATCTACACACTTTCGTGTTTCTATTTACAACATTCTCCCACCGCGTAACGTTTTCGAAGTTCGCATCTCGTGTGTACGTATGTTATAACTTAGAACCAAAAGTCTTGTTTGTCAAAACATTGTTATCAATAAGCTGTTGCAGATTAATGAGATTTAATTACGATATGATATAATGTGATATTAAACGAAATAGAATAACTGCATTAAATCAAATATTTGAATTTTGAATTTTAATAAGATGTTTAGAAAAAAGTAGAAAAATAACTCGCGAGAGTGATTATGTAGCAAATAATTTTAAAACATACAATAAATTATAATCGAAAAATATTTTTTTTTATTTGTTATCTTTATTACTTAATAAATCTGTAACATAATTATTATTAACGTAGTTTCTCGTTGTTCTAGTTTATCAATTCTATTCAATACGAGCTTATCTATAATAGCCTATTACAACGAGATAAGTTCCTGCCGTTCGTTATGAACAGCCATTTATAAAATAATGACGACATTTATTGGCACATTCACGGCTCTAAGCGATCCCGTGAATGTTTTTGTAACAGATTAATCGCCTGCTTTTGACATGTTGACTGATATCAGTTTTTTTTTTCTAATTCTACTTCAAAGTGTTTGTTCCGTGCTTTTTGTGTATATCTTCTAATATTTGGTTTAACATTATTTTAATGCGCCTCCATGTTTATATTATTAGATAGCAAAATAATTTAAATTTTTGTATTTTTGATCAGTGTTCAAGTTTTCATTATTAATAATAATAGCTTTATTTGAAAACAAAGTATAACTTTCTTTTTTGTGGAAAAACACATTTACGTGTTTCCCCCACATGAGGTGGGGGGTTTGTGGGACTCGCCAGCGCTGAAGGAAGGAATATACACTAAAAAACCAGTGGTACTCACTCCGTCTTGTCGGGGGACGTCACGGGATCGCTTGCGCATACCCCATGTCCCAACGGTTGGACCGCCTCTGCGGGCCTCCAAACCCTAGCCCCGGCGACACTTACGGCGGAAGAAGATACGCATAGCGCCGAAGTCTTCTCTCCGATCTTCTTCAGCGAAGCGGGTCAGCGGATACACACTCCTCAAAACAGAGTATAACTCCTGACCTCTTCCCGTCGTGTCGAATGTGCCGACATATTAGGAGAGTAACGGAATAAAGAATGAACCTGTGTTTGCGTATACACTTGTGCACTATAATATGTCCTGCGCAGTTGGCTAGTCTTTCTTGAGAGTGGCCGCCGTGGCCGAAATCGATCTGGAGGACATCATCATGAAATGAAATGAAAATTATTTAAAATAATTAGTCCGCTCCGCATTACGTAACAAATTTCTTCTCCAAATAAAACTCTTAACTCTTTATGTCTTATAGTTTACGAGTGCGTTCATAGTCAGTCAGTACAATGACTTTTATATAATTAAATAGATTTGAATTAGTTGTTATAAGTAAAAACATATATTCAACTTAAACAAATCAAGATAATTTTTTTATTACGTAAAACTTGAAGTTGGTTTTTTGTTAGTTATTCATTCAATTATAACAGTCGATTTAAGAATTGTAGATCTTAATTCGCAGCGTTTACAAGTAAATCGTGCGTGTAAAATTATAATACTAGATACCATGAAATAAATGATTTTCAACAGAAGTCGAATTAAAAAAAAAACTAAATACTTTTATTTGGTTTCTTTTTTGTTTGAATCTGTTTATATAAAGTAAATGAAATATTTAAATTGGTAAATGGCCGGTCATCTTGACGTCAATTTTTCTTTTTATATACTCAATATTTAAACAAAAGTACTAAATGATGGTAGTATTTTAAAACTGATCTATCATTTTGTACAATCATTCTGATGTACGCCGAAACCCTATCGCCAAGTAAAATTGTGTCCAAGTATTTTTAATAACACTAATAATGAAATAGCTATATTCGTTATTGTGATTTTTTTAAATTATAAAACCTACCTAATTCAACAAAAAACACACTTTCACAGATGAACATAATCTTAATAAAGATAATAATTACCCACAAGAAAACCATGCAGTCCTTTTTATAAATAATTGTTATACATAGCGTAGTTGTTGACGCCAAACTCGAAACCAAAATTGTTTTTTTCGTTTATCAAAGGAAGATTACATTTAAACGCTTGTCTACATCCTAAAACTGACAGCGTGGCGCGGAAGCGTTCCAAATTCAAAACGGGGCGCGGGTTCCTAATTGCGCTGCGCACGCGCCGATGCAAAATGGCGTCCCAACGAACCTCTTCCGCTGTGAACTCGAACAAGTGCATGTGATATTGATATATGACAGATACGTAATAGGATACAAGGTGTTGTGTTACAGTGTGGATATCTTTAACGGCTAAACATGTAATGTTAACCATACAAGCACTATTATAAGACTTTGTTCGAATTTTAAATTTATAACAGTTTTATGTTGACTGTACTTGTATGCGACTTTGTTCGTTTTATAAATTTATACAAGTTCTATGTTACCTGACAAAAATGAAAAGGTATTTGGTTTATATGTGATAGAATTTTTATTGTATGCGGTATAAAACTATTCAAAGCTAGTTTAAATCTTTAAGCGTCTTACGTGTTCTTTAACTTGTCGGTTATTAGTGTTTTTAATTTCAACAGATTGCAAGAGTATCAGAATCAGTCGAGTAAACGTCCCTTTGGAGTCTATAGACTGTGACAACGTGTAAAGTTGTGTGTGTAGAAATAAGGTATTTTGCAAGTCTTTCTTAAAATAATATACATTATTATTGATGATTAAGTAAGCGTGAACCATATTCAGATATGTATCGATTTCATAATACACAGGGAATTTATAATTAAGCGACGCAGGCTAATGATATAAAAAAAATGGCACGCAATGTTTTTTTAAGTAGCATCCTGTCATTTTCTCTCTGCTACGCTAAAGTTTTTAAAGAGCTTTTAAGGAAACGGTGTGGGGCTTGAATGTGGATGTATACACGTGTGGATTTTGATCCGACGCATGTAGGTTTCCTCACGTTGTCTTCCTTCAGCGTGGAGCGCATAATGAAAATCATCAGATATCCGGTGAAGTTACTCGGAATTGAACTCGCATTCCTTTTGTAACCACTGAGCTATCTCGCCATTTTTATATGAAAGCACTCACAGTAAAGTATTTTTGCAACACAAATATATCAGCTTAGTTTTTATAGTGATATCAAACCTGGTCATCATCCATATTCGCTTTCTCTTATCTCATTTATTGAGGGTCGGTGCAGTGCGTTATTGATACTTCAAGCAAAAGGATTGCTCTTGTTTGTGGGTTAACTAGCCGCTGCAATACAAGTGGTTGCCGCGCTTAAATACTCGATAATATTGATAGAAGCGCTTAATGAAAGCGCTTTAGTTCGCTCCTGACCCTCGATCTGTGAGGGAGGTTCTAGTTACACGTTTCTTTTAAGTCTACATGATGTTACTATGTAGATATAATACATACTATCGTGTGTAGTATATTTGTAAGTATATATTTTCAAATTGAGGTTTCGTAGAACTATAATTGGTACAAATAATTTTTAGGTCAGAAAAAAATCGATGATTGTGATGAAATAGTAAGACCTACCTACTGTGATCAATTATTAGATCAGATAATTTATATACCCTAAAAGTGTACGAGTAATCTCTAATAGTATAATAAGTAAATAAATAAGTAACATAAAATAAATAAATAATTTTACTTTTACGAATTCGAAATTTAAAAATATATTTTAAAAAGGTCCCTTTAAAATGTTTCAAGACATAATCGAATTCTATACGATAACTTATTAGCATCAGTCCAGTTTCTTCAACGTTATCTTCTGTCTTCATCCTTAGTAACAAAAATCTAGCAAGAAACAAACGTTTTTATTGCCACACTAATAGAGAACTACACAAATAATTATTTATATTTCACGTACAATGCTGTACGGCAAAGAGCTCAGTGTAATAGCTGAGTGGAAACACAGCAATGGATCTAAACATACGAATATTCGCATTTATGGCATTAGTAAGGATTTTTCGTGCACGTTGTAGGCAGATAAGTATATATTCTAGTAGTAATAATTACGTAGTAAGTCATCCAGGAGTTGTGCTAACGTTACCGTATTTTTTTTTCAATGTATTTGTTATCTTTCGAGCTGTCATTAAGGGTAAGAGCAGTCGACGACGTTTCACGGTGTAATCACCATTTCCAGTACAGGATATCCTACTGGTTTGTACCGGTTAAAACTAGTTATACATATTATTCCGTTATTTTCTTAACATTAATAGTAAGTGTTCTCTTAATATATTATAATTATGATAAATGATAATGTTTTTTTTTCTAGTTACTCTGTTTGAATGGTGTTATTGGCCATTATCTTTGATACTGATGATCAATTTTAAAGTTACATTTGATTTACATTGCTCGGCTTCTGTGGGCCATTGGGTGACGCTATAAGGCTATAGCGTCACGCTATAATTCTCAATAAATAAGTTACCAAACGCTAAATTATTCCTTCATATTGGTCTCGATACATTCTGAGTCTTTCGCACAAACTCTTTATATTACAACACTATGGAATGTTCTAGCACTTTGTATGAAAAAATATTTAACATAAAAATTTGCAACGTAGATATGACACTATTGATTGTATATATACTATTAATATATTATTAATATATAATATTAATATATATCATCGAACAGTTTGGGCTGAACTAATAACACTTTCACTTAATAGTTTCTAAAAAATTTTTTTTTAAGAATTCCTTGTGACTCCACAATAACATTATTCATCCACTTAACATCAAGTAGCTATAAAAAATATAAAACCTCTTTTTTTCGACTGTTAAAAAATCACCTACGCATGTGATTCGAGAGTGTTAAGCGTAAAGATTGACATTTGGATAATCATTTTATTGTCTTACGATGTATTTAATGCGTGAACTTATGTATGTATGTACGTTTGTTTGCTGGAAAGTTTTTTTAAGTATTCACTTATATTTACTTATCGATTCTTTTTTCTATAGTTTCATATTATCTAAACGTAAATAATAGTGAATATTTGTTACAGCGCCAACGTCTATATATCAGGTGGCCCTTATGGTAAATTGTCTTAACACACGCCTGTCCGCCTATTTTATTAAATAAAAAAATTACTTAAATATCCTTTTTTTTGATACTGAGAGTAATTTTTTGATTCGTAATTTGAAATTGAATTTAAAAATATTTTCGAAATCAATGATAACTAAATTACGTAGATCCGTGATCTATCTGTGATTTTTTTTTATTAAAATCACAAATTAGTGTCATTCGATTTCGATTCGATTATTGCTTAATTTTTATACTTCTCAAAGTAGAAGTATGAAAATTAAGCAATAATTATAATAATAATAAATCATTTATTTCGACCAAACAGGGATCATAAATACAAAACAATAAAAAGACAAAAATTACAATAATAATATTTTAGATTTTACATATTATTACAAATTTTATTACAAAATTATATTACAAATTTATTAAATTAATTCGAATTAAACTAAAATTATTTAAATCAAATCTAAATAAATTAAATCAAAATAAAATTTGAATTAAATCAAATCAATTCAAATTCACACTAATCAAAAGAGATCAATCACATTAAATTAAATTACATTAAATTAAATTCCATTAAATTAAATCAAATCAAATTGCTCTAACTACTTTCATATTCGTTTTAAGCGAATATATAAATACAAGGAACAATACCAATATGAAAATGTAAAAACATTTTCAAAATGACTATTCCGTATTAGTGTTTACACATCTTGAACATCATAATGCATGCATAATGATTGTCATAGTCGGTTCGTAATAGTCGTTCGCAGTCTTTAATACATTATGTAACAGTAATGTTCTTCGCGTACTTAGATGTAATGAACATTTTAAATGATAAATATATTTTCATACGCGCACCTTCATAATAACATTTTATTCTCTTTGATGTCGGCTTTTGTTTTTTTTTTTTCTTTGTTAATAGTTGCAAGCTTTTTAAATTCACCGGTTATTATCTGTTCGAAAGATCTTGGCCATATTCAACATTGTTTTGTTAGGAAATATTTAAAAATTAAAAAATAAAATTAACATAATATAATTAAAATTAACGGTTTTACTTATAAATTATTTTTGGCGGGTGTTGAGTTAACACTGTTTTCTCTCTCTCACATATTGATTACACTTTCGAAAGAAGAAGACATGGTGTTGTTTAACTATTAATCACAACTGTTTTTATTTTTTGCAAACATAGTTGCAAGCTTCTATTTAACTTAACCTGTTAGTGCCTTGTGTCTAAATTTAAAAACTAGGAACACTTATCTCCTAAAAATAATTTATAAATATATAATAGGCTTTCTATTTTTTTTACGTGTTGTCCGTACCTTTGGTGCAAGGGATATAAAACTTTACTACCCAAGGTCGGTTTTGCGTCAGCGATGTAATGTATGGTGGTCGTGATCACATACCATCCGCTTATATCCAATAAAATGGCGAACTTAAATATACATATATTCATACGTTATGTTACCTAACAATGTATTTTACGAATGAACTCAATGCCCGTTATTTATTTCGTAAAGCGGTGCTCGAAAGGAAGCGAGTGATTAGTGTCTGAGTAGAGGAGAGAGAGGTCGGTTAACCGTTACTTTGTTTTGACTAATCTGGCTAATTATCGCCGAGCAGCCGTCTAGTAGGCCATTGTTTAATATTCATAATATATTGTCCCCTTTCGCTTTGTTTTTGAATGGTAGCCTGGTATTACGTATATTGTTGTCTAAAATAATATACTAGTTTGAAAGATTTTGAATTTAAATATTACTCTACTATGTTTTGTAATACGTATGTATGTAATCGAATCGCTTGTTAAATCCCTCTTGATACTAGTTGGATAGAAAGCGCACCTGTGTGTGTGCACACACTTGTGCACTATAATACGTCCTGCGCAGTTAGCTAATCTCTCTAGAGTTTTGCCGCCGTGGCCGAAATCAGACAAAAACACATCGAATTAAACAATAAAATAATCTAATATTTAACATATCATGATTATAAATGTTGTATACAAGCTTTAGTTCAGTTCGTGTTAATAGAGGGCCGTGTTTACGTATTGGTATCGTCCATCATCAAATCTGGTCACTCATGTATACACCGCCTTAGGAGTGAAGAGCGACATGTTTGCTAAACATCCGACTGAATACCGCTAACATGAAATTGTATACTTTTGCCAATTGAATTACCCTGTTAACCGACTATACGATAAGGAGGTTGATGCTTTTGTTCTCTCTCTTTGGGTACAGTGGGTATGTTAAAGGAAGAGAAAGAACAGCATAGTAAACACTTTAGGGATTTTTACACAGTTTGAATAAGATTATGATTTTTTTTGTGTGAAAAACCGTCTTCAAAACTTATACAAGGCTTACTATCAGATGCTTCGATTATATCGCGATTTAATTTATTCTTTGATAATGTTGTTTTCATTCAGGTTTTATGGATTTAAAACAAAAAAGAAATAGCCCAGTGGTTAGAACACGTAAGTCTTAACCGATGATTGCAAGTTTCGCGGCAACCGCCACCAAATATTCATGTGTTTAGCTTGTGTTCATATACGTTGTCAGGTGTACAGATTTTGGCTACTTAACAAAACACTGGGTGGAAATCGTTTTCTACATATAAGAAGAAGGTTGCACTTCTATTAAAATAAAAATATCTATCCAACTAATCCACTAGGGGGTGTGCTTTTGAAAACCCATAACACTAGTAAAGTAATATCACTGGTGGTAGGGCTTTACCCTGCTCGTCTGGGTAGGTACCATCCACTAATCAGATATCCTACCGCAAAACAGCAGTACTGGTATTGTTGTGTTCCGGTTTGAAGGGTGAGTGAGCCAGCCAGGTGGCGCTTTGGCTATGTAAGCGATGGTTAACATTTATTATAATGCCAAAGCCGGGCATGGGCGTTGGTGACCACTTACCATCAGGTGGCCCATATGCTCGTCCGAGTTCCTATTCGATAAAAAAAATATTTTCAAGTCAGAGACAATGAGATATTTAATCGTTTCAAGAACGGTTATTTTCATAACATGTCATTTTACTGCCTCATTCATAGCACTTATAATTTATAAACAAATTTCTCGATGACGTCAAGTTGATGATTTCAAGATACTTGTATTATATATATGAGTTTGAAGAAGGATGAGCCGTCCAATCGATAACCGCTATCGACTCAATTGGCTTAACGGAATTAATTTTCAATTGAGATCTTAACGACTCTGTTTTAATTCGTTTTATACAACGAAATTATACTCATGATTGAGAGTGATATTTGTTAATTATGTTATTTATGTATTACGTATTGTATCCGTAACAGCTTGTGAATGTCTTTTGCTCTAAAGGCCTCGCTGCTCCAGTGCGGGTTGGTGGAATACACATGTGGCAGAATTTCAGTGAAATTAGACACATGCAGTTTCCTCACGATGTTTTCCTTAACCGTAAAGCACGATATGAATTATAATCACAAATTAAGCACATGAAAAAATTCAGTGGTGCTTGCCCGGGTTTGAACCCACGATCATCGGTTAAGATTCACGCGTTCTTACCACTGGGCCATCTCGGCTTATTACATATTGTATGCTAATGACAAATTTGTTTCAGTATGAACGAATATCACTTGATATCTCTAGTTTTTAAGTTTTATCTTCTTTTTTAGTTGTGTTGCTCCTACTATTATTATTATTCTTTAAAAAGGAAAACAACCTCACTATAAGTGAATAATTTGTTTTTTGTCTCTCTTTACAGACTACCTCACCACACCAAAGATGCTCAGACTTTCAAACAACTCACGTGTCAGGAGACGTCTCTTCGAAGCCGATGATTTGATCGACCAAGCCAAAGTCGACAACTTCACCAACATCCTACAAGAATCTTTAACTAGAGATAGAATTGCAAAATCTCAAAAATGGAACTTTGATTTCGAAAAAGAAATACCATTAGAGGGTACTTACCAATGGTACCCCTGCAGTGAAACAGCAGATTGGATTGGCATTAAATCTGAAAAGGATACCAATAACAAAGAAGGTTTAGGTCTTTCAATGAAAATGGAAAATGAAGCTACACCGAGAACGAGAGATGGAGAAATTTTACCATTATTGAGAAAACGTAAAAGCAATGTTGAAGTAAAGCCAGACACGAAAGCAAGGCGTAAAATCAGCTTCGATTAGATATTCAAACAAACCTGAGCAAATTTGAAAATTCTTGATGATATTTTTAACGCAAAATTAAAGCATCAATCAATCCTCTTGATAATATTTTAAATGTTTTTTTAATGGCAACATTTGTTTTGAAATCTTAAATATTTTTGCATGCAACAACCATCTGCCAACACTCGACACTGTCAGTTTGTATAATGATTTTATTTAATGTATATACTTAGCCTTCTTATAGTGCCAGTATAAATTTACTTAAAATATTTCGACCAAATGGATGACTATGTGCAATCATTAAGTCGATTTTTAATATTTACTATGTGCCAGATTTTGATGTAATTTCTAGTTTATATCTATAGTATTATTTAAGTCGTATTTTTATTTTAGTCATTTTATTTTCGATTTGTATATTTATCTAAAAGACTGTTTGTTTTTAATAAATTTAGTCGTATGTATTTTTTAGATTAAGTTTTACATAAAGTTTACCATTCCACATATAACACGGATAAATTAAAAAGTCACAACACTTTAAAAGTCACTGATTGTAATATTAAAAATAATTTAATTAAGTAACTAACATTCGTCTATTGCAAAACTAAACATTTTGTACATTCTAAAATTTTGATCTCTTATTTCAAGTTTTTAGTTTTAAATATCTTCGTAAAGGACGAATATGATCACCGATTGATTGTATTTAAAAATTTAAGTCATATTTTATTTAATATTTGTAATTTGTTCGGAGAAATTTAACAATTACGTATATATTTAATTTGTTTTTAACGAAATTAAGCGCTGAGTAAAGTAAAACTATTCTATATTTAAATAATTCCATTATAATTGAATTTCAACAACATAATAATTTGTATGTAAATTATATTTTAATATGTATCATGGCAGAGTAATTTCCATTCTAGATCCCATTTAAGAACATTTAAAAAAAAACATAATAGTGACACCATTATTTAAGTCTTGTAAGTTTTTAGTTATTATTATCATAATTTAAATTTAGGGATATAACGATTTAAAAAATCACATTTTCACAATTTTAATTTTGTTATAATTCCCGATTTGATCAATAATTATGACTCGCTAACATATAATGTAAGTAATATTTAAACAGCTGTATCCAAAGTCCGTACTTTTTACTTTTTACTTACTGTTCATATACGAAGCGGTGATGTGATTATGATTTGGAATTCAGGCCGTAGGGTATTGTAAATACAGTATACATTTGCCTAAAGACAAAAAAATACGCACTATCTTCTTACTGGGGCAGAATTCTACTAATTTATAACGATTACAATACGTTACCGATTCAATTCCAATCCAACTTTGACTAATCTATTTTGGTTCAGATCGGAACCGAACCGATGTGATGTTAATATATACCGTTATGTCAAAACCAAACATAATTTTTAACTTTTATTCCAATAGTCGATAATTAATTAAAGAATAGGAAAACCGATAACTGTCAACGATTACGATTTGACTCGATTGCGGTATTGAAAATTTGTTAGTAGAATTGAATCCCTGTTCATTTGACTTGAAATAGTTCCGATGTTTTGTAGGAATTGGATTGATATTATAAATATTGATATTTTTGTATGTACTTATTCCCACGATGGAGTAAAAATTAAAATTTCTTGTATTACTGTCGTTAATGACATAGATGTTTTGTATAGACCTTTAATTTAGACCTATTTATAATTTAATATTGAATTTATTTATTGTAATTGATTTTATAATTAAATTATTGGTATTGAAATTATTGTCTATTTTATTTATCATAATTTTAAGAGAATGTTTTACAACCTTATTATTTTACTCGCTTAGAAATCAATTGATTAATTAAATGATTATAACGTCACAAAATAAAGTCACAATATATTTACAGTTAAATATATATATATATATATATGTAAATGTTTAAATATTTTTTTTATTTCATTAATTTTTTTTTGACATCGAACTTGTCAAATTTTAATATCTATTGTTTTTGTAAGGGGCAACACTTCAATTGATTGAGCTTCTTTGTGTAGCCATATCGTTTTGTTTAATTATTATTGATTTGATATATTCGCGAATATTACAAACACATTATCTTATCGTATACCGCAAATAGCACAAATATGCCAAAGAATCTCGAAAGCAGTGCAATACTGCTAAGTGAACCAACCGTTACGTAACTCTACTAAATTGTTAATTTGATTCGTCTGATGTCTAAGAATGTATTGAATAATGAATGTATTTTCTATTTGAATTGCTCACCATATTTATCATTCATAATTTATTTTTAAGATATAATGAAATAGATCCTCAATGAAGTTTCGTAGTTGTATATATAATGTACATATACCATAAAAAAATCACAAATGCAGGCAAAGTTAATTTCTTTGGATCTTAAAATATGGGAAACCATTGCAAATTTAAAATGGACGGTTAAATATTAGTGAAGAACTGAACAAGCAGCAGGTGTTGCAATCAGTAAGTCCTAACGCCAACAATATTGTTGCTAGGATACCTAACACTCAATATACTTATCATTTATAATGCTACTATTACACCTGCGAAATAACACGTATATTTTGGCTTTAATAATGGTACTGAGCTGAAATTTTCTAATGATTGTAGTAATTGTGCTATATATATGATACTCCGGTTGGTGGTTTATCGACGAATCATATGGTATTAGTACGTTCGGTTATATTACGTGATCTCATTCAGAGCGCAGTATGACACAGCTCCTACTAGCTTCCTTGTGCAAAATTTAATATAGAAATAAATGTTCGCTGTATATGTTAGTATATCTTTTAAGATTTTTTTTATAAAATGGGAAGATGCACGAGCAAATAAGCAGCTATAGATATTGGCGTTGTAAAAAATTTTAACCATTCCGTACATCGTCAATGCGCCACCTACCTAGGGAACTAAGATGTTATGTCTCTTGTGCCTGAAGTTACACTGGCTCACTCACGCTTCAAACCGTAACACAACATTATCAAATATCACTGTTAGGCGTTTATCAAATAAAGAAATAGAAAATGACGTTAACGCAGGTGTAGCCGAAGCATTACTGTAATAATATTTCCGTACCTGATAAAATGTGTTTTTGGAAGCAATATGAGTTTCTTAATTTAAAAATTAGGTCCCTGTATCTTTCTGAGTGTTCTATTTTTGAATTTCGAATGGCTGCTTTTTTAAAGATGGCTTAATTGATGGTCTGTGTGATAGTGTACCTTGTAGTACAGGTGTAGCTTCAATTTCTACTATATGCTAATTACTACTTCTCTTTATTTATTTATACAGTTAGAAGCAAATGTTTTTACACTTAAGTTTTTATTCGAAGTGTACATTCAATCGTTTTACCAAAGTCATGGCGGTTTCTCTTAAAATAATCTTATGATAAAAAAAAATAACAGTGGTACATAGAGTCGAGTATTTTAGCCATATCAAATAGGGTCACCACACAGTTTTGTTAAGTGGCAACACCATAAGCTAATACGATATTCACGATGATCATCTAACGAGGAATGTTAGATTTTCGCTTCCCTCACATTTCCGGCATGTAACCCCTACTGTTTAAACGCGTCAATTGTATCTAATAAAATATTATTATAATAAATTGTGTCTATTTCCCCCACAGGTCAAGGACTTTGCGTTTAGGAACCGATTTACGTGTTAATAGGGAACAAAACGATTTGTCGTTGATTATAATAACGCAATCGTTGCATGTATGTACATGATCAGATTATTTTCATGATAAAATAACGCAATAAATATTGTCAGTCATATGATACTACTGCTACTGAAGCCGAGATGGCGAAGTGGTAAGAACGCGTGTATCTTAACCGATGATCGTGGGTTCAAACTCGAGCAAGCACCACTAAATTTTCATGTGCTTAATTTGGGATAATAATTCATCTCGTGCTTTACGGTAAAGGAAAACATCGTGAGGAAATCTGCATGTATCTAATTTCACTGAAATTCTGCCACATGTGTATTCCACCAATCCGCACTGGAGCAGCGTGGTGGAATAAACTCCAAACCTTCTCCTCAAAAAGGGAGAGGAGGCCTTTAGCCCAGCAGTGGGCCAATCACAGTCTGTTACGGTTGCGGTACGGTATATGATACTATGGAATAATCATAATACAAAATCTTAACGTGTCTGTCGTAAATAATAAATAATTTAATTATTATTATGTTAAATTCAAATATGTATAATAATAAGAAAATAATATTTATTGAACGTTAAAATGGCAGATTTCATAGTATTTTAGTCACAAGCTGAATTTCGCGCTGGTGAAGCGGCAATTTTATATTTAAGGGGATATATTTTGATCCATTCCTGCCATTTGTGACTTTTGATCGAAGTTAATTTTCAATTCATTCGCTATTTCGAATTCATACGTTATTTTTCTGGCCGCAGGAATGGGCGGCACGAACGACGACGGTGGTAGGCAAAGTAGCAATTCGCTCGGCGCGGATTTTAAGCGGACAGTCGCGATCAGCGCCCCGTCTGTTATACACAGAAAATTTACTAAATATATTGCGGGTAGCTAAATATCCAATATATAGTATTTCAATCACAAATTAGAGACATATTATCATTTCAACGATCATTAAACCTCCTCTGTAGCCCAAATGACATTATCAAGCATTATTATTATTATATAATTTGTATTATTACTTAAACCAAGACTTGAAAGGCTTTGTTTAATATCATTATATAAGCTACATACATCAAATTATTACTATCGAATATTTAGATATAAATACAACAATAGTACAATAAATAAATATAATAATAAGCAAAACGACATTCAAAATACGTGCGCTAAACTGAACGCGGCCTTTCGTCACAAACACAAACGGCTCAAAAAAGCTGGCGCATACGTTCTTGCTAAAACGATGCGCCGAGGGTACCATCGCGCAAAAACGACGCGTTCGCAATTACTCCGCAACCGTAATTCCCCTTCTCTCCCCTGTCTGATGTACTTCAAATATCTTCCAACGGTTCCTCGACACCGTTTTCACCTTTGATCACTATTAATTATCAGAAAAGTATTAAAAATATAGTAACATATATTGGTCTATCTATGTGTTTATTAAAATGAATAATATTCTTCAATTACTACATAATTGTCACCAGCGCTAAAGTTGCAAAATATCAAGATCAATCAAAAGCAAGATTTGATCCACACACACTAAGAGATTAAGTAAATAAATGCGTGCTATATATAAGCTTTGGACCACCAAAAGCGTGTGTCTAATCAACTTAATTGATTGGGCACACACATTAATAGGTATAGGTAAATAAAGCTCGTAAAAATATATATAATATATTAATGTATGTAAAAAAATGTATGTAATTGTATTAATAAAACCCAAATGTCAGACGTGAGATACTGTTGGTGTGAGCAATATGCAATCACGTACAATGAATATGTATCAACACAAACGGAAGCATTAATAAACAGTTAAATCTGTCCCGTGGGAACAGGACCGAACCCGCACACCAGCGATGCAATCTAAGCGTCACGGCCACTGAGCATCTGGTGCAGTCCTGACTCCTGTCTGCGAATTTAAATAAGGTTATTCGAACTTGCTTACATCAGATAACTATGTACGTTATTTACCTACTGGCCTAGTGTATTGATTTAAATGAATTTTATATTGCAATCGGAGTTATATTAAAATATTAGATTGCTTAGAGTTAAAGTATTAAAAATATATTTGTTTATTTTGTATTTGTTAAAGATAAAGTTGGTTTAAGGAGTATTTTGACATTTCTAGTGCACATGTAGTGGTGTTGATTAATAAAATAAATAAATAAAATAAAATAAAATTAGTAAAAAGAAGGGCGTATAGTCTATGTTAGTGAATCTTTATTATTTAATTATCTTTATTTAATGAGCCTCAACTATGAAAATATGTTACTATCTTTTCTGATTAGACTTCAAAAGACTATCAATATTATTGTTTTAAATCGATTCTTTATTACAACAATAAAAAAAATATTGAAGATTTGTAAGGAATAATAGCGTTTTAAATACTTATTTAAACGGGATCAAATATTAACTTTAAACGTATAACCACCGACTACAATATAGAGTATATTATGACAAAAACTACTCTAAAATTAAGTTTATATATATAAAAAATAAATAAATAAAACACGACACAATAAGAAAAGCAATTTTTAAACTTAAGAATAATAAATTCACGTGTGTCATATCACGAACGATAAATTCGAATTTCAAATATCCCATACTATTAATTAATTTTAATCTACCGTCAGTACAAAGAAAAATCAATCGAATTCGATTTTCGAAAATTTCAAACGGACTAATAAGAGCGATGAGTTAAGCCATATTCACTTTTATTCCAGTAACCTCGTTCACGGAAAGACTGGTGCATCAGAATACCACGAAAACTCGAATCTCATGCATAGTAATGAAGAGGAAATCCTGGACATGGTCCGATACCCGGGACAAATCTTTCGATAAAAGGATATAAAAATGCTAACGTTTTTTTTCGCTGAAGGGTTGAGACAGGTAG
This sequence comes from Nymphalis urticae, assembly GCA_905147175.2. NCBI lineage: Eukaryota > Metazoa > Arthropoda > Insecta > Lepidoptera > Nymphalidae > Nymphalis > Nymphalis urticae. The sequence goes on along the minus strand of LR990004.1, from coordinate 2,432,945 downwards.
ATGGATTGAATGAACACCCTCCTTTAAATTGAACAATCTTATAAACAAAGAACTAAATATGCTATTTCATTCAGAAATGTTTATAATGTGTAGTATATATTTTTTGTATTCCATTATTTTGCATTTAGAAATGTAACCATATATATTTTTTTATTTAAATCGTAGTAAACATAATTTGACAAATATATGTGTTTATTTTGAATGTATTGCGTCTTTTGGTACAAATTGTAAAATCTATTATTAAAACGTGGCGTCAATAGTGCAATGGTTTACGGGTCGCCAAGCGATGTAAAAGTCGCCGGTTCGATTCCGGCCCTTTAGGCTATTGTCGTCCCTACACCTAACACAAGCTGTTCGCTTAATTGGAGGGAGGAGGTAAATAGTGATTTACATAAAATGGGACTTGGTATTTTTTTTTAATATTTAGAGCTTGTCAAAATCTTCCGTTTTCATTCATATCTTGATACAACTATTTATTACATAGTTTAAGACAAAAAGAAAATTGTTGATAAATACTTGAAAATAGGAATTATTAAGTGCCATTTAATAATAAGAAATAAAATACGTAGTAATCTATATATTAATTATATAAGCTCCTGACTAAAACATAATTTTAAATAATAATAACAGAACGAATACGAATTAAAGCATAAATTTGGTGTTCTTGCAGTGTTGCCATTGATGTATTGCTAATCTATACCTTCTTCTATTAGTAGCATTTTGAATTATTTGCGTAGCGTGTTCGCGTATTTGTATGAACTGTCCGAACACAACATCCTGTATAGTTACAAATCTTAAAGTTACTTCCATGAAAAAACTGTGGTATTCCGCGGATTTGTGCGTTATTTTTTTATTAATAACAAAATGTATTCATCTCAAATTACTTCGTAGATACCAACTCATTTGACGTCTACGAGAACCATAGTCTTAAATCAATTTTTGGAAATGATGAGCGTTTCATTTATCATGGTTCCTGGAAAGGGATTCCAGGGAACCAACCAACGAACTTGTATGTTTTTGTATTGTACTTGTAAGTTTTTTTTTTATTTCATTTATTTTACCTGGGGTTTAATCATCAGATTGACTTTGTCACCCCCGTACAAGCAACACACATAGTAATTATACTAAATCAAAACAAATATAAGTTTTATGTAAATATATTTGTTTCAATTGCACAAATATAGCAAATAATTTAGTTTTATGTGCTCAACATGACAATCAAGGCAAATATTTGTGTTGACACACTTGGCTCGTTAAGTAGCATTTCACTGCTGACGCCCTCGCGTTAATTGTAATGTAAATAAACAAATATTATGTCTTGATCTTATTGTGTTGACTATTGATGGGCGGACGGCGGCTGTAATGTATCATCCTGTAACTGTAAATGGTCACCACCGCCCATAAATATAGACGCTTTAAGAAATATTAACCGTTTCAATGCACCACCAACCTTAGGAACTTGGAGAGAAATGTTATGTCCCTTGTGCCTGTAATATTACTGTATCGTGGTAGAATATCTGTCGAGTAGGTAGTATCTACTCAGATGGACTAGCACAAAGCCCTACCACAGAGTATGTAACTGTTTCGTTTTTTTTTTTTAATAAATTCGAATCTAATCCCCTTTCGTTTCATCATCTGATTGGCACCAATCCATAATATTGTCAGCACAAAAAGGCTAAACTAAATATATAAACGAGTTAAGAAAAAACTTGTCCGATATAAGAAAACTGGAAGCGGACGTCCGGATACATTTATCTTCTAAGGTTTCGTAAACATGTGCTAAGTAAGAAGTCGACTTGTAATCAAGGATGTAACCATCCAGAGTCACTAAGTTTTTTTTTACTTTTAAGGTAATTTAATATATTGTTACATGTAAGACGAGTACCGGTTAAAACATCTAACCACTGAATTTGCCTAATTCATAACGGAAACCATCGTAAGCAAGCTGGCATGTTTTGGAGAAAATTTTGACACATGTCGGTCCGTGGATTAAGCTTCAAATCTTCTCCTCTTAAGGAGAGGTGCCTAGAGTGGGATTTTTTTGTATGTAATTCGAAAATAAATTTTATATAAAAATATATAATGTAAAATACCTGGCCTGACCTCGTAAATATATTGTCGTCAATTTTTGCAACCATTTTTAAATGGACAAGATATTTTTTTTATGTATTTTCATCTTAAATAGTTAAAATATTAATTACTCGTATATTTGTTCTTTTTTATCAAGAAATATCATTCTTGTTATTAACCTAGGGCTAACATAATTACGTAACGTTTCTTCGGGTCGGGTTATACCTCACATTACACAATCACAAATAATTATGCAATTAGATAAAAATTCACGAAATTGAAAATGTTATTTGTATGAAATATCTTGAAACAACTTTTATTGTATACCAACTAACATACAGTATATATCTAAATATCTTCGGAAGCAAATATATAAAATTACTTTTTCATTAAAATAATACTTTACTTGAGCCTGTATCGTACAAACGATACGAATCACGCAGTAAAATGTACCATAAAATAAATTTTTATTCGTTTTACATTGGACGTGTCCCGGGATAATACATTAAATTAGATCCCCTAGTACAGTTTGAGTCGGTTTCAATTGATTTAAGGCTGTTATATCGATAACGGTATCCCTTTGCTGATTATACGTTAATTTAAATCTCCATCATACTAATAGTTTGAAATCTACACGTGTGAAATTATGTATGGATCTAAGATACCGTCATTTAAATAAAATATCAACTGATACCATTATGGCGGTTCAGTAGCTAGAAAAAGTGAATTGAACTCAATACCAGTCGGTTTTCATGTGTTTAATTTGATAATACATTATGTCCTAATGATTAGATCATGTGAATTCGAGACAGGCCCGTTTTAGCTCTTTGGGTAAAAGAAAATGTCAAAACTTCATTGAGTACATGTGGCATCCGATTCTTTTTTTTTTTATATATGCCGGGAGGGCCAATGACTACTCCACCTGATGTTAAGTGGTAGTAGAGTCCAAACGCGACGACGGCCAGTACAGACGGGAAGGAGATTCTGCACTAGCCGCCCCCGCCTTGCCGGCCCACAAGATGCCTCTTCACGCCTCGTTTGAAGGAACCTGGGTCGTAAGAGGAGGGGAACACGTGAGCTGGTAAGGAATTCCATTTTTTGGAAGTGCGACAAAGAAAGAAGTTTCTAAATTTCTTTGTGCGCGATGGAATTGATGTCACAGTTAGTCGGTGACATCGAGAGCCAGCACGCGTAGACCACCACCATTCTGGTTGCGGCGGACAGACTTCAACGGAGACTAGCTAACTGCGCATCAGATATTATAGCCCAAAAGCGTGTACGCACATAAGGTGCCCTTCTATTTTATCACTCTTATAATCCGATGGGATTACAGTCCGACACGACCGAATATAATTCAGGCGCAGGAGCAACGGCTTCACGCTGTTTATTGCGTGTATGCGCTGGACCTAAACGTAGGCTTAACACTCAAAGCCTTTACTACGTCATAGAATTAGACATCTTTACAAGAACGTTGTATTGGGAACAAAGGTTTTTGCTTTTTTACTAAAGATAATAATAATAATACTAATATATACTGGGACATTATTTACACACGGCCATCTTATCCCAAAATAAGCAGAGCTTGTGCTATTTATTTATTTTTATAGGAAGCCAACACAATATACAATGTTGTTACATGTCTGTCCCATAAAATAACAAATCAAAATAATGACACTTATTAACACTATACATCGCAATTATAGGCTTACTCATAGTGCGATTTCACATTTTCATCTTCGTTCACTCCAACGTAACATTTTTAAAGATATTGCGTAAACTAACTATGGAAACCAGACAACTGAAATACTACATATCCTACAGTTTATTTGTAAATACATACTTATATAGATAATCACACCCAGACTCAGGACAAACAGACATGTTCATGCACAGAAATGTCTGTCCTGGATGGGAATCGAACCCACAACCTTCGGCGTGAAAGGCAAGTATCTACCAACCACGCCAACCGGCACGTCAAAAGATGCATTCTGAGGAGATCTTTCGCGAAAGACGTTGTATCAATGACGTAATACATACTGACGGGAATCGAACTTCTTCAAAGGGATGAAAAGACAAGTTATAAATGTAGTTTTAGGAATCAAGATGTTGAATTGGATAAAATTAATGAAGATTTATGTAACATACTTGCTTTGTGCGAGCAAGCTCATCTGGGTACCATCCACTCATCAGGTATTCTACCTCAAAACAGCAGTACTTGGTATTGTTGTGTTCCGGATTAAAGGGTGAGTTAGCCAGTGTAATTACAGGCATAAGGGACATAAAATCTTAGGTCCCAAGGTTGATGGCGCATTGGTGATGTAAGCTATGGTTAACATTTCTTACAGTGCTATTAGCTAAGGGCGTTGGTGACCACTTACCATCAAGCCGATATGCTCGTCCGCCTTCCTATTCTATAAAAAAAGTCTTACTTAATCTTACTTCTTGATTTAGTAGATTTATAAATAAATGAAAAATACTAATAAGAAAATATTTATCTTGTAAGTATTCCATAAAAATATGTTTTTTTTTTTGGTATATCAAAGACCCGATACGGGTTATCGTGAAATCGATATTCGTTGAAAAAAGAAACATCGAGTAAGATCATTCGAAACTCAATTAACCCCAATACCACGTCAAATTGATTTGACCCATACTACCCTTCAAGCACAACAGGGTAACTTAAGGGTAGCCGTGACAAAAATAAATGGACAAAAATGCCGATACCTTCTCTTCATCTTACAAAGATGAGTACGCTGGTCCAGTGGTTTTATCATGTGAATCTTAACCAAAGTTTGCGCGGTTCAAACCCGGGCAAGCGTAATTTCCATATGCATAATAATTTATGTTTAGAATTCATTTCGTACTTGGCGAGGAACGAAGAAATCATGAGGAAACATGATGATGAAATTTAGTCAGATGAAATTCTGTAACATACTAATGCATCAAGGTGATGAAATAAGCTCCAAACCTTTTCCTGGAGCAAGAGGACGGGCAATGGTGGAGTAACTGCTATCTTAAAAATTAAATTAAGGTAAGCAGAAAGCAAACCGAGATGACCCAGTGGTAAGAACGTGTGAATCTTGAATTGCGTGAATTCAAACCCGTTGAACCCACGATCATCGGTTAAGCAAGCACAACTGAAGTTTTTCATGTGCTTAATTTGTGATTATAATTCATCTCGTGCTTTTGGGTGAAGGAAAACATCGTGAGGAAACCTGCATGTGTCTAATTTCACTGAATTCTGCCACATGTGTATTCCACCAATCCGCATTGGAGCAGCGTGGTGGAATAAGCTCCAAAACCTTCTCCTCAAAAAGGGAGAAGAGGCCTTAGCCCAGCAGTGGGATATTTACAGGCTGTTACCGTAAGCAGAAAGTATAATTAACTATATATTTTTTAATTATTATGTTAAAGTTATAAACGTGTTAAATGGCATAAAAATACAGCCTTATGTTCCATTATCATTGATTTGCGCAAAAAGGAAGAAGTAAAAATAACATCGGATATATTACTTGTTTTTGTAAGAAGTTTAATTTCGAATGTTTCTTAAGCAAAAGTTATTGGTATTATTTTAAATTAGTTTTTTATAAATATTTACATCAATGGCACATGCGGTTTGCGTATTACACATTCCAGATGTCGCACAACCTGACACCATGGTCCGTGGCAGGTTTTTGTAAGGGTTTTTGTTGAACCATTTGGTTTTCGCCATGATTTATGAGACCACAGATTGAAAAGGGCGAAGTTTTTATAAACATCACTGGTAATAAGTATGTGTTGAATTTGAAAAAAGAACAAAAATTAAAAATAAAAGATTTATTACAGATACAAAAACACTAAGTATTAACAAATTGTTTGATTTTCTATTACAGGAGACCAGAGGTTCAGATTATTTAAACAGACTCGCTATAAGTCCATCCACATCAAAATATATATTGAGATTAAGATTGTGATAGTTAGTATAGAAAAATGTTTACTTAAGAAATGTTTACTTGCCATTTTTCTTAAACAAAAACTGTCAAAAGCACAAACACTAAATAATTCAATTGTATTTATGTTCCACAATAAGATAAAGTAAGTGTAAAAATATGCTTAACTTTTACTGTAAAAAACTTTAATATTTTTATTAAAAATACAGATAGATATAGTAAAACAAACCGTTTTTTATTATGACGCTTTATTTGTTTTATAATTAATAAACGTATAATAGTTTTAAAGTTGTGTTTAAGCTGGCGACATCTAGTGTCGAATAGATGTAACGACTTAACACTAAAACGTTATATAATATTATTTATTTATTTATTATTTGTATTAAAAGTACACGTAGCAAAAAAATCGTTTGTTTCGGATTTTCTTGGTGAATTCAATATTTTTTCGTGACATAAGCAACTCAACTATATTATTCGTTTTACGAATTCAATTTATTTTATACATTTAAAATTATTTAACTCAAATAATTCACTCACATATATTTTTTATAAAAACAATTTGGGTCAACCAACGTGCCATTCACGCCGAAGGTTGTGGGTTCGATTCCCACCCAGGACAGACATTTGAGTGCATGAACATGTCTGTTTGTCCTAAGTCTGGGTGTAATTATCTATATAAGTATGTATTTACAAAAGAAAAGTAGTATATGTAGTATAGCAGTTGTCTGGTTTCCATAGTGCAAGCTCTGCTTAGTTTGGCCGTCAGTGATCAGATGGCCGTGTTTGAATAATGTCCCAGGATATTATTATTATTAATTACAATACTAAGAATGTATAAACAATATTGCTATTAATTTCATGAATAATATCAATAACGTTACTATAGTATGCATTAAAATAATATAATATTGCAATATAGCGTTTTGATCAATTATATTATGTGATTGTATAATAAACTTTTGCAAAAAGAACTTTTCGTTCAGAGCAATAGTTTTAATTGAAGATCGCGTGTTCGAATCCGGAAAAACACTATTACGAAAACTTCGAGTGTATGTACCTAGTAGGTGTATCCACCAAGCCTCATTGGAGCAGTGAAGTGGAATTAGCTGTACCTTCCCAAGAAAGTCTGCATCGTGTGTGAGCTACTTGACGAGCTGAAGAACCAGCGTTATACTTAAGTGGGTTTTTTTTTTCAATCAAGCCGCTGTACTATAGCAGTTTATTAGAATCACTACGATTTTGAACCCCTATATATAAATAATAGTATCAAGATTATAGTTAAATTATTACAGAATATGCCCGTATTTTATGAAGATAGCAAAGGGCGCTTTGCGGTTGTACTTGGTTAAAAAAAAGGGCTGGCGAGATTTTTATTGATTAAACTAATATATTTGAGATAAACCAAGCGGGCATGTGGGCACTTGTACGTAGCCCCATGTCTTCACAATAAAATGGTGCTTGAAAAGTTTTCTCACGCTGCTTGAGTGGTCAAAGTTCATTGGTTTAAATAATTTAACAAAAATCATAGCGATAAATTTATAATGTGTTTAAAAATATACCGCTTAAATGTTTTTATAGGTCAATTATACATATGGAGGTCAAATATATATTCTTGTGTGTCGTAATAGCCTGTGGATGTCCCACTGCTGGGCTAAGGCCTTCTCTCCCTTTTTGAGGAGAAGGTTTGGAGCTTATTCCACCACGCTGCTCCAATGCGGGTTGGTGGCAAATTTAACTGAAATTCTACCACATGTGTATGTGGTAGAATTTCAGTTAAATTTGACACATGCAGGTTTACTCACGATGCTTTCCTTCACCGTCAAGCACGAGATGAATTATAAGCACAAATTAAGCACATGAAAATTCAGTGGTGCTTGCCCGGGTTTGAACCCAATCATCGGTTAATATTCACAGGCTCGAACCACTGAGCCATCTCGGCTCTGATGAAATAAATTACATTCTTATCAAATGAATCAAAATCAAATCTATACTTATATTATAAATGCCAAACGAAAGTATCTCTATCTCTCTGTTACGATTTCACGGCTGAACAAAAAACCGCTAAGCCGAAGTTAATAAAGTTTGGTACGAAGCAAAGTTGAACCTGCTAGCTGGAACGGAATAGTCTATTTTTTTACCTACCTGAAAAGCCGGGCAAAGCCGCGGGCGTAAGCTCGTCCTATAAATATTTCAATGCCTAGCAGGCTCGAATTTAAATTAAGATAATTCATATAATTTTTAAAATAATTACGTTGTTATTTATTATTGGTGACATTTTAAAGCAAACTAAACGATATGTTTAAGAAAGTTAACTGCAGCGATACTTTTTCATAACCCCTTATCGGGCTAATCGATAGTCATGTGTTTTATGCCATGAATAATGGCCTTTTAAGCTGTATCATTAATATCAATAGACGTGCATTGTTCATTGTTAAAAAAACATATAAAAAAGACTTTCCAGACTGTAAATAATAAGTCACTTAAGATTTTATCGCAGCAGATATTTAATATTAATTTGCGTTGATCAATTTTTCGGAACTGGCTTAAACTTTCGACGCAAGATTTGAACCGCGCATACAGGTTTTATATAAAAGATATGTATTTGAGAAACTTTAGCTAGACTTATATATATGTTTTAGGTTATAGATAAAAATATATATTATTATATATAGAAAAAATAATTAAATTGTATCTAAAAAATAATAACTTCTTTAATGTTTTACATTAAATGAATATTACCAGTATAAATGTTTTTATGTGTTCTTAAATTTTACAGAGTTTTCTTAGTAAGATAACACAATCATACCTGTATATATTTTTTATATAGAAATAGTATTTGGTATTTCTGTATTTCACGCGAGTTGACAACACAAAAATTTACAATTTTTCGTTTGGTGAAGAGTTGGTGACGCAGTTTAATAACTATTTATTATTTGCATTATATCTTACTTAATCATAAATAGTTTGATTTATTACTTATGTATTTAGGTCCGACCAAGGCGTCTCATTGCGTTGTAATAAAACACTACATGAAAAGGACTTGACGAACTTTCACGGCCTTTTAACGCTTGAAAAACGCATTACGCGTTTAACCCCACGACAGTGGGGGGTATGTGGGGATCGCCGGTATCCAAGGCGCCGAGTGCGCCCCGAACATCGGAATACCCACTAAAAACCAGCGGTACCCTTTCCGTCTTAGTTAGGAGCGCCACGGGATCGCTTTCGCATGCTACCGTGACTCTCTGACACCAACTTTCACGGCCTGAACAACTCCTTGCGAATACTTTTGATAGTTAAGACGTGGTTTAACAAACAAATGCCCTTTCGTTCATTTATAATATTAGTTATTATTAAAAGTCTTATTCAAATAGTTTTTAAGAATATAATTTATATATTATTGTAACTGATTTTTTACAGCTAATTTATTATAAATATAAAATATCTAATCTCTATTATAGTTTCTATTAAACATATTCATTGTATATTTATAGTAAAATAAAACTAGTATAACAGTTATCAAGTATTCGTTTATCTATAAACGAAATAGTTAAAACTGAAATAACCGCATAGACAATTAGTAGTAATTCCGTTATCTATCTCTGTTCAACTCATGGGGGTGCAATGGCAGATGCGCGATGTTATCTGCTCCCTCTACATGCGTGATGCGCACGCGCCGAATGTCAATATTCACTTAAGGTGACGTTATTTCTCGTACTAATTGGGGGGCATTCGTTTAATTTTTTGGTGTTATTCCACCTTCGAACCCCGGGGAGCCTGTACTGAGACCCAATAACAATATTCTTACTATTTAAATTATATTGTACATAATGTCTGCAATTATTGTGTATACAGCCTATTCCAATCGAAGTAGGATAAAAGATAAATAAAACTAACTAACCAAAGATTTATTTCCATGCGATTTGCAAGAACTTTTTATAGTGTAATTATATATATATATATATATACAGTACAATAAGTTCTTGATATATTCGACACTATTCAACTTAAGTATTAACGATAAATCGTTAAAACTTCAAGCATTTAAATAATGTTTTAAATAAGAAATGAAGTACATTATACAAACAAAAAATAACAAAGATAAAATAACTTATATGAATATAAAAATGGTATATAATAAATCAATAGATATTTTAAAAATAGAAAAAATATTTAAAAATAAATTTCGAGCGCTCTCCCTTAACAAATAGTACGTGCTCAAAGTTCAAACATGTTGACGGTATCCCGCAGAGGTGGAGGTGTCGCTTTATACTAACAACTGTTTTAATTTATGCACAGACAGATATAGTGATAAAAGATAACACACGCAGGGCAACGGTAAATGATAAAAAAATTAAAAAACATATTATTATAAGAACAAAACCAACGAGACTTAAAAAAAAAACCATAAATTATTATTATTACTGCACACAGACAATATATAATTATAGCATATGATATATGGTAGGTCGATCTGGAATAGAAAATAAATATATCATATATTAAGTAAGGTAAGGTCCTCTAGACCGATTTCGGCCACGGCGGCCAATCTCTTTACTGGTGGTAGAGCTTTGTGCAAGCTCGTCTGGGTAGGTACCACCCACTCATGAGATATTCTACTTCAAAACAGGAGTACTTGGTATTGTTGTGTTCCGGTTTGAAGGATGAGTGAGCCAGTGTAATTACAAGCACAACGGACATTAAATCTTACGACCCAAGGTTGGTGGCGCATTGGCGATGTCTAAGGGCGTTTGGTGACCACTTACCATCAGGTGGCCCATATGCTCGTCCGCCTTTCTGTTCTATATTTAAAAAAATCTCAAGAAAGATTAGCCAACTGCGCAGGACATATTATATTGCACATGTGTGTGCGCAAACACAGTTGCACTCTCTATTCCCTAGCTCTCATAATCCGATGGGACGGCAATCCGACACGACCGGAGAGCTCAGGCGCAGGACCAACGGTTTGACGTGTTTTCCGAGGCCCGGGAGTGTACACACTTCCAACTTCCAGACCATGCTGCTAATGAGAATTTTCTGACAGAAAAACCCATAACTTTTATTGGCCCAACCTGGGAATTGAACCCAGGAAATCAGGGTCAGTGGTTTTATATCTAGCTACTAGACCAACGAGGCAGTCATATTATATATTACCAAATATTTAAACATACAATAATTCCATTTTAATGGAATTCGTTTAAAACATCGGATCAAGTAAATTGCAGTCATTGTATGCAGATGCGGCGCGTGCGCACCGTATAATTTAGGCTGTTTACTTTCATAGAATATGTTAATATCTTCATTTTTATTTGATTATACCGAGTCAAAGTATTTAGGGGGGAATATCGTAATGTTTTGGACGAATACACTCATGGTCATCTTTAGAGGAACGAAAGCGTAAAATCAACTATTAAAACAAAAATACTTAATCAAATAATAATAAAAAAAATAGAAATAAAAATAGAAATTCCGCAGATGGGGAGAATATCACTGTAGTCGGTTCACAAATAAAATACAATTTTCTTTTTGGCGTATCATTCAAAATAAAAGGAAAACGTCGCGCGAAAATCATGAAGTGTTGTATGAAAATCCACCACATCCGCTAACCCGTGGTGGAATAAGTTCCAAACCTCCTCCTCCTCCTTAAAAGAGGAGGCCTTAACTCAGCAATATTTACAGTCTATACTTGACTCAAAATAGAAGATAATGAAAATAAAAAATAATTAGAAGAAAATGAAAATTGAAAATACTTGGAGATAAAGATTTGATTAATTATTAAGTAATTGTATAAAGAACAACCAACAATTGAATCAAATTATACTTTATTAATGTAGGCTCCAAAATAACATTTTTACATTGTAATGTAGGCTCCAAATAATATTCTTAGATAAATAAATCATTACAAAATTATTCAAAGTTACTACCGGTTCAGAATATTGGTTCAGTCATATTAGCGATCAACCTCAGAATGAGAAATTAATCAACATTTGACGCCAAAATGACGATACATAATAATGCAATAAAATTGCAGCTTATTGTCTCTTATTCCGAGGTTGATCCCTCTTTTTATGACTAGTTTAGTGACTGGACTAAATAGATTCCACTGAAAAGAACTTTAGCTACACTTTTCCATCAATTAAATAACTAGCAAAACTAGCTTTATTCCGAAGTTTTGTTTGTGTGTTATTGTTTATAAAAACATATCACACTTCCAGAAAAAAAATCACAGATTTAGAATAAAAGACAAGTGTGAACTAACTATTTCTAAATTATTTTCTAAATGATAGTCGCATTAAAAACTCTACATTACTCTCTTATACATTCCTAATGAAATTGAAAGTTGTATGGATACAAAGACAGACGTATTTTCTGGAATGTTATAATTACAATTTCACAGTAATCAAGTGAACGATCGAAAGGGGAAACAACCCACTGCCATACCTTAAGGGCACATTATACCATCTGGGCTAATGCAATGTCATGCTAATTAAGAAAACATTCTTAATTACCACCGTTAAGGGAGACGATATGATTTTTAATTCAAATCATAATTATAATAACTGTTAAAAATAACTTGAAAATACTAAGATGGCGAGATGATCTGTATTCCAGACGGAACGGTCATGTATCGTAAAGAATAGGGAATTATGGAATGAGAGTAGAGAGGCTTTTGCCCAGCTATGGGACACGCCAGAATGATGAATCAAATGTATATTTTTTAATTTGATTTCTATAATGATATAATTAATAAAATATATTAAGCACTTAATTCAAACCTTTGTTCATATTAGCAATGGTCAGATTACAAATTATTATATTATATTATAATATAATATAAATTTAACTTATTTATTCTACATAATGTATATACAAACTTAATTATTATACATAAAAGTCTATACAATAAAATGGTACTCTAATATTTTCTAAGAAGACGATGAAAGGATAAAAAATGGATACAGTAATTACTGGAAAAGTCACATACACAGTACAAACACAGGAAAAATAGATTATCTTGCTTTATAGTCAGCTAATAAAATAATATCATCCTATTATTTTGCAAATCTCATGGAACAGTAGCATGTTTCAAATTCATAAGTACAAATAATATACCTACCGGATTTATACATTTTCATCGGCAAGTTTTGCCGCCCATATTTCCACAGCTGTCAGTGTCAGTTGAAATTGCTCAAAAATGGTTTATATACATATGTCGTATATCGTTGGCAAGATGTCTTAAAGACATCTTTTTCGAGACCGTCTTACAGTTTTTTTTTTTCATATTTGCCGCCTACAAATTTCCAGCCCTAGGCTTAAGCCTATTCAGCCAGCTGGCAAACCCATCACTGGCCTTTAGGTAAATATAAAATCAAATATCAGTATAAAATATACTAAATTATACGCTAAATAACACTAATAGTTATATTAGCTATAACATTACTGTTGAATGTTGGTAGACGATTTTAATAACGCGTGCCCGCTCAATATTGTCCTAATTAATTCAGCACCCGCCAGGTGGCGTGGCAGATGGACATGGACAAGCCACAGATAATATATATGTTAAGAGACCCCGATGACATGCGGTTTGATCAATCGAATTTGAGTCTGTTTGTTTAGATTAAGGTAATTTATTTAATAGTTTATAAGATTTATTTAATATTTTGCCATTTCAGTTAAACAATTAGACATTTCTGGAGGAAGACAAATTAAAACTGAAATATTTACTTCTATTTTTTTTATGTATAGTTTTTGGTATTGTCGTTTGAGGCTTTGAACCTACAAATTGATATTTGATATTACTGCGCTAATATCAACAAAGTCTAGTATGAAAAACGTTACTGATTGCTAAGCGAAAAATCACGTTTATTCAAAAGAAAAAAGGAAATCTATCGATAGAATGAAAAGTCATCTATTCTAACTTTACGCTCATAATGAATCTGTAACTTAAAAGTATATTATGTGCCTCTGTCTCTCTTGTATAAAAGATAAAAGAAAAAGCTTCCGTGAAACTCAGCTGGATCAATAATACCTACTTAAGGTAGTTAAAGTAGTCCAATCTTCTAAGAAACTTGCATATGCAACTACCCGAGTAAGGGGTGGGGTGAATTGTAATTAATAAAATTACCCGGTAACGTACCGGGGCCGCGCATAAAATTGACCATAATATCTTTATCTTGCATCTAAGACAATGACGTCACACCCCACCCAGGTGCATATTTTACTGGTAGTTAGCCATATCATAAAGACCTATGAATAAATAGAACTGACGATTAATAAATATATATCACAAATAGCTTTTATGCGCCATAACAATCTATGAAAGAAAATTGCGATAATTATAATTATTATAATAAAATAATTAGAAAATAAACGAAATCTTAATAATATCTCTGCTGCAGGTCCTATTTTCAGTGAAAAAATTTAATGATTTGTCATCCAGTCCAAACTGGTTTAATCTAGTTATTTATAAATAAAAAATACTCACCTTATTTCGAAGAAAAGCTTAATCAAAATATTACTTTCTTAACTCTATGTTAAGTTGTCTTTATACGGAAGAAACGAGGGTTGTAGAAAATTACTTTTTTTTCCAATTAGTTACCCACCTGGACCGTGCCTTACCAAGACGTTTGGGGTTAAAATTTATGGCCATAACGAACCTCCTTACACCTTGAGGGATAAAAGTTTAAAAAAAAGTTATAACTAAAGGCTTATAATCATAACTTATACAATATTCGTTCTTGTTTATATTTATAGAGTAACTTGTTAGTCTAGATACTGGATAAAAGCCTCAAGTTAGACCAAAAAAGAAGAATTCTATCGATAATTTTTCAGTAGCAGCTCCGAGTCTGGAAATCGCACGGAATCACGGTTTACGTGCTTTCCGAGGCATGGGAGTGTAAGCAATTTTTACTACTAGCTAGCTAGTCAACTAAGCTTTACATTTATTGTAGCTTCGTGTATGTCTTGTCATTGTCATATCTTTAAAAAGAAACTTTTTTTTTATAGACAAGGAAGGCAGACGAGCATATGGACCACCTGATGGTAAGTGGTCACCAAACGCCCTTAGACATTGGTACTTTAAGAAATGGTAACCATCGCTTACATCGCCAATGCCCCACCAACCTTGGGACCTAAGATTTTATGTCCCTTGTGCCTGTAATTACACTGGCTCACTCAACCTTCAAACCGGAACACAACAATACCAAGTACTGCTGTTTTGCGGTAGAATATCTGATGAGTGGGTGGTACCTACCCAGACGAGCTTGCACAAAGCTCTACCACCAGTGAAACTTCTTTAGGCGCAATATCTGATTATAAATATAACGCGTTTCAATTCGAAACGTTGTCAAAAAGATATACCTTTCGTACGTATACACGTGCACTTAATTTGTCCGTGTTTTAATTAGATTTAATTAATTACTTAATACTATCAATATTTACTATTGATTACTTATATTAACATTAATATATATTATATTCTTAATTTGAATAGGACGTTATATGCACGAATGTTTATCTCCTGGTTGACGATGCGAATAATTTATACGCGACGCTGCAAATTAGTGTGTTTTCGTTTTGGAAAGGATGCCCGGATGTCCGTTCGTGGCTTCATACTTGTGGTCTACAAACGAGGTGATATATCCATTTATTAACTGCCGTTGATTGCTTTCTGGAACAGTTATCAAGGTAATAATTAAAGATTTAAAATAAGAATTCCAAAATAATTACATAAATAATATATACTGTGTAAAAAATTTAAGAAACGATTTTTTTTTTAAAATGCCTACAATTAAGCATTAAACTTGTGTTAAGATTGGGGACGACAATAGACCTATAGTTAAGGATCGAATTTAGGACCGAATCAGCGATTTTTACACCGCTAGACGGTTTGTAAGCCATTGCACTATAGCGCTATTGACGCTTCAACTTTATTAATTTCTCTTGTATATACGCATAATACACTCGAATATAAATTATTTCTAAAAAACTGTAAACATACGAAAGGTATAATCAAGGCTTTTAGAGACATCTCGTAGTGAGAAGCAAAACTTAATACGATGTATGTAGCGCCATCTGTTATCTGATTGAAGTTACTAATAATCACGAAGGTAAATGAAGGTATGATGCTGGATTTACAGGTCAGTATTGATGAGGTAAAATAGTTTCCCAGGTAGGATATATCCCCGGATAAAGAGGAAACTCTCGAAGTCCTCCTACTACTGGTGTGAATGCACTCTCTATATTTGGTTTCTGTTTTTTTATATATTGTTTGGCTGAGAGGTTGCTTACAATATATATTAATATAGAATTATAAACAGAAAAACATATCTACGATTTACATTTAAATTAAGGAGTAACAGCGGAAAGCAATTAGTTCATATATTAGCTACTTTTCATTACAATACTGCCACCAAAATTTAGTTTCAATTATCTATTATACAAATTGTTTTAATAAAGAAAACAAACGAACTTGTCGTGTGCCGACTACACAGCATTACTAAATCGTTTGTGGGATGACGTATACGTTTTATTCTTGGATCAAAAAAAATCACTAGTAGAATAAAAAAAACACTTAAAGATTTTTTGTGCCAAATCTCTACCCAAATGTATAACCTAAAAAACGAATATAAGATGTTATGATAAAACCATAGACCATTTACTACTTTTTACCACTGACTGACTTGAACTTCCATCTGATTGACTTGAAATTTAGTACAGTTACTATTTTCGCGACGCGATGTGCCGTGGAGTACCGGCTTAGAATAGTACTCCCCCAATTTCATCCCGTGGGTGTCGTAAGAGGCGACTGAGGGAAAGGGAAAGGGGGGATGGGCAGCAGCGTCCCCCCCATAAGCATCTTACCCCCTACTGCGCTCGCCAACACGCCTGCCCAGCGTGGCGAGTATGGGCAAAACCTCTAAATGGTAGATGCGCCAAAAAAAAGGCCCCTAGTTACCGGCAAGCCCGCTAGGCCCGACCAAGGTAGCGGTCGCGGTATCGGCAGGGCAGGGGGTGCAAAGAATCACCGGTTCATGGCAGGCTACCATAAACGGCGACTAAATATGGCAACGTACAATGGACGCTCGTTAAGGCTGGACCATCACCTCGCCGAATTAGAAGTAGAGCTAAGTCATTTAAACTGGCATATACTGGGGTTATCTGAAGTCCGAAGACAGGGGGAGGACACGATAACTCTAGAGTCCGGTAACTTACTCTACTTCCGCGAAGGTGATAACCTCTCCCAGGGTGGTGTCGGTTTTCTGGTCAAAAAGGATCTCATTAGCAGCATTGTGGAAATCAGTAGTGTGTCGAACCGGGTAGCGTACCTTGTCCTAAAACTCTCCGACAGGTACTCTCTGAAGGTCGTACAGGTATATGCGCCAACTTCGGCATACTCTGATGATGTGGTCGAAGCGATGTACGAGGACATCGCAAAGGCTCTCAACAACACCTCGAAGGCCCACTACAATGTTGTTATGGGAGACTTTAATGCTAAAGTGGGAGTACATAATAGCGGTGAATCGAAAGTTGGACCTTACGGCTTGGGCTGCAGAAATCACAGGGGGCAAATGCTGGTAAACTTTCTCGAAGCGCAGGGGCTCTTGATGAATTCTTTCTTTCAAAAGAAGCCCCAGAGGAGGTGGACCTGGCGAAGCCCCGATAACGTGACAAGGAACGAGATAGATTTTATCATTTCGAATAAAAGGCACATATTTAGAGATGTCTCAGTGATCAACAGGTTTAATACCGGAAGTGATCACCGCTTGGTTCGAGGCACTCTAGATATCGACTTTAAAGCTGAAAGATCGCGAATGATGAGGTCTACTCTCCGACCTACCATGCTCCAAGCTGCTCAAGGTGCCGAAAAGTTCCAAATGGAACTTCAAAATCAATTTACCGCGTTGGAAACCGTAAGCAGTATTGATGAGAAAACCGACACGCTGGTCAAAATACTGCAAAACACATCCCGCAAGTGTTTTCCGCCACAGAAAAGAGACAACGCACCAAAACTCTCTGCTGAGACACTCGAGCTCATGAGGAAACGACGAGAACTACCATCGTTTTTGTCAGATAAGGCCTTAAACCGAAAAATAAAAACGCTGACGCGACGCGATCTCCGATGCTCCAATACCCGTGCCATCAAGGCTGCGATTGAGCAAAATCGGGGATCGAAAGTGTTCGCTCGCAAGTTTGGGAGGCCGCGTCTGACAAAACTTAAAACTGAAAATGGTGGGGTCGTTACCTCTAGGCCTGAGATTGTCGGAGAAGTAGAGAGGTTTTATGGGCAGTTGTTCTCTTCAAGATCGGATAAACCTGTGGGAATCAGTCCTGATGACCAGCGCGCCCCTCTTACGCGCCATTACTCCGAGGAGCTCCCGGTCGTTGACTAAGGCGAGATTAGGGCGGCTCTAGAACAGCTTAAAAACAACAAAGCTCCGGGAGATGACGGAATCACAACAGAGTTGCTTAAGGCAGGCGGGACTCCGGTCCTGAAAGAGCTAGCAAGCCTCTTTAATTCCGTCATCCAACATGGCAAGACCCCGGAAACGTGGAGCGGGAGTGAGGTGGTACTTTTTTTTTCAAGAAAGGTGATAAAACCCTCTTGAAAAACTACAGACCAATCTCTCTCCTGAGTCACGTGTATAAGCTGTTCTCAAGAGTCGTCACGAACCGTCTCGCCAGACGACTTGACGAGTTCCAGCCCCCAGAGCAAGCCGGCTTTCGATCAGGCTACAGCACCGTGGACCACATTCATACTGTTCGGCAGATTGTGCAGAAGACCGAAGAGTACAATCAGCCGCTGTGTATGGCATTTGTGGACTACGAGAAAGCCTTCGACTCCATCGAAACCTGGGCAGTGCTCGACTCATTGCAGAGATGTCATATCGACTGGAGATACATCGAGGTACTGAGATGTCTATACAAGGCCGCTACAATGACTGTCCACATCCAGAACTGTAAGACGAAGGCGATCCAACTGCGCAGAGGGGTGAGACAGGGGGATGTAATATCTCCGAAACTGTTCACCAACGCGTTGGAAGACGTGTTCAAGACGCTGGATTGGACTGGATGTGGAGTCAATGTAAACGGCGAGTACATCTCACACCTTCGATTTGCCGATGATATCGTCATCATAGCGGAGTCGCTGGAACAACTAACCAGAATGCTGCGTAGCCTTAGTGAATCTTCCCGGCGTGTCGGTCTCGGTATGAACTTGGACAAGACCAAGGTCATGTTCAATAGGCATGTTGTGCCGGGACCGATATACGTCGAAGGGAAACCTCTCGAAGTTGTTAGGGAATATACCTACCTAGGACAGGTTATACAAGTCGGTAGGAACAACTTCGAGAAGGAAGCCGATCGAAGAATTCGCTTGGGATGGGCAGCATTTGGCAACCTTCGTCAAGTCCTCACGTCGTCCATACCGCAATGTTTGAAGACGAAAGTCTTCAATCAATGCGTCTTACCTGCCATGACATACGGTGCCGAAACGTGGACACTAACTGCGGGACTAGTCCACAAATTCAAAGTCGCTCAGCGTGCTATGGAGCGAGCTATGCTCGGAGTATCTTTGAAGGATAAGATCAGAAATGAGATTATCCGGAAAAGAACCGGAGTCACCGACATAGCTTGCAAAATTAGTAGGCTGAAGTGGCAGTGGGCTGGTCACGTATGTCGTAGGACCGATGGCCGTTGGAGCAGACGAGTCTTAGAGTGGAGACCGCGGATCGGCAGACGCAGCGTAGGGCGCCCTCCAGCCAGGTGGACCGATGACCTTAAGAAGGTGGCGGGCACCGACTGGATGCGGAAGGCGGAGGACAGGGAGCTCTGGCGCACCTTGGGAGAGGCCTATGTTCAGCAGTGGACAAAATATTGATTGGCTGTTTTGATTGATTGATTGATTGACTATTTTCGCGACGCAGACGCTCACTAAGAACGCATAAGTTTTACGCCAATTCTCTCTATAATTGTCATTTTACGCGTACGAAGGTAGGGTGGGACAGCTAAAACGAATATAAGGCTTAGAAACTATAAAACTTAATTAAAACAATAGAAAGATACGCCAAGGACAAGGAAAGGACAGTACGAATGCGATATCAGTTAATGAATTAAATATACTTTTTTTACAGAATAGTAAGGCGGACGAGTATATGGGCCACCTGATGGTAAGTGGTCACCAACGCCCTTAGACATTGGCACAGTAAGAAATGTTAACCATCGCTTACATCGCCACTGCGCCACCAACCTTGGTACCTAAGATTTTATGTCCCTTGTGCCTGTAATTACACGGGCTCACTCACCCTTCAAACCGGAACATAACAATACCAAGTACTGCTGTTTTGCGGTAGAATACAAATAATATTATACATAAATGCCTTGCTATACATAGTATAGTATCTGAAAATTTCGTCCATATTAAGTCGAAGTGAATATATTTATTAAAATAACATTTAAGATGTACACAATACAACAGATGCACAGACAAGCTGCAGCAAACAATAGCCAATCAAAAACGTTCTGCCGCGCATGCGCTCATCATTCATACATCTAACCCCATGTTTGATAATACTTAATTAAACGTTTTTGTGCAGATGAAAAGAATTTCAAAATTAATTTCAACTTTAAAATTATACATATTATGACAAGCGGTTTTACATCTTTTAATTTAATACCGTTTTTGAAGGAAAAAACATGAAATAGAATGCTATAGCTTTTGTAGACTGATGCTAATACATTCGACATACAGAATAAGAAAGTAATATCAAGCTATTTATAAAACAACATATTATTTAAATTATATCATACATGGTAACGAAATATTATGTAAATTAAATAAAGGTAATATTTGGATATCAATTAATTACAGTTTATAAGGTGAAACGGATCATCCTAGTGTCGAATCGAATATATTGAACTTAGAACCCAAATCAAATCCTTATTTTGTTAAAAAGTATGTAGGTAAGTGTTATAACATATATATTGTATATTCACTCAATTTAAAAGCATGGTGGAATTAGCTAGTCTAACTAAATATCCAAAGAATGCCTGCCCAAATATATGTATACTATATTTATGTTATTAAGCGCTGTGCCACTAATATATAGTATGTAGACCACGCGTAATTTTTTGTAAGATAATTATTTTTAAATTGCTCGTCATATTTCATTATATTTCGTTTAATAATTAATTTTGAAGTATAATATAACGTGGCAACATTATGTAATAAGTTTTCACCTTTCACCAATTATAAAATGTGCAGTTTTTGTTTAAGCTGAATTACGTCGACTGTTGACAATATAAATTTTTTACCAAATACCTGGAATGTCATTTAAATAAACACACGCCTGCAATAAATATTTTTTTTTGTACCACGTCCAATAACCAGAAAAGAAAAATAAGGTATTAAAATATGGGTTTGAATAAATAATTAAATTCGTCAACAATGGGGCATGCGATGTCGTGGTTCTTAAGTGTCAATTTTATACATTTTGCATATAAATGCTTTTGAAATAACTCCTAATTGGGCAATTGTTAAACTTTTTGCTAAATCTTATTGTGAGCTGGCACGGGTGATACACGAGACTCTTTGTTAACCAGAAAGTTTGATTTAAATGCAGTATTAAATATTCCAACGAAAGGATTAAGAAAAAATATTATTATTATTTAATTTATTTGTTCGTTTATTCTAAACATTATTATTATTACTTATTCAATTTAAAATACTTTGTTTTATCTGTGTTTAACCATTTGTCACAATGTCAAAATAATAGCAATTACATGTTGTTCGTTAGATTCAATTTAAGTTCTTATTTCAATTTTTAAAATTCAATTTCAGTTTTTTTTAAGAACAAATGTTTTTTGGGACTTGGGACTACAGTATTTATGACTTAAGTTTTTTATCAATTAAATAGTAACCAAGTTGTTTTTAGAAGAAATAATTATTACTTATGTAATTTTTACGATTTTAGTTTAATAATGACGTTCACTAATATTTCAGCAACTCCAAAGATAATGTAATGAAACTACTTATACTTTTGTGTTTTTTAATCTAAGATGATTTCTATTATATAGTTCAATCAAATCATTAAAAATGTTTATTTTACATTTACAAAATAAATTAAGGTATAATTTTTATGAAGCCGAAAAAAGCCATACACCATAGCCAGAGTTTTTTTCGAAAAAACTCAGAACCCATTTTCTTTTACAGAACAATTCTGACCTCTATTTATTTTTTATCCAAAAAATATTATATAATCTGCATCATGAATTAATTTACTTATATTTTAGGTTAACAATGATTTTACGTAGTTTTATTGCGCTGCAGCCATAGTTCATACTAATTAATTAAGTCTTGGGTAGCACCTCCCCAGAATGACCTCTCTTCGACAAAATACATTGGAACTGCATCACCAATATTGGTTCAAACTGTTTTTCCAGATGTAAGAGACAAGCGTTTTTTGTTCTGTCACAGATAATATAATATTTTATATCATTACCATTCTAATTTAAAATATGTAGATAAGCAAAATATATTGGTACATAATAAAAAAATTATGCGGTGTGCAAGCAGCAGCAGTGCGATTATGTAACAACTCACTTCATTGCTCACCTGTGAAATGTTGATAACCGACTTATGGTGATACGCTATTTTGATGCGTTTGTTCTTAAAATATTATAATCATTATGGTCAATGTCGCATATCACTTTTTCTCGTTTTACGTCTGATGTCTGCGGTGCGTCTCGTGTTTGTTACAGAATAGCACAGGTAAGAGGTATATTGAATGAAGGACAAAAGAAAATATTATTACATTTGCAATACTTAAAAGTAACAGCCTGTTAATGTCCCACTGCGTGGCTATCGTCCTTTGAGAAGGTTTGGAGCTTATTCCACCACGCTGCTCCAACCTCGGTTGTTAGGTACTCATGTGACAAAATTTCAGTGAACTTAGACGCATGCAGGTTTCCTCGTGAAGTGTTCCTTCACGGCCAACACGAGATGGATTATAAACACAAATTGAGCACATTAAACCGTGCTTTCATGTGTTTGAACCCGCAATTATCGGTTTTCTGGTTTGAAGGGTGAGTGAGCTAGTGTAACTATACCAGGGACATAACATCTAATTCCAAAGGTTGGTGGCGCATTGTATTGCATGTATTGCATTGTAAAGACTGGTTTATATTTTATAATGTGTCAATGTCTATGGACGGTGGTGACCACTTACCATAAAGTAAACAGAAATGCTAATAAAACAATAAAATTACATGCTGCACTCGATATAATTACGAATTGATGTCCCAGACATGTGTCCCAAACCTTGGTAGCAATTGGAACCAACACGTGGGGGCTTATTGATTGTTGCGCGTAGAAGTTGCGCATTACCTCCCCTATAAAAGCTGCCCGGGATCTAGAGCGTTCTCATTCCCGACAAAGCACGCCTTGCAACAGGATAGAATTTAACGTGCGCAATTTATAACAGAAATGAATAGTATCTAGTCTCTACTGAATGAAAATGAAAGGTAATCTATTTTTATTTATATTCTTCTATGTTGTTTTTTGTTTATAGCTAAGGAGTTTAATGTTTTTAATTTTATTTTTTTAATCATGGTTGCTTCAAACTTTTAGTAACAAAAACGCTTATGCCAATTTAAAATATATATTTTTTTTTTACATTTTCAGGTACGGAAGTAGTTCAACTGGCGAAGAATCTCCGTTCACGATTTATGTTTGCTTGAGGAAGATGACGCTGAACGGAGTGCCTGAAAATACATCGTCACAATCATTTATCGAGATATTCAACGGTTTTGTTGTTAAGTTGAAAACAATAAAACAATATTAATACTTTATAATCGTTTCATTTAATAAACTTTCATTAATTTATTTATAATAATATAACTAAAATTGAAAAAAAAGACATAAAATATATTTAATATAAATTTAAAAAAACAGTTAATACATTTGATTTGATAAACAGTATAAAATAATTATTATAAAATTAGACTTATGAACGCCGTCAAATTTCTTTAAACTTATAAATCATCTGACTCTTTGCTAAAGCTTGATAAACAGGCGCCGAAGTATAAGTGGCAATTATACATAATAATTACTATTTACTAATAAATTCTCAATTATAAAGCTATTGTAATATTTTCTTTTATTAATTAAAGTACATGCTTTACAAAGTAATTAATACTTAACTTATTAAGATAATAACAAAATAGCGTACTATAATTTGAAAGCTATAAAGATTACGTTCTAATAGATTGACAATCCTGGCAAAACTTAAGATGTTATTTTGATAACATTAGTGCATAATAAAATGTTATTTATTAAAACATTTTCTTAATATTTGATTATTTCGGATTACCAATTGATATAATGAAAATAGAAAGCGCCTTAACAATGATCATTCAAAGTATAATCTTGAGATGGTCTGCAAGATTGCTAAGAAGTTTTAATTAGGCGCTAAACCTGAAATATTAACGATCAATTTTTTTCGTTAATTATATACTAATCTACACACATTTGAACTATAGTATTTATTCTTAAAATTATTTACTCATTTACTTTTTAATGCGAGTATATGCTAGTAAAACAATTATTAACTTTAATCTGAAACTACAAAAATATAAATAGGTATTTATATAATATCGGAATACAAATCTTTTTTTATTATATTTTATTTACATTTGTTAAAGGCTAAGGCTGATTTAGGAATTTATATAGAGTAACTCTAAGTTATGAATCATTGGGAACGGAATCCCTCTTCACTTCGTGAGTCACGCGTTCCCGCTAAGTTTTACTTTTTTTTCATTGAAACCATGACAAAGGAGAACGGTATTTGTATTTTATATTCATTATAAATCTTAAAAAAATATGTGCTATACAAGTGTTGTTGACTTTAAAATCAATCTTTTTTTTTCTTAATTAATTATTATTCTATTTATATAGTTCTATTATAGTTTTTATAAATAATTATACAATAGATTTATCAAAGATAAATCATAATATAAAGTATATCAATAATTGTATCGCACAATCTGAAAAGTATTATACAGTAAAGGTATAAAGGTAATTTGGCAGGTAATTAAACAAACAAATAATCATTATTAAAGTTATTTATTATTCTTAAAAAGCGTATTACAACATTTACTTTTTCCGTATAAAGTGTTATTTATTATACTTAATTCAATTAAGATTTGGCCTCACACATTTAGTTATTTTAGGATAATATATTATTAAACTGACAGAGCACAGGCCACGTTAAAAAAACTCAAGATGAAATCATTCTATTTTTTTAATGTTGCCATCATATTGCTATTATAACTTCATCGTGTGGTAACCCTGCAAAAGACAATATTTGCCAAGAGCAAATTTTTTATTTAAGTTTAAATATTCGGTGGTTTATAATTGCCTAGGGCATTATTACGGTGGATTATTTCATATCATGTATTATATTAATAAAAATATATTAAATGACAATTATAATAACAAAAAAAGAAACGAAAATTTAATTTCATTCGATTTATTACATTAAGTTGCGACCACAGATAACATAAATAACTGTATCTGTGTCAATTGATTTATATATAAAAAAAAAAAACTAAAATAACTTACAACTAAGAAATTATTAGGAAGCTTTAATATGTTTTAATAGGTTTATGATATCTTATACCTATTCAAGTTTTATGCAAAGTTAAAAAAAATATTATTGCAGAGATCACAGACTAGAATCTACATAAAGGGAACTTAATTATTGTTCTAGTTCTAATGGACTTCATCATAAATCTTGTATACATTTTTTGTTAATGTAAATTATAACAATCATTACATAATTTAATTTAAAAAAAAATGATAATTTTCCATATTCCAAAATACATTTTAGCCTCTAAACTACAAATGTCATTATTATTTTTTAATTTTTATGCCTGATATTTTTGCTATACAAACAATTTTAAGCATTACTGCAGAATTTATAAGTTATGACTTCTGATTTATTACAAATTATCTATAAATACGATGAATATTTATTTAATTACTTATATTTGATAGAATAAACGCCAAGCAAACTAATTAATGTGTATTAATGCATTTTGTTTGAAATCAATAAAAACCTACACTAGACTTATTATATTAAATATTTTATAAATTGGTTCTCTCTAATAATTTAGAACATGATATGTCGTATATCAATATTTTTTATTCTTAATTTAAATTAGTTTTCTTTGTCACTCGACGCTGAATCCGCATGTTTCCTTAACGTCCAGTAATCTGAAAAAAAAGAAAAAATTAAAAATATTAAATGAAGGAAAAAACGAGCGAAATGTTCATATTCTAAATATATAAAAAAAAGGTTTACTCTTAATGTAAGTATATCACATATTTAAAAATAAGGCATAAATATAGTTTCCGAATTGTTTTTATTGTTTTTTTTTTAATTGAGCTTAAACTTTTAAATTAATCAGACAAAAGAACGATGCATTTTCATTCGTCAAATAATCAAATGTACGAATATTAATTTTTAATACCTAATTAGTAAAACTATTTGAATATTTCTTGCATAATATGCATACCTCGTAATTAACATCAATAAGAAATCTTAATTTTTATCTTTATAACCTTATAAATAATAATAAATGTCAATAAAAACTCGTAAAATTTTACAACTCTGATCACTATCTTTGTCAATTAATTGCTTATGTATTTGACATTTTATTTTTAGGGATCAGTAAATACATTTGAAAATATTAAGGGACTGAAATTTCTTATAAACTCAATTTTATTTCGGCTCCGCAAGGATAGAATAATGGTATACCTTTATGTATTTTTTTTTTATAGAACAGGAAGGCGGACGAGCATAGTATGAGCCACCTGATGGTAAGTGGTCACCAAACGCCCTTAGACATTGGCACTGTAAGAAATGTTAACCATCGCTTACATCGCCAATGCGCCACCAACCTTGGGACCTAAGATTTTATGTCCCTTGTGCCTGTAATTACACTGGCTCACTCATCCTTCAAACCGGAACACAACAATACAAAGTACAGCTGTTTTGCGGTAGAATATCTGATGAGTGGGTGGTACCTACCGAGACGAGCTTGCACAAAGCTCTACCACCAGTAGTTACCGAATATACATGAAATGTAACAAATTTTTTATTGATTTTTCCTCAAAGACATAAGAAGGCAAAATCATAGCATATGCAGATTTCCTCACGATGTTTTCCTTAGCCACCGAGCATGAGACGAATTATAAATACAAATTCAAAAAATGAATATTCAGAGCTGCTTGGGGCTTGAACCTCCATTCCTCGATTAAGATTCACTTGTTCTAACCACTGGGCCACCACGGCTTGTAATTTGCATGTCTTAACCATAATATCTGCGAAACTGTCATGAACTTGAACATTTTTATTTGATGCATCTTTTTATGGATATTACTATCTTATATTATATTAACAGTTCAAGAAAAATATATTTTTTATTAAAACTTGATATAACTGTAAATGAATGAATATGTATTAAGTATATGATATATATTTTGAAAAGATAATCGTTTATCCTTTTAAAAGTACAAAAACATGACAACGATTGTAAAAGTAAATTTGAAAGATACTTTTCCACATAAGGAATTTACACTTGACAACTGTAAATAAATCAGTATTTACTTTAACGACATGGCAACACTGGTAAACTATTGCAATTTACCTATCCGATAACATCGAACAAAAATATCACAACACATTTTATATACAGTATTAGCTCTTAATACACGTTGTTTAGGTTGATTTTTCTATCAAATACATAAAAATATGTGCACGTGCAAAATTGTAGCTTTTGTAATGTAAGGATGCGTGAGCTTTGATTATTTCCCACTTTGATTCACCGCTGGTTTTATGTTTATCTTATCGAAATCAACGCGTCTTTGATTTACACGTATTGTTGATATGTGATCCATCGTGGGTACGCTGAGTGAATGCTTGTAACAATGTATTTACATAATACATGCCTTTTATAATAAGCTATATACATGACATGGAATGTTTTGTTCGGTTTTTTTTTTAACACGTATCGAAAGAAGGTTTTATATGTTACATTTTGGTCTATACCGGATTGTTTCTTTGTTATTGTCTGTTGGGTTCTGTTTTTTTTTTTTAATTCGCGCTTAGGTAAAAGCTTAGCTCTTAGATGGCTGTTGCAAATAATGTACAGTCTCATAGTACGCGGTCAATCCATTTTCTTAAGCGTAAGGTATGAGCAACATACACACATCTTATGGACCATCAGAACTTACATGGTCCAGCACTGGATTACAATTGGATGATGATGAAAGCCGTCATGCCAAACCTTCCGGTTCTGAGCGTTTCGCCACTTTTTTCGGGACACATAAAATGTACTCTACTACATATAAAAAATAGTCATATCCTGGTATATAAATGGTTTGCCAGAATTAAAACTTAAGTTCCGAAAAATGTTAAAGATTGATGTCAATTGATTATAGAATAAATAATGAATGTTGCCAATGGTTATATAAAGTTTTAGTGTAGAGTTTAACTCGGTCAAATTAAAAATTACCCTTGTGTATTAGTAAATAAATGCAAAAATATATATTTATAATACCTCAGCATTATATACTATATTATAATTTAACTGCGAACTCGAAGAAAACAATTACAAGGTCTATTTGATTAAAGGAACAAATAATCTATCTAACCTGGTTAGAGCGAGACGGCAAGTAACCTGTTCCAAGTCCCGGTGTCTGAGATGGCGTAAAAAAGCGAAGAAAAAAATATTAAGATACATGAAGGTATTTTATTGAGCCCCGCTACCTGAGTTACGCGGTAACATTGTTGGTAGAAATAAGGTTTTTTTTAAAGGCACAATGTGGTTTACCGATGCTTTTATTTGAATTTCGAAATTGAATTCGGTCCGCTCTACATATTTGTTATTATCTGTGCATGGGAATGGACTTAATTTAATTTCTTGTTAACATTTGAAAAAAAAAAAGAATAGTAAGATGTTATCGTATGTTCTTAACAAGATTTTTAATAAAAAATAAATAGGGTATTTTTTAATAATAACAGATAGTTCAATGATAGAATTCATCGCTTAGAATAATAAAAATAGTATATTGTTTTATACATTTAAATTTTCCTATTGACTAGTTTATAGAAATGATAAAAAAGTATAAACTTGCGAGCTAGACGTTTCTTTAAGTGTAGAAAACTAAAATATTTATTATTCTTTAATTTAATTATTAACACCTTTAGTATTCTTTGTCTATTTTTGGCAGTCTATATGTTATAGTACAGTCTATAAATTAGGCAAATTATGTGTTGCTTTTCAATACTTATTTATATTAATATTCTTTGTTGAGGAAACTGCAAAAAGTTCCATGTTTCATAGAAGCAGTGGGGCCTGTATACAGACTGGTATTAGGGAAGCATGGTAGCTGTTTTAAGTAGTTTTCTTTTTCAAAGGCCTTTGACCTTTGGATATTACCTGGCTGTTTAAGTGGTTTTATAACCGGAAACCCATTTTTGTATGGATATAGACAGCCAAAGGATGAGATGAGATGTGGTGCTGAGAGCGAATGTTTAAAAAAAACCATGGACAGCCATGAACACAAATGAATCGATGTTGCAAGAGCTCCACATCAAAAAACGACTTATACCGTGAACTTCAACTAACTTGGACAAACTTTGGACATACAATGCGTTCACATATGCATGAGCTCGAGAAGCAGTTGATCGTGGTACAGATGCAGGGGAAGCGCCCCAGGGGCCGAATTCCAACACGATGGTTTAAAAGCATTGTAAAGGCAACAGGAGAAGCTCTACAACGATCTATTAATCTGACAGGACAGAAGCAAATGGAGACAAATCGTATATGGTCACGATCCTAATTAGTGAGGGCATAGAAGAATGGAGGGAACACGCGGACCCGAATAGTTCAAATCCACGTTAAAGTGGTATTCACTTGCTTATAATCTCGTTTATGGCGTTGAAAGCATCGTACAGAGAACAGGGTCGGATAAAAATCTACTACATATGTATACACCATTCCACCGAGGTGAGTGGTGTTACTAGCTCTAAGGAAATTTCGAATTGTAATTAATATTTGTATGTCCTAAAATAATTATTTATAATAAAATAATTCTTTTTTTATTATAAATAATAAAAAACATACATTTAATTTCGCATCAAACTTTTCCGAATTGCTTACAAGTTACCTTTTAAACATCAGCCTTCAACGCTAAACTTAATTATATTGAATAAAAAAAAAAGTTTTTTATTTAATCTGTATTCAATTCGGATATTACATTACATTTAATTTAGAGTAAGTCGTTAGATTCCTCGAAGTAAAGGTTCACTCGCCTTCCAAGAAGTGCCTTGAGCGATGTTAACCACAAATCATTTCGTGAATTACGACTGTAATTTAATGAGGGCCTTCAGATTGCTGCTGGTCATGCTATATTGGGATATGCATGTTAGAATACTTTTATTAACACGCCTCTATTGATTGTATCGTTGATCACGTGACTGGCTTTAACTACGAAGCAGAGGACCTTTTTTTCATATAAAATTCTAAACTGTCAAGTGGGCCACCTGATGTTAAGTGGTAACAGGCATTTGCACTGTAACTAAGTTACCGATTCAAAATGTACGACTTCAAAATTTCAAGTAAATAAAATATTAGCTAATATTCTTTCTCGTCTTAACTCCTCGACCGATCATAATGAAACTTTACATACACGGTAGCAAGGGTACAAAAAAGGACATAGGCCACCTAACACCTGCCCTCACACACGGGAAGCCGACGCAGAAACTGGTACATTCATAAACTAAAGTATGTAACTAGTTCCTTAAGATTATTATGCTTAAGAAATATGTTGTGTTACAAACAATGATTGTAAAGAGGTTTTATATTTAAACAGAAACGATAAAATATAATTTACACTCTCGCCTTAAATCTTTTTTTTTTTTTTCATTATTACTCAGCAACCTTTTGCACGTTCCATGATGAGATAAAACTGTTTTTCGACATACCTAACTTAATAATGATTTCGGACAATAAATGTTTTTTTTTTCTGAATATATATTTTTTTAATATTTGCTAATTTAAAAAGAGTAGAATAAGAATAAATGTTAACTGTTTTTTGTTTCCACGTATGTAGAGATACTAGGCTAATATCCTATTAGAGGACATGACAAATTAACACCTCGGACACATAACCTGCATGTGCATCCTTACGTTTTGTACTTGATAGCACAGTTGTGCTTGTCTGGATTAGAATTCGCAATCTTCGTTTAAGATTCACGTGTTCTAACCACTGGGCCATCTCGGCCTTCACATAGGTGTTTATTATAACTGATATTTTCATTATTTGATAAAAATTAATGATAACTTTGTGTACATAATCAGACGGACAAAACGACTTTGATTTGGCATTTTCCACTTATTATTATAATAAAATAACTATAACATTATTATATTAAAAATATATACATATTAATTTTTATTATACAATACGATATCTTATATGAATTCATAAATTTATTTAAAATTAGAATTTATTCTTTTAATAATTAATCACAGATTATATATATTCTTATTAGTAAGAGCGAAATATTAAACATTTGTTTATCAACACAGCCTGAATTTACCGTTATGGGTTGAAGAACTTGTTATTTTAAAAGAATGTCAATAGCCAATATATATACATATAAATGTACGATTAGCGGCTCTGTATGTACGTGTCGTGCACTATAAATAAATACTATCAAGTCGATACTTCTTTCTAAATGATAACATTTACATATTATTTTTCGTCTGTTCTGCCTTATTACAAGCTTACATTTTACTTCACTTCTAAATAAATTTAAATGCCCCAGAACTTGAGCCTCTCCTCCTGCTCTCCTATGAAAATTTACACGTCATTTTTGACATATGCAGGTTTCCTGACAATGTTGAGCACGAGATGAATTTTAAACACAAATTGAGGACCTAAAATTTGGGCTTAATTTCGCAATCTTCGTTTACCTGGCAACTGAATTTCAAATCAGCTCAACTCAATGTCTGAATGAAACACTGCTTTAGCTGACGTTCTGGTGATGGTGAAATACAATCAAGTATACAATAAATTATTTTGATTTTAAAAACATATGTAACTTTTATAATAGAATCGAGTTAATATAAACCGATAGACACAAAGATGAGATCTGTAATGATTTTACCATTTACTGTGTGTATGTGAACACAGTCTTAATATTCAAATCAATTTCTAACAAGATATTTAAAATTCGAATACAATTATGATATGTCAATGTCAAACTATGCAAAATAATGCGCCATATTGTAAAACATTTTATATATATTTTTGTTTATTATTAGCACATATTTAAATCATTTAGTTGTATATTAAATACACACTTAATTTGCATAAATATATTATATATTCTAAATAGATAATATATTTTGCATAAAGCACGATAAACAATTAACTGCATAAATATCTAAACGATCAATATATTTATTATAACGATTTAGAAGTTTAATTAATTCACAATTTTTTTTTAAAGTGTAGTATGATTGGCCAATGTATTCGTTAATAAAACTCCTTAGTAGAACAACTGTAACTTAGGTGCGAAATAAAGTAAATAATTAAACATGTCAAATTAAATTTATTTTTCGAGGCATGTACCGTATTGTATTTACGCAGTCACTTGACGATATGTCAGGCGGTAAATTTACACACATGATTATATGCCTTTGTCACTTCAAAATAGCATTAAAAAAAAGTCACAACCAGTATAAAAATTATAAATTAAGAACATATTGATTTCCTTATAAAGTACATAAGAAAAGATAACTTGCAGGTGTCTACTACATAAATAATAATTATAATATTTCAAGAAAAAAAAAAGCTATCATTTCTTTATCAAATCAGTGCTTCATACTATAGCATACACAGAAAACTATGGATATAAAATTACACTATGAGTTCGTTTATCGGATAAGCCCAAAGCAGACGTTATCAGGGCACGGGAGGTCATTCACCGGTCCATGCGTATTGCATTATGCACACTCGAGTGAAAAAGGTTGCTAAATATTTGCACATTTTATGTCATTTGCGAAATAATAATAAATCGAATTTTGTCAAAATCAAACCTACCTATTATGAAATGACAATTGCGAAAATAGATGTTTATTAAGTACTTAATTATATAATATGATTTATGTATGGTATATACTATGTATATCCCCTTTTCATAATTAGAAAATCATATGTTATTTAATTAAGAACTCAATAGATATTCGAATTATATTCCTCTTTTAATAAACTTTAAATATAAATGAGTAATTGTATTAAAAAAAACATGGCGTCTATTTTAATGAATACGAAATGTAGTTTTCATATCTAAAGTTCCACACGTGAATCGCCAATTGCAATACTTCAATCTTTCAGATTATATTTATTAAGTTGATAATCAGCATTTCATTGCTTCCTTTAAAAGGCATGACACGTAACTTATCAGTCCACAGAACGTAATGAATAGCGGGCTGTCAGATGAAACAAAATGGCTGACAATGCTACTACATTATTCTGCGTAACATAATGAAACTCTTTGTATAAATTTTAATTCGCGCTCCTTTCGACTTTAATTCTAGTCCCATAGGGTTTTGTTTTTAATGTTAATATAATACTGTTGAAGCTATCGCGTGAACATATTTTCAAAATTGGAATATTTCAAATTTTATTCCATCTGCTGATGGACTAATGAAATTTTTCGGAGAATCTCTACAGATTATATATAATATCGTTTCCTGTACTTTGCTAATGGTTTTTAAATAATTTGATACTTATCATCTACATCAGACGTCGAAATTTAAATTTAGAATACATTACAATTCTATACGCTGTGTGCAACAGAGTTGCCAAAACGTGTTTTGAAAAAAAGTCGAATTGAAAGGTCAATCCTCTTTAACCCAGGAGGGAGGGAGGCTCGCCATTAAAGAGATGTCAAATTATCACTTAGTGTAAGCATCATCCTTGCTGCATTGATTAAAAAGTAATTTCCTGAATAAAAAGTATATTATTCTCTCTGAATAAATAAATTATTCTTTCACATGTTAAAAATAAAGCGTCCAAAATACTATATAATTCACGCATATTGTGTACTAAAACCAAAATGTTTGAAGTATTTTAAATAGCTACATTAAACATTCAAAAATTATACGAAATACGTTCATTTTATATTCTACCATAGACCACGGCGGTTTCCCTACCGTCACGGCCCGTGGTCGTTCCGGATGACGTCACAACATAATTTAAATGTATTTTTTTTTAAATTTAAATTCGGTTCCGTACCGTTGCATTTAAAATTTGAAGTGCGCGTAAAAGCGTACTTTATAATTTACAATATAATTTGTCCCAAGATGAGTATGAATAACGATTTTTTTAATGCAACAGGTGGAAAAACTTTGTCCA
Organism: Nymphalis urticae; assembly: GCA_905147175.2. Lineage (NCBI taxonomy): Eukaryota > Metazoa > Arthropoda > Insecta > Lepidoptera > Nymphalidae > Nymphalis > Nymphalis urticae. The sequence goes on along the minus strand of LR990004.1, from coordinate 2,398,457 downwards.
TGTGAAAGAAATTTAGGGAATCAAAGTAACATCATCTAAATATCCTCCTACTTTGTTTTTTATACAGACAACAGCGAAGACGTGTTGCGGACACTGGAAATGGCGACTACCAACGAAATCCTGGGTTACCTAATAATGACTATTAGAATTGACCGGCTTGTGCTAAGACTGGCAGAATACTAAGGACACGGAGATAACCAACACCCCTTCAAGGAAGTCAACTGGCACACATTCCGAGTCAATGAAGAAGTCACCTGGACTCTGTGACGTCACAAGTCTTTAAGCCTGGGAAAGTTCATTTGTGATGCTGCCTAGTAATAAACATGCAGGCACATTAAAATAACATTAATAAGATACACCAAAGGCACGGACAAAACGGTCTGTGGAGATACAATGATAACCTACTGCTGGGTTGATGAGAAGGTTAGGATTTTGCAATACCAAAATAGGTTATATAAAAATAATAATTAAACGCCACACATCAGTAGGTTATAAATGTATAAAGGGAACACGAACTCGACACGTACACAATAGAACAATACAAGGAAGTGACCGTCTGTCTGTCCGTCTATGTCTATTTTATTGGGTTTAGACTCCAGGGATTATTGACCTTATAAAAAGTACCAGTCGAAATATTACCTATTTGAAATATGGATATTTTTTTACTTATAAACGTTGTTTAGTGGTTGTTTGGTTAAACAGCTATTTCGCTCTTTCTTTCATTATTGATTTGACATTCGGAAGAATAGGACAGCATTGCTTATAATCACGCGCCGAACATTGTTTTTTTTTTAAGTATTTAATTTTATGGATTGATACATGTTGTAGTTTTTACTAATATGGTATAGGTAGGCGGACGAGCATATCGCCACCTGGTCATCAGTGGCCAACGCCCATCGACATTCGCATTGAATAAGAAATGTTAACCATCGCTTACAACGATACTGCGCCAACAAACTTGGGAACTAAGATGTTATGTCCTTGTGCATGAAATTCACTGTCTCACTCACCCTTCAAACCGGAACACAACAATACCAAGTGCTGCTGTTTTGCGGTAGAATATCCGGTGGTACACAGAAGAGCTTGCACAAAGCCACCAGTAAAGTTACACTTTCACGTCTTTATGAAACTTTGCACACACATTTTCAAGGATACAGAAAAGCACATAGGTTACCTAACACATCCCCCCACTCCTACTAACTAATAACTAACTAGTGACCTATTAAAAGGAATACAATTATCATGAGTGTTAATTAATGTGTATATTATTGTTATATCTCTTAAATCTTTGTAAGATAATTGTCATGTCTGTAGGTGATTCTAAGAATAAACAAAGAAATTCCGTTAAGGTATTTTTTTTTGTTTTTTTACTATTCGATTATTTTATATTTATATTTACAAACAAAAAGATATAGACGGAGTCAAAGAAAAGAAAAAAGTTTTCGTTAAAACTCTTCAGTTTTAATACAATAAGTATTTGATTTTAAGTATCGATTTTAAAAAAATATTATCCTCCAAATACTAATGATGATGATAGAAAGATGATACATTTCTAAGGGAGGTATGAGTATTTTCTAGTAAATAATAAACAACGTTATATGTGTATAACAAACAAAGGAACATATAGGTTACATGTACAACAAACAATAATGACGTCACTGCGTAATGACTGACCACACCTGACTTTTAAAATGACTCATGTCACGAACAAGATCGAACCTGTAACATGAATCATTCGACTTTTGTTTTTAATGTTTGTTAGATTACGTAAAAATATAATTATTAACAATAATTTGGTTAAATACTTTTTTCGAGTGAGCATTTTTAATTTTTAAGATTTGAGAAGAACCGACGAGGAACTACAGATTTTAAACAGTACAACTTTAGATCCAGCATCCTTTCTAAGTATTGTCTTCAATGGGAAGGGCATACTTTTGCACAGTAGTAGGACAATATATAATATATATCACTTAATTATTAACCTTACTATACTGCTGAGTTTAATTTTAAAGTAAACGTAAAAACACCTCACACATTAAATACGTATATCTAATCAAAGATAAAAATATTTATTTACTAGATCCAAAAAAAAAATATTGTACGTACAAAAACTAAATCAACATGTACTATTTCAGCAAGGTGATCGGTGTCAAGTGGCCAAACCCTTATTTGCCTCCATCGGAATGTAACCTCAATCCTTATCGTCTCAAATATTAACTTTGTCCTGCATCCATTGGATATCCAACATTTGGCACTTAGGTTGACTGTGAATTATTTGTTTAGTTAGGATAATTTTTATTGTTCATTATTAAAAAGTTAAGATCAAGTTTCCTGACATGTTTAAAACATTGGCATACTATATACTCATTTTAAAAATAAGATTGAATAATAAACTTATAAACATACGATGTATATATATATGTATATTAATAATAAGTAGTAAATATATCTCAAGATATACATATATAATCAATACTTGTTGAACATTCTGGATTCCGTTTTACTCAAATAAAAAGCATATAAAATATTTCTTGAAAAAGTAGACGAATAATGTTAAAGAGAAAATAAAACTGGTTTCCAATGAGATGATAATATTTTTCAAGGGATATCTGGTCACTCTAGTGTTCGTCGTCTTGTTGTCTACATTTTATAGGAATGTAGGTTATAAAAAAATGATAACTTAAGTGATCTTATTTTGATATGGTAACAAATATTTCCATGTTTTTAAAATGTGTTTAATAATAATACTATTTCTCATCACCTCGAACGCAAAGGAAAAATTATACTGCCCGATTAATTACATAAAGTATTTATTCAAATTTTTCACATTCGTGAAATTTAAAAATAAGCGCATCGTTTGCATCGAAGAATATTTTATTCGAGTTTCGTATCATAAATGGTGATATGTTTTCTTAATATAGAAAATAAAAGGTCGAAATAATTTACGAACGCCAAAAAAACAACTCGCTCCATAATTATTTATTATTAGCGCTGTTTATTAGAATTATAACATTCGGTCGCTGAACTTTTTAAAAAAGCCATATTTATAAATTACATGTTACACAATAAAATTTTATTTTTGCTAATTTACGTATTTATGCATCTGATACTATTTTAAAATTAAAAAAAAACTCAGTCTATATTCTGTTCACATGTCTAGAAAAATCAATTTATAAAAAAAAAAACAGTTTATTATAAGCTAGTTCATGCCCCGACTTTCTAAGTTCCCGAGTTGCAATGCAATATTATGGACAAGTACATACACGAAATAGTGTTTACTTTTAATGTCGTCGTTGTTGTAAATTTCATTAAATTATTTTATACATTGTCATTACAAAATAATCACTTGACATACGAGGATATCAAATAAACCATAATGTCCAGGAATCAAAAAAAAAAAAAAATTGACTGCAAAAGTATTTTAAATAAATCAAAATGATTTACACTTCTCACACGTTTTTGTTTCATCGCAGTCACGTAATAAATTGCGGATCCCTCATCGACACATTACGATCTAGTTACTACTAGATGAGATTTCAACTTATATTTGTAAAAAAATAAATAACACACATATCACGCGATATAAAAGAACAATTTCACGAGATCTCTAAATAAATTATTAAAAAAAAAAACAGTACCGAAAATCGTATGTAACAGAATGCTGGCAACGTGTCTCATTTCATTCTTAATTCTAATTATTTGGACAAAAATAAATCTTCCTACTACTCAAAGAAAAAATAACTAAAAGGCAATAATAAGTCATGGTTATTATTAATAAGTCTTAAGTTTTTTTTTCACTTTTATTATTAATCGCGTAATTAATTTTATTTCAAGCAACGCTCAGATGTGATGCTGTCTGGGAGATTAATGTTTCGATCTTATGATTTATTTTAAATATAAATTTAAAGACGCAATAAAAACCTGCTAGAAATATTCAAGCACTAAGTTATCTATAACTTGGTATAGACAGCTCTAAGTTAGACCTAAGATACAAGACACGGAGATGCCGCATTCGTCTCGGCGCGGTACAACGACCTCGATGCACGCTCTCAAATCGGCTCTGAATAGCCTATTATATAACATTATTTACGCTGCATTGGAAATAGGAAACGGGGCGAAGAAATTTAAAATGCTATCTCCTCTGTGTTCAGTCTATGAACAAAACGACAATACATTGAAACACTCACAATGACAGATTACTTTGTTTTTTTTTTTGTGGAAATATAGCGAAAAAAAGAGAATTTATAATGCCTTCCATTTACAAAATAGGATATTATTTTTTGTAATATACGATTTTTAAATTGATTTTAATTAAGATTGCTAATATTGTACAAGTACTTTCACGATCACATCGTGGCTCATAAGCGTATATATCCGACATCAATTACTTTATCATACAAAACGAATCGAAATCGACCTGTAAATCTCATAGGAACGAGTTCATTAACCGAAGCCATAACTTGTGAGGAATCTGTTCTGTCATTAAACTCGAGTAATGATAGCCTCTTTGATCTATGGGAGTTTTTCGTCATGACGAGCAATGAAGCCGGACTCGACATTAAACAGTTTCAAATACGGTCCTTCAAGTAGAAATATGTTCTCTAAACAAGTAATTGAAGCGGTAAGCGATGAAAAAATTGTTCGGCCGTAAGAGAAGTTTGAAATTAGAAGGTGGAACAAAAAATGTAATGGTGTGGACTGAAATGACGTAACGGAGCGATGACCCTTAACCATGAGTCGGATTTGGATGGTCACGGATTGAATATCAAATGTACAAATGTATTTAAATATGCTTATAGAAATTAGGAAGGGACTTCCTTCCTGTAAAATCAATTATGTATTCATTCCATATATACGGTGTAGTATTTTTAGAATATATAGAAAATAGATCATTGCAATAACAAAAATAAGATAAAATACTAAAAATAAGAAGAATCTAAGACGACAAACGCTACAGCTTACACGTGGCTTATAAACAGTCATAAATCTTGATTAGTTTTTAATATTCACCTTACTCTTTATATATATTGAATATTTTGGTTGTAGATATAATCAGAACAGCAATGGAAATCTCATCACGAACATAAACAAAACGGATTATTATCATTTATTTACGCAAAGTTTACACGCCTTCCATTGCACTTGCGCAAACAGCAGGTAACCGAGGCCTTAGATTTATTTAAATGCTAGCCACAGATGCATATCTCTCTAAGATCATTGAACCTCACTCATGATATCCGTGTTATGTACTAGTTTTAGATTTTATAAAATATAATAATATATTATACTGAGCATAAATCAATGGTTGTTGGTACCATACGAATAATGATTAAAAAAATATGTTATTTATTACATGATTATGAGATGATAAGCATTATGTAATTCGACATTAGTTAATCCCATAGATATTTTCTTTTTTATATAATTAAACGGAAGGGCAAATGGCTCGCCTGAGTGGTAGACGCCGTGAGAAATATTAAATATTCCCTACAACGCCAATTCGCCACCAACCTTGGGAACTAAGATGTTGTATCTTGTCTCTCGTTACACTGGCTTACACATCCTTAAAACCGGAACACGACAATACCAGGTGGTACCAACTTAGACGTGCTTCGACAAAGACCAAGTAAATATATATAAAATTAATTCACATAATTATTAACATTATATATTTTTATGATAATTTATTGGTAATACAATTATTTCAATATCAAAATTAAAAAGGAAATTTAGATAATGTTATAATCTTAAAAAAAAAACTTCACGTAATTGTTTCTCGTTTCATTCTGTTCACATTCAGCTAAGCGTAAAGTTTTCCCCTGTCGCTTAACGCTTAGTTGAGTCGGGAGTCGAACCTTCGACCCTGACAATTCGTTCACTTTATTACTTAAAAGATTATTTCTCTACATTATAATATGGGTAAGGTGACTAATGCTAATGATATATAAAATAACGTGTTACGAATAATTGTATAATAATAAACAATTTTATAGATCGATATTGGTTTATCAAATCAAACAAGTTACGACAAGCATGTTTAACCTAATGTGACCCCCCCATAAGCTGACAATAGGCCGATCAGCTCAAAGATATACGGATATGCCTCGAATACTAATGAACCGAAGCGCGGGAACGTCCATCTGACTTATATTTTATCCGGGTTTTTTCTATTTGCACTTTGTATTATTGGTTAATCACATTTAGAGATGTTTAGTCATTTATATCGGCAGCTTTCACAAAATATTATTAAGAGTTTGTAGCAAACAAGGCATGTAGAAGCGTAAGTAGTTTATTAATAGTTATAATATTATCCATTGATAGGTTATTTAGTTTAATTGAATGAATAAAATAAGAATTTTAATGATAAAATAATCAAACTTGAGACCAATATTGATTCTAAATATAATATGTAAATGCTATTTTAGTACCTGTCATTTGCAATTGTCTCCTGGACGCTGGAGTACGCGGGGTCCTCGGAGTTCTCGAGGCACGAGGAGTCTTCGGAGTTCTAGGAGTCTTCGACGGGGTTCTTGGCGAGCTACCAGCACTGCGTCTCGAAGGCGACCCTAGCACACGGAGATCAGTGTTTTCAACACACGCTAACGCCTCTGCTGCCGTCCTAGGACTTCCATTTTCCTTATCTTGTTCACAAAACTTAACAGGCGAGTCTAATTTGCTGCCCTTATAAGAGCATTCCGTTTCGACGTCAAAGTTGAATCTTCGGATGAATCTTTTTCTATCTCTAGCGTACTGTTCCGCCATGAGACGCCTAGTTTCGTCTCTATCCGGGGCTCCGAACAAACACTTGCAGCTACCCCGTCTCCTTCTAGGCGTATTTGCAGTTCTTAGAGCCATACTAGTAGACATCTCGAACCTCCGTTGCTTGGGTGTACGTCCGCCCGCTGCCATAGTATCGCGTCAGGTGAGCACCGACTGGTTCACAGAAACATCTGACTAATAATCTCCCGAGAGAAAACAGCTGTCAGGTAGCGAGAGAGAGACGGAGCGCGGCGTGCGAGCGGGGGCGGCGAGTGCACCTGGCCAGCGAAACCGCGCCAATTCTAACCTAAAACGCGGTGGCGTGCGCGCGCGCTTGCCGACTTCATACGACTGACGCTTCGTTTCCCGCGCATCACCGCGTGCGCCGATTTTGGCAGCCACTTGGCGCGCAAACCCTCGAATCAACAATAGTCCCAAGGACGCTTTTTATACGTCTCGGGATACAGGTGTTCTTCTTAAAAGGGGCGAAAATAAAATTTTCTGTATCAATGACGTTCGTAAGATCCTTTGACTCAATGATTTACAAATAGACACAGTACAGTGACGTCGTTATCATTTGAGCGATAACTAAACGATATAATTTATTATTACAATATGTAGTTGTTACATAAGACTAAAATTAAATAATAATTAGATAATTTGAGATTTATTTAAAGTTTGAGTTCAATAATATGTTTAATATTTAGTAATATTTATAATATTTTAAGCTAGGTATCTTTCTGAGGTTAGGTAGGTACCCGGATTAGTCATTTGAAGATTTAGTGATGATGTTTTTGCAGATCTGGTTTCAAGAATTAAAAAATGAATGACTCAATCAAATTTGACAATCGATGTTCGACCCTGATCGTGAGAGGTTGGTATACCATTTTGATGTTTGTATCTTTTAAATACTTACTATTTTTGATGTTATTAGAAATATGTCAAATTAATAAAAAAACTTTTCCTCAAAAGGAAGAAGGAGGCCTTAGCCCAGCAGTTGGACATTAACAGGCTGTAACTGATGCTGTTATTGTTAAGTACTTATTAAATAAAAAGTAGAAAATAGTCTATGGTTTATTTTAATATATTTTATTAGTTGAGTATTGAAAGTACGCCACAAGGCTACGTGCGAGTTCTATGCCGAATACCTGTCATAATTAATACGTATAGAGTGAATTGATAGATAAACAACACTAAACACATATACTTAGTGATAATGATACAGTACTTAATGACCAAAATTAGCTTCTCACATTTCACGGTCGAGTTTTATTAAGTCGAGATTCGAGTTTATTCATAGATTACTTCACCGTATGTTACATTTGAAATGGCAATTTCATAGTTACAATAAACCTGTGAATGCAATTGAAGGCTGAGTTGATGATATACGAATGAGTTAATGAAGGTGATAAGTCACTTATTTGTAATTTTATAAAAATAAGCATTTAAGTTTCAAATCTTATGTCGCGAATATTAGAAATTGCGTTATTTTGATTTGATACAAATACTATAAACTATGTGATAGATTTTTATTATCACTAAAAATGTATGTACAATTTTACCTTTACCTTCGATTTATGTAATCAGTGTATAGAAATTTTATGAAAGTATAATGTAACGAAATGAGCACATTTTTTTCATGAAATTCGTATGACGTCATCAACATCAACACCGTCATCAATTATGACTTTTTTTTGTTTGGTAGTTTTTAATGTGCTTTTAGTATTATTACTTATTATACTTACGTACTCAATTAAAAGTATTTGAAAATAAGAGTAGAAAGAAATATGTTTGAATAATGATTATTTACTTGGTGGAAGTGCTTTGTGCAAGCGAGTATAGGTTGGTACCACCCACTTATTAGATATTCAACCGCTAAATAGTAATACTTATTATTGTTGCGTTCCGGTTTGAGGGGGGAGTGAGCCAATGTAACAGGCACAAGGGACTTCGTTCCCAAGTTTGGTGGCGAATTGGCGATGTAATGAGTGGTTAATATTTTTTAAATCGCCAATGTCTATGGACGGTGATGAATGCTTACCATCAGGTGGACCATTAGCCTGTCCACGAATCCAATCCAAAAAAATATTATGGTCTAAATAACTAAAGAAAACAGTGAGTGTTTGAAACTAAATCACATTTTACGAGGAAGAATTTATTGACAGCAGGATTGCATTTTGGACACGTAATAAATGAATAACCTTTGAAACGCCAATAAATTGTTTACGATAAAATTAATGCTTTTTTGTTATATTTTTTGACACTTATTTTATATCATAACCGGATAGTATGCAAGCTTAAAAGTATTTATTTATTTTATTAAAATTTTGTAATGAGAAACGAAATGTATTAACAAATTTAAAAACGTAAACTATAATTTAAAAACATAGTACACAGCATATCATACGGGTGAATATAAAATGGCAATTAAATCCGAAATATAAACAACTTGTTTCTGTTCGCGTTTTAGCGGTGAGGGGACCCCTAAGTAAGGTATAAAAAACCTATGTCCTTCCTTGGAGTTCAAGCTTGCTTCACACGAAATTTCATCAAAATCGGTTCAGTGTTTTAGCTGTGAAAGTGTAAAAGACAAGCACTTTTACTATCGCATTAATAATATTAGTATAGATAATTACGGTCCAGTTAACTTGAATAATATTTGGATCAAGAAAAAAGAAATTTATGGACAAATTTGAATTTTTTTCCGACATAATCGGTGGGGATTTCTGATATTTAATTTGTAATAGTATACCTAAGATCTGTACCAATTCTTTCGTCTATTCGTGTTTATATTTTTTTCGTCTATTTCTACCGGACCATATTGTATTTGTCAGGCATATATAACCATGAACGTCATGTGAAATCAATAGCTAAGTGTTGGACCATGCTAATTTTTTAGGCATCATTTATTGCTAAGGAACGTATACCGAGAAGTATCGATATTTTTTTGGTATCAACGTATTAACATTTGATACCATATGAACGCTCGGTATCGATATCCAAGGTTGATACTTCGAAACCCTTTTAAGAGGTCAAAGAATTCAAAACAACGATGTCTAAAGCTAATCCATACATGTTTGTCATAATTTAATCATGACGTTTTTCGTTTGTTTGCATTTGTCACCTATGAATAGTGCCGTAAATTATTATATAATGTACATTTTTTAATTTTATTTTTGTTTTTTTGTTGGGCATGTTCATTTCTAATACAGTTAGTTAAGTATGGGTCATTTTTTTCGTATACATACGTAGTAAATAATTTGCATTCGTTACTAATAAAAAATTTTATTGTCAATTGTACTCAGCAGTTCTACAGTGGAAAGTAAATGTTGTCATCTCTCAAATACGAGAAAATTATATACGTCACGACACAAAGGGTATCAAAGAAAATAAATATGGGGTGTAACTTAAATCGGAAGCTGAATGATGGCACCCATTGGGCTCATCAGTTGCAGACATTGCAGTATATTTTAACTTCATCATTTGTCATTTCTTTTTTTTTTGTATCAGTTTTTTTTCGACTACTTTTTTCTTGATTTGCTAAATTATTACGATATCTGCAAATGTCTGTTTTAAAGCTATTCTCATTCTCATATACGCAACAATGCTCGCCCACTGCCTAGCTGTAAAGTGGTTTGGCTGCTATCTTTGCGATAAGGCCGCCTCTTGTACGGCTTCTGTCTTCATTATGCTTATGAGTTTCATGGTGATCAATAACAAGTATTTCTAAAGATACATTTATTAAAACAATTTTAATAACGTCTTAAATATTCGAGTACTTATTGTTCAACAGTACTTTCACGAATAATTTAAATTATATATTTATTGTTACGAAATAATAACTGTGATATTTACATGATAAAAACCTCGGTGTCTTTATAGTTAAAATTAAAATGTAACCAACGTTAAAAACGAATGAAACGTTTTTGATATTTTGTTTATCATCAATTTTTATTTTATCAATCTATAAATTCGTATTACGTCATCAACATTAACACCGTCATCAATTATGACTTTTTTTTGTTTGGTAATTTTTAACGTGCTTTTAGTATTAGATACTTACGTACTCAATTAAAGGTATTTGGAAATAAGAGTAGATAAAATTAATATGTAACCAATGTTAAAAACGAATGAAACTTTTTGATATTTTGTTTACCATCAATTTTTATTGTATATTATTGTTATTTATTATTATATATAAATAAATATTCCATTACAGAATCTCTAATTACATTCGTAAAATTACTAAATGCATTCGTAAAATATTCCACTTGCAAATTATACAGAAGTAATTCTACTATTACAGCGAGTGAGACAAGAAATTTTACAGCCCATTGTGTTGAAAACTGAATACGTTTGTAAAGTACACTTAATTTGTAAAAATTATACCTCCTGAACAAAACATGAATTGCTAGAATATAAATACCTCCATAAAAAAATGTATTTGGAAGATGAAAACACGTATACTTTGTGGTATGCTCATACTCATCAGGCATTCTACCGCTAAATTTTAATACTTAGTTTTGTTGTGTTCCAGCTTGAAGGGTGAGTGAACCAGTGTAACAATAACAGCCTGTGAATGTCCCGCTGCTGGGCTAAGTTTCTCTCCCTTTTTTTGAGAACCTTCTCAGTGTAACAGGCGCAAGGGATATACAATCTTCTTTCCCAAGGTTTGTGGTGCATTGGCGATGTATGGAGCGGTTAATATTTTTTACAGCGTCAATGTCTATGGGCTATGGTGATCACTTACCACCAGATGGCCTATTTGGCCGCCCACTTATTGTATAAAAGAACCGTAGTTTTTATATTTACCATATATTTCTTATTTTTAAAAGACGTTGAATTTCATCAACCGTAACACATTAATATTATAATAGTTATTAGATTTTATATACATAAGCATTATTTACATCGAAGACTTACTGTCAGTGGCGTAGCCAAAGGGATAAGGGTGAGGCGTTGCATTTAGAAAGACACCGGCCCCTGCGCCCACATTTCACGTGGTTTATATTCGTAATTATTTAATTAAAACACTTTTTATAATATAAACATGTGACATTTATCAAATGAACTTTTACTCTGCCCGAAAATCCATCAAAACAAATGACGAATAGCTTATAACTTTATTTCATTTTTCATGATGAAAATTTAAAAGTACATAAAATATATATATATTGGAAATGTGGAAACGTAATGTAATTTAATAAATATGTGTTAAAATTGTTCCTCTAAAATGTTGATTTCCTCCTTAACTGATCATGGGGTATGGGTGCAGCGAATCGCTTTGCTCTATGGCATCTGCGCTACTGCTTATTGTCCAAATCACGTAAAATCCACCACATCGTGTAATGGTAGTATGTATGCAAGATTTCATCGCTGAATCGAAATTTCGATTTGTTATTAATTAAATTAAGATATATGAAGCGTTTTCTATAACTTGAGCTTTGGTGGGTGTAACCGTCTATGATTTTATTCCTAATTTGATCAATTATGTCTGGTGTAAAAACATATATATGTGCTTATATTGTATATAAAACTAAAGGAAAATACGCTAAAACGTAAATTTACATTGAAATAATATTACTATTATTAAAGATAAACTATGCATATTAATTAAAATTATTTTGTTGATAAATTGAATCAATTAAATATATCTTAGGTTAGATATCTGAATAATAATAAATATAATAAATTATCAGACGAGACTAATAATAAATGGCAGACGAGACGACCCAACGGTATAAATTAATGGTAAAGAATTATTCGAATTAAAAGTAGTATTAGATAGTATTTAAATCGGCACAGTTGCTGTGGGCGTTACATGTGGAAATTCAAGTTATTGATTTAGCAAAAATGTACACGGATAAGGATCCTCTTGACCAATTTAAATGACAGAAATTCTCAACGAACGAGCAACCAAAAGCGCACGAGATATGATTGTGGTGATGCTCGTACACACTTGCATTCTATCCTTCTTTAGTGTCGTGGCCTGGTAAGATACGACTGGATATCATGCGCAGGACCAAGGAGTTACAATGTATTTATTTTTTAAATTTCAATGTGACAAATTTGTGTAAAATTTTGAGTGTTCTAAAGAAGGATATTGATAATAAACATTTTTTATAGGACGGGTAAAAAGGATACCTGATGCTAAGTGGGCACCGCCCATAAATATTGGTATTATAAGAAATATTAACCATCCTTTTTATCTCCAATGTACCATTAATCTTGGTAACTAAGATGTAATCCCCCTTGTGCCTATAGTTACACTGGCTTACCGATTCAAACCGGATCACAAAAATACTGCTGTTTTGCGGACCCAGTAGAACTTGCTCAAAGCCCTACCACCAAGTAAAGCTATTCATTGCATTGCTTCATACTTCAGTTATATAAATCTTATAGATATATATGAAAAATGTGTTTTAAATAAAAATTTTCGAACCAAAAGCAGCCAGTTGAAATGGCCCTGAAGATGGTCGTGAGTGCTTTGGTCTATTCCTAGTAGTGACCGAACACGCGCTGATAATGACTTGATATTATTTAATCTAAAAACGTACCTAACGTTTTAAACAGTAAAAAAACGACGGCAGTCTCTAATTGCTTAGACAAAGCTGACGTAATGTGCTACCCGCAGTAAGTTGACCGAGTACACTGTCGTACATAATTGTTTAATATTTTTTTTAAGCATAATTTAAGCCGACTTGTCTGGAATTTAAAGTTATATTAATACTCAATTAACCACACTCCTAGCAACGGAATTTCATTGTATTTATATTAATTTGCTTTGTATTATTATAAATAAATTGTATTTATAAATTCGTTTTTCTCCAATGTCACATAGATTGAAAACCTTAATAATGATTGTAATTTTCTTTAGTGAATATTACAAGCGTGAAACTATAACATTAATCTTTACATATATATAAGATTAATTTAAATGTTTGTCTAGAATATCATACTTGCAATTTTAAAAGCAATTAACGCTTTTGTTTAATAATGAAGACTTAAAAAAACTATTTATGGATCAAAAGACTTATTATCAATATCAACGTTCTTTGCAAAATGTATATAAATTTATCAAGGGATTCATTCAGGTAACGTCAAAAAATTTGTGTGGTCTTCCAAGGGATAACAACCGGCAATGCTTGGCGTATTTTCAACAGTTCCCATCGCAGCATAGTTCTGTAATGAGCTCACGAGAAAAGATTGCGGATGCATCGCAAATTAAAGTTATCCGAGAAATTTATGACACGAAGGTTTCGCATTTCTTCATTTATTTTAGTTGGCTGTGTAAATTAAATTAATGTCTTAGTGTTCGTGATATGTCTTAGCATGTTGTAAAGACAAACACACATATACTAATGCTACTCACAGCACCCATATATCACGTAGGAACCTTATATTTTATTCAAAAGAAAACACTCGATTTTGATATGCACCGCTAAGATCTTGAATGGCCTCCCGATCTCCGTTTTCCCCACCACCTACAATATGGGTACCTTCAAGTCTAGAGTGAATAGGCATGTTCTAGGCAAGCGCTGTCCATCTTAGACTGTATCATCACTTTCCATCAGGTGTGATAACAGTCAAGCGCTAGCTTATACAGTTAAAAAAAAAAAAACATGTAAAAATTACTAGTTGTACTATTTATTCTGCTTAAAAAAAAACTTATAATTATCGTGTGCTCAATTTGTACACAGAACGGATAACCGTTTTGCGTACAAATATGTATATATAAATATTATACGCTTATTTGAATATTTAAAAGTTCTCAAGACTGTTAAGAATAATCGACGCGTCAATCGCTTTAAGCTGGGTTCCCAGCACGAAAAACACATCTATATGCGTTGAGCCGAGAAATTCATTGAATACCGTATGCTAATAGAAACCTACTATATACGTTTCAGCATTACCGAGAAGTGCTTAGTACACTGACGATTCTTGTATAAATAAATGTAACAGTATGTACTTTGAAGGTATGAATTTTAAGGCATAAAATGTCCTTTTTTTTACCTATTCAGAACCTTTTTAATTGAGTAATAAATAAATACGTACTAAAAATTTAAACAAATGCAGTCATATTGATAACTATGTATATGATGTATCGAAAATGTAATGAAATAATATAAAATATCTTTGCACCAGTAACTGTAAAAATTGCGAATTTTGACGCGATATCTACAAATACAGAACATGCCTTAAACATATTAATTAATATATGCATATCATTTGCACATAAATGTTGCAGACACCTTGCATCGAAGAATACTTAGGGATACGTATAAATATATATGTATGTCAACTTAGCACGATATTATTATTTTTAAATATGTACGTAGCATTATTATGCCAGATACATACGTTATTTCGACTTGTGGTTGAAATTCAACGGTTATTTAAGTATTTTTGCACATAATATATGACATAGGAATTTTCGAATAATAAATGGCATTCCTTTAATAATAACTAGTTTCATTATTGTCGTATGAATATAATGTTGATACATAAACGGTTATATGTCCAAGGACTTTAGGTAGACTTATCCGACACGGTTCCCTTAGTGATTCAATAAAAACGGCCCTCACCATCGACGTTGTTCGGACTATCGCCGGCTCCCAGGGAACAGAGGCTAAGACTATCGGGATTGCACAAACATTGGCCATTAGTTGGCCGTATTGTGCCAAGGAAACAACGTTCAATATTTTGCAATTATATTGATGTTTGCAATTACATATACTTGGTCATTGCCGTAGTAGAAAATAAAAAGATTTTCTTGTATTATTTCATATAAGCGTTTTTCTTCACGATTGTACTCAAGGTAAACGTAAGGATAACGAATTTTACGAATTTGTTTGCTCAAACGATGACTTAAGTCAACGTCTAACAGACACCGGGCGAAACTAGAACACATGATTTACATCTAAACATATATTCCCACATTTATATTTGACTTTAGCAAATAAATTGAAAAGGATGTTTATTGAGCTCATTAAAATCTATAGACGGTTAGTAGTTTATATGGAGTTCTATGTTTACTCTTAACTAGACTGGTAAGATAGAATTCTATGGACGTCTAGACCGCAGATAACGAACAAGGTTCAGGAGGTGTTCTGTAAGAACTCACTTCATTACTGACACGTGAAATGTTGATAAACGACGTATGGTTGGTGGTAGGGCTTTGTGCAAGCTCGTCTGGGTAGGTACTCCCACTCATCAGATATTCTACCGCAAAACAGCAGTACTTGGTATTGTTGTGTTCCAGTTTGAAGGGTGAGTGAGTCAGTGTAATTACAGCCACAAGAGATATAAAACCTTAGGTTCCAAGGTTGGTAGCGCATTGGCGATGTATGCGATGGTTGACATTTCTTACAGTGCTAATGCCTAAGAGCGTTGATGATCACTTACCGTCAGGCGACTCATATGCTCGTCCGCATTCCTATTCTATAAAAAAAAACTTCTTTGATGCGTGTATTCTTGAAATGTTATAATTTTTATGACGCATATAACTTATCACTGCGGTGAGTTTCGAGTCCGTTCTCACAGAATTTCCCTATAGAACCTGGATCGGTCCAATAACTAGGTTTTTTTGTTAAGAAATTCTTGGTAGTAGTTTGACAGTTGGCTGAAATTCACTGTCATGTTTAGAAAGGGGCGTAAAGCTTGTATTAATTTGTATTAATTAGTATATTTTTAGTGATTTTTTGTAACGTAAACTTTGCATGAATTTAATGAATTATTTAATTTTAATTTGTAACTATATCAATTCAAACTATTTGTGTTTTTAATTTTAATTTTATTAAGTGCATGTTTATTTTTTATGGTCTTTAATTTGTACCAATTTGGACTTATTTTTTTTAATCTTTCTACTCATGTTGCTATAATTATGTGTTAATGTATTTTTAAAACAAATATTGTAATTGTTGTGGCTACTTTAAAAAGCTTCACATGTTAGCTATTTTCACTTAATTGTTTTACATTTGTCATTAAAACATGTAGTAGCTACTAGTGGTCCTTAAATAAATAAATAAAATAAAATAAAAATAAAGCTGTGCCTGGATTCTTGGTTGTTTGAATTGCCTTAATTGGACTGAAAGGAATTGAGAGTACATCTAATACAACTGACAAGCTTGAGGCTACAAGGGGTCAGAACGACATCAAGAAATATTTCCCAGTGATTTATATAGAGAACGACAATACGCAACGACCTAGCAGCTCCAAGGATACGCATGAAATCATATCTTACCGATATGTTTAATGACGCCAACCAAGGTCACCGTAACCGTTACAGCCTGTGAATGTCCCACTGCTGGGCTAAAGGCCTCCTCTCCCTTTTTTGTGGAGAAGGTTTGGAGCTTAATCCACCACGTTGCTCCAGTGCGGGTTGGTGGATTACACATGTGGCAGAATTTCAGTGAAATTAGACACATGTAGGTTTCCTCGCGATGTTTTCCTTCACCGAAAAGCACGAGATGAATTATAATCACAAAGATAGCTAGCTCATTATTAGCTTCATATTAATATAACATGACTATGAGCCACGTAATGCAAGTGATACCGCACGACACAGCAAGTAAATAATACCTGATAATTATATTTTTACGTATAACATAGTCAAGTGTTTTAATTAGCTTTAATATATTATACGCTTTTAACCTAAAAAGGTAATTAATCCGTAGTTGACAGGTCGTGGTCATGCTTGTTGAATCTTGAAGCCACGCTTGCGTAAGCGCAGATAACGTAAGATGTAAAAATAATTATTAAATATTCTTAGTCTTGTATTTCTCGTATATGGTTTTTTTTTTAATAAGATTTTCGTGTTTGTTTTTTTTTGTGGAATTTAAATGTTAATGTTTTGTGTTTTTTTTGCCTGATATTGAAAATGTCTAATACTTTTGACTTTAAATATTAAAAAAATATCATATTGTGTGTGTGTTTAATTCTTATTGTGTTTTTTTTTAATATGTGCACAGGCTGATAAGAGAGTTAAGTCAGTCTGGTTAGCCTATAAGGCTGCAGAGGCCATTAAATTTATTGAGAATATCTATCAAGGAATTATTAATAGCGATAGGAATTAAGAACTTAGCAGTATTAGATTGCCGTGTCTCCAACGACGTTGCTGCGCCTGATATCTCTATGCTCGAATAGCCAGTTCCCCTGTGACGTACATACTTTGTACGGTATTATTTTTATTGTTATACAGCCTGAGATTGACTTCGATGAATCTGTTGATGGTTCGGGCGGTTTGGAAGGAGTATAACCAAATGATAACTTGCCATTTGTAGGCTTCTACTTGTTTAGAACAATTATGTTAAAACCCTTAACGATCTATATTTAATATTAAATCAAATGATATCAAACAATTCTTTATTCAAGTAGACTCTAAGGGCACTTAAATCGTCATGTTACATTATTGAATTGAATGTAAAGCACCGGTTCGGAACCGCCAAAAAACAAAGTCGTTACACTTTTTAATTACAGAATCAATAAAATACATTTATATTTAGTTATGCATATTTCTACTTGGATATAAGCAAATACTTACTCCGCGCTTTTTTTATCAGTAATAATATAATCTTATGTTGAGTAATATGCCTTATTAATCAAATATTTTTTGACATTTTTTGGCATCTTATTAAAGACTTAAAGATCGCAGACTAGTACATATATATCCTTTATATAATTTTAAAAAAAAGGTGGTACTTAGATCCAATGTTTTTTTTATCTATTTATCTTTTTAAACGTTGTCAAAAGGAACAGAAATGTATATATATTTAAACATAATGTTCGATTCGTGGCATCTGTTACATTAATTTAGCGCGTGGTGGTTATTACCGGTTAATATTCGGAAATCGTCAGCAAAATTACCTACAATCAATTGTTTTACCGGTAACGCACAACACGCACATTTTATTGACAAAAAAAATCGTAACAAGTTTTCTATATACATTGCTGCAGTATTAAAGAATTTAATAATAATAAAATAAATCTTTTTTAAATACTTTAAATATTTTTTTTCAGATAGTGTGTTTTATGCGTTGAAATTTAAGTATGAATTTTTATATGCAATTCTGTTGACAATATTGTCAAAAATATTTGTTAAAATGAATTAAATAATAGAAGAAAATATTAAGAAAATAGTAACGATACGTTACTATAAGTAACGCAAGTATAACGCAACTCTGATTGCGGAAAAATCTGTGTAACCACCTGGACACACACAGACTACACATGTCACAGAGTTGGCTCAATCTTTGGTTTGATTCAAGTGTTTTAACCTCCGTTATATCCGTTATATTATATGTCCTTATAATATGTTGTCAATAATCTTAACCAATAAAATACACTATAATTTTTTTTTCAGCCTTTTGGCCGTCCACTGCTGGACGAAAGCCTCCCCCATAGAACGCCAAACATCCCGATCTTGGGCAGTCCGCCACTATACCCCCTCTATGAGCCACTATAATATAACGTAATGTAATATCCTGGGACACTATTCACACACGGCCATCTGATCCCAAGCTAAGCAGAGCTTGTACTATGGAAACCAGACTACTGATACAGAATCCTCGGCGCGAAAGGCAAGCATCTACGACCACGCCAACCGGCCCGTCGAAATCTAATCACGAAAAAATAAAATAATATTATTTATCAAGTTAATTCGAAATCATAAAGTAATCGAATATTTAAACCAGCAATGTACACAATCGCTTTCGAATAAGGGATCGTAAATTACTTATTAATTTTACGAAACCGTTCAACTGTCAAAAATAATTATATCGGAAATCATTACAAGCAAAAATTAATAATTGAAAAATGGCGACCAATGTTTGGGGTCACCAGCGTGAAATTAGGGGCTTATACAACAGTATAACAATACCGTCAACTTTTAGCACTATGGTAAAATTATTTTCAATCTTATTAATGTAGTCATAAGAGCTCAAATACAAAAGCATAACATTGAAGACAGACAAACAAGTATAAATGTGTTGTTACAATTTTTTCCAATATGCACATGAATAGGACCGCGATGGCTCAATGCACAGAACAGGTAAGTATAATTACTACGATGCGATTTTAGGATTTATAATTTATTTCTAGGCTTTCTTATTTGTCAAAACATGGCCCATTCATGCAAATCCGTAAAGGATCGATATTGTCCAGGTAAAATAATCTCCTTTCCTTATCAGCTTTCATGATAACAAAAGATAATAAGATTTAAGTAAAAAAATGTTTTAAAAACAAACCTTCGAAGGATTTGGATTTTAAGGGATGTCTATATTTAGTTATTTTATATTAAGGACGTAATTACTAAATAAGAGTTTAAAAACAGTAAAGTAAAATATAGTTATATAGTTTATATTATCAACATTGTTTATATATCTATATCTATAATAGAATAAGTGACTGTCTGACTGACATATTAACTTGCAACCCAATCTACTGGGGCTAGCACGATGAAAATTTGCAAACGGGCTCCTTTTATACAGTAGGTCAGCATTGAGGAAGGATTTTTAAAAAATTCACATCAAGGTAGTGATAGAAGAAAGGTCATGTAGGTTTGTATGTAATCCTTCCTTATTTTTTTATGGAAAGAGGTATAGAAATTGGTATTTACCAAGACTTATGCAAGCTAAGACGCGGTGAAAGTACTAGCTTATGAAATAAAACAATTTATATTATTGATTAATTAAATTAATATATTTTGCAACATGGAGTGCATTAGGGCACCAAGCTCCCATTCATCTGCGTCTGCGCCGTAAAAATGGCGGAAATGGTCACAATGAGTACTTACATCATGTCGGCTTCCGGTACAATCGAGAAGAAAACATATTATGAATACACCTGTCTTTCTACTTTAAGGTTGGTAAGATCCAACAATTTCATTTGTTTTTTGTTCAAATTTTTGATGTAAACAGCATTACAAAGAAAAAAAAACATTTATATTAGTATTAATTACAAAACTATGTGGTCAATTTTTTGTGGCTTAATACCTTAGTGCCTTAAAAGGGAAGGGATAAAATAACAAACCCATAACTCTAAAATATAAATAATAGTGGATAGTTGTTGCATATTGAGCGGATTACTTTAAAAAAAGCTTTTTGAACTTGTCAAAGATAAACTAATTAAAGATAAGAAATAAAAAGCGTTTAGAGTTTTTAATTCGTGAAAATAAAAAGGCATTTCGATCATTTGATGGCAACTTTTTCACCAAAAATTTGAAAGAGGAAATAATAATCACGAAATATTTAAAAATTAGAATCCAAAAAATTTAGAGGGGATTGGACTGGTGTTACGTAAATAAGATGCCTATGTTCTTCCCTGGAGTTAAAGCTTGCTTCATACAAAAGCTCATCAAGATTTGTCGTTCAACCGTGAAAACGTAACCGGCAAACATCACTTCCACACACATTTCAACATTTGTATAGACTTACTAGTAAATAAATATTTAAAATGAACAAATGTTAGCTAAATTTTACTAGTCACTTTTCTCCCTGACTCTCCCCGACTCTACCTGCAGCTCTCGGAAGTGGACGAGTATTGTCTCACGCCCTTGTGACTCGAACACTAATGCGATTTTTTTTCTGTTATTTCGCTTTTATTGCTATTTCCTATCGCTTTGTGCGAACTTTGTGCGTTTTGCACCTTCCGTCATATTGTCTTGAATAGTAAATATATAATGGGATATCTTACAGCTAAAATAACTTTTATATAAACTCATGTTATTTGCTTTAAGTATATACCCATCCTCTTAACATATGTGGTTTTCGTCGGGATACAACAATACTATTGCTAATTGCTAATAGTATTGCTGCCGAGGAACATATTTAACATCTTAGTTCCAAGGTTGGTGGCGCATTGACAATGTAAAGAATTATTAATATTTCTAACAGCACCAATGTTTTTTAGACAGTGGTGACACTTACCATGAGTTGGCCAATGCCATAGCAATTATGCTATTCTTTTTTTTTATTTAGGTTTACCAACAGTTGTTTACACTGAATATAACACATAATACATTTAAAATATATATATATATATATACATAGAATAGCGTAATAACTAATTATAGGTAAACACCGCTTGTAATAACACATAAAAAGTAAAAAGTAGCAAATTAAGCAGCAAATCAATTTAACACAAAATATTGATAAACTAAAACTTAATTACAAAAAAAAAAAACATGAAGAAAAAAAATGTTTAACAAAATATGTATACATAAAAGTGTCTTATAAAAGTAGTTATTTTATTAATCAATGTAAGATAAGCCAGTACAAGTTGATTTCAACTTAATGAGGGAATCATAATGTAGATCGATTTGATCACTGCAAGCTTTTATCAATTTACATAATCTAGAACCTGCTTAAATTTATAAAAAAAAAAAAAACAAAGTATATTTTCTAATATTGAATGTATTTTATCCACACCCGAAGCTATAATATGGGACTTCTTAATCATGGAGCCTAGAGATTCCTTCAAGGCCGGCAACGCCTTATCAACATGTTGCCTCTATGGACGACCACTTGTCATCAGGTGGACCGTGAATCTGATATACATATATCTAAATCTACACTATCTCATCACGGTAACAGCCTGTAAATATCCCTCTGCTGGGCTAAGGCCTCTTCTCCCTTTTTGAGGAGAAGGTTTTTTTGGAGCTTATTCCACCACGCTGCTCCAATGCGGATTGGTGGAATACACATGTGGCAGAATTTCAGTGAAATTAGACACATGCAGGTTTCCTCACGATGTTTTCCTTCACCGAAAGCACGAGATGAATTATAATCACAAATTAAGCACATCAAAAACTTCAGTGGTGCTTGCCCGGGTTTGAACCCACGATCATCGGTTAAGATTCACGCGTTCTTACCACTGGGCCATCTCATAGTGTATATTATATAAAAAATAGACCTGAATGACGGTTAAAGCCGCATCATAAATCAACTGTCGCTCAGAAGAAGTAAGCGAAGACACAAACGAAAGCGGCTTTGATTTATACTATTTAAAGATAAGACACTGCAACCTCCATTTGTTAAAATTTAACTTAAAACCGAATTTCCGTTAAAACCGAAATCAACACTCATTTATAAAAACAAATCCAAATACTTGAAGGGCAGGCGGGAATCTTTTTTACTTCTCATTAAAAACGGTATTACGTTTTTGTAATAAGGCTGTACACAAGTTGCGTATATAATACCTTTGTCATCATTACGTAATAAAATATAAAAAAACCTTCATTAGGCGTAGTAATATCATAGCTATAATATTTACTGACTGAGACCTATGATGACACGTATCAGTTGTCAGTTGAATTAAAAAAAAAACATAAAAAGGAAAACAGATTCTTTTTTTAAATATTGTATTTAATAACAAACCAATATAATCAAAATATTCCTAATTAAAGAAATAATAGAATTTCTATAAAGACAATTTCTGTCTGTTCACAATATCTTGCGTGTGGACTCTGCCTGAGGACAGTCGACAGATGTCCGGATACACAGTTCCGTTCTCACTCCAGGATAGAGATGTGCAATATAAAATAACATCGATATCCAATTAAGGATATTTATCGAACTAAAATATCGATGCTCAATTATAGTACCAGTATTGAATGGCTATTTTTATATACGTTTTCTTAATTGTTTAAACATGGCTTGTACATTGAAAAGTAAATAGAATTTCTAATATATTGCCCACTTCCATAGTTATATCGTCCCCTATTAATATAATATACTTATAATTTATACCCTTTTGGGAGGTAGGATTGGATTTTCTCAAAATTAGTATTACATTGATTTCTTTTAATTATAATAAATATGTCCTGTATGTAATGTATAAATATATACATATAGTAACTTATCATAACACATAATTAACCATAAGATATTATTTTGTGTTTTTAATGTTAATATTGATATATTTTGTTAATGAAATGAATATCGATAAGATATTTTTGACAATATCATATCATCCCTAATGCAAGACCGGTCGCGTCTAGTTCATCTTAATTAGGTTATATCTCAATGTCTCACCCTCTTCACCCTTCATTCTTTGTCCAACTTGGAAAAAAATGTTATCTTTTCTAACCAATTAATTTATACTTAAGTACATATTTATGTACTTATGTGTAAATGTCAAAGCATTTTTTGCGAGTCCTTGGAAGTCTAATTGGGTTAATATCATAATTAAGATTAAATTACACGTATTATTCATTGAGTGATTATATACTCGAATAATAAATATATCAAACTCTTACACGAACTAAGAAAATATTCGTCAGATTTATCGTTTTCTTTCCATTACTTGAAAACACTTTATTTTGTTTTTCTAATTTTATTAAAAACTTAAAATTCACCGAATAATTCAATAATTCTAAAATTAATAAACAAAATATATTCATAATAGTAGTAGTATAGTAGTTGTTGATTCTGCATCATGTCTACGTAAATAGAATATATTTACACTTCTTTATATAAGCTTTGCAATAATTGTAAAATAAATAAAAATACAATAATTTGATATCATCAAACTAATCTGATGATGAACCCTGGAGGTTATGTAACTCTTAAAAGATTGAATGAAGGAATGTGTTAGATCGGCTTCAATAATGGTATATATAAAAACTTTTATATCGTAATAAATATTATATATAGTAAACATTTAATTCGACTGGTTGATGTGGCGCACGCCAGTAAAGCTCCCAGTCGTCGTGAGTTTTTTCCGATATCTTCGACAATCATCGTCATATTTCAGCCAATTTACACTTAACATTAATGAATTATACACTTGAACCTTCCTCATGAACCACTACATCCATTAGTGAGAACCGTATGAAAATCCGCTCTGTACTTTTGGAGTTTATCGCGGTCAAACAGACAGAGAGATAGACGCGACAGGGTCACTTTATATGTAGATGTGATCCTCCTGACATAGAAACAGGCTACATACATAGATTTTTTTTATAGAACAGGTAGTGGACGAGCATATGGGCCACCTGATGGTAAGTGGTCACCAACGCCCTTAGACATTGGCATTGTAAGAAATGTCAACCATCGCTTACTTAGCCAATGCGCCACCAACCTTGGGACCTAAGATTTTATGTCCCTTGTGCCTGTAATTACACTGGCTCACTCACCCTTCAAACCGGGACACAACAATACCAAGTACTGCTGTTTTGCTGTAGAATATCTGATGAGTGGGTGGTACCTACCCAGACGAGCTTGCACAAAGCCTTACCACCAGTAAAGTTTATTAAAGTTTTTTCTAAGGCCGCCTTTGCTCACTTTAATAGCTCAATCGTCAATAGCGTAACAGCTTACATCACTTTGCTTGTAATTAATTAAACCATTCCGTTTTCATTGTATCATTGTTTGGTTCTAAACAATAGTCCGGTTCTGGACACGGCTTACTCGATCACCATACTTTACATTACGCTTTCATTCTAATTACAGTTTTCGTAATGATTAATTTTAAGTATTTAGGTTCCCTTTCTAATTAATCTAACTAGAAATCATTGCTCCTGCGCTCGCGCAGGTTTGTGGGATTGTCGTCTCATCAGATTATGAGGTAAGGGAATAGAGAGTGCACCTCTGCTCACGCCCACACTTGTGCTCTTTGTTCTCTTTCCGAATAAGTACTAATTTAAAATTTTCCTGTCATATTAGAATCTCGGTCAGGAGGACATTACAACGATGTGTCTAAAAGTTGCTTTCTTTTGTCCTTATTTAATATAAAAGTTCGTATAATGTGGTTCTCTAACAAAAAATATATAAATATTTTTTCAATTATTGCTTATATTATTAAGTTTTTTTATATAATAGACAGTCAAATAGGTCACCTGATGGTAAGTGGTCAAAGCTGATAGATATTGGCGCTGTGAGAAATATTAATTAGTGAGAATTCTTAAATCGTCAATGGCCCACCGAACTTGGGAACTAAGTAGTTATATCGTTTTGTGTAATAACAATGGCTCACTTACACAATTGTGGTGAGTAGGTGGTATTGATACTCAAGATGGGCCTACCATCAAATTAAGACCAACACGGGGTTTGACTCCGGACCTTGAGGTCTGCGGCCTTTTAAGCCAGCCACTAAGCCAACGAGGCAGCTTCTCCTAATGTGACAATTAAGATTACATTATATATTTATAAATTGAATGTTTTAAGCAAGCATATTAATGTAAGTTATAAGAACAAAATTCTAAGTGTATTAAAAAAAAAACAATCCTCAAATCGTAAATCCTCTCGGCAAACAATACAAACATCGATAAACATAAAATTGCGTCTAACAAATGGAAGCATTTCTTTGGTACGCTTCGTGAGGTTATAATTGTTAATACTTAAGGATTGTTAACATTTATTATTATTTATTAAAGCAGTATAGGATTTCCATACTCTTATTAGTATAAAACCAACAAGAAATGGATCACATTTAAGTTTAATAAATTATTTTGTCTATGTCAAAAAATATTAGTTAACCGACTACTCCATACATACGCCGTCAAAGCGCCGCTAACTGGATTTAATATTTAGCCCGTCTTTTTATCCTTTATTCCTGTAATTACACTAGATTCCTCACTTAGGATAACATCAATACAATGTGTGATGTTGAGCGTTACAACTGGCGTTACAAGTTACAACAGGAGATGGAGTAAAAGACCTTATAAAGAGCTCATCAATAATAACTTGAAAGACTATTTCTAATCAAAGTGAATATATTAAAGGTGAATACGTCAAGGCATTCTCTTATTTTCTTCCACTACTAAAAACATGTGATACGTATAATATACTCATTAAAAAAATCGGCAATTGTACGGCAGAATAGTTGATGTGGTACCCAACTAGACATGGCCCCACTGGGTTAAGTAATATTAAATAAACGAAGTGCAAACGATTTTTTTTAAATGCGTCCAATATGTTGCAGTACATTTTCAATGATTTATTTAAAGTCAAAAATCTTTATTCAATATAGAAGCGTTACACTTGCTTATTGATTGTCATAAATCTACCATCGGTAGAACCGGCGAAAGAAACTCAGTGGGATATTTTTTTATATCTCATCTTTTACAATTACAAGTAAGATACAACAATAGCAGAATAATATATATTTTAATTTGAAATAACCTGGAGGCGATCGTTTCATTCCCAAGGTGTGCAATTATCTAAAAAGTCATTTGTTGTATAATATCCTTTAGCACACAGGCGTTCCTTTACGATTCTTTTAAATTACACAATTGAATATTGTTGAACGTTTTCTGGGATCCAGTTGTAAAAGCGCATTGTCCCATAAAAGACTTACTAACCCTGTGTAATCTGGTAATAGTGGTTGTAAGTTTATAGTTGTTCCTGGTGTTAACAGTAAGTACGATACAATTTCTGTTCAAATCAAATAATAATTATTTATATTTAATAATTATCAAATACATATTGAGAAGCGACAGTCATTGTTTTATTAACAGAAATAGAAAAATTCTATTAAACCAAATGGTAATGGCGTTTCAGTAATACTAACTAACTCAATAACTTCCTCTGTTAGAAGTAACGTAATTATTTATTTAAAAAAAAAAAAAAACGTCAACGGAAATCAATCGATCGATCGTGTTTTATTTGGATTCGTTTTTTACATATTCATTTATATTGAGTGATTTGGTTAATCTAATTGATTATAAATTCGTTTTTGTAAACACAATAATTTACGTTATATACAATAACTAAATACCTAATAATTCAAAAATCCGTTCACCCTGTCATGTATGTATTAAGCCCAGATGTACCGGACACCTTTGCGAAAGGTGTGTCTTGAATAAATCGTTTGTTCGCGTCTGTTTATGTTCCTAAAAGGATTCATTGCCATTCAAGTGTTGAAAGCGGACATAACATCCTAATACGGTAAAAGGTGTTTAGTGAATCTATAAGTCGATACTTACCGACGTAACATAGCAACGAATTTGCTAAAGCTTTTGTTATTATATTTATTAATATCCTTCCTATCACCTGTCTTTAATTTTTATTATATAATACTATGTATACTTTAATTAAAATCATCCATATTGGTTAAGGTTTCTGATTAGGTACTGCCTCGGTCCCTATGTATCTATATAGCCTATAACATTTCTGGAATAAATCGACAATCTAACGGAAAAATAATTATTCAGAGCGACCTAATAGTAGATTAGTCAATTTATGCATATGAAAAAACTATATAAATAAATATTATAAAGCTTTGTGGTACACGTGGTGTTTATTTATGTACATTATTCGTTTAATATTAAAGTAATCTATTATGTATTTAAAATATATGAATGTGTGTGTTAAAAAGTAATAATTTTTTTTTTAATTTGTATGACGGTGTCTTTTAAAATAAACGACATGTTCAAATTAAGTCTATATAACGTCTAGAGGGTTCGTTTTATGCAGCATAATAATATATTTTCTTCAATTCATTTGTGCATAATATATAGTAACGTTTGGGATATACAGGTACTAATACTGTATGTATGAGTGAGATGATACGAGACAGCTCACACATCTTTATAAATAACATATTTTTTAATAAGCTAAATTGTATCTAGCCCTCATCTTCACCCTTAAATAAAATTTTTAAAGAAATCTATAAAATGTACTAAAAATTTTCTACGGTTTTATCCCGATATTTTTCATAAGATCATAAGATTAATAAGATTTTCATTAGATTTCATAAGATTGACAATCCGCCTCAAGGATACGTGTGAGTAAGGTCTATGTCGGGTAGCGACAGTTAATACCGTAAATGGTGTATTATTAAACCAAGACAATAGAGAAATAATGACAGGAACTAAAAAAAAAATATCATACAAAACTTTTATTAAACGAATTTTACTTTGTAATGATTGTTATGCTTATTTAATTATTTATTAAGGATCTCCAACAAAGGATACACACTTACAAATATATTAACATCGTGGAATAATGTTTTAAAATATGTGTGCTCCTTTAGTTAAAGGAGACTACAGCGAGCACATAAATAATGATTAAGCAGAAATTAAAAAATTAAAAAAAGAAATGTTAGTGGTTCTCAATCAATAAACATAGGAATTATAAAAAAAGTAAACAATGGTTAAACTAAGATGAAGTTGCGCAAATGTGGCTTAATACATATTAAAAAACAAAATGTAAACTGTAATTAAAAATAAAATTAAAATAACGAATAATAATACCACTTAAAAAAATCAAAACAAAACATTATGTATTCAGAAACAATATTACGGATTCAAAAAAAAAAAAACTAACACTAAGAATAATAATCTATAAATATAATAACTTTCTGTTTGAAACTTATATTGTAAACCAATCAGTCGGTACTAGACCAACTAACTTATCCAACTTGCAGATTGTCTCAACAGTTTATCGGTTCACATGACAATTGATGTGATGCCCTTCTTGCTGATTTCGGAAACTATTCATATGTTAAAGTTAGATAATGATATACAAAACGATTTGATTATTTAATTATTATTTTTCTAGAAAGGCATTAAAGGGCTTAATATCCTATCAACTATTATTGAATTTTGGGCCGCCTGTGTTTTGCTTACGGCGGCAACTGTAGCGGTATATTTAATTGCCTCTATTTACACTTTGCAGGTGTCGCATTCCATTTATCTTTACATTTCGTAAATAAATTAAACCACGTGACACTCGTAGCTATTACTTTAAACGTCTATCCAATTTCAAAACATAGTATGAGACAAATGTTGTTAGAATGAAAATAAGTTTGTAATTTTGTAATTTTACAACATTAACTTAAGATGTTGTCTTTGGAATAAAATTTATGTGTGTGTGTAACTTTAAATGTATGAGTGTAAGAGTTTCCATAAGAAAAGTAACAAAAAAAGGAGTTTACTTTATTTAAGTTTCTTATGAATATATTTTCTAATACAAATTAGCATGTTAATGTTTGATAGCACAGATCACCAAGACGATAAATTGGCATTGAATGATGTTCAAATACTTGATGTTGTGATTCCTTGTCAGCTCTTTTATCTAGCAATGACAATTACATCGCCCTAAACTAGTTAAGCGTTATTAAGTTACACGTAACATAAGCAAATAATGCTTACGTCTACTTCGTCTCATTTAGTACTTTACATATTTGGTGCTCTCGACTGCAGCGACCAGTTTCATTCGTGTCTTCTCTATCATTGACATTGGCGAAATAATCTGTGCCCTATTGAAAGAGCTATTAAGCTAAGAATTACATTACTTATCATATATTAACGAAACTCTTACGTACTTTACTGTACTGTAATTGTAACAGCCTGTTAATGTCCCACTGCTGGGCTAAGGCCTCCTCTCCCTTTTGAGGATAAGGTTTGGAGCTTATTCCACCACGCTGCTCCAATGCGGGTTGGTGGAATACACATGTGGCAGAATTTCAATGAAATTAGACACATGCAGGTTTCCTTACGATGTTTTCCTTCACCGTAAAGTACGAGAAGAATTATAATACAAATTAAGCACATGAAAATTCAGTGGTGCTTGCCCGGGTTTGAACCCACGATCATCGGTTAAGATTCACGGGTTCTAACCACTTGGCCATCTCGGCTTTTTTTTACGCTTACGTACAACCTTGAAATTTTACTACCGACGAGCTTAAGGAATATCAATATTGATATTATTATGATGATTTTGATTATAATATTGATATTTGTAACCCAGAACAAATGTATTTTATTATTCAATTCTATTATATTCATTTATTTATAATACACATAATTATATCTTAGTTAAAATTGTCAGTTACAATGTTTTGAAATTTTATACCGAGTCCATTCAAGCATAATATTAGTGTGAGTGACAACTAGTTTTACGCTTAAATAATAGTTTTGATATAACAGGATATGTTGTTATTAATATTAACTCGTATTTTTATTGTGTCACGCGATAATATTAATTTTACATGCGTATAATGACACTGCGCACGCGCCGATGTAATTGTAGGTCACTGTAATGAAACGTAAAAATAGTTTTTATATGTTTTAGAGGGTGAACACGTGTTTAAAATTTTTCTAATTTCAATTTAATAGTTCCTTTGAATATGCGAACAACTTTGTATGTAGTTGCTCTAGATGAGATGTTAAAATTAAAAAGGCAAATGGACCACCTGTTGGTAAGTGTTCACCACCACCCATAGACATTGGCACTGGAAAATAAGGAGGGAAATATAAACTTCCTTTCATATTCTATGCGCAACCAATTTTGGGACCTAAGATGTTATTTCCCTTGTATTTGTTAAGTATTGCTGTTTGGAGGTAGAATATGTAACGAGTGGGTGGTACCTACCCAGACGAGCTTGCACAAAGCCCTACCAACTTTTTTTTCTAGAAATATTTATAGGTTAGTTGGATGTATATTTAGGTGGTCATCTAAATAATGCAATTTTGTAAAAATATAAAAATGTTAAAAAAATGTTAATGTAATAAAAAATCTAAGAGTGCCATTGGATTCGCAGGTTCAAATCCGAGAAACCGCAACTGAGCTTTCACGTGTCTAATATGACATGTTTATATTATATTTTAATCACTTTCAATAAGGTAATCGTTATAAATTAGTAGAATTGGGCCCTTAGTCGAAATACCTAAAGACACCAAACAAAAAGTTAAAAAAAAAAAACAAGTTAAAATTTCTCCGAAAATATTTACAAAAACCGCATCGCATGCATATCACGCATACGTGTCGCAATGGTACCGATTACTCTTGTAATATAACTGAGACAACCCTTTGGGCAGATGTGGGCCATCCTGCGAATACCGCTTGCTTTCGCCTTTTTCGTATTCTTGTATTGCTAGTTTAATATAGATAAGATTTACTTGATAATACTTAACTTACTTGTGTCATGTAAGTGGGCCACCTGATATTTTGTAGTCAACACCGTCGTAAGACATTGGTATTGTAAGAAATATTTACCATATCTTACCAAAACCAATTTTGGGAACTAAGATGTTATGCCCCTTGTGCCTGTAGTTGCTTATTTACCCTCAAAGGGTTCCGGTATTCAGTAATACTAAGCATTCCTGTTTAGCGATAGAAAAGTGAGTAATTATTTATGTATCTAATAAAATGAATAATTGTACACAATATATAATGCTAGTGCAATTTTTAGGAAGTTGAATTTGATTATTTAATATTTAATCTGTTTTGAAACGACTCCTTATCATTCTTTAGTATTATCATCTCAATAGGACTACGTATTTTAGGCCTAAATAGATTATTAGGAAAAAAACAAAAAAATATTAAAGCCAAAAAGAAGACTTATTTTTTATTTTAATATGGCAGTCTAGCTAAACTTCCTATCGTCACAAGCACTGCAAGAAGTATAAACCACTCCTTACACCGCCAATGTGCTACTAACCATCAGATAACCAGTATAATAGTGTATAATTTATGCATCAGTTCTAAGATGTTATTAAGTTTGACGGGCTGGTTGGCGTGGTTGGTAGATACTTGCCTTTCACGCTGAAGGTTGTGGGTTCGATTCCCACCTAGGACAGACATTTGTGTGCATGAACATGACTGTTTGTCCTGAATCTGGGTGTAATTATCTATATAAATATGTATTTACATAAGAAAAGTATTATATGTAGTATATCAGCTGTCTGGTTTCCATAGTACAAGCTCTGCTTAGTTTGGGATATTATGAGAAAGAAACAGTCGCGTTAGTTTTGATGTACATAGATTAAATAAT
Organism: Nymphalis urticae; assembly: GCA_905147175.2. NCBI lineage: Eukaryota > Metazoa > Arthropoda > Insecta > Lepidoptera > Nymphalidae > Nymphalis > Nymphalis urticae. The sequence continues at coordinate 2,365,982 of LR990004.1, read as the reverse complement.
ATTTTAAATAAGTTTAAGTGGTATGTCCATACTTTGTACTTCTTAAACAGTTTGATAACAGGTGGTCCGGTGAGCGTTCGCATTTTATCTGCATTGTTTCGTTTCCTTGTAAGTGTAGTTAAGTATGTATACTGATCTTAATATTTTTTTTATATAATTACGGTAAGTGTTTTATCTAGCGAATCTCAAAGAGCCAATTTATAGTGCACAAATGCGTGCGCTAACACAAGTGCACTCTTTATTCTCGAACTTTCATAATCCGATGGGACGGTAATCCGACACGACCGCAGTTCAGGCGCAGGACCAACAGCTTTACGTGCTTTCCGAGGCACGGGAGTGTACACACTTCCAACTTCCAGACTCCGGCTAATACCTTTCTGTCGGGTCGGCGGTCTTATATCTAGCCACTAGACCAACAAGGCAGTCATTTTTTTATATTTTGTATTGCTATATTGAAAAAAGTACTAATAAACAAGCCGAGATGGCCAAGTAGTAAGAACGCGTGAATCTTAACCGATGATCGTGGGTTCAAACCCGGGCAAACACCACTGAAGTTTTTCACGTGCTTAATTTGTGAGTATAATTCATATCGTGCTTTTCGGTGAAGGAAAACATCCTGAGGAAACCTGCATGTATCTAATATCACTGAAATTCTGCCACATATGTATTCCACCAATCCGCATTGGAGCAGCGTGGTGGAATAAGCTCCAAAGCCTCCTCAAAGAGAGAGAAGAGGCCTTAGCCCAGCAGTGGGACATTTACAGGCTGTTACTGTACTGTACTAATAAACATAAAACTTATATTATATATGCAGTGCGTTTCGGAGGTTTTACTACATAATATGAGTAGCTGGGCTGAGCAGTTTCACCCGTTTTAAAAGACTATTTTACTTAGAAATATGTTAGAATAACATTTAACTACAACATACCAATAAAAATAAATATACTTCTGTAAATAATTCATGATATTCACCGATATAATCAAATATTTATTATATAAACAAATATCTTACCACTGTTTTGCAAAGATCTATATAGTTAAGAAGACTTAAAGCGTATTCCACCACGCAGCTCGCCTGCGGGTTGGTGTATAAACGTCTGTCGTCTGCTATGTCTTAGATGCATGCAGATTTCTCCACATTTTGCTACATCGCGGTGCTCGAGATGAATTTTAAACAACTACGTAAAAACTCAGTGGTGGATTAGATTAGTCTGGATTAGAACTTGTAATCTTTGATTTCGATTCAATTGTTCTATCCCCAAGGTCAACACTCATATTATATAAATAATATGAGGTCCTCGTTGATTGAGTGGCTAGATATAAGGGAGCAGATAGCATAATATCGAAGTTGTTGGGGAATAATTTCAAATCAGATTTTAGCAATACAATATTGTCTGCATCTAAATAAAGACAATCCACTGCATTGGTTTGTACACAAAATTTTATTCATTGAAATAAATTTCTAGAACCAAACAGAAGAAATATATACGTGTAAATTACATTTCATTTTTCATTCGACCGACTTAATTTTTTGGTAATAGGTTTGGCATGGCTACTTGAGTAAAATAAATTCACCATAATGACTATATTAAGAAACAGTGAAGCCAACTGAAATACTTAATAACAAAATCATAAATCTCAAAGCTAATCAAAAACTTTTTTTAATCTCTTAAGATGCTTAGGTATACTAGTGCAATCTACCAATATGATTTAGTTAAAAAATTATATATGGCCGTTGACATGTATTAATATATAAAAGGTTCATCATCCCTTTGATGAAACGCCATTGAGCTCTATCGTCAGCTCTCAATTTCCATCCGCTGCCAGCCACTTTGCGTATATGGTCACTCCAACTAGCTGGAGGGTGTCCTACAGGCACGGACCTTTTTTTTTATAATTCCCGGAAGGGCAAATGACTCTACTCCACCTGATGGTAAGTGGTAGTAGTCCAAATGCGACGACGGCCAGTACAGTCGGGAAGAAGGTTCTGCACTAGCGGCCTTCGCCTTGCCGGCCCGCAAGATTCCTCTTCACGCCTCGTTTGTAGGAAACCGGGTTGTAAGAGGAGGGGAACACGTGAGCTGGTAAGGAATTCCATTTTTTGGAAGTGCGACAAAAAAAAGGAATTGCCAAATTTCTTTGTGCTCGATGGAATTGTTGTCACAGTTAGGCGGTGACATCGAGAGCCAGCACGCGTAGACTTTTGAAGGAAGGGGGAAGCAGGAATCAGGCGCGGTCTTCACTCCAGAATACGTCTACTACATCTAAAAGGTGCGAGTTACATATTTTTTCTTTTATAATTTTTTTACGCGGCAACATGGTATTATGCATGGGATAATATTAGTAATTTCGAAATTCAATTTAGTAAATTTTTAACTACAAGACATCTTTTAGAGTCCAATAAAATAATATTTTTATTATTATTTTAAATAAAACACCGTAATGTATAAAATATTTATTGTCACCTTGAACTTCGAGCTATTATAAATACTATATACTAAACCTATAGATTATTCCAATCACAATAAAGCAAAGACAAGTAAAAAATTTTGACATTGACTTAACGCGATTTCGTTGGTCGACATCTTGAATTATCTGTGGTATTTATATTGATGTCGGCGAAATTGTTTTCGGAACTTTGAAAGTAAAATTAAAATTAATATAAGTAGTTGAGTGAAATAATGTTGTATTACAAATAAAGATATATTAATCAAAACTGTTTGTACTCAGAGCTAATAGAAAATCGCATGGGATATGTAAATCCTAAAGTTGAATGATTGGAATATTCTATACAGATAAACAATATATTAAATATAACACACTAATTATAAAACTTACTTATGAATAGTTCTATAGAAAAGAGATAAAAAAAACAGTAATATCATATAAACTGTATTGACAATTTAAAAATAAAATATTTTTTTTTAGTGTTATTTATTACAATAAATTTATCACAAAAATTATACATAATAACTATATTTATATATTTTTATATTACATATATTTCACACGGCACCAATCTGAATTATCGGCAATGTTAACTGGAATGCATTTTCTATATACTTCGAACTGTTACCAGCCTGAAACAAAAACAGTGGTTTTATATACACACACTAGCAAAACCTGGAATATGTTGTCTTGCTAAATTATACATAAACAATAGTCATGGCGATCGATTAGACGGTATAATCAAATCAAATGAAAATATGTTTGTTCAAATAGACTTTTACAAGTACGTGTGCCATCAGCGCCACCTAGCGAAGACTTACAACAAAGTGTATAATATTAAAACTAATTCGCCACTGGGTCACTGTGACCCTGGCCCCTTGGGCCAAAAATAAATGACACGACAGGCTGAGCCTGTCGGTGAGGAGTAGCCCGGGTAAAGGGGGTAACCCCGAGGCCCGTACCCAGACTGGCCTAGGCCAGCCAGGAGGAACCAGTGTGTGTATTAAAACTATCCCCATAAAAAGGTACTTTTTATGTAAGCTTTTATGGTGATGAAGTCTATTGATCTCAAACAGAATACCAACATCTATTTTTATATATAACATGTAAATTTATATCAATTTTTTATTGGTATCAATGAATAAAGATTTTATTTAAGAAATATAAATCCTCCTTACCTCTAAAAATACATTAGTGATGTAATCATTTATTTGCTCCTTGTTTTCTGTCGGATGGCCGCTCAGCTTGTCTGTGAACTGTGTTGCTAGATCGCTTATGTGCCTTGTCAAAACTACGGTCATTCTGAAAAAGGTATTATGTTGATATACATATGTTCAATTTTATCGAGGCTTCGAATGCGAGGATTTCGCAGAAGACTAGCCAAAGACATATTGTGTGAACCAAAGACTACGTGCTTTCCGAGGCAGGGGAGTGACTGTCTTCTTTGAAGTATATCTGTTGTCTGGTTTATATAGTACAAGCTCTGCTTAGTTTGGGATCAGATGGCCGTGTGTGTCCCAGGATATTAAATAAATTAAATTAAATAACTGGCTTGTGATTCAAATGAAATCATTTATCTATGTGTGTGTATAGTTTTTTAGAGATACATACACATACTCTTATAGAGCACCCGAATCGATGCTAAGAAAGTTAAATTTACTTCTGAATTGGGATGTATGGTTACTGTCCTGTCTCATGCAGTGATTGCTGACACGGCGTTTGGTTTCTCTCATCACGATCAAAGAAATGTGACTACAGCTGTTATTTACCAAGTTTAGAACCAAGTTCACTCGTCCAATAACACATCCTATTTGGTAGATAATGGCCGAAAACGGTCAAAGCATCGTCATTACGCGAAATATAAGTAATCCGGAGTCCAGTTTTTAGGAACTTAAAAAGTAGTAAAGCTATAAATGCTAAAGGCATGTACAGATTACACTTACGTTAATAATCGCCAATCATGTTTATAAAAGTTTAACTTTCGAATTCAATTAAAATAAATAAAAAACTTATATTGCCTTATTCATCCCTCACTATGTATTCCTTCATCACCGAGCACAGGATGAATTGACGATGACATACAAATTAAGCGTATCAAATATCAGAATTTTAAACTAAGAATCATCTTTTAAGATTCACGCCTTCTAACCATCATCGGTCTAAAATAAAATAAATATATATAAATATTAACATAATAATAATAATGTCCTCCAGACTGATTTCGGCCACGGCGGCCAATCTCAACTAAGCAGGAGATATTATAGTGCACAAGCGTGTGCGCAAACACAGGTGCACTCATAATTCGATGGGACGGCAATCCGACACGACCGGAAAGAGTTCAGGCGCAGGACCAACGGCTTTACGTGCTTTCCGAGGCACGGGAGTGTACACACTTCCAACTTTCAGACTCCGGGATGCTACTGAGAATTTCCTGACAGAAAAACCCAGTAACTTTTTATTATCATTTTATTTGAGAATTGAACCCAGGACGACCGGGTCTGCGGCCTTACATCAAGCCACTAGACCAACGAGGCAGTCAATATAAACAGTATATTTTACATACTGTGTAAGCGCATCAGCTTCATCGGCAGTGGAACGGCGATTCTTCACGAGCAACATTTCAGCTGTCTTATGATACAGTTCCACGCACAGCGCTGTCGTTTGCGCGAGGCCGCTCACTGCTCTCTTATATATTGCTTTTCCCGCGATATCCGATTCCGTTTCTTCGAACCAAGTCAAGATATCCGTGTACTGCCTGAAACAAACATTGAGAAATATATAAATAAACATCGAATAGGTTGGATTGAATCGATAGTGGCGACATCTACACTTTTTTTTTCGTCCCCGTCGCCTATCTTATATATATATATATATATATATATATATATATATATATATATATATATATATATATTATTTAACTATATATATATACAGCTCATTTATGTCTTCGCTGTACTATGTATGGGTATATAGAAGCGCTTTATCTGTGACAAATACCGAAACTCGACAGCTAGAATTTGAAGGGGGACTTCCCTTTAAGTTAGATTTCGTTTAGAAAGGTAAATATTCGAAATGTAAAAGAATTATTATTCAATCGCTTACACTTAATATATTGTTGTTACTTACTTAATTAAAGGTTGGAATTGTAATTTCAACCCAATATCTCTAGTAGCACGTTGCAGGCGATCGTGGAACGCATCAGGCTTGGATATGTCTTCTGCTATTTCCTCCTGGTCTTCATCGTCATCTTCTTCAGGCATTTCGCAGAGTTCTGCAATTTTTAAAACAGCTTATTTATTCGTCACTTCGTTTTCGCTGGTGCATTGTTTTTCTTTACCACCATACTAATTGTGATAACCGATGTTAATGATATTAATATTAAATGTATTGGTCTAAGAGTTTGCTAAATATTTTTTGCACTAACCCCAAATAAATTAGATAAGGGCATGCAAATTATACTGATGATGGGTATTATTATTCTTGCTAACATTATAAATGCGAAAGTGATTTTGTTTTTACGTACTCATGTCCTTAGTACTAAAACGAACATCATGAAATTACACAGTACAGAAGAAGTATAGAAAACAACATAGGAGGAGAATTGAGGTAATCCTGCACCTCCTGAACTAGATATACATATATAGTTTCTGAAAACGTTCACACCCGCTTACAAAATCGAATCACTCCGGTATAAACTTTTAATTTTTTTTTAACTAACAATTCTATGTAGTGTTGTCCGTGCTTTTGGTGTATCAATTCTATTGTTTTGATTAAGTTTAGCGGCTTGATGTGGTTGCCTGTTTATTTTCAAGCAGCAACACAATCGAAGTTACGATTACAATTTTATTTACCAACTATGATATTTTTTTTTATTCTCAAACCAATTGTTTACCTTAGAGGCAACTATGACAATAAATTTATTAAAATACATATAAAATAATCATTATAATTGCGTATGTAAAGAAGTCCAATCGAACCTGCGACCTGTTGCAGGGTCTCCTTGATATCGTGTCGCTTGTCTGCACCAGCGTTGCGCAGGCGCTCATCGATACGCATGCTCACCTGCCTCGATAGCATCTCCAGCGCCTCCAGGTGGACTAGACCTGGAACACGTGTTTATATACAATGATATAATGATAAATAATAATTTAAAAGCTTAACACAATAGGCTGTAGATCATATTGCTAGAGAAAGCAAGTTAATATAATAATATATTGTTTTTTTGCTATATTTTTTTCAATATAGGTAGGGGCAGATGGACCACCTGATGGTAAGTCACCACTCGCTCCACATACATTAGTGACGTAAAAAATATTAACCAACAAATTTTTACATTACCAATGCACCGCCAACCTTGGGAACCAAGATGTTATGTCACTTGTGCCTGTTGCCTGTAGTTGCACTAGCTCACTCACCGTTCCAACCGGAACACAACAATATTTTATTGCTGATTGGCAGTAAAAGATATTATGCATGGGTGAAACCCACCCAGAAGGGCTTGTACAAAGCCCTACCACTGAGTATTGTATAATGTTTAAAACAAATTTACTTTAATTATCAATAAAGTACTTATTATTTTTATATGTACAAACAAATTAATAAATTTTGTAAAGTCAGTGATAAATGTTACTATGCAATACCTTCAAAATCATCAAACAATGTTTCATAATGCACTTGTTTAGCCTCCCTCTTGGCTTCCCTCATAACATCCTCCTCATCGGCCTTAGCTTTTGCCTCCCTTAGCACCTGGGACAGTACGGGTTTATCACCGGGGTCTAGACCGAGCATAGCTCTCTTCTTGGCCAAACCTGGGTCACCATCTTGGAGAACTTCCATTGTCTTCTTACCTATAGTTTCAAGGGTATCTAGTCCACCTGCTATCACTTTTGTACCTAAAAACAATTTATGTATTTTTTGTCAAATAATTTACAATGCAATTTTTATATATAAATACAAAGAGCTATGTTCAATGTTTTTATATATATATAATAATTTGAGTTCGTTCTTAAAGAGACCATTGCTCTTCAAAAGATTTTAGGGATAATTAATAATAATATTGATAGTTATGTCCTTCAGAATTAATTCAGCTACTTAACAAGGGCTAGCCAATGGCACAAGTGATAATATAGTGCACAAGTGCCTGTGCAAACACAGATAAACTTTCATATTTTGAAGGGTCAAGACCTGATCGTTCAGGTGCAGTAGGCGCTTTTCGCACTTTCCGAGGCCAGAGAGAATAACACTATCGTTTTACTTTTTTAACACTGTCTTACTGCCCTTCCTATTGATATATTATATGACTTATTAAATAAGATGTAATAAATATCAACCCACCAGTAGATTCAACAAACTTGGTGACACCGGACAGCAAGCTACCAAATTGAAAAGCATTATCATTCACATTTTGATCTGACTTCTCTTCGGTATTATCAATCTCTTGATTCTCAGCACTTTTTGGTTTACTTTCATAATTTTTCACAGATTTCCTGGCCAGTTCTTCAGGATCCGGGGCACCAATACCTGTTTCAAGAACTGTTGATATTCCCTGTAATTTACAAAAGAAATTTTATTAAAATAAATATATGTATGAATATGTAATATACATCGTTACTGACTGCAATATAATGTTTGGCTATTAACCTATTAAAGGAATAAATTTCAAACCGAAACGGCAATGATAATGATTCCATACTTGCTAATAAATTCAATATTGGTGCTAACTCTTTAGAAGCACATAATTAAATATAGAATATAGAATATTGTTTTTAAATAATAAAACCAGTAGGACTACTTCAAAGGCATTAATAATATTCCTACTTTTGTCTCCATTTCTACAACAATACTTATGCTAGCAGCTTATAACATCATTGTATTCATTTTACCATACCATACCCAAGGTTGATAATAGATACAAAATTGAAATAGCTATGCAGCCTTTACAGCACCAGATAAATCAATATATTTATAGAACAGGGACTTTTTTATTTCTGTCACTGGATATTGTAACGAAGAATACAAATTAATTTCTATAATTAAATGGTGATTTAGTCTAAATTCAGTGTTAGATGAAGACTGTTTAACATTTTGCTTTGATCCGAACCATCTGTTTTTGATAATTACAATGACAACATTTTCATGAGAGAAATGTTAACAAATCTATTTTTTGATACCTGCGACACTTGTGTTGTTAGATTGCTTATACCAGCTGTTGCGGAACTGAGAAGAGAATCAACACCCCAACCCCATCCCCATCCTTCACTCTTGGGTTGAGGAGCAGGACGATCTGTCACAGTTTGTGCCTCCACTCGCTGTTGATCTTTCTTTACTTCCTGAAATTTAATGTCTATACCATAAATATTACATGTAAGATTTAAGTGGTTTTATTAACATATATAAAATGAAAATAGAATGAAGCTTAAATAATTATAAAAAATAATATGAGTGAAATGATTGAGGTAGTCACTGCTTTTATAATAATATGTAATTACTTGTTTATATATAAAACCAGATGTGTGATCAATAAAAGGAACCTTAGCTATATACACAATATATTTGGCATTAACTGGTAATTAAATTTATTGGTAGGGCTTTTTACAAGCCCATCTGGGTAGGTACCACCCACTCATCAGATATTCAACCGCAAAAACAGCAGTATTTGTTATTGTTGACTTCCGGTTTGAAGAGTGAGTGAGCCAGTGTAATTACAGGCACGAGGGACATAATATCTCAGTTCCCAAGGTTGGTGGCGCATTGGCGATGTAAGTGATGGTTAACATTTCTTACAATGCCAATGTCTATGGGTGTTGGTGACCACTTACTATCAGGTGGCCATATGCTCGTCTGTCAACCTATACTATAAAAAAAATAATCATATTTTGTATTTTACTTGTCTAATAGAAAAACTATTATACATATTGTTTATTTTACCAATTGTTTGTCATTAATGTTTCAATGTTGCAGTAATCTTAATAGATTTTTTAAAGTTTCTAAACTATTAATATTCAAATAATTTAATAAAATATTCTATAATAAAATTACTATGTAAAATTTAATATAACAACCTCTGAGCACAACCGTCACATATATATTACTATTATTCTGTTTCTCTTTTATTTCTCTTTCAAAAGCGATTCAGAGAGAACTAAATCTGGAATATTGAATTTAAAGGCATTATTTGAAAGCAGACTAGTTGTGGAATGAGGATTTCCATCATAGGATTCTACAGTGCTTTTTAAATTATATTAAGTGTGGTTAAGTATGCAAATATATTTAATTTATCTACAATAATTTACCTGAGTTTCTTTGTTAATATTACTATCATCTCCCCAATCATCAAAGTCATCCCAGCCTGATTGTGTAAGTCCCGTCTTTGCCGTTGATTCATGTTTTGAAGTAAGATTTTCTTTCTGTACTGTTGTTACAGTTTCACTTGCCTCGTCATCAATGTCAAAATCGTCCCAACCATCTTCTGGGCTAGCCTAGTTTAGTAAAAAAGTAGTAATAAACTTTAGTAATAAAGCGGTACATTGTCACCATTGGTACAATTGTGATATAAGTAATCAAGACCAAATATTCAAATTAATATGTCATAATGAGCTAAAATGGGATCTTGTAAGTATATATTTTTTTGAATTAAAAACGCAATAAAATAATAAGTATAGTAACATTTAATTATAAAGTAAAATAAATAAGAAAAATATTTTTTTAATTAGAGATTTATAGAATCATAACTCTTTAATCAAAGACTATTACTATAGTCTATACTGTATATATTACTATTAGTATATTTTGCACTTTTTCACTGACCTGTTTTTTGGTTGCTTCTTTTAATTTAGTTGAAAGTTGATTTTGAGGTTTTTGGGGTTCGTTGTCTTCCAACTCTAAATTATCGCTATAATTCGACGAGGATAAGCGCTTCTTGCGCTCTTTTTTGTTAGGGCTGCTATGGCCTTCATCAGCACTTTCAAAATCGTCGCTATCACTAGAAGGCATTTTTGTTAAATATTGTAAAAATATTCAATTCTCAGAGTTTCTGATCTACGTCTACGTGTTTGACAGTTTTGACATATCAAAGTTACGTTTTTTATAATATCCGATGAACTTGCATATGACATACTCATTATATGTCAAATCATAAATTTTGTTTGTTTTATAAATTAAAATCCTGATTAGACTCTATTTTATATAAAAGATTAAATTATTTTAATAAAAGCGCTATTACTTGTTATCGGTATCTTTTAACAAAATAATAAATACTTATTTTTAAAACCTCTTTTGTGTCATACTAAAGTAACGTGTGTTGGAACGTATAAACTGCAAATAATGATTAGACGAATTTTAACTTTTTGACAGTTTTTCTGTTAACACATAAATAATTATTTTTTTTTAATTCAAAAAAGTATGTGTATAAAAGTATATGTAACGGATTTTAAATAAAAGACATTTATTTAAAATCCGTTTATAAAATAAATATTTTTTAAAATGTTTTGTATATCGTGAGATAACGACTTACTTCAGTGAATTCCTTAAAAATAGTAATATGGAATTAGCAACATTGTATTTTCACTAATAAAGGTAACAGCTTTTATATAATATATTACGTATTTTATTTATAAATACATTTTATTTTTTGTTTTGATTTTAACTTCGATTTTAATAATTATTTGAGATTAAGTTTAACTTTTAACTTAGTTAACTGAGTAGTTAGTCTCACATTATAAAGATAAAGAAGGTATCTGAAAATAAATTAAAACGCGATTTTTATTTATTTACGCGATTAAAGCTTTTTTTCATAAAAATGACGAAATATGTATTTTGTGATCAATTTAATAAAACTATACACATTAAAATGTGTTTTTTGATTATCCAACTAATAAAAATATACTCACTACATATTATAAAAAAAATCTAGTAACTATTTATAATTAAGACTTTATTGTCTATATTTATGCCTAGTCCGGTATAAGGTACCGACTACCGGCCTAGGCTTAGTTGAATTTTCTCCCAGATAATCGGAATCGCTATTCACTACCACATTTCGCGCGGTTTTTGGCACGCTTGAATTTTCTTTCGCTTGAAAAAATATTAAGGTTAACGTTTTACGTTTTAAAATTTAATTTATATTTTTTAAGAACCTTCTCCTTCTGGTTTTACTGGTGGTATATCACTGTGCAACTTCCACGAACTCAACAGTAATATTTCGTATTGCTGGTTTGAAGAATGAATGAGTCAGCTTAATTACAGGCACAAGGGACATAACATTCTTCCATTCCAGTTTCCAAGGTTGACGTCGCATTGATTACATTCCTAATTTTGATGGCGACCACTTACCGTCAGCTTCCTTGTCAAACCATTTGAAATTGAAATATCAAATAATATTAATAGGTATTTTAAATAATATTGTTATTTTTAAGCCAATAACAGTTAATTATGTATTTTTAATTTTGTTTATGTAGGCGAGCTGGCAAATTGGCCACGTGATCGTAAGTGGTCACCACCACTGAAAGTCTTTGACACTAACAAATATCAACCATCCCACGCATATCCAATGCGTCACCTTGGGAACTAACATGTTATGTCCCATGTGCCTGTAATTACACTGGCTTACCCACCATACCGCAACATAACTTTTAGTTAATAAATATTGCTGTTTGCCGTTAGATTCCTAGAACCTAAAATCCTGAATGTATATATTCTTAATCTTTAATATTTTATATATAAATCTACCTTTATTCGGCCTTGTATAAAACATAGCAGTTTTGTTTAAGATTGTAAAACAATAATAAAACGTACTATTAATATTATGGATGCTTTGATCTGTGTTCAGACCGCAGTGTGTATCTGTTTCTATCCATTTATATGTATTATCCAATTTGCATAATATAATAAAAAGGAGTATAAATAATTGATAAAAAACACTGATATTTTTTAAAAATTGATTCACTTTTTTTGAAAAAATGCGTCTAATGACGCAAGCGGTTGATATTATTTGTTTATACGTACATTTTCAATTGAAAACGATTATATATATATATATATATATATATATATATATATATATATATAAATATATGATAAAAAGATTTTCTTGGACTTCGTTTTCGTTATCTGACTGATAAAATAAAACAACACTGTAAATGACCCCCTGATTGACAAAAGCCTGTCTCTCAAGGAGAATCTTGGAATTTATTCCATCTTCCACTATGGAGCTGCAGTTTTGTGAATGGTACTTAACCAATTAAATAATTTTATAATATAACTGCGGAATTTCTGGGCTAATCGATTTTTAAAATATCGTCAGTTTTTCCATTAAAAAAGAATTTAAAAAGCCAATTCCAATCGGTTGCTTCGTTTAAATCCTTATTGTATGATGTGTATCTTTGCGGAAATATTAAAAAATATTTACATATATATTATGGGTTTTAGCTTAAAAATATCAAAAACAAAGCTTTTTTTGGGACTCCAAATAGCCCTAAAAAATCGTATTATGAGGAAGAATGAATGCAATGTTTCATTAACATTAAAGAGCCGTATTATGAGGAACAATGAATGCAATGTTTTGGGGTTGGGCCGTAAACTCAACTAGATTATTTCTAGACTTTCGAGTAAGATTGATCTTACAAATAATTCCCGACCGTTTGTCTAATATTTGGTTCATTAAATAGCTTTCTATTAAAATAAAATCTTCGTTTTGCTTCAGATATAAAATACATAATAAGTAGACTTTATAGTGCAGTTACTATTACATTTCTCAAGTGCGTATAATAAAGCCCTGGAAGTTGAGTATATTCCATTATACACCAACGTCATCTAATCCAAGCTGTAACAGCAAGAGATCGAATGTATGCAAATGCAAATTGACTTCACAAACTCGACGACGACGGTTCTAAAGTATCACGATCTAATATAGTCAGATACGTAGCTATCTGTAATGTATGTATGTCTACATACGCTGTGGAATGCGCGCCATACCCATACAGCTATAAGTTCGTACGTACAGAGGATTCGTAAATAGATTGAATGGATATGTATCTACTTACTTTTTGCCTACATGTATGTTTATTTAGCAGTATTGCGGCATACAAAGCTTAGTCAGTAGGTACTAGATCATCGTTGTGTGTGCCAGGGCATCGCATGTAATGTAAACATTGTGGTCAGAAGGAATGCATTTAGACAGTAGGTGCTTGAGGATATTATCATGAACGGTGATAACGTGGCGGCGATTCCGCGCGCCTCAGTCAGCGACGCGGGTTCGCGTAGAGCGGTCGCGTGTAACGTTAGTGTCGGTCGAGTGACGTGCGGAACTCTGTGTTCGCGTTCGCGTACGCGCCGCATTCCATCGTGGGGGCCCTTCGCCGCCATTGGCCGATCCCGCGTGACGTCACTCCTCGTAATGAGGTATTCAACATGGCCGTGTAGCTAGTTCGCGAGTGTGCTTCGTTATTCGTTTGAATGGATTTAATCAGTGAAATATGCCAAGGAGACGAAACGGTGAGATACCCTTGCCCGACGGATGGGATTTTGCGAGGGACTTTGATGGAAAATTGTATTTCATCGACCACAACAATAGAAAAACGACGTGGATCGACCCGCGAGACAGGTAAGTTTTCCGAAGAGAAGTGTTAACCCGTAAGAGCCCCATGTCAAAACTTCACATTCCAATGAGATTTTTAGTGTTTTCCAATTGAATTTATGAACTGTGGACTGTGCGTTTAAAAGTGCATGTTTTAATCTTCATTACGAGCGCGTAACAAAAAGTAAACATATTTTTAAAATAGAATAAATCGTGAAAAACAAACTATTCTCGCCGCGATGCTGTCGCTGTCTATCGGAAAATACGTGCAACTGTCTCGATTTCACACGACATTCCACGATTGACTAACAACAAATGACCTAAACACAAATTATGGTTATCATATTGTTATCCTTTGGAACGCGAGTTGTGTTTGGTTTGTCTCATTTTGGTAAAGGGTCTGATTATTTCGTGAGTGGCGATGGAACGCGAGTAATGAGGCCACAGAACTGGTTCATAGTAATGTTAGGCGCTGAACTGGCGCAGAAATAATTCGATGAAACATTTGTATTAAGCTTGAATGTGGGCCTGTTGTCTCGATGGTGCGCTCAACTGTTTCGTAAGGTGCGCGTGTGTACGTAGAGCGCGATGCGTGGAGAGCTCGGTGGGAGACGGTATGCAATGCATAGGCAAGTTGTACGGTGTGAATGACAGGCCGTAGAATGCGGCCCGGGCCTGCGGCGATGGTCGCGCCTTTCTAAAGCGGCGCACGGCCCCTCCCGCACCCCGCACATTGCCGCTCTACCATCGCACCACCTCATCCAATGGCAGGTGCTCCACAACACATCCCTATTAAATACCGATCATGTCTAGCCGTATCTATTTACCATAGTTAAACTGGCACCTGCAGTATTGTCTTAAAAAGTTGACCTTAAAACTCCACCTGCACTTTAAAATGCGTACACTGTTAAAATGTTTTGATGAATTGATAGTAATGCAAAAACAGCTATAAATTATACTGACATCTTGTCAGGAGGTTAAACATTAACAAGCATTACGGTAAACACGTCTAGTCGTTCTTCTTCGATACGTTAAATAAATAGGATGTTCAAGACTACCATACTATAACATTAAGGTCAAAAAGAGACAATGACAATAAATATTATTATCATTGTAAATTCGTTATAATTTGAGTGAACTATGTCGACGTTTTTCACTGCGAGAATATAACGTGACAGAGACGTATAATTTCAAGACATAAGATTAATCTAATGAAATAATATTCAGAAGATTTGATTCCATCGAATGAATAAAAAGAGTTAGAAATTTTAGTATCTTGTAGAAAATTACAGTCAGCTGATGCCAACTAATTATCGAAATAGCAATAAATGGAATATATATTCGTTATCATATTCTGTAAAAGTAAAAGCGTAGTTCCACTATTCTTCATAATTTACAACATATCTCTATTATAAATTATTACAGAACTAAGTAGGTAACATTGACGTCGTTACACTAGTGACAAGTACTGTAAAACGCACACAATAAACCGAGTCACTAAGCCAATTTATTAATGCTAAAAATAACCGCCATGTCTCCAGTGCATTTGATGATATTAACCATTTAAGCGAACCTAAACATAAAAGTGCTAATTAAGAAAGAGTATAAGCCAACGAATTGCCTCTGAACTGGATCGTAGACATTAAAAAAGTTAATTACACTGAATTTTAATACATCAGTATTTAGACGTTACGAATTGCTATTTTGCAGTTTTAGTGGGTAATATAAACGATATACGAGTAAGAATTGGCTTGCAAGCTGGAATAAAAACACTAGTGTACGATTGCTACGCATTCAAATCGAGGAAAAACCGTCTATTGTATTTCTTAGCTAGGAAACGGGGAAGACAATGGTACTGTCGATTTAAAACCCAGTGGGAATGTATACGTGATGTTTGTCGTTTATTATATCAATTATATCACTTGAGTGCGTTTTCACTTGAATACTTTGTTCGTCTCGCATACAAGTTTAATGCATAATTCTATGGTACGGGTGAAATACGATTTGAATACCTATGCGTACTCAACGTACATTATAACATGTGGGAATCAGAGTCCTAACAGCGATGGAATGTATCAATACATATTTACATGTTCATGAGCCATAAGATTTGCTTATTTAATATTTATTAGTACTCCACTTGACTTTTATATCGATGAAATAATGTACTGTTTAGTATCGGATTCGCAACACGTCTCTCGATCGATTCATATTTTATAAGTATTACTTATATTATTGTAATATAGATGTCTTCGAGATTGTGTAACCCAAGTATGTGTAAAGCATCTTGTGGGTACTTCCCACGCACCACGCCCGCCTTCAACCGTAACGCTTAAGGGGCTGGGCGTTTTACAGCGTTTCTTGACTCTAATCGAATGGGAGCCCCATCGCTATGTAATTTAAAATTCCCACTTCTCGATTGTTTCATCTATCTGAATTTAAGTAATTAACATACCGGACCGCTATTCCATATTTAGTTTTGATGTATAGTTCGTAATTGAATAGGTAAGTAGTGAACGTTGAGTAAATAACTGGTTCGCAGGGTGCGGCGGGCGAATGAGAAGTATATTGTACAGCAATATTTACTCTAGGCATACCTCTCAGATAAAGATGTCCTTGGCGGTTTTTAACTCAGACGTACATCAGCATTGTCACTATATCTGCGATTTTATTTTTAATCTATACTATAATGATATAGCGAATCTTGGAACGGGAAAGATATTAAAAAGTTAAGCTTGATACCAGATGTATTGTATGGAATTGAGAAAGTGACGTTTTGTATTTGAATACAATTCGATAAGCGTAGTTTATTTGTTTAGTATTTCGTTGTTTTATTGGTCTGTAAAAAATATATGACGTTCGATTTCGATGACTGTATAAATACGCATATTTGAGATTTATCTGTGCAATAATTCGATAATAACGCTAAACCACTACTGTTTATAATCAAATGAAACATTCCTCTGTTATCTGTGTGTCGTCACGTGGCTATTATTTATTTACCTACCATATATCTTTCATTAGTATTTATTACGTTTGTGTTTCGAATACAAAACGCAATTGTGCAAAAAATAACTTAATTTACTTCGAATTAAATTTTCACGATCAAATTATACGAAGAGTACTGTTTGATGACGTCTGGGTTTTATGACGGAATTTTTGCATGTTTTCATATTAAGTTTCGTCAAAACACGAACTCGCTACGATAAATCTTAGCGCGATAGAGACCATAAAACTTATTTACTTAATTTGCATATGCTTAGAGTTGTTGAGGCCGAACAAACTTGGTCAAATGAAGAATGTTGCCCATACTCGTTTCCTCTTTAATTTTCGTCACTTCATACTTCATTTGAGTTTCGTCTTTATTTGAATAGGTTTAAAGTTATATTTCCCATGATAATTCTTAAGGAGGTCTAATAAAAATTAAACTAATTTGTGCACTGGTGTCGGAAACGTTAGTTTTGATTGGAAAGCAATTAACGTACCTAATTAAATCTCTAATGGTTCATATAGAAGATGGATATGTATATATGTACGTAAAGAAAGATTTGACGGTTATGTATGTATAAGAAGATTTTTAGTTTTTTCCTCATAAAACAAAGTTTTTGCACGATTAAAAAATAACTACACAACAATCAAATTCCAATCAGATTTACTTTTATTTTATTGTCACCCAAATTATAAAAAAAAAAATGTTGTTATTTAGGAGTCACAAAGCAATAGGTCAATAATAATTATTCTAATCCTTAGTTTTGAATAAATCATCGATGTATTTCAACGTGGGCGAAATATGCGACCATAACTGGATAACATTCTAATGTCTGCCTCGTTCCATAAATGTACTTCGGTATTTGAGATTGTAGTGTTAAAATTATGTAGGTACCGAGATTGTAATCGTATTGGTATGCAAACACCTGTACGATAAGATGATAGTGGTTAAGCTGGATTTTATCTAAGCCTTAAAAATTAGTTACGGAGCTCGCAATGCTTAGCATTTAATTATAAATTATAAAACAATATATCAGCCTTATTAATGGTAAAGTTATATTGGATGAACGTAAAAGATAACAAGGTGACGAGTAAAACATTTTCTAAACAGTGTTTATTATTCGCCAAACAATGGACACCAGGAATTCTCGTTCCTTGACAAACATCGACATTCATTGGGTTCCATTCATTCGATGGTAACTGTTATCTTGTTGTTTAGTTTACGTTTAACAACTATTTCCGGTGCCTACCGTTGCTCTAATAACATTGCCACATGAATGGAACGACTTAATACCATACCTAATGTTTAACTTTCTATTGCTGAGAAAGTATCATTTGTAGTCGTGATGCTGTGGATAAACATTGTTATCAGCTATTAGAGGCATTTGTGTTTGAACTTAAGACCCTCTCTTTGAAATGCTCAATATTTCAATGCGGCTGGTATTGAATGGCATATCGTGGTATTAATTTCACTTGTCATAATAATATCAGCGCGCAATTGTTAAGTCTAGTTAAGGCTCATATGGAACAATGTAATGCATGTTTTGTCAGAAATTATTTGAAACAAATATGCCGTAAATATTTCTATAAAACGTAAGTTGTAGTGTTTTACTGTGACAATGTGTGTCGTTTTATTTCTTTTTAGGCTTTAAATTCCGTAATAGCCTGTGAATGTCTCACTTCTGGGCTAAAGGCCTCCTCTCCCTTTTTTGAGGAGAAGGTTTGGAGCTTATTTCACCACGCTGCTCCAATACGGGTTGGTGGAATACACATGTGGCAGAATTTCAGTGAAATTAGACACATGCAGGTTTCCTCACGATGTTTTCCTTCACCGTAAAGAACGAGATGAATTACTATCCCAAATTAAGCACATGAAAATTCAGTGGTGCTTGCTCGGACTTGAACCCACGATCATCGATTAAGATGCACTCGTTCTTACCACTGGGCCATCTCGGCTCAGGCTTTAAATTAAACGACCGATCGATCGAAATTTGTTAAAACCGTGATGCACATTGTGTCGCATGCGTCCGCCGTCGCCGTGACAAAGCCGGCGGGAATGCGTCGTGATTCAGACAGAAACCTCATAAATTCGATGCAATGTTTATGTAATCTACTGTCCGTCTGTCCATCACTTTAGATAGCTCTTAACGTTATAAATTACTAATTCAATTAATACTGGAATGTCTAATAAGCTTAAAGCTAGCTTACTGTGTGGCTTTAATACAATCAATTGAAAGGATTATACTACTGGTGGTAGAGCTTTGAACTGGTGGTAGGGCTTTGTGCAAGCTCGTCTTCGTAGGTACCACCCACTCATCAGATATTCTACCGCAAAACAGCAGTACTTGGTATTGTTGTGTTCCGGTTTGAAGGGTGAGTGAGTCAGTGTACAGGCACAAGGGACATAAAATCTTAGGTCTCAAGGTTGGTGGCGCATTGGCGATGTAAGCGATGGTTAACATTTCTTACAGTGCCAATGTTTAAGGGCGTTTGGTGACCGCTTACCATCAGGTGGCCCATATGCCCGCCTTCCTTTTCTATATAAAAAAATAATAATAATCTAACAGCCCCAAAGCTAAGCCTGAGACCTTGGTACATAAAAACGACGTGTGTTTCAAGTCACACATTTGTTCTCACTTGACTTCGGAATGTCGTTTGTCAATGATCGAATAACGTATGACGTCATAACACAACATTAACCGCCATCAGGCGTACCGTCGCACAGCATAATACAGCTTTCGAGCGAGTGCTGTGTCAATTTGGGGTATAAATCCAGTGATCGGTCGTGACGTAAGCCGTTAAGAATGTTTATAACTGTGTGGTTACTTTAATGTACGCTTCGGTTCAAATACGTATTTTTATAACCACGTATTTGATCATCCGGTTGGCATGCTTCGTCGAACCGATTGCAACTCGTGTTTAATTTGATTATAACTGCGCCGTTCAGTTTGTGTCAGCGATTTGGAATGCGAGAGGATATCACGTTGACCCCTAACACGCTTCCTTTTTCAGAACGGAAAGCCTGATATTCCTGTCTCTTGAGTTTTGTTTAGATGTTAGCGGAATACACATGACCATTAATAAGTGTATGACATCATATTATTTAAATTACACGCATAAATCGTGCTAAAGTTAACAAAGATTAAGATATAATAAGAATCAAACGAAATTTTTTCAGAAGTTGCATACATTGCACTAACCAAGCTATGCGGATTAAAATATTTCCCGAACGGATATTAATAGAATATAAGTAGGTGTGAGTGTCTGTCTGTCGGTCGTTCGATATGTGAGAGACGGCGTGGCACCGCCTCCGACCAGACGGGATCCAAGTTTTGTCGCAATCCAGGATTTGGTAATAGATGTTTTTGATATTTTTTTGCTGGTGATACGTTTTAAATATAAACAGTACATTTTATGCCATTACAATTTAAGCGGAGGTCTTTGCCCGGTTTTGGGACATTTATAGGATGTTATCATTACTGATAAACGTATCCATATAATCACATTATGAGTTAGAAAAATATTATATAGGTATATATTTTCCAATATATATATGATAATATATATAATATATACTTTTGAGAGAACCGTGAATTATATATTGTAAAATGTTTTTATTTTTATTGACATATTAAGGCTGTATAATAGTATAAAATGTATAGGAATTCTTGGTTAAATAATCCAAAGCTGGTAGCAAGTTTCGCTTCTATTTGCGGATTGTGCCCGTACGTTGGCCTTCTTCGCGTCATATTCCAAAGACTGATACTTCAACTAACAGAAGTAAACCTACTTTCCTTTGCTTTTATTTATTTTTTATTGAAATTGTATATAATATTAACATGAGATATATTTAAATGCAATAACAGTTAAATATTTTATTAATTTAAGCTTTAATGTTTGTGCCTTTTACAACTTGCAGTCGTAAAAGTTAATGGATACTTCTATTGATTGTATACAAAATAATTTATAAAACTGATCCGTACTAATTTTTAAAATCAATTCTGTATTAAAACTTATATTAACTTATTTAAACAATTTTTGTCAGTTAATAAAAAAAGCGAACATGCAAAAAGTTTAACACTAATACCAAGTAAAAATGAAAGCAAAACAATTACATAAGTACTTGTATCAATTTACACATTATATTCGCTCGTAATATGTGTCAAAATTTGCTTCCGATTGGTTCGAATTGTCAGAAATAGTATACGTAAACGAATGTATGTGTGAAAGTTTTGTATGTGTGCGATTAGGGATTCCGTGACACGGGTCACCGTTTCCAAGAACGCGACTCGTCTTGATGTCCCGCTGACAGGACTGGTTTTGCCGTTCTATCACGACACGGCAACATTGTGAGATGCCACCATCTCTTTTGCTCTTATATAAATAATATGGCTGTCTCATTCTACACGATGCAATGGATGCGCATACGCACGCGCCCTCTATACCCTCGCTCCGATAAGAGCGCTCTGTAATGTAATGGACGCTGAGCTTTCGGTAGCTGCTCGGAAGGAGTTACGAATTTCCATTGAAGATTTGTATTGAGTATTTATTTAGCAAGTTGCTCTTCTATAAATATTTTTAAAATAGCGGAAGAGTATGTGTGCATTATAGTATGTGTGTATGTATACATACATACTAGTAATAGATGATATACTATGAAGATTTACTATTTGTATGTAATTTATTAATTAGTACCAACATTTTTCTAGTTACGTGTCTTTAGAGTTTTCTTAATTTTTATAGAAATAATTAGCTAAGGAAAATAATTAGGTAAGGTTACATATAACGAGCAACCATTTCTTGGATGTTAAAGTAAGGTTACACTCTATTAATAAACCTCTTTACAGGAAAACGTTACTCCCAAAATATCAATTAAATAGAACACAATCGTCACGTGATCGTAACAATTTCAACAGACATGAAAAAATTATCCCAATTAACCGGAGATTCTAGATAATTGAACATCACCGTAAAAAAAACGTCGAATTTAGAGACCGTTAAATGGATTGATGTATTTCGTCATACGGTAGTCGAAGTTCACTTTTTAAATCTGCCGTTGAATCATTCTTGAAACTTGTATCAAGTAGAGCAAGTTACTGGCGCCTGCACACCACGCCCAGCAAGCTCCCGGGCATCCAGTACCGGCTATCATTAATTGCTCTTGCTATTATCTGCACCTAGCTAGACCACATACTTGTAGTTCAAGAACGCCCTTTAATTTATCGTTGCAAGAATACACCTCCAGCTTTCTATAGCTGCGAAATTGCTTGTTTGTTTTAGGACCATAAATGGGTTTATATGTAGATGATTTATTCATGTATTCACAAGTTAAATGAGATTCACATGTTGTACGGAAATTATCTTCTTTAATTTGCAATTAAAATAATGAAGTAATGCCGAGATTAAACTGTTTTTACATTATAAAAGATGAAGTAATTTGCGATAATGTTGATGGTATAATGGATTTGTACTTGTAAAGTTTTTTACTTTAGAATATTGGAAAAGCGATCAAAACTTACGGAAATCAAATACGATTTACAAAAACATACACGTACGGACGTCAGACTTCGTTTGGTATATATAATTAACTAACTAGTCAAAATTATCCGGCTTAAGCTGGAAATAATTTCGGTGCTCGTTATTTTTGTTTTGCTTTAATGATAGTAGTAGGAGCAGTTTTAATAGGTTCGCCCCTTGATTTCGTGGGAAGTAATCACATTTCAAGTTTAAACCATGAGAAATATTTAAGATTTAAATAACATTTCGGTAGATAGCTTCAAGTCGTAATGCAGACAAAATACATAAATACAATTCACAATTCTGAAGAAGAAAACAAAACACTTCGCGAACTTTTGTTTTGGTCGTTGATTACGTATAGTTTTTACGGTGGAAGTTATGTAAAACTGTATTGTACATTTTCATTTGGAAGAAATTTTGTTGCATAAAATCCGAGTTAATCGTATACCGAACGAGTTTGCTTCGTATCATTTCAATTGAATGATTCTCAGTAGTAACAAGAAATAATCATTGTTTCAGATACACAAAGCCTCAAACATTCGCGGACTGCATCGGCAATGAGCTGCCTCTGGGCTGGGAGGAGGCATACGATCCTCAGATCGGCCCATATTACATCAATCATGTCAATCGTGAGTATCATTTTTATTGCCACTTCCCTTTAAATCTTCTCATTTACTTTCTTAAGAATCTTTATTTACTTCAATGGTTGATTTACCAATGGAGGAAGTCTGGCCGTGCGTAGGACGTTTGGAAAGTTGAAGAGTTATATTAATTCGCATCTTATGTAGTATTTATAATAGGGAAAGCAAAATTCAGTGTTCTATAACAATATATAGTTCTTACATATCGCTAGTTACACCTTAATTTTGCCCATTTTAAATGTAATAGTAAAGAATGTCAGGAGTTGAAAATTAAGATTGCGCAAAACTGGACAAGTGACTGTAAACTCGACGCTGACTTTAACCTTGATAATTATTTATCTTAAGCTCGCCGACGAATGAATTAATATATATAATTTCGACAAAGAATTTTTATAATATTTTTGTATTGATTCATATTTTTTTGTATGTTTTATACGACATAGTGAGCGTTGTAAATAAAAGTAAACCGCCTGTTTACAGTATACTCTTAACTCTGTAACAACAAGAAGTCTATCGGGTGCAACGAGACTTATTTATGTCTTTTGGATTATTCAGTACGTCGAGTGAAAAATGTTCGACGCGGGGGGCTTATGAAGGTCCTCGGTGCTTTAGTTATTCCATATGAATTATGGAACAGTTTGATTTATGTCTAGCTTGTAGAATTTTAGAAGCCTCACCGTGAACTCGGTACTTGAAGTCAAGTGTTGATTCTACAGTAAAGTCTTTGAAACAACAGATGGCGTTATCCTATATGTTGCTCTGTTATATTATGTTAATTCAGCTTGCTGCAATGCTTGCAATTTTAGCTGTAGTTGATATACACATGCCGAGGACGTAGGTTCAAGTAACGACCGAAACGTTAAAAAGTTATTCTGTCAAAATATTCTCAGTAGCAGCTCCGATCTTAGAATTTGGCAGTATTTCCCGTGACTCGGGAAGCACGTAAATCCAAGTTTGTTCTGCGAGTGAACTCTCTCCAGTTGTGTCCGTGAGAGTATAATACATCTGTGTCTGCGCAAGCTCTGGTACACTATAATACCTCTTTGGGTAGTCTTTCCATTGAGATTGGCCGTTGTGGCCGCAATAGGTCAAGGCACCATAATTTTAATTTGAAATTCTTTCATATCTATATTGGCATGAACGGACATGACAATCGTTTGACAATTTGCTGTATTCATATGAGTTATACACTGGTTGGTCGATCATTCTTCCTTATGTTCTTTTAGATTATTATCATATTGAAGATAGGCAAATTGAAATATACTAAAATTTTAGGATTAAAAATTTTCATTGTTTTATAATATACATATAAAACTTATAATAATAAAAAATGGCGAGTATTTAACAGTCGTATGTTGTTTGTGAAATCTGTTCTAATTATGCAAAATTAAAAAAAAAAACTGACTGGTTTGGTTGCACACATCTCGTATGACAGGTGTTTTGTATGAGTAATATATAACATATATAATATTTATGTACGTATGTATGACCGCACTATAACGTTACGATTTATGTAATAATATGACTGTACTTTCGAATGTTCCTTCCACTGTACATTATCCGTGCACAGCGCCAAAATAACATTCACATTTTTACCATAATTATTGTATAAAACTATCACTTGGATTTTATTAATATTTTATTCAGTTCAATATTTACATAAAAATTGGAATGTAATCTAGTTTTGTATTTCTCATATTTGGTTCTTGCTTGTGTTTTGCAGATTTTAATTCGAGTCGAAAAAGGCCTCCCTCTACTCTTTTCTATGCTTGTCTTTCTCGAGAAACTATTCCACTCCTGCCATACGTCTAATGTCCCATCTCTTCTGTGGTCTGCCTGTTTCCATGGTGTAACAATTTTACACAACTTCTTATCATGTGCCTTGCCCATCGCCTTTTTACTGTTATGTCGAGGATCATTGCCTTGTGCCGGATGACATGATGAGGATGATCTGACTTCTTTATGTTCAACATACTGCTTTTCATTGCGTACTGGCTGGTTTTTATCCTAGGATCTGACTGATCAATGATGCCTGAGAGAGGAATATATCGTTCATCATCATCGTAATTTGACTAAGGTTCTCTGTTCTTACTTCATATTAAGATCACGGCCTGTCATGAAAAGGTGAATAAGAAGAGCTAAACGCATCAGAAAAACCCATGAACATCATAAATCTTAGATATTTATTGATAGAGTACTTAGGTAGATCTCGTGTACCGATAATCTTTATGTAAAACGATAAAGCGATCAATATAAATGATGGTTTAATGGTATCGCTGGTTCAGTTTCTTGGTTTAATAAGCTTGATGTTATTTCCAATGTACTATCCACTGAATAGTTTTACAGAACATTCGCACGAAATGTACTCGTATTCTTATGTATTATTTATGATATGGTGAAGATCTTTTCTACCATTTTCTAGATTTTTTAAAGTGATCTCCCAATACTAGCCAAGAACTAGCCAAGTCGGACTAGGCTTCAATATATTATCCTAAGTTTTAAGATTAAATGAAATTTTTAATTGTTATAAAATATTTTATGTTGTTAAAAATCAATTTCAGGATTAACTTGGCACCCTAGTTCTAATCAAACTTAACTAAAATAAAAAAAAACTTGTATACATAAATATATAATATAAAATTAGTAAATGAAATTGTAATTTCACTTAAGATTGTAAATCGAAACATGTTGGCGTAAATTGAGTCCTTATTTACGGTGTTGTCGCTGAGAGCACTACTCTCATAATTTAGACTGGTACATGCGTGTGCGCAGATTTCATTTGTATTTGTTTGTATAGTCAGCAAACGAACAGCTAACCAAATTACATTTAGCAAATTCTTATCCTTTGCCTTTAGAATCTATTTAAATAATTTATTAGTGAACATTATCATTTTTTATAACAAGCGAAACTAAATTAAAAAGTCAGTTATAAATTTTGTTATCTGTATTAGGTATTTATATTATGTTTCTATAATCATTAATAGAAGTGTGATCCGGAAACGTATACGCCGTTGATTTCATTTCGCTAAGATTTACGATAGTAGCAAAAATACCAATTGAGTAACGGGACTCGCCTGCCTTGAAGAGGTCCGGGTCAGGCGCTGTCTTTTCTATTTTTGCTTACCTTTAAATCGTTTTGGAATTTTTACTTACTTTTTCATGTTTTTTATATTTATTTTTATTTTATCATTTGTCATTGTTATTTATATGTTTACCTTTTGTATCTACATAGAGATCACTAATGATTTCAAATATTCTTATTTTTGTTTCGTAAATAATATTTGTTATAAAATCATTGAAATGATTATGTCGAAAATGTATATCTCTTGATTTTTTTTTAAATGTTTACTTATTTTGGTAACGGTACTAAAAATGTGTTTTTTCTTTAAATTAAATTGTTGTAGCTATAAAATAAATTGCGAAGAATCGATTTTTATCACAAAATACGAAGTTTATTTGGTACGTTTGTTAACCAGCTCCTGTTTAGCTCTTGCAGTAAATACCTCGTAGTACCTACTACAATTACTGTCTGCCTCGTTGTTGTAGTAATTAGCTAATAAGGCCGCAAAAAAGGCCGAAGTCTGGAAGTTGGCAGTGCTTATACTCCCGGGCCTATAACGTCAAGCCGTCCGACCAGTGAATTTCGAGAGTTTGAAGAGAGAGTGAACTTTTTTATTTGAGCACACACAGGTGCACAGATGCACCATAATATGTCCTGTGCAAGTGAGTCCTCTCCCTTGAGAAGATCTGATGAGGCCATCATCATCGCTATAAAAACACGTAAATTTCACGTAAAAAGCTTCTCTCTAGTTCTCATTTGAAATAAAAAAAATGCTTTGAAAGCAAATCTGTTTTTAAAAAAAGTAATGATAGCATGAAGAAGTTCCTACTATTTCATAATTTGAACAGTACGGGTTTCTAGATAGTAGGAAAAGATAGTACTCTTAATTTGATTGAGATAAAAAAAAAATTTAAGATTAAAAAGTTGCGATAAAAATTTACTTATATTTAAAAATATTCATTTATAATTCTTAATTTAAAATGAATCTATTAATAATCTAAATTAATCTATTAATCATTTTCTTTGA
Organism: Nymphalis urticae; assembly: GCA_905147175.2. Lineage (NCBI taxonomy): Eukaryota > Metazoa > Arthropoda > Insecta > Lepidoptera > Nymphalidae > Nymphalis > Nymphalis urticae. Next base: position 2,338,725 of record LR990004.1, on the reverse strand, counting down.
ATAATGATCAATTGGGTAAATAAACAGTATTATTATATTCACTTATATTATAGAAAGGTTCTATACTAGACTACTATTTTAAGAAGCAGTGATGGCTCATTACATACCTTAATGCAAATGCTCGTTAGTGTAATTATGAGACCCTATCTTATAGTTAGCCCATTTTGCCTGGAGCAATTTTTTTGCATAAATTCTTGGCTGTAATCAGCTTCATACTTAATTCTCCTAGCATTCAGATTATATCTTGATAGTACTCGTACAAATAATACCTCTTTGAAGGCTTCGTTACTATCGTCTGTTCTTGGAGTATTAAAATTTAATTAATTAATAACAACTTTGATATGAAAACTCCAGTCATCAATTCATTTCTAATCATTATCGACGTGTGTTGATCGAGAAAATACCGATATGTTTCATAGTTTTTTTTTAAATATCTACGTTGTTAGATTTATTTGTTAATGTTTTTCAATATATATACAAACAGGTTGAAAAATTTGTAAACATCGTAATAAAATTATTTGAAAGATTCTTATGCAAATGATTATTGTATTGACAGGAATTTCGTTTCGTACATAAAAATATTTTATTCGCTCTGAATTAACACGAGAGACGAAACACGAGTATTTGACATTTATATTGGTAAAGCAAATTTAGAATCTATTTCTTCATCACTCCATATGTATGTAAATTAGCACCTGACTCAATAAAATTTTAAAACTCTCAATATAAAATATATGAGCACGGTTGTGTGAAAATATATTCCTATCTATGCCTCCTCCATTTTGCATGCATAGTTTACTGGTCCGTGGTTCGTTATCTCGCTATGCAATCTCCCCCATACCTATTTTCTGCATACGCCTGCAATATTTATATGCTGAATCTTCCTAGCTTTTATTTTTACGCGATTTAAACGAACGCTCATAAAATATCTGTTAATACATATATTTTAATGAAGTTTTTAGTGATTGGTTGACGAGAATTAAAAGTTTTAAGGATTCACGTTTTGTCACATTTCGTTATATGAGATAAAAGAAAGATATGATTTAGAGAGAAAGAGACGTATATATTTAAAGAAGTTTCACTTTCATGTGTACGGCGCTTCACGTGAAGGTTTTTATATGCAGATATTTCAGCATATAATTTGTAACTATCTCGTAACTCATTACGCCCAATTAACATATAGGTACCTATTTAAATCAGGTCGCAGTTGATTAATTTACATGTTAACAAAATAGGTCAACGTTATTTTAACAGTCATTCCAAATTGAAGAACTCGTACTAAAATTTTTACAGCTATATGTATGAATTTTATAAGTATGAGTTTTTTTTTTAATTATGTTGTGTGTGGTCGTATTTATTAACTTTTCCAAATACAAAGCTCATTGTTCGATATCGTTAAATGTAATGCGTCTCACGTTCGGTTTTACTTTGATATCACTGTAATTTATTGTTTGTTTTATGGTTTAGCTCGATTTGTTTAGAATAACTTAATAGTTCGTGCACTATTGACACGATTTAATACGAAATTAAAAACAAATATTTTTTTGTGCGTCGACAAACGATGCCATTTTTAGTAGCTTTTTTTTTTAATTTAATTTTTGACATGGGTGGAATTGAATTACTACATACAACACACACAACAAAACAACACAAACAGTGTCAAGTGAACCCCGAGCGACTAAAAACAAAAAATCGAATAACATTTTAATAGCCCGACCCGGCGATTAAACCCTGGACCTCGCGATCTACCTAATAAGCTGTCTACTAGACCTACGAGGCATTTAGAATTAGTAGTCACTACTAGTGAGACTGACTATAATGATATATAAAAGCATATTTATCAATATTTTTATATATATCCAGAAAAAGCGTGGTGGAAACTCCAAAAGAGAGGAGGCTTTAGCCCACTAGCGGGACATTTAGTTACAAATTACAAAATGTGGTTTACATTTGAACCAAAAATGTACTTTTAGTATCAAGCCCTTGCATTGATCTTATTTCCATAATTGATATATAAGAACTTTAAATAGACAAAGATTTATACAATGTTATTATTATTGTGATAAACTGAATATAGAAACAAAATTCTATCGTTTATTTCATACATGTCGAAATATATGGTAATCACTTAAGAAATAACATATTTATAAACCGTTGATTTATAATATCGGTAAGAGTAAATAACGATGTCTTCTTTTGACATTTTGTTTTAGCGATTAATTAATTTGCATCCTTGTCATTAGCAACGATGAGTCAACCTGCATTTATTAGCGAGTAACGGAAGTTCGTTCTTAGCGAATTAAATTCTTTAGTGTTAGAATAAGATGATTCACTTGTTGATTCTTATTATCTGATTTGGTATCGTTTTATATTGATTTAAATAATTCACTTGGTGATCGCTTTGTGTAAGCCCGTCGGGATATATACTATACACTTTTTACCGTCAAACACCAATACTTAATGTTGTTGTATTTCTATTTGAAGGGTGAAAGAGCCAGTGTAGCTACAGCATAAGGGACATAACGTCTTAGTTCCTAAGTTTGGTTACGTATTGGCGATGTAATGGTCCATATTTGCCCACAGCGCCAACCTCTATATAATTATCGTCGTATTAATTATTTAATATATTATTTAACGGTACTAAATTCCGAAAGCAAACATTAATGACATCAATATTTATGTCTATGAAATTCAAAAGGCATTCATTGGCCTTATTAGAACGGCGTTTGCAGCGTGCGCTTCTGTTAGAAAATTATCAACGAGTTATTTTATCACGGCAATCCTTTACCAGCTATTCGATCATGTAAAGCTTTTAAATAATTTCTTATCTCGTCTCGATTATAGTTATATTGTATTTATATAAAATCCGTGACCGCTTTCGATGGTAGATATTCAATTGCCATTGTCTCTAATCTGATTTGAGTGGCAATCAGTCAGCCCCGGCCTTGTGTTGAGAATTGAGCATAATAATTGAAAGATCGTCCGCGCACTTTGGATGACACGCGGATGGAGAATGGGTTCGGAATGCAAGTATCATTCCATGAGTGATTTTTATTACTGTTTTCGATTCAAAGTGTATATCGTCTGTTTTTTGGTATCATTGTCGGTGATTACAATCATTGTAGGTCTTGTATTGTCAATACAGTTCTGATTGCCGTTTGTTTTATCAATCGTATGTTTTTTTTTTTGATAATTAAAGACATGAGTCGATATAGGTGATAAGTCATAAATTTGTAATTTTATCGAAATATGCAACAAAGCTTAAATTCTTATTTTGCGAATAATCAAACTTATGCGTGATTTTGACACACAAATACTATGTTATATGAACACTGTGATTTAGTATCTTATATTACCTATTAAATACAGGTTACAAAAAATAGATTTGGTAATAATAAATAGGAAAATAACATCGTATTCCGTGGGTTCGTGTAATCAGTAAATGCACAAATGAATTGCCTTCAATTATGACGTAAAGAATTTTTGACTACTCTACTCACATATTCAATTAGTTTTTTTTTAATAATCCTATAGGGCTTTTCTGTAAGAACAAACTGGATACGTACTGCAGACAACGGTCGTGAAATGTCAAAAAGTGATATGCGATATTGACCATTATGATTATAACATTTTAAGAATATACGCATCAAAATGGTATAACACCATAAGTCATTTGTCAATATTTCACGTGATGTATTACAGAATCGCACTTTTCGTAATTTTCGGATGAAGTATTTAAGTAAAACTATTTTGTTCGATTGTAATTTTTTTTGTATTTATTTAGTCATGCGTTTCCTATATTTATTATCTGTTGCGTTCGAATTTTCTTACCAACGCAAATTGTGTTAAAATATGTAGACGAACAGGTCGAGATATGTTTTCGATTGTACGAATTATCGTTTTTATTATTTTCCTTATATAAATAGTATACGAATACTTTGCCGAAAATATGCCGTTTTATTGGTTTAATGTTTTATTTTATAAATTTAAATGTCATCTTATATTTTATACTCGGAAGTAGTATAATAAATATAGTAAAATATTACTTAAACGAAAACAAGAATATTTTGGTATAATGCTCAGAAATTGGCTTTAAATTTAAAATCTACTGATTTCTAGGATGAATTATATACGTGTATCCTATATTCTATGTATGTGTGCATACATATTACTATATATATTTGTATTTACTTTGTATTTTAGTGTAATGACTTTGCTTGTTCTAGACGATGCTAGTGCAAGCAATATTTGTGTTTACTTATTGCGTTTGATGAATAAGGACAGGCCGATTCATATACTTATGATTTCTTTGTGTTCTTTATCATACGGCGTACCTGCGTATTAATTTCCGTTGACTCTTTGTACGAGTCCGTCTGGGTAGGTACCACCCACTCATCACATTTTCTACGTCCAAACTGGAATATTTGAAATTGTTGTGTTCCGGTTTAGAGGGTGAGTGAGCCAGTGCAATTACAGACACAAGGGATGTAGCATCTTAGGTTTCAATGTTGGTAGCGCATTGGTAATGTAAGGAATGGTTAATATTTCTTACAGTGCAATTGTTTATGTCTACCTGTTTTATAATAAAAAAACATGTGCATCTTAAGTACAATACGAACCCGCAAAATTGTTAATCAAATTAAATCACATGTTCGAGAACATTCCAAAATGTTCTCGGTCGATCTTCAATACAAACAGTGTTAGTTTTACATTCGATGATTGAACTTATTTTGTTAAATTACAATTCGAAAGTACATGTAAGAGCCTACTTGAATAAAATGTACTGTAGTGCTATTCTATAACAACTAAGAAATTACTTCGTATCTCACTTGTGAAATGTCGTAAGTCGACTTACTGTGATACGCTATTTTGACGCGTATATGAATTCATTTAAATGTTATGTTGTGATCATAATTCATCTCGTGCTTAACGGTGAAGGAAAACATCGTGAGGAAACCTGCGTGTGTCTAATTTCACTGAAATGCTGCCACATGTGTATTCCACCAACCCGCATTGGAACAGCGTGGTGGAATAAGCTCCAAACCTTCTCCTCAAAAAGAGGAGAGGAGGGCTTTAGCCCAGCAGTGGGACATTCACAGGCTGTTACGGTAAATGTTATGATTATTATTATACTCAATGTTATGTATCACGTTCTGTTATTCCTGAATCGTATTCCGCTGTGAATCTGCATCCGCTGCTTCATTATAATAGTATAGATTTTTCCTATTTTTCTTACAGTGTGAAGTTACCCTAATAAACGAAGTTCACTCAGCGTCATATCTGTCGTTATTGTTCAGTAGCCGATCGTCATGATAGGAATACCTTTTATCAATACGTATAATAAAATACTAATGGAATTTATTTATTATAATTTAATTCATATAGTATTTATATGTTATGATAAAAAGGTAATAAGAGTTTTGTCTGTGTACGACATTTTTCTTTCAAGATTACTGTTCTTTTTTTTTTATAGAATAGGAAGGCGGACGAGCATATAGGCCACCTAATGGGAAGTGGTCACCAACGCCCTTAGACATTGTCATTGTAAGAAATGTCAACCATTGCTTACATAGCCAATGCGCCACCAACCTTGGGAATTAAGATTTTATGTCCCTTGTGCCTGTAATTACACTGGCTCACTCACTTTTCAAATCGGAATACAACAATATCAAGTACTGCTGTTTTGCGGTAGAATATCTGATGAGTGGGTGGTGCCTACCCAGACGAGCTTGCACAGGGCCCTACCACCAGTATAATTAAAAAAGTCCTTATCTAGAACAATTTTATTGATCAAAACGTTTAATATTAACCTCTTTGTACACAGTCCTCGTAGATCATATTGTGTCATTGTCTAGGTTTTCATAAAGCTTATCTTGTTGTTTATTTGCTCGTAAATATATGTATGTTAGACTTACATTTCATTTAGCATTAAAATTATAACATAAATATTTTTATTTTATAAAGAAATCAATAATTAGATTATAATAATTACCCTTACTTATTACATACCACTTACTTACATACCAAGAAATTATATTATAAGAAGTCTAATTGCTGCTATTTACAAATATTTCTATGTACATATTTCGAAATTAAATACGTAATATGTCAATAATTTGATCAAAATCTAAAATTAAAAAAAAAAAAAAACGAGAAACAAGAATTATTGCGATATATTAAAATTATATGAATTATCAAGGTGTTATTTTATCGTGTTATTAAGAAACGTTACGTTGGAAATGCGTAAAATACAAACGCTTATTCATATCGATAAGTTTTAACGATCGTGCGATCGCGATAGTGAAATTATTTGAACATAATACGTGTTATTAATGCTTCGCTGACGTGTTAATAACGTAACGTACTGAGTATTTTTTTAATTTAATGGAACCCGTGTTTTTGAGTGGGGTTTCTTTGCACCGTAACCTCTTTAGGCCAATGCGCTGCCAACCATTCGTTTAATAAGTGTCTATTGGGCATTTATTAGTCTTTACATAACACCGTACGTTCTTTCACCATTCACCAAGATGCCCCAGTGGCCAGAACACGTGAATCTGAACCGAATTCAAATTCAAACCGGAGCAAGCACCACGGAATTTTCATTTGTTTAATTTGTTTTTATTCATCTCGTGCTTCATATTGTTCATCACTGCCAAGGCAGTGTTGAACAATATGAAGTATTATTCGGATAAAGATATTTTATATATCAATCAATCTGCATTGGATCAGCATGGTGGGGTAACTTCTATTCCTTCTCCTCAAAAGGAGAAGAGGCCTTATAGGCCTTTAGGCCTTGTGGGACTAACTAAGGTAGTAATCTTACGTTTACTCGCCATTTAAACTAGAATAGAGCTGGAAAAAGTTGATTTATATAATAATTATTATAATATTAAGACGAGTGGGTGCTACCTACTGCACAAAGCTCTTAAGGTACTTTCACTTCCAGTAAATATGTGTATGTATTATTAAATTGGTTATATTTTTATGTGTTGCTGTTTTACGGTTTGGAGGGCGAATGAGCCAGTTTATTGAAGGAACAAGGGATCTCATCCATCTTAGAATTTGTGGCCGTATGCACGGTGTTATACAGCGAAATACCTAATATGAATTTTACCCGCTATACCCTTGGCTTCGCTCGCGTCATAGTTCAGGATTGCTAAATTCCAATTTCCTTAAACCTTCTTTAAAAAATGAAGGATTTTCATACAAACTTTCATCACCTTTTTATCGCTGGAAAAACGCATTACGCGAGCCCCACGGGACCGCTCGCGCACGCTACCGTGACGTCCCTCTTTATCACTTACCTTATTAGTTAAATTTTCAAAAATCCATCCTCAATGCTAACCTACATAAGGTATTAAAATTGTCTTGGTGCTAGCCCCAGTAATTTTAGCTGTGTTTTGATACGTCAGTTGGTCATTTATTCTTTCTTCTTTCTATTCTTGAGTAGAATAGAAATAAAATTGGTTTAAAAGATTAAATGAATCGGTAACCGCATACATCACAATCTAAATCGCATTACTTAAATCTATAACCATAAATGATATAAAATAGTTTCTAGTTAGATATTACATTTGTAATTTTCATTTTCAGAGGTGACGCAGCTGGAAGACCCGAGGCTAGAATGGCTGAGCATTCAGGAAGCGATGCTAAGAGACTACCTCCATACCGCTCAGGAGGCTCTAGAGGTGAGTTTTTAAAGACCAATTTAATACGAAGGAATAGTTCTGGCTTCGCACGGGTTTGCGCAAAATCCGTTCCAAGTGAGCGTCTTAACGAACGTCGGGGAAAGAGTAACTGAGACAAACTTCATTTCAATTCAGTAATAATGTAAGAAAACAGACGAATTTCCTCGGAGATATACATCAATATTTGACTACTTTATTACGCTATTGATGATTAAGAATGTATTATTTATTGTCATTAATAATCGTATCGTATGACCTGATTGCGACTTACATAATACAACGATGTTATTGATTGATCTATGGAAAATTTGCAAACGTCCAGTTTTCTTTTGTTCTTATACGCGTCACGAGTGTTTTGAATATTATGTGTGGTATCGCCTTTTTTTTGTTATAATTTTATTTCTACGTACTAGTGTACCATAATTTATAAAGCGCGATCCGTTACTTGTTAATGATAAACAAAATATAAAGCTCCATCTGAACTGGACATAGATTCAATTAATAGTCTGTGTAATTTTTCTACCCATCCTTATCTAAATCTTGGAAGTTCGAAACCTGTTCCACTGCTCAATGAATCTTGGAAAGCAATTGACTTTTAGCGTAGCTGACATCGTTTTCTCGTCTAGGTAGGCGACTGTCATTCGATATTTTTATGAATACATCGAACGGACTGTGGTAATTAAAAATAGATAATATCAAATTAATTGCAATTTATCTTTAAAACGTACTCAAAACTACATTAGGTGATTCTCTCTTGCGTAGATAACGAAGGAATGCGATGGCTCCGATAACGAATGATAAGATAGAGCTTATATTGTTTCCAATTGAGTACGCAAGACGATATGAAAATCATATATGAATACCGCTTATAAGGACCGAGGAAAATTATATTATAAACATAATAAACATTAATGAAGATGATATAAACATTATATTAAAGTATTAATTAGCTATGTTAAATTAATTTATTTCAATTAGTATTTCATTAACTTATATTGAGCGTATATGTAAGTATTTATATGGAATAATTTATCTGGATTATTTTAATCGTTGCTTACGATGTCTTCTGAATACATCTGACGTTAGTTCCAGGAATACTGTTACCATGTAACATCTGCGTTAGTTTAAAAACAAACGTGATAAAGATTATTATTAATATAAATACTGTCAGCTGATTTTGCGATATGAATTAAGGTTACAAAGAATAATCCTTCATTTATCAGAACTATAAAACTTTTTTTTTTCTACAAATCTATTTTTAATTGACCAATCTATGAGGAAATCTTCTCTAATTCATTATCTTATCGAATTCAAAAATATCAAAGAAATAGATTAACTATAGCATACCTTTATGTATTGATGTAATTTGAATGTTCACCTTTCTTAAACTTTCAAAGATGGATAGTTTTTTTAAAAACATGATGTATATCAATTTTGACGTTAACACGTGACCTGACCTGATGCAGACATAAGTGATAACCTGACAGACGTCAAATAATAGATAGGCAAGTAAACAAAAAGATTCAAAATCAGACGTTAATCCACCTTAGACCCCACTTTGAAAGATAACTTCGGAATTTGACCCTCCGACCCCATTTCTATTATTGTCAGGGTTTATCTAATTAAATTTTACGTTAACATTTCAGGCTACACAAGACTTACCTCCAGTTTCTGAATTGTCGGTTAAAGTAAGAATATATATATATAAAACAGATTTGGTTTTTATCTAAACTTTCTCTGGTCGCTTATTGTTCTGCATCGACCAATGACTATTCAGATTAAAGATAATGTTGTTAAATTTCATTAGCTTTTCAAAAACTAATATAAAATGTAATAAGAAAAGCGATGAAAATGTCCCACCCGAAGGTAATAATGTCCGTCCTAGAATATTCTAGTTAGAAATATCAAAAAACTTAATGTCCAACAATTGAATAAAAAATAATAATTTTGTGATACAATCACAAATCGGACAAATTACAATATATTTTTCGTTAGTTTCACGTTTTTTGTCTGAGTTGAAAAATGGGTCTAGGTTTAGGGTCGTAGGGATTGACGAATCCTAACTAGTTTTTTAGTACAAAACAAAAAAAAAACAATATTTAAGCTAAGAAACATTTTAAAATATAAAATTTGGTGTTTCACATAGTTTACTCGGATAGTTGAAGTTTCATGCAAATATTTATTCACACACATGCAAATTATTTTCAAATATTACGCAAAACTCACTGTTACAACCATTACATTAAGAACGATTTTCGAACGTATGATATTGTTACCAAAATTGTGCGTACTCGATGTGATAGGAATTTGCTAGATTTCGACCGGAAAAGCGTCGCATACCAACCTTATTTTTTCCGCTTTGTTGGTTTACAGTTAGTTCAACAATACTGTGAATCACACTGTACTGTATGGGAAGAAGAATATTCGTATTTAATGTATGCGTCGAGATTTCCCAGCGTAATGAAGATATTGATCTTCATCGAAGGTCACGGACTAGCTTTATTTTTTCAAGTGTTAAATTCGTAATTGCAATTCATCTCATACTTGATGAAGGTAGGATTGGAATCCGCACTGGATCGACATATATACGTTCCATTGTCCTAAATATTCAATAAAAAAAAAGTTAATTTTGAATTTTCTAGAACAAAAATTGCGTACATTAGTGTTTGACAAAGAAGTAATAAACGACGATTTATTTTTATTTACATGAACATCGCTTATGCAAGACTGTTTTGATATTAAAATTAATATAAACATTGGCTGAACGGTGTCGACCTTCGATAGGCTTAAAAGTTGTCGCACTGCAACTTGTTACCCGTTTACAAATAATCTTCTTATTACAACAATTCGCACTGTCAATAATGCCTCTCAGTGTACAATAAAATGTGCTAACAAAAACTTTATAGAAGATGAAAATTAGTTTTTAAAGATTTTATCTCAAATGTTGAAAAATTTCTATATTGCATTCTGTTTTATAAATTACCTTAGATATTGACCATTATGAAATTCCACGGCGTTTAAAATTTTCACTCAGCTATAATTAAGTACTCCTTTGTATACTCATAGTACTCCTTCCTTATCTATCTTTTATGGCCGCAAACTGAATTCCTTCGACCATTTTAACTAGTTTGTAAACTTCTGGTCGGATATTGCGTTCCGTTGCGCGATTCAATCAATCGATAGCCGCTCCAGTTCGCCGTAGTTTGGATTCCGCGAATAGACGCCGCGTCTGCGCCAGCGCGCATATCTGCAGACAGGCTTGACGGATTAATCCGTATTTATTTTAAACGAACACTGTCCGCGACTTCTTTTGTATGGTGGATATTTTTTGACTAACCAGAGTATATTTGAATATAATATTGTTTCTAATAATAACAAGCTGGCGTTGTGACGATTGATTGATGATTAAATTTAACGCAATCACTGTTGCACGATTCGTATTCAAATGGAGATACATCTGTCTGTTGGAACAAAATGCTATAATAGGCTTGTAGTCGATAAGAATCCCATTTAAACCAAATACTTTTTCATCCCCGCTTACCCGGTTAGGTTAGGTTAGGTTAGGTTAGACTAGTTACATTTTGAAGAGTTTCCCTCCCTAATCAAACTGCTACAATATCCCTGTATCGAAACTTACGTTTATCCTATTTAAATTTCTTCAATAAGTATATAATGTACAAATACAGATGATATATTTTTTATTTATAAAGAAATAAATTATTTATGGATACGTCATCGTGTTAAGTAAGCTCAATAATTATTATGTATTATCTATGTAATAGTAATCTGAACATCAAAGTAAAATCAATGAAAGGTAACATAAAACTAATGAATGAATTGACGATATTAACAAATGAAATGTAACTGATTGTTTATCATAAAAGATCGTATCGATTACTTTCATTTCATGCAAAAAAAATTAATTTGTTATATTTGATATACTTTTTTTTTTAATAATACGAAGACAAGGGAAAGTCACACATGCAGGATAGTAGGAAATTTACTTTTCATTGAAAAATTCCGATGAAAACTCAGTGCTGGAATTGAATCCGCGATCGCCTAACTGCTGGGCCATCTTGGCAGATGTCGTATACGGTTTACAGGATTAAATTTGCTCCGACCCTAAGTGATATCATTTAATGAATGCGAATGGAATAATTTAGTTTGTTTATTGTTATGTAATCACGATTGCGCTGGGTACTGACCTGGCCAATAAAATTGAAGTAATGGCCTATTACTGTTCCGCAGAGCAAAGGCCTCTCGCTGGAGTTACTTGTTAAGTGATACTTCTAGTTTGTTTTTTTTTTTGGCTTTTAGATATCTACATCGAACAACTTGTATAAACATATAGAGTAACTAAAATGTACTTATGTACTATATATTGTATGTATGTCCATACCAAAATTACCAAGATGTAAAAACAATTGCGCAGCATATATAAACAGTACAGTACAGTTATTGGACTAAAACATATAAGAGATTTTTGAGGCACGCTTCCTATTTAGGGGCTGTTACCAACAATTTCTTGACAAAAAAACCGAACAATTTTTATTGACCCGACCCGGGAACCTAGACCTCGGGATGCCTGCAGCCTTATAGGCTACTATATTAAAGAAGCATTTAAAATACCATGGTATAAATAAATTTAATCAAATGTGATATGACTACAGATTAACAATTGCCATTACAATTCGACTGTCGTTAAGTAAAGATTAATAAAATATGACTTAACGATTTTCTAAGATCATATTTCAAAATCAAGTAAAGTCACTACAAAACATATTTAAATTCTCGAATTAATTTCAAAGCACCTTGACTAAATTCATAAAAATTATCATCATCATCAAATGTCCTCCCTATGACAAACTTTTTTTTTTAACTATGTTGCATGATGATTGCATAAAGATCTATCACAACCCACTTAATATTCTGTGAGCATGTAAAAAAATCACCGGGTTATCTTTCCCCGAGTCTAACACATAACTGCACGGTGGTACCACTTCGGACTACGTGGAGTTATGCACACGGAACAACTTTACATCAAGCGTTACTTAATTTTAATTCAACCAATAATGAGCCTTATGTCAATGGTGTAAGAAATCCGATCTCCAAGTCCGGTTCAATTGCAATGGTATCTTATGCATGTGTTAGGTTCTACTTGCGCAAGGCAGATGTGACATAGTCCTTGTAATAGTATATTTGGCAATGGTGGCTCGTGAGCTAAATAGTTTTAAGAATACGACTATGTAATTTTGTATATACATAACAAATCAACATACATATTATCTGTCAGTGAAAAAACGGTTTACGTTGTCATAGTGTTCCTTATAAAAAAGTCTTAATTCTTACACTAAGGAAAACTATTTCGTTTCCTATTTTTTTTTAATTTCTTTGAAGAGAAAAAAACGAGAAAAAAAAATCTATCATAGCAAATTAACTCTTTTTATAGGCGTAATGTCAAATCATTTCGCGGAAGGTCCCGCCGTCTCTCGTTTCGACGAAACTGTGCGCGCGCGCATCAATATCATATGACTATATGACTTAACTACTATCAGCTTACAGTTACTGCACATTGCAGACTTATTATTTGCTGATAATTGAATTCAATCCTTAATTTATCTTTTATATTATGCCCTATTCATGCAAATAATAATATATAATCACAATATAGGTAAAACAATATAGCAATTTAAGAGTAGAATAGAAAGTTTGAACATTCATACATGTTTTACAGAATACAGAAAATCGCAATCCTTGTTTTCTATTAATATCTTTTAGAGTATCAATTTAATAAAATCTACGTGATGTATCTTGGGTCACTCAAAACTTTTATCTTAATAAATAGAAACGGTTATCAGGGGAGTCTCAAGAAACTGTTTCAACAAAATCGTCGTGTACCAATCGGCTTTACAATGTTATATAACATTACGGCATTTTAATTTACCGCCTAACGGAATTTGTCATTTCGAATTTCGAATTTTAATGTCGTGACACTTTTAATTTACCTGCCAGAGATTTTATGGATGTTTAATGGGATTTAAAAATGTTATTTCGTTCGTCGTCGACTAACAGTGACTTTAATGCGATATTTACGAATAAAATATATTATTTACATTATTAATACGTTTGTTATTTTTAATTAATTACGAATGTATCTGATAAAAATTATGTCGTAAATAGAAAGAGTAGTTGAAAGGTTAGGATCTTACTGTTATAATAGTTTATACAAAAACGAACGTGAACGGTTACCGAGAAACATAGTTTATTATAAAGGCATCTAAAACTAATTATGTATCTACAAAAAATGTATATAGTTTGAAACGATGACTACGCTACGAATCTAACTATTCTCGACTCAATGGGAGCGTAATCGTGGCGTGAAGTGATATGAGTTTAAAACAGAAAACATGAAAAAATAAGCAGTTCCAAGAATGGTAATCGACTTGCAAAAGTAAAGCAGATGATGCTGTAAATCGCGTCTGGTTTAGATGCTAATAATAATTTAGGTTTTTTTACTTGTAAATATAAATCAACTTTGACAAGTGCTTTTGAACTCTAAAGTAACAGGTGTTATAAGAAAAGTTGTTCTTTTGACAAATAAAATTGTTTATATTAATGAAAATTATAGATATATATTTTTTTGCCATTTTATAATGATTACGATTCGGTGGCTGATTTGTCGACAATTGCAAATCTCAAGGAAGAATGGACTTTTATCATGAATGTATTTTATGGGTAGAGAACGGAGATGTCCCCGTGGATAAAGCACGTGTATGTTATCTGAAGGTCATAGTTTCCAACCAAGTTCTGAGTTTCAAATGATTATTTTTTGTTTATAATTCGTCTTGAATTCGGCGATGCAGGAAAACATCGTTGAGGAAACTGACGGTGAACATGTGTCGTATGAAATTATGTCACAAGTGTAAAGCCTTGTCAAATACAAGGCTTAACTAAAATAAGAAGGCCTTTGGCCAGCACATGAGACTATGTATTCGAATAAAGAATATAATATAACTTATAGCTGTTTTAAAGAGTCATTAGTATTCATACTGCATGATTACATAGCTAATATGTAACGTTTCGAATCAAATATGGTATGGTTTGTATTACGCTTCCATTTTGTAATTCGATCGTGTTAACTTTCGGTCCAATGTTGACACAATGATGTCACTTGTGTTTTGCTAACGTACAATCGAGCCTATATTTATTTTTTATCTCGTCACTCCAGATGACGTGTCATTAAAATATTCGACGAGTTGTTGCTGTTTATGGTAATCTCGGGCTTAGTATATAATGAGATTAATTAATATCATCTGCGTCAGGATAGATAAATAATATTATATTTAAAATATATAGTACATATGGTTTTGATTCGTCTTACTTACAGCTATGTTTTTTTTTATCAGCTTTTATTTATGTTAGTGATTCTTTAACAAGTTCCATCCAAGTGGCAATATTTCAGCGGTTCTTCATATAAGCTTAAAACGTAATCTAGTATTTTAATCTTAACAAAGAATAATTACCCGTTTGTGTCAAATTCAGCGAAACATCGCTTCTTACCTTAATTTAAAAAAAAAAAACATATTAAAATAAGCTCCTTACCTAAAAGGGCTCCTTTATACTCCTTAGCCCAGCAGTGGGACTCCTCTCCTCATTTGAAGGTTACTTTTACTTACACCTGTTAGAATGCGAGGGTCAAATATTTTAGCTCAATGTTGAACGTGTTAGATCTAATTGATTAGTTTGTTATTTTTTGGTGCTGGTGATAATACAATCTCGTATCCTAAACATTGTAAATGTATCATAAATATCCGCCGAGTACTTTGTTTGCAAAAATATTTTCTTAGCTTAAGTGAAAACATACTTGCACGTTTCCTACGTAGATAACTGTTGCGATTTGAACAAACAGGTGACTTTTAAATCTTGTATACATATCTTGAGTGGTGTGTCACTATTAAATATAGATCTATAGCGTAGAATACGTGTGGAACAATTCATTTAAATAAAAATAACGGTATTTTGTAAATCACTGATAAAATTACCTACATGTTGATAATAAAAATGTTAGATTACATATTATGATATTGTGTCATACGTAAGATATTTTCTCTGATATGACGTAATGTAATATTTAATTTATATTCGGACTAGATATTCATCCCAAATTTAAAAAAAGAACATAAAGTTATCTCCCTAATTTAAAGGTGAAATTTCCAAAAGTCCTATCTTAGAGGATGCTTATGTTATTTATTATTATTATAAATTTATGTTCCAAATTGCAACTTTCTAAACTCAGTAGTTTTGCAGTAGTTTACAGTCAGTCACGATAAACAGTATATTATAAATATAGATATGTTAATGAATATCATAATTATCTGTGTTACCATTATAATGATGTTTTTTCTCCAAATTGTATCTAAAAAGATAGCTATTAATATTGTACAAAGATAGAGTAGAAGCAGCAGGATGTAACCTTATTCCGATAGTTGTCATGTAATGGGAATTAAATCGCTAACTGTTGTTTGGCGGACGCGTCGCGAAAATAAACACGTGTGATTTTGATGCAAATCCATGCCTAAGGAGGCGTTGAAAACTTCGTGTGTCCTTGCTTTAAAGATGCAATTATTCAAATGTCCGCCTCAAGAAATGCTAATACATATTTGATTGCGCACACCCTGATTATTTAGAGCGCATAACGACTTCTTGAATATACATCGTATTGTAAGATAATCGTCGTTTCAAATGAACAAATGGATAATTGAGAACTTAATTTTGCTGATTCGACTGACTTAATAAAGTCTTCGGAGATTTATTCAAGTTACAATTTCTTAGAATTAACGGTTTGTTAGACATGCTTCGGATTATCCAAATTTCCAAACACTAACAATATCTATCTCAAGTGTTTGTATTGGTAAAATATTGTATTTATTCTGTTTTTAAATAAGTCATGCTCATTTCTAAGTACGACATATTTCAATTTCATATAAATGTTAAAGTATTTTTATTATAGTCTTGCAAACCTGTTTTATATAAATACCAATGTACATGAGTACCCGAAATGTTAGTAATTTACATTTATGGTGTTTTTTGTTGGTTAGCCATTAATTATTGGGTGTTGGATCAGTGTTCTTTGTATCCTCGGGCTGAACATATGAGAGGGCGGGAGACAGCTTTAAGTTTTGTTTTTTCAATTATATTTTTAAATGTAATACAACGAACAGTGGCTATAATAAATTATTAAATGATTAAATTAATTATTATATTTTCATGTTTTTTTAACTTTGATTATGATTTTTTCTTATAGTATTTGGTATGTGGAATGGCATAAGAGCCACGTAATGATAAGTGGTCACCATCGAAAATAGCGATTGGCGCTTTAAGAAATATTAATCATTTGTTACGTCCACTCCCACTAAATTTAAGAAGTTAAAAGTTGCGTTCCTTGTGCCTCACTCAATCTTTAAACCGGAACAAAGTACCAAGTAGTCCTGTTTATCGGTAGAATAAGTATTGAGTTTGATTATATCTTATATATGTATATATATCTCTCAAATATATTAGATATACTGTGAAAATATTACCAAGACCTCGTTTGTAACCGTATTTATTTGAAATTTCTTTATAAGATATCTGATACGGACCAAGTAGCGACCAGTGTAGGTTTTTTAATTCGAAATGTATTTTATGGACATAAAACAATTTTAATGATATCCTCTCCCGGGGTCCGCTGAAGAGGTAGCAATTTATGTTTTTTTGCTTTTTGTTAGCTTGATCCTAATTGTTGGGGTCGGGATTTTGAGATCGCTTCGCCTTGGGCCAGCTGTGTGATGAAACGAATGGAGCTTCTGTCATTTATAAACGGTTGAATATAATTCAATGTTCTTGAAGTTTTTATTTATTTATCGTACTGAATTATATAAAAATATATATCATTAACAATATATTCTAAATATACATATATATTTTATCACAATAGTCCTAGAGGTCAGGACCTGCGGCTGCGTAAGGCAACTATTGATGATTTGTTAAAATATGATGAAAAAAATATTTTAATCAGCATTTCATCAGTTATTCAAATAAAAAATCTTGGTTTGCAATTGTTTAAAGACGTTGCCAACACCTTAGCTCTTTCTCGGAAACGTTGATAATAGTCATTATATGCAAACGTACAAATGTCACCAGATGCCTATATACCAAGTGAAGGTTGAGTTATATTGTTCTCATGGCGATGTAATTGGTCATTTTTTTATTAACATTATTGCCATTTGCAAGTTTACTAAGGAAGTAAACCCAGATACTTAAACATTTAAGAATAAGTTCAGCTCTCTTATAATTTTTTTTTTTTTGCCGGTTTCTGATAAATTATGATTTGATGTAACAAAAATTAACACACTGCTATAAAATTAAGTCTCTTAATCAGCGATATATAATATGACGCACAAAAGAACGCCAAGTTCATATGCAACAATTGCAAAATTTGTTGCATATCTCGAACTCCCTGGTTCAATCCTCAAGTGAACTCAATAAAACGTTATTAGTTTTGGTGTCAAGAATTTGTCAATAGCAGCCCAGGGTTTGGAAGTTGAGTTTACCTTCGTGATCCTCGGAAAGCACATTAAGCTTTTCCTTCATCTGATATTTTTGGAAAATTCAGTTGCACGAGACATCGGACATTATAAGATGTAGTTAAAAGATAAAATAAATCGCTTTACCAAATGCAATAAAACTATTTATATTGTAAATATAATAAAAATACACTTATAAATAGGTCCACAAAAACATTGCTTTAATTGAATGTGGCACGTTAATATAATTGCACTCTGATATCACGATGAATTACTTATCTTGAGGTGTTTGTGCTATATTAAGACAAATTATAACCAATTCATATATGTATAAATCTTATTATGTTTGGTTATATAATTATTTCAAATAGAATTGTTTCTCATCAAATGATAAAATCTATCTAGGTTTTATTGTACTGAACCAAACTCAAATTAAATGAAATGAGTTTTATGATATTATGATACGATTTTATATTTACTTAATCATTATCTAAATAGTTCTACCATTATATACATAAGAAAATTCTTTGAACGTCATAATTATTTTATTAAATGTCGCATATCATATTCTGACATTTCAATATCGAGTTCTATGTTAAATCTCGATTTTGTTCTTACAAATAGTTTCACGTTTTTGTGTACAATAGCCGTGCCAGCCGTAATATAAATTATCATTAAATATCTTAAAATTTTTGTACATTATAACGCCCATACGCTCGCCGGGGCGATGTACGGCGGCCGCATTCCATGTGAATCTACAATACGATAAATAACTCGGTCCATTTATCACTGGCATTGTTTTGTCTGAATCATTATCGGTGTAATTTGTATCGTTTCAGCGTTTTAACTCACAAATCTTTAAGTTACCACTGGAATTTCCGAACGTGTTTAAGAATAATGACATATAAGAATGCCATCGTGATTGATATTAGGGGACTGATTAAACTTTTACGCAACCATTATTAAAATATTATTTCGTTTTATAGTGTATACATGTCATAAATATAGAGTTATATTTTTAGTGTAGTAGTTAACTGCACTTCAACACTTGTTTAGAAACGTTGTTTTGCGATGTGAATTAAGTCAGAAGCCATCATCGGTTTCCAAACCGATTCGAATCCGAAAATTAGAAAATTTATATACTATTAATTTTATATAAATAACAGGCTATATATGTCTCACTGCTGGGCTAAGCCCTCCATTCATTTTGAGAAGGTTTGGAGTTTATTCCACCACGCTGCTCTATTTTGGGTTGATACGAATGTGACAGCTTTCATTCGACATATGCAAGTTTCCTTATGATATTTTCCTTCACCGCCAAGCCTGTAATGTATTATAAATATAAATTAAACACATGGAAATTGAATTGTGTTTGTCATAATTTGAAGCCCTGATTAAACCCGAGTTTTAAATGTATTAATGTGAACGAATACTAATTCCAAGCTTTTCGTCACCTAATCTTAAAATATAATCTTTAACATAATATTATACCTTATTTATCAATACTCTTAAGATTATTAACTTAATATGATTAGTTATTTATACTTTGTGACGTCATTATTTGTTATTTTATAATTAAACGAGAATATCTTGTTGGCTCGTATAAAATAACAGTAATTAGAAAACAATGTGTCATTGTTTCTGTACTTAATTGAATAATAGTATTTTCCATTGTTACGAATGAATCTACTTGTAATAATGTGTAACTTTATTAACAATAATACATTTATCCTATTCTCGTTCGCCTTGTTGTTTACCGCCGCAAGGCCGCAAATCCCGTGGCCTTAGGCTCCAACCCCGGGTCGGACTAATAAAGATTCAGATTCAGAAGCACGCCGGAGTCGGGAAGTTGGAGGTGTTGCACTCCCGTTAATCGGAAAGTGCTTAAAGCCATTGCCTGTCTGGAAAGTACTTAAAGCCCTGCTCTAGAACTCTTTCCGGTTGTGTCGGATTTGCCGTTCTATCAAATTATGAGAGGGTGTGCACCTGTGTTTGCACACACTCACTTGTGTAATTTAATATGTCCTGTGTTGTTGGTATCCCTTGTGAATGGCCGAAATCGGTCAGAAGAACATCATTATCATTTTCTATTTATCCTACCCATTTGAATAAAAACACGAAAATGTGTATCTAGTCCCCTATTGTAACATGGATTGTATGAACCCGAACCACGGTGATAGTTATTATATAAGGTGAAAGGTAAACATACAGTTTGAATTCAATGCCTTTTCTAAACACAACGGATAATCTTACTCCACCATAAATTATTTGGAACGCTCAAACCCATAAAACCAGGGAACGGCTACTTTCGTTACTAAACTTTATGAGGTCTATTAAAATGTATCGCAGATAAATTGAAACCGTTACAGGTTTAATTTTACAAAAGTAAATTAGTTTTTTTTTTTAAATTATAATAAAATATATTGCTATTTTAAAATCTTTGGTGAATTCTTTGGTCCGGTGGTGGATATAGAGAATGGTCGCCGAGGCCGAAATCGGACACGAGAAAACAAATTTTAAATATATTCGTCATCCAGTAACGTGTTCACGTATTCATTAACTTCGATAAAGAAAACGTTTGAATAATGTCGCCATAGGTTTTATGTGAAAATAATCTTTACAATTATCAGAAACTCATGGGAACAGAGTAGCGAGCTAAAACTAGCTATGAATTTAAACGAGACGATCAAACGCATTAACATAATATAATCGATACAAATCACATGCGCCCGCGCATTTGTCATTAGAATCGACTATATATCCTCGTCTGGATGCGTTCGTGAACGATGTTAGCAAATTTAAATATTTGATTATAATCTCTCTGATTAATACGTAATTTTTTTTTTTTATAAATGTTAACGTATTTCTTATTCATGGCCTCTTTTGACTTTCCCGCCGGTGAATTGATTTAAACTTCGCGTCCATAATAATTGTGTACTGATCCGATTATCGACGGGCGCCGTAAAATGTATAATTTTAACATCATGTAAACGAGAATTTAATTTTTTTTTTACATATATTAAATTAATAAACGCCTTTATTAGTGTACGAATTTTTCTTTTAATTCCTATACATTTCGATCGATATCGATTAAAAATCACTTTGTATTCATTGATAAATAATGCGACACTATTCGCTATTGAATTGATTATTTATATTTATTTTATGTTTTTTATTGTTTTATAAAATGTTAGTATATAAACATTTGTATTTATCACGCATCTAAATTGATTGTTTAATATGTCGCCTCCCAGACCATCTGTCTCGGCCTGATTTTTGTGTTTATTTTATCTGTAAATGATAAATATATAACTATATTCCGTCCGCAGCTTCGTCTGTGTGTGAAACGAAGGCGGGGCAGGTTTTAGGTAGCCTCTGTGTTAAGTTAAAGTGTAATCTCAATCTCTATTCCATGTATAACCAAATTCATTCGTTTTTGCGTGATAAATTTACAAAAGTCTAACATAACATCTCATCATCATCATCATCTAAACATACAAATCTTTATAATATTAGTATGATTTTTCTGTTAATTTTTCAATTCAATCCGTTTTAATCTACTTTATAACAAACACATTTCTTTAATGTCTTTTTTTATCACGAACGTACATTAGATTTCAAAACGATTTTATGTTGAACAATCTTTAACCATTTCAGAACGGAATTATCAGGTTGAATGCGCCTTACAATAATAAACACGTCGGTAGACATTACCCTTCATATTTGAATACCGTTTTAGATTAGGCGATTTACAACCTCGCGACTTATTTTTAAATGTAATTCATTTGTCATTGATCGTTTCATTGATTGATTACGTACGTGTCCGATTCCATTCGTGTTAAAATGTAAATGTTATACAATAAAAGTTAAACAAAAATATATTATATATTTGTGTCATTAAAGTCGATGTGAAACATTTTTGTGAGACGTTTGATTCAAGGTCGAATTTATGTGCAGCGTTGAATCCAACTTGACGACTTTTTAGTGAATCGTTTTTTTTTTAGTTTAAGATTTTAGTTAAATTTTAGTATCAAACGCACGCAAGAATTTATAAGATGTGTTGTAAATGTTCATTAAATCTTTATCGAAAATAATCTAAAATTCTTTGCAATTTGAATTTATAGATATTTATGAATGATATTACTTTACAGGTCTAAGGCGTTTCTTTCCGAACTGGTAGTAGATTTTTGATAGTCAATAAGTGTATCTTTACGTTGTATAAAGACTTTTTTGATGAATATGATTTTATTATTTGAAATGAACAATAAGATGAAATTGTCGCTCACGTGCGTGCATCCTATAATTGTTCAGACCACGTGTGACATGGCTCATACCCTCGGAATGTCTATTGATATTACATGCACTCACCATAGAATAAGTTCTTGCTTTTAATTCCTCTATACCATTCCTGAGTTTTGTGACTCACACGTTAGGTATTCGAATTATACCGGATTTTATTTGATGCAGCTTCGAGAGGACGACGTGGTCTCTTTTCTGGTATTCTATAATTATGGCTATTTGATCTGATATAGATTGTTTAACTTAAGTGTGCTTCTGTCGTATGACTTAAAACATTTTGTTGTATTTTAAAGTTATGATTGAGTTTTTTATAGGATAGCTGTTTCCGGCGAGTTCATTCGCGTTATTATTGTTCCTGTAGATCAGTTCTGTTTTTTTTAAATATACAATACTGTAAGAAATTTTTATCTTTAATTACATCGCCAATGCGCCACCAACTTTTGGCACATAGGTGTTATGTCCCTCGTGCCTGTAGTTACACCGGCTCACTTATTCTTCAAACGGTCGTAAGTGTTGCTGTTTTGTAGTAGATATCTGATTAGTGGGTACCTACCCAGACGAGGTTACAAAAAACTTTACCAACAAGTAACAGTTGTCTTGTTTTCTCATTTAGAGAACGAGTGCTTTACGGTGAAGGAAAACATCGTGAGGAAACCTGCATGTGTCTAATTTCACTGAAATTCTGCCACATGTGAATTCCACCAACCCGCATTGGAGCAGCGTGGTGGAATAAGCTCCAAACCTTCTCCTCAAAAAGAGGAGAGGAGGCCTATAGCCCAGCAGTGGGACTTACACAGGCTGTTACATTACCTGTTTATGTTATATGTTTCGGTATTAGTATGCTTCAAGTGAAAAATATTAAATGAATGTAATAATCTAGTGATAGCTTAAAGCCTGAAATAAATACAAGTAGTTCAATAATAACCTAAAAATGTAAATTTATTCATCATCAGAGATATAGGTATTATATTTGGGACGACAATTCAAATTAATTAATTCGATAAGAACTATATATTCTTTATATACGATATACGTTTATCGATATGGGCACGTATTATCAACAAAATGAAATCAAACAAAGAGATGAATACGTTTTTGAGACTCAATAAAAGTATACGTTCAAAGAATGCATGTAACAATCAGTTAACATATCGTATCTTTGTTTAAAATACACGACATCATCGCCCCGGGCACAGGAGACGTACCATCGTATGGTCGTTCATATTGGAATTTTAAAGAGTATTTTAACAATAATTCCGTTTCAGACTCCGCCCGGTAGCGTTTTAAATGTTCATTTTATAATCAGGACCGGATATTTTAAACGTTTTCGAATTTGTTCTTTGTTTAATATCGGCTCTTGTATGTGTGTTATGTGTCATTGTGTGTGTATTTGTGTGTGAACGCTTCAGTGTTTTTCGTCTAGTACTGTTAAGGAGTTAGTGATTTTTTCTTGTTAAATTGTTTTTTTTTTATGGAAGGTCGTTCTTTCTAAGTTTCCCTTCATGTCACGAAAACAGCTTTAATTTAATAATTTTCTTTTGTTTTTTTAAAGTAAAGTTAAGTAAGTTATAGCCTATATCTCTCTGGGCTAAAATCTTCTCTCCATGAGAAGTTTCGTAAATTACTTCAACACGCTGCTTCATGAGGTGTGTTGGATTTGTCGTAAGGAAACTTGCTTGTGTCGTACACGTTAATTATAAACATAAATAAAAAACATTAAAATTCTGCGGTGGTTGATTGGATTTGATCCAACAATCTTCATTTAAGATTCCTGCGTTCTAACCACTGAGACATCTCGGATCTTGGTCTGTTTTATTGTTTTAATAAGGTTAAAGGTATTTCCACGTACTCACGGACAAGCGCTCCTATTTCCAGTAAATTATTACTGGCTAGAGGCTGATATATAACTGCTGGTTATGAGCGAATCAGATAAACAATAAATAGTATATAAACTGCTATGTACTAAATTCTTGTATATATTAGTTATTAACTGCAATATTAACATGTACATAATAACTATAAGATATATATATAATATACAGTTTGAACCCACCTACATGTCATTTTTTCTGTCCACTAAGCCATCTTGACTTGCTTAGTAATTCTAATAATAATATTAATAGTATGTTTCGAAACGACTCACATAAAAACGTGAGAAGTGAGTGTGCTTAGAATAATTTATCTACAATAAGATATTCCCGCCAGAAATTCATCGAACAATTACTCTTTTTAGAACTAACTAGCTACCCGTCCTGGCTTCGCACGGTCTACATATTATGTTTATATCGTAATACATATAACTCTCTCTCTCTGCCGATGTGGCCCAGTGAAGACCGCGTGAATCTTAACCGATGGTCGTGGGTTCAAACCCGGGCAAGTACCACTGAATTTTGATGTGCTTAATTTGTGATTATAATTCATCTCGTGCTTTACGGTGAAGGAAAACATCATGAGGAAACCTGCATGTGTCTAAATTCAGCCACATGTTTCCACTAACCCGCATAGGAGCAGCGTGGTGGAAGAAGCTCCAAACCTTCTCCTCAAAAGGGGAGAGGAGGCCTTTAGCCCAGCAGTAGGATATTCACAGGCTGTTACGGTAGGGTTACGGTCACATATAACTCTAATGGCTTACTGCATTGGTAGAACCCGTTGGGTAGTTTTTGCGTTAATTGGGTTCAGACAAACAGACAGACGCGGTGGAGGAGTTTGTTTTATAATATGTAGTGATACTAATCGTTTACACTCAAATTGCAGTGGATATTGTTTACAAAAGTTCAAACATGTGTACATAAAGAATTGTTTTTTTTTATGTAGTGAACTTTGTTGTTTCGGCAAACATATATTTTAAGTAAACTAAATAGATGATTCGTTTTTTATTATTTGGATATATTTGGTCCAAGTCTTTTCAGTGCCAATTTAGGTTTAAATACCAGAATTACCGATAAAAATCTATGGTATCTGGTATTTCTATGTCTTAAAACATATTTAGAACGCATACGAGCAGATGGGCCAACTGATGGTAAGTGGTCACCTCGACCCACCACTTAGAAATACTAACCATACATCGTCAACTCACGCCTTGAGAACTAAGATGCTATGTCCCTTGTACCTGTAATTTAACTGGCTTTATCAACTCTGAACCAGGACTACATAGTACTGCTGTTTGTTCTGAAATTATGAGAAGGTATCTCCAAGTTGTCTCAAAGGAAGGTGTATCCAAAAGCGTTATCAGCAAATTTATCAATAATATATTTATAATCACGAATTCATTATCAAATAGTTAACATTCATGGAAATCGATGTGAAATATCTAGTATTACAAAACTTTTGCAACGTTCGTTCTATGAATACCGATTCGATCATAATTAGACATTTGTATTTCGTAATTTATGCTTGAAATATTTAACGGGAAATGTTTACATCATACATTCATTGAATAGACGAGGAATGTTCAACGAAAACAGCATCTAATTAATTGTATTTGCATTGAGATTATGAAACTAAATGATATATTAGTTTGCAATTTCGATTTGTATAGCTGTTTATTGTGAATACGAAATTTCGTCCGCTCTTATGGCCTGTGGTTAATTTGACACGAAAATACAACACAATTTTTCGAAAGAGAAAGGCGTAACCAGCACTTAAAAGTAAGAAAATCTTTCCGTGTTAAATATATTGATACCATATTAAAAATGTTATTATTACTTGGAGTTTATGCTGTAGCTTTTGTTAAGTTATTCCTTGATGCAGTAGTGAGTTTTCTCTCTGGCCGTCGGTACGACAATAGATCGAAAACAGAAACAAACAGACTCACACTGGCAAACCGAGATATATAATAGAGGTAGATGTACTGCTAACAACTCATCGTCAAACTCGTCCTCAAACCGTATACATATTAACTGTTTAAGGACATTATAAAAAAAATTAATAAGACTGCTTAAATAGTATATCACTCTTGCTTTTTAATATTGCAATCGAGTTGTCCTTTATTTGAAAGAGTAATAGCAAATTAAAATTTAGGGTATTTACTGCGTTCGTTTTAGGTTGGTCGTGATTTTGTAACGTGTTTAGGGGTTGGTAGCAAATCAATAATCGTTGCCATGGATACCGGAAATCGACACAACGTTTTCATTCGTTTTTAAAGTACGATGATTAAATTTTTTTTAAAATAAAATACGTATATTTTTAACAGATATCTTGACGTTTCAACAAATAAAAAAAAAAAAACACAGATCGGGTTTCGTTTTCGTATTCTCCGATTCGAAATTAAGGGTATTTTAAATAATTACAACGAACAGACACTGCTACTGTTGATAAATTAATTATACACCACGGATGACTGATCGTCGAGATGTGAACGAAATTGTCCGATTAACCGAAGTTTTTAAACGAATCCGTATAATGGAGGAGGTTTTTGAATTCGGTTGTATTTTTTTATGTTTGTTACCTCATAACTCTGTCATTTATAAATCGATTTGAAATAAAATTTATTTTTTGTTTAGAGGGATATACATTTCGTTTAACCCTAAAATATGAAGAAAAATACTGCGTAAGGTTGAAAAAAATAGACGATGAAATTGTTTATGGGCTCGAATTTTACTTGAAGCAGTTTTAATAGAAAATTGTCGGTCTCGGTGACAACTGAGTTATATTAGAGCTTATAGATAGTAAAAATTATTTAAAAAATATATATATTTTGAAACTATATTATTGGAATGTATATTTTTGTTTTTTATTTTTATTATCTGTGTATATGTTTTCTATTATTTATTGTCAGTTGATGTTTTTTAAGGAGTGTCGAAAACGCCACTTTCGTTTTACGTTATATCGAGTTTTATTTTCTTGTACACTTATTATTACTATTATTTTATTATTATTATTACTTGTATATATATTATGGATATATGGAGTTTTGTAGATCAATAAATGAATGTTGAAAATATGTCAAAATATCTCGTTTCAATGTCGTTTTACGTTTGAACGATAAACATTTAGATTTATGGATTTCACTTAATCTTTTAATGTTAAATCACTTAAATGGATTCCGATGTAAAAATTAATATCAACTTCAAAAGTCAAAACCTGTTCTTAATTTCTATAATGTATAAATTGTAATTGATATTTTATATATAACATTATATTTTTATTACCTGTATAATCTGTACCTAACTCTTGAACGTTGTCAAAAGGCACAGATAAAAAAATCTCATTAGAATTTAACCACATAAATGTCATTTAAAACAAAATAATTTATCCACATTTAAATTTATTTAAAAATAAAGCCAATTACAGAGAGACGAGAAATTAGATCGGTCGAGAGGCAATTAAAATTTTATTCATATAGCGTCTCGCATATTTGAACGGGTACAGTTTCCTGCGTGCCTTGGATGCTTTTTTGAGAACATGTGGACACCGCATTACACGGATTTTACGACTTTTTGCCATATACACGTACTGTCAGTATAATATAATAAATAATATTCACACAAATTAAAATGTATGTACATATATTCTATTTTATTCGAACGAGATGAGGTCTGGTTAAATATTAATTATTATTTATCATATTTAAAATTAGAATGTTAGTATTCAAAACAATAACTATAGTTAACGTGCAGCATACTTATTTTAACAATTGTATTACCAGAATCGTATTAATAAACGATTCCTATTCTATTACGATGGGAAAAGTAGATAATTCATTGACAGTAATAAAATTTGAGCCATCTTATAATTAAATGAGATCGGTAATAAGTTATACGTTTTGTGTTGACCCTACCCCGGTCGTAAACTGTGGAATCACCAATAATAAACATTCCACATTTCATCTTAAACCACATTGACCGTTTTGTGTTCGGACCGCGTATTGCCCGTGACTTTGCTCGTATTGTTTTATAATTAGTTTAAAAACTAAATCCAAAACTAAGTTCAAGTAAAAATTTTATAAAACGATAAAAAAAGTTTTTATATATTATTTAATATATTTAATAAACATGTGTCTACTATCTAGATACGATCGTAATATAGGGTTAGCTATGTTCGGTATTCTGAAGTATTGCAATGTGGTATAATAATAAAATAGTAATATTAAAAAAATAAAAGCATGAATGTCTTTTAAATTTTCTTTCACATTCCACTCAACATTTATCCTTTACATACTTCTTAGAGCTATTCTAGTTCATTCCTTATATGGTAATCGTTTATTTTATAAAGTATTTATCAAACTTTTCTTACTATTAATTTTGCCAGTACTAGAATTTTAAAGTCTACAATTTATGGTAGCCTTCCATAGTTATAAATAAGTAAGGAATGTCACCCGGACGGGAGCCAGTTTATTTGTTAAGCTACAGGGCGTCTCAGGTGTAACGTTGTCGAATATAGCTCTTATCGTCATAGAAATAAGGACTAAGTAGTTGTAGTATGTTTTTCCCTATACAAGGACAATGGGACAGCTTCTGTACTACGCACAGATTAGATAGGTGTTGTCACGGCTGATGGACATACATTCAGATTAATTAATGGAGCTGTCCGTAAGATTTAAGGTACACTCTTTGTTGAATTCCAACTGATACTGACTCCCAAGTTTTACCGTAATTGGGAATGTTTTTTTTTTAATGTTAATTCTATGAGTTTTTTATTTGTAGTCAGCTTAATATATTCACTTAAAAATATACATATATATATTTATTCACTTTATATTGAATACAAAGACTGCTTTTCCCTTAAATACATAGCCGAAATGTGTAACAATGCTGACTTATATTATGTAGCTCTTGACTTTAGAGTGAATTTGTTCTTCCAACGCCTATTCAAGTTTTAAAGATATCAATCTTAATAAATATATTCAAATTACATGTATAATAACCATAATAGAACTGAGGTGCTTATTGCATAGAAGCACGCTCGTTTGGATCGTCTGTGATTACCACTGCAGTCAATTTCAATAATATATATACACGTATAAATTTAATTTGATCCATCAACGATAATCTTAACGCTAATATTTAAAGCGACACAACACAACATCTACTCATCTCAGAACGCTTGAAATAAAAGTATTGCTTTTAGATAAAGGTAAAAAACATTCGAAGAATGTCACTTAACAAAGACCATGTCAGTTGTCAACAATTTATGATCGTGAAAGTCACATTCCGTGCCTCGGATTCCTATCCTCATGAATTCAAAAGGGAAAAATAAAAAAAGATGCATAACAAAATGATCTGTATTATGTACTCGCAAATATCATAATCGAGTGACGGATAACACTCCGATGTGGTACGGTAGGAGATGGGTGACGTTTTTGAGTGATTGCCCGAAGCGGGTATTAAGGGATTATTCTTGGGTGATTCGAGATTCGTGAGGTCAAGCGTTCAACTTGGACTCGTGAACGTAAGTTCATTTTAAATTTCGAACGGTAGAGTTTTAATTTTATGTCAACAGACTCGTAACGTACATAATAAATAAAGTTAAGTAATTTAATTTTGATTAAATGAGATTCGACACCGATGATATCCAATTGTGCATTTGCTAAAAGCTGTACGTCGTTAATGTTTTTCTGTGGCGAAGGTTTGACGGGTGGTGGGGAGGCGGAGGGACGAAGGACGGGGTGCGCGTCCTCGACCCGCGCGGCCTCGGCGTGTGCGCATTGTTTCAGCTTGCGTTACTCATAAAAACGTTAGGGTCACCACGCGAAAACAATGGCTTTACACTGAAAAAAATCACCATTCAGACTATACAATATTTCTTAAACTTATTTATAAAAAGGCTTTTACATGAAATGGTAATTTTTAATACTATTCGTGGTATCCAATAAAGTAATGACAATTTTGATGTTGACTGTACTTAACTTAAAGTCTACATAATATGTATGTACTGAACTCGTGTAAAGTTTTTGTTTTAACACAAAATGCAGTTTTTCATCAAATTTCTAACGAGTAATTTAAAATTGTTTTCACACGACGATGATCTCTCGGAACGTCCGGTTTGTTCAACAAAGTGTTTGTATTGAAGATATTATTTATCACTTACTTCCATAAGTCGTAAATCTGGTAATCTATTATCAATTATTTAAATGTTGCGTTGGAAATTAATGTTGTTTGTTTTGTGAAGTGTTTGAAAGATTTTAATGCAGAAATAAAGCTGTGTAGTAGTAGTTCATTAGTTATACTAATATATACAAAACATAACAATAATAATTGCATTCTTGTGCAATGCTATACAATAAACAAATATTTTACAAAATTAAAGTCCTCTACCAACTGGGTTAGGATCAGAATATGGAATTTAAGAATTCTATAAACATTTTTGCTCAACGATCATTATATACTTATAAAGACAATAATAAAAATTCCATCATATATAACAATTGTTATTAGTCATTTGACTATTAAAATCACGATCATAGTTTATTAAAATGGAGGGTAATTACAGTTGTATTCATACAAGATATAAGCAAAATTTTATATACATATATATAACAATTATATAGGCTGTGCACCGATTATGTCCTTTATAAGTCCTCCAAAACCCTTCCACATATTAACCCTACACGGTAACCCGAGATTGTTTTTACAGTGTGACGTGCGCGTGCGCAGGCGATGTCGAACGACCTCCGATACGGGCCTTGAAGCAAACGCACTTGGATTATGTGATTTCATAACAATAACTGAATACACGTAGTCCCTTTTAAATGGATTTAGACATACAAACGTCATGGCAAGCTAACCTTTAAAGCTTAGTCTTAATCAAAACTTTTATATTTAATTTAATTAATTATTGCGATTGACTTTCGTTTTGGGTTATATTATATTTTTAAAACGTACCTAACTATGTATATGATGACATTAAAAGTAAAACTCTGCAAAAACTTCCTTTTTTTGTTTTTTCTAAATTATACATTATATAATGGTACATAAGATTATTAAATACTATTAAGAAGCATATGAGTTAAATTTTATTGTTTAAATACGTTTATTTTTGCATAAACAAAGGTTTGGGCTTCTATTATGATTTTATGGAGTTATTCAAGGAAGGTTTTAAATACATACTAATAATGGTCGTAAAAGCCGAGGGGGGTCGATCGTAGTAAAGATATTCGAAAGAAACCGCGGATACAACTGTTATAATATTTTAAGTGCATTCCTTAAGAGACACACCCGTCATTTATCAAACTATGCGTGGGCGCACAAAACTTAAATGTGTAGCTAATTGTTATAAATGATCTAATAATTAATTTAGTCATGGCCCTAATGGAAATACCTTATAGACGTTTTAAAATAAGCTACGTTCGTAAATGCCTTAAATTAAATATATTTACGGTTACAAATTTGTTTATTATCTGTTTTCTTGTATTTGTTCATGTATGGTTGCAAGGTTTGTGTATATTATATTATATTGTAATATATAAGTTATATATGCTTAAAGCGAGAATGACTGGATTCAAAATTCGTTCCCGTTGATTTTTCGCAAAGGATGTAAGATCTTAGTTCCCAATGTTGGAGGCGCATTGACGATGTAAAGAATGGTTTATATTTCTTTTATAATCAATGTTTAAGGACGGTAATAACCACTGAATCCGTCCGCAGCGCACAGAAAGATACGCACACAGCACAAAAAACCATCAAAGATACATTTGCGTTTATAATATTTTGTATTATGCATTGTAGATTATTTTAACGTTATTATGTCTAACCTAGTTGTGTTCATATAATATTGTTACCATTAAATTGCCAATAAATAATGTCCACAATGATTTATTCAATTTATAAACTGCAAGTAGTGGACATAGATGAATTAACGAAACTTCAAAGGCCTCGAGGGACACGGTTATAAACGCCCCTTGTTTGAATGTAACAGCTCGTTACTTACTTACTTACTTAGTATAGAAATGAGTTCCTGGCCATCGAACTTACGTTATCTAAGTTACAAATAGTATTGTATAATGTTAGCTTTAATATATTTATAGTAAATCTTTTTATTACAAGTAACCGATATTTTTAATGGACTTGTTTTTATATACAATATCTAGTTGTTCCTCGATATAATTTGTATTCAAACCAATCTTACATATTCGGCGAGTGTGTGTGCATCAATAAGTCAATCAGTAAGTTATGCTACATTAGTTCACGTTGATCGTTACGGCTATAGAACCTTTAAGTCAATATTTTTCTCAATATATACTGTACAATCGTAGAAGAATTTTAAAATTCGAACGTATTATACGTTAGTTCTTTAAAATAACCAGCCGGCTTTGTTATAAATATTGATAAAACACGCACGTCATAATTATTTGTAAGTGTTATGAATTTTTACGCTTGGTTTGACTTCAGTAATTCATAAATGTGTTGCATAAATCGTATTTATTTATGAAACAAATTTATAGCTATTTAAAATGCATATAAGTAGTACAAGATTTACAACCTCTTTCTGCTAAAATTTAGGCGTATGATACAAAACTATAAACTGTAAATGTATTGAAATAATAAAAAAAACAAAGTTAAAATATAAAATACATCAAAGGAATATTTGTGAAATATAAGAAATATTAAATTAAAATATTATCGGAACATAAATCGAATATATAACCAAAAACCCTTCAAGCATTACCTTATTTCATACAATAGACCATTATGGGACCCTAAACAAAGGAAAGGCTGGCACGCGAATTCCTAGAAGCAGAGATTCCCAACTTGATCTAAGAATAGTTTTTTTATTCAATTCTCACGAGGGTTTTTCCCTTTTTTTTTTCATCGCATTCCTGAGATAGTTGTAGACGGCAGGTAAAGCCGGCAATACGATGGATACATACCGATTCTTCGCCATATCATATAAAGCTAATTATATGCTATTTAAGATACTACGGAAATTTTCTGCCTCATATTTTTTAACCGATGAGATAAGAAAGACCTGTGGTTATTTTTATTTTTTTTAATTGTCGATATTTCTCTGGTATTTTAAACGTTTGATTTAATCGAATATGTAATTTTATATATTCACGAGGTAATTTTTATATTGAATAACTGGTTAATTAACATTTTCCAATAATAGCAAAAAATTCAACCACATACCTTTGGTTTTTTTTTTGTTTCCGAATGTACCGAAATAGAATAAGGTATTTGATTAAATGTGTACTGTAGAGCTTAAGTAATGTTTTGGTTTCAAGTAAATTTAATTTATTATATAATTTATGTACGATAACGTTAATAAATGAGTTTTCGAATAAATTTTCTAATTGCGAGAAACGAACGGTGTCATATCATATAACTTAAAATGTAATTATCTCGTAATGGCCGTTCAGAATTTGATAAATATTATAAATGATAGGTTGATTGCTATAAAATATTTATGGAATTCGATAACTGTACGAAGTTTGAAGTTTGTTATACAGCTACGTATCTACGAAACCAGTAGTACAGTTCATTACACGATCGTACGACGTACATAAAATACTTTTAATAAGATTGTAAATAGTTTTACAACCGAAACTAATCCTTACCGGTCGTACGCATAATATTTATGTGTGTATTAAAAATAGTTTTTAATATAAAACTTAACACCATGCCTTAATCGTGAAACACTCCAAGTTATTAATGTTAACGTATATATTATACACGGCGCTATTTTTTACAATGTATAAGATTACGAATTCAATTACCATAGCTGTCATGCAAACTATAAAATACAAGCGCGGTAATAATATATGCCGCGTCTGACTGTTGTGCATTCTGTGGCGCATTCTTTCTCCGTAACACCGGGAGCGCTCGTTGGCTCAATAATAATATGAACGAAAAAAAAAAACATAAAAAAAAAACGAAAACGTCAGAGCGAACGTTTCGTGCGCCCGCGCCTCACCCGCCCCGGCCTTCTGTCATATTTTTTTTACGTTTTTCTTTTTTTATCTTTTTTTTTCCATTGCTCGATGCCTCGGGGGATAATCATGTGTAACGCTAGACTGCATTCGGGAGTATATTAATATGAAAATCATTTGTATTGCCTTTTGTTGAACTGATATATAGAATGTGTAGCAAATTGAATTCGGAACATGTTCGATAAATTCGTTACGTGTTGATAACGCCAGATGGTGGTATCGTTGGCGCGTCTGACTTGTACCGCCAGTTTCGACGTGTACGGGTTCGATTCCCATGCATGGTTCCACAGACAATGTACTATTATAGTCATGGTCTTCTAAGAACATGCGATATAAATATATGCGTTTGTCTTTCGATTGTTTCTCATATAGAAAATAATCTCCAAATGCATGTAACATTTTTTTTTAAATAATTGTATTTGAATCTGTATTCATATCATTTACGTTGTCATTGTCTATATGATGAATCGTTGACATTACTTATGTTTTCTATCATTCCTATGTGTTTATAGTTTTCTTGTATGATTATAATGAAGATACACCGTTACTTCTAGATTACATTCGAAAAGAAATTCAATTTCAATACATATTATTATTTATGAATAAACTTATTTATTGTACTGATTATAACTATTTATAATTTTGATTACTTAGATTAGATTCAGCGAGAAATGTATGTTTTAAATTATAATATTGTTTATTATTGCATCAGTCACGTGTAAAAATAGCACGAAAATGATATGTTATTTTCTAGATATTTTTCTTTTATCGAGTCATATATTTATTTCTCACCATTTATAAAAAAATATAATATTTAGTAAAGAGTAACTACTTTGTAGTTTTGATTAATTTTGTATATTTGGGCAGACAGTCTTACAGTGTAACAGAGCCCTAAGGGCCGGCAGGCGTGAGGCCAGCGAGGAATTTTAATCGCATCCAAGCAGGCAATAAAAAAAGCACTGGCAACCTGCATTTTGGATATGAAACAACTGCTAGGTCGTTTTTAATATATAGAATATAATTTTTAAATTAATTCACGTTGAATTTGTATTAAAAACCTTTCTATTTATTATTTTCTAGTAAACTTTCAATAGAATTACTTTATAGTTTTCAATTTATTAAATGCATTTTTTAAATTATTTTTTATAACATACTATACTAGTTGTCATATAAAAAAATGGAAATTTCATCAAAATCAAAATCGGTTCAGTAGTTTAGCCGGGATAGTGTAACAGACAAGAGTTACTGTATTTATAATATTAATATGAATTTAATTTCAAACGAACGTGTAATGTAAACGTTATATGTTTGTATATTAATTAACATGACATACCATACATACTATTGTGTTATGTACACTAACAATAGTGTGGAATATTTATGGTCAACAAATGTGATTATATAATATAAATATATAATGAAATATTTATAGATATTTAATAAGCATATCAAATAACATTCCTGCAAGGTCTTGTTATGTATTATATGATATGTGTATATCTTAAATAACTTTGATATATTGCTAGTATATTGTTCCTAAGATAGCAAAGAGGTTCGAACACGTGATCTTAATCGAATATTGCGGGTTTAAACCTAGGCAAGCTTAAAAATGTCTTAATAATTCATCTCATATTCGTTGAAGCAAACCTCGTGAATAATGCTGCATGTTTCGTATGAATCTGCAACATAATATATCCATCAACCCTTATTGGAGCAGCATGTCATAAGAAAAAAATTTTTTTAAAGAAGAGTGGAGGTCTTTGCCCTGCAATGGGACTTTATCACTGTTTTAGAATTAAATATTAATTCTTGAAATGTTACTAAAATATATCTCTATATATTTTACAAATATAAATTGTCTGTATGTTCGAGTACCACGCAAAATGTACTTGATCGTTTATGATAAAACTTTTTGAGTTTAAATAATTATGATTACGTTTAAAAACAAATATATATATTTTATTTCGCTACGATAACAGTAAACACTAATAAAACAACTTATTAAGAGCGATGGACTAGATGTAAGGATTTTGTAAACAACTAAAATATGGGCGAGTAAGTTCGTTTTTTAATAGTTTCATAGGGATTTGCAATTATTTTATGAATATATGTCTATTATATGTAATATACCTTTATAATAATTGTTGGTACGGTTTTCGACTTGTATATAATTTATACAATCTATTTATAGCTCTATCAATGTAATGGACAATATATTTGACTGTCGTAATATGTATTTTAAACATAAAATTCATAAGGTAGTTTTTTACGTGGTATATTTATAGGTATTAATTAGTATTAGTAAGCTTTTTTAGTTCAATAATATGATGGTATTAATAAGATACGACTGGCATTAAAACATATAATTTTGATTTATTGTTACATTTGTTATATTTATCCTATTTATCTATGCTTTATATAAAATACATTAGTACAACTGTTGGAGAAAATCTCTACCCGTTTCTAGTAGATAGGCAAAGGAAAAAAAACTAAAATTAGTTTCGTGGGGCTATGAGTGTGAAAGAGAAAGAAGTATTGGTGGAAGATCTGATGTTAGAGAGAGATGGGAATTTTTTGAGTTGAAATGTAACCGGTCCAGGGGAGGCAGATGTGTCTTAAAACCCCCAAGGCATTACAGATTCCAACAATAAGAAAATTGTATAAAAAAAAATAAACAACCGCATTCTCTTAATATCGAATGTATTTACTAAATAATTTAGAATTTAACCAAATCTTACTCCTAGTCTCTATTTATATGTTTACAGAAAGATTATAAATTTGTATAAAATTTTACATCGTATTATATATTGTATAGGCCGTTTAAATTCCAAGCAAGTCATGAACATAAGCTGTTGTCGATCGCAGTTGGATTGCATTATTTTCATTTCACGTAAATTTCTGTTCGAGTTGGCTAACAAAAAAACGTATAGCTATTAGTCGAGCATAGCGTGGCACCGGGCCAAATTACCTGTCTCTCTGTACAAACTCGTTAAAGTTGAATGTTATGAATTAAATTACTTTTAGAAGTCGACTTACAATTTCGTTCTTATCCGCAACCGATATTCTCGAACCACGCTCCGAAAGAACACTGTTAAGTTACAGAAATGTATCTAGAATAAGTATTTACGTACAGTTGTATAGCTCGACAATTTAAGGAGTACTAAAAAGTAAGATAATCATTGGCATAGTCTTGGAGGCAACATGCGCTACATAGCTTCGTAAAAAACATACTTGTAGGTACATATAGCTCAAGAGTTATGCGGTTAGTTAGGTAGAAAAAATTCCAACTATTCCGCTGTCTGAATGCCTTCTGGTTATATTATTACTTAGATGATTAAATGAAATGGAAGACATTAAAATATATTCTTTGTCGCAACATTTTAATGGTTCGATAAAATGTATTTTTGTTTTTATTTTTTTATTTTCAAAATACCGTTTGATTGCTCGTTATAACAAGTAGTAGGCTGCAGAATTGGTCCGGGACGGGATTGCAAATGCGTGTTAAGGAATTCCGGAACAAAAATGCCCGCGTCTACCTGCAGACGCACCCGCCAGATGTGCTCGCATCTCGCGCATACCAACAATAAGCCATGTAAATTGTTTACGTGGAAAATCTGAGAAAATCGCCCGCTAACTGCGCGTAACCGCCTCATTGCGACGCGCCGCCATATGTGAAATTGTCAGCTTTTTTGCATTCCGAGCCGCTGTCCTGTCGCCGACGCTCCGAAGCGATTACGACAATTGTTCACTGACCGGTAATTAGTCGCATTGCAAAAACTTAGGGGTATTCGGTTGATTTAATATTGGGATTTAAAATTAAATTGTTCAGGAATTCGTGAGGTGGTGAATGATTCGCGTGCGGAGGACACGGGACGAGGTCACAGGGGTCCGTTACGGCGTCGGCCGGGCCGGGCCTCGGCGGGCTCGCGTTTCGTCGAACTTATTACGACAGATGGCCGCGGCCCGGGAGGCGGGAGCGGGCGCGGACGCCGGCTCTTCGGAGAGATCGACCTCCGAAATGCGCCCGAGATTGCATTCTTTCGGCGGCGCGGGCGCATTCCACTGCGCGCCATCCGAGCACCGCGCGCCCGCGCCAGTCGACGCGCGCCCTTTTGGGGGTTAAGATGTGTCCGTTGCGGCGGGCGCTCACTATGTGGTCCCAGCCGCCGCCTCCCGAGCCGGAGCTCGAGCCAACCTTCCGCGCCCGTGCCGCTTCCGTTGATACGCACACCTGGTGCAGAGGATGTTTCGGCGCGCATCATATAGCGAGAATGGTGCGCAACGAGCCGCCAGAGTATGGGGTCTGCGTAGACCCTACCTCCGCTCGTCCTGCCGGTCTTTGCGTCCGCGATGAACCCCAATACCAAAACTTGGATGAATTGCGAAAGCGCCCCGAGTACGCTAACTTAGACGAGATCAGTCGCGAGTACGGCTACCGACTCTGCCCAGAAGGGCAGAACCTCGAGGACGAGGCGATCTATGAAAACATTTTGTCAGTGCGTCAAATTCGTTCCGCGGAAGTGCGTTTAGTGCCGGTGTCCGAAGTACCATACTACGAAGGTCAAGGTTACGTGGCGACTCAAGTTCTCAGCAGAAATGGAACCTTTCCGCAGTTTCCACCGCAAACATGGAGCCGGCTTCAACACGCCGGCAGGATGACGGGATCGTTGAGGCTGTTCACTGTAAATATAATCGTACCAAATAATTAAATATACATTATAAAATATAATTCTCAAAACGAATTCAATCTATTACACATAATATCTTACATACTCATATAGACGGACGCCTGTATAACATTTTGATTTCTTTAGGCAAAACCGGATATGTGTACGAGTGATGAGGTTACTTTTTATACGCATTCCGAGCAAAAAGTTGTTGCTCAGTATGTATAATACCGTATTTATGTCGGTCGCAAAAAATACCTGGTGGAATTCTGCTCTAATGATTCGTTAATTTTAGTGGTGACTCGATGAATTTCGTACATATCTGTTAAGTATCGTGACCAGGGAATTATGTATTAACGATGATTGTAGTATTTTCTTACAACTAAATATCACATGCTTGACAAATTTGATCTAATTTCAAACAAGAAATTACACGTCTTTACGAAAAATCGTTATTTGTTAATATTATATATTATGACAGAAGTAGTTATATACAGGAATCCAAATATAGTATTTTATATAAATTAATATTTTACGGCAAATTTTGTGATGGTTGTTGTATTTACGTATACGCTAAGTTTTTATTACAGCGAATTACAAACATAAAATATTTGCAAAAAAACATATTAAAATTCCAGCCTTTGTATATTTTAACATAAGCGTCGGAAGTAATAAATATTTATTAGGCAAATGTTTAACAGTTAAATGGGAAAACGTGAAATAGGCGTAATAATTTAATGTATTTTTTAATTTCTTATAATTTTTGTATAAAAGTTAAGTAGTCTTTCGAGATATCGACAAAACACGTTTCTCAGTAACATTAGATGTTTTTGTACATGAAAATATATTTACATATCTATCTCAATTATGTAACGACTTTTTTTCAATTTGAAATGTATATATTATTATTTAATTTTAATATTAATTTACCTAGCGAGTGTTGAGATTAACGCGAGATAAGCCGATTTTTGGCGCGGAATTTTGTATATGGTTGTGATACTGTTTGATGTCTATACTTAAGTGTACTTCTATTGATTTGATATGCTGTCGTTTGTTTTTGGTTGAGTTGATTATATATGTTGAGTGGATTATAGTATCCGTATCTATTTGACTTGAGTCTCAGTACTCCCGTCAGATGATGCTGCGGTAGGGTCAACAGCAACCACAGTCCTACAGAAAAGTTACATTAAGGAGTTTATTATCTAAGGAAAAAAAAATTGAGTCTATCGACAATAAACTCAGTAGTCAGTCTTAGGCCGTGAAAATCAAGCAAATTATAATTCAAAGCAGTTTTCAAATCACCTCAACTCAAAGTGTAGATACGAAATAGATGGGATAAGTGAAGGATAATTATGTTGAAATTTGTTATGTGTTATACATGGGTACATATACTAGGCTGAGCGATATTTATGAATATTCTTTATTACACTTAAATTATCCGTTCACTCCGGTCACGGTGTATTGAACCATTGAACGTGTATGCTTTAAAGTGAATACATACTATATTTAATTTATATATTTATTTATTGTCAACAGGCAAAGCGGGAAATGTACGATGTCAAAAAGCAGAGGCTGTGTCTAGCTCAAGATGAATATAAACACCTGAACAATGCCCTGTCCACCCTCGCCGCGTCTAGAACAAGCCGTGAGTACCTTCAATACATTATGACACCGGATAGTTGTAGGCACTGTTAGCTTGTAATAAATTATTCACATAGCAAGTAATATATAATAAAACGCATACAATTCCATAGTTTACGTATAATGTTTTAGTTGTACTTTCGATTTACCCAGTAGAGCAGCATTCATTCCGATTTCGAAGGGAAAACGAGGTTTTTGCCTATGTTTTTGCTAGAAAGTAGGTAAATCTAGATTTTATGGGTTGTTATTTAAATAACATTTAAAAACGATTCTTAAAAGTAAAAAGGATAGGATTTATTTGTTTATTTTATTTATTTATATAAGAAACGCTATCGGCATTTTTACGATCGAAAAAAAAACAACTAAAAATTAAGATATATACAGTAATTAAGATATAAGACTAATACAGTGTAGTAATGTGAAAACATAACACATAACAGGCATTTACAAAAACTTAGATCGTTACAATATTTAAAACAAAACTTAGTTTGAATATTATTTTTAAACTAGATATTTTTTACGACATGATATAAAAAATATCAATGAAGCTTTACCTGCACTTAAAGAAATTCCAAATAAAAGGCATTGTTTAGGTAAAGTTACGAATCAAGGTTTTTGGTCCCCCACACAATTCTCAATGGCTCGGAGCTGCATTCAATTCCTTATACAATTCTATACAATACAGCGTGCACAATAGGATATGCGATTATCCATGTTCAAAAGGTCAGTTACACGGAGGCTCGAAGTGTGTTTGAATCGAAACTTATTTTTACTATTTTTATTAAGGGTTTTTAATCTATTGCAAAAGGGAATTATTTTTGAAGCATTATTTAATATTTATTTAAATGGTCCAATGTCCGATTGACTTTGTGGTAGTGCTAGCAGTTTTGTTAATGGTTCGATTTTCGTTATTGACAAAAAATGTTACTTATATATTTCTTGCGGTCTAGTTGTTTGTTTTCGTATATTAACCTCATGTTATTTATGAATTAATTATGACCAGGACACAATTATTAAAAGCTTAGTCATTTTATGATATCAATTAAATCGACTGAATGCTGAGTGGATAGAATGGCTTAGAAATTATAGAATTATATAAAACGGGAGGTTAAATAAAATATCACATAAATATTTTATATTTATATACTAACTGTCCGGAATAAGAATATTCAACCTATACAACTCAAACACTTTAGGAGAAGTTCACTGACATAAAATTATATATTTACGGATTAATTATACATAATCATATATTATCTCTACAATTAGGTATTGTTTTTGTTTAATTAACAAGTTTCAATATTAGATGTAATATTTATCAAACAGTATGTTCATCGACAACTTCTGTGACGACTACATCGACGACGTCACGTCATGACCCCGAACTACTCCGGTCCGAGGTTAGCCAAGCACGCGGTAGAGTCGCGCAGTTGAGGAAGGAATTGAGACAAGCCAGGGCAGAGGTGGCGAGTGCCAGAAGAGGGGTTGATACGCTTGCTGAGTGAGTTATTTTGTTGGATTTTATGTAAAACTTTTTAATGAGCTACTCTTTTTGCATTTGTGTTGCCTTAATATAATACAATTTAGAAAATATGGTTCTTAATAATTACTCTATGAACTAAGATTTCAAGGTAAGATTGTTGATTGACGTAGTAAAGCGAGTGTTTAAAATGTCATTACTGAATGAATATTTTCAGAAGTCACACATCAAATTTCAAAAGCATTTCACCAAAAAAAAAAAAATGAAAGTTCTACGCGAATAATTGTTAGCTAAAACCTCATTCTTGTCTCTAGAAAAACCCAAGTCGCGTACGAGCCATTTCGATATCTACTCGTTGATGCATGATTTATTAGAGTGGCCTCAGGTCAATGGGTCAATTATGATTGATGATGACGGGGTGTCCGATTTTATTTCTGTTCACCATTGTATACAACTAGCGATAGACAGACAACATATATTTATTTTTTATATATTTTTTTTTCAGAGTTGAGCAAAAGTTGAGCTCTCAACAAGGATGTTATAACATAACAGAAGCCCAAGCGATAATGACCGAATTGAAGAACGTACAGAAATCTCTTACCTCAGGAGAAAAAGAGCGAGCTGATCTTATGCAATCGCTGGCCAAGTTGAAAGATGATTTAACGAGGCTACAATTAGCAGATGCATCGCCAGATCTCTCAACTCTAAGTTTACCCCAAGAAAAATTGAGCACTGCCTCTCAAACTGATCTGTGTGCGGACTTAGTCCCTATTGGCACAAGGTTAGCAGAAATGGCACGGGTTCGCCTACAATACGATGAGGCTAGAAAACGGATACAGCAAATTCAGCAACAGCTTGCTGACCTGGAGGACAAAGTCCAACCGGGTCAAGCGGAATCAGATAAAGATCGACTTCTTCTATTTCAAGAGAAAGAGCAACTCTTACGTGAATTGAGGAGTATAACTCCGAGAACAAGATCGAAACAAGAAATGAGCGACATCCAATCGGAATGCAAGAGATTGGAACAGGATTTGAAGAATGCATTCGAGATGTCAAATAAGTGTATAGCGGACAGATTAAGGCTACACGAGGAAAAACAATTATTGTTACAGCAGCTGAAAGACGCATTGACGTCCATGACGACGTTAGAAGGACAGCTGAAAACATTGTCAGCGTCTACATTGTCCGTATCAAGTAGTTCGAGTCTAGGGTCCCTTTCTACAGCGAGTAGTAAAGGGTCCCTGAGTTCGGGTATCAGTTTTACAGACATTTACGGTGGGCCGCAGATAGCCAGTACGTTTCAAGCGGATAAACCTATTGATATGGTGGATCTACATAGACGAGTAGAACGGTAAGATAATCATGTGAATCATAATATTTTTTTTTATGTTACCTATGAAATCATAATGCCGAACTTTGAAATAGGATTTTTTTTTGTAAATTCAATGTTATTTGAAATGAGATTTTGGTTTAAAGTTATTGATTTAAAATATCGAAAAAAACATAAACATTAATATTATTTATTTTTCAGACTACTTCGTGGAGCGAGCTTCCCAGATAGTGCTACTCCGGGTGCAAGTAGTTCACCATCTCAACCGTCTTTATCGCCAAGAAGTAGCTTATCATCAGCTAGCCCGCCACCGCCACCGCCATCTTATAATCAGGTATCATTCATGCCTATATAAATTTATTTAAATATGAATCTATAAATGCTCTTGTTTCTTGTTCTTTATCCAATGAATTTTAATGGATTTTCTACAGGTGGAAAGGCAAAGACGTCAGCAAAGAGAGCTAGAAGAGAAACTCGCTGAAATGAGGATAGGGGTCGCAACGGGTCTTAACGAAGTCACAGGGTTGTCAACAAGTGGGTAGAGATATATTTTATTTGAAAAAAATAATAATTATGTGATTATTTGTAAATGATAATAACAATAATAACATTTTTTTTCCAGTTCCTGTGCAACTCCAAGGTCCCGGACGACCCTGTGAGCCTCTATCCCCCATATCGGAAACACCACCGCCACCGCTCTCACCAAGAACTCCGTCATCTAGTGGTGAGGATTTTTATAGAACTTTCTAGAATTTCCTGAATCTCATTCATCGCATTTTTTATGTTTAGAATATTATTATCTGAATTAAAAATTTCTAGGTACGAACACTAGATCAGTATCGGCAGCAGTGAGCGACGAGTCGGTGGCTGGCGATTCCGGTGTATTCGAAGCCGCGCAGGCTGGAGACGCATCCAATGCTGGTAAGCAAAATTCACCCTTATGTAGATGAAATAAGGCTTTTTCTTAATTAAAAAGAACATGCCTTATACCACTTATTCGTATCTCTTATTTGTCAAAATGCCGGCTCTTAATAATAATTGCTTTCTTTATTCCGTTGATTTTAGTGTTTTTTTT
This sequence comes from Nymphalis urticae, assembly GCA_905147175.2. NCBI lineage: Eukaryota > Metazoa > Arthropoda > Insecta > Lepidoptera > Nymphalidae > Nymphalis > Nymphalis urticae. The sequence goes on along the minus strand of LR990004.1, from coordinate 2,294,114 downwards.
AACGTTAATATTGTTTATAGTGAACAGTGCGCAAATTGAGATCAAATTGCGCTACTGTTCCGACGAGAGTGCGCTCGAAATCGGCATCCTCAGAGCTAGGAATCTTCACGCCTTGTATATCGATATGGATACTGAAGTGTACGTATATAATATATATATAATAATAATATAATTGTTATTAGGGGTTCCAAAGGGTGCGATATCAGAGCCGTTATTATTTCTTCGATGTAGAGTTAACAATTTTATAAAAAATGTCTGTATAATTGAAATAAAACACTTTAATAAGTTACTTAATAGTAAATAATATACCAGATAGAATATATACTAGTCATATTGAATTGATGATTTAATTATAATTTGCTGTAACCATATTGCGACAGTGAGTAACATAATATCGAATGTGTTGTGTGATGTGATCAAATATTAAGCAAAATAATTAACTTTCTAGGGCAGTCCGCGGCGCACTCGTAATGGGTGGTGGTGGTGGTATCGCTTTCAGTACCACCGCTATAGCTTGGCGGGGTACCACTCTATTGTGGAGGAAAAACCAGAGAGCATCCCTGGGACCTAGGGCAATGAGGTCTGCAACGCTACAGCTGAATTTAGCTGCTGGAGCTGAATGCTTGGTTAGTAATTATTAATTAAGATAATATATAAATTAAAACCTTTAAATATAGAGATCTATTGTATGATTGATTCATATGATATGGTACAATTAGTGTCTTTAGTAAATATTTTAAGTCACGTAGAATAATTATTTCGAATGATGATATTAGCCAAATTCGAGTATTCGGCTATCAGCCTTGAGTGCCATGTGATGAATACACAGGCGAGAGCGATATATTAACTGATGTATATTTATAAATTCAGACGAATTTTGTCATTGTTGCAAATATATTAAAGCTCAAATCACTTTGCAGGGTTGCACGCAAGTCAGCTTAGCGGACTTCGACCCGGATTCCGTGTCCCAGAAATGGTACAATGTGTTGAGTTTTAGAAGCATGAGACGAGATGAGAGCTCCGATGAGTCTACAGTCATTAGTTCACAAACTTCAACTCTCACAAGGAATAGAGGTAATTAACAAGTATTAATGTTATTGTTGTTAATTAGTGTTGTTTAACTTTCTGCTGCGGTCACACCTGCGTTAAATTTAAACGCAGGCATGTTTCATACATGTCGACTATTATACATATTTCTCTTTCGAAGCTAATTTGAAGTACGTTGAATAATTTTCTATCGTTTCTCTAATAAGGCTTTTGTTATGGGATATGTTCTTTTATTTATTTATTTTTTGTTTATTACAGGACCAGAGAGTATGACCAGTGCGGAATGTAACGTGGACTGTGAGAACTCTGCCTCTGAAGACGAGGAGTCAAGGGAACCTTTAAATCAGGTAAAATTATCATATAACTAAAATGCAATTTATAGTTGTCATGTAAACGTAACGTAGTAAAACTTAAACGTGCTTTAAAATGAGTCTTAAAGTTACCGTAACAGCCTGTAAATGTCCCACTGCTGGGCTAAAGGCCTCCTCTCCCTTTTTGAGGAGAAGGTTTTGGAGCTTATTCCACCACGCTGCTCCAATGCGGGTTGGTGGAATACACATGTGGCAGAATTTCAGTGTAATTAGACACATGCAGGTTTCCTCACGATGTTTTCCTTCACCGTAAAGCACGAGATGAATTATAATCACAAATTAAGCACACGAAAATTCAGTGGTGCTTGCCCGGGTTTGAACCCACGATCATCGGTTAAGATTCACGCGTTCTTACCGCTGGGCCATCTCGGCCTTGAAGTTAAGGGAATAGTAATTTATTTTCACGTACCCTTCGTGTAAACGCCTGATACTGACCCATGTAGAAGCATTACCACTTCTGGTAATAGAATTATTCGTCTCCAATGTACGACTAGTCGAGGAGATTACACGATTTACAACAAAAAAAAAAACAGTTAGCTCTCATTAAGACAAATTGATATGGGCCTTATCCTTAATATTATAAACACAAAAGTGATTTTGTTTAACTGTTTGATTGTTACGCTTTCGACACGCAGTCGAAGCGACCGACGAAAACTAGTTTTCCATATAACTAATCTCTAATTTATTTATTCCACGCGCAGATAGTTGAGGAAGATTCGTTCGAAGATTACATTCCTGAAGAGGACATAACGTTGGAAGACGAGTATTTACATCCCGCGACCGCCGAGAAAGAGACCAACACCGAGTGCAATTTCTGTCCGGAGGGAGCGAGACAACTGCATAGACGGTATGCACTCCTCTAACCTTGCTTCGGTTATATGAGTTGTAAAATCTCGCTGCCCGTTAGGTAATAATACGTTGCTAATATTTAATTATCATTTAATGCCTGAGGAGCAATAAGTCTTATATATGGGACATATATATATAACATATCCTTATTAAGATATGATTTTATTTATTTGTCTCTATATTTGTTTTTGATAGAAAATTAAAATATAATTTATTCATATTATATATATTGTTATATAGTTCCTTTGCACTAATTACGAACGTGGAGCGTCATAATGGCGTCCGTAAGTGCCTCAAAGCGCGTCATTCTCGCTTCCATGTTTTATTATCCTGCGGGCAGCGAGCCATTACTCGTACTATAGTTAGTCTATATCACTGTGCAATTAAATATAAGTTGTTAATATAATACGGTGGTGTATAATGGTGGTGGATTGGTGGAATGGTGGAAGTATACATATTTAGGGTGAGGCGGAATATTTGAATGGTGTAATTTCAGAAATATATTGTTTTATATTTTAAACGAATATTGATCCCACTTAACGGTATTTAAAAATTAATTTCAATATACATTACTATTTTAAAAATAAATTCGTAGCCGTTAAAAATTTTCCATACCAATATGATCACACAAATCCTTGGCTTTGATAGTTGATCAGGTTGAGGACCAAGCATGGTATAATGGGGCCCATGGCGAATATATTTCTGCTTCCTTCAGATACATATTGAGGCGGGAAGCCGACGGCAAGCCTCACGTGGATATGGCCCTAGAGAAATAGTTATATACCGTCCAAAACATACATATATGTCTGTAAATATTGTAGGTATGTCTGCATTGGCCCGATAAAGGTTTATATAAGAGTGCGCACACACATTAATATTTATTTAAAATTTTAACGATATCTAATAAATTTCACGATGTTTTCAAAGAATTTATTTCAATCAATTAATACGGTTAATTAGATACATTAAAATATATATGCATGAAAGGCGTGTAGCATGGCATGGAAATACAATGTTAATATGTTTATTCGTTAATATCTAATTAAACTATTTAACGCATGGTTTTACATTTACGGTTGAATATAATCTAAATGGATAATAATATATCGTTTAATATTTCTAGACTAACCTCAAGATAGTATATATCAGAAGAGATTTGACCTTGAAACCATTAACAGATTTGTTGTTTAAATTATTCACAAAGTAATTAATGTATGTTATTTTGCAGCAAAAGTCAACAAGTTAGCTCAAACCCTGAAGAGTCGCTCGCGACTATAAAACGATCTCAAACGTTCTCACCGCAACCACAAAGCTTCAGTCGAGGCCAGTACATTTGCAGGTGAGAATTTATATAAGGCATAGCATTCTCTGACTTTATAACTTGGTAGGATCTTCAAGCCCATCCATTCCATCTTGTCATATGTTATATTTTACCAAGGAGCGAGCGTATTCCGTTTTGAAGTTAATGTTGAAAGTTAACTAGTGTGACTACTGCAACAATGTGCTTAATATCTTAGTTCTCAAGGTTGGTGTCGATTTAAAGGATAGTAACTATGGGCAGTGGTGACCACTTACTATCAAAGTGATTCATTTGCCAGTTTCTTATCTTTTTTAGATAACAAAAATGAAAATAAAATTTTCACCATATATAGCAAATTAACGGTAATTTAAATTATGGCTAATGTGTAATAATAGTTTGTAAATATTTGTGTTATAAGTGGTGACTAATAAATAATGTATTATCTGCAGATTAAACCGATCTGAGTCTGACTCGTCCATGGTGCAGTACGCACGGAGAGGCACGTTACAACCTCCCCCTGTGGGCATTCCGTTCGATAGAAGCGTTCGGGAGAGGAGATCTTTGAGGTGTGTATACTTTTTCTGGTATTTGAAAATCGTAATAAATTTTATGATCTAAAGAATGATAATTTTGATACAAAATTTATTTCATACATACAATAATTGTGTAAATTGTGAAATATGAATTCACGAATTCGCATTGCATCCTGTATCGGAGCAACGTGGGGGATAAATTCCAAATCTTCTTCTCAAATGGGGAGGAGACCGTACCCAGCTGTGGGACATTTACACGCTGCTACTTTTTACTTCTATGAATGAACAAATATTACGAATGTAATAAAATATGAAATATGGGGTTTCTCTATTGAGGGTCGATATAAAGGATTCATTCAAGTCCACTCGTGGAGGGGTGCGGTACAAATTGGCCGGCAAATTAATTCTCAAAGCCAGAGCGGCGATACCATACAAATGGGACGATGGCGAACGATACCGGACTCCCTCTGAATATAAATAGGGGTTATAATAGGATAGCAGAAATTGTAACTCAGTGTGGCCGCAGGTGGGGGCGCGGCGGCGCGGCGCGGCGCGGGGCGGCGCGGCGCGCGGCGCGCACGTCGCTCGACCTGTCGCTCGACCTGCGCGCGCAGCACTCGCGCCTCGCAGACCTGCGCCACGAGATCGCGCACCTCGCGCACCTCAAGAAGAGGTACCTATATACTATCATTTCTTATATTAGTCTTGATACTTGCTTACCTGTATCCAGGCTATTTTCTTAAATTGTTGTCTCCTAAAATTTTTTATATTAAAAATGTAAGTTAAACTATGATTATGTTTATGTTGCCTGTTAATTTAATTATTTACATTGTAGCCACATTTTTCCTACTACAAAATAGATATGTATTTGAAACAAACGATTGTTACAGATTAGAAGAAGCTTGCGCTCACGGCGACCCGGCCGTTGCCGCGTGGGTGGCCGAGGATGAAACTCTTCGGAGGCTAATCTCGGCGCCGGTGGAGTCTGGGGACAGAGTGTCCAGACTGTTTCATCGTACGTGTAGAGAGATATATCGGCTGAGAAAGTCCAGGCAGGGGGGAAGGAAACCGGATTTGGTGACTTTCAAGTAAGAACCGATATGCAAACTCTTTAATCGATCTTTCGTTTTTCGTTTCGTACACTAATATCACATATTTTACACATTTAAAATAAATAATCTCTTAATAAATGTTTTTTTTTTCTTTTGCTGCCAATCATCATTTTAATTTTATAAATGTTATTTAAAAATAACTTAACTTGATGGTAAGATTTTGTGCAAGTCCATTTGAGTAGATACCTCGTGATATATTCTACCGCCAAATAGCAGTTGCACATTGACGTTATTAAGGATGGTCAATTTTCTAGTGTCTATGGGTGTCGGTGACTATTTACCATCAGATGGCCCATTTGCCAATCTGAAAACATATTTAAAATAAATAAAGAAAATAACATATTAATTATATTATTACAGAGAAAAGATGGCATTCTTCACGCGCACCAAAACAGCCATACCAGTTCTACCTGACGAGGAGGGCGACTTATCAGAAGACGAATGGGAAGAACTCGAAGAGAGACGGACGCCAGACGGTAGATCGTCGAAAACCTCATACGAACTACGCAGGGAACCAGCCAGCAGCCAAACGGATAACCGAGAACAGCTGACCCAGGTCATCGAATGCAAAAACCCGTGTATATCTGAGCCATTTAACTTGACTATCCATGAAGATAAGAATGAGGAAAAGAACGAAGCCAAGACTGAGGATGTGAGGTATGACTTTGTTGTGGACAGAGTCCTAGGTGTTCAAGTTTGAGTGGACTAGTTGGACTATGTAGGAAATGTAACGAGTTAATATATTCAGAGCCTAAATTGTTTTAAACAGCAGTCTTTGTGGTCATTTCAAAATCGATTCGACTTATTGGAATAGAGAAAAATTACCATTTTATGAAAATCGAGTAATTGTCTTCCAAAAGTTGCTACTAATTCTATTTTATAAAAATAGTTGATCGAAATTCTGTTTGTGTAAACTTAGAAGGTAATTGAATTACAGTTGACCCGTGGTGATCCGGCCCCATTCACCACATTTATTCCTACAAACCTTCGTCAATGTGTTTTTGAACATGTACAAAATTATCTATGCTCCATTAATAACGTAATACTCTTAATTTTTGTACTGATTGCTCATAGTCTGTGTTCACATAAAACTTACGTGGACAAATATCTTACAAAGTATGATCTGCAATCATCTATGCTACAGTAAAAGTTTTGGAGGACATGGGGGGGGGGGACATTGACACCCGTCAAGGCGTTTCTCGGATTACCGCGACAACTGTTGATTAATTAGTTTTATTTTCCATCGTGTCCAACTGGTTATGTCTGTTATTTGTTTAGATGTAAGATTATTTAAGTGAAGATCAGTGTGAACTGTGGCTACAGACGTGATGTTACGTTAGGTATCTTAGTGGTCTGTTACTTAGGACATTCGATTTGTTAAGGTATACCTAATTGTGATATATGAAATAATTTCATTTAATTTGCATAATAATAAATAATTTGAAAAACTTTTGTTACTTGATGAATTATTTTTCAATTGTATAATGTAACTGAAATTTAAGTTATTTAAGTTATATAAGTTCTGAGAGGGCTTAGAAAAAAAAAACAAAATCATGGTGACAAGTAAAGGCGTCTCTGTGTTGCCGTTAGTAAAATAATTATTTGAATTAAATTTTTTATATCGCAATTAGGTTTAGTAAAAGGATCGTAATATACGGCACCATAATAAAATTCAATTATTTACTGTGATTGCAATTGCCTTTTGAGATTTCTAGATTGAAGACTGAAGATAATTATGTATCTATTATATTATATAATCCACATGTACGTACATGCAATGGGGTGCCATAATGAAATCAGTAGAAAAACGATCGGACATAACGTTATTAATATATACATTTTTATATATGATTGTACAAAAAAAAAATACGTGCCTTAAATTTCGGTGCCTTGTTCGTTCGGCCAACCGTGTGCCATAATGGGCGAAAAACATCGGTGTACAAAGTAGTGTATGGAGAGTCACAAAAGAAATGCCAAACTTTTTTTTTTTTTTAATAATAGCGGATGTGTAAATATATACGTAAAGACCCACCGGGCTATATCGGTTGTATATTACGAAGAGTAGGTTCCACCGAATAAGTAGACTTGATAGGCCAAAAAGTTCGCTTATGTATATAAGGCTTCGATTGTTGTATTGTTCATTATGTATTGTGGGTCAGACGAGGATATGACGACAATTATTATATTGTATTTTTTTTTTAATTTCCTCTATTAAATTGAGATTCTAATCGTCAATTTCGTATTGGCATGAGATGTATTTTTTTGGTCACTAGAGTCTAGAGACCATTTGAATCATCATTGGGACCAACCCTTTCCAACATTAGTTGTTATTCACCAATCTTTGTCCAAATGTTGGTTGTTGGAATTGCGTTGTGTTTTAGTTTTTTTGTTTTTTGTTATAATAATTTCCAAGAAATCGTGTAAACATTTGATCTGAAATTGTTCTGATGGCAGACATCTCAGTATTTCAACCTCGTACGTAAGATGTGAGTTAGGTTAGTTATTGTAAATCTTGTAAATTGAAAACGTGTAAATAATTCGAGATTAAAATATGCATTCTGATTTTAAAATTATTAATTAGATGTACTTTAAGTATTTTATAACGAAGCAATCGCTCCGTAGAAACTAGTTGTAATAATTAATGTTGCATTATTGTAAAAAAAATGTATATTTTATATAAACATTTATGTAAAGTTTATACATAGTTTTTTTTGTAATTGTTACAAAAGGTAAACGTTGTTTTGCCAAATTAATTTAATGTTTTAATTCTTCCATTTAAAAAAAGGGATTATATTTTGTAAAGACGCCAACACCGACGATAGGAGGTTGATATTAATAAAAAGTGAAAATAAAAATAATAAATCAATAATTGCATCGTTTTTTTTACCTTCAAATTTAAGTCTACTGTATAATGAATGAATCTTAACCGAAGATCGTGGGTTCAAACCCAGGCAAGCACCATTGAATTTTCATGTGCTTAATTTGTGATTATAATTCATGTCGAGCTATATGGTGAAGGAAAACATCGTGAAGACACCTGCATGTGTCTAATGTCACTGAAATTCTGCCACATTTGTATTTCACCAACCCGCAATGGAGCAGAGTGGTGGAATAAGCTCCTTCCTCAAAAGAGAGCGGGGCCCTTAGCTCAGCAGTAAGACATTTACAGGCTGTTACTGTATATTATGAATTAAATGTGTTTTATTTGATTAATACTAAACGAATTGGCGCGGCCCGGTTATTGTGAAACATGCATGCTAAAGTCAAGACACACGAGACGGAGACCACTAAGGCGCGCCAATAATGGTCTCTTAAGTAGCAGCTTGTAATCTTGTTCTTCCGCTGGGCTAAGGCCTCCTTTCCATTTAGAGGAGAAGGCTTGAGCTTATTCCACAACGCTGCTCTATTACGGGTTGGTGGAGTACATATTTGGCAGTGTCTTCGTGGGCACACATGTGGCAGATTTCATTTCACCTCTACGATTTGAAACACAATTATCATAACAATTAAGTCATTACATAGGATATATTTTATGGAGAAATTAAATGTTTCGATGAGAATAAAGCCTTGTTACCTGTCTATGTACTAAATAATATTAGTAATGTGAGAGTGGGTTTGTTTGTTTCTTACGCTTACGTCATATAAGTTGTCAGAGGTTTCCGTTACAATAAAAAAATACCGTGGGTACCTAATCTCCTGGGTCCTCCCTTCTTCTCATACTTTCTCATACGTGGAGCGAAGCCGTAGTAGGAAATAAGTACTTAAATAAAGAAAGCCAGAAAGACACGAACAATTTCAAAACATCAATCAAAAAGTGCATTGACAAACAATTTGCTGAACACCTTATTAGAAGACCTATATCAACGGGTTTTAAAACTTTTAAGCTCTTGTAAATGTCCTTTTCTAACACCGATTCTTTAATATATTTATGAAACTATTTAGAGATAGTATAGGAGTAGGTCAAACGTCAATTCTGATAAGAAATATTAAAATCAATAGGTACATTTGTACACAAAAATGGGCGTTTAGTAATTTTTGTCCTTCGATTGTTAATCAATTAAATCGAGATATGTATTTTTTGTATTATAAAAGATTTTTTATAAAAGAATACATAGAAATTTGTATTCTTTTAATACATAATTTCTTTTATCGACACAAAATAATACAATAGTAAACTGAAACTAATACAAAAACAGACTAACTTAAATTAATTAATAAATTTATAGAAAATAGATTAATTAATAAATTTATAGAAAAAACACGCTATCGAAAACACAGACCTGTGGTATTGTACCTAAGACGCTGGCAATATTCACTATCTGAATCGTTAGACTTAGTCCTTGGGCTAAGTAAGCGCCAGCTCTTGAGTCATCAGAAGTGTAGACCGATTTCTATAAAAGATCTTTTATATTTTTTTAGAATCAGACGACCATGGACATTATGTATCAAAACCCAGACCCGCAAATTCCTACTAAAAAATAAAAAACACATTCTTTTAATTAAAAAAAAACACAATATGATCCTTTACGAAATGCAAACGTATTTAACGTCTTCGAACTAAAAGCGTCTTTCGAAACATCGGGGTATTAGTTTCATTGAGTTACCATGAAATATAGATTAGAAAGCAAGCAATGATAATCAAATAATAATTAATTAAAAATTTAAATACAGATTCGATGTCTCGGTTTTCGTTACACTGTTAACTCCATTGTGTCACGCATCATTCCAGTAATTAAAAAAAAAAACTATTGATTACGCAACAATAATCAATACATAATGAATCGTTTACGTAACGTGTTCATTGCGTGTATTTGTAACGCGTAAAAACAACTATAAAACATGCTATTTAAATGACAAACATTGCGAGAATGCATTGCAGATATTAAAATACCATTTGTACAGCAAAAAGTTAAAATCATACAGTAAAAAGCATAAATTAAATTTGATTTAGATTTTTTTAAGGATTCCGTATAATTTAAAGTGAATTGGTTAAAAGTTGGTTGGCCACACTGTTGGGCAAAGGCAACCAATTTTTAGCCAACTGCTTACCTTACTCTCAACTGCTTTCTAACTTTATGGTAAGGTATTTTAATCCACAACGCTGTTACATTGTCGTTTGGTGGATATATCTATAGTTATAATAATAATAAATGAGGAATACATTTTTTGTAATGTTTAATTAAAAAAAATACTAAAACAATATTCATACAGCGCCTTTATGTAAATTTAAAGAAAATTATTTCATTATAAATGTATACTTCTACTCTTCAAACATTACTTTAGTAATAAAATCTCTATTGCACACCTAATCAGAACATCACACCCTTAAAACCAACCAAATAAAACAATATATGACTTGGAAAAGGGCCGAAACACAAAAATACTATACGAAATCGCAACACAGAAAAGTGCAAGCTCGCACAATCGTAAGAAATAGCGAAATGATTCGTAGGTGATGTACTTGATTAACCGAATCTTGGTAGTGAGACGCTTTGCCGCAATAAATCGCATAACAGGAATTCACTTCGCTGTCGCAATGTTGCGAATTGGCACCCTACCGATTCCCAGTTTTTTTTTTAGACCCAAAGGCGATTTCTTCTAGGCAACTTTAGGGCAGAGAAAATAGTCTAGTGACGTTGTGTACAAATTTTAATATAAGATATAATATATTGTTAATAAAACTACTACCACGATATTTATCCTTTAAATATTACAGCACGGTGCCCTAACAACAGTATATCACATAAGCGTTTTCGCCAAGGCATACCTACAGTCAAATTTCTTACATAAGGCGTTACACAATGTTAATGGCGTGGGGCCGACTCCACTCACGCGAAGGGGCAATCTTATAATCTACAATCGTGTAGATTACACCTCCTACTGACTAAACTCGAAGAATTTACTGTTATATAGTGCATCTACTAAACTTATTTTGAAATATATTCGATTTGTCCATAGTCTAAGCATTATATGATAAATAATTGGGCAATTGATTAAAAAAATTGCACTATTTACAATATTTTTAATATTGTTTATTACAAAACGGACAAGTTTTCTTTCTCTTTAGGTAGACTTATTTATAAATTAATTAAAGTATACAATACATTATATGCCAACAAAAAGCTTCACAAATGGTTGTGACGTCATATTGTCAACGAATAAATAATTTTATGCAAATCGTCACCAGTACTTGGTGGGGCTTTGCGAAAGCCTGTCTGGATAGGTACCACCCACTCATCATATATTCTTCCACCAAACAGCAATACTTAGTATTGTTGTGTCCCGGTTCAAAAGTGAGCCAGCTTAACTAAAGGCACAAGGGACAAAGCATCTTGGTTTCCAAAGTTGATTGGCGATGTAAGAAATGGTAAATATTTCTTACCAATGGTGATGGTGACCAGTTGCCGTCTGCTGGTTCATTTGTCAGCTTACCACCATAATAATAAAAAAGCTATATGTTAAAGTTTTAACGTTATGACGTGTGTCATCGGTATAGTATTTTTTTGGATTTGTTATAATATGCAATGTATGAAACAGACATAAATATACAATCCAAATATCCGAGGGTTAAACTGAAAAATATAAAGAAAAATAAACGTCGAATATAAAACCTCCTTTATTGTATTCGTTGAAAAATAAGTTTACTTTTAAAAATAGAAGGAACGCAGTACTGCATTGACGTTTTTTATGTTTTTTTGCAGCAATTCAAAGGCCCGCTGTTAAAACATTTTCCAGACAAGGCTTGGAAAAGCAAAGACAAACGAAATTCACTTAACTAATTCGACATTTCGTGACGTTTCAAAAGTAGACTTGAATTATAACTAATATTACAGATGCGAAAGTTTGTTCATCACAAAATTTTTCATACACGATGTAAGGGTAAAAAATTGGACATAGGGTATTTAACACCATCAACCCAAGGTGGGTTGATGGTTTTAAATACCTACAGGCAAAGCCGCGTTTGGAAACTAGTAAAGAATGTTTTTATTTTTTATTTCATATTTATTTATTTATTAGGAAGCTATGTTATGTATTAATAGATACATTATCTTTTTATTTATAGAATAGTGTTATAAAATATATACCAATCATAGGCTAATTTAACATTCAAATAAAAAAAATTCTAATTGACGAAAACAAAAAAAAATTTAAACTTAAACAATAAAATATATAACTGTGTTTTAACATTATCGTAAACTAGTGAATAGCATTATGAATTTATAGATCAAAACTTAAAAAAAAAATGTTCTGTAAATATATAAAATTTTACTGATAATAATATTATTATTATTATAAATAAGGGTAATTTACTTTAGTATATTATTATAAGTTACTCCCGTATTTAGTGACTCAATTGTATCCATAAACTTAAGGTAATTTAAGCTCTCACGCACAGGATGTGTTATAATATAACCTAGATTGGTAACTCTTGGTCCGGTTGCCTTTTTAATATACATTTTTTTATTTCATTCATTCTAAGAAAAGGGGAAAGTGAATTGACCCTATCGTTAATCTTTCCCGTTAAAATTGGGGTGGATTTAATTAAAATGGCAGTTAAATAAATTTAACTATTAATTTCGAATGACTAATTAACATAATTCAAGGAGATATGTACCATAAGATAATTATTTAAACGTTTCAATCACGCCCAAATAGATCCCTGTATTTTTGGTTTAGAAATCGTAGCGAACAGGCAATATATATTTTAGTTACCCCAAGAATCGTGGAATTTAATTTAAGCAAGCGAGATAGCGAGCTGTTTTGGATTTTGGTTGGAAAATTATAAGGAAGTAATTAATCATTGAAATGCCTTTTAACACATTTAAAACCAAACTTGCTCAGTTCATTATCAAAAAATAATAATGAAGTAAATGAATATGCTAGAAGGACAACTTTGTATAAACATTTTGTATTGACTGACATATGTATTTTTATATACATATTTAAGTTCTTTCATTGTTTTCATAAAAGTGACGTATTATGTATAGATTGTATGAATACCCCAGTAAAACAATCCTTCACATTTACTTTTAACTTTTTAATCTCTTCCACACTTATCTTATTATATAATTTATTACTAATTTTACAATTATATTACAATTTTATTTGGATTTCCTGCCATCATCCTGGCAACGAGTCGATTTTTCCGTGTTTTTTTTTATATATATCGCGTAGTTTTTTTGCTAAATAATTTCCAACCAGTGTTAATTTAGTAAAAAATATTACCACTATTTTAATAAAAACCACTATTTTTATAAAAATCTCAAAATAATTATTAAGAATCAGTAAAACCTTACAAGATATTAAAAATAATATTTCACTGTACACGTCATAGCTTCATGTTATAAGACAGATCAAAAATAAGGCATCTCTTCCATGCAGCATCCATTGAGAGGACAAAGTGAAAAATAAATAATTAAATGAAACTGATCTCTCTTAAGACAGGTAGCACAAAAATTGTAGCGAAATATAATGAAATCCTAATAATAATACTTCAAGCAATTCTAGTCTGTTATGTTCACAAAATAATTACCAGGGTACTTCGAATGTGGTTACCCATAGTTAACCACATAACTGCTTATAACGATCACTTAGTTTTAAATTATTAGTTATAAAAATATTCTAACCAAAGTAAAGCCATAAATGTCCCACTGCAGGGCTTAGCCTTTTCCTTTTAAGGAAAACCGTAACCGTAACCGTCTGTGAATGTCCCACTGCTGGGCTAAAGGCCTCCTCTCCTCTTTTTGAGGAGAAGGTTTGGAGCTTATTCCAACACGCTGCTCCAATGCGGGTTAGTGGAATACACATTTGGCCGAATTTCAGTGAAATTAGACACATGCAGGTTTCCTCACGATGTTTACCTTCACCGTAAAGCACGAGATGAATTATAATCACAAATTAAGCACAAGAAAATTCAGTGGTGCTTGCTCGGGTTTGAACCTACGATCATCGGCTAAGATTCACGCGGTCTTACCACTGGGCCATCTCGGCTTTTTTAAGGAAAACACTTGGAACTTATTCCGACACGCTATTTCAATGCGGGTTGGTGGACACATGTAGCAGATTTTCATAATAAAATTTAAAAATTCTAATCATGGTTGCTAAGAGACTAGTATATATGTATATTTATAAACCGCTGTTGTAAAGTTTCAACTGGACCAGTAAATTGTATAAGTAGTAGATAGTAGTCTTATTTTTTTTTTGTAATTTTGTATATGTGTCTTGTTACTTGAATAAATAAATAATAAAGAATAATGTTTTGTACGTATTGTATTTGTGTATGCTTTTTTTATTGTGTATATAGGCAGACTGACAAATGAACCACCTGATATTATATAGTCACCACCGTCAATAGTTATTGGTATTTTAAATATAAAAATGCGCGCTAATCTCTGAACTGCTTTTTATTCTTTGGGCTCGGACGGTAAGGTCGTGGCAAGACTTATGATTTGTTCATTGTTATATTTGGATTTTTAAAAGTAATTAAGTGAGTTATTTACTTAAATTTAAAGATCTATTCGAGTTTTATATAAAATCAGTATAACTTCACTTTAATACATATATATTTATATGTTTGTACGTAACTGTTTAAAGAAAACAGTTTATATATTTAGTGTTTTGTTTGAAGATTAAATGTTCTGAATGTAATTTTGATTTCAAAACAAATTTCACTGCAAAATTACTGCATAAAATTTCAATAATATTTTATGAACTATAAAAAAGAAAATGAATGTTTCGAAACTGTTTTTTTTTCTATGCAATTTCGGAACGTTTGGAAATTTTGCATTTAAATTGTTTAGTTCGTGAAGTAAAACACTATTTATAGTAGCAGGATAGCATGAGATTGGTTCAAAATTGCTACAATATTATTATTAAATAGTTTAGAAACGCTGCTGTATCGCAATTTTCTTTTTAATTTTAACAATAACTATAAAATATTTAGTATCAATAAGAAACCTGATAAAAGTAACATTAAATATAAAAAGTTTTAAAAGATATCATGTAGTCAACGTAGATATTAATTTTGCTTAAAATATTATAATTACAAAGTTAATATAATTAGAAAAATTTACAGTAAAACAATAAATTCTAATACTAAATCGCTATCGCTTATGACTAGCACCACGCACCTGCGTGACTGGCTACCGTCACGCGCCGCTTCGTCCGGAAATGTCCGGGTGGTGGGGTGAGGGGGAACGTGCAATATACCCACTATTGGTATTATGGAAATGCTTTACTGACCGACAGTATAGTATTATGTGTATGGTAAGTTATGAAATTTTACTGACGAATAATTTTAAAGTTATACGATGCATAAATTGTTATTAATTACGTAAATTATTTATGATTCAATAATCATATCATTACATAGAAATAAAATATCGTTGAAGTTAAAATTATAATAATCTTGTTATATATACAGTAATGAACGTCGAAAGTTGTCCGTTTTTATTTTATTATTATAATGGGAGATGAAGTACTGAGCGATGTACAAGAAATATCGGCAAACATTTTTTTTTTATAAAATAGTTACGGACAAGCACATAGGCCACCTGATGGTAAGTGGTCGCCAACGCCCATAGAAGTATTGTAAGAAATGTTAACCATCGCTTACATCGCTAATGCGCCATCAACCTTGGGACTATGATGTTATGTCCCTTGTGCCTATAATTACACTTGCTCACTCACCCTTCAAACCGGAACACAACAATACCAAGTACTGCTGTTTAGCGGTTGAATATCTGATGAGTGGGTGGTACCCAGACGGGGCCTGCACAAAGCCCTACCACCAGTAAATTGTTAGTTACTTTCAGATTTATAATATTAGTATAGATAAAATAAATTAATCTATTATCTCTATTGCTTCTCAAATAATAAGTTTTGCAATACACACGAATCAATATATCAAATAGCTACTCGCACATACACACACAACACAAACCCCAAGTAAATAGAATTAAAATAATTATTATTATTGAATTATAATTGTAATTCTGGTAGGTTTTTCTTTCTAGAATTTGAATTACGCATCATTGATATATATAATATCAATGATAATTCAATTTATACTGTAAGAGCTTATTTGAATTTAGATGTTTTTCTTTTGTTTTTGTTAATCAAAGAGCTCAGCAGTTTTTAATAGCAAAGGAAAGTGAAAATTATGGAAAACATAATTTGTCCGTCGTTTTCCAGTGTCGTTGACAACAATGCCCTAGTGTCACAATGGCAGTCAGGTATGTCATTTAACTCATGCGCGGACGAGCCCTGAATACCGACCTCCGTCGACGCCAGTTGCGGTGCGGCCACAAATACAGCGGTGTACTATGTGATGTTTGTTTTATATTTGGACCATAACACCAATAGTAGTTTTAAGATCGGAGTATTATTGAATTATATCAAAACAATAACTTGGTTTTTGTTTAACAATAATTATTAGGTATTACAATTTATGACGGCAACGAGCATCTTTATTTAATGCTTAACTTATGCCCACTCCCATTGCGCACGATTTTAGTTTATTACATAGTCCTCATTTAGTTTTCATAAAGTACTTTTCGTAAGGGGTTCCATTGTATATATCTTTTCTAATTGTTATAGGAAGATAAAATACATGTAAGTTTTAAAGGCGACCGTTTGATAAGAATTGGTCAAATTGTACAGAACAAACAATTTACAGTAAAGTGTTATTATTAAAATAATAAATATCGCTAATTAACTGTGAATAAGAAAGCTACATTTTCGTTGTTATTATCTAAATTGAATGGGATAATGACTTAGTTTGTTACACTTCTTGATCTACGAAAACGCAGCCGAATATCTGAAAATAGACTTGAATAGGTTCCTACAACCCAAAATACATAAATACAAATAATTATGCTTGCTTATACTGTAACTGATGATTATAGTATCTAGCAATAACAGCTTCCGCGCAACCACAAATCCCACTTATGCCTTTAGTGAAAAAGCTTTTGGTTACGATGGGTATCATGCTAGGCGGTATACAGTTGGGGTCATAAGGCTTATTTATATATACAATAGGCATGATGACTGATTTTGAAATAACCTTCTATAATGTAGGTACATGTCTACTTTTACTGAAAATAATTTTATTTCAGTAATAAAGTAACTGCTTACGCAAGTAATTGCATGTTCATTTACCTATTTTGAATTTCGCTCGAAAACACCCGCAGGTGTCTGCCTGTACGTGACGTCACGCCTCAGTAAACGACAGTAAACGTTGTATTGTGTCTATACTCAAGCAAAAATTCCAAATTTTACAAGTGGTGTGCGGTCTCTCTGTAAAAATACATTCGAATGCCAACCGGATCGAAAAACAATCTACCGAAGCAAAACGACCATAGATAAGTAAGAAACGAAAGATGATGGTTCTTGAAGAATGTAAAAGCAATTAAAAGAAAGTATGGTTACAGAATAAATCGAAGAAATTGTAAATTGAGGCAGATATTAATAAGGATTTATTATATATTTATGATATATTTAGATTTATAGAAGTATTCGTAAATATGTAAATTCACAAATTCAGTACTAGTGGAGCTAAATGAAATATTGTCTTAAAAGTTCTTACTGGTAAATTCATAATCGAGTATATAGCTAACAAAATAAAAAACCCATGATAACACTAAAGATAAATAAAAATGTACTTACAAGGAAGTTTTTACATTTCGAAATTCATATAAGCAAAAGTCTTAATTTGATGAAAAACTCTCCTAACATCAACAAATCCTGGGCAAATTAGAGGAATTTGCCTTAACAAAACCTTGTTCCATCATTGATAGATCTTGGATGTTTTATTTTCTTCACAAAAACACGAATAAACAACGACTCGACTAATTAAATGATTCAAAATACGGTTATAGATACTGAGGCGTGACGTCATTCGCTCTGATTAGTGTTTCAAATAAAATGGCCGATTGCAGAATTTAATATTTTTATTTTACTAAAAACCTTATTGATCCCAATGTGTATATTAAAATTGAATCATTTTTTAGAATCCTTTTAAAATAGTTTCTTCTCTAAAATCGTTTATTTTTTAATTCTTTAATACTGTCACCATGCCTATTCAGCCATTGATCCGTCTATAGCTGCACGCTAGCACTGCTACCAAACATCGCGCGGATTTTAGTAAGAAACAAACGATACTAATTCTTATGCGAGACATTATACTCTAACGCATGCGATAGCGTTTTATCGACGATTTCTTCCTATTGTATGCATATTTTACTTCGTTGCTTGTGAGAATTTTAGACTTATAGTTAATAATAACCATATATATATAAGCTCATTATGAAATCCGTTTAAAATGCCTTAAACGTTTGATGGAACTGTTTATGACTTTGATTTCATTATAGATATATTTTTTTTTTAATATAAAATAGTCGAATTTGTCTAATTCAAAATTGGGTTCTTCAGTGCAAGTTAATATAAGCTTTATAGAATAATTGTTATATATAAAGACATGCGCTTAACGTGAAATTTCATACAATACTTTAGAGTTATATCCCAGTTCTTGTAATTTATATAGAAACAAAATATAATTTGGTGCAACAATTAAATATAATTTGGTGCAAATATGTTATTGCTGTGTTGTGCACAGGAACTTTGTGTAAATAAAATCGCCGTGAAGCAAAATGCGCCGAATTATATTCTGTCACAACAAAGTTAAGACTAATTAAAATTGTATTTACGTTGTGATTTCAAATATTAAATAAAAAAATATTCAAAAAGAATATTTGCTAAACATAAAAATATATAAAACTACATACGTATTTCCTTCATTTGTAAAGGTTAATAAAAAAAAACTTTAATCAAACTATACAGCTCAAAATCCATTCATTATTTTAATCGACTGTAATATCTTTGAAAAGTTGATTAATTTGTTCAGCTTTCGTCCAAACCTTCATCGTGCATTCAGGCCTTTGAACCAACTGGTACAGTAATGGTTCCAGCTAAACTGTTTGCAATGACTTGCTAAAATTGAATTTGTATTGGATATGTTGGGATATATTAAAGAGGGAAAGAATAAAGGGAAGTTATACTGTATTAGTTTAAAATAACAACACCAAAGTTTCATCAAAGTAAAGTATCATATCTTCTAATGTATTGTAGATATGCCTGTGTGTTGATAGTCAGTCAGGTTGTCTTTTTTTTTATATAGAACAGGAAGGCGGACGAGCATATGGTCCACCTGATGGTTAGTGGTCACCAAACGTCCTTAGACATTTGCACTGTAAGAAAGTGTCGTTTTTATATGAATACTAGCTAACCGTCCTGACCCGGCTTCACATGGGAATAGTAAAAGGTTCTACGTAAAATCTGTATATCGTAATATATTTCTATTGTTATGCAAAGCGCACGCAAGTATGTACTCCCAATCGGCATGTTTTTTCCGACATCTCCAACAATCGTCATGTATCAGCCAATTTACAGAAAACTTTAATTAAACCAAATTACAATTCTTTGTCACGGTCGCAGGGAATAGTGTATTTATTACACAGACACCTGCAACGATGCAACCACCCTCTTTATTCGAAAAGCCGAAGCTCCAGGATACGCGATAATGGATCACAATATCAATGAAGAACAGAGACAAAATCTGACGGGATGCGATAATGTACATTGTTCCGCGTTGGATCCACGCATGTCAATAAAAATATGCAATAAAACATTAATTAATTTATTAAGGATCTCCATCAAAGGACACACAATTTCAAATTACGAGTACATTACATCATGGAGTAATGTATTAAAATAAGTGTTTTCTATCAATTATAGGAGACCACATCAAGCACATCGAATAATGAGCAAGTGGATCATGGGGTTGTTATGGTTAGGGGTCGGTCACTTAAGTCATGATAACTGCACCTGCTTCAATAACGTAACAGCAGGTGTTGTGATGTTGTGTTGGAATGGATAGCCCTTAGTAGACTAGTTGCCCGATTAATCGCTAGTATTGGAACAGTCACCGGGAAAACCTGGATACGTCTGGCGCAGAATAAAGAATCTTCTTTATTACGTAAAGTCCGCATTACGAGTCGTGATTTATGATGGTCATAAGATATGGTAAGCTTGTTAAATGCAAGATCTCGACTGAATTATATTCGTAGTAAGAAAAGAAAACCACGTGAAAATTCAGCACATTGATTACCTTATATGCGTCTATAAGTATATAGTTTTCTTGGGTTTTTTTTTTATGTTATAGGTAGGCGGACGGACCAATGTATTTAATGGCTACCTGATGTTAAGTCCACCACGATATAAAAAATATATACCATTCCTTACATTGTGTAATGTGCCACCAACCTTGGGAACGAAGATGTCATGTCCATAAGGGCCTGTAGTACTGACTCACTTAATCTCCAAACCGGAATGCAACAATATTAGGTTTTGCTGTTTAGCAGTAGAATATCTGATGAGTGGGTGGTACCTACCCAGAGGCTACCAAGGGCTACCAACTAATAAATTATCATAATATTCTACGGTAACAAAAAAATATGATTAAAAATATTCAGGAGTGCTTGGACACTCGTATAGTGTTGCCTTGACGTTCCTTCGACCTTGAATCTTTACTCAACAACTTATATTTTAAATAATAGTGTAATACCACTATTGTAGTAAATTCATATAACGAAGTAGATCTTAAGGTGGCTTGCCACGGTGCGTGATTCTGTGTATTATTCAGGGACGGCGACGCATTGCACCGCTCCGCGGCTTTTTCAAAGCTGCCTTTCGACCTGGAGAGGTCTTGAGATTATAATGATATATTTATTTTTAAATGTTCACAATAAGCATCTTTTATTGAAAAGTATTTTTTTTATAAGTATGCATAACTTTATATTAGTATACCTAACATAGATTCATAATTTCGTATTAGGCGTATAGAGCTACTATACCCCTCACTCAGCTCACTTTCATCAAGTCATAATTTGATTTATTCTACTTCGTTACTTAGTGTTCGTCGTATTCACAAAAATCTTGATGTTTGTTAATAAATAAAAAAAGATTAACGAAGCTATCCAAAATCAAATCTATAATAGAAAAAAATGAGAGTCTAATAATACCACGAACGCAAAAGTCTGCCTGTGACAAATGACATTTAAAATAAGAATATATACTTTTTTAATATCATCAGAATTCTCAAGCCATCTTGATAATAATACAAGACAGTCACAGTTCGGTAGCGCCAGCTGGTCCAGCACCTGTCGCGGCGCGTGCCTAGTCCTGCGTAGATCCTATGAAGGGGGATCTAATAATACATACAACCTTCTTTGTCAGTTTGGAGTCGTAACTTCATGTTTATTCCCTTTGTGTATTTTTAATATAAATTCATAATATATCGTGTTAATATTACGATTTAACAGGGACGTGTCACATCGAAAATGTTTTGATTGTATTACCCTTCTTAGTAAGTTATTTTAATAGTTTTTTAAATACATTTAATGTTAAGGTCATTGCTATCGATATAAAGGCATTTAATAAATAATTTAACAACTGTTAGTCCAATAGGTCGTATGTGTTGTGTACTTTACAGTAGTGCATGCAACGTTTTTTTCTTGTGTGTCAGTTCATTATTTGTAATATTCCCTTCCTCTGTTTACTACGAAAACAATGTTTATGCAGACACATAAACTAATAAATGAAAAATCAATAACATAACGTTTTGCAGTTTAAAATTGGAACATGGGTTTTTTTTTATAAAGTTTTTGTGGTGACAGTAGCGAATTGGTTTTCTTTTTAAAGGTAAGGTGAAGTGCGAGAGAGACAAAACTACACTGAATTGCACTGTCTCTTTCTAGATATTGTTAAGATAAATTATTTCTAAGTTTAATCTTTACTTTTTTTCGAGTAATTAGTATCATATGTTAATTTTCGGTTCATAATTTATCTCATATAGAAAATACTTCGTCCTACTGCTCCGAGTTTCGTGAAAGATGGACAAAAAAACAAACACAGTTTCGTATTCATAATATAAATAAGGTAAATATATGGTCATACTTCACTTAAATAAACGTACTTATTTTAAATATGTCATTCAAAATAATCTCTTTCAAAGGAACTCGCAACGCCAACTCCGAAATAACAACGCGATCATTATATGGTCTGTCGGTCTGTCTGTGCCGGACCGTGACAATTGCTACGGATGTTGGGAAACTATGGTGTTCTGAGATCTCTATCTACAGTATGTATCTCAATATAAAAAATACTGATTCTTTTCGAACGGTATACGAATTATTCGAAATTTTTCTATACTATACGCTATCGTAAACATAATTTACAATTAGATTTAGACAATACTTAACTATTAAATTAGATTCTGTTTGTGATTTTGGACCGGTGAATTTGGACTACAGGACCGGGAGAATTGGCGTGCCTTAATGAATGCAGAGTGGATTAATGTGGGCTGAATATAATGATTGTGATTTTGACATTTTATGGATAAATAATATATGATAATAATATTTAAAATAACTGAAATCACATCGGTACTAATGAAAGTGCTGTTTAAACGCGTTTATAAAAAATCTAACGTTATAAAATATTATATAGATTCAAATTATTTAAAAGAAATTATTATTTTGTGTAATTTTATGTCGTTTTTATTCAACTCTATGTATATTTTTATATAATTGAATAATAATATATTTACGTTAAAATAGACTTCTACAAATAATCAAGATTATTTTTATAATTTAAAATTTTTATATGATTATTTTAAATTTTCCTATAAAAGTGTAATATGTATTTTGTTTGTTTTTTTTTTTTAATTTTAATTTTATATATTATAAAAATGTCTGTACATAGTTTACATCAAATATTATTTAATAAAAATTTAAATGTCAATTAAATTAGATTTAAAAAAATTTTGAAATCAAACAAAAATTATAATAAAATAACTTTTTCTTTTGTATCGTGTAACAATACATCAATGTTTCTATCACTTAATAGACACATAGCATTGTAGTCATAAGTAATACAGGCTAATGTGATATTAAATATATCGTAGAGATCATGAGACAAATTGATAATGATGGATACAGCTCGAAAGCAATAGATTTCACTCTTAAATTAGTTATTAGTTACTAAATGTGCCGCGGTTTCACCCGCGTATAAATAAAAAAAATCATTAAGAGCAGACTATGTATGTATGAGTATTTTCAAACAACCTACTCTACACTACTCTACTCTAAACTACATAAAAAGATACATATTTATAGACAGTTAACTGATATATACCACCACAAGCTGAACACTATTTAATATGATTGGTCATATAGATCTGAGTTCAACTCACATTAGAAGAACAGTTATTTTATAGCAATTGTATCGAAAAAATATTCGACGTGATTCTTTAAATTGACATAACTTTATTATTTATAAACCGGTTGAAATAAAATAAACACTAAATTTTAAGTGAAATTAGCCACAATACATTAGTGAAACGCAATCAAATCCGTTTCTAAGATTAGCGTGCACAAACGCACAGACAAACAGACAAAAATTCTAACAATGATTGTTTTGGGTTCTACTGCTTTGATAAAGGCCCCCGGTAATAATTTTACTCATATATCTTCCATGTACAGACAGCGATCAGTTACGGACATATTATATGTATAGATTATGAAAAAAATGAACTAAATATGATTTTACATTAAATTTCTCGATACGGTAGTTACTTTATAAAATTCTAATAGTTTGATAGATGATGGATAAGTGATCAATAGGAAAGTATTTTTGAAAATTCATTCGTCGTGTCGTTTTGAAAACAGATGTTTATGTTTTTATTTATAATTGATAGCGTTTATATAATGTTTATACGGAACTCGACGCAAACATATGGTAAAAATGAGGGCGCCAGAAGAGCCTAAAACATTTAATAAATATAATATAGTTCTAGATTGAATGCAGACTGGTTTTGGATAATCCCAAAGAGCACTCGGCTATTTTATTAATAAAATGACAAAGTCCTATGTACAAATATTAAATTGCACGATGACTTGGATAAATCCTGGTGTAGAACCTTTAGTAATTATAATCATAACGTTAAAAGAAACAATAGTAAGAAAGCATACGAGTGAAGTGTTTAGTACGTGATCACTTTCACCCATTGGATGTAAGATTTGATGTGATAAATCCAATGTCTAAGAGCGTTGGTGACCACTTACCATCAGGTGGCCCATATGCTCGTCCACCTTCCTTTTCTATAAAAAAAAAAAAAAAAAAAAAAAAAAAAAAAAAATATATATTAATACTGCCACGCTGATTGTTACCAGCATAATAGTGGACTCTAATAAGGCAAAAAGAAAATCTAATGGAACATTGAAATTGATAAAATTACCAATTTACAAAACTGAAGAAGAATTAGAAAAACATGAGATTAATATTTATAATTCCAAAGATGTCAAATATAAATATTGATAACAAATACATACTAATATGTTAAAAGCCGATTTAATCAATAATACCCAAAAACAGGTGTATATTATTATATACAGATTTTCTTATCAGGGTTTAGAAACTTTGTTACTTACGAATTACGAAGTGCACATCAGTTGAGCCGTCTTTATCATTGACAGCTTTCGACAAAATTTGACCGATTTTATATATGTAAATCTATGGCTCAGTATCAGATTTCATTTATTGTATCATGTTATCAGGGAGATTGGCTATCGCCTTAGAGAGAGGGGATTTTACAGTCGCTCCGGGTCCTACTTGACGCAGAGGTTGTCCATTGCCGTACAGCGTGGAAATGCGGCCTGCATTATGGGCAGCATTGCGACGGGTGGGAACCGGGAGGTACTATTTTAAAAAACGAATTTATAAAAAAAAAAAAATTGACAATGAAATTGAGTTATATCCAATAATACGAATGTAAAAGTTACAACAAACATTTTTAATAAATTATTTATTATATTTATTCATTTCAATTACATATGTATATATAAGCGCAAACACGAGATCTCCTAAACTATCCGCGTCATCATCATCGTGACCAGCCCACTGCCACTTCAGCCTACTAATTTTGCAAGCTATGTCGGTGACTCCGGTTCTTTTCCGGATAATCTCATTTCTGATCTTATCCTTCAAAGATACTCCGAGCATAGCTCGCTCCATAGCACGCTGAGCCACTTTGAATTTGTGGACTAGTCCTGTAGTTAGTGTCCACGTTTCGGCACCGTATGTCATGGCAGGTAAGACGCATTGATTGAAGACTTTCGTCTTCAAACATTGCGGTATGGACGACGTGAGGACTTGACGAAGGTTGCCAAATGCTGCCCTTTTTTTTTTTTTTTTTTTTTTTTTTTTTTTTTTTTTTTTTTTTTTTTTTAACGCAGTGGAAACCTTCAGAAAGGTACCCAGCTCTCATTGGGGGGAACTCGGTTATGTGGGATTCTTACCCACTAAAACCACTGCGATGGCCGTCCTCGGCACGGATCGGAGAGGCTACGGGATCGTGTTGATATAACGCATCCGCGGCCTCTCCCGTACTGTGCACCGCCCGATGCTCGGCGGAGCTCTCCTCAGGGGGCGAAGGTTATCTCGCCCCCCCCGCACTCCTCGCTAGTGCGTACGGCAGCGCGAGGCCACCCCGGCTGCCGTCCTCCTCAGGGCCGTCTGAAATAAGACACGCGAGGCCCCCACCTCACGCATCCTCGGCCCCAGGGTCACGCCCTATCTTTTAAGCCCCGGGCGTCGGGGCTGTGGGAGGGCCGAGACGACGCCGACGTCGTCTCCGCTGAGCAGGATCGGCCCTTTCCCGTTCCCGCTCCGCCGTCTCCTTCTGGACCATGACGGTCTCACAGAAGGAGGCTACGGCCCTCCACGCCGATTCCCTGCGGAGCATCGCCGACACGACTGCTCGCAGGGAGAGGTCTTGTCCGATTTCGCGGACCAGAATCTCCCTCTCCGCATTCCACGCGGGGCATACCTCCAGCGTATGCTGAGCGGTGTCCCGGTCCGCACCGCAGTGGTGGCACATCGCCGACGATTCGCGTCCGATCTTACACAGGTATTCTCCAAAACAACCGTGACCGGTCATTACCTGCGTAAGTCGGAAGGTGACTCGTCGCTTTCGTCTCATCCAGGCTTCGAAGGCTGGCAGGATCGCTCCAACGACACGTTTGCGCGCGAACCGTTCTTCGCAAAGACGGTCGCGCCACGTCGCAAGAGCCCTCCAGTGTTCCCGCCGCTTCAACGCCTCGAGCGTACTCGGAGGGGGCGCGGTTCCACTGTTCTGACGGAGGATGCGGGTCTTGTGATAGACCCTTGCATCCATATCCGCCAGAATATCCAAGGGTGGAAAGCGCGCTAGGATGGTTGCCGCCTCGTAGGATATCGTGCGATATCCCCGCACTATGCGGATGGCCACTCTCCGCTGCGAACTTTGGATCTTAGTCCTGCAGCGGCGGACGCCCGATAGCCTGTGAGACCAAACGGGTGCCCCGTAGAGTGCCATCGATCGCACGACACCGGCATAAAGACGGCGAACTTCTTCCCTCGGTCCCCTGAGATTAGGCAGCAGTCTGTGCATGGCACCCGCTACCTTCTCGATTCGAGGGGCTAGGCGCTCGAAGTGCTCTTCGAAGCCCCAGCGACCGTCCAGGGTGAGGCCCAGGTATTTCATATACCTGGCCACTTGGACGTTTGAGTCACCAACGCGGATGTGCGAGTCGGGCGGTTCCCTGCTCCTTGGCAGTTTATGGAACCATAGCGCCTCCGTCTTATGGGATGCTATCCGAAGGCCCAACTCGCAGATCTTATCGACGACGATATTCACCCCGAGCTCGGCGAGCTCTTTGGTTCTCTCAAAATTCTCTCCCGACGCCAGCACCAACGTGTCGTCTGCATAGCAAACGATGTTGACACCTTCAGGGAGAGGGACACGGAGGACTGCGTCGTAAGCGAGATTCCACAACAGTGGCCCCAAAACTGACCCCTGTGGAACCCCACAGCAAACCTCTCTCCGGGTCCTCATACCGTCTTGCTCCATATACGAAACGTATCTGTCGCGCAAATAGTCACTGACGATCGCCTGCAGGTAGGAAGGCACACGATGGTGTAAAAGTGCCTCCCTGATTGTGTCCCAGGGCAACGTGTTGAATGCGTTGACGATATCGAGACTTATCGCCAACGCCACGCCACCCCGGGCCACCGCCTGCTCCGACAGAGAACGGACGTGCAAGATCGCGTCAACAGTCGAACGACCCTGTCGGAAGCCGAACTGGCACTCAGCCAGGTCGGGGCCGACACACGACAGATGCCTACACAGACGAGAAGCGACAATCCGCTCAAAGAGCTTGCCAGCCTCGTCCAGCAGACATATGGGACGATATGCAGAGGAAGATTCTGCAGCCCTGCCATCCTTCTTCAAGAGAACCAAATTCGCCTCCTTCCAGACTTTGGGGAATGTGCCAGTACGGAGGCAGCTGTCGAAAAGCCGCCTCAGCCTATTCCCCAACGAAGCCGAGGCTAACACCAGCACCCGCCCCGGAATCCCGTCGGGACCAGGCGCGGTGTTACGAGCCCGCATGCGATCGACCGCAAGGCTCAGCTCCTGTTCGGTCACCCCCAGCCCGCTGGACCAGACCGGTATTGGTAGGGGGACCCTGGGACTTGACCGGATTACCGGGAAAAGGACTTCCATCACCCTCCTCAGTAAATCCGGATCTATGGTCTCCGTCAGAGGGGGCATCCACGGGCGCAATTTGCCCAACACCATACGGTATGGACGCCCGAACGGATCTCTGTCGAGTCCCTCCAGGAGCTCGTTCCAGGAACGAGCGTTGGCGTTCGAGATCTCGACTCGGAGCGCCAACTTGGCTATCCGGAACGCCTCGTATGCTTCAGCTTTCTGGTCTAGTTGCTCGCCTTCTTCTCCGGGTACGGGTGTACTCACGGCGCGCGCGCAGACAGGACTCGCGCAGTTGAGCGATCTGTGCTGACCACCAGTACACTGCCCGACGCTCAGGGCGGCCCGCTCGGGGCATAGAGACGTCGCAGACTGACGTCATCGTATCCCGGAAACGAACTGACTCCACCTCTGGATCGGACAAAACCTCTTCGGCGTTTTCTGACCAGGCCGCAACGATGGCAGCGGCTTCGAGAAAGTCTCGGTTAAGCTGCTTAAGGGACCATCGACGCAGCAGGTTGCCTCCTCGATGATGAGTGGGGTGTTTAGGACGGCGGAGAGCTACATCGAATACGATGTAGCGATGGTCGGATAGTGTGACCACCTCTTCTGCGACGCGCCATCCTGACACCATGCGAATGGCAGCGGGCGTCGCCCATGTGAGATCGATGACCGACTCACCCTGCCATCGCACGCATGTGCTCTCCGAACCTCGGTTCAGTAACCGGAGGTCCAGAACAGCCGCCCACTCAAGTAATGCCTCTCCTTTTGGATCGTCTCTGGGGTTACCCCAAGCCCTGGAGTGAGCGTTGAAGTCCCCTAAGACGATCAAGGGACGGGGTAAGCATCTGTATATGCAGCTTGCTAGCCCATCTAGGTACACCTCGTAGTCGGCGAGGGACCTATTGGGAGAGACGTAGCACCCTACGATGGCCAAAGGGCCCCACCGAACAGCTACAAATCCCTGCCCCCTTTCAAGCAGGGAACAAGGTGGGACCCCTTCACCGCCCGCCCAATACACGGCGACGGTTCCAGTGACGTCCCCAAACCAGCGAGGGTGGATGGGGACATTATAGGGCTCCGCCACGATCGCAAGACCTGTGGACCGCTCCGCAACGGTCTGCATCAGCAATTGCTGAGCGTTGCGGCAGTGGTTAAGGTTCGCCTGAATCACCCCTACACCCGCGAATTGGAAACGTCCATTGCCTCCTGCAGGCTAGGGCCCGGTGCTGAGGCGAGAGCCTCGACGGTCGTCTGGGTTAAGACAGGAGAAGCTTCGTTCTTCCTCCTTCCTTTCATTGGGCAAC
The DNA here is from genome assembly GCA_905147175.2 of Nymphalis urticae. Taxonomy (NCBI): domain Eukaryota; kingdom Metazoa; phylum Arthropoda; class Insecta; order Lepidoptera; family Nymphalidae; genus Nymphalis; species Nymphalis urticae. The sequence goes on along the minus strand of LR990004.1, from coordinate 2,264,950 downwards.
ACCCTTTGGTGCCAAGACGGTGAGCCGATGGACGACCCATATCCGCGCACAAAGGGCACTTCATCGACCGAGAGGTGCAATCCTTCGCCCTGTGGCCAATCTCTCCACAAGTGAAGCACCTATCACTTCGGTCGACGGTGCTTGAGCACCTCAGCCCTACGTGACCCTTCTCGAGGCACCGATAGCAGCGTAAAGGTCTGCTCTCCAGTGCCTCGACTCTTGCGGAACCCCATCCGATGTGGATCCGTCCCGCCGCCGTTACTTTGCGTACGGCGGCGAGAGGACATCGGACCCAGACGACGCCTAGGGACATGGGCGTTCGACGGATCTCACCCACCTTAACATTCTCCGCCGAACATCCACCTACTTCCGCGACAGCCGACGCGACTTCAGTTGGCGTCGTGGCATCGTCCAAGTCCAAGACCTTAAGCTCGCCCGTTTTAATCGGGCGAGCTATCCTCACACTGAAGTTCGTGAGGACTTCACGCATCTGTGTAGCGAGGCGGTCGGCCTTCTCATGACAGTCGGGGCCGCTGATGTTAAGCAGCATCCCGCCTGTCAGGGCCCTTTTAAGGCCAACCGTCTCGATGCCGAGGTCAGACAGCTTAATTCTGTTTTTGGCAGCTGTCATGACCTCAGCATATGCTGTCTGCCCACCTTGTTGAATAGTCACCGAGACCGCTGCGGTCTTCGGGACTATCTGCCGTCTCTTTTTACGCCGCTTCTTCGCCTCCTTTTGAGGTTGACGAGGAACGGCTTTTGGCTGCGACTTGGGCGTTGTCTTCCTCTTTGTCACCGACGCCCAAGTCTCAGGTGGCGTCGCAGAAGTTTTTGCCTGCGGTACCATGCTATCCACCGCAGGCAAATCTATAACAGGTGGGTGAGCGGGTGTCTTGTTCCCACCTTTCCTTTTCTTCTTTTTATTTTTCTTTCCCTTATTAAGTGGCTCTTGCGCTACCTCCACCGCCACTGCCTCTGGTGCTGGCTTCCTCCCCAACGGAGGTCTTATGACCCGGTCGGGAAAAATTTTGGCCTCGAAAGCGGCCAGCTTAGCCTCTATTATGGCCTCGAGCCGCTCGGAAAGCCCGGCGTCACTGTGTCGAGACACATACGAGGCAACAGGACTGGTCTGGACGGGTGAAGCTTTAGAGCCAACTGCCGCTACGACACGCTTTGCAGCAGAAGCCTGTTTTCTCGAAGCAGCAGTTGTCTCATCTGGCTTATGTGCCACGCGTGTTGGCGCAGGAGGGCTCTCCCTGGCTCTGGTTAATACCAACTCCTGCGTTAGTGCCTCGACACGTTCGCTGAGCTGGGCGTTCTTGGCGCGAAGTTCAGTAATTTCACGCTCCAACCTCATAAAATCATCATTAACGACTCGTCGTCGTGTTAGTTCCGCCACTGCAGCAGTCACTCTGCGTGTGGCCACACGTAGACTGCGGACAAGGCTCCCTTTGATATTGCGAGAGCGGTCCGCAACCTTTTCAATCGCCAGTAGGTCGTTGGCAATGCAGGCACTTAGTTCGTCCGATTGACGTGCCTGCATTTCGACCACAAGCTCGTCGGGTCCAGGGAGACTCCTCTTTGCCCTCCTCGCAGCTGGCGCTACAGAGGGATCGAAGAGCTCGTCCTCGGTATCCACGTCAGAAGCTGGGTCGTTGGCTTCCAACATCCTTACTGATAGGTGACTGAGACAACTCTGGTCCGAATCCTCACCCATTTTGTCTTCTTCGGCCGTACTAGGATCCAGTGCACCCGGGCGTATAAAACGCCCAGTCTGATCCCGTTGTAGTCTCGCTGGTGGTTTTGCCATGTCGGCACGCGACCTACCTCTCCCCGCCCGAGCCTTCGGCACCTTCGGAGGTGGCAGTGCGTCGCTTGAAGCCGACTCTGGCCCAGGTGGTTCCCTTCTCTTTTTATTCATACGAGTACGGCCCTCCGGCCCCGCTTGTGCACTGTCGGATATTCCCACATTTTCCAGGCTGCGAGAACGTCTGGAGTCTCCTCGACTCTTGTCGCCCGTAAGGGCGTATGGGTGGCAAATGCTGCCCGCTGGCTGAGCTTGCGCGCACTGCGATGCAGCTACTGCGCACTCAGTATTGCCTCCTTGGCCAACTTCAACTATTTTAACTTGGGTGTTTTCCAAAATATCCATATGATTCCCACGAGTGTGGGGGAAAAACGGTCCATCCAGGCGGTGCCCCCTGCACCTGGATAAGCCTAACGTGACTCGCCACGGGTTTCGGCCGGTACCCTGACGAGGAACGCAGTAGCAACTGAACTTCCCATCAGCCATGCATCCCCTCACGCTGCGTCGCCACTTGGGATTCGGGGTAATTTTTTAGAGAGATTTTCTTTCTCATGGTCCGGCCAGTTAAGGCAAGACCCTCGGTCCCATACGAGGCCGTGAGACATGTCCACGACACCTCAATGCATGGGATTACGATTTGAAGGACGGTGGCATAGCCTACTCGGTGGCAGGGTAAGTGCACACCGAGCCCATCCTTGCCTCCATAATTGTGTCTGAGACACTCTCCTGGTTGCCCGGACCGCTCACATAGTCTACTCTGTTGATCAGAGAGGTACCAGGAGCGGCCCGTGTGACACGAAGTCCCTTAGTCGCCTCTTACGACACCCACGGGAAGAGATGGGGGAGTGCTATTCTAAACCCGGCACTCCACGGGGATGCCAAATGCTGCCCATCCCAAGCGAATTCTTCGATCGGCTTCCTTCTCGAAGTTGTTTCTACCGACTTGTATAACCTGTCCTAGGTAGGTTATATATTCCCTAACAACTTCGAGAGGTTTCCCTTCGACGTATATCGGTCCCGGCACAACATGCCTATTGAAAATAACCTTGGTCTTGTCCAAGTTCATACCGAGACCGACACGCCGGGAAGATTCACTAAGGCTACGCAGCATTCTAGTTAGTTGTTCCAGCGACTCCGCTATGATGACGATATCATTGGCAAATCGAAGGTGTGAGATGTACTCGCCGTTTACATTGACTCCACATCCAGTCCAATCCACCGTCTTGAACATGTCTTCCAACGCGTTGGTGAACAGTTTCGGAGATATTACATCCCCCTGTCTCACCCCTCTGCGCAGTTGGATCGCCTTCGTCTTACAGTCCTGAATGTGGACAGTCATTGTAGCGGCGTTGTATAGACATCTCAGTACCTCGATGTATCTCCAGTCGATATGACATCTCTGCAATGAGTCGAGCACTGCCCAGGTTTCGATGGAGTCGAGGCTTTCTCGTAGTCCACAAATGCCATACACAGCGGCTGATTGTACTCTTCGGTCTTCTGCACAATCTGCCGAACAGTATGAATGTGGTCCACGGTGCTGTAGCCTGATCGAAAGCCGGCTTGCTCTGGGGGCTGGAACTCGTCAAGTCGTCTGGCGAGACGGTTCGTGACGACTCTTGAGAACAGCTTATACACGTGACTCAGGAGAGAGATTGGTCTGTAGTTTTTCAAGAGGGTTTTATCACCTTTCTTGAAAAACAGTACCACCTCACTCCCGCTCCACGTTTCCGGGGTCTTGCCATGTTGGATGACGGAATTAAAGAGGCTTGCTAGCTCTTTCAGGACCGGAGTCCCGCCTGCCTTAAGCAACTCTGTTGTGATTCCGTCATCTTCCGGAGCTTTGTTGTTTTTAAGCTGTTCTAGAGCCGCCCTAATCTCGCTTTGGTCAACGACCGGGAGCTCCTCGGAGTAATGGCGCGTAAGAGGGGCGCGCTGGTCATCAGGACTGATTCCTACAGGTTTATCCGATCTTGAAGAGAACAACTGCCTGCATAAAACCTCTCTACTTCTCCGACAATCTCAGGCCTAGAGGTAACGACCCCACCATTTTCAGTTTTAAGTTTTGTCAGATGCGGCCTCCCAAACTTGCGAGCGAACACTTTCGATCCCCGATTTTGCTCAATCGCAGCCTTGATGGCACGGGTATTAACTTGAAATTATTCACAGTTACCCCTTCACTGACGAAAACGCACACTATGAATGGATTTTATACAATCCTTGTCCAAAATCCATTTCTCTTCTAATCTACTGAAGCCGAGACGATAAGCTAGTTATATATTTAATCTATTAATACTAAACAAATGTACGTAAGATAATTTTCGACGTTTATTGTTATATAAATTGTACGAAATTTCAAAACGAAACTCACCCTGAATTTATTTTAAGCGTGCCCATTTTTTTATAAAGATAATAAGAACTTTCTAATGTTTATTAAATAAATCACGATTCATATTTTGTGAATTTTAGTAGAAATGACCATTAAGTCACCTTATCGTTATACCAGATCGAATCGCGTGGGGTTCTGTTAAGCAGTTTCGAGAAAACAGGCTCGCGTGGTTCAAAGAATGCCTTAATAGCTGCGATTATTGTTTCATGTTTGACTTAATAACTAAATATAATTTATTAATGAAATAACGTGTTATATTTTTATCATTACATTCATTTTTAATTGATTGTGGAATTTTTTAACTTTTTAAACTCGTAAATTTTATTGTACATTCTCAGTTATCTTTAACTTATATTATGCTTAGTTTAGTAGTTTTTGATTATGATGGTGTTAATTTTCTGACATCCTGATAGAGTCCCAATATGCTTAGCAAATGTTTCCTCTCTTATACCGTACCGTACCGTACCGTACCGTAACAGTCTGTGAATGTCCCACTGCTGGGCTAAAGGCCTCCTTTCCCTTTTTGAGGAGAAGGTTTTGGGCCTTTTTTCGCCACGCTGCTCCAATGCGGGCAGAATTTCAGTGAAATTAAACACATCCCTCTTATAGTACTTGTAAAAAAGATTTTATTAAGCTCTACGGTGTTCAGTGTTATTATGTATGTGTTCATATGTTATTTTGTCTTCTAATTATTTAATAATAATTATTTATATTTTATAATAATCTTTAATTAATCACATATTGATTGATTTTTCATACACAATCGTTATCTGATAATATTTTTACTTTCGAATTTCATAATATAAAGAGTACAATGATTAATTGTCATCGCTTGGTTAATTTATAACCTTTTATTCGTTATTCATTAGACACCAAGAGAAGTCGATCTTATCTTCATCTATATATTTTGCGTGTACTATAACCGAACATTGTTTTATAACTTTGAACCTTATTATATAATAATAGAGTTATTTTTTGTGTATCAAGTGTTTTTTTAAGTCTATTAAACTAGTTTTTGATTAATAGACAATGATTGCTTTTACAAAATGATTGAAGCAGATTTGTGTTATATTGTACTCGGAATTAAGCATTTAATCAAAATCGAATTCAATGTAAAGCTACTACTGTTTTGGAATGTAGATTTTACTGTGAAGAACCGACAAGAAACTGAATATGAATTCGTGAATGGTTCACGCAGCTATTGCAGTTGACTGCTCCGCACACGATCGTGGATTCGATCTACGAATCAATCTATTTGATCTAAAGAATGGGAATGAATACTGACCATTCGTTCCCAATCTTTTGGATGTTTACTGAAGACTGGACAGCTATATTTGTTTTTGGCAAGTTTCCGGACATCCACGAGTTTTGATTCCCTTTGTGTTTGAATCGCGTAAACGATTATTTATTTAAACGTAATAATATTTAAAATAAATTATAATTTATTTTTAAAATGTAGGTGTTATAACTTGTGATTTTTGTAAGCTAAATAAATTCTGGAATTCTATATCAGGGTACATTAACAGAGGTACACCTAAACAGGCTTGCTATGTTTTTATTTAGGGAATATTTATCAAGCTGCTCATTGTAAAATTTTATCTAGTAACATTTTGAATTTTTTTTTATCGTAAAATAAATAAATAAATAAAATGGAGCAGTGACTTTTCCAATATGGCGGTGTGAGCGGCAAAGATACGAGTTAGCAACGTTGGAAATTCGGAAATAGCACATCAAAATCTATGAAAATGCTAATCTTAAAAGCTCTCAAAAAATTTCCAAGTAACCCCCTTTTTTCGGGCCAAATAACTTTACTATAAAGACTAAGATGGACTTTGGAATAGTAACTACAATAAGTTCAATTGTTTATACATGTAATTTGTACACATTTTTAAGATTCTCTCAAACAAACAGAATTTTAAATGACATAGATAATTTAAATAAATAAAATAGCAGATTAAATACAAAATCGAATAGCAAGTAAAAAAAATTAGATGACAGATAATAAAAAATGAATTAAAATGGGAGTTGACAGTGAAAAATGACAAACGAAATCGTCTCCATAATATACGTTTAAACAAAATGTTACTATTAAAATAATGAATAGATAAATTATCATTCAAATACTCTGCGGTTCGAGTCAATATCATGTTATATTTTTATTTCTCAATTTAGATATGGCATCCGGTCTTACGCATCGCATATAATGTAACTTTGATATTTATTGCCATTGATATAAAGACTATAATAAAATTACATGTATTCTATAATTTAACATCATTAAATTAATCAGCTGATTTTGATTACTTTTTTTCCAAAACTGAACTGGAACCGGTCAGGTTGATTTCATGTTTTTATTATGAACTATTATTAAAATATAACGGACTTATTTATAAAAATCGTTTAGTGGGTAATTAGTTAAATAATGTTGTGTTCTTCTTCTTTCGAATGTCAAATCAAGAATGAGAGAAAGAGATAAATCATTGATTAACCTAATAGGCGCTAAGCAACGTTTTGGTATTACCAGTCATTTATTTACAAAATGTTATCGCATATTTATTTAAATTTATTATTTACCAAATACATTATAAATAAATAAAAAATAATTTAAAATAGGAAGGCAGAAAGGCAAATGTAACCTGAAAATGTGCAACTGATTGTAAGTGGTCACAACCTAGACTATTTCTGAAATCTTTAATGCGCTACCAATCTTGGAAACTAATGTTCCAATCTTGGGTCCTATGCGCTGTAATTATACTGGTTTAGTTATTGGAACGCGAAAATAATAAGTATTGTTCTTTTGCATTAGAAAAATTGATGAGGAAAAAAACGATGATTTTTAGTTGTTATTGTGTTTGTGTGTCAGATGTGGGAAGACCAGGGGAACGCTTTCAAGAAGCAGTGTGTAGTAAGAGCTCGTACTTCGAAGTAACAAACTCCCTCTCTATTCATCTTAATATTATCAATTTATCCAGTCAGCTATAGCGATCAAATTATGGATACCAGAAATGATGAATTGATATTAAATTTTCCTTTCTTTTTCAGTATCAACAGATACCAAACAGACTCTTTGATGGATTTGAAAAGATCATCGATATTAGCGAGAGATATAATTTTAGTTAATAGTATTATTATTTCACGTAACACGTTTAAATTTGTATCTTAAATATATAAATAAATATGACATGTAACAATAAACAATACACAAATAAAAAGCGAAACATTTACATGATATGTAAATTCGTAATCGCCGTAGTCACGGGAACCGACTAGTTATGTCTCGTGTGTTTAAGGTGAACGCACTGTTTCGGTTCTGTACTCGGATTGAGTCATCAAACAATACCAGCCATTATTCTACCCACTCGCATGAGATTAGATATTAACTAAGATCTGTTCTAGTTTGTTCGTTATTTTCTAACAAAGTTAAATATGAATCTACGTATCAGCAGATGCATAAGGTGTGTGCAATTACATGTTATATTTATGTGTACACATCTTAGCGCTCTTGGCTCACTGAGACTTCGAGCGTCAGAAGAGTAAGCGTAAGATTTCAATTGTCAGACGACGTCAGCGTAAGATTTGTTATTTACACATCAAATATCGTGAGTACCTTGACACTCGAACTACTTTTTTGTAATTCAAGTGTAATTTAACATTAATATAATTGTTTTTGTACATACATTCAATGATACTCTAAACTAGGAAGACCCGTGTCTTAGGAGCCAGTGCCAACTATCTTGTGTTTATTTTATTTTTAAACTTTTTAATAAGTCTACAAATAAACATAGTAATTTAATGTACACTGCCATTACTGTATGAAACAAAAACAAACTGAAACATTATAATAATAGTAATCTAATAATACTAACGGCATTTTTATCGATGACGACACAACCACAGCCACAAGATGGCTGCCTGTTTGGAACGTCAAAGTGAAAAAGAGAAAAATAAACAATCAATTTCGTCTAAAAATTGATATTCTCGATCTGTAACGGCGTTACAGTCTCGCAGTCATATAAAATGATATAATAATATGTTAACAGCCTGTGAATGTTCCACTGCTGGGCTAAAGGCCTCCTCTCCCTTGCCACCACGCTGCTCCAGAGTGGGTTGGTGGAATACACATGTGGCAGAATTTCAGTGGAACTAGACACATGCAGGTTCCCTCACGATGTTTTCCTTCACCGTAAAGCACGAGATGAATTATTATCACAAATTAAGCATATGAAAATTCAGTGATGCTTGCCCGGTTAGAACCTACGATCATCGGTTAAGATTCACGCGTTCTTACCACTGGGCCATCTCGGCTTTCAATAATATGCTATTTAAATTAATTGCATTTAAAAAATAGCAATATACAGTTAGTTACATATTTTTTATATATATGCTATGTCAGCGCATTTTCCAATTTATGCTGCAGAAACTGTAAAATATACACGAGATTTATTTATTTTATATTATAAAAATCGTATGCAAAATATACCTTCGAATATCGATAGCTCATATTATATTGTCTATGAAAATGTAAGAACAAAATAAATATATATATTATAAGCGGTTATCTGTAAATAATAATTACCGTTTATACTTTGAAATTAGGAACAATATTGTCACAGATATTTGATAAAGGTAAATTGCGATACTTTAGTCGCTTAGTTTAATTCTGATTATTATTATATTTATTTAACGATATCATGGGGTTAAAATTAATAAGATTTTAATAAAAAGTAACGAATTAAATAAAAACATTTATCTTTGTTATCTATCTTTTTTTGTTAGCAATTAATATTTATTTTATTATTTTTATTTACCGTAGTGGAATTTCGACTACTTGGTTTTTTACCGATTGTATGTCGATTGTATTTTTATTGAATAGACTACACTACTACCAGTACTAGTACTAGTATAGTAGACTTAAGGGTGTACGAGGAACTTTAATGAGTAGAAGGTGTTTAAGCTTTTAATAAAATTAAAATATTATATCATTTAATTTAAACCTTCAACGGTATAACATCCTTATTTTAATGAGTTATTAATCTAGATACAAAGCAAAATAATGTTCAAGCGAAAACAATCCTAACATACTAGTGATAAATACTAAATTCGATTACAAGAATTTGCGTTATGTAATTTGTACGGTACATTGTATGAAACTATAAAGGAAAAACATTTAAGACAGGAAATTGACGTAGATGTTAAATAGGTTAAAATTCACCGTTTACGGTTGTTTATAATACATAATTCCCATGCCACAATTGTTAATATTTTAATGTATTTTTTGTTTTATTGTTTGATAAAATGTACCGTATAAAGAACCTAAATTGACAACTAAAGAAGGTGAAACAGTTAGGTTAAGGCGTATGTTTGTTGTAGTTCTGATCAACATTTTCGTTTAACTAATTTGAATCGACTATTACCATAGTCTGATGGTAGGGGTTTGTGCAAGTGCATCTGGGTACTACCCACTCATAAGATACTCTACTGTTAAACAGCAATACTTAGTATTGTTGTGATCCGGTTTACAAGTGAGTAAGCTAGTGTAACAACAGGCACAAGGGACTTAACATCTTACTTCCCAATGGTTTTTATTTCTTACATCACCAATGTCTATGGGCGGTGGTTATCACTTACTATCAGGTATCCCACATGCCTGTCCGCCTGCCTATAACAAAAAAAAAAACAGAAAAAAACGTCTCATCTCTTAAGGTGCGTCCAAGTTCATTTTTCATAGGGTTCCGCTGTCTTCATAAAGTCATCGACATATCTGGACTGCGCCCTACGCTCCGCTTTCACGATCTACACTCTTGTACTCGTCTGCTCCAAGAGGCATCGATTCTTCGACATTCACCAACCCACTGCCACTTCTGACTGTTAATTTAGCAAACAATATCAGTTAATCTGGTAAAAAAAACTATTATTACAGAATATTAAAGTACCTACGTCTTGAGCATTTATTAATAATAAATTATCTTAATAATAATTACATAAAGTTATGCCTCGACTAGATAAGTCCATAACATCTTAGTTTCCAAGGTTTGTGGCTCATTGGCAATGGAATTGTTAGTATTTATTACGGCGCCAATATCTATGGGCGGTGGTGACCACTTCAACTACCAGGTGGCTCATTGACCTGTCCGCCTACATATTATATAATAAAAAAATTTAACTTGTCATCCCATTAGAAAACGAGAGTGAAGAAATTTATAGTTAGTGTACTTCGGTTTTGCGCACACACTTGTGCACAATATATATTGAATTTTTAATATGCAAATTTAATATGATTTCTCTCCGGAGTAGGCGCGAAATGTTAGAACTAAACTTCCTTCACTGTATTATTAACAATAAGTTATGACGAGCCTTTTGGCGTGGTTGGTGGATACTTGCCTTTCACGCCGAAGGTTGTGGGTTCGATTCCCATCCAGGACAGACATTTGTGTGCATGAACATGTCTGTTTGTCCTGAGTCTGGGTGTAATTATCATCATCATCGGTTGTCTGGTATCCATAGTACGAGCTCTGCTTAATTTGGGATCAGATGGCCGTGTGTGAAGAATATAAAAAAAAAGTTAACCAATTCAGAAATAATTAATATCAATAAAAATAATCGAGAGAATACTGATTTCAGTTCCGTCTAGCGCACACAGAAGTTTTCACACCCACAAAATATTTAATACTCCTTGCGTAGTCTCATATTGGTAAAAAGACTCCCTTGGTGCGGTCGTGCAAAGTAATAAATATAATAATATAATTAAATCAACTCCTGGCATTGTAATTTTTTATGACTCTCCGTCAATCTTTAGAAATAAGTTATTGTATTATTATAAAATGCATGATTAGTTTTAATTAATATTTTAATAATATCAACTATGATATCTCAAATTTTTTATTATAACAATGACATTAATTTTTAATTTAATTTTGACATTTAAAAAAATTACTGATGTTTTTTTGTTACTTTTAAGGTGAATTTTATTGTATTAAATCTGGAAGTACAAATAGAGAGGCATAATAGATATAGTATTTTTGTTTTATAAGTTTACTTGTCATTTACAAGTAAACTTTGTATGTATGTGTATTGTAATTGCTTTTACAAATAAATAAATAATTGCTTAATCTCCGTCGTGATTGACTGAAATCGGACCGTTTACAATTTATTGAGGTCAAGCTAAAAAATATATCTTTTTTATAAATCATACTAAATTTTTTAACAAACATATGATGTTAACGAAGTCGCGGGTATTTTAATGATGTTTATGGATGGCCAATCTTAAGAGAAACAGCCAGATCAAAGTGCACTCTCATAATCGGATAGGAATCCGACACGAACGGAAAGAGTTCAGGCGCAGGACCAACGGCTTAGCGTGCTTTCCAAGGTACGGGAGTGTATACACTTCCAAGTTATTTATAGTATTCCGGGCTGCTACTGAGAATTTTCGACAGAAAAACCCAATTATTTTTTATCGGTCCGACCTGAGGTTTGAATCCAGGACCTCGGGATCTGCTACCCTATATCTAGACCCACAAGGCCGTTATGCAGTTTATACTTCTGCACCGACAGGCACAATGGTATCTGGTCCACTATAGATTCATAGATCTGTCATGTTACGACACCTCACTCATTGTTTAACTAAAATATAAAGGCTGTCGACATCATAACCGCTACTATGAGTTTGTATTTGCTATTGTTTTTTACACTGACAGGTGTGATGCGTGCGCTTGCGCCAGTCGCTTTCCAACTTGCGCGGGAGTCGGCCGCGCGTTCGTTCCGTTTGAAAAATTCTTTCGTAAATCGGAAAATTGTGTACGTGATCATACACAGTGATATTACTGTGCCTGTGTGTTCTGTGCTCTGGGGATCTGTGAAGTGTATGGGATTTTTGTTATAACGGTTGTTCATATAATTCGGTGAGTAACTTTTATAATAGTTCACGTTTATTATGGCTGTTTACGTTACCTAGCGCATGATAATATCTAAATTTGCCTCAATTTATTTCAAGGCCAAGGTTTTTCATAACAATGTTGAATTGAAGCCTCTATATAATTACTCATAATAATAATATATATTTTTATTTTTTCGCGCCTTTTTTACTAATGACGTCTAATAGCAGAAATGTACAAAATATTTATAACATAATATCCTGCTATAAAGGATTTTTTTTAAAATGGTAACACTTATAAAAGTACATTCTTTTTATCTATATTTTTTATTTATGTGTATTATAAATTATGGTAAAATATCGTATGAATAATCTTTAGATAAAAAAAAATATATAAAAAAACACTTAACAATCATTTAATAAAGAAGAAATCATAAAAAAAACAATAGCAACAAATAAATACGTTGTCTTCTACGAGTCACAATACATAATAAATTAAGTATATTCGTTTTTATAATACATACGTTTGATATATTGTTTAATATAAATTAAAATATTCATATGTGCATAATTACACTTTTATTACTCTTGTTTACATTTAAAATTGAAAATACAATGTTATGAGCAAAACATTATGCTAATGTCAGACCTGATTTTACATAAAACAATAAAAATAAATATGCGAATGAAAAAAAAAAAAAATAACTCAATGACGGAGTTGTTGAAACGATGAGCTCTATTGATCCCAAGTTCGATTTATTTGCATAAATGTTGTACAAAAAGTGAAATGTATTGAGAAACGCTGAGAAAACTATAGATGTCGATGATAATGAAATTGATTAAATTCACTTGGTGATAGGGATTTTTGCATCTGGATATATCATAGGATTAGATAGTCTAGTTGACACTTTGACGTGTTATAAAGTAACTATAATGTTATATAATATAAGTTTGTAAAGTGTTGTATGGAGCGAGTGTATATGACCGAGATTAAACTCTTCCATAAGATGGCCATTTCTTCCTCACAAAATTAAGCAAATGGAACAGCCTCAGTATGTCTTTGTTTCATTACTTACTTAAGTAAAGCTTTAAATGTCCATGTAGAAAATAATAACGAAGATTTGAATTTGTTTGAGAATGTTCAACGATGACATGACAAGAGAGAAAATTAACAAAAAAATATATACAACTTATTTCTTAAAAGTAATAAAACCTCCTTACTCAAGTAATATTAAGAAAAATTACATTGCCTTTATTCGTTAAGTGCTAATTAATTTTAACTGAATAAGTATCAAAATTTTCTAGCATAGTAACATTGAGATTGTATTCATATCAGAGCGAGCAAAAGATTGTGACTCTCTTACACCATTCTATGCTCATGAATGAAGGATAAGCAGGTAATTGGGCTTTGCTAGCGCTAGCTATTGGTGAAGGTTGTGGGTTCGATTCCCACTGAAGACTGACATTTGTGTGCATGAAAATGTCTGTTTGTCATAGTACACGCTCTGCTTAGTTTGGGATCAGATGGCCGTGTGTGAATAATTTCCCAGGATATTATTATTATATATTATTATTGGTATTTTCAAATGAATGTATGTTTGTATTTCGATAATAACTCATGAGTGGCTACTATTCAAACAAGTCTGCACATATGCCCACCACCGGAAGAGTACTTTGCAACTGGATAGTTATCTATTATAAAATCCCATAGAATTACGCTGGGCAGTGCAGACTTACGATAATTTGTCGAGAGTATATTTTTCTTTAAAAATGTATTATGACTGTGCCGATAATTGTATCGTTTATGAATAATATATCCCAATTTTTAATTGGTAAAAAAAATCATTAACGGCGTATTGTTTTTATTTTAACCGGCCAATTTGAGTTACATTTTAAAAACACTAACTTAACCTAACTTGAATGATTATAAGTTATCTAAATTTTATTCGTTTCATGTAAATCGATTGCTCTGTTCACAATTTTTCGGTAGTTTACAATTTGTATTATATATAATGCTCTCAAAAACTCCTAAATACAATTTTCAAAATAGGAACATCATATTTATATGTGAGTATAAATTAATAACTGATACAATTAAAGTAATATTAACATTAAAGTCTTAATAAAAAAAACATATGTTTTTTTAATGATTATTTTCTCACGAATAATAAATATCCGTTCTAGATCTCAAGACGATCTTGTCGCATATCCATGGCGTGTAATAAATTGTATGGTATAAGTACCGCCAATTGATCGACAGGTTTACTGATGGTTAGTGCTACCATGATTTATTTTGTTAACTAGGACAGGATAAAGAAAATTAAAATATAATATACTCAAAAAAATTCATGTGCTTAATTTGTGATAATATTTCATCTCGTGCTTTACGGTAAAGGAAAACATCGCGAGGAAACCTGCATGTGTCCTAATTTCACTGAAATTCCGCCGCATGCGTATACCACCAACCCGCATTGGAGAAGCGTGGTGGAATAAGCTCCAAACCTTCTTTTCAAAAGGGAGATGAGGCCTTAGCTCAGCAGTGGGACATTTATAGGCTGTTACCTGTACTCAAAAATAAATTAATAATTATTAAGATATCTGTCTAGCAATTTTTGTGTACGTCTCTTTAATCGTATACTATTAAGTGAATTTGTCAACCAGAGCCGGTTTCAGAAACGGAAGTCGAAGTCGTATCTTCATGTTACATACAAAATTAACTTTTCATAGTTTAAAAATAGCTCTTTTTTATTTAATGAATAATTAATTATCTACAACATATTAAAGATCTGGGGAATAGTATGTATTCATAAATACGGTTATATTTTCATAGAAAATTATAAAAAAAATAAGATAAGAGTTACATAATTAAAAAAAAAAATCATACTGCTTGTAGCATTGATAGTGCAAATATTCATTGATAAATATACATTCCAAGGTTATTACACTCAAAATTCTCTCATATCCTCATTTGTTTGAATGAAATCTATATAAAATATTTTTGAATATTTGTCCGGAAAAAAACCAAAACTTATGGTACCCCTGACTATAAATTGCTAATCAGTTAAGAAAAACTTATCGTCTGGATTTGAACTCGCACTTCCTGTGTAGTAATGTGGGTGCGCTACAACCTACTATACTTGTACGTACAATGTGACAAACAAACTAGTTTATTGAATAAGTAACGTTATATTAATTTCATTTTTAATAATTAATACATAATTTAAATTTTCCCAGGCTATGTTTTTGTTAGATTTATTTAAAAATGCTTATAAGGAACTATTTACGTTTCTATTATGCCAAATATTTCGTATAGTTGATTGAATAAAATGTTTTTTTTATTAACTTTTAGTTGCGCCAACCGTGTACAGGAAATTTCGTCAAAATCACGTGCGATGTAGAAGACACGAAGTTTTTTAGATAAAGTAATTAAAATTTAAGTTAAAAAACGTACAATTTAGCATACGGTAGCATAAAAATTAATATAATCCCGTAAAAATGATTCAAAGGCACTTGTAAGACCTTTAAAAGTATCGTAACTAATATTACAAATTCGAAAGTGAGTTTGCTTATTTGTGTGTTACGCTTTCACGTCTAAACTACTATTACTAACTAGTTACAGAAACATATGCTACTTATCACCTGTACCCCGAAAACGCGGGCGAAGTCGTAAACGGGAACTTGTATTTACATATTGACGATAAACGTCATATTTATAAAAAAAAAATATTACAATCGTTGATAGTTACAAATGATTATATTATTCATATAATTAACTATTAATTAAAAAGAAAATTCTTTTCTTGAACTATTAGCAATGTGAATTCATTTACCATTGTTCCAATAATTGGAATCATTTGATTATACATACGTCCTTAGCGTGAACAAACCATTTCTTGTTAACGGTTTAAATATTTAGTTCAAATGCAATTAGTTTTGAGAAATCGATCAGGATCTTGAATTAAGTGATTTCGATTCAAACGACAATCACAAACTCTTGGATAAACCAACACCAAACACAAATGTAGGGCGAAATAGATAATTTCCACTCTTAGGATGTCTTCTAAAAAGTATTTATAAATCAAGTATAAGTATTAACATTGCCAGCCGAAGCCGAGATGGCCCAGTGGTAAGAACGCGTGAATCTTAACCGATGATCGCGGGTTCAAACCCGGGCAAGCACCACTGAATTTTCATGTGCTTAATTTGGGATAATAATTCATCTCGTGCTTTACGGTGAAGGAAAACATCGTGAGGAAACCTGCATTTGTCTAATTTCACTGAAATTCTGCCACATGTGTATTCCACCAACCCGCACTGGAGCAGCGTGGTATACTAAGCTCCAAACCTTCTCCTCAAAAAGGGAGAGGAGGCCTTTAGCCCAGCAGTGGGACATTCACAGGCTGTTACGGTACGGTATTAACATAGAATGGTATTAACATTGACGAATAATATGGATATATTATGAATATATTATGTCAATGGAAATGTTAAGATTGATTCGATATTCAAATACCTTAAGTATATCTATAGTGTAATCCAATAACTTTTCGTTTGACTGATGTAGAATTTGAGCTCAGATCTAACAGAGACTAAATAAGTTAATATAGAGAGGTCGTCACGGTAGTATGCGCAAGCTATCCCTTGACGCCTCCCGAGAGACGGGAGGGTACCGTTGGTTTTTTAGTGGGTATTCCTTCCCACTTAAATGTGGGAGAAACGCATAAATGCGTTTTTCCAGCGATAAAGAGAGAGAGGAACATATTAAACTAACCTCTGATCGGCAGATAAAGTACATTGTAACTATTTGGTATATAGCTTATGTTAAACGGGTATGCGATTGTTATCACTTGATCTCGTTTCAGCTCCATATCGCGTTCCTTTCTCTATGAAATTAAACTCTTCTTCTTTCACTTTTCTTATCACGTCACTCCTTTTTTCATTTAACTTGATCGTAGGGTTTTGTGCAAGTCCATTCCGCTTGGAAGGGTAAGTGCGTCGTATTTACAGAAAAAGAGGTAACATCTCCAGGGTTGGTGGTGCACTGGAGATATAAGGGGTGTTTAGTATTTCATAGGGGATTAATTTATCTAATTGGTGACTATTTACCATCAGGCAGCCCATATGCCATTGCTATTTTTAAAATATAAAAAAAATCAAAAAATGTGTACATATATCGACATAATATAAAAATCACAAGCGATGTACAAAATCGTATAAAAACAATGATAGCGTTACGTCTAGAATTGTAGTCTAGTATATAAACAGACCGAGACTAATGTCGGTAATATTTATATTGTATTGCTAGAATTCCATCAAGTATCGGTAAAAAGTTGGAATAAATATAAAAAATATGTATCAAGTTTGAGAAATAAACATATAAGCAGGAAATAATTTTGTAGATCATGTGCGTGGTATAGCGAGTTCACACGGTTTGATTTCATTTGACCAACATTTGTTGTTCAACAAAAAACATACGCTACAAAATTTTTGTTGAAAAAAAAAAAAATTTTTTATATTGATTCATTAAGTTCGCATTCGCTTCCTCGTTACTGATACGCACCGCTAAGATCTGGAATACTCCCCCGACCTCCGTTTTCCCCTCACCTACAATACGGGTAATACCTTCAAGTCTAGAGTGAATAGGCATTTTCTAGGCAAGCGGGCTTCATCTTAGACTGTATCATCACTTTCCATCAGATGTGATAACAGCCAAGCGCTAACTTATATTTAAAAAATAAATAAATTAAGCGTTGAAAAATGGCTAATTTTTAATGATCTTGCATTATTAAAGTTGTTAAAGGCAAAAATTCAAATTGTATTACTAGTTATCGACTTAAATGGATTCGTGTGGCTTAACCGCTAATAAAACTTTAAAGTTAATATTTTCCGTCTTAACAAAAAAGTGACAAAATTTATTTTTGTCAAATTATATAAATATTTACATATTTCAATTAAATAAATCTAGGCGGCGATCGTTTCATTTCCAAGATGTGCTATCTATGAATTAATATTAATAACAATATTTTTGTTTTCCTCAATGACTCAACTCCGTTTCCATATACAGCATTCATCATTCCATATAAGGAGATATCTTAACGATTGAACAGTTTTTTGCCATACACGACCAGATCTAATGTAAATAAGAACCACTGTGTTATAATATAGTATATACTGCAGGCTGTTTGTTCATTTATATAAACTAATAATATACTAATAAACGAGCTGTAACACCTAACTCTAAAATATTATTAAATACATAGAGTATATAATAATATCATATAAGAAGATGCGCATT
Source organism: Nymphalis urticae (assembly GCA_905147175.2). NCBI lineage: Eukaryota > Metazoa > Arthropoda > Insecta > Lepidoptera > Nymphalidae > Nymphalis > Nymphalis urticae. Next base: position 2,246,589 of record LR990004.1, on the reverse strand, counting down.
ACAATTTCACACGATTTAAATTTCCACTATTGAGACGTGACGTGACGTGACGTGACGCGAGGTAACGTGACGTGACAAGTTTAAAATTTAAAATAATAATTCATAGTGACGATGCTCTCTTAATTTCAGTCACGATACCCATTCTCAGGGGAGAACTGCTAACTATGCAAGAAATAATATAACGCTCAAGGCCACACGATGATGGGATGGCAATCCGACACGACCATAAAGAGTTCAGGCGCGAAACTACGTGCTTTCCAAGGCACGGAATTCTTAGCACAGCCAATTTCCGAAGTCCTGGTTTTATACTGTTATGTATACATAGAAAAACCCAATACCCAATTTTTGGCACACCATGGTTACCAGATCTCACGAACTCAGAACCATTAACCTTAAACGTAAGCTTCCAGAGGCTGTAGAAGGCAAATAGTAGAGCAAATAAAAATATATATTTAACAAAATATTCTGTCTAGTCAGTCATATTATAAGTTGCAACAATAACTTGCCCTACCAACCATGGGTTTTAACTCCTGGCTGTAATTATTATAATAATGCGATATTATACCCGTGCGAAACCGGGTCGTGTTATAGTTGTGTACATGTATGCACTTGACCGATTTGCCATAAGTTATATATCATACATTTAATTGGTTCCAATTATTTTTTTAACAATACAGAGTGAGAAAAACAATTATATTTATAAGTTACAATGGCATGTGAATAAATTTTACATATTTACGATTCTAATCTCTTTCTTTTTTTAACAGCGTAATAAAAGTCTTTTAGCCTTTTTAATATCACCTCTAAATAGCCGTATGCTGTTTTCTTGAATGTGTGCGTAACGTCGTATGTAAATCATTGGGTCAAATGTTTGATCCAAAATAAATAAATAAGTATTGATGTTTTGTTCAGTATTCTTATCAAAGGTTGTCTGTGAGATTGTTTGAATATAGTTATGTACCATCGGTTTATTTATTTATTTATTTAGGATCACTAAGATGACATACAGTTAAAATTACAAATTAAAAGTTTACAAACTAATAGGTCTAAGGGTAAAAGTTATAAATACTTATAGGTAACCATGACATGCAAAAATGACAGTAAACATCTTAAATAATAATTAAAGAATTTTGGTGAACAAAATTATCTTAGGGCAACCTTTTCAGAAAGTACGTTGGTTGGTAAACGTATATTGGTTTAGAATGTATTCAATCGATTATTTCTAAGATTCCAACCAATGTTTGATAACGCTTATGTTTTGAGTTCAAAAAATTATATCCTTTCAATAATAAAACTCAAATATTATTTTATGTGTATGTAAATAATAATTTACATAACCCTGCGATGGTACATTTAAAAAATATTTGTTTATATATAGTAGCAATGGCCCGCGTCTTCGTCCGTGTTAAATTCGTACTAATTTAAAAACGAAAAGTGCCAAATTTCGCGAACATAAGTTAAACCGTGAAAGCTTAACGAATAAATAAACAAACTTACTTTCACATTTATTAGTATTAAAGGTATCTAGAGTTTAATGACCTTAAATAATTTTGTTGAATGATATCTTTGGGTTCCCTCAAATAGCTAATTTATATTGTATTATATTTTGCTTTAATAGTTAAACGGCAACTGGTTTTCTTAATATTTATTATTAATTATATAATTACTGTAATGATCTCGTATAATTAATCGTGTGAATAAAAATTAGTCAGTTTCTATTAAAACTTCATGTATGTCTTTTAAACATAAATTTTACATTTCAATGAAACATTCAATTTAAAAAATGAAATGTAATATTCAAAATATTATTATATGATATATATTTTTTGTAAAACTTTATTATGATAGAGCATTTATAAGAGGTACGTACAATTTAAATAGAAAATATATCATAAAATTATAACAATTAGACAAATATCTTACTAAGCAATTCAAACAATTTTAACGTTGTGCTTTGTGATAGATTGTCAACGCTCTATAATAATCGAAGCCAAGAACCTCCCGAATCGTCCGTTTTCCCCACCACCTACAATATGGGTACCTTTAAGTCAAGAGTGAATAGGCATCTTTTAGGTAAGCACGCTCCACCTTAGACTGTATCATCACTTATCATCAGGTGTGATAACAGTCAAGCGCTTGCCTATATATTTAAAAAAAAAACCTGAAAACCTCGATAAGTAACGTCAATCAATCCAGATTATAAAATAATTATAATCTGTTTCAGAAATTATTGTTCCATAAAGTATTAAAGAACGAAATATTCCATATCATCATACGTACAGACAATCATCGTCTGTGTTAAAATATTACATAAGTGACTCGTTCTCAAACTGACCTACCACACCTTAAAATATATATTTCTATATAATAATAAATATACATCGACTATTGTCAACTTTTTACAAAAAACAAAAGCGGTCCGATAAATGAGAATCCTTAATAGCTTTACCTGAATTTTGTTATTTTAAACTCCAAACCAAAATTGGTAGGAATGTTTTAATAAAATATAACTTTATATAGTATTCTTTATTTATAACTTAAAATATTACAAATATTGACATTACGTTCGTTTATGTCTGTGTAGGATGACTTAAGTTACAAGGTTTGGGTATTTTTACGCATTTCGTTCGACATTAAACGACGATTCTTTTATATAAACACAGGGATAATTTGAAAACCAATTGGTTATCGTGACTTTGAAAGACGTAAGATGTTATAAAGTTATTTCTTTATTGGTATTCTCGGAGTTCCGACTGTAAGAGGGCTGCGTAAATAATTTATTGTATATTAAGAAACACATTTTGTTTGTTATATTTAAATTTCAATAAATTATCGAAATGGGCATTTAGTAATATTTTTTAAAACACACACACACACACACACACATACATACAACTACGTATATACTTATTTAGTTTTAATCGGTAATATTGTATGCGTAATTAGTATTTTTTAGATTTTCGGTGGTTTTTGTTTCCTTATAAGATTAGATATAAAGTCATAAATACCATTCTGGGTTAAAGCCCCGAGTGAGACCTTTAAAAAAATGGGTTATTTGTCAGTAGCAACCTGGTCTGGAAATTGGAAGTGTTTTACTTCTATACCTCGGAAAGCACGTAAAGCAATTCATAAGCCTGAATTTTTTCTATCCGAGTTCAATTTGATGTCATCGGAATTTGAGAATGAGGGAATAGAGAGTGCACCTGTGCGCGTACAAACTTGTGCACAAACACAGGTCCTGCAAAATATATCCCGCGCAGTTGTCTAGTATCTAGAAAATGAGATGAATGGAAATCATTCAGTTGTCATTATTAATAAATATATTATTTTATTTTACAGTAATAACGACACAGTATAAAAAACTGTTTTAATTTAATCATGCACATTTATATTCGTTATGAATCACTTTCATTTCAAATACGATGTCTCTGCATCGAGATAAAATCTATATAATTCGCATATCATTAATGACAATTAGCCTTTCGTTTTAATTGATTTTAAATTAATTGTAATTTCCTCGTGATTTAATTAAATAATAAAATTTATAAAATATCTCTATTTTTAATTTGGCTGATTGCTTGACATTTTATGTAAATTTAAATAAATTTATATTTAATTATTATAATATCCTTTAATTATTATAACGTTCATCTGATCCCAAGCTAAGCAGAGCTTGTGCTATGGACACCAGACAACTGATACTACATAGACTACTTTTCTTTTGTAAATACATACGTCTGTCCTGGGTGGGAATCGAGCCTACAACCTTCGGTGTGAAACGCAAGTGTTTACCAATCACACCAACCGGCCTGCAAAAATAATACATACACAAACCAAAGTGATAGTCAATTTAATAGAGCCAAAATAACCTAGTGCTTAGATCACAAAGTTAGTGAGTTCAAGCCCGGGCCAGAACCTCAGATATTTCATATGCTAGAATATATTTGTTCATCATGTTTGTATCTCGTGATCCGTGAAAAAAGCAGCGTGGTTGAATCGTACTTGATGGTAGGGCTTCGTGCAAGCCCGTTTAGGTACCAACCACTCATCGTATATTCTACCGCCAACAGCAGTACTTAATATTCGCACAGCGTCAATGTCTATGGGTGATTGTAACTTACCATTAATGGGCCCATTTATACCCTTAACAATTTTATAAAAAAAATAACTACAAACCATCGCCTTAACAGTGGTTTTCCCAGCAGTGGGACTTTTTACAAATAAATGTTTGAATACTTCATCTAAGAAGAGTACGTAAAATATTTATATTAAACTAAGTGATATTAGTACTACGCGCAGTTGCATTTGCGTTAAATTCGGTTTTGTATACCTGTCATATACAGTTTGTCATATGGACTGACGATTGTTGTCACTGCTTAAAGTTGTAGCTTGTAAATATTATAGTCCTTACTTACCTTACTAAGTAAATGGGCTATTTAACGGAAATATAATTATTACATTAGTGCTATAATGTATATCTAATTTGAAAAGTATTTAGTACATTTTAATATAATGATATTTTCATTATTTTTTTAATTATATAAATATAATTAATTTTTATATATAGTAATATATAGTAATTAATACTTAGTTAACATAAAGAAAACTCAAAAAGGCACAGACACATAAATCTGTGGAGAATAATATATTATGTTTATTATATATATTCTATATACTAAACTATTTATCAGAATGCAATGAAACTTCGGTGAAAGGTTCTCCATACTTTTTATATGTTTGTTGTATTTGTATGTTTGTTCTACGCCATAATTTTTTAATGTAAATCTATCTAATATTCATATTAGTAGTATTCCATCTAGTAGTTACTATAAAAAACCGTAACAGCTTAAACAAAAGCGTACTTTTTAGTCTAAATAAAAAGTAAAACCTCAAAACTAGGCGCTGCTTGTGTCGTTCTTAAAAATATTTAAAAACGACTCATTTCTAAGTTCTACAACAAACACATAAGTGATTTTGACGTAACAAAAGTAACACGTGTAGAAATTCAAGTATAAAAAAAAAACGTTACTTAAAATAACTATTTGTTGAACTTGAAAATGTAAGCCGCGGTACGTGAATTCGATACAACGAAAACAAATTTTTTTTCGGTGAGACGCGAGCTTATTTGACTTATCTACCTTTATGGTCAGTTCACAGTGCTTAAGCGATCGCGGAACATTAGTAGCGTTTTTCATGTTACACAATTGAAATTTTTAACTTTTATAGACGTATAACTACGCTTATAATATACAAGAATATGTATAGAAGAGATGGATACTATGAAGAAGCTATAATATAATGGTTGGTAAATAATGTTAATATATATATGTAATATCAAAAATAAATAATTAATATTTGATGTTGTACCAAAAACAAATATACCTATTTCGATAATTGGTTGGAAAATTCTAATAAGATTTATACAACGACACAAAAGTCCAACTAGATTTCCGGACTAGTCCCATTACAAAGTTAACATTTATCATAGTCACCGCTATCGCTTATCTATATGTGCGGGTTTAATCAGTCAAGCGTGAGTTATTCATAGCTGGTCGTCCGTAGGAGTCGCGGCGGTAGGCGCGTGCGCAGAATTATAAATGTTTGTCATTCAATGACTGTATCTAAGGTGCTTTACGAGGTAAGGTTTAAGCGATGTCGCGTGCTAGTTTATGATTAAACAGATATTCAATAGATTCATATTTGAATGTCTGTAATATGTGTGACATATTAATTTATATAATATATATATGTATTAATATGTAAAGAGGTAAGTCTGTACCTCTTTTTAAATATATTGCCCGCACGAAGTGAGATTGGTTATGTATGTTTAAAGTTTATATGGAAAAAGAGAGTAGAAAGTGAAAATTTAAGAATAATTTGTGTTAAAAATAAAATAAAACAGACACAGATTATATTCATTCTGTCAATGTCAAGTTGTCAACGAACATTTTTTGACATTTCATAATGTTAAAGTCATTATATAAGCTTTGTGATGGATAATATCCAAACTGTTGTTGAATTTCGTACCTTATTTATAATTATATAGAATCCAATTCCTTTAAAATCAATTTATCTAATAGTTCTTTTTTGATGTCAAGTCGAATTTCGACCAATGGGCTTAACAATATTTATTTCATCGTATTTTTAATTTTTTTTGAATTAAGAACAATCGTTAAAATATATATTTTTTTACCAACTGATTATCTGATATGTAACATGTAGATACATCGATATATGATATAAAATATGACCTTTAGAAATATTAAATAGATATAATGAGTCTGTAACGTCGCTTGTCCGTTCATAATTGATACGTTGTCTATCCGATGTCGATTGTCGATGCGTGCACATCGCACGGAATTCACAAAATCGATTATGACACTCCATTATGTATACATAGTCGTACGACATAATGGGGAATAAAATATGAAAATATTCAGAAATAATACAGTAACAGCCTGTTATTGTCCCACTTCTGGGCTAAGGCCTCCTCTCTCTTTTAAGGAGAAGGTTTGGAGCTTATTCTACCACGCTGCTCCAATGCGGGGATATGCGCTGCTCCAATGGTAGAATACACATGTGGTAGAAATTCAATGAAATTAGATACATGCAGGTTTCCTCACGATGTTTTCCTTCACCGACAAGCACGAGATGAATTATAACCACAAATTAAGCACATGAAAATTCTGTGCTGCTTGCCGGGGTTTGAACTCACGATCATCGGTTAAGATTCACGCGTTATAACCACTAGGCCGTCTCGGCTAAATAATAGATAACTTGCAATTTGTGTGAATAAGGAACATATATGTATATGTCTGAAAAGAAAGAATTTAAAGTAGTGAAACATTTTTTTTATATATGAGAAGTAAGCGGGCGAATAAATGTGCTAACTGGTTGTAAGCCGTCATAACCGCTTATAGATATTACTTAATTTCGCTATCGAGATATTACCCTTAGGAACAACACTGTCAACTTCCTAACTGCCACTAAGAATTTCTGTTCTGAAAAACTCGATGACTTGTAGTATTTTATAAATAAAGATTAGATTAAATATATAGTAAGAAATATATAGTGTAAGAAACGCCTTACCTTGTGAATTTTTTGTAGAATTTTAGACGAAAATCAAACGCTTTACGTGCTCTCCGAGGCACGTGATGTTGGCACTGTAATTTTGCTAACCATTGTCAACTTCGTAATCGCTGTAACGGACATTCGCTTAAAAGCAAAAACCAAAGACTTTAATTAATTTTAAACCTCCAGATCTACAGAGTTAAAAGCTAGCCTTCAAACTAATGACGCCGACTGCGTCATAGACCTATATAAACAATTTGTACTGTAAATTATTAGCTTAACTGGTGTTAGGGCTTTGGAAGCCCATCTGGGAAGTACTCAGCACTACTGCGTTCCGGTTGTAAGGGTGAGTGAGTCAGTGTAACTACAGGCACAAGGGATATAACATATTAATTTCCAAGATTGGTGGCGCATTGGCGATGTAATCAATGGCTAATATTTCTTATGACGCCAATGTCTATGGACTGTGTTGACTTATTGTCAGGTCCTATTGCCCGTCCGCCTATCTATATTATAAAAAAACAGTAACGAGGTATAAATATTTCTGAGTTCACTTTCTCGATAACCATCAACCATTCGGTTCACATGCAAACGTAAGTAGATTTATATGTAAAACTTACTCATGTGCATCGATTAAGACAAAAAAGTTGCTGAAGTTTGTTCACAAGAAATCGCACCTGCTGCAGACATTCAGAGGTCAGCCAGTGCCTTAAAAGATGATGATTTTTTCTTATTTCCCTATTGTCCTTGTAATAACACAAATACATGTCGTTATCTGCGACTTTGTTTGGTATTGCAAGGCGAGACATTATCAAGTAAAAAGTTCTCTTATATCAATTACGAACGTTTTTGTTTTAATTTTCTTGTCATTTTACACATGTACAAATTATTACTTTCAATTTCAACTGACTTATAAGTCTTGTGAGTAACTGTTTTAAAGTTAAATAAAATGACCTTCTACCCTTCTACTATCAGAGCATTTAGTATACGAAATAAGACAAACATAATTCAAAAATAATTATATACATAACAAAACGCATTTAACCCCGATCGTGCCTTTTTATAGTTATATATTTTATATATATACGTTGCTCTTAATCAACTCGTTAATACGACAGATGTGACGGTCAGAATATCTGTAACCTATGTATAATGAATAATATACATCGTCAAAGTTTAGCATTCAATCATTGCCTGTTGTTGAAATAAATAAAAAACCATTTCATAGAAATTAACACAATAACTGCCTAATCACTACGCGGCAAGTTCCAAAGCGGTCTCGTCTCAGTGCATTCGGAAAATACTTTTAAATTTAATGACTTCAACTTGAACAAATAACTCATTTTATTTTTCATGTTCCGTTCGACATTAAGATGAAAAAAATGTTCTGTCATTTAAACTATCGTCATCTTTATTTACATGTGTTATTTCGTGTCTATGTAAAAAACCAATAATTTTTAAACTTGGAACACCGATCTGTTGGAAGTAGCATATCCAAGTGACCTGAACTTCCATTTAACTAATACATAATAAAAAACAGTACGTAATTTTAAAAAATAACTCAAATATATTGTACATATTTAAAGTTAAATAGGAAACACAAATATTTAATGCACAATGAACTATATATATTTAAAAAAAAAACAAAATTGCATAGTGATTTTGCAAGCTCATAAATTAAGCCTTAATAAATAATTAATAAATTGCTTTTTTGCATTAAAAAAATGAGTATACGGTTGTATATGTTTATTTTTGAAGAGAAGATTTGGAGCTTTATACAACAGTCTTCTCTATTATTAAGCAGTCCAATTTTCAGTAAATAATTGACGGCCCGTGAATGTCCCACTGCTGGGCTTCTCTCTTTTCGAGGAGAAGTTTTAGAGCTTATTCCAGCACGCTGCTTCAATGCAGGTTCACACCTTACGTACAATTTTAGTGAAATTATATTACTTCACGATGTTTTCCTACACCGTCGAGTACTATATGAATTGTAAACAAAATTAAGCACATGAAAATTCAGTGACGCTTGCCTGGGTTTGAATCTTGATCATTGGTTGAGATTCACACGCTCTAACTACTGGGTCATATCCGGTGAATGTTTACTATTGAATGTTAATTTCAAAATATAACATACTCTGAGATGTTCAAGAAAATATGCAGAAATTTGATCACACGTCATACAAGTAAAATGTATTCTTGAATATGGCATTGTGAAAAATAGCATTTGCAAGTCACATAATCGATGACATTTCCATTTTAATCTTAACCCCTAGTATGTCTTTGTATATTTGTCCGAGAGTTTATGTCTTTGCAAATCGCCTAGACGTCGATCAGTTCGTAACGGTACCCAACGAAAATTTATTTTCATTTTACAATTCGTTTTGTGATTGAAAATACTTTTGTTGCAGACAAAGTAGCTAAATGGCTTTTGGAGTTGATGTTAGAATCAAATAATTTCCAAATTGTCTATTGACATATTCTAGTTAGATTTACGATTTTGATACTTGTTGCAAAATAATATAATTAATCTATAAATCTCTTTTCTGATCAATCTTCAATACGCCCAGAAATAAAACGTATTTTTTATATGAAAACATTTGACACATCTTAATTCAGCTCAAACCAAACTGAAGTTAGAAAGAAGTTTATTATGACAGTTCAAAAGAGTAAATACTTGAGCATAGATAATAATAGATAATATGTCAAATGATTTTGTAGAGTTTTAAAAAAATGTCGAATAATTACGCGTTAAGTTCTTAAAACTATGTCAATGTTTTGACCCGCGTCATTTGTTATGTATTAAATTGATTCTAACGTAGTAAGCACGTGGGCGGAGTGACTCATTGTTGATATGTTCACAAAGGTGAAAGTTCTATTGTGATCTTAATTTACTCTTAACTGGTAGCTAGCCCAGGGTTCGCTTGGATAAATGTAAAATTTTGGCTTGAGTTGAGTTTTTATTCAACATTATGATATGAAACGTCTTTTGGCGCCCTTTGGGGGTAAGACCGCCTCGTAAGCCGTTCTCTTACGCCGTCACGCACCCTCACTGCCTCTGCTCTCTACTCTCCTTTTGTGTTCGTGGCTTATTTATGTGTGTATTGCACACGCAGAAAAAATATTTATTTATTATATTAAAAGAACTCTGTTTTTATTATATTATATTTACATAATTTCTTTCAATAATCAACTCAAAATCAACAATTTTGTTTCAAATCAACCTGAAGATGGCCGCTATTTTTTATTTTTACTTTATTAGATTACTCAGATTATTTATATATATATACGTGTGTATTTTTGATTCGTATGTTTGGATTACATTTTAACTTAGTTTAATATTGTTTGTTTGAATTACATTTGAACACAGATTTGAATATGACAAAGTTCTCATTATTGGGCGAAAACATATTATGGTATATGATTTGGAACTAGTCCACCTTGCTTAAGATAAATACATAAAAATCTCCTTCCTCTTATGCGTGGAAGTCGTGACCTTCGCATACGATGCACGATTTCAATTCATCTATATCAATTCTATTAATTTTAACTAATCGTAATAGTACTATAACTCAGATAAACTAATTTCTTATGACACACTATTACTATATTTAGGGTTCTTTAATGTAATTACGAATCCTTATTAATTTATCATCTCACACTTGAAATTTAATTAATGTTGATTAACGTTAAATTAAATGAACGAGAAAGTATCAATTTTTATAAGTTTCTTATTAGAAAAAATATGTTTCTCTAAATCAATTTCATATTCTTCGCCGAGTCATTTTATTTCTCTTTTTTTTTTTTTTGGAAATAGAAATCTCAAAGGAGAAATATAGGCACGATTAAGAATAAAGACGCATTTAATTAGTGTTTCAAATATATTAATTGTATAGTTCTGTAATCAATCATCATATATATTACATTATATCTACATGTTGTTTTATTCCTACGCTATAAGCTGGTTCGTGTATTATAAGAAAGTTTTAAACGATATTTACGTTAATAATCGTAACATTTAAGGAAACACGTATTTTTTATATTAAAAATAGTTTGTCAAATAGCTAAATGAGTCACCTGATACTAAGTGGTCACCACCGTCCATATATATTAGCACTGTAGATATATTAAAAATCCTTTACATTGTCAACCAACCTAAGAACTAAGATGATATTTCCTTTGTGCCCATAGTTACATTTGTGACTCGGCATTCAAACCGTAACACTATTAATAACTATATTATTATTGTTTTATATATGATGAGGGGATGGTTCCTTCTCAGACGAACTTGCACACCCTACCACTAAAAGCATAAAAACTGGTGGTAGGGCTTTGTGCAAGCTCGTCTGGGTAGGTACTACCCACTCATCAGATATTCTACCGCAAAACAGCAGTACTTGGTATTGTTGTGTTCCGGTTTGAAGGGTGAGTGAGGCAGTGTAATTACAGGAACAAGGGACATAATATCTTTGGTCCCAAGGTTGGTGGCGCATTGGTGATGTAAGCGATGGTTGAATTTTTTTACAGTGCCAATGTCTAAAGGGGTTTGGTTCCTTTTCTATAAAAAATATATATCGTATCACTAGAATCCGTTTTTAACATTTCACGAGTGAATTACAAAATTAATTTCTTTGGTATTGCACTACTGACCGCTTATCGATTGAATCTTAGATTAATCTTTGGTATCAATAATGATAATGTAACTACTACGGAACCTTACATTTTGAACCCACGCGGTTGGCTAGTTTTTTATACATAGCAAATTGTATCGATAAGTATTTATTGAGGTAATTCATGCTACCGTCGCTCGGATTCAAAACAAGTTGTGTTTCTAATTAACATACGCGTTATATCATTGAAATTAATTATGTTTTTTATGTATATTTTTTATCATATATTATGTACTGTTATCCATTATAATCAGAGTATGTTATGGTATTAGTTATTTACGGATTTGTTTGTGAATTTAGAAATATTTTATTATAGTTTTTCGGTGATTGATCAGAACTTCTGTGTCTAATTAAAATGCTTGGCTCACACTTCTGGCAAAACTTTTTCGTTTCTCGTTCGTTTAAGATTAGAGGGCAGTCTAGATTTCTCAATATGTGTTTGTGTGTGTGTTTTGGAGCTGTTGATAGGATTGTGAGAGCTAGAGAAGAATGTGTGCTTACACCTGTGTTTGCGTACACACTTGTGCTCTATAATATCTCTAGCGCAATGGCTAATCTCTCTTGAGATTTGCCGTGGCTGAAATCGGTCTGGAGGACATAATTAGGTTCATTTAGACGATGCTTTGCTGTGTATTATGACATCACATTTTCTATATTCTCTGGCCACGATTGCCAACTTTGTTTAGACAAAATCAAATATATATACCACTTTCTTCAAATGGACGGTAAGTTTTAGAAATAGTAACTTGTATGCTTACAATAAACTTCAGACTGTTAAACTATTGTAGACATTTTTTGCTTTGCTTCTTAATGAATGTGATTAATTAATCATTACAAATATATGTTTTGCAACGATTTACATACACGCATATTGGACAGTTTCTGTGTATTTTTATTGAATTTATTAGTTCTAGTATGTTAAAATAACTCATTTTCAAATCAGCGGTGCTATCCTGTAAGAATTCACTTCGTTACTCACCCGTGAAAGTTACAACCGATTTATGGTGATATACTATTTTGATGTGTGTATTCTTGAAGTGTTATAATTATTAAGGTCAATGTCGCATATCACGTTTTAACGTTTCACGACCAATTTCTCCGATGAGTTTTGTGTTTGTTCTTAAAAAAATTGCCGTACTGTACATTGGAAAATTCATGCAATTTGTTTGTTATCATGGTCTTGTCATTTTTGTCGCACTGACGATGAAAAAACTTCGCTTTTAAGAGTAACATGTACATTAGTAATGCTACAGCCATATAATTTGAAACAAAAGACTTTTTGATATGCATGTTTCTTATTAACTCACTGACTCACCCTCATAATCCAATGAGACTGTTATCCAATGCGACTTGAGTGAGATCATGTTCAGGGTTAGGCTGTATTTGTGCTTTTGGAGACATGGAACTGGAACATTGTAAGTTCTTAATTTTTTTATAGAGTAGGTAGGCGAACGAGCATATGGGCCACCTGATGGTATGTGGTCACCAACGTCCTTAGATATTGGCATTGTAAGAAATGTCAACCATCGCTAACATAGCCAATGCGCCACCAACCTTGGGAATTAAAATGTTATGTTCCGTGTGCCTGTAATTACACTGGCTTACTCACCCTTCAAATCGGAACACAACAATACCAAGTACTGCTGTTGTGCGGTAGAATATCTGATGAGTGGGTGGTACCTACCCAGACGAGCTGTGTGCAAGCTCGTCTGGGTTAGTTTTCCATCGATAATCTTGTAGTAGAATAATTAAATAACAGATTATTTTACATATTAATAATGGTTTCAATGTATGACGTCTTAGATTGTTCTATAATCAATGCGTCTTACCTGCCATGACATACGGTGCCGAAACGTGGACACTAACTGCGGGACTAGTCCACAAATTCAAAGTCGCTCAGCGTGCTATGGAGCGAGCTATGCTCGGAGTATCTTTGAAGGATAAGATCAGAAATGAGATTATCCGGAAAAGAACCGGAGTCACCGACATAGCTTGCAAAATTAGTAGGCTGAAGTGGCAGTGGGCTGGTCACGTATGTCGTAGGACCGATGGCCGTTGGAGCAGACGAGTCTTAGAGTGGAGACCGCGGATCGGCAAACGCAGCGTAGGGCGCCCTCCAGCCAGGTGGACCGATGACCTTAAGAAGGTGGCGGGCACCGACTGGATGCGGAAGGCGGAGGACAGGGAGCTTTGGCGCATCTTGGGAGAGGCCTATGTTCAGCAGTGGACAAAATATTGATTGGCTGTTTGATGATGATGATGATGATTTAAAACTAAATTTAAATTTCGCCAGTTTTGGTAAAAACATGTTGGTAGGAGAATTTTATGCTATTTTCAAAATGAAATTTATAGCAACATATAAAGAAAGCGTTGTGGATATTCTTCTTATATTCTTCAACTTAATTACTTCAAGAAAATATTTATAAGAGAAAATGAGTACAGCTGCTACAATGTACGTCTAACTGTGTTTGGTGATACGCGTTTTCATTCAAGCCTTGTTCAATAAATAATTTAAACGTATATATATTCTTATCATACTATAAACTCTAGCCGCTTAATTTAAAAAATAATATCAGAAGAGATTATACTCGCACGATACACGATAGAAGGCTAGAAGGGCCAAAAATGGACATGGACAATGTTTTTAAAGCTGGATATCGGTATAGTATTCGGCAAAGCTTCACTTGATCTGCATGGCGAGCATATACTTACAAAAAGTCTAACAAAAATCGGACAGACCAGACACGCAAACGTTTGGTCGTACACGACTGCAAAAAGCCAAACATGCTGTGCCAAAGTCGGACACTTGGCAATCCTGACGTCACATGATAACCGAAAAGTCTAAATCAAAATATATTTCATGCACGTGGGCTTATCTTACGAGATTAACTTTAATGTGAAGCTACCATCGGTTTGGAATGCTTGCTTCTTTACCTAACCCTACATTCTCGTAATATTATTATTTGCACCCTTTTCTTCCTGAGGCCTTTTTTCAAAGTAATTTTATTTAAAAATTCCGAAGAAGTTAAATAATTGTATTTGTCTATGTGCTCTTGAACTTTGCATTAAAACAAGTTTATGGATATGTTCGACGCCCTAAGGGGGTAAAATAGCTTGCAAGTAATATATTCCCACGAGAAGGCAAAAAAAGAAACATAATTTATTTATATTTTCTTATTTGAATAATTTAAGAATAAATTAACTTAACTAGAAGTAATAAATTATTAATTTTCGTTTGTCAATAAAATATCAAATTACATTATTCGACAACACCAAATTTTAATAGGATTTTCTTAATAAATTTATGCTTTAAACTAATTATGCTTAATCATATAATGAATTAATATATTTTTTATAGGTAACTAAACAGGAACAGTGCTTTAAAATTTAAAATTGAGGTACTACCTCAATTTTAATACCGCCAAACAGCAAATATAATTTGAATTACTGTTCCGATTTTAACTGTGATTGAGCTAGGGAAACACAAAGGAAATAATATCATAGTTCTCAGTTGGTAGGGCTTTGTGCCGGCCCGTCTGGGTGGGTACCACCCACTCATCAGATATTCTGCCGCTAAGCAGCAATACTTAGTATTGTTGCGTTCCGGTTTGAAAGGTGAGTGAGCCAGTGTAACTACAGGCACAAGGTACATAACATCTCAGTTCCCAAGGTTGTAGGCGTATTGCCAAGGCAAGGAATAGTTATTTTTCTTACCATCAGGTGGCGCATATGCTCGTCCGTCGGCCTATAATATATATATTTAAAAATATACATGGCTGGCGACGCATTGATGGGATATGGAATGATTAGAATTTCTACATTACCAATTTCAATGGGCTTTGATGACCACTAACCAGCGAATGGTCTATTAACCGTCAAAATTCTTAATATTAATTCCTACATAGCAATGTATATGAAGGTCATCACCATATTTCTCGATTCTTGATCTTAATATTGTAATTTCTTTATTTTTATATTACAATAAATCCCCCGTCGGGATGATGATCATGATAGATTTTAAACGCGATTGGCAGTCATTTGACTACATCATTCATGATTAACGGCATCGTTCCATGAATCATGTGAAGCGATTTACGAGCGAGTCGTAATTAAAGCGGTTTAAAATTTCACCGACACCTCGAGCTATGTTCTTTAATCAGACAAGAAAGTGTTTATTCTCTACTCATCTAAATGTTTAAATGCTGAATTTATTAAGCATACAATTTGTAAATTATATAACAAAAAGTTATGGACGCTTTGTTAAGCATAACTAAAGCTATGAAATGTTCAAATAATATCAAAAACAAGAGAAGATCTTAGTCCGGTAGAACATTTACAGGCTGCTACTATAATCATCAAGTGTAACTTAGTAGTGAGCACCTCAATAGCCCAAGGGATCAGAAACGAACCAGCGACTTTCACATCCTTAGGCGGGTCGTAAAATATTGAAGTATTGTAGCTCGTTAGTTTTGTATTTTTTTAAATATCTGATGGTCGAGTGAGACAGATACCGTAATGCGTGTCAACAATAAATATCACGGATGATGCTCGTAATATTTGAGGGCAATCGTGAGGCATCTTGTAACGATGTATGTTGATTTAATGTACTGTGTGTTACTTAAAAAATCCATATATAATGGTTTTCTTTTGAATTACAAATAAAAAGATGGTCATGATGGCCTAGCGGCAAGACCAAGAAAATCATCAAATCCGGAATCAATGCACTTCATTCTCATGTGCTTTATTTGTGTTTGTACTTCATCCCATGCTCGGTAGGAAGACATCTCGTGTTCTAAATACATGCATGTGTCGGAAAATCTGACATATGTATTAGAGTATCGTGAAAAAATATGATCCTATTAAAAAAATACTTCTAGATCATTTCATGATTGAGTTAAACTATTAATTCTATAATAAATTAAGAATGAGAATAATTATAACCGATGAATTAATCATTAACCAATTCGCCCTTGAGTAATTACAGAAGTCGACAGTTACTTTGTGTTTAAACTGGTAACTGCCGAATGAAAGTTAAATTAATGATCAGGTCTTGGCCAACGTTGTAATGATTGAGAAGAACATATACGGTATTGCATCTATTCCAAATATATTGAAACTAAACCCTTTGTATGTATGTATTACGCCAAAGATAAATATATAAGAATATATGCGAATACAAGTCTATATTTGTTTTATTTATAATGTAACTCATTGTAAAAAATGGGTAACTACTGATTTTCTAGCAGGTTCTTTTCGGTAGAATCTACATTTCGAAACGGTAGTTTTAAATTTAATTTGATCTTGTACAGTGACGATTAAAAAGTTCTCGCAAAAGTATATTTGAGCAATATTTATTTTGATTTGATTTGATTTGATTTGACAATATATCCTTCTTAAGAGTCAATTTTAGTCGATCAACTGATTTACGGACTTAATAGAATAGATATAAAAGAAATCGCTTCAATAAAATTTAAATTAATGAAAGTATAAAATATTATCGAAAAATAAAATGTCAATTAAAAATACTAATAAAGTGGATTGATAGCGTCATGAATTCCTGACATTCCGCCATTTTTTTATTTTTAATCGAATTCAATTCGGTTATATTTTTTTTATGTATGTTGCCTCAAAACTCCGTCATTTATGAACCGATGTCGAAAATTCTTTTTTTGTTTTATTTTGAGCTATACTTCTCATTTGGCTTAAATTAAATTCGAAGAAAAAATACCACCAAGGGCAAAAAAATAGGGGACGGAGTTTTTCATGAGCTCGAAAATTCGATATTGTTTTTTAGAAAGATAATTTAAATTATTCGCTTAGCAAAAAACATTAGTCAACTTAATCGAACAGTTTCAACTTAAGTTTTCGTTTCCGTAGAATTTTTATTCACCATCAGTGCTATTCTGTAAGTCACTTCATTGCTCACCCGTGAAATGTCGACAACCGACTTATGTTGGTGTACTACTTTGATGCATGTATTCTTTCAATTTCCGACCGATTTCTGCAGTGAGTATCGAGTGGTTTGTGAGTGATTGCTTTTACATAATAGGTTTAAATTAAAACATAATGACGTAATATAAACATAACAAAGCATAAATTAGAATAACCCATCTAATAATAAATTAATAGTCCTTTAACATCTGCAAATATGCAAATCAAATTGCGTGATTTAAATAAATGTCACCATTTTTTTTTCTTTATTTAGAATACGCAGAAAAGTTTTTTTTTCTCTTGCCTGGGTCAGTGGGTCGATTGTACCGCGTTCATACGTTCTTCTATTGATCGCTTAAATCTTTAAGGGTTGGATAATTTGACTTAACCATGCAACAGCGATATATAGGTCTACTTCGAGGTTTTATTTTTTTATTTTTATTTTGATAAGACTTGAAAAATTAAGTAAAGAGGTAGTTTGTCTTTTTTATTAAGCTTTAAAGTAAGCGATGACTATCAATAAGTTATATTTTGCATGTTTTTTTTTTAAATTAAATTAAATCAAAATATAATTCGCTATAATTTTTACTGTAAGTTTTAAAATTATTTTTCTGTAATTATGACGAAATGAAGTTCAAAACATACACTATAATAGCAGTCGTGGGTTCAAAGTCGAAATGCAAATATGTTTTAGGCTTAACTTTATGTATAAATCATCTTTAGGAATCATATATATAAATAGGATAAGCGCATTATTGTAGCTTTGCCGAAGTTGGGTAATAAAGTCCTCATAAATGAGATACATTACGACAGACCAATCTTAACGACCTACATATTGATCTTACACAATTCAGAAAAAACTATAATTAATCACGTATTTAACGTTTACACAGCGGCTTAAGTATTGCAGTAATGATCTGTATCCGGAATTTAATTTTTTATTTGTTTTTGATTTCTCTATTTACTAGAAGCTTTGGTATGTATTTCATTATAGCACGTGAGCTGTTAAGCTTGATTTCTCTCTCTCTCTCTTTCTTTCTGTTATCAGTTATCTGAAATTGGAAAAAAGAAGACACTACATTGTGTAACTGTACAATGTTTGTTAGTAAACATATGTTGAGATTAACGGGTTAAAACAAACAAATAAACAAACTCATCGACTTCATTATCTTTGAACGAGATTTCTCGGCGTATAAGACTACTATCTTCTGCCCACGGCTACGCCCGCGTTTTAGGAGAGAGAGATGTTATGTAGCACATGTGCTAATTCAGCGTATTAGCTATTCTTATTTCAAATCACATTCAAATCTGTTCAGTAGTTTTTTCGTGAAAGAGTAACAAAAATGCATACATACTAACTTTCGCGCTTATAATATAATTAGGATTCTACTGTCATGGCATATGGTACACATTTGTACACATGAATCATTTAAATCTTTCCTATGCATGAATCCTCCAATGAGTAAGTAGAGAGTACGCACAGGGTTAAAAATTCGGTGACCTGTGACTCATAAAGCTTATTGTGTAACCTAGCCTTGAATGCGGGCTCCAAAGCACTATGAACTCTATTTAAAATACCTTTGAACTCTGTATTCAACAGAATAGAGCCTATATTAGAACGGCATTTATATACGCTTCAGTCACGGCAAAATGGTAAGTAAGATCTTTAAGACCTGAGCCGTAAGGTTCAAAGTAGAAGTATTAAAATAGCTAATACTTCTTATCAAATAAGGTTCGATTTTGTTTAAGCATTAGTTTATACAATATCGTCTTATGCATATGTGGATCAAAGTTTTGATTGATCGATGAACCTTATGCGTTTTGGAAAAAGGATGAAAATCAAATGAATTTCTAAATTAAGCCTTATTATATGTGTGAAAATATCTGCTACCCTGGTTATTGTTAGTTGCCCAATTAGCGAGGATTTTAACGGCTTTTCAAAAGTAATTGCTCATATTTGATCTTTTATTTGCTTTGTACAATGAATACATAAAAGGTTTTTATGTAATTAATAAAACTGTTTTATCTTAGTTGTACATTAAGCAGCACACTAGAGAGTGGCTTAGGGCTGTAACACATAACAAAAAACAATAGCATTGATTAGTAAATAATGTGCCGCACGAAATAGCATCGCAGTGATTTGCGTCGCATCTCTAAGTTCGAAATTCGCATCTTGCTGAATCGATTTGTTATTTTTATTACTATTAAATAAATAAAAATTATATCTTATGTATATAAGATTTATTTATTCTATCATATAACACTTTGAAGTGTTTGGATGTGCACCCGTAAATATATGTACATATATATTTGAAATTCATGTATAATTGATAGCAACCTTAATACAATAATAAGATTCTCAAAATTTTTTTTCATTAAAAGAGAAACTGGAAAATTTATAGTGATTTCTAGTATCAGTCTAAACACACAGACAGATCTCTCACCAGCCTTAGAGCTTATAACACCACGCTACTTTAAATCCACTACCGGTACATACTAATGCGTTACTGGCAATAAATTATTTTAGAGTACGTCATATTGTTTTATAATGATTATATTTCACAGGGAATCGATTTACAAAAATTACAAAACATATTAAATAATGTTCACAAACAGATATCGAACCTGCGATTACCATACAAAATGTACAGACACGTCATAATCGAACACGAAATATGAAACAAAAGTCATTTTTGTATAAATTCTAACGGTTTCCTAGACACGGAATAATCCATATAATCTAGATCGATTTACCAACACACAGACATTTCAAATGTATTTGTAGTCACGAGTTATATTTACATAAACGGATAGACGCGCGTATAATTTCATATGAATCGATAATACCATTGAGTGTATAGTACATACAGTTATGTGTAAGAAATTGTTAGATTTTATTGTTATTACGCGTAACTTTCTTTAACCGAACGGTAGGTAGGTGTAAAGTTCGTTGACCCCGTATTTTTACCAGGTATGGATATCACCAAGGATGTGGTAAAAATTTTCGGGAGTTATTCTACATCCTAAATATACTATTTGTTGTTTTCAGATTGCTTAACCGATCATTATGATTTTTTTTTCATACACGTTGACAATGGTACAGAAAAAGACATACAGTATCTAGCCTCTAAAATTATACTTAAACATGGACGAAGCCGCGGTTGAAAGCTAGTATCTAACAAGGAACAAACTTGCTTTATAATATACATCGATATAAATCGATACAAGCTTGTATATAAATTCAATTAATTAAAAAACAATATTAAAAACTATCAACTTATTAAGTACCTCGTAAAATAAATAATAAATATTTATGTCAACAATTAAATAAATATCTTATCAATGAGTTTCATCAAAAGCAAGTCTAGACTAAAATTAAATCTAAAAAATATATTCAAAAGTTATATCTATTTAAATTAATTTGTTTGTCCATTTATCCGGTTACTTGTTGAGTTATTGGGTGCAAATGTGTGTGCGGCGCGATTTGCTTGAAGATATGATCGAAGTTGTGGACAAAAGATACAAATATAATAATAGCTATAAAATGAATTATAATTAATTAATATCTAGTAGTACTAACAGCCTGTGATTGTCCCACTGCTAGGCCAAAGGCCTCCTCTCCCTTTTTGACCTTTTTGAGCAGAAGGTTTGGAGCTTATTCCACCACGCTGCCCCAGTGCGGGTTGGTGAAATACACGTGTGGCAAAATTTTAGTGAAATTAGGCCCATGCTGGTTTCCTCACGATGTTTTCCTTCACCGTAAAGCACGCGATGAATTATAATCACAGATTAAGCACATGAAAATTCAGTGGTGCTTGCCCGGGCTTAAACCCACGATCATCGGTTAAGATTCACGCGTTCTTACCACTGGGCCATCTCGGCTAATCAATAAAACAAATATATATATATCAATCAATCAATCCGCACTGGAACAGGTTAGTAGAATAAGGTTGAAACTATATGTAATGATTTGAACTGCATTTTTTAATTTGAGGCATTCAGGCCAATATACTACTTACCTGATGGTAAGTAGTTACCACCGCCCATAGACATTGGTACAGTAAAATGAATAGAATATCTGAATCGTGGGTGGTACCTCTACCCAGCATGGTAGGGCAAAATCTTACTTAATAATGTGATTTATTTATATAAAAATGGAAATAATTTAGGAAGTATTAAAATAAATTGGTGAAATAGACAGTTTCATATGTTTATATTTTAATCAAGATAAAATAAATAACAGCCCTTAAATGTCCCACTACTGGGCTAAGCTATCTCTCCTTTTCGAGGAGCTTCGGAGCTTATTATAATGAATAAATGTAGACGAAGCTGTATGAAAATATTAGTATCAGCATATTTTGTAGTCAGGTATATTTAGTCTTTTGCGTTATACGAAAAATATTCTATGAAAATTATCAATATTCAATATATTCCTACATATTTATGTACAGTCAGCTTTTAATAAAATACCATTCACAAATTTTTAAAGCTACTGTCATATCGGTTGTATCCCTTTTGTTGGCAGACTTGATGGGATTTGTGTGAGTCCCTCTGGATAATCACCACTATTACATATTCTACTGGCAAACTTAATTAGTATTGTTGTGTTGTTGGTTAGTGAGGAAGTGTAACTACAGGTTCAAGGTGGCGCATTGGTGAGAGGTGGTTAATATTTCTTATAGAACCAATATCTTTTGGTTTGACCATCGTAAAAAAAGTCAATTTATGTATGGCGCACTAACAGTGCACTATACTATCTTTTTTTTGACAGGACTTAATTTAGTCAGGAGGACTAATTGGTTTGAAACGTTTGTCAAACGACTATTATAAATATTTGGGACTGACTGTACAGAAATATTCATAATATTAATTATTATGAAATATGCTTATTTAAATGTTTATATGTAAAATGAAAATTTTAATGTTCCGTATTATAACTGATAAAACGGAATCCAGATATAATTATCCGTATACCTTTAATAAAGCACCTTTTTAAGAACCAACCCAATAAAATGAATACCGCGCACTTTTTCCAGCTTTTCCCTCCCTCGTACCAAATTGAATTTCCTTGTTTGATGCAAAAAATCCTCAGGCAAGTACTACTACTTAACAGGTCTATAGTAAATGTATAAATGTATAAATTGGCGGTCAGCGACGGTCAATGGTAATCTATCAAGAATAAGATAAGAGACAAAGTAGTTATCCTTTTTACCAATTTACTAAGATTTACAAACATAAATAAATATCTTGAGGTCAACGAGATGGTCGATATAAAAACGATACACGAATTCTACGTCCAAATAATAAAAATATACAGAACCTTTGATACGCAGCAATAAATTGAGCTTGTCCTCTTATTTTCTAAATATATTTTAAAAATTTAAATATTTATATAATTCAAATTAGTGTATGTATTAATAACATATTATGTATATTTTAAAACATATAATAAAATGTATCGCCTTATTACTTTTTACAAATCGTTAATACGAATTGAATGTTTTAATTATGTTATTTGATATTTATCTACAGTTTTGTATGGTGGTCTTGGATTAATCATTTATGAATGCCCCAATAACCATTAATTATCATATTAAAACGTATCACAAATATTAATAAATAATTGTATGAGCTTTACAGTATATTTTACTGGTGGTAGGGCTTTGTGCAAGCTCGTCTGGGTAGGTACCACCCACTCATCAGATATTCTACCGCAAAACAACATAGTATTGCTGTTTCGGGTTTAAGGGTGAGTGAGCCAGTGTAATTACAGGCACAAGGGACATAACATCTTACTTCCCAAGGTTAGTGACGTAATGGCGATGTATGCGATGGTTAACATTTCTTACAATGCCAATGTCTATGGCTGTTGGTGACCACTTACCATCGGGTACCATATGCTCGTCCACCTACCTACGCTAAAAAATTCTTTATGTATATAATACATTGCTTATCACTTGAAATCGACCAACAATTTTCGAATTTATTCTTTCAGAAGTTTTTCAAGTTATTCAATCGTTTTTAATCGGTTAATCGTCAATAGTGCAACGGCGCAATGGTTTACGGGCCGCCTAGCGATGTAAGTCGCAGGGTTCGATCCTGTACACTTTAAACTATTGTAGTCCCACTCCTAACACAAGCTGTATGCTTAATTGGGGGGGGGGGGGTAAATGTTAGTATTATGTCAAAAAAAGTTGGTTTGTCTCATCATTACGTCCAAACGACTGGACGGATTAATAAATTTAGTAGAGAAGTACATAATGTTTAGAAGATGTCTAATTTGCTTTTTATTAAGAAAAACATTAAAGCTTTAACTGAACGCCCAGCGAACCGGGTGTATAAAACAGCTAGTATTTTAATATTCAATATAATATCGTAAAATGTTATGTTATGACAGTTTTTATGTAATAATTTTATTTAATTCGATATAAAAACTCATATTAAATATAATGACATCGATATTAAAACGGCTCATTCAATAAATTTTGTTTACAGTACTTTATATTTACAACTTTATCGACTAGTATTAGAATAATGAATTGCTTATCTTCTTCTATTATTATACCTTTGCCAAAGTAAATTCTAAAAAAAAAAATTGACAACAAATCGTGAAGTGCTGAAAAGAGACAGATGCTATTTTGATGGGTCCTCTTGACATAATTTATTTATTAAGTTCGCTAGCGATTTTTACACTGATCATCCTTATAATACATACATTTATAGTGCATATACAGATTTTGTGAAATCATTTAAAAGCAAATACTAAATGCTTATTAAGTTACAGTATTTACTTGCTAACAAAAGAAAAGGTAAAAACTAATTTTGTCCAAGGCAGCTCAATCTCAAGCACCAAATCGCCGTGTAGGAGATAATATAAACAATAATGGAACAAAGCTTTTTTTTGTTTTCGAATTGATGACACTGTTGGTCCAAATAGCCTCAATATTGACACCAGGCGGAGATAGGGGGTAAGTCTTAAAATACTCAGCCAGATATTGCCACTCAAAGGTTCAAAATACCAAAACACACGTTCTAAGGGGTTTTTTTATAGTATAGGTAGGCGGACGAGCATATGGGCCACCTAATGGTAAGTGGTCACCAGCGACCATAGACATTGGCATTGTAAGAAATGTTAACCATCGCTTACATAGCCAATGCGCCACCAACCTTGGGAACTTAAATGTTATGTTCCTAGGTACCACCTACCCAGACGAGCTTGCACAAAGCCCAACCCCCAGTGAGAGGGTGCCTCACTGGTGGTAGGGCTCCAAACCTCGCCTTACGACGTCAACGTCGGGAAAAAGTCGAGTGTGCTGAATATTACCTCGTTATGGGATGTAACGAACGACATCACAGAGAGAAAGCAATACAGATAAATTTCTTAAACATAAAAACACTTAAAATAGGCGATTCTTAAAGTTTTTATTACCTCTTCCAACTAATAACATCAGTCATGTGTCTGTATATACAATGTGAAGCTGACAAGATGATTGAATGTGCTCTCTGCTCGTATAACCAGTTTATTTACAAGCCCATGAGCATTGTATATAATTTTATGACTCAATTTCCATAAGATTCTGTAATATAATGAAAATTAAAATCCGAATGTTTAGAATATTTATCCACTAAATATATAGCGCGTGTATTTGTAATATGCTATTTGTGTATGCAAAGCTAGGTAGCAGTAGACCATTCCTGTACGAGGACAAAGTGAAGACTCAAATCTTATAAAGGTATAAATCGTGTGAAGGTTTGGTCGTTGAAGCTACTAGTGAGATTGAATTATCAATTATGCATACATAACATGTATTAACATGTAAATTAATTAGTAGCTATTTTTAATTATTATTTGTACGTATTTAAGATTTTGAAAAGTAAATAATATTTATATAAAAAAAAGTAAATTAATTCTAAAATTTTTCACTTTTTGGTAGTAATTAATTGTATTATTTATATGGTTATGATACATTAGTGTATTGTAATTTATTAACTAAGAAAAAAAAAATCAAAACCATTTTCAATTACAAAATGTTTTAATTACTCCAACCACAAATGAGTCATGGCTGATGTAACTAAACTACCTTAAAGGTAGCTATTGAATTTCGTTTAATAAGTAATATTATAGCTACTTCTAGTACTTCTAGCGCTATATATTTACTGTGCGCTCAGCTTTATAACCAGATAATTAAAAATCGACTGCCACATTAATGTCAAGTATATAGAATAGATATAAAAATGATATAAAGCATTGAATAATGAATTTTACTTTTTATTGTCGTATTAGATAATATATCTTTGGTTTCATTTTGTTTTTTTTTTCACGTAATTTGTATATCTTATTTTTAGGTAAGTAGAGAACCGCTAGGTAATTTATATATGTCGGATTTTAACAGCAATCATATTTTCTATGAATTTATAAGCGAAATACACGAGATCTCCTAAACTATCCGCCTATTGATTTGAAATTTGTCGCAGTTACTCATTCCCAACGTAGACGAATTTTACGCCAATTTTGTTTTAACTACCAAAATACCTTTTTCGTGTGTCCTACCCATACGAGGCAGGAACAATTAGCTAGTATTTTATATAGCCCGATGCCGAGATGGCCCAGTGGTAAGAACGCGTGAATCTTAACCGATGATCGTGGGTTCAAACCCGAGCAAGCACTACTGAAGTTTTTCATGTGCTTAATTTGTCATTATAATTCATCGCGTGCTTTTCGGTGAAGGAAAACATCGTGAGGAAACCTGCATGTGTCTAATTTCACTGAAATTCTGCCACATGTGTATTCCACCAATCCGCATTGGAGCAGCGTGGTGGAATAAGCTCCAAAGCCTTCTCCTCAAAAAGGGAGAAGAGGCCTTAGCCCAGCAGTGGACATCTACAGGCTGTTACCGTTTTATAGCCCAAAATATCGATACAGATGCATCACTCGTGGTCACGCGCTAATGATTAAATTAGAAGTTATGATCACTAATAGCATCCTGTAAATATTCCACTGCTGGTGTAGTCTCATTTTGAGGTAGATTTATGAAGCTTATTCCACCATGATTGAATATATTAGATGTAGTGATTCACGATGAAGGTTTTTGTATATAATTCAACAACCCTTGATTAAGATAGTGTGGAGTATTTAGATAACTAGTATTGAGTAGAAATGACAATATTCCTGCGAAGGCGAATTGAGAGCCACTCAAAAAAACAAGTAATGTTCAATGAAATATAAATAATACGAACACCTACAATATGTACGAGTGTCCAAAGGCAAATATCAAAGGAGCGAGCAAATATACTCTCGAGTTTTTTTTACCGATGAATCAGCACTATTCATATACACCGGTTCTTCTCAGGTCTGATTGACAATAGTAAAGTAAAGTAACAGCTTGCTAATATCTCACTGCTGGCCTCCTTTTGAGGAGAAGGTTAAGAGCTCATTCCACCACTGCTCCAATGCTGGTGGATTCACATGTGGCAGACTTTCAACTGAGACATGCAGATTCCCTCACGATGTTTTCCTCCAAAACTGAGCACGAGATTAATTATAAAAACAAATAACGCATATTTCAGTGTTCGTACCATTGAGTCATCTCGGCTTTATATAATTGATAAGCAAGTGTTGGGTACACTGTACTATAGATGACATTATCACTTGCAATAACAGCATTCTGTTTTAAATCAAATTTAATTGACATTGTTTTTTTTTCTTTATTTAAAGAGTTTGGTTACACAAATGACTATGACGCTCTATACGACTTCCTTAACCAGAAAACTGGGATTGAGACAACTGACATTGATTTCGATACTTCGAGATTAAGTTCGATTGGATCCTCGACCTTGTGGTCAATCAAGCCTTTATTATGTGTTACCACTATAAGCTGCTTAGTAACGAAACGCTAACGGCGCTATCTTCAAGCAAGTAAATATATTTTTAGAAACGCACGCGCTTCGAAAGATTTATGTATTTTTACCAGATTGTTGAGAGACTGCATCTGGTTCAGTATTAATATTAATATTCAATTATCCGTATAATTATGTTATTGTTTTTTTACAATACTTTATTGGAAACCAGACAAAACTTTTCTACCATCCAATTTTAGGAAGTGCAGGGAAAACCTTCGCCACTTCAAAATTGTCATAAGAAAAATAAATTATTTTACAGTCAAACAGTTTAACTTAAACTCGAAGTTATATATGTAGTATACTTAAAATCACGTTAAAATGCCACAGAATTCTAGGTAAAAATAATTTCTAACTACCCATTTAAAGATGTCACGTGAAAAAACTTTCCTTATGGACTATGATAAATAATTTGTTCCAAGCGGCAAGTGAGTCAGATGAAAAACTTGACCGATGAAGAGGATAAATAAGATACACGTCGCAACCGATAATTGTAGAATGCGGTCGATATGACTAAAATAACGATTGGAATTAATGTAGAGTCCTACATATGTGGTATTAGCTTTACTTTTATAGATACACACATCAATCTGGAGATTATTCATTAGGTCTGTCTGGTCTGGTCTGGTCTTTCCGTTACCTTTTTATGGAAATATGAATATTAGTAATATAAGTGCGTAAGTAGCTCTGTCTGTCTCTTTCACGGCTAATCCATTGAAGCAATTTTAATGCAATTTGCTATGAAGGAAACTTGAAGCCCGAGATATATTACTTTTATATAAAGGTGAGCGGAACCATGGGCGAAAACTAGGTAAATATATAACTTAAATAATTGAAATTATCAAAATTGACAACTCTATCATTCTTCATTCGATAAGCAATCGAATAAAATCTATAGTTTACAATTGCGTCCGATATTAAACCTTTAAAAGTTATATATATATATATATATATATATATATATATATATATATATATATATATATATATATATATATATATATATGTATATATATATATATATATATATGATGTTTATATTAACCTTACATGTATAAAATCTAAAATGGTCGTCAATGTCGATGACGACACCAACAACATTACATGGTAAGTTTAAGTGTACCACTTAAGTGGTTATCGGAGAAGATTTATGCACCACAATACTAATGGTATGTGTTTAAAGCATTATTTAAAATAGTGAATATTTTATAATTATGTTTATTATTGGTTAACTTAACTATACTTTCTCTGTGACGGTCACACATAAAGTATACGTGGTTGCTTTAAGTTAGAAATATGTAGAAAGTGTCATGTCATATGTTTTGTTGCGGTATTACGGACGGTTTATGTTTTTCATATTATGTTATGTACATTGCACACATTTAAAGCGATTCTCTCTTACTTGTATACATATAAACATACCCTACATAACTACACAGATAAATCTAAAAAAAAATTAAAATCTGTTTAATTTTTTCCGAGATCACTTCGAAGATCGCTAGACCTGGATTAAGACCTAGGCCTCTGAAAGGTTTTAAAAGATATGGAATCAAATGTGATTATTTTTATTTATTATGTAATAATTTATTTCATTATATTATTAAATGCGGTTATTGTTTATTTTAAAATATGTAGGTTAAATATTTTTGTTATTTTATGTATTTTTTATTAAAAGTTTATGTACTTAGATTAAGGGTGGAGGTGTGATGTATGTCATTAGTGTGTTGCTATGGATAAGACTCTTTGTTATTCACGTTATTCGGGTTGTCATGGAAATCTGACTCTCTTGAATTGAATAAACTAGCTAGCACATGGACGTATTTCTCTTATTATCCACAAACATCTTACTTCGAAGATTGTAATCATCGATTTTTTGTATTGTATTAATGTGAGTCCATGGACTTATTTAAATTGATAATAATTTAGATTGGTCCCAGTAGGTGACGTTGCGGTCGGGTACCAGTATATTACTTTTTCGTACAAAAAAACAATCTTATTTCACTACACGCCCATATTCAACAGAAGGTAAGACTTTACCCAGAAGCTCTATATTAAAAGGCTATGTATAATAATTATCAAAATTATGAATCAACTAAATGATTTATAAAATCATTTAGAGTTATTACAGATAAAATAATATTTAATGTTTCCGTATCATATTATATAAATAGACTATATTTTTGTAATGGCAGACGAACCATAACCTGTCACTATTGCTCATCGAAACTGACAACTTAAGCAAACGATTCTAGGATGTTATGTTTCTTTAATTGGCTCACTGACTCATTAAACCGGAATACAACAAAACCATTAGCGTTTAGCTAATTGAACATTTACGCCATGACTTATAGTCTTGACTAGTTACCTGCCGAAACGGGTCATGTTTAGTACAGTTTACACAAAAGTCCAATTTTCGAGGGTAATATTTCTAATTATTTGAGCTATAATTTGACTATTAGAATCATGTAAAAGATATAAATATCGGTACAGCCGACCCAATTGCTTACCAACGAACAACATTTCATATCTATTTATATAAAAAATAGATTCACGTATAATTATTTTTAACATGATGACATGATCCTGTTGATAAATCGTAAAAAGAAACAATATTTGAATGTTAAATAGATTACCAGCTGGCATGGTGGTCAAAATCTGGTAGCATAGCTACTGTGTCCTGGACAAATATTTTATTGGGTCATATTTACACACATAGACCAACACATTTATGGTGTTTATCGTTATAGGTTTTAAAACTAATTTTGGTAGGGTTATATGCAAGCCCGTCAGGGAAGGAACTATCCACTGTTCACGCATTCCACGACCAAACATCATCATCATCATTGTTGTGTTTCGGTTTGAAGGATAAGTTATAATACTTTAGATCTTAAAGTTGGTGGCGCATTGGCAATGTAAGAGATGGGTTGTGACCAGGACTGATAAGGAGCTCCGAAATAAAAATATATCCGATCCGTAACTTAGTTTTTGCACAAAGTGTTATCCTATTACTATTTGTATTAACATGTTCCTTGATAATCTAAAGTACGGATTTATCTAAAATACATATAAATATATCTGCATAAATTTACAGATCCCAAATTTCATATCCATAACATCCCTGGTGGTAGCCAACCTGACTAAAATAAAAGATAAATTGCCTACAAATAAACGCTTAATGGTAATTATGGTAGAGCTCCGTGAAAGCGTTTACACAATAAAATGTTAACAACAAAAGGTTCTCAACTAAAATGTAAACAACATTAGATATGGGCAGTTTCATTTTATGGTAATACACGAACCGACTGATACTCACTCATGGTGACTAATGGAATGTTAAGACAGAACCACATTTATTTAGATATATTAAAATTTATTTCGTTTGTATAAAACTCGGTATGTTTAATTGAGTTGATATGTCAGAAATATGCATCCTTTTCTTAAATAAAAAACTATATTATTTGTTTTAGTATCTCAACTGTCTAGTTATTTATCAACCAACGCATTCGTCACTTATTCTACCTTCAAACAGCATTACTTTGTATCGATGTTCGAATATTCGAGGGAAAGTGAGTTAGTGTAACTACATGCTGACAACGTCTTGGTTCCCAAGGTTGGTGGCGTATTGGCGATGCAAGGGATGTTTTATCATTCTTACAACGTTGATGTCGATGGCACTGGTAAGCCAAATAAAAACATAAAATGTAGGTATTTAATAGGGTTTTTCGGCCAAGAAATTCTCAAGAACAGACTGGAGTTTGGAAGTTGTTAGTGTTGGTAGATAAGGAGGGAAACCGCTTTGGTCCTAAATTTGATTTTTTCGGTATCGTATTTGCCATACGATTGGATTACGAGGCTTTCAAGACAAAAGTGAAAAGGCCTTTTATTGTCAACTATAGTAACTTTACTGGTGGTTGGGCTCATTAGATATTTTACTGCATAACAGCATTGGTAACAAAAACTTGGTATTGTTATGTTCCGGTTTGAAGGATGGAGGAAGGAAGGCTTGAAGGAAGCCAGTAAAATTACAAGCGCAAGGGACATAACATCTTAGTTCCCAAGGTTGGTGGCGCATTGGCGATGTGAGCGATGGTTAACATTTCTTACACAGTTAATGTCCATAGGCGTTGGTGACTTACGATCGTCCACCTACCTATAATATAAAAAAAAAACAAAACTAAAAAAAATTTTAGTAAACATAGATAATATTGTTATATGATTTTCCATTGTTACGTATTTATCAGTTATGAGTCATGAACGATCGCTACTGTTCGTGCAAAAGGTCGTATGTCGAAATGGTGTTTACAAAATTTAATACTACATTTGATTATTTCATTACGTTTTATTACTATAATATTCATATTTTTACCTATGCTATACCAGGATAACTAAATATTTGACATTTTAAAATAAAAATATTATATACTATACAAATAACATTGATATACTACTTTAAATACTTTTCAATTGAAGCTTAATTTTTACATACGACTATTTTCAATAACAGTAGCGTCATATTTGTATTGACATAATTTAATACTTAGATATTTGCGTCATGAGAACGAACGAACTAACGATTTTTATGTAAATGAAAACTGACTAACTAAAAGTAATCCCATAAACGCTTGTGAGAGTTTTATGCTTTGCAAAGGCTTCCAGTTTTGAAGAAAATGATTTTTGAAGTTTATTACAACACAGTTTTTCACAATTGCACAAACACAAATGAGGTTGTGCTTCTATTGTTATAAACCCTTGACCAGACCTGGTAAGAATAACTCAGTAAGGAGACCTGGTGAACTTAAACAACGCCACGCTGCTCCAATACGGATATACACATATGGTAGGTTTTCATCCGACACAACCAGGTTCCACGAGATTTTATTGAAGATTTACTACATAAAAATCTAGCAAAATTTTCAATGTTCGAAGCATTATTATAAGAGATTTTTTATAAGTAGTCAAGATCACCAAAAATAAATAGGTATTTTATATTGAGATCCACTTAATAACAAGAGAAGGATACACAATTCAAAATGTCATATATTAATGAAGTACTACTTTTTAAAATCGGAGTCGCTTTCAATTGAACACTATTGCGGTGGCCAGTGATTGATAAAGGCCCCCGCGCCTTAACGCGTTCCAAACACGACACGTCGTTGACTTTTGTAATTAACACCCTAATTAAACAAGAATAAAATGTAATAAAAATATACGAAGCCATCAACAAAACTGTCACAGGATTGAAAAAAAAGGTTTTATATGTAGTACATTTTTTTTGCAATTAAAATAATTATGTTATATTATCTGTTACAAAATCTTTTAAAGCTTTATTTATATCGGACAATGTAGTTACCCAGGTAGTTTTAATGATGCCACTGGACGTTCTGACAAGGTTACCTTGACGTTCTTGATGTAACAAAAACTGGTAACTCTGATATGGAACGTAAATATATTTAGCGCGAACAAACAGTGTAATGAAGTTGTAAGTTTTATGGCCAGAAATACTTTACATGTAAGAAAATAGACCGTTATTATAGTTGTCGTGAACACAGAGTGAAAACTGGAATAGAAGTGGCATCGCCACGTGTCAATTTATACTGGTCGACGTTTGCATTGACGATTTACATATTGATTATGTGTTTTCATGATAAGACGGGTGGTATAATAATTTTATGTATGATTTGGTTGCAACGAATAATAACATTAAAATTTTATGCTTCTTCTGCAAGTGCACGAGGTCCTTAATTGACAAGATATTCCTATTGCATATATGTACATACATAATATGTATGTGTGTATATAATTTTATTCTCTTATAAATAAACAGAAGAATAATATATATAGTTAAATACATTTTAAAAATATTCGATAAATCAATTATCATTTGTTTTTTTGTTGCCTTAAAACAATAAATGGTAACCTACAAATATATAAACAGCTTAAATGATCTTCTATGACTAAACGACGAGTTTTGTTAATAAATAATTAGTATGTTTCAAATGTTTAAAAATTGTATTCCTATGTTTCTTGTTAGATTTTTTCCTTAGAACCTTTTTTCCGAAACTGGTAGTTTTTTTTAATTTAAAACTGCTTTTAATCCTACTTGTAAGATACTAAGATTCTAATATTAAAAAAGGGTTTTTCTTAGTTGTATATTAATGTTTGTTTTTGATCTGGTAGGGCTTCCTGCAAGCTCATTTCGGTTCGTATCACCTACTTATTACATATTCTAGCGGCGAACAGCAATTCTTAATATTATTGCGTTCCAGTTTAAAGGGTGAGTGGGCCAGTAATAACATACAGACACCAAATTATTCTCTGTTATATACGTGACAATTATTATTTTTGTCTCAAAAAGTAAAATGTAAAGTATATGAAGTTATCGCTTAGTTCGCATCGCATCTTAACCGAAATAAATCACAGCGTATTATAAAACAAAGTAGCATTAAGGAACGGAGTGATTCATGAGGATGGTTTAGGTGTGTTATATATTAAATGTGTAAATTGGCTGAACTGTTTCGATGATTGTTGAAGATATAGTTTTTAATCCAATTGAGTTTAAAGTATTACGATATATACGTTTTAGGACGGTTGGTATGGTTGGTAGATACTTGCCTTCCACGCCGAAGGTTGTGGATCCGATTCCCACCCAGGACAGACATTTGTGAGCATAAACATGTCTATTTGTCCTGAGTATGGGTGTAATTATCTATGTATTTACAAAAGAAATGTAGTATATCATTTGTCTGGTTTCCATAGTACAAGCTCTGCTTTGTTTGGAATCAGATGGCCGTGTCTAAATAATGTCCCAGGATATCATTATAATAGGTATACACTTATTCTCTCCGTGCGAAAACAAAACTAGTAATTTAATCTAGTATAATTCCCTTTTACTTATTGAACAAACTCATGATAGCAACACACGTCAAGTATATAAGTAATAGTAGATATATCGCTTAACATGGTACTGAAATTAGTTAATAATATTTATTTGTTATAATACAAATTCTACCTGCAAAGTCGAGACCGTTACCTAGTATGTTTCGATTATGATTATAACACCAGTGTTTATAGAGGTGATCAATATTGCTATCAATAAAAATATACTTATATAATTTGCATAACATACAAATATAGTAGTTGGAGTTAGACTATAAAGTGTATATTGAATTAAACATAACTGTACCGTACGATTTTCAAAATTACTGTCAATATAGAATATTCTCGGTAATAAAATGTAGTTGAATATTATGTGATCTAAGCCTTAAATGTGTTTGGTTTCACATTCAATTATGCATAATATTAAGTTTCTATCTTAAACATATAGAAAAAGTATTTTAAATGGTTGAGATGGCCCAGCGGTTGGAACAAGTGAATCTTAGCTGATAGTTGCAGGTTCTTGCCCGGAGCAGCATTGATTACATATGATTTTCATGTGTTTATAATTTCATGGGCCCAGATGGTCTAGTGGTTGGAATACGTGAATCTTAACCGGTTTGTTCAAACCCAGACAAGCACAGCTGAATTTTCATCTTCATAAAGGAAAACATCGTCTATTTTACTGAAATTCTGCCACATGAGTATTCTACCAAACCGCATTGGAGCAGCGTGGAGGAAAGAGCTACAAGCCTTATCTCAAAAAAAAATTAGAGAAGGCCTTAGCCCAGTAGTGCGACATATACACTCTTATCTTACTTTTTATTTTTTACTTTTATTCATCATAAATAAGACCGTTAAAGCTATATACGACAGAATTCCACTTCAAGTTGTTTAGTTGATGTCATCAAATGAAATCAAAATAAATTTTATGCAAGAAGGATCCTAAGAGTACTTTACCGTTTCGTATTACCGTTTCACAAGATTAATTTAAGCTAAAATTGCCAATATTAGACCTGGCAGAAACTCAACAAAAGAGATAGTTAAATTGCATTTTTTTGATAGAATAGGTAGGCGGACGAGCATATAGGCTCCCTAATGGTGTGTGGTCACTAACGCCCGTAGACATTGACATTGTAAGAAATGTTAACCATCGCTTACATCACCAATGCATCACCCAATCTTCAGAAACTAAGATGTTAGGTCCTTTGTGCGTGTAATTACACTGGCTCACCTTCAAACCGGAACACAACAATACCAAGTGCCGCTGTCTTGCGGTAAAATATCTGATGAGTGGGGTGGTACCTACCCAGACGAGCTTGGACAAAGCCCTACCACCAATAAACAAGTAAATAAATACAAATTTACAAAAATAGCAACTTGCTGTTGCGTGTTTTGTAATCACGGGATATTTTTGTAATAAGTACTATTCGTAAATATTTAAATAACTTAAAAGAAACATTAAATATTTTCCATTTATAAATTAATACCAAAAATTACCGAGCTACCCAACTACAAAATAGGCGAACAAGTTGGCTGTAATGCGCCGGCGCATTCGATATTAACGTTTACTGCGATTGTTATTGCATTACATTTATATCTCGGGAGGTCTGGCCATCTAAGATTACGGAAATTAATTTCGATTCAAAACGCAAAGCAATGCGGTTTGCAAGTATTTTATGATTATATTAACAGTTTAAGTACCTGCTATGAAGTTCAAAGTCATGATAATAATTATAATATATACGTAATATGTAACAAATGTGTTAGGTTTCTTAATTAATTTATGAAACGATAAGACTTTTAATAATTTATTATTTAATACATTTTTAAATGAACATATTTAGTATTGTTATATAATAATCGAATAAAAAGATCGGGATGTTGGCGTTTTATATGTTAAATATGTTTTACATGTTTATAAGTTAAAAAAAAAATCGAAAAATAAAATAAAAAATCGAATAAAAATATGAATTTAAAATATATTTCTAAGAAATTAATAAAACGTTTTATCGGTGTATTTCGCACTAATCATCATATATATTTTTTAATTGGTCAATCATAGTATGTTTCAAATGTTTTTTAATTGAAAAAAAAAAACACGACGTGGAACGTTTTTTGAAAGACAGTCAGGTTTTAGGTATCAACGCAATGGGACAGCAATCCATCTACGAGAAGCATTTCTACAAAAAAATGTCACTTTATCGTAGTCAAATCCTGTTGTGGTTTGGTTGAAGTTACATCGGAATAGAATCGGGAACGTATCGTAACGGTAACGTAACTTATCGTAAATATAGATTAGTAGAATTTGCTCCCAGAGAAATCAGCCGTAGGTCCAACGATTTCATTTGGAGGCACGGAACATTGAATCCTTCCAAATTCAAGCTTACTGATGAAGGATTACTTAACAAAAAAAAACAAAACTTTTACTGAGCCGACACGGATTTCAAACGACCTTCAATTTAATAATCTGGGGCTGCACAAGCTAATCACTGCACCAACTAGGTCTTTTAAAGTATCACTCTATGGACCCAGTAAGCTGTTTAATGTTTACGGTAATTTTAATGAGATTTCGTTGGGATAATTCTTGTAATTATGATGCTAGATCGAGGTTCGTAATTTGCATTCAACAGGAAGTTGGGAAATTTAACTCATATTAATTAAATAGGTAACGATTTTATGAAAACACCTTTTTTATATTACTTTGTATAATTTTTAGCGGTTATCACTACATATTGTAAAAGAAAGTCATGTCATGAGGAAAGCTTAATTGTATAATTAATTAAGGTTTTTTTGTAAACTGTCAGCCAGTTTGAATATGATTGTTGAAGATGTCGGAAATAGTAATGTCGACTGGGAGCTTTTTATAGAATTATAAGTAGTAAGGTACAAACGTTTTATATAGAGCCTTATACTATCCGTGCGAAGCCGGGGCGGATAGCTAGTTGGTGATCATTTTCTTAACAGACGGGCTTGCACAAAGCCTTACCAATGAAACAATAATACCGTTCTATATATTGATCTAATGTTTGAATAAATCTCCGCTAAGAACAGCGGCTGCTGGTAGAAATACATCATAATTAATCATCATTATAATAAGTAGAAAATTCGTATTCAAATCATTTGCAATATTACGAATTTTATGAAGTACTTAAATGTAAAATTACACGCGTAATGTTGAAACGTATACCAAAACGCATTTGACCTTATCCCAGCTGGACCACACGTAGCAACGTTACTTAATACTAACTAATATTAAAATGGCGTAATGTTTGCTGTGTTTACCTTATTTTATTTAGATGAGATACGTTACATTATCATTATAATATGACATAATTACAATACACGGCTTAAATTTATGTAAGTATTTTCGGAAAACGATCGATATTGAAGACGATAGCTGTATAAGTTTGAATAAAAACATTTAATCGGCAAATCTAGCCAGTATTTCTAATAGCTGCTCTTTGTAGAAGTAAGCAATTTTTAGTCGAGAAGTAACAAATTTATTCAGTCTTTAAACTTTTTTTATTTTATAATATAGGTAGGCGGACGAGCGTATGAAATGTTAACCATCGTTTACATCGCCAATGCGTCACCAACCTTGGGAACGAAGACGTTATGTCCCTTGTGCCTGTAATTATACTGGTTCACTCACCCTTCAAACCGGAACACAACAATACCAAGTACTGCTGTTATGTGGTAGGATATCTGATGAATAGGTGGTACCTACCAAGATGTGCTAGCCCGAAGCCCTACCACTAGTGTCTGTCAAC
Organism: Nymphalis urticae; assembly: GCA_905147175.2. Classification (NCBI taxonomy): domain Eukaryota; kingdom Metazoa; phylum Arthropoda; class Insecta; order Lepidoptera; family Nymphalidae; genus Nymphalis; species Nymphalis urticae. The sequence goes on along the minus strand of LR990004.1, from coordinate 2,208,377 downwards.
ATCATCACCTTAATATGAGTGACTGATAAAATGTTCATATTGTAGTGGTCAATTCTACTAACTAATTGTCACATTATTGCAATTACATTGAAACTTAAACGTTTATTATTCTACTAACACAACGATCCAGCTGCGATTCGATCGAAGTTGGATGGAAATAGAATCGGGAACGTATCGTAACCGTTATAAGTTAGTAGAATTTTCCCCAGTGTCCGAACTAGTTAACAAGATCGTTAGTAACAGAAGGTATAATAGTATTGCCACGTGTGTAGGGGGACGGGTGGCCAATACACATTTGCATATTGATAAACGTGAAGCCAAAAATAATAAGGTATCCTACAGACGATCGTTTTTAATAATTATAAATATTCAGTATTGAAATTATATTTTTGTTTATAGGTTTTGTTTTAATGTTAATTTTTTATTTAACGTTGACGCAAGTAGACTTTGGTAATGTTATCATATAACAAATACAAATTGTTTACAAAAAAAAAATCATAGGTCATCGTGGACGATGATTTAATGCAAGAAACTATATCATAATAAAGAAGACAAATATAATAAAATAGTTATAAATTTAAAGGTATACACAAGGCATATTTTGCGCGATTTATATTAATTTTGATACAATTTTATTTAATATGATTTATTTTCTTTTTTTATATCCTAGGCGAAAGCTATACGCTACTACACTTATTTGCTTTTCTCTCAAGAAATGAGCCAGGCCTTATTGGCAGCACCACAGTCCATATTTTATTAAAATGCAGGATGTGGATACCAATTATTATTATTTATGCCAAGTATACTGGCTCACTCACCGTTCATACTTAGGCACAATACAAATAATTGTGGTAGATATAATATATAGAATGACAATGGTGGAAAAGAGTAACCATTGAATTATGTGTCGTTTTTTTTCGGTTGAATCCGGTTCAAGCTCTTGTTAATTAACTATTCAAAAGTGTTTGTAAGCTCTTACACTTATATAAAGTATATTTTGAATGACTAATGAAACCCGCACAGTTCTCGGTCGCCCTTATTTCCGCACCATTATAACATGCACATTTTTACCGTAACTATAATCGATGGGTCACGCCGGCTGCTACAAGCGTAATCGTCGAATATTAACAATTCGTTCCTTATAGAATCGAATTGATAATTTAACGGAGGTTCAGCGGTTACGTGATACGTCGATCGATTAAGATGTAGATCCTTGTCATGAAATCGAGCCTGTCAAATGTCGTTCCTATTTTTAATTATGGAACAAGTAGAATATTAATCATTTACGTACTTTACATATTGGTCACATATGTATATGGTATGGTAGATTGTATTATATATATTTTAACAAGCCCGACGTGTTCTATAAGTATATGAACAGTAAACATAAACGTCAACCAATATATCAAAATTTATATTAAGCGCGTGTGATACGAGGCAGTTATTTGACAAACTTCAAGATCACAAGATCAACAAGATCTTTAATAAATTTTCCATACTCATTTGACTTTTATTAAATTTTTTGTTCTGCTTCCTTCATGTTTCAGATATAAGTGGAAACTTAATTGGTATATTTGCAAATTTTATTATTACAGATGTAAGAATAAATATACTGTTTGTTTTCCAAATAAAAATAAGAAATTGTAAAGCTTCTGATTTTTTCGGGTTGTACGCGCTAATCTACTACCAATTTGATTGGAATAAAATATCTTTTTGTTAGATAGATTGATTTTTGAACACAGTTGATCGCAGATCCCGAGGTCGTTGGTTCAAACCCCAGGTTACGTTGTTGATTCCTTCTGTCTAAGATTCTCAGTAGTAGTCCAGGGCTTGGAAGTTGGAAGTGTGTTCACTCCCGTGTCTTGGAAAGTCCGTTAAATAAATTTTCCTTCGCCAAACTCTTTTCGGTCATGTCGGATTGCCATCCCATCGGAGTAGAGAGTGATGGAGTGTGTTTGCGCACACGCTTGTGCACTGTAATATGTCCATAAACCATGCTGTCAAATTGGTACTTAAGTGAACAGAGAAGTAAAATTAATACTTAACGAGTGAAACCAGGCGGCACAGCGAGTTTTATATAAGCAGTCTTATCTTATTATATAATGCTAATATAAATAGGAGGAACTAATTGATATAATTAAAACATCTTCGAGATAGAAGATACACATCTTTATCAAGATATTTTACGATATATTAATTGAACTAAGCCTAGTTTAAAGTCAACAATTTCCTTTTTATGGAGACCGTTAATCCTGAACATCCTGATGTTGATATAAATGTATATACTACTTTATATACATATGTACTACAAACAAGTTCTTTGACATATTCAAACTGACAGTAAATTAAAAGTTATAGTAATCGTGCTTCGCTTTCTACATTGTATGCGTACCGCTACTAATATTATAAATGCTAAAGTGTGTTTGTTTGTCATGCTTTCACGCCTTTACTATAATCTGGTGAAATTTGGTAAGGTTTACTGGTGGTAGGGCTTTGTGCAAGCTCGTCTGGGTAGGTACCACCCACTCATCAGATATTCTATCGCAAAACAGCAGTACTTTGGATTGCTGTGTTCCGGTTTGAAGGGTGAGTGAGCCAGTATAATTACAGGAACAAGGGACATAAAATCTTAGGAGCCAAGGTTGGTGGCACATTGGCGATATAAGCAATGGCTAACATTTCATACAGTGCCAATGTCTAAGGGCGTTTGGTGACCACTTACCATCAGGTGACCTATATGCTCGTCCGCCTTCCTAATCTATAATATAAAAAACCTGTAACTTTTTCATAGACATCGTCAGAGACATAGAAAAGGACATCGGGTACCTAAGAGTCCCTATCGGTCGGAAACTAGTGTTATATAAATAAAGGAACAACTTGACATGGCTTAAAAAATACTATATTAATAAATAAAGAGTTTCGTAACTGAAAAAACTACTAAAGCAATACACACAAAATGAAATTGAAATTGTACCAGAATATGCAACGCGTCTCGGAGAAGGTTTTAACACATAATATTATCATATAAGAAGCCGCGCTTCGCAATTTCACTCACTATAAATTAAGACTGTTGATGTGATAAGCGAGATATATTACAAATAAAAACTTCGTATAAAGTCGTGTCATGTCTAGTACTTTTAAACTCTTTATTTTATTCTTAAATTAGTCACTTAATTATTTTTAATTGTTATAAATACTGAAATTAATAGTATCCAAAATCAAGTTATTTATCAAGCATTATGAATAAAAATAAAAAATAAATACTATGAAACGTTTAATTTTATTACTAAAAAAACGTTACAATTTTTTTTTACAAAGACTAATTACTTTAACAGCTGCGAATCCCTAAAAACCGTTACGAGGGAATGATAAAATGATAAACATGGCGGACAGGTTCTCTTCACGCATCGGCGCGCGCGCATGACGCATGACGTCACTTCCGCCCCCGCCCGCTTCCGGCGGACATTAACACAAGCTGCTGTTGTGGTTAGGTTAGAGATATATATGTAGCCTGAATGATTAATTAATGTTATAATTGTTTTGGTAATATAGAGAGAGAGAGCAAGTGAGAGAGAGACGATATGACCATCTGTTTTCCGAGGCAAGAGTGTAAATACTCAAATCCAATCTTTTTTTGGATTTCAGTCACTGGGCAGTTGAGGTGTCTGCATTTGCATTTAAAAGTATGATTGTGATTCTTTATTTACATATCAATGAGTCGTCTGGTTAACTTTTGGTGGAACAAGCATTGCTTGCAGTTTAATATAATAACGTAGGTAGGTAGGTAAGCATACTTAAGAGGGTATTGTTCTTGCATATATTGCTTAGTCTGAAGGTCGTTCTTCTAGAGATGACTTTGTGAAATAATTAATTATTTGTATAAATAAGTACCAAAATTGTATACGTATCACGCAAAGATCGAGTCGAATAGCTTTTATACTAAAAAAATTATTATAAAATTAATTAAAAAAAATACTTCAAAATCACTAAAAGCTACAAACTAAGATAATCAATTAATGAAATAGCATAATATTTCAGTTAGAAGATAAGATTAAGGCAAAACATTATGACATTTACAATCGCCGCAAAAATTCAAGTAACAATTTATGTCAAGTATAAGCGTTATTTACAATGCATTCAAATCGATTCAATACTATCGATTCTTTGTCGATACATTACTCGTTTACATTACCGTACAATGTGCTTACCTGACAACATTAGTATTCAAACATTTCAGCCCAAGCTCTCTCTTCACGACCTAAAGCCTTAAGGTCTTTAATTGTTAGGAACCGTTGTTGCCTAAGGAATTACTCTGACAATACGTAAATTATGTTACAGAGAAATTGCTAGAGATCTTATCTCGATTTTATGATAAGCTAGCTTTTATTGTGGTTTTGCTTGTGTGAAAATTACTCTGTTTTATTTTATAGTAGTACTAGTTTCAGCCACACAGTACAGGGAGGGAAGGTGTACCCTATGTCCTTTTTTGTAACATGGACAACGTGAGCGTTTCACACTTATTGATAGATTGATTGATTCATTTGAGTAGTTAAGACGTGATATCGTAACAAACAAATACACTTACTTTCGCATTTATAATACTAATAAGGGTAATTAACAATCAACTAATTAAAAAGTAGAAAATCTATTACTTACAGACAGTAAGTATTTAATAGTCAGAAAACGTTATGACTACGTTTTGTTTAGAATCAAATTTCTCAGCATCTTATTATGAACTAATAAATTTTTATAAATTACAAACTTATATACCGATGGGTGCATAATCCACAACCACAAATTTTTCCTCAAAAGGAGAGGAGACCTTACAGCAATGGGACATTTACAGGCTTTACAATTCGACATGATTAGGAAGTGATCAGGTGCAGGACCAACACACTTCATGTTTTTTACTGAAAATTTATTGACCCAATTTTTTTATACCCAAACACAGAACCTTTGAAGCTATTTAAGCTAGCTCAGATATATGCAAATGTGCATCTACTAGCTATTTGCCTATTATTTATAAAACTATAACAACTTAGATCCAAGTGAAAGAAGCAGAGTTTTTATTCTATAGTTACAATGTTACAATCACATAGTTTAGTAATTAAAATTCCATAGATCAAGAAAGAAATTAAATAGAAAGTATTTAATTTCAATTTGCCGCCATAGATCGATCGACTGATAAGGTAATATGATTAATTGTATAATAGCCTTCCTAATACACAGTCACACCTTTCATTTATTTTTCTTCTCTTTTGTAATAGAAGAATTAAACAGTCAATTAACCGCTTAATATACTTATTAAACTCTAAGAAGTAATGTAACAGCAACTGTGAAGGAAAGGCTGAAAGTTAGACAATTATCTGTGTACTGAGATGTGACGCAGAATAATGTGATATTGTTTATCCAGATTCCAGACTTGCAATTTTTATAATGTTTATAATAAGAAAAAACACCAAGTTTGTTAATATCGATGGCTATAAGTTTTTTTTTAAATTTATTTTAAGAAGATATACACATGATACTTATAAACGAACACTTTCTCGATGACTACAAGACTCAAATCCTCACAGTGATTGCATCGCCAACGATGGTACAATTTCAAGCTCTAGCTCTCCATTAAACCGAAACATAAAAGGAAAGTATTGATGCTTGGCAGTAGAATTACTCAATGAAGGTATAGCATGGTTGGTTCACCTAGGTAGGTAACAGTAACAGCCTGTAAATATTCCACTGCTGGGCTAAGGTCTCTTCTTCCTTTTTTGAGGAGAAGGTTTTGGAGCTTTTTCCACCACGCTGCTCCAATGCGGATTGGTGGAATACACATGTGGCAGAATTTCAGTGAAATTAGACACATGCAGGTTTCCTCACGATGTTTTCATTCACCGAAAAGCACGAGATGAATTATAATCACAAATGAAGCACATGAAAAACTTCAGTGGTGCTTGCTCGAACCCACGATCATCGATTAAGATTCACGCGGTCTTACCACTGGGCCATCTCAGCTTCTTATTCACCTAGGTAGATTATTTCAAAACTCTACAATTGGTAAATTATCAAACGATAAACTAGAAAGATGACTGGACTGGTGATCTGTAAGAGATGGTATATGGATGAAATTAGTATCTGAGGATATGAGATACAGAGATATAAATGGAAGAGAAAAACACGCAACGCTGAACCAAAATAATTTTAATAAAATGACAAGCAATTGATGATCACTAATATCGTAGTTAAAATCTTATTTGCAAGCAGCTCCAAGGTCACGCGTCCACTTCATAAAACTATTAAGTCAAATTAAACTTAAGATTCGTTGTAACAAAATAAACCATTTTACGTAGTACTATTGGCATTTTACCAAAAGGTCACAATTACATTCAGATCACCCACCCGTGGCAGCAAAGGGCACTTAGTATATAGTTTAGTAATATTGCTTCTTGGTTGTAATTTACCTTCGAATTTTGATATGAATAGCTTTATCCATTAAATGGATCATCGAAATTTTAATAATAATTATTATACATACATATATAGTCACAAATTTTGCTAATAGCCTTCGTTTGTTTTGAATATTTTCATAAAAGTAAAAATAACAACTCATAGGTCAATGACCATTGGTTAAACTGAGTTTAAACGCTTCTCTTTACTTAAAGAGAAAGCTTTTGTATACTGTCAGGGGTACAGAAAACGAGGTAGGTTACCACCTGTCCCCTCTCGTTCAATAGGAAATTACTTAATCTAAATACTGATCATTAAAGTATAATTGCGTTTTCCGAGGAAACATTTTAATGCATGAAAGTTCATTCAAGGGATTTAAGTAAATACGGCCTAAATTACAAAGATGATAATTGCTTAATACTAATGTTCTTTCATGTCCACTGTACAGTCGAGTACAATAGAGTTCTCCGAATAATGTCTGTGACTATACAAATTAGTTTTCACTTCAGCGATCCGACAAATTACAAAAGAACTGTGGCCATTAAAATCGCATAGAAAATCGATTTTCTGTACTTTACAGAAATCATTTAGTGAATAAATGAAGGTTACTTCCATTCTGCCACCGTGATGGCGCTGCGGTAGCATACGAAAATCTTACCCAATTTTACCAAGTTCAAACCCGGGCATGCACCACTGAATTTTCATGCTTAATTTGTGTTTATAATTCATCTCGTTAAGAACAAATAAAAATATAAAGTTTTACTAAAAAATAACTTTAAAGCTAAGTCTACTCTTCTAATAAGTATTGGGAAACCCCTTTTGAACACAGCACATTGCAACTTTTTTAATGGCTTAATTTTATGGGCTTAAGTAAATTAATTTAGTTAGGAAGTAACCCACCTATCTGGTCCCCTATTTCCCTAGGTAGTCGAAGAAATATTATCTATATCTTACGTTACTAATGTCCTGCCAAATATGTTATCAAAATTGTTATATCCTTTAATTACAATGACTCATTCATTATGTATATAAGAAAAGAGTATTTTTAAATATATACATAGAGCATATGGACAACATTGAACATATGTTCCTATATACTTTGGAATAGTTAGATATAAAACCTAGTAATAATGTTAATGCTGTAAAGAATCTGCTGTCGAGATGGCTTAGTGGTTAGAACGCGTGAATCTTAACTCAAACTTAATGGGTTCAAACCCGGGCAAGCACCACTGAATATTCATGTGCTTGGAAATAATTGTGAGGAAACCTGCATGTGTCTAATTTCATTGAAATTATGCCACATGTGTATTCTACCAACCCGCATTGGAGCAGCGTGGTGGAATAAGCTCCAAAACCTTCTCCTCTAAAGGGAGAGGAGGCCTTAGCCCAGCAGTGGGACATTAACAGGCTGTTACTTAACAGTAAAAACAATGATGAAATGTACAACAACAAAACCAGTAACAAAACTGTAATATAATATTAATAATAGTTACTAATTTTATTAAAAAATGTTGGTTTAGTAGTTATTTATATTATAAATGCGAAATTGAGTTTGTTTGTCTGTTTGTTACGATTCCACGTCTAAACTACTCAATCGATCATCATGAAATTTTGCATTCACGTTGTCAAGGGTAGAAAAGGACATTTGATACCTCCTCTCCCTCACGCGTGTGTGAAACTAGTTTTGTATATAAGTAGTCACACATATTCAGGAAGCCTGCGTCATGGGTGTTTTACAGCGATCTATTACTGAATGTAGATAATAATTATATTACAAATATTCAATTTTTTTTACATATATTTACATCATATAACTTAACTGCACTTGTAGTCTACACTTACCTTACAAGCTAAACAAAGGACAATCTACACATATCCTTATATATAATTCAAACATCAAACTCAACAGTCCAGATAATCGGATTTGGGATTCAACGACGGAATACTGCTGTATAGTGGCTATTTTTAAATTTTTGTTTATATAATTTTATATACTTACTTATATCTGCAATGTCCATAAATGTTTCCAATATAAATGAATTAAGGAATAATTCACATGTTTATATATACATACATACAAGTGATCAATATAAAACCTGAATCATTACGTCACACATTACACATTTTTAAAGCCAATTGAATATTCTCTTTGACGAAAGAAATAATATGTTCGCATAATTTTGACCAACTAGCACACCACAAAAGTTGGCCAAAATAATTATCATTCATCTCAGCGTGTTCCCACAGACTTGTGGTGATGAAATATACTATTGTATATATATTATAAATAAATAATATTAAATTAAACATTATAATAACAGTGGGGACTATCCTACGAAACTGTATAGGATTGTATAAACCTTATTGTAATTTCATACGGGCTAAAATGCCGTATCTGGTTAATCATGTAAATTATGCAATTCATATTTATTATGGATACACTAATAGTTTAAACAATAACATGTAATAGATCAATGTTTAATAAATGTTGTTGTACAAATCACGACCGCGAAAGGTAAGAATGCATTTTACCATTAAATCGAAATTGACAATTTTTTTAATGAGAAAAAAAAAACTACTTGTTGCTAGAGGAAATGTTTCGGAGAATTAAACCGCTGAACATTTTTCTTATTTCGTATCACTACCTGCAATTTTCGAGGAATGCTCACAAAAAGACAAGGAAATGCCAGATGGTAGGCCACAAATCTCATGGCCTCCGAAGCCATAATGTTCGCAATCAAACCGTTCACACACCATAACAGTGGGAACTATCCTCCGAAACTGGATTGCTTTCTATAAACCTTATTGTAATGCCATAAAGACTAAAATACCATATCTCATCTGTCATGTAAATTATGCAATTCTTTTTTTTTTTGTATCTGTAGGTCTTATTGTAGGGCCATAAAGATTATAATGTAACAACCACGTTATGAGAATATTTCTGTAAAATACAATCAGTTTATTCACAGAGCATATCGAAGGGTTTTCGTTGCTTTTAATGCTTAGTACATTGAACTTACTTTTATGTATTCATTTATATATATAATTACAATTATCAATTTCTTAATGATATCAAAAATCGGGAGATAATAGGATTTAAGCTGACAAGAATAACAAGTTCATTTCAATCTATTATTTAGCATAAAAATCCTATTTAACTTAAAGTCGATGTAATAAGATAGATAATTATGGATTTATTGGTAAAAATCTAAGGTGTAATTATCATAAAGAAACCTATCATAGATAAAAATAATTATAAAACAAATAAATATAATCTTTAAAATGAGTAATAGTTAATTCAGAAGTTAAAATTTAATCAATCTATTTCTTTATGCATTTGCTTAAAGGCAGTCGAGATGATATTACATCAGATTCGCCCGGACATTGGGAGACGTATTAACCCCTCAAGTATATCTGGATGGTTTAAAGAATCCTTGTGTCTATAATTATCATCACTTATCCTTCAAATCGGAAACAGAAACACAGAAATACAAATGATTGATGTTTTGCCGTCGAATAATTGATGAGTGGGTGGTACCCACCCACACGGACTTGTATAAATGCTTACCAAGGGGAGAAAATTATACAGAAAATTGTATGTTAGATACGTACATATAATGTAATCAAAAATAATGTAAATAATATTTATCGAACCGAACACCATACAGAGTAATACCCAGTGTGTGTGTGTGTCAACTATCATCACATGTCAGTTTTTTTTTTGGTTCGTTAATTTTATTACGTATTCAATTCTAATACATTATATATATCTACATCTATATGTATAATTACTTACACTAATAAATACATTTTTTTCCAATTTACTTCGCGTGTTTGTATGACAGCCGTGGTACCCGTGCCGGCAAGTTTTATGAAATTCGATTTAAATTAAAAAAAAATTACGACTCGTCTTCTATATTCGAAAATTAGCAGCCATATTCTAGCCGACTCTAAACGATTTCGAAATCAATCTTATATGATAGTAGAAAAAAAGGTAAATTGCTATTTAAAATAGATTTATAATCTGTGTCAAACAAGTCATTGCTCTTCAAAAATTATTACGATTTTTAAATTAACTAATAAATCTTAAAAGGTAATAAATTAATGTTAATGTAATAATATAATTCTTTTCATTTTAAACGACTTACAAATCTATCTTTCATTGTCTATTCTATTACATTCAACAATGTGTATGTGTAAATATTGATATTAAATTCAAACGCAATGTATCATGACGAATTATTTATTGGAATTTCTTATTTCGTTTAGTTAATAAACAAATTGATTTGGTATGAAACTACCTCTATGTCTGTCTGAATATTTTTTTACAATATATTTTTATTAATAACGAACAGTTAGTAATATTTCATTCTTCTACAAAGGCGTTATCGCCTGTTAAGGTTTGGAGCCGAATCCACTACGCTGATTCGCTGTGTAACTAATAATATTAAACAATATATAAAAGATAGTAATATCATACTTGGTTTGGCTTTGCGCAAGGCCGTCTGGGTAGGTACCACCCACTTATCAGATGTTCTACCTCCAAACAACAATACTAAGTATTATTGTGTTCCTGTTGGAAGGGGAGATACTCACTCACTCTACAAGAGTACTTTGGGCATAAGGTACATAGCATCTCCCTAATCCCAAGGTAGTGCATTGGTGATGTAAGGAATGTTTAATACTTCTAACCGCGCCAATGTCTAATCTTTGGGACAAAATATGAAGTAGATTATATTCCATACTAGCAACACCAAATTGTATATATCTTTGTTTACCAATTTTCATTATGATTCCAATTTAATTATTATTATATATTATATTACAAGGCTCGACTGCCTCATTGGGCTTGATATAAGGCCGCAGACCCGGAGGTCCTGGGTTAAATTCCCGGTCGGGCCAGTTATTGGGTTTTTCTATCAGAAAATTCTCAGTAGCAGCCCGGAGTCTGGAAGTTGGAAGTGTGTACACTCCCGTGCTTCGGAAAGCACATAAAGCCGTTGGTCCTGCGCCTGAACTCTTTACAGTCGTATCGGATTGCCGTCCCATCGGATTATGAGAGTTAGGGAATAGAGTGCACCTGTGTTTGCGCACACACTTGTGCACTATAATATCTTTGCGTAGTTTGGTAATCTCTGTTGAGATTGGCCACCGTGGCCGAAATCGGTCTGTCTGAATGTCCTCACATTATTAGAATGCTATAAAAGCTTAACTTGGTGACATCTGTACCAATCAATGTAACGGTGCACTAGTGCCTTCAACCGCCTAGCTACCCTAGTCAGGTTTAGCTTTTTATTATACTATAAGAGGAAATAAATAGAGACTACATTAACCTGTTTGACGTAACAGCCTCTAAAAATCCTAGTGCTCCTTAGACCTCAGGATTCCTATCCGTTTAAAAATAATGTTTGAAGTTTATTCCACCACGCTGCTCTTATACTAGTTGGTGGATACACGTGTGGCATCATTTCATTGGAATTAATCACATTTAGGTTTCATTACGATGTTTTTATTTACCGTACAGTACTAGATGAATTACGAGTATTAGCACATGAAAATTCGGTGCTGCTATTTTGAATTTGCAATCATCGGTTAAGATTCAAGCGTTCTAACCACTGGGCCATCCACGCCCACGCAGATGAATAGTGTTTGAGATTGAACGCCGCGACCGAAATTGGGTTAAGAGGCTATTGTTGTAGATAAGCCCGTTACAGTTTAGTTACGCCTTGGACAATATTAATTCTGTTATACGATATAACTGACCTGACTGACCTTCAAACTAAATCAATGTAACTGGACTAATAAAACTAGCTATTTTTTTTTATTCATTCGAACAAAATATAATGAATTTTAACAAAAAAAAATCCGCTCAGTTTTTTTGTCGGCTCGTGCTTTCAACGAACTGGTAGAGTTTATTTTGACTTTTACTAAGCGTATTGCTTAAATAAATGAATTTGATTGAAATTAATATATTATAATTATATGCGCGTTTTATTACATTTTTATCCTAACATTTGTATATATTATATTAAAATAATATTAGTTGTTGTTTGACAAAATCTGCTTCACCAAACCCCTTAACAATGAAGCAGCTTCGTGGAGAACCTTTTTGGTAATTAAATTTTATAATTTCCAATATATATTTGAAATTAACCGTTTCACTGTTTTTATTATTAATTTAAACAATAATATACGAAGCTCAAATCATATATCCTGACATCTATTTAATTATTTCTGTGTAACAACGTAACAAACGTACAAGTGTTTCATTTATATAATTCATAAAATTATACTTTGGTTGCGTGGGAACGCAAAACCAACCAGAATTTTTAGGTTAAAATCCAGTAAAAAGCGTATCCAATCTATCAATTTAAATAACTCTTTAAGCGTGTAAAATACACTTTATTTGTTTATACATCCATACGTAGCTGAAATATTAACCGGCACTTTTTAAATTGGTGAGCTAAGTCAGAATTTTAATCTAACTAAATACCTATCACTTATTGGTCACTTATAGCGTCATCGGCTGTATCAACCAATGACCATTCGTGTTAAAATTAAATTAGCCAATCTGAGTTTGATTAGCGTTTAAGAGACTGGAGGTTACATTTTTATTATTTCAATGAAATGGCACATAAAATTGCGCAACCAAACTTGGGAACTGAGATTTTATGTCCCTTGTGCCTGTAGTTACACTGGCTCACTCACCCTTCAAACCGGAATGCAACAATACTTAAGTATTGCTGCTTAGCGGCAGAATATCTGATGAGTGGAAATGGACCTGTACAAAGACCTACCATTATTGTAATTTGTAAAACAATGATTAAAATATGAAAACAACATTTCAGGATCCAATTAACAAAACACTAATATTTGGGTACGACATAATTACGTGCATAACATAATTAATTTTATAGAATAATTAATTGAAATAATTGTTTAGATTGACATGAAGTAAAAGTAATAAAAAATAATATAAATAATAACATGCAACTTACAGAGTTATTTAAATAACTATTTTTACATAAGTATAAATAACAACTAACAAATTAGGTTAAAATTAATTAATACAAAAATAAGCACACGTTAAAATAAAACATAATTGATTTTAATTTCAATTTCTATACAAACAAATATCAACTAAAATAAATTAGTATTGTAAAAATATATTACAATTTTAATTCACTAATAAATTAGGAATCCAAAAGCTATCGTTAACATGGTGCTTAGTACTCTATTCACGAATCGTTAGCACCAAGAGTTGAACGACCTCACGAATCAAGTCATGAACTATGGTCCTAGACACATGACTTGTATGGCACTGACTTTATAATACACTAGTCACCATTCGCAATATTAACAGACATTTTTCGAAACTAAACACGATGACGCGTTATTTAAAAACAAATTTGATTTCAATAACTGTTTTTTTTTCTAATTTAACTTGGCTAATCAATAAGTTTACATGTCATGTTAAAATTAAGACCTAAGTCTAAGACTAATCAACTAGCTACCCGTGCTGGCTTCGCACGTGTAGTCTGGGAGTCTATATAAAACATTTTTATTGTAACACATATAACTATTGGGTTACAGGCGTACGTAAAAGTTAAAAAGAGTAAAGCTCCCAATCAGTATAAATTGTTCCCAAATCTTTAACAATGATCTTCATATTTCAGCCAATATACATAAAGCCTTAATGAATTATACATTAAAACCTTCCTCGTGAATCACTCCGTCCATTTATGAAAACCGTATGAAAATCCGTTCGGTGGTTTTTGAGTTATTCGCGTTCACACAGACAGACGGACGCGTCGTGACTTTGTTTTGTCATATGTAGTGATAGTTATCTCTCTTTTATTATATAAAATATTTATATAATAAAAAATCGTGGAGTTTGAATAACCAATAATTATTGATACAAATACGAATAAGATTACTATGCGGGATTAATAATAATTTGATTAGCATACCTATGTAAATTAGTGGAAAAGAGTGACAACTGTTACTTGACGGTGTCTACCTGAAAAATCTGCATTCTGAAGCGATATTATCGCTTTATATTTAATGTAATACTGTAACATGATTCAAGAGTTATTATAAAGTTAATAATAATAATAATAAATTTATTTATTCTCTCCCACAGACAATAATGTTTACATTTTTCTTTTCTTTTTTTATAATATATATAAATACAGTTTATATGTGGGAGAAAATTATTTGAATAAAGAATATTTTGTGTTTGATTTTTATTTATAGTAGGAGAGCATTATTGCATTGAAATTTATTTTTTCAATTGCCAATAATTGTTAAGTGCCAATGATAGTATGATACGGGCAATATAATACAATTAAAACTATATAAATTGTAGCCATTTAAAAAATATAAAAATGGAAAAAACTGAAAAACAGGTAGTCATTCTTATGTCATGTTAGGTTCTCGAAATATGAGAAGTAAATCGTGATGACATTTGTAAATATTTCAAGTATATTAATATTTCATTAAGTAAGTTCTTAAAATAATTATAAGTTACTACTAAATTTGTATATAGTCGTATCCGCTTGCCACTATTCACCGTTAATGTTGCCAGCGCCACAAACGAATTTCCCCTAAGTCGTAAACCTTAACATTAACAATATTTTATACATGTTCATTTTTTTACATAACGCTAAACTGATTTCAAAACGACGATGTCGATAACAATATGACACGGGCATTACAGTCACAAAGTCATATTTAACCTAGCCACAAATAAATCCACACCAATATTATAAATATGAGTAAATGCTTACACGGATTACCACTAAACCGATTTTGATGAAATTTGATATGAAGCAAGCTTGAACCCTAAGAAAGGGCACTTGCTTATCCGTAACAGCTTATGAATGTCCCACTGCTGGGCTAAAGGCCTCCTCTCATTCCACCACGCTGCTCCAATGCGGGATGGTAGAATACACGTGGCAGAATTTCAGTGAAATTCGACACATGCAGGTTTCCTCACGATGTTTTCCTTCACCGTAAAGCACGAGATGAATAATAATCACAAATTAAGCACATGAAAATATAGTGGTGCTTGCCCGGGTTTGAACTCATGATCATCGGTTAAGATTCACGCGTTCTTACCACTGGGCCTTATCGACTTATTACTTACTTACTCTTGCTCTACTCTAACCTAACCTAACACTATTTGTTATGTACTGTAGCTGTGTAGTGTGTGTAGGTGTCTCGACTCGGTGTATAAAATTAAATTAAATGAAAAACAAATTAATTAAAAATGTGGTTTAATCCAAAGCGACTGTGCTGTACCGGCCACACTATTTCAAGGCTGTTTAAAAATAATTTTAATTACTATAATTACTGTTTGTTTCAAATTAGCACGTATCAACGGATCAATTAGTTCAAATGGGCGTACTTGCGCAGAATGGATAAAACCACAAGATAATACGTAGTTTTGAAAGAAATGAGTTTTAATTAAAAATATATATTAAAGATAGATATAATATATATTTAATTGACTATTATTTGTAACTATGGAAAATATGTACAGTCATTTTTATAATATATAAAAAAAACAATATACACATTACAAATTTATAGCTAAAACACGCCGTCTAAAATATTGTCCTGTGGCATTGTACCCAAGACGCAGGCACTATTACCTCTGCACCGCTAGACTCAGCCTTCGGGCTAAATAAGCCCAATAATAATAATATATATAAAATAACAATTGATTAGTAACCGTTGGTTTATTGGGAAAGAACGCTTAGCAACTTTGATATTATTGCAGAGACTAAAGTTATATTCTTATATATTTTACTCTGTAATAGAGCTTTGTACGAGCCCGTCTAGGTAGGTTCCACACATTCATCAGATATTCTACCGCCAAACAGCAATACTGTGTGTATGTACTGTGTGTGTGTCTACAGATACAAGGGACATAGTATACATAAAGTTTCTATTCTATATTATTTTTTTCATTGACAAAATATATTTATACAAACACTCGTACTGTTAGCGTGTAACAAATTGTAGTATATAATTTTGTATTGACATTTCATGTTATTAATCATTGTCAAATATTTGCTTTCAGGTAAGTGTGTGGGTTATTGCTCATCAATACATAATGTACAACTGAAACGTGGTAAGTAAACAATATATAATGTACATTTAAAAATGTTATTGTATCGATAAAACCTAAAAAAGTTTTTTTTAATATTTTTGTTATGATTTTCATTGTTATAATAACGTTATCGTCTTTTATATGTTATGTCTTGTGTGTGTGTGTTGTTTTTTTTTTTATATAGAACAGAAAGGCGGACGAGCATATGGGCCACCTGATGGTAAGTGGTTACCAAACGCCCTTGGACATTGGTACTATAAGAAATGTTAACCATCGCTTAAATCGCCAATGCGCTACCAACCTTGGGATCTAAGATTTTATGTCTCTTGTGCCTGTAATTACACTGGCTCAAAGCATATGCGCAATTTTACTAAGTCATTAATCTCATTTACTTTACATACCTAATATAAAGACTAAGACCCCTAGGTACTTTGACATTTGAGGCCCCTCGGCTGGTGGGGCCCTTAAGTCGGTGCTCTGTTGGCCTAGGCATAAATCCAGGCCTAATATTAATACTAAATCGAATTCAGTAGTTGAATTAATGGTGATCTTAGGCTTACATAATAGCAAACCAGTCATCGTATTGATTAAGATAAGAATTAAGAATTGTAAAGGTTGAGAAAGACCTCTTGTTTTAGAGTTAGTAACAGTACTATGTATGATAGTACGGTACGGGTTTTTAATTCAAACCTGAATCGAAATAGACATTGAAAAAACTCCCAACAAACAATCAGATGGTCGTATCCTTGAACTCAATATAAAATACCATGCACAGACTTGCGACTGTCGTTAGTTTAATTTGTCTGTTCGATTTATGAATATTCATTATTTTTCAAAATTATCTTTCCTTGAAATACGTAAGTAAAAAAATGTTGTTATTATTAACTTAGAATAGAAATAAAATGCTTTTATTTCTATTCTAAGTTAAGTCTTTGTGTCTTAATTATCCGTACGAAAATAACAC
The DNA here is from genome assembly GCA_905147175.2 of Nymphalis urticae. Lineage (NCBI taxonomy): Eukaryota > Metazoa > Arthropoda > Insecta > Lepidoptera > Nymphalidae > Nymphalis > Nymphalis urticae. Next base: position 2,190,855 of record LR990004.1, on the reverse strand, counting down.
ATTTTCGTTTTTATTTTATTGATATATATTTTTTAACTAATATAAAATAACTTAAAATCTAAAACTAATTAAGATCCAATAGTTTCATATTTTTACGCGTAACTTATGCTGATATTGTAATGAAGTATCATATGTTGAAATCTTGTATAGTTCTATAACCAAAACTTCCACATACCACCGCTTAGAGGCATTATTAATAATGTGCACTAGTAATTAATAATGCTCTTATTCTATATCTTTTTTTTTAGAAGCAGTTGGCATTCCATTGTCATTGTTTATGTTCAGACGCAAGCGATACGAATAACCTTGAGGTGATACGAAAGTAATGCTTAGATATTCATTAACGAAATTTATAATATACTTTAAAAGTAAAATAGACCTATTATTGCTAGCAGTGGGAAAATATCTATTTTTATCTCACTTCTTTTTAATTACATAATCGAATACGATTGGTTATGATACTAGCAAACGAATGTCTTTAGTCTGTCGCAGCCGTAGTGCGTTCTATAATTGTCATTAAGACAAAAACAATATGTTATTATAGAACAAAAACCAGCCCCTAACATATGGGGCAAGCATACCCGTTAAGAATAGTTTTCTTTTTTTAAATTGAACCTGTGATCCAGTTTGCGTCTGCCCTTAATATGAATTCTAGTTTCGTGGGAAATTAGAAGCGTGTATTGTTTTGATTATTTTAGCACTGTCATTTTTAATCTGTGAACATTTTTTTTTAACGAATTTACTGTTATTACAAGTTATTGTTGAACTGTTCTGAACTCAACGTTTAATATTATTCTCAGATTTGTGTTAGACTTAGTAATTATACTTAGAATATTTAAATTACGTCGCTGTGTCGGTATTTCATATTGTCGCTTTGGGTGTTGCTATTGATATAGAGCAGAGTTCCCCAAACTTTTTTGTGTCGTAGACCCCTTGCCATGTTTTTCCGTGTTGGGTAGACCCCCTACTTACCTGATATTGATTTCCTGTAAATTTCTAACTGTAGTGAAGTTAAAAACTTAAAGTAAAAACACATGTTAATTTATACATTTATTAATTGAATTTAAATTAAAACTACTCAAAATAAAATTTTGTATCTGTTATGTAAAATATACGTAACATTAAATAAACATAAAATAAAATAACATAAGCAATAAGTCAATATTTTTAGTGAGAAGGATGAACCTGATGCTTTAATAATCAATTGTATATATAAATTGTATATGATGTAAGTAAATAGGTACTATCAGTGTATGTGTTGAGATCCACTATCGTGGACCTCCATTTTCATTTCATGGACCCCCAAATTTTATTTCGCTGACTTAGACCCCTTGCAGGTTGTCATAGACCCCTAGGGGTCGATATAGACCATTTTGGGAATCACTGATATAGAGGAAATACTACAGATAACGTCATAATCGTCACATGTAAGGTTTCATTCAGCACCAGGACTGGCTCTTGATCAGGGTATAGCGAGAAAAAGAAGATAATTGTTTTGCAGCGCCCTTTGGCCGAAGACCACATTAATTAAAATCAAATAACGCGTATTCACTCCTGAAAATAGATTTTGACTCGCTTCTCTCGCTCTAATCCGGAGCTGCTGCTTGTTTTACTGGACTCTGCGAATATATCTTCTTCATTGCCTTACCTTGTATGCCAGTTGCGTTGAAGGTGTGTTACATCTGAACCGTTAAAGAGCTTAAATTCGTGATTAATGCTAACCCTAACTCCTTTACTTTCTTACAGCATCTACTGATTGATATGGGGTTGATAATATAATATCACTATAAATATCATAGGCTATATAAATTTTTATATTCACTCACACATGTATATTATATTCGTTAATCATTTTAAAAATCGAATGACTTTTTTTTAAAATATGATAATATTTTTTCTTTAAACTCTATAAGCAAAGCCACAAGTTCGAGTGATTATTAATGCGTTAAACTAAGTTTCCATAGTGTCCGTTTCCGTAACAGCCTGTGAATGTCCCACTGCTGGGCTAAAGGCCTCCTCTCCCTCTTTGAGGAGAAGCTTTTGGGGCTTATTCTACCACGCTGCTCCAGGGCGGGTTGGTGGAATACACATGTGGCAGAATTTCAGTGAAATTAGACACATGCAGGTTTCCTCACGATGTTTTCCTTCACTGTAATACACGAGATGAATTATTATCCCAAATTAAGCACATGAAAATTCAGTGGTGCTTGCCCGGGTTTGAACCCACGATCATCGGTTAAGATTCACGCGGTCTTACCACTGGGCCATCTCGGCTTCGAGTGATTAATAGTGCGTTAAACTAAGCAGATTGTGGTTTTCATAGTCTCCGTTTCCAACCACAACATAAATAATGCGAGAGACGTTTAATTAGTAAGAGGAGCACGTGTCGTCTGGCCGCAAGGCGATTACTCATAGAGGCGATATATTGTTACATTTATATATTATAAATCAAGGCTTATAGATGCATTACTGGAAATTGAGATTTGATTCGTTGAGATTTCTGAGTTTAATTAATTAACATTGCTATAACTACAAATTTTCTAATAATTTATTTATTTATTAAATGTTTGCCGGCGGATGTTCCGTAATCCGTAACAGCCTATGAATGTCCCACTGCTGGGCTCTCCCTTTTTGAGGAGAAGGTTTGGAGCTTATTCTACCACGCTGTTCCAATGCGGGTTGGTGGAATACACATGTGGCAGAATTTCAGTGAAATTAGACACATGCAGGTTTACTCATGATGTTTTCCTTTACCGTAAAGCACGAGATGAATTATATATTATCTCAAATATAAAAAAAATAAGCGGATGTTACATAAATAATACCTTAATAAATTATGTACTAAACTACCAGAAACATTTTATGTACACCCATTTGAAAGCAAACACTGCTTGCATAGTATTCTTGCGCCGATTAGAATTTCATAAAAGAAGAATTGCTTACATTACCACAGTGTATAGATAAATTCAAAATTTACTTAAGGCCCCATCGTTTTAAAATATATCCTCTTTAAAATATATATTTATATGCCATTTCTTAAACTGTCAATGCGCCAATTATGTAACCTATGATGCTTGGTTTCGAATTTTCCATTTTGAGATTTTATTCATTTTACAAAAAAATCTTGCGATTTATTAATATTGTAATTTTTCTGTAACATTTTAAATTTCATTTAAAATTGTTTCATTATAATTACAGGTGTCCTTGATAATTACGAACGTTTTATTAAAATCATTAACAAAAGCAATTAAACTTAACAAAGGAATGGAAACAAGACTTCGATAATTTTTAAAACAAAAACTCGGTTCGGCTTAATCCTGTTTATTGTAATTAAGGTAAAATCATTATTGTTCTACTTTTTCAAGGAACTAAGACCTTATTAAGAGTTTGATAATAATACTAAACGGGGTGGTCTGTCGCGACCACCTTTTTTGTATGACTTTTAAATGAATAATTTTATACCTTCTTTAAATGCTGTGACGATGATATTGCCTCGATATTGATGGATAGATTCGATTTGCATCCATTTTATTTACTGTCGTTTATTTATGTAATAAATTTAAATGAAATTAAAAATCCGTTAAAGGAAAAATATATTTTAATTGGGTTTGAAATAAACTGAAGATGTATAACTGAAGACTTAATATTATAAAAACATTGCATTAGTATCCAAACGTGCATTAGTAAAAATGTTTTTATCTGAAACAAGCTTAGAATATTATATAAATAACACATGAATGAAAGAACGTATCAATTATACGTTCACACGTCATTCGATTCCTAAGCCATGTGAATGAGACTGCTACGAGTCCAGTGATCACTAAATTTCCAAGATACCGACAACGTGTTGCTATGTTCGCAATTTCGATACGTGACAAAATTCGAATTTTAAATTTTGTCGGTTTTTAATATTTCACGAGCGCAATACAATGTGAATTCTAACAGAATAGTTCTGGTGTATTGACTTTCGTTAAACTTTTACAAATAAAACTTTCACGTTAAACTTTCGTTACAAATACACCATTTGTAATGTATCTGACTGATGTATATTAAGCGTAAAGACGTAAAAAAAGATAAGAATGTTAAAAAAAACAATTAAGATATTTTTCTTTGCGTTGGTGCAGAAGTGTAGATTTTTTTCAATGATTGATATATTTATAATATCGTGGTTGATGGTATAATATTATAAAATATGAAACGGTTTACTAGAACACGATTCATTTATCTATTCCGAACCACTAAACTGTAACGTGGGTTAACATATTTAAAAAAAAACAAACGAATGTGCCACTACTATGTATATTGAAAATATTATTAATAAATCTAGCTACTATTATGTACTAATACTGTACTGTCTACCCTTTATAGATTTAAAGACAACTTTCATCAATAACCATTGCTTAGAATAACACTAGCATTGTTTTTTAAGTAAAAACTATTATTATTTTCAAATATATTCATTATTCAAGCATAATTTGTTCGTTGCTAGTCAATTAAATTCGAAATTGCGGACAAGTCATGTTATTGTATTAAATCATTTGACGAATAGCTAACGGTATGTTATACGTTTTTATTAGTTTTTAGGCAAAATAAAAAAATATGGACCACTTTACGGTAACAGTTTCGTGATTTGAACGAACAAAAACCAATTCCAAAAAAAAGTTAATCGATTTCATTCAATACAAATGCGAAAATATAATTCGTTCATATTATTTTTAAAACTATTTATTTTATCTTATGAAATCCTAATGAAATGAGATTTTGAAATCGCTTTTGAAGGCCGACGTAAGAACTATATGAAATGACCAAGCAAGAATAAAGCTATTGTGTCTAAAGCTGTTTTTTTTTTTAATTGTTATCGTTATATGGTATCGTTAATTGACACATTTTCGAAATCAACGTGCAATACTATCCATATGAACTGTTTAATTCGCAGTGAGAGAAAATAATCTATGTAACTTGATTGTCGGAAAAGTGTAATTGCTAAGTTTCTTGCCGGTTCTTCTCGGGAGAATCTACATCCCGGACCGGAAGGTAGCTTTAAACTTTATTTAATCAAAACGGTTCGTAAATATACTTAAATAAAATATATTTTGATTTGGTTTGAATGGTAATTTTGGTCATCCCTCTGATGATCTATTCATTCTAGAGCCCTAGAGCCCTTTCATTTATAGTTAAAGTCAAAGTATATGGATTTTTTATATTTCTCTAATTTTGCTCATCGCTTTCACATCGCTCAATTGTTCAAGTATGCTCAGCTCCTAGTGGTTTCATTTTGACATAAATATTAGTCAAATTTATTCCTCGCTTAAAATAAATCGGAAGAAAATGTTATCTATCAAAATATATGTTATTAGACTTTCTAGACAAGATTTTACTATTATTTAGTCATAGCTTCTTTCATAGCCGTTGTAAAATAAAGCTATTATTTTCATTGTGGCGTCGCGTGATGTATTCCATAATTTTACTAAAGTAAGATTTGGAATGTAAGCCGTCTGCGGTGCACGATTATACAAAGTGGAATACTGCTTTAGTAATAGTATCTTTGACCCGTCATTTTATGTAATGCAATTGGAAATCTTTACTGTGAAGGAAAACATCGTGAGGAAACCTGCATGTGTCTAATTTCACATAAATTCTACCACATGTGTATTCCACCAACCCGCACTGGAGCAACATGGTGGAATAAGCTCCAAACACTCTCCTCAAAAAGGGAGAGGAGGCCTTTAGCCCAGCAGTGGGACATTCACAGGCTGTTACGGTTACGGTAATTGCGGTGTACACCATATCTTTAAATAACTCTATAGTTCCTTACATATGTAAGTATTGGTAAACCGATAAAAAAGTTTGCATATATGTAATAAGAAATAAATAAGGTCCAACTGACTAGATTTTGGGCACAGCGAACTTCAAAGCAATTGCGCAGAAAATGTTATAAACATATATTGTGTGCCTTTGCTCTAGTGGTTCGTTAGACACAGGATACGATAACTCTCTACGCGGATTTCGAAATTTGAATCTCTGAATAACAAAGCTACAAAACTATGCATATATCTGAAGGCTATATGATCGGGTCTAATGAGGTATTTTAGTCTTGAATTTATAGAATGCTCAGCGTGAGCATAGTTTTCCAAAGTTTGAAGACAAAGCCAAAAGGTAGCGACAGAATCCCGAAGCTATTGATTGAGATACTTAATGAAAATTCCCTAGCGACCAACGTTTTGAGAAACGGTGGCTCTGAGTTTTAATCCACAACACGACTTTTTTACACTGAAAATCATTGACCAATTACTGTCAAACATCGAGCACCGATTAATGCGACCTTGCGGGACCAATTCGTACATACAATGGCGTACAAATTATACCAACAACAATTGGACGTACAGACGGACTATGGGAATAAGGTCTCCAATTTGTCATAGACAACACAATACGCATTCAAGTCCGCTTCTGCTTGAATATTCATTACCCATTGTAAGTATTTTGATAGTAACTCGTGCTGGTTGGTTTCTAAGCTTTAATATAATATTTTATTTAACATGCATCGATTAATTAAGAGCAATTAAGATATGATCAGTGGCGTATTAACGATCTGTAAATCGTTAGATCAGCTGACTCTGAATTTTGATCTGGTGCGAAGTTCTCTGAACAATCAAGTATCGACTGTTAATTTTTATTTTATTTTCGTCACTAGATGGTGCTGGTTTTATTTTGAATCGCGCTATAGTTTTTTTTTATCTAATAATCAACTATCGACTGTATTATTATTTTTTATTTTCGTCACTAGATGGTGTTGGTTATATTTTGAATCGCGCTATAGTTTTTTTTACCTTTTTACCACATAAGGCCAGGCCCTATTTAAAATATGTAAGAACAATAAAGATGACCATGACATGATGGATTTATATTATTTTATATTAAAATATATTACAGATAAACTCAAAATTACGAGCACTTAGTTAAACTCACTATTTAAATGTGAGTCAGTGAGTTGTCACGTGACGTGACGTGACGCTCCCACGCCGTGCCCCATTCTCGTTGAGGTGTGAACACGGTATCTAATTAAAGCGACAAATATTCTACTAACCGTTTGTAGACTACATTATAGTTTAAGAGATACATTCATTTTATTACAAACAAGGGTCTATTTTAAACGCTTAATAATATATATTGTACTTTAAATTGTATATATGTTTTCAAATTATAAGAAATTATAATAATTTAACTCTAGTTGAATAAATAACTTAGTAATAACTTATACATACTTAATAATTGACTAAGTCGCATTTTTCAAGCTTTTCGAAAAGTAAATTACGTTGAAACATTGATAAGAAACCTTTTTTTATTAATAATATTACAATCGCAACTCGTACATCCTGACTATGACATTTTAAGAAAATACTCGAGTTTTAATATTTGTCATAGTAACTTATATTAAAAAAGTAATTTAAATATAGAATTTAATATTTATTTTTTCGTCATACTAAGCTACGATTGATATTTAAGCTAATGAATGGTTAAACATTTTTTAAAGTAGCTCTTAGCCTATGAAGTTCGTTTATTCACTCTCCATTCTTACAGACTCGGCGTCTTAACAAACGGCTTCCTATTTCATTGTTTGAAAGAATTTTATGGAAAATCTTACGGTAAATTTTTAACATAATATTTGAACTGTAATGGCTTGGTGAATGGAATACCTAGAAAATAATAAAAGGTTACAGGTTTCGTTCCGGGCAAACGTTAAATTTTATAATGCCTAAATTTGTGTTAGCAATTCATGTCACGTTTTATTGTAAAGCGAGATGAAGAATACTATGAGAGTTTCGATAGAAACTCATAGTGTAAATATTCGTAGTCACATACTTGTTGTGTATTCTAGGAAATACGTCAATATGCGTCACCACAATATCTTATACATGTGTGGCTTGGAGGTGAGCTTGCCTAAGGATAATTAGAAGGCTGGTAACAGTCAGTCTACTGGCACAAGGGGCATGACACCTTGGTTCCCTGATGGCGTGTGGATTATGTAAAGAATGGTTCATATTTCTTAAAACGTCAATGTTAGGTGGTGACCACTACTATAAGGTGGTCAAATTGCCTGTCCAACTATAAAAAAATAAAAAAAACAAATACCATAAAACCAAAAAGGTTATGCACTTATAAAGCGAATAAAACATATTTTATTAATTATTTTTACCCGACAACTACGAAGCCGAAATGAGGATGTATGATTTCAGCATGTTGAATGTACGTTCATCACCATCTGTTCTCACATATTATCTAAACTACAAATTTTAATTTAGGATCCAGTATTCAGTTCTATTGATTAGTCTTACGCACGCGATTCTCCTACAAAGCTTTGGTTCACGTAATCGGGATATAGCCCATGACTGCCTAACACTTCATGCTGTAATTAATTTTATGGTACAACTATAATATGTAGTTGAGAACCTTACAATTGATTTATATATAACAATTATTATCTAGTTTTTTTTTTAATAACGTTTAACGTAAGTACACTTTTACATATTATACTTTATTATATATTTACAAATAAATATGTATTATATTTTAAATCATAAAATGTAGATATCAAATATGTAATGGAAATCGTTACAATAAAAAAATAATAAAAAAATAACTAACAATGCAGTATTTTATTGCACAGCAAAGGCCCCTCTTAATGAGAGCTTATGCCGCCACTCCGCTTCAATGTAGTTTGGTGGACATATGTTGTAGAATTTTATCGATTTCGGTATTTTCCTTCACGAGCACGAGTTTAAATATAAACACAAATTAAGCACATAACACACTGTGGCGTTGACCTGGGCTAGAATCCGCAATCTTCGGTTATCATCCAAGTATTCTAAGCACTATGCCATCATACCTTATCACGTCACATTTTTATATAAAAAAATACACCTGTCTAGTTATAACAATAGCTCTAACAATATAACCTAATAACTACTCAAAAAACGAGATGTTTAAAACGATTTTACCGTTTGGAGAATTATATATAACAGTATTATAGTAATTACGTTTGTGTAAAACAATCTTGTGAATCGGTTGTTGAGTTCGCTCACACAGCATAACGATAAATAAGTAATCAAAATGCGTCGTGATAGATTGCAACAAGCTTGATTGATTATCTCTTAAGAGGTTATCTTTGGCTTGCGAGTCGTAAGCATCCAATTCGGAGACGATATTAACATTTAGTATAAATTTATTCAAGTAGGCTCTAATAAGTACATAACGTATTTATTTGTTTATTTTCGCACTAGAATTAGAATAGAATTAATATATGTTGCTATTTGTAACTGGATTATTTTTAATTTAATTAATTACTAGTTCCCTACTTCGCGGCTTTGTCTGCGTTTTTAGTGTCAGAAGTTTGTGTAATCGAAATTCCTTTATGAACGTTATTATGTGTCTTGCTGTGATAAAAACAATGAAACTTTGTATGTGTCTATTAGATGAAGTTAAAGATGGAAAACGAAGAGGAAAAGGTATACTACTGGTTCAATTCCCAGGTCGGGCCAATAAAATGTTATTAGGTTTTTCTGTCAGAAAATTCTCTGTAGCAGCCCGGAAGTGTGTTCACTCCCGTGCCTCGGAAAGCACGTAAAGCCGTTGGTCCTCTCTTCTAGAACTCTTTCCGGTCGTGTCGGATTGCCGTCCCATCGGATTATGAGAGTTAGGGAGTAGAGAGTGCATTTGTGTTTGCGCACACACTTGTGCACTATAATATATATATATATATATTATATATATATATATATAATATATCATAAGTAGTATTCTAGAATGTACTTTAATTAAAATGATTCTTTGGACGAATTGGTTTATGAAATAGACATAGATCAATTTCCATTTTCAAAATATTTCATTCGAAATATTGCAGTAACATTATAAATATTATATAAACTACATTTGCAAGCAGATAGTTGCGTTTGAGCATTGGTCATATTTTAATTTATAATATCACAACATTAGGTAATAAATCACCAACTGCAAAGATACCGCTGCGTATAAAATGCTAAAATACTCATGTTAACCAAATTTTGTTCACTAAGAAGCATTTACATCGGAGTAATTTATAAACTATACTTAAAGCAATAGCTTTATTTTTATTATACTGTCATTATCATATGAAAAATATTTAATTAAATTTTATGTAAAAAAAATAATGTTAATATTCCAATGCTGGGCTAAGGCCATCGTCGGGGGCACAAGGCGCACTCGTCGTCTTTTTTGAGGAGATTCTGAGCTTTTTTCACACGCTGCTCAAATAGGGATTGGTGGGCTACACATGTGGAAGATTTGCATTCGATGCATGCAGGTTGCATCATGATTTTTCTTTAATCACTGAGCACAAAATGAAAACACGAATTAAGCACTTTAAAGTACAGCGGTGCTTGCTTGAACCCGCAATATTGAGTCAAGAGTCATTTGAAGGTCGAACTCGGGTTACTATCATCCCTACTGCTAACACTAACTGTAAACCTATACTTCTTATTAGAACCTACTTTTCAACTTGGTGATATTTTATGACGATTCGAAACAACTAGTAAAGAGTTTTAATATGTAAAGGCCTCTTTATAGGGAATCAACTATGATTTAGAGACCGTGTTACATAACGAAACATTACGCCATTGATTAAATGCACATAAATGCCCGCTGAACCAAAGCCTCGTGTTCATTGACTAGGAAATTTAATGTATGTACAAAAGACCTATTTCTTTAAGAGCAATCTGAAGGTTTATGATTACGTGAGCATTTATTTTTTCATCGGTACGATGTTCATCTATTGCAGGTATAGATATTGTATAAAAATAATTATTTAAATCACAGAAGCCAACTTGCAGATATGGACCATTCTCTCATATAATATTAAATCTTATTTTTCTTTCTTTGTCCAAACCCTCTTCCCAGTTCAGCTGGGGTCGGGTCTCCTTGTACGTCTGCACCAGAGAGCTCTGTTCTGGCTTATCTGTTTACTCAGATTCTCTTTCTGGGCCTCTTTTTGCATGTTTGACCACCAGGTTGCAAACGGTCGGTTCTCTTCCCCGCGGTCGGCCCGGGATATTTAAGGCTTTCTTGATGGGATGGTCATCGCCACGTCTCAAGATATGGCCGTTCTAGAGCAGTCGACAGCGCAGTCGATATAATATTAAATCGCCAAAGAAAAATTAAATACGACTCGCAAAAGTGTAACCGCTTGGCTTTTTAAAATGACTACATTGCCACATTATATTTATATACACCTTTACTTATAAACGTTGTTTAGCGTGATCTGTTAAACGATACGTTGTCTTCTTCTTTCAAATATCAAATCAGTTAATGACAGAAAGGGAGAAAGTAATCTATTAAGTTAGTGATAAAGAAAAATATAAAATAACTCGAAGTAATAAATAAAAATAATCACCACAAAGCCAAACAAAGGCCGATTGTTAATTAAATCGATTCAAGGCACTTTCCATATCCCGGGAATCCCAAGCATCGTTGACATTCTGGATGTTCACACAGGCAACTTTGGCATGCAGGCTAATATCAATTTTATATATAACTTAATAAGGACGCATTTTGCGCAAAAGTAATTATTTATTTATAACAGCTTAACAGAGTTTGTATTTTCAGAAACAATTATTAAAAATGTATACAATTGGAAAATATTTTATTATTTATAAAAATGGAAAAAGGACTATTAAATATCTTGCATCTGACTTTCCACGCATAATAAGATGTTTTTAATACATGTTTTTGAACGTAAATTTATCTTTTTTTATTGTTTCTACGTTGCAACAGTGTTGCATCTGTCGTGGTCACGAGCTCACGCGATTGTATTCCATATTCAATTTGTACAAAAAGGTTTTTAATACGCAATGCACAATGCTTCGCGAATTAAAAACTTTTTTTTTAATATTAATATAGGAACGCAGAGGGATAAATGTTCCATTCAATAGTAAGTGATTAATCTCATATATATTGTCGCTGTAAATATTAATAAGAATTTTCAGATAGTGAAAAGTCTCTTTCCATACCAGTCGATTTCGTGTTCATGTGTGAACATAGCCTAAAATAAGTCGAAATCATATTGTATTGAAATCAGTTTGTATACATCAGGCCATTGTAAATTTCTGACTCGTCGCTTTAAATTCTTCAAGATTAGAGAACTAGAGCAGATTCCGGTCTTAAATTTATTCAACATGGCTACACTATGTTTTCTACTTTTTTAGAACTTTAGATATTTTTATTTAGTGTACATAGGGAATATTTCACTTAAGTTAATAAAATAAATATAATCTGTACTAATATTATAAATGAGAAAGTAACTCTGTATGTCCGTCACGCATTCACTGCTAAACGACTGAACCGATTTTGATGAAATTTGTCACGAACAAAGCTTGAACCTTGAAGGACATTCCTAATACCTCCCCCATCCCTAATAACATGCTTGCAAAGCCGCGGGTGAAAACTAGTTAAATATAAAACTATCATACATATCTAAGTAAATTAAATAAACAAATATAATTTTTACATACATACAGACAAAACTACGAAACATCTTTGGTTTTTTAATATTTAATATTATTAAATTATATCATTAGAATTAAAAAAGTAAAATTGAAATAATTTATAAATTTTAAAATAATAACTATTTACTAAAGATCTGTCATTGACATTAATTAAAATTTTATAAATAAATGTTTTCTAATTTGATTACTGGTAACACGTAAATCGATTATATCAGCTTGTAATCAGATATTTGGGTCACGGTATAATAATTGTACCATTATCGATTATTCTGCACTATTTAATGAATAATATACTTATGTAAATAACTGGCCTTAGATTTTGAGAAGGGTTCCATTTTGTTCCATCGCGATGTTGCAATGCGGATTGTATGATATATGACAAATTTTAGCGACTAGTATTAGACATTTATATTTTCGAGACAAAATGTACGTTATAATAATACCATATGATATATTTTTAGATATCTTTTAAATAAATTATGTGTTTCGTGAATTAATTTTTGGTCATAAAAAATCCAATCGCAGTCTTATCAATCTTAATCAACTAGACACACTCAAACACGCATAAAATACCATCAAAATCGATCCAGCCGATTAAGAGAAGTGACATATACACGTATAGAATAAATATATATGTAAATTTATTACTTTTATATAAATACAATACATCCATTGTCATAAATAGCAGTTGTCTGAAGGCATTTTTATTTTATCATTGTTCAATCAAACGTACTCATTGTAACGAGTATATACTGATCAATAAATCGATAGAGATGGTTTCGTTTGTAGGCAATTTGCTTTAATAATAAAAACGCAAAAGTTCCAATGTGTAATATCACAATTTAGATTGTAGTTTATGTTGGGGTTTTTCTTATTTCTATCTACTAAGTGCATATCTGTCTTCGTTGGAATATTTGGTAGAAGTGTTGTGTGATGCGAGAGACGTGGCGGCCCATTGGTTAGAAGACTTAAATCTAGACCGATGGTACCGAGTTTCGAGAGATTTTTATGCACTTAATATGTATTTATAATTCATCTTGGGCTCAGCGATGAAGGAAAATGGTGAAGGATTTTTTTTTATAGAATAGGAAGGCGGACGAGCATATGGGCCACCTGATGGTAAGTGGTCACCAACGCCCTTACGCATTGGCATTGTAAGAAATGTTAACAATCGCTTACATCGTCAATGCGCCACCAACCTTGGGAACTAAGATGTTATGTCCCTTGTGCCTGTAATTACACAGGCTCACTCATCCTTCAAACCGGAACACAGCAATACCAAGTACTGCTGTTTTGCGGTAGAATATCTGATGAGTGGGTGGTACCTACCCAGACGAGCTTGCACAAAGCTCTACCACCAGGTTTTCTTATAATGTATGCTTTAACCACCAAACTCTAATATGTCCATTCTTGAACCGTGATATTCAGTAAAAATCAGTGCTCTGAGCGAGTAATAAACGTCCAAGTAAGAAAACATTACATGCAAAGTTATAGGCCTCAATAAAAGAAAACCCGTGTTTGATATTTTGGTTACCATGGGATGACTTCGCTGGTCCATTAACTAAAGCAATTTGTAACTTCGCGCTCTGTTTTAATGTACTTTGTGTTTCAACGCTTTGAGACTATTACGTTAATTCGATACAAGTTTAAATCGAGTTTTAATTTGACGCCTCTTAACGATTTTTTGTAATGAAATATTTAACTGTAATTTTTAAGAAATCTTTAATTTATATTTCGCTCTATTAAGATGGTTCAATTTTAGAAATAAATTTAATGAAACGATAGTGTTTTGTCTCAGAAAATATTATAAATATTTGTAAATAATATTGTTTGTTAGGTGTATTTTCTTTTTTTATTTAAATCTTTTCCGTAAAAAATATGGACTTATTTATTCAGAAATATTTCTTTGACAGAGTCAAGGACAGAGAGATTTCTTGGTGGTAGAAGATATGATGAGTAGGTAAGCCAAAGGGCAAGTATTGATTGTAAACATGATAGAAATATTCACGTATCTTGATTTGTTGTAAATATTTTTGCATGAGAATTGTATTCTATTTTGGAATCGCAAACCTCAGTTGTATGTATATAATTATAGGCAAGCTCGTGACTCGAGATTGGTCAATATTTTTCAATCATATCGCAATACACAATTTGCGGCGTTATCATTGCGTCATCGTCATACGTCGCTGGAACTCGGATGCATTTTGCGCATCTCCGGTCAGCCCTACACACGGTTGTCACTGATACTTTTTTTTAAATGTATAAATTTTTTTTGTATATAAACTTTTAAATTTAATTTGAAATAGGCCCGATGGTAAGTGGTCACCACTGTCATTAGACAGTGAGTGTAAGAAATATTAATCTTCGTGCTTGGAAATGTGACTGGCTCAATTAACCTTCAAACCGGAACACAATACTATTGCTGTTTAGCGGTATAATATGTGATTAGTTGGTGGTACCTACCCAGACCCAGATTAATCTCAGTTGATTTTAACGTATTGGTAACTAGCTACCCATTTGTACTCAATAGTATAACTTCATACGGTTATCAATAGCTATATCTCAAGAATTATGCAATATATTAACATACTATATTGCGAAGTTCCGCCTGAAACTGAACTACTTGCACTAACAGTGTGAATTATTAGTTTATGAGTGAAATTGAAAATAAATCAAGCAGAACATATATCTTTATAATATAACAGTAACAGTCTGTTAATGTCCCACTGCTGGGCTAAGGCCTTCACTCCATTTTGAGAAAAATATTTGGAGCTTATTCCATCACGCTGCAATGCGAGTTGGTAGAATACATATGAGGCAGAATTTCAATGAAATTAGACACATGCAGGTTTCTTCACGATGTTTACCTTCACAGTCAATTACGAGATGAATTATAAACACAAATTAAGCACATGAATATTCAGTTGTGCTTGCCCGGGATTGAACCCACGATCACCGGTTAAGATTCACGCGTTCTAATCACTAGGCCATCTCGGCTATAATATATACATATAGGCTATAAAATTATAACATAAGTACGTATATAATTATGACGTTTAGTGTAATCCACTCCCGCTCTAACGTTTTCACGTAATAAAATATTTTTGAAATGAAACCTAAATAAATTCATCGCTATAAGCTGTCTTCCTCTAGAGACACGGTATGGTGAGCGTATGGCTTCAAGGTCTTTGAGTGCAACGCTACTATATATAACATTACATCAATGATATTTTACTACTAAAATAAAATAAAATAGAATAATAATAAATAACGTCATTCACATTAGTTGCAACAGTGTGTCCCTCGCAGTTTCGCAAAGCTGTCACGCAGTTTTGACAAGTGGGGCGACGTCGTTTCCGCCGATTGTAGTGTAAAATAAAGAAAGTGAAAGCCTACGTAAAAATATTACAAACATATGTTTTATTATTTGGAAAATATTCAATTCGATAAATATTATTATAATGTTATGACAGATGTTGTGAATTTACAACGATCATTCAGAATATTACATCGAAAAATTTATTTCTAATTTAGTAATGTTCGGCTTAGAATTATTGACTAAGCGTACCAAAACTAGCTTGCACAAATCCCGACCACCAGCGAAAATAGCATAATAAGCCGTAGCGATTTTAATTCGTTAGTAATTTTTGTTAAACTGAATATACTTTTTTTAAGGATTATTTAATGGACACAAATTTGTAATTAACATTTAATTAGATTCCATTTTGTGGATATTAAATCATAATTTTTAAGCATTATTTTATTTTTATATAATCATAATTATTTTTTAATGAAATTATGTAATTTTAATTGTATTTAGATAGAAGTAGATTAAGAAAGAATAATGAGCGGTAAGGACGCGTGAATCTTAACCGATGATCGTGGGTTCAACGGCACCACTGAATTTGCATGTGCTTGACGTTGAAAGAAAAAATGCATGTGTCTAATTTCACTGATTCTGGCACATGTGTATTCCACCAACCCGTATTTGAGCGGCGTAGTGAAATAATCTCTAAACCTTCGCCTCAAAGATAATATGTAATCATTCCAACTATGTAGTCTCTTATCTCGTTAGGAGTTACAAGTTAGTAGAAGTCACCTTTAGAAATGCTTAATTGGTTATATAAACAGATTCTGATTAAAATACATCGTCAAACGATAGATTAGTTTGGTTGCAACACTCAACTTCCAAAGATTTATAGCGATAAAGTTCAGTATAAATTGCTTTCGAGCAAAAACTGAGCTATCCGTTTAAGCAACTCTCCACGTAAAGCTAGTGATTAGTAGCTATTAAAAAGCTATAATATTTACAGTAATTGGTGTTATGAGACTATATAATTATATCTAAAAGAAACATGACTTATAAGTACTTGGTTGCATTCATTTAAATATATTGTTCGTGCTTTAAAAAGATTTGTGTTAATAAAACATTTACATCATCGTATCATTCTATTGATTGATATTTACCTGATGCTAAGTGGCAGTGTCCAAACGCGACGTCGGTCAGTATAGTCGGGAAGAATGTTCTGCACTAGCCGCCTCCACCTTTCCGGCCAGCAAGATACCTCTTCACGCCTCGTTTGAAGGAATAGGATAAAAGGATATTGAACTATTATGAGCTTATTTTCTTTAATGGAGTAGTTTAAAGATTTAAACTAGACTAAAACTTTTCTATTACCACTCCTGCATGAAAAGAAAACGAAACGATATCTAAAACATGGGTTGTTATTTTGACGTTTTGGCATTACGCCTCGTTGATAATTCTACTAGCTGTTAGCAAAACGAACTGTTTAACTTCTATAAAATATCGCCTCATCGCCTTGCATTTAGTGCTCAGCTGGCCCCAACTCACGATCCTAAGATAATACCCCATTGATAGGTATTTGCGTTATCGACAGATAATTTGTGTATTAAAATGCTTTAGATATCTAAGCCATAGGCATTGCTGTGTTATATATCAAAACATATCTAGTCAAGTTCGAGCGTACGCAAACTAAGGTTTCGTACAATGTTAAAATAATTATATCAATTTAAATTTTTATAAATATATATATATATATAAATTTTTTTAATAAATTTATTTATAATAGGTGGGTGGACCAGCTTATAGGCAACCCAATGGCAAATTACAACCGCCAGCGTCTATAACATTGGCGCTGAAACAAACGCTAAAGATTACCCATCGCCATTAGCATCGCCAACGTGCCACCAACCTTGGAAACTAACGTGTTATGTCTCTGTATATTAAACTAACACAGCTTGGGATGGAGATTATTCTTTGCCCTTGTCGTATATCCGTGATAGTTTCTTGCATTGGACTATGGTGACCAATTTCAGGTGTCAAGTCAACAAAGCCAAACAAACTGTATTGAATAATAAGTGAGCTAGTGTAGAAGAACAAACAACCTAATAACTAAATTTCACTTATCAGATATACATTGCTTAACACCTCTTGTACTATCAACGTGTATGCTATCATTTTTTCATTTAAAATTTTCAAATTTAATTTTTGAAACATTAGGTCCATTATCGTGTGATTCAAAAAAAATCGTAAAAGATCGTTTTAAAAAACTGGTCCAGAGTTCTGGTGACCCAAGAACTTGAAATTTAGCCCAAAGATTGAGTCTAGCGGTGCATAGAAGCAATAGTGCCTGCGTCTTGGTTACAATGCCACAGGACAATCTTTTAGACGGCGTGTTTTTGCTATAAATTTGTAATGTGTTTTTATTTTATTTCAAATTTAATTACATATCTCTCCCGATTTATAATCTCATAAACGAAACCGACGCTTAAGCATTACTAATGATATTTCAAACTAGATAATTAATATTTCAATTGAATCATATTTACTTAACATAATTTGTGTGTTAGCGTGAAATTATAAATATATTCATTGCTATCTGTTCGTGTATTAATGAATTTGTCATAAGCACGTTAATTTATTGAACCGATAGTACTATTAATCGCTCCTGACTTTACTTCGCACTTTACGACGTAACAAAATGTTCTCACAATGACAATCTTATTACAAATATGGTGAATGTTGTTCAGGGACTGGTCGCAACTGCTTCGTTTATCTAGTAACCAGCTTAAAAGCAGATCCTAAGGTGGAAACCATCGGCCTTTTAAATAGTTCTTGGAATATTTGTTATATTCTTAGCTTTACGCTCCTGTGGGTTGAAAATTATGTAATGACCTTGGTTTTACGCCTGATCTTTGGATCGCCTTCCCATCGAATTGTCAGAGTGAGAAAAATAGTGAGTGCATCCGTGCTATTACACACACTTAAACACTGTAATACTTCCTACCCAGTGTCTATGAGATTAGCCTCCCTCGCAACCAAAATTCAATCAGAAGGACATAATTTTGGCAAATAATATTCAATAAAGTAGCAACTGTGATGGGCCACAATTTTCGAAGCTATATTAATTCAAAAGTACTAAAAAATGCTTTTCTTACTTTTAAAGGATAACGCCATTTTTATTTCTATTAAATTCGTTAATATATATATATATATACAGGGTGACTGGTGAATTAGTATCAATACTTAAGGACGTGATATTTGACGACCATATATGACCAAAAAAAAATACATATAACATAAATATTAATAAACTTCTAAGTAAAGTTAACCAAAAGTTATGTAATTAATTACGCGTCATGTGGACGCCCTAGCTGCGCTGACGACACAACACCGTTATGTACATTTAGTTATCGCGCGGTACTTTCCCTACGTCCAAACGCCGCCGCGTGTTAACAGGGTAGCAGGCTACCTTTGATAAACAAGCATGATCCAATCCCCCTTCATACTTTAAACCTGGCTTAGAACAGGCAAAAATACCAAAATATTTCACTCGTTTAAGCAACAAATTTGTTGACTAGGTAAATGATATGAACTTGGGACAAAAATTAACTGTTTACCTATCTTGGTATTTCCGGCGTATTTAAAAATTGAATCATACTTATTTACAACGATTGTCAATCATTTAACTACCTATTTACCTACATAACTACACTAACCTTAACAAATGTTCAAAGTGAGCTCCTGCTCGTGTGATACACAGTTCGGCACGTTTACGCATATTGTCTTTCACACGCTTTAACACGAATGGGTCACTTTACTACTCACAGTACTCACATTATTCTGCATTTGTGTATTGATAAGCCATACCTAATTACTAATTACGGGTCACACTCACACACGAAACATTAGGTATACGCGTAAGATCGATCGCTAGGGGCGCGCGCGCGGGAAGATGGACGAACCTTACGGCGGCGCTCGCCCGACTAACCTACTAACCTACTAATACTAATAAGCCGCGGGGCAGGGGTTGCGGGGGGCAAACACCACGCCGCACGCGCCGCGGAAATATGTCCACACTTTATTTATTTAAAGTAAAATTTTTGTAAATTTGGTCAAAAATTAAGTACCTATTTTTTTTACATAATTCGAATGAGAATCATGTACCGATTATGCTCCTAAAATATTGATCCTAATTCACCAGTCACCCTGTATATATTTATAAAATTGGATAAATTATCTAATCATAATATTAAATGTATAAAGGAGTAGTTTTAAGGACAACGCGTACAAAACATTAATTATGAGCAATATAAATCTTAGTCCAACAGTGTATCTTTGTTATTATCTGTCACTAAGCACTGACATAAGATTTTCTCATTAACATCTTAAACATCTCATTCATCAGCATCTTAGTTTGTGCTTGCTTTGGCTTCTGCGATCGTGTGATTGAATCTCCGGCTTGTGTCCGACTTCATTCTTATGACGTACCACGTAGGCGTTCAATCTTCATGATCTTAATGTTGTTTGGCTCAAGATATACTTTGTGGATATATATTATAGCATTGAAAGTTATACAACTATTAATATATTATTAATAATCTAATATATTATATCTCTAATAAATTAAATCAAAATTTGATTAATGCGTTACTTTATAAACGTGCGATACGAAATAAAAGTTCTTGGATTAAATTAATAGTTTTCAATTCGTAGAAACATAAAAAATTAAATCGTTATGCAAACAGTCTTATATTACTTAATAGAATTTGGTTAATATATCGGAACAATGACGTAACCATATAAAGAGTATTCGATATTATTCTTACCGTTATTGCGCCGGTTGGCGTGGTTAGTATACTTACCTTTCATGCCCGAAGGATTAGATTCCCACCCAGGACAGACATTTGTGTGCATGAACATGCCCGTTTGTCCTGAGTCTGGGTGTTATTCTATATATAAGTATGTATTTACAAAGGAATACTAGTATATGTAATATATCAGTTGTGTGGTTCCCATAGTACAAGCTCTGCTTAGTTTTAGATCAGATGGCCGTGTTTGAATAATGTCCCAGGATATTATTATTGTCGTACGATTACTTAGTAATTTTAAATTGGCAACGATATCTTATCGAATATTATAAAAAGGTTTATGAATTTAATTTATAATAAAACATTATTATTCAGTAGTAATTGCCAGTCATGTTGGCTTTAAATAGACCATTAGTTAGACGATTTTATAATAAAAATATATGATACTATTACTTCGTTAAATCTGATTTTGTATATGAAATATTGTTTTTAATTGCAATCGTTATGGAATAATGTTTGATTATTTTTCATTTATATATAACTATTTGGGTTTCACTTAAATATTTATCGGCGAGTGTTTGATGCGACGATAGTATTAATTGTCAATGGTAAATGTAATGAAATGAATTATATGACTTTCATTTAGCATGCATATGTACCTTTTTGTATAAAATTTTAAAGTTTTATTTGATTCAACATCTGTTGCAGCGTTGAATATTTTATAGCTATGTTTACGAATGACTTTGTTCGACTTAATTTTATGTAAAGATTTAATTCTATTACTTCACTCTGGTGTCTTAATACGTCGATATCACAGCTTCTAAAGCGTTTAAGATAATCTCGCTACGTATATATTAATTAACCCAGTTCATGCACATAAACTAACGGACAAACGTTGGTATTATGCAAAATATTTGTATTATTGAAAACGAAACTTGCCTTTTATCGTTTAATATACAATTTTGTTTATTAATTTAGACACGTCACATTTGAATATAAGTTTAGTGCGTAACTTTATTAAGCTGACGTTGAACAAAAATTTGTTTTTATTTTTACATAATACTTAAAATTTATGCCAATTTTTTTTATCATACTATTGGTTTGGCTTGCATTTGATGACTGTGGTAGTCAGTTTAAAAGACAATAACAATCTCTAGGTTTTTGCGCGTTTATCTACAAGATGCCTGCACACTCTTTTTTTGAAGGTCATATATCAGTCCGAATTCTTACGATTTTTAACAACTATCATATTATCTAATACTCTATTGAACTTACACTTCCCAGACTTTACGCCTTTAACCATCTCAACAAAAGCTCTACGATCCGTTTGAGTTACGTTAGTCTTGTAAGGCTGACGATCTCGGTTACTAAGTTATACTAAATTGTTAAGTTGTTTGTAAAAAAATACTCAGTATCAGCCTGGAGTTCTACACTAACTTACTTTTATCACAACACATCGATATAATACTGCAATTAGTTAAGAAGTGTAACGAATGTGGCTTATAAAAAAAACTAATGAGTATAAAACAACAAAATAAATATTAATAAAGGACACGTGATTACAAATTTAATATTGATACTTTTATCTTTATATATATATATATATATATATATATATATATATATATATATATATATATAATTGGTTTGTACGTTTTTGTGTCACTGAACTCGTCCTAAACAACTAGGTAGATTTTGATGTTTTTTTTTGTGTGCTTGAGTTTGGTTGGCATGTTTCGATTGGATGCAGAAAGAGATGCGATCGGGTTCCAAGATTGAAAAAAAAAAATTTCAATCGTACGAAGTCAGGATGGGCTGCTAGTATTTAAAAGGAAATGCTTAAAAAAGTAACACGGCACTTACGCGATTAACATTTAAAATGCACAACGCATTTCGTTTAATTTATAAAAAAAATTTAAATGAAATTATCAAAAGACGCCGCCGTAAATTAATCATTAATCAATACAATTTAAAATTATTCCCCCTTTTTTAAAGTTGGATTACGGGATTTCATACGGATTAAATGTTTTCTTAATAAGATCATTTGCAATCAACGAATGAGACTGGTTACTTTTAAATTACATTTCTTATCTCCTATTTATTTACATTAGGTATGTGAATTCCGCACATACAAATTTGTTTTTTATTACATTTAAGCGGTTTATAGAAAATGAATATTATTTTAAAACCTATAAATCTTGTACATAAACATTAATTCTTGATTTCGCGTGTATTCAGTGCTTTAAGGGATAGTTTATTGTTGAAACTTAGTGTTGTTATTGGTATTATTGTTTGACTGCCTCGTTGGTCTAGTGGCTTGATGTAAGTCCGCAGACGGAGGTCCTGGGTTCAATTCCCAGGTCGGGCCAATAAAAAGTTATTGGGTGTTGCTGTCATAAAATTCACAGTAGCAGCCCGGAGTCTGGAAGTTGGAAGTGTGTACACTCCCGTACCTCGGAAAGCACGTAAAGCCGTTGGTCCTGCGCCTGAACACTTTCCGGTCGTGTCGGATTGCCGTCCCATCGGATTATGAGAGTTAGGGAATAGAGAGTGCACCTGTGTTTGCGCACACACTTGTGCACTATAATATCTCCTGCGTAGTTGGCTAATCTCTCTTGAGATTGGCCGCCGTGGCCGATATCGGTCTGGAGGACATTATTATTATTGTTGTGCTACAGGTGGTAGCAGGATTCTGGTGTACAATCAACGTTCAATACGTAACGGATATTTAAATAAAAATAGGTTTTATGGTATATTAAATAAGAAGCATTTTGAAATTTTTATTGGTGGTAGGGCTTTGTGCAAACTCGTCTGGGTAGGTACCACCCATTCATCAGATATTCTACCGCAAATCAACAATACTAAGTATTATTGTTACCTACCTAATGTGTACGCAATGCCCTACCAACAGATAAAAAACAACAAAACTCTGACTACTACTTTTTAATGGATATTTTTAAATTTGCCTCTTAGTGTATTTAGTACGTGAATCTTAACCGAAGCTCAAACCAAGGCATGGACATCTGAGCTTTATGTGCTTGATTTGTGTTTATAATACAAATCATGCTAAGTGACTGATGAATGAATTCTATCGCATGTGTAATGTGTATCCACTAACCTGATGCAGCTTGGTGGAATGTGCTCCAAACTATCACCTCAAAAGGAGACCATTGCCCAGCTGTGGGACATTTGCAAGTCGCTGCTCTAATTTTACTTTTTTATGTGTGGGTCAAATCAAACTTAAAACCAGATCCATTCTGCAGTCTAGCTGAAATTACTTAAACACTTTCGGTGGCTGCTGGACTGGTTTGAAAAAGTTTTTTTTTTAATTCAATTCAATTAAGTACATCGTTTTTTTAATCTTAATTGAATAAAAAGGACACTTTGATAAATAAAAATGTGTAAGATCAATTCAAAGACATATATGTAATACAAAAATAATCATTAGTGGTTTTAATGTTCCATAATACACTAGCGACCCGTCTCGGCTTCGCACAGGTGAAACTCTTATAGCTCGATAACATTCCTTCTGAACCGGAGAAATTTGGTGCAAAATAAACAGATTTACGTATTTTCCGACGCACGGTCGTGGAATAATTTTAATTGCCTTTGGGCTTGTATTAAGAATTTCTTGGAAGATAACCCCAATAAATTTTAATAGACCCAGGATTGAGACCTGCGACCTCATAATTTGCAGCAGCTCGCTTAGGGGTAATTATTCTTTATTCAAATTATAAATATAAAAATTGTACCTACTTGGAATCCGATAGAAAGCAGCGATTAAAATTTTTAGTTACTGTTTTTTTAATTTTATTAATAGACATATCATTATGAAACTGTTGTTATGTCCCTTGCCTGTAATTACACTGGCTCACTAAAACAAATTCGCTTCTGAATTTCGCTTTACTATTCTCACAAACGAATTCACAGTAATAATAAAATAATTGTTAGTTAATCGAAAACAAGTATTAAAATCGGTAGTATGTAATTATAACTTATAAATAAACGATATCATTTGATAATGTGTTATTGTACATATCAATTACTTGTAGAATAGCGTCTACAGTAACAAAAAGTAATATTTTCACTATCAATTATTAATTTTAATATTGAACACCAACTAGAAATACATTGTTTTTTGTATACTAACTACATGCTTATTTTAATAGTAGCTTAATTGAGTTGATTTCCTTGTTGGTCTAGTGGGTGGATATAAGGCAGATCCCGAGGTCTCGAGTTCAAACCAAAGGTCGAGCCAATAAAATATATTGAGTTTTTCTGTCGAAGATTCTCAGTAGCACCCCGAAGTTTGGAAGTTGAAAGTGTGTTGAAAGCGTTGGTCTCGCCTGAACTCTTTCCAGTCGTGTCAGATTGCAGTCCCATCGAATGAGAGTGAGGGAATAGAGATTGCTGTGTGCGCACATACTTATACGCTAAAATATGTCCTGTGCAGTTGGCTTACCTCTCTTATAATTCGCCGCCGTGGCTAAATTCTATCTGTGAGTCTGTCAGGAGGACATCATAATCAATTCATTAGTTTATTTCTTTGTTTATGATTAATAATATTTATTTTTTAAATTAAACTGTTCATTACCGAATGTTATTTTATAATTGAGTCTTTTTTACTTGAATAGATAAATTATTATTATTATTATAAATAAATACCTATAAAAAATTAATAACTTTATCAAGCAATTCAAGTAGCCCTACTGGTTAAAAATGCATGTTAGGTTGTCAGTTACTTAATCGATACTTGAGTATCGGACGAATAACAAGGTTTCGAATAAAATTTACAATAGAAGTCGGTCATGACGTGAAATAGGATGGATAAATAACAAAATTATAGTTTAAAAAATATGCATTTGGAAACGGGCGGTCACATGTGAATATTAAACAGAAGTCTTAATATTAACTAGAATATTATGTACATATTTTTGCGTAATAAAAGTGGTATTAATCGACTTTATCAGCTCGTTAAAAGCCTTTTCACCAAAGACTTATTTAAGTATATCACGAACACATTTGAGTCGTCATACAAATTTAATTTTAATATAAAGTTATCACCGGTTGGGAATGTAGATTCTACCGAAAAGAACCGGTAAGAAACTCGATAATTACTTTTTGTAACAATAAAAAAATATATGTATCACAATCATATACAATTATATTTATATATCCTGTAAGAACATCAACGAATACTAACTCCAAGTTCTGCTATCATTTCTAAAATTCTGTACGTTATAATAAGTCTTATTTACGAAAAAAAATACCTGGGAATTATGCTAATTTTTTTTTATAGAATAGGAAGGCGGACGAGCGTATGGGGCCTGATGGTAAGTGATCACCAACGCCCATAAACATTAGCATTGTAAGATATGTTAAACATCGCTTACATCACCAATTTGCTACCAACCTTGGGAACTGGGGCTCACTCACCCTTCAAACCGGAACACAACAATACCAAGTACTGCTGTTTTGCGGTAGAACATCTGATGAGTGGGTGGTACCTACCCAGACGAGCTTGCACAAAGCCCTACCTATTACCAGTAATAATTATCATAAGAATACTTGCAATATTAGAAGTCCGTTATGTTCTATAATTTAACTGTGGATGAAACTAGGACCTGATCTGCTATACATTATATAATAATTATTAAACGTTAAAAGCTTGCCCTATTATTGCGTGTTAAGAATTAATATGAAGAATCTTTTAAAAGCACAAATTAAACATACAGAACCCTAAATATGCAAAGAGCTTTTTATGGTCTCAATTTAATGGTAATTCAAGAAAGATCTCATTTTATCTGATGGCTTCAATCTGATACATTTTGGTATATCGGTTATTAAAAACGTTTTAGCCGTTGTCATTAGTACCTTACTTATTATATCATTAAGGTTAAAACTAACAAAGTAGAGTAAATATACAATAATACATATATATTAAAATGAGTTGATATATACATATATATATAGAAAATGCTGTAATTTTGTAATATCTGCATGCGGGTACGATGGTGTAATATATATAGTCGTTACAGAAGATAGTCTTGATGTGCAGTCTCTGGGAGCAGCTTTCATCTCAACTCAACTACCAACCTCTTATCATATATAATAATACAATCCGAAGAAAAATAAAACCCCGTCTTACGCCAAAATGAATATACTTTCAATGTTTTATATATAAATATTATGTATCAATCAAATTATATCAGATTAATATGATTATACTGCGATAATCCACCTACCCTACTCTCTTATATACCTTGTACCTGTTCCCCTTACCCTTTAGCCCACGTTCTACGTGCCTCATTTATATATCTTTTAAATATTTCTAAAATTAGTGAATATGAATTAGATAGTATTCTACTTTGGCAATTATTCTGATTAGCGCACTAGGAACATTTATTAACTACGTATTAAATTTAATATAAATATTTAATACACTATTTTTTTTCTAAATAAATATCCTAAACGTCACAATTGGTTTAGCGGTTTCATTGTAAAAACGCAATGGAAATATAGATTTACAAGCTATAACTCTTCTATAGCATTCCTAATAAGATGAATAGTTTAGCATAATTAATAATTATATTTAAAAAAATATTTTTAATATGCATTACTACGATCTGATAAAAAGCAAAATATTTAAAAAATAGAATAGGTTAAACAAAACAAACAATAATAATAACGTCACATAGTTATTATCTGCATTTGAATAAATATAAAAACTTTTTAAATTTGAATTTAAAATTTAAATGTAGAATGGCTTATCTAGATATTAGAATAATTGTATTCTAGAATTCTTTTTTAAAACATTTCAAACCTAGCAATTATAAGAAGAATTATTTTCTATCGAATATAATTTCCATAGACAATTCTGATATCAGATATGAAGTAAATAAATGTATGCTTTTTATGGACCTAGATTACTATGTAAAAAAGCTTTTAAAGCGAACGAAACGTATCGTTTTCTGACTTGCGTTCGAAATTCAAACATTTTCTATAGATGTGGAATAATGACCAGTCAATTATATACATTAAATTCCATTATATAAGTTAAATTATATAAAAAGATACGGTCTCGTATAGATTCCAAGCTGTATTAATAGTATAGTAAGCAGGCTTAAAAACGTATTTTAAAGACACCCATATCCATAAACTAAAAAATAAAAAAATGACCCAAGTCGTCAGACCCTTTCAGTGTATTTCACACTAAATATTTTTGAATATTATAATGTAATATATAATATTATCAATGCGTTGTATACAGGCTTCTTATATGTAAGATTTATGCCAACAATGGCAATACTTAATTTGGTTTTTGTAATTGCCCCTAAAAATTAATATACAGAAAAAAAATCCGCCGCAAACTATTTTTAAAAGCTAAATGACGAATACGTTTCTTAATTGAATTCACCAAGGTTACATAGGGTATGAAATTTATATAATTAAAATACATTTTACCTTTTTTATAGAACACTAAAAAAATAAAAGAAATAAATAATGAAAATCGTAATAAAATAGACCTAATATACTTTAAAGTTACATACTAAACATATTCATATAATTATATTAATAATATATAAGTATATTACTAACGTATATACTGATACATTTTTTTGTATATAAATCGAACTGGCATGCCGCAATGCGCTTTATACTTTTCAAATAGCTAGTGACAAAGTCGCTGAGCGTTATCATGAAAGTTATTTTTATCAAGCTACACCAATACTAAAATACTCTACTCTATAATCATATGTAAAAATATCTTAAGCATATAATTATTTTACATTGTATATAAGCAACGGATAATTATATATCAGAAATATTTCTCTTGAAATCTATATTAATTAATGACCTACTAAACAGATATACCTAAAACTTATGTACAGAAGAGGAAGTGGTGAAAGTTTTAGTATATTATATTGTTATATAAGCAGTTGTGCTTCGCAATTTCACCCCCTTTAGACTGTTGACGTGACAAGCGCGAAACACATATTCATATGTTAAATTATATGTTACACGAAGAAAGTAAAAAATTATTGAATCACTATGAGCTTAACGTTCTAGAATTTTCTGTCTTAATTCAATTCGCGATGTTATAATAAAATTATATACCAATATTTGATTACATAATGTAGGATACACCTAATTAAAAAAATCTATACAATATTTCATAAATACATATTTGTATAAAGTCAAGACTAAAATGACGCAAAAACGGTTAAATATGCTATCTAAAAAAATTCATTCTAAAAACAATTCATCAATTTCAAGCTATAACAACGACTTGACCGTTCGCTATTTATATACAACGAGTATGTACGATGTAGTTCTAATATATTATTAAAGCGTTTATATAAAATAAAACAGCGGTATCGATCTGAACGATTGTTCTTGAAAAGTCGAGACATGCCCAATCAATCATTCCGCGTGCTACATAATTAATACGACGTATTTCAAATCACCCCAGCAATTTGTCCGTTGCTGTGAATAGGGCCTTATCAGACTATCATGGAAATAAGGGTAGAAAATAATCAATATTTTGCAACCCCACCCTGCAACGCATGCGTGGTGTTAACCACCAGGTGGTGGTGGTACGATACCGTGTAATGGTGGATCCCATGCTGTAATACCACACACCATTCGAACTCAGCAGGCCGAGGTGGTAGCACACCTGACGACGGGCGCGATGGCTGGGAAAACCAGCAATTTGAATCCGCCATGTAAGTTTGAACTTGTATTACGATTTATATAAGATTTCTCGAATATTACCCAACTATTTAAATAGATCACTTGATCGGTCGTGCTGTTATAGTGATTTCACCTTTTACATTTGTCATATTTATAATTCGTGATTTTTATTTAGTATTACTTTAATAGTTATTTAAAATTGAAATATCCTAACTAAATCCATTGCGAGTGTCATCTTTATTAAATGTTGTATTAATTTTTTTTTTTATATCACGCAGAGTACACTGGTTTCCGGAGTGGTGTTCGGTAAGAAGCAGACTTTGAATAAAGCTTATTTTTTAAGTTACCACGCTGTTAATTATTTAAATAAATACATAGTAAAGTGTAAAGTATACCGTTGACGTGTACTAACATTTCTATGTACATAATACTTAAATAAACATGCTTCGTAAACACACGCTTATTTGTTTAATGCCTCCATCCATATGTTAAGCGGGAGTTCTATTAGGGCGATTTTCGTGCACCTTTATTTTTCACTTCTTTTTTTTTATTCGTTATTTCTTTTTTTATTTATATCGTCGCTACTTATCTATTAGTCCCTACATAAATATAAAACGAAAGATAATCAACTTCTAAATTAAAGTAAAGTAAATATCTATATTTATAATTAAAAAAAGAAATTTTTGCTAAAAATTAAAGCAAGCCTAAAACTAAAAACATGCAACAAAATACTATCATTAAAAATGTTAGCTCACAGAACTATAGGAGTTTCGTTTTTTATAGTCCGTTAAATAAATAAGGGTCGGCAAGACTTGCAATTTAATTAACTTCGGCCCTACCTTTGTTTTCGCCCTATTTCCCACAGGGATATACATAAAGGGCGAAATTAAATTAATTAAAATGGCATTTACGCCCCTCAAATATCGCACGATCACATATTATGTCGAGTATAGTGGACTAATGTTAAGGTGATCGTTTTATTTGTTCACCAAATAAACCACCTGAGAAGGTAAATCGCAACATTGGTGATTATTTAAAATTTCTATTTCAACTTAAATATATCGAGATTTGTAGTGAAACAATGATTTGAAGTTTTACAAGAGAGTATTCATATAATAAAGCATAGCAAATAAAGTTTTTTTTTTGAGCTTTCGAAAGATTATTTTGTTATCTGTGAATTAAAAAAAAAAACGAAATATGAGTTTGAATAGTTACACATTGACTTTTTAAATTTAGCAGCTGCAACGACACCGTACCTTAATCTTGAATCTAAATATTTTTCTTCTCTGTAACACGATACAAATGAGTAACGTAATTCCCGTATATTTCGGAAGTATCCTCTTTAGAGGTTTTGATATCAGTATTCTTAGCGTTATCACTTACTTAGTAAAGTTCGATGACCTGACCTAATGGCAGGAACTCCAATTTAAATAAATGGCTTTCGTCGCAAATTTTGCGTGCGTTTTTAAACTCAAATCGAAATAATTTTAAGCCGTTAATAAAATGTTTATATATTTAAAACAATGTAATAATAAACTTAAACAAATTAATTGTAATTTTTTATTACGCCCTTGTTCGGAATATAAATTTGCTGAACAAAAATCGACAAGAAACTTATGATTTTTAATATATTAGCCGAAATAAAACTCCTAGTCACAGATTATCAAAACATACTGTCGTACTAACTAGAAAGAGACAAAACGACGGACAGTTGTGTGGTCAATACTTTATATCTGTTATTTATTAAACCTTTTTATCATTATTTCTTTTAAAGATGAATAAGGATGAATACTACTGTACTTTTTAAACTTTTGCTATATATATTGCCCCGATACATTCTTTATATTTAAATAAATCCGTTCTGCACTATAGTCCGGTTATCGCAAATATATGAAATGAAGTGATCAGTTTTATTATCATTGCGTTCATAACTGTCGTATTTTTTTTTAAAACGATTAAATACAAGAAGGAACGGTCATTTTTTTATATTACTAGTTATGTCAATTTTATTAAAAGAAAGTAATGTTTGTTCTTAAAAAATATATATTTTATCTTATTTATCGCGTAATGTTCGTTTTAATCTATATTTTTACTTAAAAAAAAAACAATAAACGCCACAGATACTTCAAGGATAAATATTAGTGATAATACGTAAGAAATAACGTATTTTCAAATTAAGAATATTTGAATAACAATATATACTAGAATATTTAAACAATAATATCTTATATGATACGAACATTATTTAATACCATTTATGGAATACAAAAGTTTCGCTAACAATCCAAAATCAGACGAATCAAATTTAATTAGTTTTAGTGATTTTTTGCTTTTTAGTGATAATACTAGACTATAAAATATATCTTGTATTAAAATTTATCTTTTGACAATAGTCTAGAACGTAAATTAAATTTATAAGTGGGACGCCACACTGAATGAGAAACGAAGAGTATATAGAGACTATGTAATGAATAAATACTGACGTTCTTCTTTCTCGTTCTTGTCGTTATTATCTATATTTATTGGAATTTTGAAAATTTATATTTACTCCCTAATTCCTTCCGAACCAATGTTAAGCTTTGTAACTTATCAAAATCGATACGAAATTATAGATATGTATATAACCTACTAGATTTCGCTCCCAGCTTCACCCGCTTGTTAGGGGCAGGTATTTGGTTATAAAAATACCCTTGGGGATCAAGCTTACTTCATAATAAATTGCATTCAAATCGGTCAAGAGGTTTAGTCATAAAAGCATAACAGACAGACAGAGTAAGAAATAGGATTTTAATGGTACACTACTGTAGTTTTAGTAAATGTAGTTTTCTGTATTTTTAAATAATAATAACAAAACTCAAATAAATTAATTCAAACTAAAGCTGAATTTTATATTACCTAAGTGATATTTAGGGACTGCCCTATAGTATTTCAGCTTAACTTAAAGCTCTAATTGAGATAATGTTTCCCTTGTAACACGGCTTACAAATAAATAACTGTTTTAATGAAAACTATCGGAACATTAATAAAATATAATGTATATTTTATTACATGTTTTTAAAAGTTGCTTTAATGAAAAAAATATACCCATAAAAATATAACATTATTTTAAAATTTCAATAAAAACGAACGTAAAACTCCGTGTTATATTGCCTATGTACATGCACCTTTAGTATTTTTTATCGTAGGCGGCGACACACGTGCCGTTTATTGACGGTCAATATAATTTACGATGTATCCTAATTCTTATTTCGTGTTGTGTGGAACTACCCACGCTTTCATTAGAGTGCATTTGATGTATCAAGATATTGATATTTTTTTCCACAAACACTCAAAAAATATACTATGAAATTTAACAGTTGGATAAAATAAATACAGAAATATAAAAATATTTATTCAGCTTAAAAGCATTACAATATCTTATATATTGTAAAAAAATCCAGCGGTTTCGAGACAGTGTTTCTTTCTCAGACCTAAGAAAAAGCGGTGAAAGAAACTGAAAACTTTTTATAAAAAAAATTACAATGACAAGTTATTTTATTAAGCGGAAAAATAAATTAAGTTTTAGTAATTATAAATAAATAAATCTACTACAAAAAATGCACTATTTCAAGCATTCCTCTCAGTGTAAGTTTCACATAACTTAAATACATAATATGTCTGTTTATTGGATAAGCGAATAAATTACACCAAATATGGCCAATACATTACATTAATGGTTAGATAAAGTCATTACAAATAATAATAACTGTAACTTTATTAGTATTGTTAGCTTAATAATCTAATGCCACGCCTTTCTTGTCAATTTAAATTTGCAATGATATTCGTGGAATGCCTTTGTTCATTAGTAAAGTATAGGAACAAAATAGGATACAATTGAGTCCCCTAAAGACAACACATTATAAAGCCTTTATTAAGATGGAATAATATTTTCTTTTTACCTGTTTATCATAGAATCTCTGTTAAGTTTCTGGAGTATGTGCTTAAACACTTATTAATCGTACATAAAGCATTACTTAGGTATTGTTGGTTAGCGGTAGAATGGTGGATGGTACCTATCCAGACAGTTTTGTAAAGCTAATATTTTCATAATTATATTATAATTTCAAATATGTTTTCGTATTTTGATTCTTTATATGTACGTGTTGATTACACGTATTAATTTTTATTTATATATTATATGCATATATTTATATATAACATGATCAGCAAGTAATATATAGTGAATGAAGCTTTGATGACAGAGTAGTTATTCGGTTTTTAAATATAATTTTGAAAGACGATAAAATGTCTAATTTTTATGTTAAGCTGTATGTTTTTTTTATTTTATTTATGTACTAAAATGATTTAAATTTAAAAACCTACTAGTTTGTATTGTAAGAAATGTAATAACTAAATGTAATACAAAAATATGTGCAAAACTTCACTTCAATCGATCGTGTAGAACTTAATTAAAACGCATTGAAGTTAAAAAAATATTTATACTAATTAAATAGAACACGTATGTTTTTCATATATACAACTCCTCTCGTGATAAACTCTCGTGCTACTATATTATGTACATCTCAGTACTATAACAGCCTTAGAAGTATTGGATGTGTGACTTTCGTTAAGGCAGCCCCTTCCACATAAGCCTTTTATAATATAAGACCGTATGACAATCGTTTACATAACATATAACTGAATAGTAATTAAAATTGTCTAAAAATTCTTATCTATGTAAGTTAATGGTTTTAATATAGTTACAAAACGATTATTTATGTTACACGTACAATATCCAATATGTCAAAGTCAGCTTTATTTGTCGAATGCATTACATTGTTCCAATTACGTTCTAGTTATCTTATCTTGGATCTTATATTGCGCCATATAAAGAAGTTATCGAAATCTTAATATCTCATTTCATATACATTTGTCATCGTACACTGGTACCCGCTGCTTTGAGTTGTATGTGGATGTAGTGTTTTAACAACTTCGTAGTGTCATTATTTTTGGCATACTTTTTATACATATATATTTATATTCTTTATAAGTCACCAAACACCCCACTTCAGTCCAGTTTTCTTATAATTATTTATAAGTTATAGCATTTTAGGGTTGAGAAATTCAATCGTTTTTCTATCGTATTTTTAATAGGGTGGAATTTGAATACTTACATATCATTATAACAAATTGTATTCCAGCACAAAGATCGTATCTTTAAGTGTTTATCGATTCCTGGATCACCGGTTCCACTTACTATCACAAAAGCGTAATAGTATGCGTTAATTGTACTTCTTATCTACGTATAAGTTACAGATTACATAGAAACCTATTTAAGTCTTCTCGCCATTAAAACTGTAGTTTAAACACCTATGGGAATTTTTAAAGTATTACTTACTGGAATCACTCTAAGCAGCCTTTTACATGTAAATTAAAATAAAAATAATCTTATTTAATTATTTACAAACTTATATTTATATATTTAATTTTTAAGATTTTTCACTTATATGAACTGCAACGTAATTCCAACTTGTAACATCTAAGGACGAACAACTGAATGTTCTAACCACTGAGCCATCACGGCCCATGACCAGTAGTTTTCGATATTGTTACATATTTCACAGACATTTTTTTTATATAATACACCAGCAACATCGACAGTTTTATTACGTATCGACTATTAAAACGTTCGTTAACTAACATTAAAAAATCATGTTATAATTAACGACAAGTTAGATTATATTGATAGCGATAAACAAATTGAATCTATCACTAGTAATGATTGGTGTCCATGACACAGAATAAAATGTTATACGTAGTTTGGCTTCATAATTAATTATTTCGATATTGGATTAAGGCTATTATTTTGCGTGACATTTAAAATACTTAAATTATTTTCTTAAATTTAATTCTTAATACATACTAGTGTATGTGTGTAATTTTAATTTATATCGACATTTTTTTAAATAATTACAATTATTTTAACAATTAGGTAAGTTTTTAATTTAAGAGAGCTTTCAATTTGCATAATATTACGTACAAAAGACATCAACGAGTCTATCTGTAACTAATGCCGTCTTAAACATCGTTTATCATAGATGTTTTATTAAATAGGACAATATTAAATTATTTATATTATATCAAAATATCTTCTATTGTAATATTAAAAATGAATGTAATATATGTATATAAGAATAATATTTGAGCACTATTTTTTTATTAAATTTCTAAATAGTTATAATAATATGTTTTAATTGTTATATTCATATAATATATTTCAACGAATTTAAACAATAACCGCAACTAAATCTCATGCCATCGGTACATCAAAGCAACTAGATAATTTCTAACCAGAAATAGGCAACATGTAGTATAACGGTTACTATACGCAGATCAAGTGTAATTGGTTATAGTAACGTTGTAATTAAGGGAAACGTAATCCCATTAACACGACGATCTTACTAATGAGACGTAAATATGTCACTTGAAGCCACACACTTCTTTCGATTACAAAAAAATTAAACGGACGTCCTCTAGACTCTATCTCTTTACGCAATCGATGTTAAATCGATACAAGTATATTATAAAATAGCAATGCTCGCGTGCCAGCATCGATTCAGGCCGATTTAGCTTTCGTAATCGACTTTAATTAGCTTAAATACGATAAAAAATAGCCTGCGAATAGTGCTGGCATTTCTCGTAAAGTGCTGGAGGTAACGTTTGTGGTACGGATAGTAGGTAAAATAATATATATTTTTTTATTATAATTCGTTTTTTAAACTTCAATTGTAAGTCTGTTTCTATAATATCGGTAGTAATATAACCGATATTGGTATTGTAAAAGTTTTTAGCTACATATTACTTTGCCCAAGCGGTACAACCCGTGATTTGTCCTCGAGGTAGAATATATAATGAGTTGAACACAATAATACCAAATCGACATACAAACCCATTAAAATTACATGTTTTTGTTGCTTATTATAAACATCTTCTAAATTGGACGGAACTAAGATATTTGTATTAAAAATAAAACTATATGTCACGATCACAATTTAGGGTAAATTGAATAAAAAAAATACAAATTTATTAAAAATATATATCTACTATATTTTTGGCAACAGTACAGTACGTCTCGATCTAGAATCTAGGTTATGTCCTAACTGAGCACGTTAACTGACGATACCTTAACGGATAACATCCATTCAAATTTATTATCCACCTCCTAACTGGACGCCATTTAATATTAATTAATACACGTATAATATTTTACGATTTCGGTTTCCACATTTCATAAAATATATTACGGTAATTTAGAATTTTTACCACCTTTTGCATAACACTTCCCACTGCATAATTACTATGATAATGCTAAAATACATTCAATTTTAACGCAATAAAACATAATTATTCATAACGTTATATATTGAAATATATATATGCTTAATAAGCTATATAGGCTATTGTAATATAAAATTCGTGAATATTTCTAGCATTGTATTATCAACGTAAAGTTAGAAACTAGCAAGCGAGTAATTCATAAAATTTGATAATAATATATAAAATATCTAAAGACGCATTGAAATGCAAGTCGCACATTAATTACTGGCTATTAATAATATTAAAAACGTATTAATCGCTAGTGTCGAATCATAACTTAATCAACAACTTTAATATTATAAATGAGAATGTAATTTAAAAGTTTTTCTCTTTGTTGACAGATCACTCCCGGATGAACAAATCAGAAATGAAACCATAACTTCGCCTGAGCGGCGTAACGAGGTAAGTCTAATAACTGTATATTTTGGTGCAAAAGGTTTTAGTATCAAGATAACTTTTCAAAATATGGTTTTGATAATAATTTCCTGATTGAATTGTAAGCACAAATAAAGCACGTGATCATTCAGTGGTACCCGGTGGTACACGCTATCTTCGACTAAGATCCACTTCTTCTATCTACTGCGACTTGTCAGATTAATTGTAAATAATGTTTTTGAAAAACAACAACGACTTCGTTGGTCTAGTGGCTACGCCGCTGACATGGTCGATAAAAAGTTATTGGATTGTTCCGTCGAAAATTCTTAGTAGTAGCCCGTAGAGTAAAAGTGGGAAGATTGTACAGTCCCGTGAAAAGAAAGCACGTGAAGCCTTTGGTCCTGCGCCTGAACTTTTTCCGTGGCAGATAGCCATCCCATCGAATTATCAGAGTGCACTTGTGTTTGCGTACACACTTGTGCACTGGCTTGCGCAGTTGGCTAATCTCATTACACATTGGTCGCCGTGACATTTGTAAACCAATTTCCGACTTTTTTTGCGGCTTTGACTATAATATATAATATAAACTGTTGGCAAGAACATAGGGCACTTGCCCTATGTTCTTGCTTGCGTCCACGACGTGTTCGCAAAACTTCATGATGAGCGGTTCAGTAGTTAAAACGTAACAGCGTAAATAATAAAACTCGCTTTCGCATTTATAGTTTTTGTTAGGATTCCAAATCACATCGTGACCACAACCACATTGGTCAACGAAAATATAAGTATAATAAAAATAATTAATAATTTAACCACAGCGCCACCTATCAAATTCTGAACATCTTAGCTATCTACTATCTATAGTGGCCTTATTAAGGCGTGTGGCGCGTAATAAAAAAGTGTGTGTAATAATAAACAGAGGCAAAATGAAAATGATTAATTTTTTGTTCAATATTGCCCGTGGTCAAGTCAACGTATACGAAGTTAAGGCAGGGTGGGCAAAATAAAAACTTGTTTCACTACGTCACAATCTTTATACAGGCTGTTTATATGTGCATAAGATATAATTATAATTTACATTTTATGAAGTTTGAAATGAAGCGACACTTCATTCGTAACGAGTTTTATGAATATATGATTTTTTTTTTGTAATTAATTTATCTATAAAATGTCCGAAAGTAGTTGAAAAACTCAGCCTCAATAGCCTACTAATGAAAAATATCCAACCGCTATTAGAGCACCAAGTTAATCAGATTTTGGGTTCCTTAACACTTAAAATATTGGCGTACACACCCCCCTGCTTACATTTAAAAGTATTGTTAGTAATGTCTTATAAATAGAACGTATTTTCTTTGTCATTTGAAGTACGTCTTTTTTTATAGAATAGGAAGGTGGACGAGCATATGAGCCACCTGATGGTAAGTGTTCACCAACGCCCTTAGACATTGGCATTGTAAGAAATGTCAATCATCGCTTACATAGCCAATGCGCCACCAACCTTGGGAACTAAGATTTTATGTCCCTTGTGCCTGTGATTACACTGGCTCACTCACCCTTCAAACCGGAACACAACAATATCAAGTACTGCTGTTTTGCGGTAGAATATCTGATGAGTGGGTGGTACCTACTTAGACGAGCTTGCACAAAGCCCTACCACCAGTAAAAGTCTAAGTCTAAGTTAGCCTAGACAAAATCTCATAGCATTTGACGATTACATGAATAGACAAAATAACATATTATATGTCTTCAATTTATCACTTGACCAACTACTATTGAAGAATGACGTCGACGATAATTTAATTTTGATCTTTTTGACATCTTCTTTTGACCAATTGACAGACAATTAATTAGGATAAAATTAAAGTTCGACTATCGCTGCGACAATTGTCGAATGCTTTTAGTATAACCGCCCTGCTCAGTATTAGCTTGAAGAGTGGCAATAGCAAATGGGTTCGTTTTACTATTAACAAACCGTGACAAATACTACGAGATCACTCCAACAATTGTTAGTATATACGCAATAATTACAATGCAATAATAAAATAGAATGAATAATTTCACTCTTTGTTCTGTAATGTGTTGTTTTTGAAACATCCTGTACTTGTGACATTGATTGAGTGGTTGTTACGTTTCGCGAGCCGCTTACGGAGTTCCATTGTAAAGTGTAACATGACTTAATTAATTTTTTTATACACAATTTAAGTGACATTATTTTTAATTTAAATTACCGGGTTTTTCTTAAAATTCACAAACATAATATATTGTATATTAAGAGTATTTTTGAGTTTATTTTAACCCGATGGATAGCCATAAAAAATATTAAGTTTAGCTGAGAAAAATACATCATCAATATTTTACATACTGTTTATTTTCAACAATTAAACTTACATGTACCCTAAGCAATTAATTATAGCATTGAGTTCACAACATTGCTCATTAGGCCTTTAACAAAATAATACCAGTTTTACTTTGCCGTATTGAATGGACGATGGTATGTTAATACAAGAGCTAGTCACCTGCGCTCTATCACATTATATCGTATTGCTATGTTGTCAATAAAAACTCTTTATGTATATATACATATGAGAGTTAGATCCTTTTTTAAAGTCAAAAGTCCCTGTTTTTGTTAAAATTATTCCCTTGTTTCATAATATGTTTTGGATATAAGTATATATTGTACTAATCACCGACCGCGTCTTCGCCCGCGTGTGAAGATGAGTTAGGTAATACCATATACTTTTCTGCTCCTGTCAATGTGTATGTAAAATTTCATTTATATCGGTTGAGAAGATGGGACGTGAAACAAAAAAAAAACAAACTCACTTTAGGACATTAACTATAAAAAGGAAGTATTTATGTATTAACGAAAGCTCAACGGTATGCAGTCAGCGTAACGATCTCATTTTTTTTTTAAATAAACAATCAAAAATATTGTCATCTTCTTCTTTCTTATATAAATTATCGTCTTAATTTTTCAACTCATTATATTCTTCCGTCGCGTCGTTTCAAATTGCACGTCATGTCTTGTCAAATGACATGTCTACCAAACGATAGTACCGCTTGGGAGGTATTATATTAGAATAAATCTTCAAACATGCATTCATTATCAAAACACGCAAGTAAGGAATGAAATGAATGGTGAACGGATGAATAAAGAATGCAATTAAGTAAATAATCGTACAATTTACCATTAATTACGTCATTGTGCTGGTATCCAACAAATTACGAAGCGGTGCATCATTCGTTTTCTTTGAAAAAAAATCGCTTCTTTCTTGTTTAAAATATTTCTTATGGACATATTATTTAAGTAGATATATAGTTTTTAAAGGAGTTTATTATTTTGACATTTCGAATACGACACAGCCAGTGTTGCTATTATGCATGTATAAATTATTTACTATCGTTGGCTTTGTTTCTTAACTTGACGAAATTTTAAATACTCTTCACTTACATTCCTACTCTTTCATATTTACCTGATTTTCCGCAAAGGTCCTAACAACCATATTATTCACGTCATTTTGTTCTTTATTTCTATAAGCCGTTGACAATACTTTCCATTACCACATAATAACAGAAGCAATAACTCGATGAAAAGTTACTGTAATATTCGACAAAATCGATTCCTATTTTAGATTATCATTGCATCGACCAAAATCGAATACGATTTATCTGAAACAGTTTGCAAACCTTGAAAGTAATCACTTGACAGATTATAAATAAACATTGCTTTTAGCAGGTGTGACAACTCGTCAAAGTACATTTCTAATAATTGAATAAAAATAATTCATCTTGCAAATAACGCCCTTATAAATATAGGAATAAATAATAAATTACCATAAATGAAATGTTGATTAGGCTCCTGTAAATGTATTTATAGAAAACATCTGGTTTTATTTTATCATGATAGAATATTATGCCATGTTGATAAGACATTGATGGCTGCAGTGTAGTAATTCCTTGTATAAATAGTTCGTTATACACATAATGCTACATGTCTAAGTGATATTTAGTGACAATATTACTAGAAGTGATTCCGTGTCGTTAATCCCTGTTACAGCGCCAGTTATTGGGTGTTTGGCGTTAAGCTAAAAACATAATAAATGGAGTTTTTGAGTCATAAATATAAAATTTGATAATAACTACAACACCTACCGAATTCTAGCTTAGAACCATAATCTCAATAAAACACTTCAGCTGTGTGAATATGAAATCAATTCATCAAAACTATATTATGCGCGCACACACACACACACACACACACACACATGCACACATACACAATCACAAACATGACGATCTAACGATTGTTATATTATAAATGAGGCCAATATGACTTTGAGTTGTTTAGAACACATTGAACCCAAAAAGATTACTGGTTCAATTCCGGATAAACACCACAGCGTTTTCAAGTTAGTTTTGGTTAAAAAACAATGTAGTCAGTGTCGATGTGTAGTTGAACATTTACAGGCAGTTTATATATAAGTGTACTAAAGTTAATATATGGACGGACGAGCGATTTTAACGATGTTAAGTGTGCACTTTAAATTGTCAATAATAAATCGTTTTATTGGCTCGTAAATTTGTAAGTAAATAATAAAAAAATAATTGTGGTACATTGTCCGATAGGATTGAATTTATTTTAATCACTAACGTGAATTAATTATTGAGACACGCATAAATCTTTTCTTTCAATCACGTTTTGTTTATTAATTGTAATCATACATAATTTATTTTTTGATCAAAAATCTTAAGACATAATTTGATATTAATAATTTTACCGTTTTAGATCTATGAAAACAAATCTTTTGCTAATATAATCAAACATGTTTGGAGTCACAATA
Source organism: Nymphalis urticae (assembly GCA_905147175.2). Lineage (NCBI taxonomy): Eukaryota > Metazoa > Arthropoda > Insecta > Lepidoptera > Nymphalidae > Nymphalis > Nymphalis urticae. The sequence continues at coordinate 2,148,944 of LR990004.1, read as the reverse complement.
GCTTCAGTTCAAAGCCGATTGCTAGACTATTTAAAAAAAAATGTATTCCCATATCTCGTTTCACTTTCAAGCTGACAATCACTTGAAATGTTTTACAATTACTATTGTGTTCGCTGTGTTTGCGAATCGCCAATTAATCATTCACAGACATTAATTTAACTAATGTTCTTATTAATTATCTGTTGGCTGACTGCTACCTCTCGAGGAGTAGGCGGGAAAGGCCCATAATATACGTAGAATATATAGTATAGCAAACTCGCCGTATTATTGCTTTATATGTATAGAATATATATCGATCTCGGTGAAGGAAAACAAAAAAAAAGAGTCGTGGGAAGACGTTGGATGCAGGTAAAATCCGGCCAACATTTAGAGGCCTGTGTCCAGCAGTGGACGTTTTTAGGCGGGCGTGATGAAGGGAAACATCTTAGGAAAATCTGTCTGTTTCGAAAGAAATTCTGATATTTGTACATAGATCCATTAGAATAGCACTTTGGAACAAGCTACGAATCCTATACTTGATTGACCTTTTAGCAGCGAGTCGTCTTGCTTACTATAAATTGTATAACCATTTTTATTTAAAATAGGTAAGCAGTCTGGCAAATCGGCCATTAGATGGTTAGTAATCTCCACCGCCCATAGACATTGGCACTATAAGAAACCCATCCTTGACTTGCCAATGTGCCACAAACCTTGGGAACTAAGATGTTATGTCACTCGAGCCTGTAATTTCACTGGCTCATTTTCTCTTTAAACTGGAACAGAATTATACTAAGTATTGCTAGCGGTATATGTGTCTGTGTGTGTGAGCGGATGGCACAAAGTTCTACCACTAAGTGAATAAGTATTATAATTGAAATAAAAACAATTGCAAAAACTATAACACAATTGACGAGACGTAATGACAATTTCTAAGTATCTTTGTCGAGTAGTAATTGTATGTCACGTTTGTATGCGGTGTAATTTAATATTGCACCTGTCCATTAAGGTCACTTACGCGCTGACGATAGGACTGATATTGCACATTATTTGACGCTGATGTCGGAATATCGGAATAATATGGGTGGAGCTTTGTGCAAGCTCGTCTGGGTAGAAATCACCCACTCATTTGATATTCTACCGCAAAACAGCAGTACTTGGTAGTGTTGTGTTCCGGTTTGAAGGGTGATTGCGTCAGTGTAATTACAGGCACAAGACATAACATCTTAGTTCGCAAGGTTGGTGGCGTATTGTTGATTTAAGCATTTCTTACAATGCAAATGTTTATGGGCGTTGGTGATCCATCATGTGGCTCATATACTCGTCCACCTTCCATTTCTATAAAAAAAAAAATTGACATCATTAGCGGAGTCAAACCCTGTGGGTCGCGTAATTTTGAACCAAAACAGCATAAGCGTCAAGTCTAGAGTCAGTAAATAAAAAGATAAAATTTATCGACTATTATTTTAATCTAGACGTTGTTCCCTGCACAGATATGTATTGACCGCCGACGCTGTGTGACGTTGAAACGTCAATCGGAAGTTTACGCTAAATTCGGACATTACGGATAGCATTTTATAGAAGATCACAGCTATACACATGAGAAGGCTACGAAAATGATTTGTGATGATTAATAAGAAATATAAATTTAAAAAAGACAATTCTACTATTATCAACGAAATTTAGTTCGTTTGTAACAAGCCTTATGCAGAAAGAAATATCCATGAAATGACATGCGCAAAAAAATTATGACAAAGGTTAATTGTTCGTTGGTATATTATCTAAATAATAAAGGAATTTTTAAATATCATTAAGTTGTTTCCGACCACGTACGAGGAGAAAGGGCAGGTGGGTACTCTTTGTTCTTTCCCTGTATCCCTGACAACGTGCATACAAAATGTCATTCTGATTAATTGAGTTGTTAAGACGTTAAAGCGTAACAAATAAACAGACTCACTTTCCCATTTACAATATGGCGACTTCATGAGGTTTAGGTGTTTTTTACTAAGAATTAAGATTTTGTGTAAATTGACTGAACTATGACTATGATTGTTGAAGATGTCAAAACAATGTGCCAACTGGAAGCTTTACTGGCGTGCGCCGCGTAGATGAATAGATTTATTTGTATTATGGTATAAAAAATTTACGTAGATACGTGTAATGTCGGGACGGGTAGCCAGTATAATATAATTAAAAATGACATTATCGTCGTTTGAAATCTAAATAAAAAAATATATTGATTATGGTTTTTTTATTCCATAAAACCTACCACTGAATACAATAGTACTTAAATGATGGTAAGTAAAATCAATAGCGAGCCACACGCGATCTGCATTGCTGAAAACATCGAAGTCGTAATAACAAACGTCATTACGTCACGTTGTTGAAAATAAAATACCAACCAATGGGTCTATGAGCTTTTCTAAGATTGAATCGAAATTTTGCACACATTTAATTGCCTATGACAATGTATATAAATCATCAAAGTAGTTTTAAAATATGTAATTTGTAACTGACCGCAAATTGAGTATCGTTTGTTATTTATTTAATTATGTTTATATGTTATCAATGAGAGGAATGACAGCTGACAGTTTGTCAATTGTTTAATTTTGTTCAGATGTTAAAAATGATACAGAAAAAAGAAGACAGATCATTGATATTTAAATTTTGATTGGATATAAAAACGTGCAGGGACATCAAACTAGCAAATTCTAATAAGTAGAAAGACCATATGCACAGATAAAAAATAACAATTGAAATTATGTTTTTATTCATTTAAAAAAAATAGGTTTACTTCATTTGCAGAACATTTACAAAATAATCTATCTAACTGAACTGAATAATAAAATATAATATTTATATTCACTTAGAACTTAGTCATATTCCCGGAATTATTTGTTTTTTTTTTACAGCGCAATTGATGGAGGCGATAAAGGTCGACCATTATATTTAATTAAACTAGGGTTAGTCGTGAGCTGGGAAAATAAAACGGTACATTCCACGAAATTTTAAATACATATTTTAAAATACACGAGAATTTAACTGCAATTAGAAGTAATATAATTATAAGTACCATTTTAATTTATTGTAATAAAAAATTACTACATGTTTTTTTTTACACTCATAATTTTACTTTTTACTGTTTTAAATCATTTTAATATAACATTTATAGTTACCCCGGATACTACCTTTTGTGTATTTATAACTTTACTTGTAATTATGTGTGTGTGCGTCAAATCTTGCAACAGAATTTTAAGCCAGTCACATCAAAGCATTGATTGATTAAGTCTAAATGTTGCGTCAACTTTCGGTGCTTTGGACAATACTATCTAGTAAGCTAAATAATGCAATCTGTTCAACCATTGTTTGACAAGGAAACACTTGACTTAATAATAGTTTATTGTAATATTAGACTACATATAAGCAAACTTTATGTAAAGAAATACACGATATTATTAATGTTTAATATTAAGTTTACCTCAGAGCCCTTATTCTTTCTTTATACAGAATATAGTCAATACCATTACCTTATACAAACATAGTAAAAATAGATTGACCCAAATAAAAACATCCGGTCGACCCAAGAAGAGGGCTTGGGGCATAGGGTTCGTATGACCCAGTTTATGGGTCACATACCACACCCAGGGAGGGGTGTTAACCTATTGATAGGGGGTTGAGGGAGACCGTGGACACTTTTATGCTTTTTTCATGATTTTTAACACGCAATCCGCGTTTTAGTGTTCGGATTTATGGTAAAAGAGTTTTTGTTATACGATTAATGGATTTGATATACAACATGCCATTGTATCTCACACGTGAAATGTTGAAACCGACTTATGGTGTTACGCTATTATGATACGTATATCGTTTAAATTTTATAGTTATTATAGTCAATATCGCACTTCACCTTCTGACGTTTAATGAACTTGTTCTGTGATGAGTTTCAAATTTATTCTTGATCACTATTGATTTGAAAATACGATGTTGAAGTGATTTTATATATAATTAATAACGTTAGTACGTAGTCAATGAGATTATAGGCTCTATTATATCAAGTTGTGGGTTTGTTTTTTAAATCAAACCTTTAAAATAAATATTAATTGTGATTAAAATATAAGTAATATACTCAACACGCATACATTAAATATTTCTATATTGATTTTAGTTGTTATTTATTTCGCGGTTAATACAAATAATATGCTAATGATTTTAAATCAGATTTTTACATACGATTAAATTCACATCTATTACACGTGATCATTCCATCACATTCATTTTTCATTTCGTAATGTAATAGCGAGAAAAGTTTAATAAAACATTTTTATTTCTCAGGGATATAAAAAACTCAGTTGATTCGTGTACATTATGTAGTAATGAGTGTTTTTAAAACAATGATTAAGTTAATTATGTGTCATGACGTCTATTATAGATGCTCGTTCGAAGATAGTGCACACGCGAATGTACATTTCATTAGATATTTGAACACAGATAAAAAATAAAAATACAGACTGAAGAATGAATTCATTTTACCAAATTTTATTATTCACATTTGAATTAATTTTCCATATGTTTTAACCAGGAGTAAAGCCGAGATAGCCCAGCCCAGTGGTTAGAACGCGTAAATCCTAACCGATGATCGTGAGTTCAAACCCGGGCAAGCGCTGAATTTTCATGTGCTTAATTTGTGTTTATAATTCATCTCGTGCTTGAATGTGAAGGAAAACATCGTGAGAAAATCTGCATGTGTCAAATTTCACTGAAATTATGTACATGTGTATTCAACCAACCCGCATTGGAACAGCATTGTGGAATAAGCTCAAACCTTCTCCTCAAAAAAAAATGGAAAGAGGCCTTAGCCCAGCAGTGGGACATTCATAGGCTGTTATTGTTACTGTTTAACTAGGCATACATTTACTACTTTACAGGTATTTTAAAAACAATTATAGCTTTTCAATGGTGTAGGGCTTTTTGTTCTGACTCTTCTGGAAGTCATTCTTGAAACTTTGAAAGTCAAATTATAGCTTACAACCCTACAACTTTGACAGAGAATTGACGCAATATTGGTCGCCATCTTGAATAATATATGATATTCATGGATATCATATGATATATGGATTCACTGAAGTTGTTATCGGAACCTTGAAGTAAAATCGAAGTAGATATAAGTAGTTAAGTAAAATAGTATCGTATTATACATTACAATACATTAATCAAGAAATGTGTTCAGTGCATTGTGTAACAGAGATTTTAGAAAACCGTATGGTATATGTAACTATATCTTTTGCGTATACATTGAATAATGAAAATAAGACTTCTGAGTTCCGATCCTTCTAGAACTTTTTTATGGGACTATTTCAAAGTAAATTGTGTTTTTTTAAGTGTCTCGTCGTATCTAGCGGCGATTTATATATAACAACTGTCTGTACTATAATTTATATGTAATGTATAAAAACGCATTAAATATACTTTGTGATAAATTTCATGGTAATCAGTCAATCAGTGACAAAGTCTATTAATCTCAATAATATATTGATATATAAATGTTTTGAGAAACCATTGATATAAATTAATCCAGAAGCGCTTGCTTAGTGTTGCAATATACTTTAGGTATAAAAAAATCTATTGAAATTCATAAATTAAATTGAGCGCAAAAAAAAAATTATACATTTTATCGTTTTCTATAATTAAATGAATTCTTACGTGCAACGACATACCGACGCTGTTCCTATATAATATTGTCTAGTTTTTTATATATTTATTCATATAAATATAAGACCATCAACAATCGCCAAATGCACCCATTTAGTACGATTACAAAATCGCATTCCCATAAATAATTTATAAACGAGCAAATAATAATTACACGTACAAAACTAGATAAAATATATGCCCTAGATAAGGCGACGGTTAGATTAACGAGCTTGTCCGACAGACGTCCTACATTAGGTAAGAGCCTAATATGGAGGCTACTACATAAAACGCAATGTCACTCTTTATTACGGAATGTCCGTTAAGCCGAAAATCGACCACCAATTCTTAATACAATATAATTTTTAATTCACTTCGAAATTGTCAAAAATAGAACCTATAGTAATTTTATAACGTTCTGTACACAAACCTCAAGAGATTGGAATCTATTCGAAAAATTATATGTTACATTCATAATGTTAATATTTCGTATTAAAACATACACTAGTTTTATTCGGGCTTCGGGTATATTCGGGTATATTTCGGCCCCTTATAACACCCGAAGTGCTAGGAAAAAAAATAACCAGTCTTTCTTTGGGATTCAATCTTGCTTCATAGGTATTACCCTTAAAAATAGACCGACAAACAGAGTTACTTTTTGTTATTAATAGTATTGTTAAATATCTTTAGATCTTTTGAGAATGAACGCCGTTATTGAAATTGTTCAAAAAGACAATATAATTATATACAAATCTGAAATAAACATAAAATAATGAATTTAAGTGTCAATGTGAAATTGTGTACACCAACCGAACGTTGGAGCAAACATACAATAGTTTGCTCCAACGTTTGGTCAATATACACATAAGTAATTTGTAAACCTACGTCATTTAAATGCTGTAAAAACTAATTACGACACTGAATAAACACAATTATGACGAGAGATTATTGCGTCATAAAAAAATGCAATATGGCGGACAGAAGCAATTATAGCGAAGACCTTGTTAAAAATGTTTGTGTTTTTATGTTAATTTTTCGTTCCCTTTTAGGACTACAATTTATATTTATCTATGTATTTATATGTCTTTATTGTTAAGTAGAAAAATGATAGCCCTTTACATATATATTATATAATTTTCAGAGATACCTACACTATTATTCATAAAAAATTACTTTCTTCAATCAGCTTGCTAGTCTTTTCGATAATGATAATAATTTTCACTAACCTACTCAAACCTTTACAATTAATAGTTAAAGGTAATTGCTTTAATGTTTTTCGACGTCGTTAGCCTAAAAGTATAATAAAAGGAAAAAAGCACAACAATCTAAACACATTTGACATGTATACATAACGACGTCCGCTTTTAAAAAGACGTCTCCATGGTAACGGGGGTAACAACACTATTCTATACAATGTCATGGCATTATCAACCTTATGTCGTCAACAGAGAGTAGCTATTACGATGTCCGTTGAGGCAATTTAACCTTGCCAAGTTTAAGAATGTACGGAATTATTTAAACGCGTGGAAAATGTCGTGCCATTAGGAAATCTTGTTTTTTTTTGTCCGGGTTTTAGGCATTGACTGAATAGTTTTTTTGCCCCTGGAATTACGAAGTCTCAGTAGCACTTATAAATAATACCAAGCATTACTTCAAACTAACCAACATATTACGTATTTTAAAAATAAGCGCTGAATTTATTTACACTTAGATATTCATTGAGAACAGATTATAAATTATTATTATATTTGAAAAAAATCTGCTAATATAAGTTGATAAACTAATACACTGCATTTAGATTTAATGGACAATTTGACAAATCATAAATACTAATAAGAATTATTTTCCCGCCAATAATGCTGTCATAATTGTCAGAAAAGGTGAATCAAACACGAAGGAGTTTGATAAGACACGTCAATTTAAAACGTTTTACGTAGCAATAGCAATTTAAATATTGTAGTATATGAGGTTAAATTTAATATTACCTACTATTTTTATTTGATGACTTTTAATATTAATTTTTTTGTTTCAGATTTTGTTAAATGAATGCTTCGTTTAATTTATGAGGTACGTATTGTTTTGTTTATTACCCAATTACAGTTTTATAAGTCGTTTAAGTAAAATACGATATGTTTTAATAAGGTTTCCGTGAATTATATCGAAAATAAAAATTAAAGTGACAGAAGTATTTGCCTTAATTCAAAATTAAAAGTAAACGTTTTTAACAGTCTTTGCTTATTTATTAATCATAAAATCGGTTTTATAAAAGTAAAAACGACATATAAAACATGTTGAAGAACTTTTTACGCTTGTTAAAGTCAAAGATGACTTGTCAAATCTGCGGCACAGAGTATAAAATATGAAAAAACGGTAATCGCAATGATACGGATATTTGCGGTTCACCATTTGATATGATGGTGGTAAAAAGTTAAATGCTGCGTTATTCTCACCGGTTTTTTGTGGTGTGACCGACCGGTACCTAAATTTTACCGGCATTACGGTTTTTAGCGGTACAGTTTAATTTTTTTTTCAAGTTGTAAAAAAATTAGCAGTCTTATCATACTAAAATGCGTTTTAATATTGGCATAAAATTGTTTTATAGCTTATTGTAATATTATTAGTAGTAAAATAGAAGATATATGTATAGTGTAATGTTAAGTTAATTCAAATCAAATTAAATAATAATTTTAAAAAACTTTTTATAACTCATACATATTGTTACATACATTTCTAATTTGACAATCAATTAGTAAATGTAATGCTTTTATCTTGAATAAAGGATTCCGATTTGATTAAATTTTATATGATCATAAGATTGAAATTAAATTTGAAACGTATTCTATGTATTAATGTTCTATATAAGAGCTTATACCGAATCTGATTTGATTTAAGTCTCATTACTATTAAGATCAAGAAAAAATTGGACAAAAAACATAAACTGCTTAAACTTTTTTACATTTTAATTTACGAACGGATGAAATGGATGAATTTTTGAACGAAAAAACCATCACGCTGAGTCTTGGCACTGGGAGAATTCACAGGAGTTATAAAATTACCCGTGAATTTCCTGATGCCTTAGCTCATTGTGGTCACTATCATCAGACAAGAAAGAAGACTCGAGAAGAATAAGCGAGAAGAAATGATAAGAGAAAAATAGTCATCGATAGAGACAGAATTTTAAATTGTTATTATGTGAACCATGCAAAAATATATTTTAATTAATTTTAGGAAGACAAAATGGACACCTTATCCTAAGTGATATAAAAACATGGACTATTTTTGGGGGTATTATGTCAGTTGATGGAAACTACTAAGAAATTAATATAAATTGAATTTCTGATTACATCAGAAGTGACAAAAAATAACACTGGATTTATTTTAATTTATTATTAAAGTTTGTTTTTTTTAATAATTTCCCAAATGTATTTTAATTATTCGTTGCTTCATTGGTCTAGTAGAACTCTCTTCGGTCGTGTGATCTTAACTAATATTTAAAAAAAAAAAAAAGAAAAACCAGAATTAATACTCTAGGGGATAGAATACAAAACACAATACCTAATTATTTTGGTTGTATATAATTTGACAATAAAAGATTTTGAATTCGTTTTTTTTTTTAATTTCGATTTGACAACGTCCAGATACTTTTGAGTTTGTGTTTATGAATATCAACTGTAAAATCGATATTTACACTTAGACGTGACGTTTCTTGTGTGACGAGTGTGTCCCGTGTCATATCATTGTGTTTCTTCCGTAATAATACACACGGTAATGTAAATGTATGTATGTATATTGTATATTTGCGTTAAAATAATTTTAGTAAGAGCTTATGTCACATAAACTGTATTGCTATAGTTGTAGCTGACTGTAGCTATATATATTATATTAGTTGTAACATAAGCACAAAATTTGTTAACATTTTTGTTATATGTCTTAAAATAAATATAATATATTTGCAATAAAATATTCCATGTATCCGTTTATTTTGTTCATAACTTAAGTTACAGTTACATTATATTATATACGTTGTTGAAAAATATATATTTATGTTGAATTGTATAATAATCATATCTAAGTCTTTAAGTAATAAATATAAAATTTATATAAATGTTGTCGGTTACATAGAATTTAATTGGTTTCCATGTTTGGAATTGTTTTGTATATAGCTGTTGCTTATTTGGCCGTGAATATAACTGCTTGTATGATTCATAAATAAGTGTGTCAGTTACATTCAGAGTTTATTTAGTCCAACTTTATATAACAACAAACACGTGACTACGTTAGTACATTTTTAATTTATTATTTGAAGGATACTCTCGTTCCATAGACAAGGGTTCTGTATAAAATATTTACCAGTAATTACACCGTTAATGCTCTTCTGATTTTGCGAACTAAGATGTCCCTTGGACCTGTAATTACACTGGCTCACTCACCCTTTAACCTTTACACAGCTTTACAAGATATTGATTTTTGGTTGCACAGTTACTATTAAGTGGGTGGTACGTCAATGTTTTTGCGTGCATGGATGCAATATAAAATATAAAACATGTATATTTATTTAAAACTGCTGATTTATAACGAGATATTTTAATATACTTTGTACCTACAATTACATTTAATTCTTTAATGGAAATAATTATGATGACATTTAGGTATTTAAATAAAGATACAGTGAATATGATATATAATAATTCAAGTAATTACACAATGAAATGAAAATGAAACTCGAAACCGATACATACAGTAATTAAATAAAATATATGGATCACTTGATCCGCGATAACAAAAACACATTTAATCTTACGTAACGCATCTGTGTGTATCACTTACCATCTATATGGATAAAAGGTTCCTTACTTTGTTTTATCGTATACCAGCGGATAATTCTTGCAATATATAGCTAAAGATACAAGCAAAACGCGATTGCCTTAAATATATATAGGCATATATTGATGAAAGCCGACTGACCCTGATAGATAGAACAATGTGGATTTTGAATAATACGGATTCAATACATGACTTTGATGTCTTTTTACGTGGTTTATTTGTGTTAATATAATTATATAACTCGATAAAAAATATTAAGTTTATCATAGTTATTTCTAATGTATTCTAATACCATGTGCGTAATATTCTGTAAGCTCGGTACTCCTGTAGAACTTTCGTGTTAGACTTATGAAATGTTGAAAACCGATGATATTCTAATTTGATGCGTATGTCCTTGAAATGTGTGTTATATTTGATTATTACTGTCAATGTCGGATCTAATGATCTAATGCGCGTTAAGTTTCCAGTTTCTTTCTTGACTTTCTCCTCTTTAGAAGTACTCTTGGATCTTATCCTATTTCAGTATCTTTGGCATTTTGTTCTTCACTTCTCCTATTTTTTAAAAAAATGCTAGTCGCTTATAACTTGAACTTTGTCGTTTAAGCTGACAGTTATCTCCCAAGTATTCTGATGAAACAATACCCATTTAATCCATATGTAATGAGTGAACCATTATTACATAATACCGTTGATACCTTTGTTCTCTATGTATTTTATGAGACGATTCTCTTGAAAATATTGCAATTTTTTGTTTATTTTATTTTTTTGTAATTTGACGTGATAATAAAACCATTATACTAATCAATATATAAATAATCCCGTGATTTTAGTATTTACTCTAAATATTTTAGTTATATCATAATGCTGATTAATAATATAATAAAAATATATAAATGTGACCATGAATTTGGTTTCTACGTTTTCATCTTAACTACAATCAAACGATCAACATGATAATTTGCATACACGTTGTAAAGGGTACAGAAAAGGGCATAATATAAGGGCTAACCTAACACTGCCTTTTGCTCACACTGACCTTCGATCACTAATACGAACTCGAAGGCATTCTGGCTGACTTCTGCGGGCGGACTTAGATCGTGGATTTTAAATATTGAAGATTCGTTTATATCTGATTTGTGTTAGAATCTATCTCCTTCTTGGCGGTGGAGGAATCGTAAGGAAACTTATATGTCAATCAAATGTCAAATGTCAAAATCTGTCATATACCTATATCTATATAGATATACATATGTATGTATATATATCATATATATACATACATATGTATATCTACTAACCTGCAGTGGATAAGCTCCAAACATCACTGGAGTTACTTTTCATTGTAACATTAAAATTCTAGTCATGATTTATTTATATAAATTATAAAAAAAACATCTGTTTTCAATTAAAATATGATGCTTACTATTAATTTAAAATATTATAATGATTGCTTTTAAATATTTTACAATTATAGAGAGACAGTCGTGTTCAGTAAATAATTGTATGAAATAATTGATAAAATTAAATATCTACGAATAAAATCACTTACCTAAATGCCTACGAATAAAATCATTTGCCATGTTTACTGGGTGACATTTTACAACAGGGGGCCAATTCTACTAACAAATTGTCACTTTATCGAAATCGAATTAAAGCGTGATCGTTACCGTTTTTCCGTTTTCCTATTCTTTAATTTAATTATCGACTATTGCTATAAAAGTTAACAATTTCGTTTGATATTGATATAACGGTATATGTTAACATATTATCGGTTCAGATCCGATTTGGTTCCGAATTGCAATTAAACCTTTGCAAATGACTTTAGAAGTATTTTCAAGACGTAAACAAAACAATTATATTATAATGTTTTAGTATTACGATATGTATTTAATTATTCTTATTTATCAATCGTATTTCGCAGTATATTACGTACTGTATTCCCTGATGCGTAAAATATAATTGCTGTGTTGATATATGAATAAAATATTACGTGTCAAATACTTAAAATTAACTTAAACTTATTATTGTTATGTTGAGGTTTACATAAAGCTTGTAGGATTATTCTGTAAGATGAAACTGGAAGTAACAATAGAAAACTGATGTGAAATATCAGAAAGCCTTTCTATCAATTATATCATCTCACACGCATCAAATAGTATATCATCATAAGTCGGTTATTAACATTTCATTGGTGAGTAATGAAGTGTTCATACAGTATAGCACTGTTGGCCGAAATAAAACGTCTTCAACTATAATACGTCCCGTAGATCGAACCGCACACACTCACACAAACTTTTATATTTATAATTTATAAAAGATTTAATGTTAATTTATAAAATGAATTGTGCAAAACAATTCGTCATAATATCAAATGCCAAAAGACATGACACACAGTCACATCATTGTTTCTCGACTCCCATCATGTGATGACAAAAAGTTGTTAAACAAAGGTTAATGACATTGTGTTTTGTTAATAGTCGCGCATTCCTTCGTATGTTATTCTTTATGAGTATTGCTAGACGAGCACTCATGAGAACGAGAGGCAAATTGTTGATTTTAACGAGAGATAGATGATTACATTTTGTATCATTGATATTATACGCTATTGTGTGTCTGAAATCACTCGTATTTTAAGGAGAAAATTATCGTTTGTCATTTGTTTTGGATTAACGGAAAAACTACCTACGTATGCGCTTGGTATATAAATTAGAGACGTATTTATACTTATATTATAAAAGCGAAAGTAAATTTGTCTGTTTGTCACGTTTTCATGGATAAACCACAGAACTGAACTTGATGAAATTTAGTATGACGTAAGCTTGAACCCCGATGAAGGACACTGGCTACGTTTTTCTACCTAAAACATGCCCAATCACGCGGCATTAACACGCGAGCAAAGCCGTAAGCGAAAACTAGTGGTGTCATAAACGGCTATAGACCTGTTTATTATATACCCTTTATGTTTAAATAAACTATAAACCAACATTTAATAAAATAATATATAAAAATTCCTATATATACATGGTCTAGTTAACAAGAGCATTTTCAATCGTCAGTTATAAAAATATAAATACTTTGTATCTATTTATTTTGAAATAATCTATGTCTTTAATTGAGAGTAATTAAAAAAAATAATTGCTTAATATTTTTATTTTTTCGCTAATTAAGTTTATGTAAGTATTATTAAGCCTTATTCGATGATTAAATTTAGAGAGCGATAATGGATTAACTTATCCAGAGTATTTTAAATTAAAAATATAATTAATAAAATATTAATTAAATTTTCAATTTAAAATAAAATATTATCACAAGTAATTGCTCCAGATTGCTCAAAAAATACCTCTCAAAATGTGTTCTAATATGATTGTTAGGTTAATTCAAACGTTACCTGCAGAGATTGATTGTTTCATTCAAACCTACTAATTTAAGATCTTTCGAATGAAATCGATCGTTCTTGGAAGAGGATAATAGAGGCAAAATATCGGCCCGTGCCACAGAATATATAATTTATGTCGCGCCATTATTATTCTTAGAAAACTCGATCGAAAATCCATTTTATAGTTATGCTTGAGGGTTCAAATTTTGTGTTATAAAAAATGTAAATATTTTATTCATAATAATAGTAATAATTAAAGCAACTAACACATCCATAACGTACTTAGAATATTGTAAACGTTTTTTATATCGTTTCAAACATGGCGTGAATTAGTTGTCATGACAATAAGGTACTTATTTATTATATAACAATTTTCTATAGCAACTTTAAGTTTATTGTAACATAAAATAATTCAAGTAATATCACAAAAAATAAATTACACAAAAAATATGTCAATTATATATTTTAACTTACTATCGTTAAGTTATCCGAGTCTATAAATCTTTTTTAAGTCTCAATTATCGAAGTGGTGGTCGGTTTTATTTATTTTTTTATCTCAACGGCCGGATGCGAGCTAGTGCCTCTGAAGCGAACTCGATGATTAAAAACTGTGTAACCTTTGTTTACAGACATCATATTTATTTTGTGTTGAACATACGGACTTACTGATTAAGGAGCCAATTTATAAACTTCGTCTGGTTAAATTAGTTTCACTGCGACAGAGGCTCTCCTTTGAAACGAAAGTTATTTCTTTATACATCACACGCTGCTTCATAATTCATATCTTGTTTGGATTAAGCACGAGATGAATTGTAAATACAAATTTAGAAGATGATAACTCAGTAGTGCTTGCCTCGATTGAGAAGCGGATTTGATGCCTTGGTTGAATTAGGCCTATGGAAGATTTTCAAGGTAGCATGCGCAAGCAATCCCGTGGCGCTCCTCGAAAGACGGAAAGGGTACCGCTGGTTTTTTATTGTATTCCGATGTTTAGGGTGCTCTCGCCGCCTTGGACACCGGCGAGTCCCACATACCCCCCAATGTATCCGTGGAGGAAACGCGTAACGTGTTTCGATGAATAAGATAAGGTTTTCTTTTTGCGAGGCGATAAATACTCACTATACAAGTTTACCTACCTATACAAGTTCCTATAGGGAACTCCCATTCCTCCCCTCAGGGAGGCGACCTATAGGGAAATCCCACCTTACCTCGACTTAAACGCGACTCGGCTACTTCTCGCTGTGAAGTATACATTTTTTGTTTATTAGTATCAATATGGCGAGTGATAAATAATTTCGTACATTGGAGGCTTTAAAAATAAAAATAAATTAGTTTATTTAATTGTAAATATTCACTATTTTCAATTTATTATCAATTACATTATATCATGCGTACTATGTGATTCCCCTCAATAGCTATTTTCATATTATATCGCTTTCGCATATCGTATTATTATATTTTAGTTCATAAAATATAATTAAAAAATTAACGACTATGGTATTCGCCATTCGTTAAAACCATGAGTCACGGGTAATTCTCTACGTCCTTGCGTGTCGGTAGTCGGCTCTGTTGCTTATAATTACGCCTGCGAGCAAGGGCTACCGATAATTCGCCTGTTACGTTACTAGTGGTGTTATATTTTATATCGATAGCGGTTTAATTAATACGATTTGGTCGTGAGTTAAACAATTATTGCGCCTATAAAGAATTAAGCAATTCGATTCAGTGTTTGAATGTAAGGAAGTGTTTTTTTACTTGAGTTCGTGCAAGGGCAAGATAATATTGTTACTTACATGTATCTTTATTGCTAAAAATATTATTATCATATCGAGACTGCAGTACCATACTTGGTTAAATTTAGTTTACATTCAAAAATATTCAACATTTATTCGTCAATAATGTACGAAGCATAAACCAACCAAGGTATATTTCTATATTATATATTCAAAAACATTGAAATAAAACGATAACTGCGGAAAAAATCCAGGTATTAACGGAAAGCCTAACACATGTACAAACACTTAAAATTTTATAGCATAGCTAATTAGAAATCAACCACTGTGTCATTTTTTTCAAAAAATTTATTACATTTAATTTTTTTTAAACTATCGAGAATATACAAATCTGCCCATCACTATGGCTACTGTGAAGTCAGGCTGCAGGCGTCTCGTGAACACTTCAAACAAACTGAGCCGTGCCCACTTCGTGTCTTTACTTCGCTCCGTCATACATCTGGTCAGTATTGTGACAAGCACCTGTTAAATGGTTCCGCGAATAGTACTCGTAAGTGTAGACCAACAGTTATTACTTATGTTGAAAATATAGAGTTCCAGTTGTAATCATTATGTGTACTAAGTATGTTATAGAATAGTAGAAAATCTATACTTACGAGATAAAGGATTAAGGAATATATTGAAAGATGCTTAAAAAAAATATGCACGACTGATTCTAATTTAGAATGTAATATTGCTCTTTAAATTAATAGTTAAATCCAAAAGAATTATTATTTTCAAATCTACTATTTATTTGTATACAAGAGCGAGTATACGAGAACTATAATATTATAAACGAGTTACCTGATTGTTACGCTTTCCCGGCAAAACCATAAAACCGATTTTGATGAAATTTTGTACTTTTTTTTTATAGAACAGGAAGGCGGACGAGCATATGGGCCACCTGATGGTAAGTGGTCACCAAACGCCCTTGGACATTGGTACTGTAAGAAATGTTAACTATCGCTTACATCGCCAATGCGCCACCAACCTTGGGACCTAAGATTTTATGTCCCTTGTGCCTGTAATTACACTGGCTGACTCACCCTTCAAACCGGAACACAACAATGCGACGAGATACAATTGTGACGAGCTTGCATAAAGCTCTACCACCAGTAAGTAGTAATCAAGACTTAGAGATCCAAGGCACTGACATTTGAGGCCACCCCATTCCGAAGCAGTTAGACTTATACATTAACGACCAGCCGGCTCATAGTTCGGTGCGTTTTAGGCCTAGGCACAAATCTGGAGCAAGCTTGTACCCCGAGAAAGCACACAGGCTACTTTATTTAAACCTGACTGTATATAATATAATAGTGTAATAATCATTGAACTATCATAGACTGCCTTAAGGGCAGTGGGTAGCTTATAAAGTCGTTGATCTTGCACCAGAACTCCATCTCATCTCGTGAAAGTGAATAGTGAGAAGAGTGCGCCAGTGTTTGCGCACTCGTGCACGAATATGTCTTGCACGTTTCGCAAGTCTTCTAGCTTTTTTGTTTGATATTTTACTCGAATACTTACTTACTAAGTATGTAATCAAAAGTGTTTCAAAGTTGTATCCAAACAGGATGCACTGTTTAACTTTTTGCAAAAGTATTTAAGTGATAAATGTAGTAAATTAGAAAACTGCACGTTTCTTCACAGTGGTTGTATTTACTCTCAACGCTGTTTACAAAATTGATACGTTCGATCTGATAAAACAATGTTGTCGGGTGAAATTATACATTCGGTTTACAATGTAATATTACATTGATAACTTGTAACAAATTTATAAATAGACTAATAAGACTTTAAATTCCAGCATAGGAATGTCTGTATAATAGCTGCTCCGTTTTATGAGTAGTGAATCTGAATCGATAAGTAAAGCAGCCTCATTTACAGTAAATACTTGTCATTATCGTTATATATTTCACCTAAGCGCTAATTTCATCGCATTATCAGTACAGTATCAGTATATAAAATTCTATTACTTAAATCGAATAGCCATATATATAGCTGTATCTATAAAATTTACAATGATATCAGCTCTCCTTTTTGAGGAGATGAAACCTGTTTCACCATACAATTTCAATTTCAGTGAAATTAGACAAGTGCATGTTTCCTCACGGTGCTTTCCTTCACCGCAGGACACGAAATTAATTATAAAGTCAAATTATGCACATAAAAATTAAATGTCGTTTGCCTGAGATGTCTCGCAATCATTGATTAAGATGAATCTTGGCTAAAATATTTCAAACCAAATCTTTAAATATATAAAACAAAGAACCATGTCTTCCAATGCTTTACAACTCACAAAATATTTATTGCAAAATAACTAAAACGTCGTTCCGAAATTACATTAACACAAACATTTGGGCGTGCCCTTAATGTCATGGGGGTTAGGGGGGCTAGAGGAAGGGGTGATGGAACACCTAATGGTGACTAGTCACGAATCGAGCACTCAAATTACAAAGCCGCCATGTTTGTGTTGAATGTCATGGATTTATTATATATATATTTTTCCTGCCTTATCGCATCACTGATTTTGATAAGGGTTTTCTATACTGTTGAAGTTAGTATCGTATTATATCATTCGAAGCATTTGTTGGCTATGTTATTATCTCTGCTGATAAAATATATTATGTGCATATTTTTGCATTACGTAGATATTTATTTAAATAGTATTTTTTATATATTCTATATATAATTGTAATTGCAAAGTTAACATATCTCCATGAACGAGATTCACAACTACAGACTAAAAACGCATTGCGGAAAAACCTCTTTTCTAATTTTAAATGTTCATGCGTTATCTGCATTCGAAATTTCGCAATTTCCTGCAACAACCGTTATGTTAATTACCACCCTTCATTGTGCCAGGCGCGGTCTAACCCCGCTTATATAATACATTGCACGTGGCGATGTGTTTGCTTCATGGTTGCTATAGCAACGATTGCGGGTAGGCAAATACAAAAGTCGTAGTTTCCATTACCTACAAATAACATGAAATTCATTCTCTATTCTAAATATAGTGGAGCGAGTCTTATAATTAAAATATAAATTTAAAAAAATACTTTATTAATTTATATCTATTAAATATTAAAAGTAAAGATAAACATTGATAAAGAAAGGCTAGGCTTGGCCCACTCGTTTTTCTGATTCCCCAAGAGTAACAGTGTAACATTCTACAATAATTAACATATTTATCTTTATTCTTTGAATTGTCTTAGCACTTAAACCAATTTAGTATTTTATATCAAGGTTACGTTATAATTTTATAAAAGCCAGTTACAATAATTTAAATTATTGTTTACACAATAATCATTTTCATTTACGAGAGGCAGAAATTTATCTTTATATTTATCTATATAAATATATATTACACGTTTCAGTTCTCAACTATTTATACGTTCTTTGTTATTATATATACCGTAACGTGAGTACAAACGCATTCTTTCAAACAACAAAACTACCTAATTAATCGCAAGGTTGTAGATCTTGCAACCTTGCGATTAATTAGTCTAGTTTTCAAGAGAAAAGCGTAAATTATTCATCTTTGTGGATTACATTTTTATTGTTATAGGTACGAGATATAATGGAAATAAAATGTTTTAATTAATATTTAACTACTGTAAAAATTAGTTCAACTATTGTTAATGTTATAACCTGGTTGTCATAATTTATCCACCGTGAACAATTTCACTAAATATTGCATTTAAACATTTTATATTTTGAGTATTAAGAAAACGTGCGAACAAATAACTCCCAAACAAACACAAATATGGAGTAAAAATATATTGTTCCTTGTACATGTAATAAATAATTATACTGGGTTACGCACTGTTTGTTATTATAAATCTCTTTATTGAATACAAATGATAACACAATAAATCCTAACTATATAAGAAAATTACTCTCAAAGGCTCACTTATCCCAACAGATCTCTTTACAGCCAACGTTTGAGATACAGAAGAACTAATCAAGACGGTAGATTTAAATGTATTAAAAATTAATAATTAAATTACCGATAATACATATGTACCTAGTCGACGCGTGTTTTGTAGTTACGAGCAGGTTTATTTATTAAGTACACGGTTTGAGTAAAGTAAAATGTAATGTTTCAGGCGTCATGGAGGCATCATCGTCAGATTACAGCGACGAGGAGGTCGGCGTGTTAGCTCGAGGTCAGAAGTTATGGGTCAGAGGTGTTCGCTCACATACTACCTGCGCTGACATTGTTCGTGCTTTACAAGGTGCACCTGAAGGTAAATATACTCCATTCGTATTACTTTTGTATAGTTGCGTCGTATAATTGCTAGTTTATAAGACTGCAGATCTACAGCCTAGGTCGGATCAGTAAGATTTCTTAGGGTTTTATCATGCTAAATATAGATAGAGCTAGTAAATTCTGAAATGTAAAAGAAGATATTACCATGGACTGAAATGTGCCTGAAAAAGCTTACCTAATATTAACTGTCGTCGGACATAGATTATTTCTATAGAATTAAGATACCGATAACAAAACAAAGCCTCGACCTGGCATCGTCCGTTGTGTACACACTTCGTAATTCACTTGGGGCGACGCAACACAGAATGAGATAGTATAGACATTTATTTGCACATTTACGAAGGGTTAGGAGTGCGTCCAAATAGCATTGTGACCTTTTTCGCCTTGACGATCACTTCTAACACGTCATAATATACACCCAAATATTGTAGCGTACTAGATTTCAAAACACATACTTTGAAATCAACCATTAAGATATTTTAAAGCCGCATACATTTTTGCACTGGCAAGCAGATGTGATAATTTCGATTGGTAAATGACCTTTACAATTAAAGAAGTATTTGAAAAATTTGTATTAGTACATTAAGGTGAAAATTTGAGGTTTTAATAACACCTGAGTAATATGATTGTCACAGCAAAGTTAAAAAATATATTTAAAGATAGTCTGTAATGAAAAAATGTGAAAACTTACCGCCAAGTACAAAAAGCTGGTCTTTTTTATAAAAGATCGGTAGGCTGGCAAATGAACCATCTGATAGTAGGTGGTCACCACCGTTCGTAGACATCGTCAGTGTAATAAATATTAAGTATCCCTTACATGGTTAATTCGCCACCGACTTTGGGATCTTGAGATGTTGTTCTTGTGCCTGTAGTTACACTCACTCACCCTTTAAGCCAGAACACCACAATGCTGTTTGGAAGAATATTTGAAGAATACCAGTAAGTAGGTAGTACTGCTATAACAAGTTTCCAATGTACAATTTAATTCGTTTCTTTTAACAGCAGGAGGTCTAAGCGACCATGGTGAGTGGGTCTTAGCAGAGCGATGGCGAGGGGTTGAACGACCTCTACCACCAGACGTACCAGTGTTACACGTATTAGCTGCTTGGGGTGACGCTAGGCATGAGGTATGATATAGTTTCGTTTAGATTTAAGTTAGAATTGGTTTACATATGATTTAATGCCATAGTTACATTATTTACAATGATTTATTGCTAAGTATTTTCAAATAGATATTTTCCCCTTTAACATTGTTGCAATACACAATAGGTTATTACAACTATTTTGTATATTTACAGTATACAAGATAATAAATTAAAATTTAATTTTTAGTTATTTTCATGTTTTTTTTTACTAATCACTAATTATAAATTTTCTTAGGTTCGTTTATCCCTTCGTCGATTGTCGAGTGGGGGGGAAGATGATTCAGGACGAGACAGCGATGGTTGCAGTCGAGCCAGATCTAGAAGAAGGAAGAAAGGAGTGCGTGCTGCTACTCCACCGCCAAGATCAAAAAGTGAAGATCCTGCCACAAAACTGGTGTCTGTCATACAACACCAGACTAGAACCATTCACCAACAACTTGACAAATTAAGGTAAACATTAATTTCCTTATTCCACAATCATATTGAGATAAACTTCTAGAATAAACTCCTTATTAACCATAAAATCGTCTTATTGTTTTAAAAATGAAAATATATTCTTATTACAGGGAACAAGAGAAACTAATCGATCATCTAGAAGATCAGACGCACAAAAACCGAATGGAAAAACACGGAACCAATTATCTCCTCGAATCCTACCTTCGGGATTTAGGACGATCCAGTGAACTTAATGATAGTCAAGCAGGAAATAGCGATAGTGGCGTCGGAGTAGGCAGTGGAACACCACCCAGGAGACACACGAAACACAAGTCCAGACGAGAAAGACACCTTATGAGAGAACATTACTTCACAAAGGAACTCACAGACATCTGTCAAGTTAACTCTGAAAGGCTGATGCAAACATCAAACGACACAGATTCCGATGTGTCAGCTGACGAATTATCTAGAATAAGAGAAGAGATTGAGCTATTAGAAAAATTAGCGATAATAAACAAGAGATTGCATCGTGAAGAGGAATTAGTCGTAAGATTAACCGCTAAAGTGAAACGATACATGGATGAGAACAAAGCAAATAGCTGCGAAAACGTATCCCAAGTCACGATGCTCATGAATAAAATAGAGGAAGATTTAGCCAAAACAACGATAGAGATGCAAGAAAACACGATGGAAATAGAAAAAGCGGATAAGGAAATTGAATTTAGAATGAAACTACTCGACGAATTAACAATAGAATTGGAGAAAGAGGAATTACAAAATACGATATTAGAAAGGCAGTTGCACGAGGCGTCGAGTCGACAACCGATTATTCTACAAGAGAGCTACATACCAGTTTTAGATCAAAGTAATTCAACCCAACCAAATTTCAGTTTCAATGGTAATAATTACGTTTTGGACACTCTTGTATGACATAGGATTAATATTTCTGTATAAAATTCCCAAAGATATCCGCTGAAATTACCATAAATAGCTTCCAGTAAATATACAATCGAGTGATGACTTCCCAAAATAAAATTGACCCAAAATTTAAATATAGAATTTAAGTTACTTTAAGATGAAATGGTGCTAAGATGTTATATAAATTTGTTTATATGTACTATGTATAGATAGATTTAGATATTTATATATCGATTCCGATGCCAAAAAAGTTTAACAAAACCACCAATCACAACATGTATAAATTAGTTAACACTAGTCAATTCGATGATTTATATAAAAATGATTACTTCATTAAAAAATCAACCTCTAGAGCTAATCTGTGGGAACAAACGCGAAACACCGCGGACAAAGTGTCATTCAGACAAAGTGATATGCAACATTGACTTTAATAATTATAACATTTGGTGGATATACGGATCAAAATAGCGTATCAAGTCTGTTTCAACTTCACGAGTGATATGCGGATTGGACTCTTGCAGATTAGCACTGCTGTTACGATACATATAAATATTTTTTTGTTATTAAAAATATCATTTTATTTCTGTGGTCGCTGCAGACCCAACGAATAATTCGGATAATTTGTTGAAATTCACAAATGCAAATTTTATTGTTAAAAAAAAATGCAATATTCATGGATCTCATGGTACACAAATTATTATTCTAGGGATCATGTTTATAAAAAGATAATAATAATAAAATAACATAGCCGATTATATTATTATTATTTAAGGTTCCATTTTCAAAATCAATCTACTGAATTATAATGAAAAAATACTTTTTCTTTTTCTTATACTTTAACCTTGGGAACATCCATTTGCAAAACTGACTGTATAGTATAGTCACATCATCAACTATTTTTAAGCAATTTGTTCATAAAATATCCAAAAAACATTTGTATATAAAATTATTGTTAAATGTAACACTTCTGTTTATTTTATAGATGTACAGAATAAATAAAACAATATTATAAAGACACTTGTTTAATTTGTTAAAAAAAGGAAATACACGAATATGAACAATACCATAGACAATTTTCTTCTCTATTCGCCTTGGCCAGTGCCTAAATTACTATATTGCTTTAAATAAAACTTATACACATTTTATAGAACTACTATGGTTATGATAAAAATAGCAAATACTTTTAGGTTTGTAACCCTATTACTTAGCCTGAGTTTCACAAGATGAAATTTTGAAAACGTCGTAGTTAGCTAGTTGAAATGTTTACAGAATATGTTTAGTTATAGCAGCTATCATGGCCAATATTAATAAAAATAAAAAGTTCAAATATATTGAGAATTAATAATTAAATCCAACACAATTACTATTTTTTAATATACTATTTATAAGTATACAGCAGGAGCAGTAGTCGTTTAGTATAAATGCAAAAGTAAGTCTGTCTGTCTGTTACGTTTTCAGAAACCACAAAACCGAATTTGATGAAATTTGGTATGAAGCAAGCTTGCACCCCAAAGAAGGACACAGGCTTTCTTACACCTGACACATGTCCACTCCCCCAACACGCGGGCGACAATAGTAACAATAAATTATGACTTTTTTTGTGTCTAAATATAAAATTATAGAAAATTAAATCTTATTCACATAGCAATAGGAGTTAATTTAAACACTGGCCAAGGCATTTCTTTAGATATGTTAAAAAGTAAAGGTAGAACGACACTATAAACCATATGAATATAAGCACAGAGAGTCGGTGACAATTGTGTCGTAAATTCTTCGTCCATTATCCTGTTAAGCCCATCTGTGTTTTCCTGCAAGCGATCAGTGTCTACTCTGTGTCCATCGCAACCTGCAAAAATAATCCTTATTTATAAAATAGTAAGAAACATTTTTGGACAATTTACTTATACAATACGTTATCTAAATTTAAGATTATATATATCATATCATCTTATGCAAATTAAATATAGCTATTTCATTGAAGTG
This sequence comes from Nymphalis urticae, assembly GCA_905147175.2. Lineage (NCBI taxonomy): Eukaryota > Metazoa > Arthropoda > Insecta > Lepidoptera > Nymphalidae > Nymphalis > Nymphalis urticae. Next base: position 2,124,557 of record LR990004.1, on the reverse strand, counting down.
TCAATTGGCTATTGGTGAGTTCAGTAACAGCATGTGAATGTCCCACTGTTGGGTCAAGGCCACTGTCCCACTGTTGGAAGTTTAGAGCTTATTCCACCACGCTGCTCCAATGCGGGTTGGTGGAATACACATGTGGCAGAATTTCAATGAAATTAGGCATATGCAGGTTTCCTCACGATGTTTTCTTTCACCGTCAAGCACAAGGTGATTTATAATCACAAATTAAGCACATGAAAATTCAGTGGTGCTTGCCTGGGTTTGAAGCCATGTTCATCGGTTAAGATTCACGCGTTCTTACCACAACAATCAACCAAAACCAAAACAATCCTTATATTTTAGTCAACTGCTGTTATCCCATAATTTAAATATTTTTACTTTAATATAATTTATATACCCCGTATGTACGTTAAAATGACAGATTTTGAAGGTGTTTTGTCACAAACTGAATTCGATGCTAGCGAAGCCGCGGGTTTTGCCAGTATTCGAATATAAATGTAACTAAGGCGATTTATTTTTAAAACCACAAAAAATTTTATAACTGTAGCAAGTACTAAGAAGTACAGAATATATGAATAATAAATACTACCAGTATTTAATTTTCCTAGTTTTTTTTAACCCGTTTCGAAACCTTTTTTTTAGAAAATAATAATAAAAACTACATCTCCTACATACTTGGCTCTATTAGATAAGGCAAAGTAATGAAACAAAACAAAAAAACTCGTCGTACGTCGTTAAATGTTCAATTAGTTATATTTACAAAATAAAAATGAACAAATAATTATCCAGTAATTTGGAAACAAATACAAAGTTAACTATGTATTATTTTCATATAAGATACACTCAGTAATACTATCTTATTTCGAGTTCATGTCCCATCGACTCCGTGGCGCAACGGTAGCGCGTCTGACTCCAGATCAGAAGGTTGCGTGTTCAAATCACGTCGGGGTCAATAACGTATTTTTATTTTAATAAAAAATATATTTCAGTTGATTATATAAGTACCCTATTCATAAGATAACAATACGTATTTATTATCTTTTTCATTTATAATTCTTATTTACGAATTATTGTTAAAAAATATTTACTTGAATGTATTTTTTCAATTTTTGTCCATCACAGACGAAATATTTACATAAGCATATATACTTAATTACTAAACAAAGAATGTAATTTATGCGAAAAACAATATTACGTTAATCACAAGCATCATTGTTGAACAGTTTATCAAAACAGTTTCTCGTAACAGACATCGAATTATCTTATATAAAGAGTCAAGGGTCAGCGTCACTTGTCACAATGAAAGTAACAGTTCTATCTATCATTCATAAATGGAACGGCAAGAGTTCACATCGTAAGATGGAGCTGTTGGGCGTTTTATTCGTATTTAATTTAATAAAGTGCGGTATCGCATTGAATTTAGACTACTTGGATCCTGTGAAATTACAAACGAAAACATCGCCAAAAGTGCAGCAAGACGCCGCGATTAGTATTATAAATAAATATTTAAGCAATGTACAAGTCGAAATTAATCCTGTTATGTTCAATGACCATAAGGACGTGTTTGCACTTCGAACTATAAACGGACAACTTCACATCAGAGCGAGTTCCGGAGTAGCGGCTGTTTGGGGTTTCAATCATTATTTAAAAAAATACTGCAAGAGCCAGATCGCGTGGCAAGTTCAGCGAGTGGCCATTCCCGATCCTTTGCCGGATGTGGATGAAACTATTGTAGCAAACGACAGATTCCGTTATTATCAAAATGTTTGTACTTCATCGTATAGTTTCGTGTGGTGGAAACCAAATTCCGAGTGGTACCTCCACGTAGAATGGATGGCTTTGAATGGAATTAACCTGGCCCTAGCTCCCGTTGCGCAGGAGGCTGCTTGGGCAAAAATTTACAGACGATTGGGTATGTCAGAAGATGATATTAACGAACATTTCACCGGACCGGGTTTCCTCGCTTGGCTTCGAATGGGTAACGTACATGGATGGGGGGGACCACTACCTAAGTCTTGGCATAATCTTCAGAAAGAGATACAAGATAAAATGGTCGATTTAATGTTTAGTCTTGGAATGGTACCAGTTTTCCCTGCGTTCAACGGACATGTGCCCAGAGCATTTCAAAATATATACCCAAATTTGACGTTATACAGTGTTGGAACTTGGAACAAATTCGATACCGATTACTGTTGCAATTTGTTTATCGACCCAAAGGAACCGGAATTTAAAACAATAGGTAAAATGTTTTTAAGGGAAATCACCGCTAGCACTGGTACAGGAAACATTTACGCAATTGATCCATTTAATGAAATTAAAATTGAACCGTGGTCTACTTCGCTGGTAGAGGAAACTGCTAAGTCAATATTCGCCACCATAACCGAAATAGACAAAGATGCGGTATGGCTACTCCAAAACTGGATGTTCGTTCATAACCCACTTTTATGGCCTTTAAAGAGAGTACAGAAATTTCTAACAGCCATACCAAACGGACGAATGTTGTTACTCGATCTGCAGTCGGAGCAATGGCCGCAATATGATTTATACGAAATGTATTACGGGCAACCCTTCATCTGGTGTATGCTCCACAACTTCGGGGGTACCTTAGGTATGTTTGGCAACATGAAAACTATAAACAGGGATGTTTATAAAATAAGAAATCGTGTTAATACAACGATGATCGGCATAGGAATTACTCCTGAGGGCATCAATCAAAATTATGTAGTTTACGATTTAATGTTAGAAAGCGCTTGGAGGACGAATCCCGTTAAAGATCTAGATGAATGGGTAAGCGATTATGCCGAAAGACGATATGGATGCAATTTAACAGCTACAGCTTGGAGGTACTTACTGAAGAGTGTATATAGTTTTGACGGTCTAAATAGAATAAGAGGGAAATACGTTATAACACGCAGACCCAGTTTCACAATAAGACCCTGGGCTTGGTACAAGAGCCACGACTTATTCGAGGCATTCAAAATATTTGCCTTTGTCGATAGTAACGTTTGCGATTCACCTGGATTCCTACACGATCTCGTTGACGTGACTAGACAAGGTTTACAATACAGAGCTGAACAATTATATGTTAATTTATTAAGAGATAAATCATCTAATATACTAATATTCAATTTCACAATAAATCGATTTCTGGACGCTATGAACGACCTGGAGAGCATATTAGCAACAAATACTGATTTCACTATTACCAATTGGCTAGAATCCGCGTCGCAAATAGCTTCAACAAACGAAGAGAAATATTTGTATGATCTAAATGCGCGTAATCAAATTACTCTATGGGGACCAAAGGGCGAAATAACTGATTACGCTTGCAAGCAATGGGCGGAACTTTTTCACTATTATTATAAGCCAAGATGGTCGAGATTCCTGCAAATGGCTTTGGACGCCAAGATAAGAAATGAAACATTCGATGAAAGGAACGCCCAGCGCGTTGTCAGATATTCGGTTGAAGAAAAATTTTTAAATGTAAACATTGACCCATTACCCAGTAACGATTCGAGGGTTGTGGCCGTTAGTTTGTACCAGAAATGGGCTTTCGTGTCGGATCTGGACGATTTACCTTTAAACATTATCAAGCAGATTTCAGAAAGTGAGGATTCCGAAGAAATTACGCCATCAGTTACAATGTGGACTACTACGTCTGATTGATGACTTTATTTAAAATTATATTTTCATTATTATTATTATTATTATTTTAAATTTACTTACTGTTAGTGCAAAAGGTCGTATGCACGATTACATTTATTTTACAATAAAGAATAAAACCTTTTTAAACTTTCCTTTTTCTATTTCTAATAACTAATGATGTATATCTATATAAATATTGTAATTGAAATATACATTGACTGATAATATTTTTAATATAAATAGTTCTTTTATTTTCTTACCTAATTTTTTAAAATTCTGTACTAATGATATTAACGTTTAAAAATTTGAACTTTGAAGTTTTGCATTTCCGGATTTCTCGATATTATGATAATTTATAGTTTCTAAGCGAGAATATAAAGCATGTTTATATGTTGAATATTTTTCGAGATATAGTTTATCATGTAAGATGTCAGAGCCGAGATGGCCCAGTGGTAAGAACGCGTGAATCTTAACCGATGATCGTGGGTACAAACCCGAGCAAGCACCACTAAATTTTCATGTTCTTAATTTGTGATTATAATTCATCTCGTGCTTTACGGTAACGGAAAACGTCGTGAGGAAACCTGCATGTGTCTAATTTCACTAAAATTTTACCACATGTGTATTCCACCAACCCGTATTGGAGCAGCGTAGTGGAATAAGCTCCAAACATTCTCCTAAAAAAAGGGAGAGGAAGCCTTTAGCCCAGCAGTGGGACATTCACAGGCAGTTAAAAGAGAAAATGGTCGGTATTCCAAGCGAAGATAACCACAACCAAAGCAGACACACCAAAATTTTGCGTATAATGTATTTTTAGACTAGCAAAATAATCTCTTTTAAAAGTCCCCGATAAATTGAACGTAAAAAAAACGTTCTGACAATTTTATATTTAAATAAATGGGAAAAGAAAATAATTAATTCCATTCGCTCATCAAGCCGTATTGATTCTTATAACATATATATATTCATATAATGTAAATAAAAATGGTTTGAAACAAGTATTTCGGCGTGCGGTCAAATTTGGCGAATGCCTGTCTTTCTAGTGAGTGTATTAATAATAATAATATCAGACAATTGATATACCATATATACTACTTTTCTTTTGTAAATACATACTAACATGTTAATGCATACAACAGTCTGTTTTGGGTGGGAATCGAACCCAAACCGGCGTGAAAGGCAAGTATCTACCAACCTCGCCAACCGGCCCGTCTCGTATCTTTGGCTTGGTATTGTAAGATTTGTTTATACATCTCTTTACTTAAAAGAAAGTAGCAGTGAATGTGGTGGTAGAGCTTTGTGCAAGCTTGTCTGAAGCAAAGAAGCAAAAATAGCAGTACTTGATATTGTTGTGTTCCGGTTTGAAGGGTGAGTGAGCCAGTGTAATTACAGGCACAAGGGACATAACAACTTATTTCCCAAGGTTGGTGGCGCATTGGCGATGTAAGCGATGGGTAACATTTCTTGCAGAGCCAATGTCTAAGAGCGTTTGGTGACCACTTACCATCAGGTGGCCTATATGCTCGTCCGCCTTCCTGATCTATAAAAAAAAAAAATGTTGTCGGGTGTGGTGTCAGCGTGTCGGTACGTGCCTGCGGCGGCGGCTCGTCCCCCGCGTCGCGCGCGGCGGGCGCGGCGTCGCCCGTGGCCGCCCCCCCGCCGCGCCGCTCCTCGCCCTCCACCAGCGACAGGTAGCGCGTCAGCTCGGCCTCCTCGCACAGCTGAAGAGTTGTCTTCGGGCCGGCGATCGCGATGGAGACGTTCTGTAAACATTCATTCGCCACTCAAAAAAAAATTGCATAAAATAATAATACAGATTTGGGAGGAACTTGACAACACTTAGGCTCATACAGATTGTTGATATATATGACAAAATTTCATCTGATACGTAAGTTTTCATTCAACGTATTAATGATTGTGTCCTCCAGCTAGATATTATATAACATTACTTCTGACTTACATACATACATATATACATCTTCCTTACATGCCCTCTGAGCATGTAAGTCATCAGTGTCGAATTCCAGATTCTGGGATGCTGAGCAATTCTCGACCGTAAAACCTTTTTATTGGACCGACCCGAGGTTTGACACGAGCTGCAGCTTTATAAGGCACATCACCAATTCAGAATTCAGATAAATACTTTGTTAAAACTCAGCAATAATCCAAACCATCTCTATATTCATATGACTGCCTCGTTGGTCTAGTGGCTAGATGTAAGGCAGCAGACCCGGAGGTGGATTTAAATCACAGGTCGGGCTAATAAAAACTTATTGAGTTATTTCTTTCGAAAATTCTCAATAGCAGCCTGGAGTCTGGAAGCCTGAACTCTTTCCGGTCGTGTCGCATTGCGGTCCCATCGGATTATGAGAGATAGGGAATAGAAAGTGTACCTGTGTTTGTGCACACACTTGTGCACTATAATACGACCTGCACAGCTGGCTAACCTCTCTTTAAATCGGTCTGAAGGCCCTTATTATATTTATCAAGTTAAATTTATTCCCAATTAATTTGGGTGGCTAAGCTATACTAAATATTATTTACCTTAATATTGAGATCTACTTCATTTGGCAGTGTATCCCTGAGGGCTCTCAAACCATGAGCAACTAAATCATTGAGTTCACAATCAAGGAACGAGTTGTAATGCTTCTCTAAATATGTGCGGGCAGACTGTGAACGTGCTCCTATTGCCATCGCTCTACAATCGAAGAAATTCGCTGAAGGGCACGTCTGGTAAATGTGTGGCCCTTGATCCTGAAAATGAAATGTGTATTAATAATATTTCTCATATATTGAATGGATAAAATGTGCCATATCTTTTTAGATGAGCTAAGACTGTCATCTGAAATACAACCTCATACTACAGCTCGGTAAATTGAATCCTTATACATTTCATTTATTTTTATGCAATCAAAAGTATAATTTTAAAGATTTTAAATAAGATTAGTTCAGCAAAAATACAAATAAAGATTTAATTATTATTGTTTTCACACTGCGTCAAGAAAACATTGAATATAATTACTGACTGATGACTAGTCCAATTATTTTTAATGAATATAATAAAAATAAATCAAAATTCATCAGTATCATTACATACCTTGACTACCCAATTTTATTCAACCTTCATAAATGCTTTTAATATGTAATTTACTTAAATCGTTTTTTTTTTCAAGTTATATGGGCCATATGGACCATCTGATGGTAAGTGGTCACCAACGCCCATAGACATTGACATTGTAAGAAATGTTAACCCTGGGAACTAAGATGTTATGTCCCTTGTGCCTGTAATTACACTGGCTCATTTAACCTTCAAATCGGAACACAACAATACCAACTTGTTTGCAGTGGAATATCTGATGAGTGGTGGTAACTACCCAGATGAGCTTGCACAAAGCCCTACCACCAGTATATACATTATTGTTTCAAATGTATTTAAGTTCTTGATTTTACATGAGAACAATTAGTTTTACTCTTAAGTTACTAAATTTGATTTAATTTAATCAATTTACATGTATATTTAAATAGTTGCACTTACGTCATAGCCTGCCACCAATAGACCAACACCTAGGGGTCTCTTATCGTATCTCTGCGTGCAGATTTGCATTTTATTACCGACCAACGCAATGAGTCTGCCGACTGGCATAGGGGAATCATGAGCATAGCGATAATTTAGACACTCCGTACGCATAAAACGGCTGCAATTAAGATAAACTTGATTTCAATTATGTTTATATTCAATTAAGTATTTTCTTGATAATCTACTTTATATTTCTCTGATTATTCTACTTGCACAATAAGAAAATTGCAATAATAGTTTCAAATTAAAATATTTAACGAAACTTGCATATTTTAATGTATGAATATATCCACTGAAAAATGTTACTACTTAACTTCTCCATTATTTGAGTTATACAAATACAAATGTTATTAATAATTACAATATACTTATTATTTAACAGTTCTATATTCTTTATTAAAAACTAAGGGATAAATGCTACAATACAATAGAAAAAGATAAAATAACACGGCATTGAAGATTCAACAAAGTTTTTAACAATAAAGATTTTGTAACGAATTATTTAAATATGGAATCCCTATTTTCTACAATAAACAATTTAAAAAAAAAGCAACTTTACACATAATTGCCTATTCCATGAAATTGCCTATTCCAAGAAAGTAAGATAAACTAACTTTAGATGTTCTATACTAATAGTTTAATAACTACTTAATACCTTATTTTTTTCTTCCAAAGTTCCGATAACAACATAGGCAAAAATAAAAAGGTCATTTCCTCAAAAATCCATAATAAATACAAAAATTTATATTATTCACATTAAAACAATTATTTATATTATTCACAATATAAAATTTAACAATAAAATATACTAAGACGTGTGGCAAGTGTACATGTGTGAAAATTTAAACTTACTAACTACTTAATCGATCCCAATTAACGGGAGACGCATGCTGGGGGTGAGGCTGAGGTCTAGCAGAATAGCTTCCGCCGCCGCTTAAGACGCATTCAGAGTTATTTTAATAAAATGTAAAACTCGCTTTACACTATTGATTAATAGATCTCAATGAATAATTTCATGTCAGTTTAAGATCTAAATTGTTCATTTATCATAAGGCTTCCAATGATGAGCTATTTTGAAATTTTTTTACTAAAAGAAAAACATCTGTAAATATAAATTACCTTAACATTCTAGCATCTGCTGTCAATCCTGAGATGGAAATACCAATATGTTCATCAATAGGTATAATCTTTTTTTGATAAGCCGATAACTCACTGACAGCCCTCTTAAGGGCTATCAGCACTGCAAATTGCTTGTTTTTCAGACCAACAGTAGCTGAACCCAACTTCACTGCTTCCATAGCATATTCTACTTGATGGAGGCGGCCCTGGGGACTCCATACCGTGACATCACTGTCATACTGATTGCGGAACTGTAATGTAAATTTAATGTTGATAAATAAAAAATTCCAAATTCAAGTCATGAACGTTATTATACTTAGTGTATAAATGTTTTCATAGAAAGTCACACGCACAAAGATAATAATTTTAAACACATCTTTAAAATTAACATAAACCTCTACCCAGACTTTAAGGTTATTTGCTTTCTTTAATATCACTTTTGTTCGTTTTTCCGTTAAATTAAAAAAAATTACCATTAAAAACATACAAAAGGTAAAAAGCTATAATTCCATAAATAGTTCCAATAGATTTTTGAATTGAAATGGAAATGACATTGCATTTTTTAAATGCATTAGTTTTGGATATACTTTTATGAGACAGAAAAATCAGTATTTAATATTAGTTGTAATAAATGTTCTTGTATATTTCATATACTCACCATGTTTTAATCTTTTAAAACAGAAGTTTTGATTTACACCGAGTCGGCGCTTTCAATAGTTTTAAAATCGACGAGACGCGACAAAAGATGACTATTCAAATGTCAAAATGACATATTTTGCTTATGAAGTTCTGAAATATATGATACAGTCATTGTCTATTAACAGTTGTTTAGAAACGATATTCTAAGCAAAACATTCTGTTATAATTTCTATAAGCAGCATTTTGGTATAACTGCACTAGATAAAATAAAAGTTAACCTCAAGCGTATTAATAACTAATGACAGCATTTATAATAAAGATTAAAAGAATATAAGTAGAACTGGTAACACATGTTTTAAGAAATGGCGCTACGTTTTGAAACTTCTCAAATTTTCAATTACATATATGATCCTTAAGTTGCTCAGTTTTAATATTACAATTACTAATTTTATACATTAAATTCAAAAACACGACATTTCAATTTTATCACATCTAAGTAGTATTTTTTATAACAATTAGAGGTATTTCCAATTAAAAAACAATACTAAGATAATAAAGAAAATTAAAAACTATATAATTTTTTTTAATACCGATTTCATGCATAGCCCATAAGCCGATTTTAAAACAGATCAGTCGCCTGTAGTTAATACTGATTCTGTTAAGCTAATTAAAGTCAGAATAAGATTAGTCCATTAACAAGGTCGTTTCCTCGCAGATTATTCTATTACTAAATTCTTTTGTTATTAATTTGATTAAACCAAAATTAATTATCTCTTCGACTAATAATAAAATTAGGCATTTCTTTATCTGTGTAAGCTAAATTATTTACCAGGTACTCCTCTCTAAATATTTGTTATAAAACTGTAATATTACTTTTGTCTGTAGTATATACATTTTTTTTTAATACGATTTGTATCAGTAATGGGGAAGTGAAGACTTTTGTGCAAATGAACAAGATTTCAACGACGTACAGATGGATTCCGACATTTGGTAAAATGGTTAATGATGAATTGAATAATGAAATATAATTTGCAGTAAAATGATGTTTAAGACTATAGCGCTTAGGTCCTGGGTAATCCAACAATACTAACACAATTTAATAAAGTAAATAAGTGTTGCAAAATGTTAATCTCAATTAATCCAAACCTCGTGTACATCTGTGTATATATATTATGTGTAAGTGTGTGGGCGTTTCAGCTGTGTGCGATGGCGCAGTATAATTCCATACATGAGCGAATCTGATCAATGAATAATACGCTCTAGAGTGTAATACTGCCTCACCTTATTCACGAGCTGCACTGAATAGTCCGAGTGACTTTTTCCATCGAATCGAACATTGGAAAAGAGAATTATATATATTAATTATATAATTGTATTAATTATATACGTAAAACGCACCTCCGATTGCATTGCAACCTAACAGATCGTTAAAAAATAAATTATAAAGTGCCCTCAACATTTTAAGTGTTTGACAAAAGGTGATTGCCAAAAAGCATTTATTGTACCTACTCATAATTAGTTACAGCACAAATAATATATAATATTATATACTTATTCTTTTGTCTAATCAGTCGTAATAAACATCTTTCTACTATCCAAAAATAAAAAATCGTGTAAAATATAAAATAATTAATAATTTAAATAAAAATATATATACCTAAAACCTAACCAGTTAAGTTTGATGTGCAATGGTTGAATGTTATGAACAATTCACATGACTAGACTTTTTTCATATGAAATGAACTGCTCGCGCCGTGAAATCCGAGTTGAATGAGTTTACACTCTTTATCTGAAACTAGATGCAGCTTAGTATAAGAGAATAAGGTATATCATAAATATAGGATTATAAAATAAAAAGAGGCGTTGTGGTGTTCGAGGAACTGACGAAAATTGGTGGTTAGGATAGGTTAATCATCGTTGGCATTGAATCACAAAGATACACACGTGGTAGACATTCGCACCGTTACAAATATTACTCTCCTTAAACCGCCAATACCTAACCTTGGGAACTAAGTTATGTTCCTTTTGTCTGTGGTTACACTGGCTCACTCATCCTTCCAATCGGAACAACTATACCATGTTTTGTTGTTGGCAGTATAATATGTGATAAGAGTCTTACCACAAAGTAGGTAAGTATGTGCATCTTTATTTTTGAAGACATTTTGATTTTTCGACGAAACGACCACTCATTACTCAATTTGATTATCGATCGCAAATTTTTTCTACACTTCGTGATAGCATCAGGCTAATTAAGTAAATGGAAGCCGAAAAGGCAAGTTTATAATCCGTTAAATTTTAATGGGACATTGACATTCATTCGAAGCCTATAAGCTCTGTAGTCTGATTACTTATAATTTCGTTTGTCTGTATTGTATTTTTTTATTGAACGATACGTAATATTATTAAATCTTTTAACTTATTTCTACTAGTTGTCGACTGGTAAATAGACCACTTGATGGTAATTAGTTACCAGCTCAATAAACATTGGTACTATAAAAAACATTCACCGTCACTTACATTAATAGAAATTGATTGTATTAATAGCAATTGTCACATAAAATATTAGGTCCTTACATATGAAATTGGCGTTTTGTACGGGAGGAATAAAAAGTCAATTTTTTTTTGTAAAATATATTTATTTAATCAAAGTATGCACCGTTGTTATCAATGTACTTTTGCTATCTCATAGGAGTTATAGATAGTTCATTGATCCCTTTCCAAAAAAAACCATGGAGGCGAGAATCAATGAACTCTTTGAAGGCGGTTGGGACTGCCGCATCGGTGTTGAATTTTTTTCCTTGTTAGAAGTTGTCCAAATTCCGGAAAAAATGGTAATCTGTTGGAGTAAGGTCCGGAGAGTCGCAGACACACGGATGTCGCAGACATTCCAATCGTAGCTCATCTAACTTAGTGGTTGTTTGTTGTGTAGTGTCTGGTCTTGCGTTGTCGTGCAGCAGTGGCCTAGAGCGATTGACCAATCTCGGTTGTTTAGCGGCTAGTTCTTCCTTCATGGTTTGCAGTTGCTGACAAAAGATATCTGCCGTAATCGATTGGCCAGATTTTAGACAGCTGTAGTGAACGACACCGGCGCTAGTCCACCAAAAACTCACAAGTAACTTTTTCTGAGTCAATTTTCGTTTAGGGTAGGATTTCGCTGGGTCTCCAGGGTTCAGTCATTGCGACGAGCGCTTCCGAGTTATCATACAGTATCCACTTTTCATCACAAGCAATGATTCGATTTAAAATCCCTTTATTATTGTGTCGGTTGAGCAAAGTAACACAGCAGTCGACGCGTGTTTGCAAGTTCACTAAATTCATGAGGTACACATCGTTAAGTTTTTTTACTTTCCAGATTTGCTTCAAGTGTATTAATACAGTTTTATCACTTACCCCAAAGCCTGCAGCTATCTCTGAAGTGCTTTGTGATGGATCCGCTTCCACAATACCCTTTAATTCTTCATTTTCCACTTTGGTCCCCTGCCGTCCACGGGGAAACCAAAACGTACCGTGTTAAACCAAAAAGGTACCGTGATTTCTTTTGCAACACCAACGCCGTACACATCATTAATCTTTCGAGCTGTTTCTGCAGCACTGGTGCCACGGTAGAACTCGTACTCGTAAATATACCGATATTTCATGTTTTTCATTGTGCAGTAATAAGCGACGCCAAAGAAAAAAATAATGAGGAAAAAACAAATGAATGTCTGTTTTCGAAACTCAAATGTACCAGCTAAATGAATTTATAAATTTGAATTTGGAATTCTTATCCAAAGGGATATTTCAGATCAAAGTGGTCAGTACAACAAAACGCTAATTTCATATGTAAGGACCTAATATTAAAAGCGCGATTTAGTCTTACTTCAATTATAATGTCTATAGATATAGCTTCGTATCATGTAAAAGCTTTAAATTATATATTAAAACTAATTTATATGATATTTTTTTGTAGATAAAAGTAAAATAAGTTTTGTTTCTATATATATTAGCCGAGATGGCCCAGTGGTGAAAAAGCCGAGATGGCCCAGTGGTGAGAACGCGTGAATCTTAGCCGATGATCGTGGGTTCAAACCCGGGCACGCACCACTGAATTTTCATGTGCTTTATTTGGGATAATAATTCATCTCGTGCTTTACGGTGAAGGAAAACATCGTGAGGAAACCTGCATGTGTCTAATTTCACTGAAATTCTGCCACATGTGTATTCCACCAACCCGCACTGGAGCAGCGTGGTGGAATAAGCTCCAAACCTTCTCCTCAAAAAGGGAGAGGAGGCCTTTAGCCCAGCAGTGGGACATTCATAGGCTGTTACGGTCTATATATATTATGTTATACGTAGGCGGGCGGGTAAAAGGGCCACCTGTAAGTGATTAACCCCGCCGATAGAAATTGGCGTCAAAAGAAATATTACCCATGCCTTACATCGCTAATTACCTAACTTTTTTTTCGGAATATGTATTGCTGTTGGCCCTAGTGGCCTCGACAGCGTCACCCAGAGTTGAACTCAAGCTGGATGTGAAGATAACTAAGATTTTAGTTACTTGTGCCTGTACAATAGCTCACACAACCTTCAAACCGGAACACAACAATACTGCTGTTTTACGGTAGAATATTTGATGAGTGAGTGGGCGATACCAATCCAGACGGGCTTGCACAAAGCCCTACCTATACTGAATAAGATATGGATTTATAATTAATTAGGTAAATGATTTTTAATTATTTTGCTTTTGTTAAGATTTATGTAATATAAATTTAAAAAAAACTATTAATATTTAAAATCGTATGTAACTTGAAAAGAAACATTTTTTTCAGATGAATTGTAATTTCATGAATAGTTTTATTGAAAGGGTTAAACAATTAATTTATTAAAAAACGTGAAAAGAGCGCGAAAAATGATACCATAACCTTAAACAATATTTTTAGGGTAACCTGCAATATATATAAATAATGACTCACTTTTTATAGGCTGGTATACTTTATTATAATAACGATGCACATTATCAACTAATTATTAATTGAAATTATTATAAACAAAACCGAAAATGTTTCTAGTGTACAATCATTTTTACAAGGTTTTAACACTAAAATATATAAAAAACCTATATACAATAGTCTGGAGAGCTGGAGACGATGATATATACCTTATTATATTTCAAATGAACTAATTCAGATCACAAAGGCCCTAACTCCGTCTTTGAATCAGCCTTGTCTATTCACTGCACTGACACATGACGTAATCCGACAATATCATTACGTCTCAAAATCCTGAACAATGATGATATTCACGTTATAACACTCTAGTCACGTAAAGCCGAGTACCTATATAGCATTAATATATTAGCTCAAAAAAGGTTCAATGCCCATGAAATAGACTTTTTTTAATGCCTATTTACAATGTATCAAAATCAAATTCGAATAAAGAACGTCCGTTTACCAATTTCAAAAATAAATAAAATTATAACTTAGTGTGTGTAAAATGATATGTACGTCAATTTCTTTTTTTAATTATTACTTACTGCCACATGCCATAAAAATATATATCTTGTAATTTTAACTACATAAGTGGACAGTACAGTAATAACGGTAACAGTTTTTATCTTCTAGCGGATGAACTACATCCAATAACAATGTTATGGGATTATATTCTAATTATTAATATAATAAAACTTAAAAAAAAATTGTGTTCGTCTCAATAAACATTAAATATATCTATCGAACAGTAAAAGTAAAAAAAGTAACAATAAAAAATAAATAAAAGTAAGTATATATATATATATATACAAAAAATATATATTTTTATACTATATATATAATATATTTTATTATATTTTTTGTCAAATCAAATTCAACAAATGAGAACATTTTACAAAAAATACAAAAATATTAAACTTTATAAAACAAAAGCAAAATGCTCTGAATTTTCGCTATTTTCGATATACTTTCGGTTAACGTTCATTACAAACTATAATAATGTTTATGTTTCGTTGAAAAACATTTGCTGTGTTTTCAATCATTTTAACACGAATACCGACGTGTTTATGAGTAATTTGTTCACTAGAATAATCAATTACCGAATGTAATAGACACTGTTCAAAACATTTTCATAAATTAAAATGAATGTTTAATAATTATAAAAAACATTTCATATATATTTTAATATTCGATTTTGACAAGATACCTATGAAATGAGTCACATAAGAGTACAAAAGTTTAAAGATAAAATTTCTATATTTGCTAAAAGCAATATTGCTTGTTCCGGTTTGAAGGGTGAGTGAGCCAGTGTAACTACATGCAGAAGGTATCTTAGTTCACAACGTTGGTGTCGTATTGGCGATGTAAGGAATGGTTAATGTTTAATACGCCAATGTCTATGGGCGAAGGTGACCACATACCCATTTGCCATTTCACTTACCGATTTCATAAAAAAAATCATTATTAAAGATAAAAAACGAACAAAATAATTAATACCAAATAGAAAAAAAATTACAACTCTTATACAAATGAATACATAGACCCTTTAACAATGTTTTATATAAAATGAATCTTTAAAGACAACATTAAAGCAATTACATGCCAAGAGGCATAATTAGTTTTGTAAATAGTAGTTCTCGAGTTAATGGGAGCCCGAGATGTTATTTAACACTGATGTATTATAACACGGTCGTTTATTTCACACTTATTATAGAAAAAATAAGAAATAATCTTATTTTTTTTTAAATAAAATGCTTATTCAAACACGAAATAGCCTTGTTTTACTATTAGAATTATTTTTAAATATATATTTTTGATTACGGTTGCGTTTATTTTTTTTTATTTTTTTTTTTGAATAAACATTCAATCATTGCTAAGATAAAAAAATAAGCAGATAAAAAAAGCGACTGAAATCTGTACTACCTTAATGGCATCCAATTCGATTACGCCGTTTCGAATATAGAAGCTCTTCCATTTATTTAAAAACGTATTTGAATAATAAACTTGCAATTTGAAGAAAATAGATGCTACATTCCTGTTAATGTCTTGCTTAGCATATTTAATCTTTTGTTTCTTATTCCGGTATGAACTACTTTACAATGGTTTATATCTTATATTGTTGCCTTATTTTACTTCGCCAGTAAAATATACGAGTTGTATAAAATATTCCTTAAATATTTAAATTACTTATATATATTTTTTAATCATTTAGATTCCTATGAATATTTGAATACGTTCATAACAAGCAAAATAATTTAATAATATTTATTTTATTTATCAAAATATACCATAAAGAAGACTGTAAACTAATCTTACATTTATATTGAATACTTCGATTGTGATGCTGGCTGGTGATAAAAATATGCAGGTACAATAAAATAACATTGAAACTAATAAAAAATTATACACACCAAAGATGCGGACAACACATCTGTCGGACACAAGAATGATAAATATAATATGATAAATAAAAAAAGCGGTGTTAGTCAATTTGTTGTCATTAAAGGAAATAGACATTAATTAAGATAAGGTAATAAAAATCATTAGAACGTATTGTTAAAATCAAAATCTAGCGAAGTCGTAGAACTTGCTGGAATGTCGACGAGGGTTTCCCAATGTCTGGCGCCATGATAGCAAATCTGTTTATTGCGATCTTCTTTCGACTTATTCCTGTTCGGTTGGAACGACGTCAGCAAAGATTAAATGGTCTATAACTTTTTAAGATGAAATCGTTATAATAAAATAATGATATGATTTTACTAGTTTTCATTATTGCTACATAACGTAAAATTTGGAAAAGTTTATATTTACTAGGATAGATTTTAAGTATATTAATACACATGTATTAATCATCGTTAAGTCAAAAATATTTATTTCAGTTTAAAGATCTTTATTATAACTCAAAGAACATACAGTTCACTTAAGGAGCAATTTAACAAATTTCACATATTAAAAAGGGGTAGACAATATTAAATAAAAAAAAATTGACAGAAAATGTAATGTTATGACAAAATACAGTATCAGTAAATCAATGACCAGAAAAATAAATGGAGATTCTCGAAATCGAAAAACTAACAATAAAAAGAACAAAAAATAAATAATAAAAAATAGATAATTTTTATTCTTTAATAATGCTTTTGTATGTGTGTTTCAGCGTATTTTATATGTGTACGTGTTGATGTGTGTGTGTAAATGTGTTTTTTTTTTTAAATGTGAGTGTGTTGTATTAATCGTAAATATTTTTAGAAATAAAACTTTTTAACTTTGATTCAAAGGCAGTGCTTGAACAATTTTTTATATCAGCATATACATTTAACATTTCTATATTAAATAAAGATTTCTAGTGCTTCTGCTTTATATTTTCTAATTAATTAATTATTTATCTTCACTTGTTCTTTATTTTAGAATTGTAATAATCAGATTTAACATAATCAACGTATTCAATACTTTTATTTTATTATGTAAAATATTTATATTTGTAACCGTTTGTAATTAAAATTTCACACAAGGACAAAGAAAACCCGTGTCCAGAAAATGCACAAAGCACAAAGTTATATCACGAAATTCTAACAACCCACACAAATATCTATCACGTGCAGAGATTAAGCCCCAAGAGGGTTTAATTAATACGTTCCAAATTACTTTTAGTCAAGGTTCCGCCTTTCAAAATTCGGCCTTTCGATAGCGACCATTTTATTTGTTGTGTCCTTGAAACAATTACATAAAAATCTACAAAATGGCCTTTGGTGTAATATTGTAATGTAGTGGTGTTACATTGTAATAAAAACATGACACTCCATGACTCCTCTTATTACCTACTGGTGACAGGAGTTGGTTAATTTTTCGCCCAGAGAATCGGAATTGCGATTCAAAGGGGAAATGCTGCTAGCGTGCCATCATTTCACGCGGTCATGTTTTTACGGTAGCAATTTTTAATTGTTGTTGGTGTACATTTAGCCGAAGTACGAAGCCGAGATGGCCCAGTGGTAAGACCGCGTGAATCTTAAGCGTGAAGCATTATTTACATTAAAGTCTTAAATGTACCGTAACCGTACCGTAACAGCCTGTGAACGTCCCACTGCTGTGCTAAAGGCCTCCTCTCCTCTTTTTGAGAAGAAGGTTTGGAGCTTATTACACCATGCTGCTTCAACGCGGTTTGGTAGAATACACATGTGGCAGAATTTCAGTGTTATACACATGCAGATTGCCTTACGATGTTTTCCTTCACCGTCAAGCACGAGATAAATTATAAACACAAATTAAACACATGAAAATTCAGTGCCGCTTGCCCAGGTTTGAGCCCACGATAATCGGTTAAGATTCACGCGCTCTAACTACTAGGCCATCTCGTAACAGCAATATATGCAGACTTGAAACTGCACCCGAATTGTTACAAATACTGTATTTACTTTTTTGCTTAAAACGGTGCTTTGCTTAGCGTATTCACGTAGCGGATTCGCTCTATTAGACCAAATATTTGACGTATTTTTACTAACAGGGCGTCGATTCACAACAAATTATCACACTATCGCAACCGAATCAAAACATAATCGTTGACATAAATGTCAACTGCTAAAGCCTGTCTCCTATTCTACAAACAGATCAAGTTGGATGGGAATAGCAGTGCAATGCAGCCAAATGTTAGCGAAACTTGAATACTGTAATTTGATACTGTGCGGTCGATGTATAAATTCAAAATATAAACAAGCATTTTGTGTATGTATATTGTTAAACAAAAACAGTATGTAGCTTAAAACAATAACATAGAAAAATATAACAAGCTATAAAATTTAACACTACATTATTTAGGTTTGTAATAACCAATTATATACATTATTATGTCTAGTCTAGTTGTAATATCGAATTATTATTGTATTATAGTAGACAGTTACCCTTATACCTCTTCCGAAACTTCTTTCAAAATCAAGATATACTTTATGATAAAAATAAGACATAAAATAAATAAACATATTACATTAATTTATATTTCCATGAATATATAACGCCTTAATTTTATATTTTATTAACATAGATACATTTGATATATTTTCGTTTAATAACAGAATTGAAGGACTGACGCAATGTCTACTGCGATATTTATGAGAAATTAGGATACTTTTACACGAGTATCAAGAATAACACGGATTACAATAGAAAATATATAGTTTTATAATTTTCAATTTGAATATAAATATGTTACAAGTATATATAAATATTAATAACGCGTTTTCGTTCGCGACTTCGCCCACGTGTTGCCAGAGGTATTAGGTATAAAAAAGTAAGCCTATGTCTTTCCTTTGCGTGCTAGCTTGCTTTATAACAAATGTTATCAAAATCAGTTCGGTGACTTAGTAAACAGACTGACAGACAGAGTTATTTCCGCTTAAAATATTAGTATACATGACTAGTGGGGTTAACCCGTTTTTAACACAAATTAACAGAGCTTAACTCTTTGGTGAGTTTCCAAGTACTTAATGAAAGTTAATCAGGCCTGACTTGCATGCTTCGCGTGTTTATGTAATAAGAATTCAGCCATGTGTACTTTATCCACACATGCATGTCTGAATAAACGTCGAATCTTTTCGAAGCAGGCCACTGATGAACTGCTTCTATTTAATTTTCACTAAACACTTGTAAGACGCAGCGTTTTTCGATAAGTATGAAACATCTTAAGCTAAAGCTGAGTCAAATGCGTGGGAGTTTCATTCATGTCAAACTACGTTTTGGAATGGTTCCAGCATCTTAGTTTTACAAGAGTAATAATAATGTATATATGTATGTGAACTAGTGACGGTCCTTGGGTTTTGTTTCAATTACTGATTCGAAAATACTAGGTAATCATGACCTTCACGGTAGCATGCGCAAACGATCCCGTGGCGCTCCTCGTTGAGACGGAAAGGGTACACCAGCGAGTTCACGTACCCCCCACCATTCCTGTGGCGGAACGCGTAATGCGTTTTTCCAGCGTAAAAAGAAAAGTAATCATGACCTGATACAGGTAAAACTTTAAGAAAAAAACATTTACTTATTGAGAGGGAATTATGATTACAGATGACTCGCATTGAGCTTTTAACTCCATAGTATTTGTAATCAATATATAGATATAATATATTTCTAAGTCTTATATATACGGATGATATTACGCATCTTTATTTTATGACAACAATACTACTAAAATTCCCAAAAGTATTATGTTATTAAAAAAGTAGACATTGCGTCAAGTATGAGTCAACTACGTGGAGAATTTATTGTGTAGTGTATTATGTCTGAGATAAATTCTCTTTGGCGGCACTTCACTTGGCATTGTGAGTTTGCTTATTTACATTAACTGGTGTACGCCCAGTGGTCAAAATTCAACCATAATCATTATTGCAAATTTCAGCACCATTTTTTAATTCTTATTTCAATTTTTTTTTATTCATTACAATAAAGTTACGAAAAAAGGTACATTACTTTTTTTCCTACTTATGTATTTAGTCATACATCGATTGAACGTGGCAACGTGTTAAGGACCCAGTTAGTTATATTTTCAGAACGTAAGAAAACAGTTCAATTTAATAATAATAACAAGAAATAGATTAAAAATATTTAATAAATCTTCTCTAATTCAAAACATAAATGATGTTTTCCTGTGTATAGAATTTACACGAACACAATACTCGACTGCTGATTGGCGGATATCCGTGTGACTATTCCGTCCGATTTCCTCGTGTGGTTTCCCTTCACCGCTGAGCAAGAGACGAATTGTAAATACAAATTTAGCTCAAGTCGGGGTGAAATTGAATATCTTTATACAAGATCAAAGTATTAAACTAATATGTTGTCCAAAGACGATCTCAAAACACAGAAAAAAATATTTCTTATTTCTGTTTTTATTTTATTTTTGTTTTGTATATTTTGGTTTTGGAAGGGTGTGTTATCCTGATCCAAATAAATAAATAAATAATGCAAAATTGAATGAGAATAATATTGGTACTGAAAATTGCTTGTCCTTGTGTATTTTATAATACTTCAAGGATTTTGCAGTAATTCACGACCTAGATAGCCTTCATGGGAATGCTGTTAATACGAACTGTATTGACGGCTGCGCTTTGAATGTAACGGGTTCAAGTAGAGTGATCTATTCAACTCTGAAACTATACAACTTTATCCACCTACATAGAATACATGAAATTTCATTAAATTTATATTTTTCTTGGCAAGATTTAGGATCTGTTTTATATCACTTAGAATTTTAAAGCTAAAATAAAGCTTGACCCATATCGCCAAACGTGTTAAACGCACAACTGCATAGAAGCAACAAAAGCTTTTAATCTAGTTAGCAAAATTTATTTCCAATGTAAAAAAAACTTTTAAGTGCGTATTTGGCATTAAGCTTTATACATAAGAACTAATCTATAATTTGGTATATAGTTGAAGTATTGTTACTGTATATTTGGTATATAGTTGAAGTATTGTTACTGTGTGTCTTTTTTACGCACCTCTAATGCACAGAGGCGTTAATAGTTCTATATTATTCAGCTAGCTGGTGACCACAGCTGATACATTTCTAATGAAACGTCAAGCAAAATAATAAAAAAGTACAAACACAATACATGAGAAGTTAGTTACAGTATTATTTTAATTTTTGAAATAATCAATTTATCCATAACATAAATTAGCTGTCAATATTATTAATTTATGGTAATATATGCATATGAACTGACATAATTAATTAATTAAAAAAAATGTATATTGTGAAAGATACTTATATATTTAAAAAATATTCCAAAGTTTTTTTTAAACCTGCAATAAAATATTATGTTACAAAATTACTAAATTATTTAACAAAAGTGATAAATCTATGGAAATTAAATTGAATATATAACATTTGTATTCGTAATCACAAATTTTAACACAAAGGCAGGTTTTATCAGCACCGCCTACCCCTCTTTCATTGCTGATAATAATATTGTAGTAGATAAGTAAATAATATTTTCTCTGTATTTGTATATTACAGCCGAGATAGCTCAGTAGTTAAAATAGGTGATTTTGGGTTCAAATCTGAAGGTTGACATCTACTGAAGGTTGAAGGTTCTCAATATACTGAGTTTCTTTCGCCGGTCCTTCTCAGGTCTCAGGTGTTTACTTCCGAACCCGACAAAGATTTTTGACTAATAATAAACGCGAATTATATCTCGAATAAAGATTTTTGTCTTTGATATTAAAAGGTTGGTAGCGCATTGTTCATGTGAGGGATTGTTTAAATTTATTGCACTGACAATGTCTATGGTCAGTGGTGACCATCAGGCTTGTTAACCAGTCTGCCTACTTATTTAAAAATAAGGAAACTTAATAAATTTTAATAAAATTTAATAACGAAAGATACACCCTACTTTTAGATGTATTACTTTATCAAGCTATGTAAGATTTAGGGGCTAAAGCTTTGATATCTACGTCAGAGGTTTCAAGTAAGCTCACACGTCTCTGTTCAAAGCGACGGTGATTAAAGTCGAAACTGAAATGCTAACCTCCCATAGGAGTAGCAGAAGAAGAGGTAATACAAACATAAATAGTTTTATAGAAATTGTATTTGTGCTACGTATAAAATAATAACTAACGGATTGATTGACATATCAACAGAGTTCGAATAGAGATAGCACTGAGAACACTTACATACGGGTTTGTTTTCTGCTGAGGGTTTTTTCACTAAGGAAGTTTGATTTGGGCACTAAGGAAGCCGAGAAAAAAACCGAGATAGCCTAGTGGTTAGAACGCGTGAATCTTAACCGACGATCGTGGGTTCAAAACCGGGCAAGCACCACTGAATTTTCATGTGCTTAATTTGTGTTTATAAATCATCTCGTGCTTGACGGTGAAGGAAAACATCGTGAAGAAACTTGCATGTGTCTAATTTCATTGAAATTCTCCACGTGTGTATTCTACCAACCCGCATTGGAGCAGCATGGTGAAATAAGCTCCAAAACCTTCTCCTCAAAAGGAAGGCCTTAGCCCAGCAGTGGGATATTAACAGGCTGTTACTGTTACTAAGGAAAGATTTTTGATGCGGACGTTGCCGCGGATAAATGGCGTTTAAATATAAATTTAGCTTTAGAATTATTTAAGTAGCATATAATCAATATATTAATTGATACTTTGTTAAACAATATTTGGTATATAAACAATTATATCTATTTTGGAATATTAATTTATACAACTCAAAAAAAATACCTAATCCAATATTTTCTATCGGTATTCATAACTATTTACTAATCTTAGCCGAGAAGTTTATAAACATAAATTTTATTTAATGCATTTAAGTAAAATTAAAATTTATAAGATGCTAAATATTCACAAGACATTTTTATTACTAAGTTTTATATAAAAAATTAAAATAATGAAGTACAAGCATTTTCTAATTTAATTTAATCTATACTATATAAAATATCATAATATATAAAAGTAACTCTATATGTCTGTTTGCTGGTCTGTCTGTCTGGTACGTAGCGTATTTGTTTACTTTAATACGGTAACATGACGTTTCAAAAATTCCCTTATTTATATGATTCGTTGCGATTTCATAGCTAAGCCACTAACCCGATGATCAAGACATGGTTTAAAGCAAGGTTGAACCCTAAAGAAGGACAAAGGCCATTTTTTATACCTATCACTTGTTTTCCTACCCTTAACAAGCAGGCGAAGCCATAGGGGAAAACTTGTATTAAATATTACTCTCTACTAAATAATATAAGATCAATTATAAAAATGAATTAATATCTTAATAATAATTGGCTTCGTAGATAAAAAATATATACGTCAACAAACGTTTATATTTGTTTTGGCAACACTAGTTATTAAACTTTTGTAATTAAACTCGTTCCACTAACACTCGTGTTCAACATTGTTGACTGTTTTTAATGGACGACCTTCATTGGTCTGTTGCATATGCAACGAATACTTTGAATGGACGGCAACATGGAAATTAACATGGAACATTAACTCTGAGAGTTATAACAGTCGTCATAAACAATAATGAATTCATTTTACATATATTTCTTTTATTTTTTATTATATGTGCTTTGAAACTTTGAAAATATATTGGTATCTGTGATTGCGTTTTTTAAACAGGCCTCTAAGATTTATGTTCACAACTTAATGTGACTGTAAATGAATAACATAAAAACGTCACTGACCTGACGAGCATTCCTCGATAACTAATCATTTAATAATAACAATAACTGGTGGTAGAGCTTTGTGCAAGCTCGTCTGGGTAGGTACCACCCGCTCATCAGATATTCTACCGCAAAACAGCAGTACTTGGTATTGTTGTGTTCCGGTTCCGGTGAGTGAGCCAGTGTAATTACAGGCACAAGGGACATAAAATCTTAGGTCCCAAGGTTGGTGGCGCATTGGCAATGTAAGCGATGGTTAACATGTCTTACAGTACCAATGTCCAAGGGCGTTTGGTGACTACTTACCATCAGTTGGCCCATATGCTCGTCCGCCTTCCTATTGTATAAAAAAAAATTGTTTTGACTAACAAGCTTTCATGACAATATTGATTATTGAAACGAATGAAATAAAGACTTGAAGAAGACTTTTGTTTTGTAATGTAAAAGTGAACTACCAAGAAATCATTTTGGTTAATTTTATTTATAAACGAGGCAATGCAACGTTCTAAGTAATAAGTATCGATATCCACAAGTTAAATTTGCTAAAAAACGTTCTAAAAAAAAAACAAAAAAAAATATAAAGAAAATTTGCACTTGAATCAAATTATTGTTAATTAATTAATTATTTTCAATTAACATGGGTATCCATGTAATTTTACAAATATGAGACATGCGGCGAAATACGTTTTTCATAAAAAAATAATCGATTTTACATAATTTATAGAAAAGCTAAAACTTACAATTAATTAAATATTACAAATTAAAATTTCATAAATATCCTAAAAATACTTTAACAATGTTTGTCATTTTTTAATGGTTTCCTGTGAAAGTGCTTATTTAGTTATTTTTGAGTAAGCAGTAATTGCTTTTGCTTTGATAAGCTGGATTATATTGATCTTAATGGAACGATGGCTTATATCCGGACTTAATAATAATTAGACTACTCCGTTACATCTCCGTAACAGCTTGTGAATGCCCCACTGCTGGGCTAAAGGCCTCCTCTCCCTTTTGAGGAGAAGGATTGTAGCTTATTTATTATAGATTACTAATAAATATTAATCGATTAAAAGGACAAAATTATTTATATTAAAAATTAAATACAACACAAAATAAAGCACCTATTAAAATTATTAAATGTATATAAGTATATAAATTGTATATAAACTATACTATATTACTCTTTCAGATAGTATTTACCCTCATGCATAATATGAACATAAAATCTGAGTACATAATCGAGCGAAAACCACAAATAACGTGCAGTTCAATTATGAAATATTTTGGTATAATTAAATTTAGTTATTTAAGTTGTTCGTTGAAGTCTTTTGCAGGACATTAATAATTTAATATTAAATTAGAAACATGTACTCAGTAAAGCTCTCGTTTGAATGAAAATAGCACACAGCATGTTGTACAAACATACCAGATTATTTTTTGAGATGTATAGATTTTATTTAAATATAAATTAATGTATTATCAAATAAAAAGTTCTTGATATTTTTCTCTCAAGGATTCTCAGTGACAGCTTGGATTCTGGAAGTTTGAAGTGTGTGCACTCCCGTGACTCGGAAAGCACTTAAAGTACTGGTTCTGAACTCTGCCGATCGTATCGGTTTGCCGTACCATCGGATTATGATAGTGAGGGAATATAAAGTGCACCTGTGCTTGCGCACACACTTGTGCAGTTTAGTATCCTGCGCAGTTGGCTAATCTCTTGAAACTTGCCGCCGTGGTCGAAAACGTTCAGGAGGACTTCAATGCATTACCCACAAATCAACTTAAAATCTTACACGATTAAGGAAGTTAAGATTCTAACATTACTTTAATTGAATAAACTGTTCACATAATATTATTATTATTTTTTTTTTGAGTTCTTAGCGCTTATATTAGAATGTATCTATTTATCAAAGAAAACCAATATGAGCCATTAAACAGGGATGCAAATTTAAAAAAGATTTTCAATAATGCAGCTGGTTTTAAAGTAAAAGTGTTCCAAGGAATTAAATATATATTATAGATACACATATATAATGCATTATAATACGTATTTTTATTATAAATTAAAAAATTATGCAAGACTGTTTATTTATACTATGACTATTTCCTTTGTATTACAAATTCTGTTTATTGTTAAGGTGAATAATAACGTGAAACACTTCGACCTCCTACGGGACTTAATGTTCAGTTTCCTTAAAATGTCCGACACATTTCGCTTTTCCATTTATTTGTTTTTGATTAAACAGCTCATGTTTAAATATTGAAGTTCTTTGTAACGTAAAAGATGCACAAATAAACAGAATTGAACACTAAATTACTCGTATTCGATGACCTGTCTCAATTTAGACATCCAAAATATCTCGCTCATGTTTTTGTTAATTGGAATGAAATAAAGAACAGAACCTAATAAAAATAAAAAAAAGGTCTGGATGCGAGCCGATTTACTTCTTAGAGGTAAGGAATAAAAAACTATTAAATACATTTTCAAAGCAATTTCAAAAATCATGTTATTTTGCTTTTTTTTTTTTACTAAAAAAAAGCTGGACCGATTTTGCTAAAACTTTTTAGTTTGGTAATTATGTAACGCGTCGAATGAGCTCAATCCCATGTCAATATCATTATTGCTTCGATGTTAATTAATCGATGAGAAATATAATTCTGAACGTACATACGAACATTCGAACATACACACATAGGTACATACACACACATACATAAAAGTATGCAAAATCGGCCCCATTACATCAACTTCCTTTGGAAAGTTAAAAATTATTATGACACTACAATACTCCCAAAGTTTTTATAAAAATTGTCAAACACCACGAATCCACTTTTTACCGCTTTGTACCGCTAGGGTTGCAGGCTGCATGAATATCAATTTTAATAACGATCAATTTAGTTTTTTTAATATTATAAATAAGCGGACGAGTAACACAATACTAAGTATTGCTGCTTATCGGTAGAATATATAAGTGGGTGCTACCTAACCAGACGGGTTTGCACAAAGCTCTATCACCTAGTCTGTCAGTCGTAAGTCTGTTATTCACACAGATTTACGACTAAGCTATTAAAACTGACTTAGACGTGATGAGTTAACAATCAGATAGACAGAATTACACACATTTATAACGTTAATAACGACATTATACGTGTTCCCGGCATGTGAGAACCGCAGGTATTAGTTATAAAACCCGGTAGTAGGTAGTAATACAATTGTTATTATTAAATTACCCTGATCCTGTGAGTGAGTAGGCTGAACAATTTCAATGATTCTAACTTAGTTTCAATATATATGTTAGCGATATATTCTATAATTGAGGGATTAAGCTTTGAATCGTAATAATACGATTAAAATTAATTACATTTATTGATATTAATTATGGTTTATCGATCGCCAGAGATAAATATAAGGGGTAATATTTATCTGCTAGAAGACCTGCAATTTCAAAGTAGTACTATAAGTTTAAATTTAAAGCGTTTATCATATCTATATAGAAAAAATAAATTGTACTTAGTAGAACACTTGTTTACTAATTTTAGGATTTGCAAGTCCGTCCACCGAAAAGTGTGTCCGAAAAGAAGATGAACATTGTACATGTCAGATTTTATTTTTACCATGAAAATAATGTTTTATTGTTGCGTCCCAGTTTAAAGGATAAGTGAGTCAGTAATAAACACAAGAAAGAATAGAAAGCACACATTTCAAATCAGATGGTTAGCCGCATATCAATGGCGTAAGGCATAATTCATATTTCTTACAGTGTCAAGGCCTATTAGCGCTGTTGACCTCTTTTAATAAAGAGGCACATATGCTCATTTCCTTTTCCACTATGAATAAAAAAATATGGCTTATAAAGAGACATATATGACATGTTTTTTATTGAAACATAGAAGTTTTATTTTATTTATTGTTTATTTATTTATATCATATAATATAATATTTTTTAATTTATTAATTTACCATATTAACTATTATTACAAATTAAGTAACTATTTGTACTTTATTTGTACAATAACTATGGTATTTTATGTTTCATATTATTTAATGTTAAGTAAAATAAAAATATCAGATTCCATAACATTTTTATTTTTAAAACCAATTAAGCTTAAGTTATTTGTAACTGCTACGAACGTGCTACGAGAGTTGGTTACGAAGTCTTAATATTCTGTTATTATGAAACCCAATAAAATAATTGTTATTAGATTTTTTTTTTAAATATAATGTATATTTTATTCTAGTCTTGATCTTTGAAGAACTCTCAAAACGTCAAATATATAAGATTACTATTAAACGTGAACCTACAATCGCTTCAAATTATAGAAATAGAGATGGTGATGAAATGTTGACGAGACAATGAAAATTGTTAATAAACAAGGTAATTCATCTTGTTATATTGGTATTTAAAAACATTTATATTTATACATAACTACTACTAATAGTTTTTTTTTATCAATTATATCTTGAATAAAATAATTTTATTCTAAGAACGTTTCGCCTGGCACAGATAACATATATTAATGAAGAAAAATAAAAAAGTTATAAGATATTGCATTAAATGTATAGTAAATAATGTAACAATAAATGTATTATTTTTCATAGTCTATATAATATGTGAATAATGAAAAGCATCGAATGTCGAACTCACGTACATCAGTCCACAAACGGTCAGTTTATTGTCAAATATAACTAACAATACTTATGTTATTAATGTGGCTATAAAGTAAACAAACATTGGCTTTTAATTGGTCATCAAGCTGTTTGAAATTTCAAGAGGAAGGAACAAAATGTTACGTCAAAGCTTATAACGACAGATATACATAAAAGTCTCGGTTGAAATCGGAAACAATCGCTTAAATCATATTTTGATCCAAAATACTAATATTTCTTACGTTAATTCTAAATAATAAATAAAATTTAATTTTTAAATATGCACTCTATTTATATTTAATTACAATAAAACTTATAATTTCCTTAAGATTAAACATATTTCATCCCAAGTCAACCATTATCTTAACAACCACAATCAAACTAAGGTTGACTACGAAATTATTATAACTAACTATCCTAGAACCGGCCATTTTACCCCATAAATCTTAGAAATCACACAATAAGTGTAATTTTACACCAATACACCATCCCACGTCGGTGACGTCACCCCATAGCGGCAACATAAAAGCTCCGAGCTTGCGATACAGCCTTCAAAACGGTGGTGAACTCTAAGAGTATAGGTCCTACGCGCGTAACACGGACGTAAGCGTAAGTTAAAAACTTTTAATATATATTTTTAATATGATTTAGTGTTATTTTGTTAGTGGATATTACTAGTTTGTAATTTCAAATAATATTTCGCACAGATTTAATAAATAAGTGCCAAGTTTGACGCCGTTAAGTAAAAGCTTAACTTTTATGAAGAAAATAGTTATCTTATTTTTATTATGAGATACAACAATACAATACAAATATCGGGAAAAATTGAAAATTATAATTAAATAAAGCAAACCATATGCCCAAACTAATAAAACTTTAAAAATAATTCAAAACATAAAATATATTATTGAAAAATTCATTGAATTTAAATCTTATTCTGCATATTAAACTACATATTTATTAAAAAAAAGGCTACTATAGAGATATAATAATATTTTATTAATTCATACTGTTGATTTATTAAATTAAAAAAAAAAACTATTAATGCCGCTAGGACTTTAGGTAATAACTATATTCATTTATAACAATAACAGTTTGTTTATTAAAGAAATAATCGTTAAAAATGCCTAATTACGATTTCTTAACAAAATATAATAATAATAAACGATCAATGAAAAATTACTAAATAATATTTATTCTATTATTTAAAAATAATGTTGGTAATCATTATTATTAATACATATAAAATATGTTACTCATGTTTGACAAAATCTATTGATTTCTACATTTCTTACTTTTATTATTAAAACTATTTAATCCTTTAAACTCTAACTAATTTAATAGCATATAAAAACTCAAACTATAAGACATTAATTTAATTAAATTTAAAATATTGAAAAAGAAAATTATTAAATATATTATTATTATATTATATTCAATTAATATTACTTTTCTAAGCAACGTATACGCATAAAATAGTGACATTCGTAATTAGACTCGTGACGTGAAATCTTAATTAACGAATTCTTAGAAAAATAACGCTATGATAATATTAAAAAGTAGACGAGATTAATGTGATTAATAAAGATTAGTATTAATGTGGCGCTATAAAATTGCCGTTGCTAGCTAGTGACAGATCTAATTCGAACAAAAATCATAATAAAATTTCATCAAATCACAAGATATTAAAAAAAAAAACATCAATTATATTTGTTAAGTTAACATACAAGATATAATATACTTTACATTTAAATAAATATTCATTGAAATATATTATTATTTTATCAAATTATCGCATTAAAATACTTCATTATTATTATGTAATAATAAAGGCAGTTTTTGAAATAATAAAAAAAAACCATTATTCAACGGCGTTAAATTTAACTATTAAATGTGGTTTTAACAAACAAACACAATATGATAAATTTTTCAACATTTGCTTCTCATCGTAATGGAAACATATATATACAATATCCTTTGAATTCATCCAAAACATATTTAATGTACACATATTATTACTACGGATAAAAAGATGTTACTATAGATAAGCTTCGAAATGTTCGGGAATTAACAGGTAACCTGTAAGAGATAACCGCAAACCACCGAAAACACAAAGCCTTGATTAATGAATCTATTGTATTTACCGATCACGTGATGATCTTTGGAACATCGGAACGAGCTTTCGAACTGAGAGATTAATTTATAAATCATAACATATTCGATACATAATGATTTCGTATAAAACATTATTTATTTCGAGATGCATGCATAAATGTAATACGTATACGTGTCAACAAGAGCCAACTATAAAACTTATTACCAACTTACAGACCACCGATAAAACTTTTCTTAAACTAGTATATAAATAAATTATTATTGTTATGATTATACATGTGATAAGTCTGTACATATGTACGTTATTCGTTCGTTATTTTAAGCATATCCTGATTTTAATACAATGTTTCACTAAATAGCAAAAGCATAGAACTTAGTTGTGAAATAGTTTTCATTTTGAGAAGAAAATTATAAAGAGAATGTATGATAATCGTAATCAAAATAACGTACTGTCGTCTTCTTATTTATGTATGATCTTAAGTAGCAACAAGCATAAGTTTTATTATACCAATAAAATAATAAATGTATTAATATTCTTTTTTCTTAGAAATTCTTGAGTAACTGGACTCCAGAAAATTCTATTTATAATTTTGTAAAAACATGTTTGTTTTATAGGCTAACTCAACACATACCTTATTAAGCTATACTATGACTTTTTTTACTTATAATCTATAATTATATAAAACATTACGGACTATCCTCTCTTTTTAAGGAGAAGGCTTGGAGCTCATTCCACCACACTACTCCAATGCGGATTAACGGAACACAAAATGAATTATTAAATTTAGTGGTACTTGCCTTACTACAAGATTTACTGTGTCATTTCAACTCTTTTTACATAAAAAAGGTCAATTTATTTTTAATAAAGGCTAACTAAGGTAATTTTTTCAAGGAACAAGCTATATAAATTCAAAGTATATTAATAGTTTAACTACCAGGGTTACATAAAAATTGTAATCCTAAAATAGTTGAAGTTTAGATTTCACTGAAATAATTATGCAAATTCGATGTGTACATTCAATGAGAGGGAAATACCTTAATTAAGAGAACCGCTCTTAGAATGGAATTACTTTTTGTTTATTTTTAGCCAAAACAAAAGTTCTCTTGGTTTTAAATCTCACATGAACTTAATTTTTCGTAACGTTCATTCACGATTTAAAAATATCTCAGATGTTTGATCATTCGATATTACAGAAAAAAAACTTGTAATATTATATCACAAAGTTATTTAAATTTTTCTTTATTTTAAATTATTCATATCATTTCCTTTATTTTTCAATAGTATTACTAGTACCTACTAGAAGAAATTTTACTATATAATATAAGCTATGGCTATCAAAGAATAGATTATAAACAGTAATATTACTGTAGAATAATTTATAGATAAAATAAACGTGATATTATAAACAACTTATTATTGAAAGTGTATTTTTTTACTGGTGGTAGACCTTTGTGCAAGCTCGTCTGGGTAGGTACCACCCACTCATCAGATATTCTACCGCAAAACAGCAGTACTTGGTATTGTTGTGTTCCAGTTTGAAGGATGAGTGAGCCAGTGTAATTACAGGCACAAGGGACATAAAATCTTAAGTCCCAAGGTTGGTGGCGCATTGGCGATGTAAGCGATGGTTAACATTTTTCACAGTGCCAATGTCTAAGAGCGTTTGGCGACCATTTACCATTAGATGGCCCATATGCTCGTCCGCCTTTCAGTTTTATAAAAAAAAATAATTGAGTAACAATATCTAGATTTTTGATGCCCACGTTCATCATTAGGCTGTTATAATCCTATTTATTTGGGTGGGTGCAGTGCGTCTCTATTGTCTCTTCGCCTCGTTCCCCGCATGACATGCTTTTACAATCGGTCGCCTGTCCGACGCCAACTATCCTTGGGAATGTTTTTGTGGTTTCATTTCCCGCAGATACAGGTTGGTTGACGCACTTAAGAGCGAGATTTTATTGAGAAAATTTGACAAATTTCATTTCACATTGTCTTTAAAGAATTGAGTTACTTTCAACATTTCTCCAACAACTTTTAAAACTGCGCTTCTATTTTCATTGCAACATTCAATTTCATTTCCTACTGTACTTCTCCTAGACATTTATAATATAGTAAAAGACATTTTTACTTAATCTATATTTAACTTAAAACGTCTACATCGAAATAATCATAGCTGTATCTCACAAATTTCAAAAAGAAAATCGAACTGTTTTTTTTATTCTCGAAACTGATATTAAGACGATTGTTAAAATTATATTTTAACAACCTTTTTAGCGTTTAATTAGAATGCATATAAATTGTAATTTAAATTCAATATTTAAACAACAGTGTAAAGCTCTGGTTCAACGTTTAAAAAATATATAAGATCACTTTGTAAGAATACTAAATGTAAAAAGTAAATAAATGAAATTATATTAATTGAAAATCAAAATAATTGTTATTTTAATATGACTTATAAATGACACTTACAAATTATTTTGTTAACAAAGAACAATAAGTATAATATCTTCTTCTTCCTAGCGTTTTCCCGGCCTAGAAATGCCAGGGTCCGCTTTCCTACATCTTTGCCTCCACTTTGCCCGATCGAAAGCGTCGTCTTTAGTGAGATCGTGCTCTCTCATATCGTCCCTCACAACATCGAGCCAGCGCTTCTTGGGCCTGCCGCGGGATCTAGGGCCTTCGACAACAAAGTCCAGGCATCGGTTCCCAACATAGTCTGGCGGTCTGCGGCTAATGTGACCAAACCAACGGAGACGGCTTTCCTGCAACTTATCCGCTACATCGCAAACGCCAAGGCTACCACGGATGTGCTCGTTACGAATACGATCTAGTCGCGTAACGCCACACATCCACCGCAGCATCTTTCAATTCATTATTTCAATATCTATATCACTATCTAAACTTATAAATAAGGGGACGTTTTTTGGTACTGCCAGCTGAAAAAAATTAACTACTAAATCAGCTACTTTACTTATATCAGATAATGTAGAGCGGTTCAAAGAAGGTTTTAATATATAATGTCATTAAAAAACTATCTGCGCTTCACAGAATCGCCCGCTTTAATTCTATATTATTGAGACGACGAGCCTGAATTTCATATGCTTACCTTATAAAATAAAGAAATGTCAACCATAAATATAACAATACGAAAAAAATTTAAAAGGACATATTATTTACATAGTTCTAATGTAATTAATTAAATCAATTAACGACACTTACAGTTATAACATCGATACAACTGTATCACTTAAAAAATTAAATTATAATTAAGCAAAAAAATATACAAATTGATACTTCGTTTGACGAATGGATGGTGGGGTGGTATCTATCGATTTCAAAAGCACTTGCTTTGTCGTTAATACAATTGTCCGATTCTCCATTGCTGGGCAAAAAATCCTTCATAAAAGAGCTTATTCCACCACGCTACTAGTGAATTATAAATAGAATCAAACTAACATATTAATATCTTAATAACATATAGTATTACGAGTTCAAATAGACAATTATAAGATTAGAGGTAAGTTTAATCATAATCCCTAGATTACTAAAATTATTATTAATTTATAGGAACATCGATTTATTGCCGAAATAATTAAAACAGTTAAGTGCCGCCTACGCACCACTAATTCTGCTACTAATTACTAATTATAATTTTAGGTTTTCGTGTATCACCGTTAAGTAATCACTCAGTTTAATTATAATTATAATCAAAATTAATTGCATATTTGCTTAAATAGCTATATAGAACAGATCTCGAGGTCCAAGATTCACATCCCGAGTCAGCCCGATAAAAGTGAAAGTGAAATCTAAACAGATTTAGATGTATTTATGAGAATATAAATTATTTAAGTCTAATTTATTTGAAATCTTACTATTGAAACCAGCAAACCCGAAAGCTGCGGCCAGCGCGGAATTCTCATAAATCTGCCATGTCAACGACATAATGCCTATTCGAATT
This sequence comes from Nymphalis urticae, assembly GCA_905147175.2. Taxonomy (NCBI): domain Eukaryota; kingdom Metazoa; phylum Arthropoda; class Insecta; order Lepidoptera; family Nymphalidae; genus Nymphalis; species Nymphalis urticae. The sequence goes on along the minus strand of LR990004.1, from coordinate 2,089,743 downwards.
ATACATATATATTATCTAAATGATTAGACTAGATTATTAAATTATTATTAAAATATTATAATATTTTATTTTATAAAGATATAGATACATATGAATACCTTGCCCACGTAAGGGTGAATTGACTTTGCGGAGACGGAAGCTCATACGAGTCAGTACCATCATTATGAAAAACATCATATGCATGTATACAATTTTTTTTTAATCAAATAATTAGTATACATTTTTTTTAAATAATTTATATCTCAGTAATAATTTCAACAACTTCTTGAAATATACACTAATAACTTACAACTGAGCTTCATGTTATAAATTAGCCAATTTGCAAGTGATAATTTAATGAAGGATATAACTGAATTAACCGCAATACATGCAGCGTTAGAAAATTCTACAACACTATTTTACCACAAATATTTCAAATTAATTTACAATATTCCTTTTTATTACGAAACTGTTTAAAAATACATTAATTAATATAAACATTATAAATCTTTATTTAAAATCAATATAGAATATTGTAAAACGTGTAGAAATCGTAAAAAGTACATGTTTTGTATTTTTTTTTTCTCTTTGTGGTGTACAATAAAGTCCGAACAGGTAGCTTACCATTTTATTAAATTATCATTTCAATTATAGACAAAGAGAATGCAATATATAATTTATACTATGATTATATACAATTATAATGCTGGTCCGTAAGTACTCAATTCGTATTTAACTAGTGGAATGCTGAAACCAACTTATTTATCTCTTTCTGTTATTTATCATTTGTCATTCGAAAGAAGAAGATATCATTGTTAAAATAACCACCCGATAAACAACGCCGATAAGTAAGACCGATAATAACTATAGCCAATGTCGTACTTTCTGATATTTCACGATCATGATTCGCGGTAAATTTCGAAATTGTTCTCACAGAGTAACTCTAAAATTTGGACTAAGGATTCTGCCTACGCAAATTGGCAATATTTTTATATAAATTTCAAGTAATACATTAATGTTATAAGATCAACGAATAGTAAGCCTTCGTCTTTTTTAAAACTTGTATATATATTTTGTAAAAAAATATTTAATCTGTTGCACTTTTCGTCTCAAACATATATTAATTTCTAATTTCATTAGAACGTGGATAATTAATTCATATTTTTAGGTTAAAGTTACAAATAAAGGACATTGTGAAATACAATTGCCTTTTAACTTTGATTATTTTGGAACAAAGGGTCCGTGTGATAAACGAAATAACGAGATAATTAGTAATAGACCCCGATATCTTTTGTTACGAATTAACATTAATTATAGCCGAAGGCGGAGCAAAGGTGCGCTTATGTACAATAGCCTTATATATTTTTTATAATATTTAAATAAAAACTGATACTCATAATTCATAACATCTTCTTAATGAATAATAATGAATGTGAGGTGAGGTGTTCTGCGTACGCCATTAAATTATTTTTGTTTGTCCCTACATATAAACACTTATTATATTCAAAGCCGGGAGAGATATCTAGTAAGTATATAAAAAAATTGTCTTTGTTCGTATCGTATTAATTTTATTGGGTTCGGGTTAATTCCACCATTCATTCTGTTGAGCTGAAACTTTTTACGGATGTTGTTAACGAGCGTGAAGGTTTTTGGTATAACCATAATGGAAAATTAAATGTTATAATTTTAATTAATCAAGACACAAATCATAAATGATGCAAGTGGCACGAAAAAGTTAAAAATACATAAAAGATTTTTCTTACATTTTAAAAAGTGAATTAATTTCATATTTTTATGTACCTTATAATTTTTATTCAAAATTTATTTCCTGAATTATCTATTTAAAATACCCAAACATTTTACGCATTATTTCTATCACATACATGTCACTACGTTGCTAAAATAACAAAAACTTGTATCAAGCTTATGAAAAATAATTAGATTATAAAATGAAACGTTACAAAATCTCAACGGATCTTCATAACGAAATGATCACATTTCATCCCGATTATCGTCCGAAATAAATTTCAATTCACACGTTCCCTCGTGAAAAGCCTTTTTTACGGTTGACATTTGTATGTTGAGGTTAAAAAAAAAGCTGAATCATATATTTTATAACTCAATAATAATATTATACGTAAAAGTCTAACTTAAACAACAAGCTAGTTCCGATATCGCATAAGGCTTCGAATATTAGTTAAAAAAATGCGTAAATTTTATTTTATTGTAATAGGTACACAGACTAAGAAATTTTTCACCTGACGGTAAGTGGCACGTACTTACATCACCAATTCATCACCTCTCTTTTTAAATAGTTAATTAATCCATTTCAATCGACATTCAACTCCTAACAATATATATAATGCCACTTATTTATTTATCTAGTACCAAGAAACTTATTAAATCTTCCATCTGTCTTATGTCCCTTGTGCCTGTGCCACGGACAAAAAAAAAAACATTACGGGGGAAAAAAAAGTAACGACTTATAGTCTATTTGAATAAAGAATATTTAAATTTTGTTACGGTTCCGCGTTATGGACTGACGCGATCATTTCTCACCAGGCCCTTGCTTGTAGTTTGTGTCTTTTGGTTTAGTTGTTAATGAAATAATGAAACATTATAGTCAACCAACAAACACGTTGTATATATATATATATATATATATACATTTTATACAGTATATATAACCTTTTAAAGCTGTATCGAGGAAAATTAATGTAGCGTATTTACAATGCTCTTAAAGGGTTAATCGTCTACGTCATAAACATGCAGGCTGACGTCATATATTTTAATTTAGAAAATTACAGAACTCGAATTCAATACAACGACCGTGTATGAAAATATATTATGAAAAACATGTACGCGTTGCATAATTGCAAATAGCTTGAAAACAAATCAAACGAAGTGGCTGGGCTTACAAGGTTTTTATTATATATTTAGGTACTAAAACTTTTATACAAATAAAAATACAAGTACTTTTTTTATTTGTTGTGCTAAACAGACAGACTGGTAAGTGGGCTACTTAATAGTAAGTGGTCACAACCGCCTATAGATATTGGCTTTATAATAAATACTCTGTAAAAACTGAAACTCATAAGCCTGTCGACTTTTCTATGACGTTCATTCACTGCGCTGACTACAATTTAGGGATACATTCAAAATATATATTTGCTACGTATAGCTCGTTTTTCAAATTTCGAAATTGCCATGAATAGTGCTAGTTGTCAATTTTACTTTTAAAATTCCTCTTGTGTTATTAAAACGCGATTAGGCAAAGTTTTATATAAATAACGTTGACAACAAATATTGATCCAATGTTGTATAATTGTTAATGATTAAAAACTATTTTGATATAATTTTGTACTTTTATAAAATTTGATTAGAAAAGCGTCTATAACCTTACTGCAACCTTTATCTAAGCACGTAAAAATAAACTGCAATAATGGATTCGATGGTCGAGTTGCTTGTGCAAATGCAGATTATAAACTCTCGGGTTCGAATCCCGAGAACAATGTAAAAGTCATTGATTTTTCTGTTAAAAGCTCTCAGTGGTAATTCCGACTATTGTAAAGCCATGATTATTGCGTGTGATCTCTCTTCGTGTTTGTCACATTGACATCCCTTCGTGCTATTACATTAAGGGCAAAGACAATTTACCAATCAGTATGTACGCACACATAGGTGAACCATAATATGCTATTATTTTTAACCCCACCACCTACAATCTAGTACCTTCTATTTTTTTATTTTTTTTACCCTACCACATACAATATGGGTACCTTCAAGTCTAGAGTGAATAGGCATCTTCTAGACAAGCGCGCTCCATTTTAGGCTGTATCTCACTTTCCATCAAGTGTGAAAACAGTCAAGCGTTAGCCTATACATTAAAAAAAAAGTCTCGCTATTTTATGTTGAGTATAACCATAGCTAAAATTCGCTTAAGAAATAAAAATTAACAATGTTTTTTTGTCTTTTTCTATGTTCTTATATCATCGCTTCGCTGTTTTTAGAATCAAAATGAGAAAAATATGATTACTTTTTTATAAACATGTTACAACTTAAGTATTAATCAAATAAAATATTATAATTTACCATTTCTTAATTGTGTATAAAAAGAAGATATATATTTAGGTATTTAGGTATTATACAGAGAAAAGCTGACCCTTTATATCCTAAGAATCGTTTATAAAAATATATAAAATCCGATTTTTAATCCAAACATTGAATTTGTATCAAACGCAATACATTCCTAATTCATCCGGACCGTAATCTCGTGTTTAAAAAGATAAATTCGCTTTGAGAGCTCCCTAGGTTCAATAAAAATATTGTATTCAGCGAAACATAATCCTTAGGACACATAATTTGATGTATTCCATCCTAACTTATATTGTAAATGCGAAAGTGAGTTTGCTTGTGTGTTACGCTTACCAGTATTAACTCAAGCGATTATCATGAAATTTTGCTTACACGCTTTCAAAGATGCAATAAAGAACATAGGGTATTACTAAACATAGCACCTGTCCCTTTTACACGCAAGCAAATCCGAGGTCAACATATAGTCTCATAGTTTTAAGTACTAAATAACCCCTTAAAGTCTACTACTAATGACTTCGTAATCACTGGCACCATCAAATTGAACCTAAGAAATTTAACTTTTCCTTTTAATAATTTTTTTTAATCTACTTATGTATATAATTTTCGAAAAAAGAAACTATCAAGTAACTTGTCAGATATCCGTGGCACAATTCTTAATCAATTTAAGTTTAGTTTCATCTTGCAAAAGGGCGATTTGGTTTAAGAAATATTAACAACGGCAGTTTTAAAAATATTACACAATAATTAATAAATTTTTTCAATCAAAATAAACATTGGACTTGAGCTTTAATGTAAAAGGTAGCAATAACAACCCTTGACAACTGTCATGTTGTTAAATCGCCCGCATATCCTTAATCTAATCATATATGAATCCACAAAGAAGCCAGGAAGGTTATGGGAGCAACCCTCAGACGCAAAAATATACTATTGAATATATATTTATTAGGGAGAACATTTTTGGTATTATGATTAAGATTATATATAAATATGTTTGCAGTAGAATATCTACGGATACAAGGAAATAACATCTTAGTTTGGTGGTCCATTGGCGATGTAAGGAATAGTTAGTAATATAATAGATATGTGGGATTCCTGGACGAGTGCCAGATTACTCACTAAAAATCCTAACTACCGTGGGACGTCATAGGATCGCTTACGCATACGACTAAGACGTGACGAAATCTTTTAAGAATCTAGAAGACTACGTTGCTAATTCATATAAAAGATTAACCTAAGAACTACATTTCAAAAATGTAATGTAAATACTGTATCGGTCTTACACGTAAGTTAACTTAAACTTAAACAATGTTGTGTCTTTTTCTTATAAATGTCAAATCATTCAAGACAGAAAGAGCGAAATCTGTGTTTAATTATACAGCCGCTAACCATCGTTTATAAGGCCGTATATGAATATCAAACGTCAGATTAACAATCTTCAATGGAATATGTCTTTAGATAATAGAGAAACCACTCGGAGAAGCAGTCATTCTCGCATTGTGACTGACATAGCAAGTCCTATACTTGCTGTAAATTCTGTAACAAATTCGAAACTCGAAGTGGTATGCGATATTGACCATAATAATTATAACATTTCAAGTATATACGGATCAAAATAGTATATCAGTCGATTGTTAGCATTTCACGGGTGAGTAATGAAGTATGTTCTTACAGATCGCACTGTTGGTAGCGGTTAAGTTTTAAATAAATTTTAAGATGTTAACTAAAGATACATACATCCATACACGTGAATATATAATATACATCTAACGGGATTATTACTCGTATGTAATAAATCCACTTTATAGCGTACGACGAATAAACTTTTGAATTTATAGACACGAATAACACATAAATACTATTACGTTTATAATGTCGCATATTATAAACGATATTTTAATTTTAATTTATATGTATATTGTTTTTATTTGTTTGTTCCCCATGTCCCATCCATTCCGTGTTTACGACTTTCGGTCTGAAAGCTGTGGCGTGGAAGCTGAACAAAGAAACTCGCATTAAAATTTATAATGAAGAATTTCGCAAAAACCAAATTCAAAGACAAAACTGAGATTAATATTTATTATAAGTACAATTCGTTATAACCCTTTGTAAACGTTACAACCCTCACACCTACACTTCTACTTCCACTAGCGGAAGCGAGGAACCCGGCTAGTGACGTCTTCACAATGAAAACATTCGTGCTACAAACTGAAACGCACTCCAAACCACCGGCATAGTTTTGAACCAAGGTGCAATCACATAGGACTCATTAAGAACATTTGTCATTCGATTGTTTTTTATACCTAAAATAGGTAGGCGGGAGCAAATGGGTCACCCATGGTAAGTGGTCACCACCGTCATAGACATTGGCGTCGAAAGAAATATTATTTATTCCTCACTATCATTCATAGCCGAAGGTGTTCCAACCTTGTAAAATAAGTTGTTATGTCCTTTGTGCCTATAGTTACACACTGTATATACTATAGTTATACACTGGCTCACGGACCCTTTAAACCGGAACACAACAATATTAAATATTAATATTCGGTGAGTGAGTGGCAGTTACCCAGAGGAGCTTACACAAAGCCCTACCACCAAGTGAAACCGTTTACGTTTACATGTGAGTCAAATGATAAGTGTGTTTCCAAGTAGTATTTGCTAAGTACATATATTAAGAATATATATAAATATTTCTTTTGCCAATCTTTAAAATACGAAAATAATTCCAAGTCACTTCATAAGTATTCATATTAAAGTATATATGTAATATGAATTCACATTTATTTTCTCTTGAGATAAATAAATTGTATCGTCTCGAATGTCGCATATTTTTCTAAATCTATTTATTGTAGTTAGTAACACTACACATCATTTTGATCTTATATATAAAAGTTACTGATTAGTATTTTTCTATTTTTATTCATCGTTCATTTATCAAATTAAATTGAAGTTATTTGAATATTGTCACATAAACATTCATTATTATTTATAAAAAAAATACAAATAAGAAAAAAAATTAAGCAAGTCAATAATATATATAAAAATTATAATAATATTTGCTTCAATTATTCATCCGTAAAAGTTATCGAAGTTAAATAAAACGACGAACCATATATCGAAATAAATATTTTATAGAGTTATAAAAGGATGTGCAACTTTGAGGCTTTTCACTCAATCCGGTTGTTATTAATATATAATTCAACAAAATGATAAAGTAACGAAAAAAGTTTCAAACTGTTTGAACTGAGCTAACCCCGAATTCGCGTTCAAAGAACACATGATAATCGCATCAACGATACGATGACAAAAGATTTATTTAAATCACGTTGTTTCATGGGGATTAACGTGTGATATAATTGTGTATTCTCTCATTTCGTATCACAAAGGGCGACACGGGTATTGTCTATGAACGGATGCTTCGACTGTGACGTCTCAGCGATGTTATAATATTCTATATATTCACGATAGACGTGACCTGACTCCGTTGTATGTGCAATGACAATCTGATATTCCTCTACATTTCCTATGAATAATTTGTTTTTAGATGAAGTAAGTTACACGTATCTCCGTACATGTGTCTATTAATCGACTCACACATACGCAAAAGACGAGAAATAATTAAACGAATGAAGTAATATCGTGAATACATCACGTAACAGCATAATCAGCATATCATACGTCATATATCGTCATCACATTCAGAGGGTGTGTCAAATACAATCTTAATTGACCGGCCAGTGAAGTTCTGTTAGAAGTTCGATAGCCAACAGCTTACTACACAATAATATTCATAGTATATCTATTCTAATTGACCAAAACTTATGATTAGTTTCAACAGTGAACTTATATCGAGCGTATTACACGCGAGGTTGGTTCTACATCGCTCGCATAGCTCTAAAATGGAGATCTAAACAGAGCTATAATGAGATGTATAATTATGTAATTACTTTAATATACTTTCTCGTTTGCCACGATTAAAATTGTCCTTGTTAAAGAACAGTGTATAAGCTTTCGCAGAGTTTAATTTTGTTAAAGCTGGCCATTGCTATATTTTCTAATAATAAAAATGATTAAATAACACAACGGCAAGAAAAATGTATTTAAAAAAATGTCGTTCTCTAAGTAATTGAACTGATTAATAAACATACGACAGTTTAATTATGTAAATATTTAGTTTAATTGTTTAAAATGTGATATATTTTAGTTAAGGTAGATAAAAATAATGCAATAAAATAATGGAAATCAATTAATAATTCTAATATTTAAAAATAATGACTTTTAGCTTAACAAAACTATTTAAAAGTTTCTTGTGTTTTGCTATTCTAAAACAGCATAAATTAAAGCATATATTTTTAACCTACTGATATTTTTTCAAAATCTTTTTCAAACCGTATATTTCAAGGATTGTAATTAAGTTCTCAGTGGCCAGTACTTTTTAATTCAATGTTAATTAAAATACAGTACAGGCCACGATAGAATTATCAAGTTTTTGGAAAGCAAAATTCCTGACCTCAGAATATTCTAGAGTAGTTTTTCATCCTTGTGTTGTAAATAAATAACCAGGGAGTGTTGCACTGTTGTGCAGAGGCCTTAATATATAATAGAATACATATATACTTAACCCATTGAGGTTACACATAATGGGTTAAGTGTGCTTTGATGCGGAATAAATTAAACTCAAATATAGAAACATTATATATATATTTTTTAAGATTTATAAAAGTTTAAATTTACTTTAGGGATTTAAGGAATTTTAACATTTAATCGTTACTATAAATCATTTATTGTTTAGTTTTTATTTTTAATAACCGTAACCGTAACAGCCCACGAATGTACCACTGCTGGGCTAAAGGCCTCCTCTCCCTTTTTGAGGAGAAGGTTTGCAGCTTATTCCACCACGCTGCTCCAATGCGGGTTGGTGGAATACACATGTGGCAGAATTTCAGTGAAATTAGACACATGCAGGTTTCCTCACGATATTTTCCTTCACCGTAAAGCACGAGACGAATTATAATCACAAATTAAGCACATGAAAATTCAGTGGTGCTTGCCCGGGTCTGAACCCACGATCATCGGTTAAGATTCCGTAAGACCCGTTCTTACCACTGGGCCATATCGGCTTTAAAAAAAAAAGCCGAGATTTTTAATAATAATTGTACAAAATAAATGCATATTTTAATAAACTATCAGTTGGTTATTAAGTTATTCGTATTTTGTAACAATTCACGAGTTTGTAAGTGGCAAATAGACGCTTCAGAAGTTCATTGAAGTAGCCGCGGGCGTGAACTATTTATCAACCACCGCTTTCCGTCTTAGCGCTCAACTTGCAAATGTTATGAATTTCTATTCAAAATTTAACACGTATTTTCCATTTCTAACCAATTGTTCTTACAAACGATTTTATATTTACCATTCAATAAGACTGAATTAATATCTGCCGTTCTAGCATTTAAAGATGTGTAATAAAATCATTTCCAGTAACTATCACACAGGTTGTGGTTTATTCTCCTCTTAGACTGTTGATATACGTGCAGCATTACATCCGATACTTTTTGTTTCTTCATGAAGTTTCCACACCACGATTGGATAAATTAGTCTATATGTATATATTCTTTAAAATATAGTAAAACAATATTTAGGAGTCAAAAAAATGCATGAGCAAATTCTATTGAACTGAAACTACACTAGTATTTTTTATAATACATATAATTGTGTACATTTATATTAATATAATAAAGATGTAGTTTAAATACGTGCATGGATTAACATCGGATCCAATGCTAATCCACCCATCCTTTACTAAACAAACTAACCAAGTTCGCTTGGTGACTTCGAAGCCGTCATATCAGTGAGGTACACTCAAACTCGCGTATTAGAACGTTTTCGAATCGAGTGATTAATAATTCATTTTAGAAACTGCATTTAACTGGTTTTGGGTGGATATAAGTTTGACGATGTAAACCAGGGCAATACTAGTTAGGATAGGTTAGATAATTTAAAAAAAGAACAATAAGGCGCCCGTTAATATCTCACTGCTAAACGAAAGCCTTATCTCCTAATAGTTTTAACAGGTAAGAAAAAATGTTCTGTTCTTAATCCACTTCTTTTCTTCACTGGGGATTCGTTGATATCTTTCCATTTTTCTTTTGATATCCTGTATTTTTGCCTCCACATGTGACAAGAGGCTGGTTAAATTTTCGCCCAATGGATCGAAATTGCGATACGAGGAAAAGCTGGTAACATTATTTTTCTAATGCTAAGAGACCATGATCTGCACTGTTTATTTATATCAGGAGATGGCTCAGATATTAGAAGACGTAAATCCTAACCCTAAGTTGGTAGATACTTGCCTTTCACGCCGAAGATTGTGGGTTCGATGCCCACCCAGGAAAGACATTTGTGTGCATGAACATGTCTGTTTGTCCTGACTCTGGGTGTAATATCTATATAAGTATGTATTTACAAAGGGAAAGTAGTATATATATGTAGTATATCAGTTGTCTGGTTTCCATAGCAAGCTTTGCTTAATTTGGGATCAGATGACCATGTGACATTATTATTATTAATATTGTGTTGAGTAATATAACTTTTTTGACATAAGATTCGAATTAATTAATAGGCAAAGTTAAATTTATTTAAGAAAAAAAAATTAAAGAATCTTATTATAGAAACGAATACCGTGCCGTACTAGGTGTTGTACGTGTGATCACATACACTAGTATGTGATCACACGTGTGATATTTTGCGTACGCGCATGAAAGAGATCGAATGATTTCCATTTCTCAATTGAATATGAGACAGCATATTTTCATATAATTTAAATTTTATTTGCACATTTTTATTATTTTATATAAATGAAACAATGAAAAGCTCTTAACAAATCAAACTCTCAAATATAAATTTTCACTTCCTTTAATGAAATCTGATAGGTTTAGGAATTTAAAGATAAAATATGATTTATAAAGTAACGTTTCAAATCAGAATGTAGACATTTCATGTTATACAAATATTTTATTTATATTTTTAAAATTTTGTTCATTATACTATAAGTCATATTTTTATACTTATTAAGGCTTTCGATATATTAATATTTCTAAGATAAAGTCAAACCCTTTTATATAAAACAAAGGTTAACGATTTTTATACACAAGAATAGTCAGACTTTTATATGATAAATGATTACTGAATTCTATGTTCCCCTCCAGATGGGAGTGGGGAAGACATTAGTTCAGGCATTCGGGATAGAACCTGCGACTTTCGCTATGATATCATAAGCCGGTCTATATAACATTGCTACTGCAACGTGAATTGTTTAAAATATTTTTATTTTTAATTATTATTGTAATATATTGAACTTATAATATAGAAATATGGTGTACCACAGTCATTGGTTTTTTAATGTTATCTTAACTATAAATTGACTTAAATAAGTTTCACGATTAATCAACTTCTATTTCATTATCTCCATTATTAAAAGTCACATCTATTAAATTTCCCTCGAAAAATTACTTAATAATACTCAATGAACTTGGAAGAAAAGATTAATTATAATTTGAAAGGTTTTATATAAAAATGTGATACTTATAAAACTTATTAGGAGATGAAACCAGAATAATTACAATAATTTCTGACGTCCTGTCGTTTAGAATTATATGATTTCTTACAGATGCAAACGAATAAATCCATAAAGATGTAAGTAACTCAAAGTCATTGAATATAATGCACAATAACATGATATTCGAGCTTTACTAGTCTAAGTTAAAAACAAAGTAAAGCTACGTATGTACTATTACTTTATAAGTTGCTGCCTCGTTGGTCTAGTGGCTTGATGTAAGGCCGCAGACCCGGAGGTCCTGGGTTCAATTCCAGGTCGGGCCAATAAAAAGTTATTGGGTTTTTCTGTCAGAAAATTCACAGTAGGGGCCCGGAGATTGGAAGTTGGAAGTGTGTACACTCCCGTGCCTCGGAAAGCACGTAAAGCCGTTGGTCCTGCGCCTGAACTCTTTCCGGTCGTGTCGGATTGCCGTCCTATCGGATTATGAGAGTTAGGGAATAGAGAGTGCACCTGTGTTTGCGCACACACTTGTACACTATAATATCTCCTGCGTAGTTGGCTAATCTCTCTTGAGGTTGGCCGCCGTGGCCGAAATCGGTCTGGAGGACATTATTATTATTATTACTTTATAAGTAATACAAAAACCGAAACGCGCTACATCTATCATACTAGTAAAATATTTTTTTACTAGTATGATAGATGTAGTCTATTGGGTTACTATTTTTTTTTAATTAGGCATTACAAAATTATTGCCGAGGCAATGAATTAAATAAGAGGCAGCGTCTTGGGTACAATGCAACAGAACAATCTTTAGACGGCGTGTTTTTGCTATAAATTTGTAATGTGGATTTTGTTTTTTTATTTTAATTTTATGAATTGTAAAAATGACTGTACATAGTTTCCTAAGCATAAAATAAAAAATAAATATTTATTAGTGTAGATAGAAGAATAAAATACTGTTCAAAATATAAAATATATCCATAAAATATATATATATAAATGTGAAACAAATTTACTTAACAATATTACATGAGGTAGCCTTAAAAAATATCAATAAATAAACATATTGTCTATGGCAGAACCGCCAAAATTCGATGCATCTTCATAATCAATATCGTAAACAAAAGTACTTAAATATTAAGCTTCAGTGTTTTACGATGCTATTGCAGACGAGGAGACGACGAATTTGTTTTTTATACCTACTTTTATCACGATTACAATCTTATGGTATTATTTCTCAAGCAATAATGAACTTTATAACCGAAATATTTAAAAATAAAAGTCGAATGAAGTATCTGTGAAACAATTTTGCTGCGAGCTTTGAATTGTTTACTTGTTTAACAATTAATCAATACAATTAACATGTTAAATGGGTGTATTGACATTTGTAAGTTACAGTAAGTCTATTTCGAAGGAAATGTTTAGTTCAATAATTAAATTATTTCTCAACAACCTAACGCTTTAAACAATATTAAGTTTAAATGTACGAAATATAATTTTGGAATTTCTTATAATTCTTAAGGGATACCTTTTTTCATAAATAGGTATATAACAACTGAGCAAAGAGTCACGCGGATGTAATGCGGATAAAGAAAAAGTAATTTTCACATTTAATTACATTGAAATAATTAGGCAATTATTCATGTCATTATTAAGCCCAGTGGCTCGTAGTGTGATATTGTCCTATAACTATTGTCAATAAAAGTCTATCACAAGATTTTTCAAATCCGACTCATCCTCTTCTATTCTGAGATTAGCGCGATCAAATAAACAAACAAATAAGAAATAAAATCGACTGATGGCGAGTGGTCAGTTCCGCCAAACGTCATTGGCGTTGTAAAAATGTATGTGTCCGTTCCTTCCACTGTCAAACCACCGCCAACTCTAGGAACTAGGATGTCATCTCCCTTTTGCCTGTTCACTCCCTCTTAAAACCACAGTAAAATAATATAAAGTATTAAATTCTTATGATAGAATAGTAAGAGCAAAGAAGGGCTTACTTTTTCTTGATTTCGGCGTAACTTATTCTGCATTTAATTATATTCTCGCGTTGATGTTTTAAATCATACACCCACAATCCACTCTAAGCATATTTTTATCTACCTTCATAAAACAGTTTGTAGACATATTTATATTTTTGCATATATAATATTTTAAGCTAGATTTCACGGGTGGTTGGTTTTATGTTTATCGAATTAGTTCTGCGTTTTTGGATTGCTGGGTGCCTACATAACTTCCTGAAAGTTCAAGAACGAAATTTGAAAATTTCAACTACATTAAAACTATTTAACATTTCGGGTAGAGCTTAAAGCTAATTAGTTTTAGTAAATGAAAAAGGTTCACGTTAATTTTTTTTTTAATTTAAATAATAACTAATACTTTCTCTTGACTTCTTTAATAATACGACCAGCTATAATATTTCAGTGCCTGGGACATCAAGCTTTGCTTGGCCTTGTAACAATTACAATTTTTTATTATGTTTAATGTCACATATTTTCGATGAGCCGGTTGGCGTGGTTGGTAGATACTTGCCTTTCACGCCGAAGGTTGTGGGTTCGATTCCCACCCAGGACAGACATTTGTGTGCATGAACATGTCTGTTTGTCCTGAGTCTGGGTGTAATTATCTATTTAAGTATGTATTTACAAAAAGAAAAGTAGTATATGTAGTATATCAGTTGTCTGGTTTCCATAGCACAAGCTTTGTACAAGCTTAATTTGGGATCAGATGGCCGTGTGTGAAAAATGTCCCAGGATATTATTATTATTATTACATATCACTTTCTGACTTTCCACAGTCATTTTCTGCAGTGAGTTTCGAGTTTGTACTTACAAATAGCCTTACTAACCCAAGTCAGGTCAATTATAACTAGTTTTAGTGCAACAATGTGCTGCAGTTATTACCAACCTCATATAGACCGACTCTTATCTATTCATATAACTTTCCAAATTAAAAAAAATATTAAAATATCTAGCGATAAAATATTACGCAATATTATTAAAGAATAGATCACTTAAATTGCTCAAAAAAATACGCATTGCGCTAACCATTTCAATATTTCAATCACTAGTTCTTATTTTCTTACGAATCTTGGTAATAGTCGCTGTCGGCGCCGATGAGTCTGCCGAGTTGACCTTCCTCTAGTTCACGACCTTTATATATCGTAGGTAGCAGGAAATTCTGGTTAACTTCACGGGAATGCTGCAATGTTTTGAAATTCCATTTGTAAGTTTGACGCATCTGAAACTTGGTTTTAAGCATGTGATTTAATTTTGTTCTCATCGGAAAATATTATTTGGAACGTTGATTTTTATGACTTTTGGTATTTTTCGTTGACATATTTGATAACGATCATGTACATGATGATGTAGACTTAAGACATTTTATATACACGGGCGTTGGGCGATGGTGACCACTTACCATTAGAAGGGAAATACGCTAGTCCGTCTACTTAAAAAAAGAACATCTCATTTAAGGTAGAGAAATAATAAGCGAAAAGTTTGAAAATAGATTTCGAAAAAGTCCATTAAATAAAAGTAGGTATTTTTTTGAATCGATATACAGACTTTAAAATAGGCCATCTGATGGAGGGTAGTCACATCACCCATAGACATTGGCACTGTAATAAATATTAACTGTAGATCGCGTCACCATCCACGCGAACTAAAATAAGAGATTATGTTCCTTACAATGTAATTAGCCGGTTAAGAACCAGATGAACGAACTTGGCTTTTATACAATAAACAACTCGATGTCTTATGATGTGCCAAAACGACATAAGGCCCCTGACCAGTCTTCATAGTAACTTAAATGTTATTTTGAAGTAATTACATGTAAGCTTTTAAAATAAAGGCCAAAAAATGTTTTTCCAATACTGATAAAATATTAGAATCGATAGAATTTGAATCTGCTGTGGTCAAGATTGTAAGTAGTATGTTCTTTTCAGACCTCAAGAAGGAGCCATGAACAACAGAAGTATTATGTTGGTGGTGCTTATTTGCATTGTCGCTGGTGTCATATGTAATCCTGTCAGGAGATCGCCAGACCTAGAAGCTAGACGTAGGAGCGCCATTGACAGGAGTATGATAAGGTAAGACGAAAGTAATTTTATTTGTCACAAACTAAATAGTATCTATTTTTTGTACATAGTGCAGTCACTATGCATGTTCTTGGATTGAATTGGGTCGTAAGTTCGATTTTATCCCTAATATTATTAAATGTTTTATCAATAACTATTTTATATCATATTGTTTTTAAATTATTGTTTTCTAATTTAATATAGTGATTGTTTTATAATTATAAAACAAAAAAATATAAGTTTTAACCAGTCGGGCAATATTTAATAGATACATTTATAATCTTAGATTTGGAAGATCTTACCCGCCGGAACCTTCAGCAAGTGACCTCCGAGAGGCAGTCCAACGTCCAACACGTAGAGGCAATAGCTTCCTCCGTTTCGGCAGATCTCAACCAATCTCATTCACCACCGACGACCTCATATCCTTACTCAGGACCTACGAAGACGAATATGATAGTCCAATCTCGAAACGAGTTTCCAACTTTGTGAGATTGGGACGTGACCCGAAATTCATACGCCTTGGAAGATCCACTGATGAAGATAAGTCCGGTTACGAACAGGGTTCAGATTTAGTTGTTAGTGGATATCCTCAAAGGAAAAGCAGGGCCAGGGATCATTTCATCAGACTCGGAAGGGACAGTGAGGAGTTGACCAGGGATATTGATCTAGAGGAACCTTCGGAGAGGAAGAAGAGGTCGACCGATTGTTACGACTGCGAACCCTAATTATTTTGTAATACTTTCCAAACCAGACGTGATCTCTCAAAATGTTTTCGTGCCAAAGTTTTAACATTACTACTAATACCTTAAATAAAATAGAAGAAGATTGAGTTCTTTGTTTTTATTTTATAATTATTACGTATTTAGTAACAATTCTAAAAAAAAAAAAAACAGAAAATATTATTTACATTTTTAAAGTCAATTAATCTTTAAAATTAGATAATGATTTTAACCGATTATAAGAATTTTGTACTTTATTTAGCTAACAGTTACATCTTGTCGTTTTATAAAAATGAATAATTTAATATAATCTATTCAATATATTCGATATATTTATATCAAATAATATGAGGTTTTAAAAAATATATATATGAAAATTGATGTTCTTCATGTGTAAAGCAAAATACGCTTTTCTACTATATATAAATTAATGTCAAATATCTTATATAGATTTTCTATATATTTGTCATATTTTGTTATTTATGTTATTGTTTTTTTATTTTACTTGTCAGTTTGATTGAGTTTATTTTGTGGTTTTTTTTTCAATGCAATTAGTTGCTTCTTGGTCCTCGGCTACTCAGATATTTCAAGGTCATGATTAATATTTATGTTAAATACTTGGTACATGTATCCAGTTTTTAAGGCTGGGCTACGGATACACGTACTAAACTTTATATTTAGATTTAGGAAAATATTTATCTCTGTGTAAAGAATCTATGTCGAATATAGAATTATGAAATTGTTAATATATAATAAAATAAATGGCATAAATGTGTAACGTTTCGATTGGTTTTATTTTGAAATAAATTCAATATTAAATGGATATAATAACGATTTCGTTCATTTATATCCCCATACATAAAATTGAAAAGCAAATTTTGATATATCGAGTATATTTGAGATACGAATTGGTTGAAATCAAAATATCAGTACACTTTCTGAGAGACGCTTATAGACGTCATTATAATTACTTACCTATTTTTTTATAGAATAGGAAAGCGGACGAGCATATGGGCCACCTGATGGTAAGTAATCACCAACACCCATACACATTGGCATTTGAAACAGAAGGTGGACCAGGATAGCGAAGGAAGTGTTGTGTGCTTATAAACAATATTTATTAAACTGGCAAAGTAACCACTGCTCAAGTTCAACAATAATTATGATCTTTTACTGTAAATACATTGCTATTTATACCAAAGTCCAATAATTTTAATATTGGTAGTTGTAAAAAAAATGATATCACGAAATTAAATAAGACGCATACAGGGATAGACTTATAAAATAAAAATCTAAATACAAAATTTAAGCCAAATCATTTGAGCCATTTCCAAGATAAATGCAATAAATTAATATACAACCTTCTCCTCAAAAGGGAGACGAGGCCTTAACCCAGCAGTGGGACATTAACAGGCTGTTACTGTACTGTATATTATTAGTTCCTCGTAAACCCTAATATTTAATGTGGTTTGCTACTGTGTTCTACAATGTTCAAAGTGAACAGAATAAAACCTACAACTTTCAAACTCTTAGTCAGTCTTATACTATTGAGCTATCTATGGTTTAAAATAAAATATACAAAGTTAGGAATAAATCATAAAAATATATTAATTATGATATAAAGTTGCTTTATACATATTTACTGCGGACAGTTCGCGTGGCTTAGAGACCAGCGCGGCGTCGCTTACACCATCTTTTAATTGGTCATTGAGAGCTATTAGCTTCGACTTACAATGCATTTTGTAACTTGACGCCTAATAGCTCACTTTTAGACCGACAATATGGCAAAGTAACAAAATAAGTATTTTATATTTTATTTTCATCTTAAGGTTTTAGTATTTATTTATTACTTAAACTCATAATGCGTATTATTTTATCATATCCATCCAAAACTACAAATATATATCACAAATTAATTCTCAGCGCAATTTTGAATCAGCTAAGTGAACTTTAACCGAAGATTCCATATCTCTCAATCAGAATAAATAACTGCATTAAAAATCAATAGTATAAAAAAATAAACAATTTAAAATAAGCATTATTACAACCCTTCCTTTTTTTATCCTTAATAGCGAAGTAACAAAAATTGATTCCTCTCGATACCGTCTTAAACAGATCATATTTAGCTCTACAGACCTCCAACAATATCTGATCTTACGAAAGCTATTATAGTCAATAAATTAGATTGAGCTGCAATTAAGAATTGGGCTACATTGTTTGGTCTCCTAATTAACCAAATTAAACCTAAAGTTATGCTTATTCGCCTTCCTAATTTCTGCTAGTTATTGTGGAATACTGGTAGCAGTCATTAATACTGCTAAGCATTTGGGTACAATTTTTGGTGGTAAAATTGCCAAATCATATCAATGGCGTCATATACGCTTGTATCATACATTTTTGGGCTTACTTCCAACACAAACTAAAATTCTATTTTCTTAATCTCATTCGGATACTTATTATTAGTTGTCTTTATCGAGGACGGAATTCTGACGGTGGCGTTTATTGCCACCATAATTCCACGCAATGTTTTGTAAATTAATCATTTTGATTTATATGTACTTATTTAAAAAACCCAATGTAAATAATTCTTATATGAAGGAATAGTGTTGTTATATAATTAAGTATTAGAATATTTACAATCAAATTTACAGTTCTCGTCCAACTACTATTTGTAATTAATTTGAGAGGATGGATGTGAATCCTTCACAGATTTGTATGAAATTTGAAATTTATAAAACTTATAACCTAATTTACCACATATGCTATTTAACACCTGGAATCCCAACCCCTAACACACACACTTATACGTGGGCGTAGCCGCGGGCGGTAGCTTGTTATATCTAAGAATTTGAAAACTGACTTGAGATGACAGGTTCTTCTTATACGTGTATGCTTTAAATAATATTATTATTATGATACTAGTAGTAAATTTGTGAATTTCGGGTTTTTTCTTAAAGAATAATTAAATAAATTACTTAATAACACTACCAATAAAATATGTCGTAACTTATTTAGTTGATATCACTAAGGAAGTATTAAATAAAGTATTCTGTTTTACCCGTCACGTAAGTCCCTACCGATTTCAAATTTCACCACAAGGAAGCTTCGCTATCAAAAAATATATGTTACATATCAATGTTATGTTAACACAGATGGAACAAAATAAATAAAGATCAACACATACTATATATATTTATATATTATATATAGATCTTTAAATAAGAAGAGTATCTTAATGTACAAAAACCTTTCCACTACATACATTGCAACAATTACAACCAATATGTAACAATTATTGTAACAACGTACCAAAAACATCGGTCGCGAAGATTTTGAAAAAAGAGTCATTTCATACCGTAACAGCCTGTGAATGTCCCACTGCTGGGCTAAAGGCCTCCTCTCCCTTTTTGAAGAGACGGTTTGGAACTTATTCCACCACGCTGCTCCAGTGCGGGTTGGTGGAATACACATGTGGCAGAATTTCAGTGAAATTAGACACATGCAGGTTTCTCACGATGTTTTCCTTCACCGTAAAGCACGAGATGAATTATTATCCCAAATTAAGCACATGGAAATTCAGTGGTGCTTGCTCCGGGTTTGAACCCACGATCATCGGTTAAGATTCACGCGTTCTTACCATTTCATGCAAACAACCATATTTAATCTGATGAAATATGACAATGATAAAATCAAAATATTCTTTATTCAAATAGCTAATAAGGAATTACAAATCATGTCACAGGATTAAATTTAATGAAAAGCTACCACTGATTAATTAACACCTCTGTACAAATGGCGAGCCGGTTGGCGTGGTTGGTATTTGCGAAGGTTGTGGATTCGATTCCCACCCAGGACAGACATTAGTGTGCATGAATCCTGAGTTTGGGTGTAATTATCTATATAAGGATGTATTTACAAAAGAAAAGTAGTATATGTAGTATATCAGTCGTCTGGTTTCCATAGTACAAGCTATGCTTAATTTGGGATCAGATGGCCATGTGTGAATAATGTCCTAGGATATTACTATTGATAACAGTGGGACCAATTTGAAACAACATTTAAAGAAAAAATTCAAATCAGTTACAAATCACGGGGTTCTGAAGTAACAAACATAAAAAGAATTCACCTTGATAACCACCGTTATTGAAGTGGATTAAAAAATAAAACAACGTATAGGGTATGAAATTTGTTATCATCGTAGTATGTTATTCTTCGAAAAAGTATGAACGAGTACAATATTAAAAGTAATTGAAATTCAAATATAATTTTATCCAAAGGAGCTTTTACGAGCTTTTGTAACGTCAATTTACAAATCGACCATGACAGCAGCACGCGATCGTGTAACTCGTACGAAATGTTGATTCAACCAAAAACAGCTGACAAAAAATTCAGTATTTCGCTTTTATGCTATTCACATAATATTATGTTATTTAAATACGAGCGATACATTCGTGTGAGCTATGTTCTTCCAGGTGTATTTATTACTCGGAAGTCCAGACGACTCAATGGTTAGAACCGCAACCGAAGATTGCTGTTTCAAGCCCGGGCAAAACAAGTGAATTTTGATGTGCTTAATTTGTGTTAATAATTCATCTCTCCACTTTCATTTACCATCTTCGTGGTAGGACTTTGTGCAAGTTCGTCTGGGTAGGAATCAACCATTCATCAGATATTTTACCACCGTACAGCAATACTTAGTATTGGATGTTCCGTTTTGAAGGACACTTATCCTTCAAAACGGAACATACAGACAGTGTAATTATAGACACAAGGACATTACATCTTAGCTCTCAAGGTTAGCGGTGAATTAGCGATTTACGGTATGATTTATATTTCTTACAATACGAATGCTATGGGTTGTAGTACCACTTACGATCAGGGGACCCATCGTTCGTCTACCTATGTTATAAAAAAAAACATAGTGAGGAAACCTGCATAAAATTCTACTACATGTGTGTAGAGCCCCAAACCTTCTCCTCGAGGACAGACTTTGCCCAGCTCAGGGACATTTTCAGGCTGCTTAACAATAACATAATGGACTACCACAACAAATATCCTTAAAAAACAAAATAAACTAACTTTTAAAATATTAGTGAGAAGTATGAAGACAATGCAATCTTGTATTTTCATACGTGAGTAATTACGCATACAGACGTGTTAGTCTGTCTCAATGCTAGAGCTCCGATGTCACTTCGGCTTGCAAATGCAGACAAAGCTAATTCGAAATCAACATTTCTTTTGTAGCTAAAAATATAACACATAGTCAAAGTCAAAATCTTTATTCAAGAAAGAAGTTTATTGTATTATATTTCCAAAAAAATATAACTGGTTTTAAGAAATATATCAGAATTCAAAACCTTTTTTTATCATCTATAATTTGAGTTACAATAAATTGAATAATATTAAAAATATCATATGTCCTGGGTAATGCCACAGGGCAATCTTTTAGACGACGTGTTTTTATATAAATTTGTAATGCGTATTTTTTATTTTTTATTTTGTATATTATTTGTTAACATTACATTGTCTAAATATATTTTGTTTCTGCGATGTTACAAATTCGTTCCGCATCACATCCTTTCGATATCCGCTGACAGCAATTTCCGCTTATGTAAATTAATGACACTGCATTTTTATAAACAAAAATATAGAATTAAACATCTAAATATTATTATAAAATGGTAATACTAATATTGTATAGATAAACGCTTAATGTATTAAAAATTAAGATAAGCTTAAAAGTTTTCGAATAGGCGATGTTAAAATTGCCAAAATTACCGAGATGACCCAGTTGTAAGAACGTGTGAATCTTAACCCATGAACGTGGGTTCAAACCCGGGCAAGCACCACAGAATCACGTGCTTAATTTGTGATTATAATTTATCTCGTCCTTTACGGTGAAGGAAAACATCGTGAGGAAACCGACATGTGTCTAATTTGACTGAAATTCTGCCACATGTGTATTCCACCAACCCGCATTGTAGCAGCGTGGTGAATTAAGTTCCAAACCTTCTCCTCAAAAAGGGAGAGGAGGCCTTAGCCCGGCAATGGGACATTCACAGGCTGTTACCAACCAAAAAATCTAATGTTAAAATTTTATCACGCTGGCCAACATAATTGTTAAATATACATCAAATCACTCATGAGTTGGAGTTGCATACCATTACCAGCTTACGTAAAGGTCTGAAAATTATTCCGGTGTTCCAATCATTTGATTTTTTTACAAATAACTTTTAAGAAATTAAAATGTTATTTTTATTTTTATACAAACTTCTTCTTTAAATAATTGACAGATAATTGATTTACCTATCAATTATATTGATTAGGTTATGTTCGAATTTTTTTTTTGTTTATAAATTAAACGTGTATTTTGCAAACGATCTTTTATAAAACAATATGTTGGGAACGTAAGATTATCTGGATAGTTTTTTTTTATTTTTTATAGAAAAGGAAGGTGGACGAGCATATGGGCCACCTGATGGTAAGTGGTCACCAACGCCCTTAGACATTGGCATTGTAAGAAATGTTGCCCACCGCTTAAATCGCCAATGCGCCACCAACCTTTGGAACTAAGATTTTATGTCCCTTGTGCCTGTAATTACACTGGCTCACTCACCCTTCAAACCGGGACACAACAATACCAAGTACTGCAGTTTTGCGGCAGAATGTTTGATGAGTGGGAGGTACCTACCCAGACGAGCTTGCACAAAGCTCTACCATCAGTTTCTGACACGTTCTTTATAATATGATTACTAATTTGTCATAGGTTTTATTTGGCAAACAAAAGGGAACCCTTTTTTTCAATTTTCTCATAAAAAGCCGCAAGTATACAAATACTGCATATATTTGGCAAATAAGCCACATGTTGGTAAGTGATCAACCTGCTATACACATTGGCACCGTAAAAATATTCACCATACCTTACATCACCAATGCGCCACTAACTTGGGAACTACGACGTTATGTCCTTGTGCCTGTAATAACATTGACTCACTCACTCTTCCGACTGGAACACAACAGCTATATAGCAGTATTGTTGTTTGGTGGTAAAATATTTTGACGAGCCATTAATTAAACAACTATAATAATGTCCTCCAGACCGATTTCGGCCACGGCGGCCAATCTCAAGAGAGATTAGCCAACTACGCAGGAGATATTATAGGGCAAGTGTGTGCGCAAACACAGATGCACTCTCTATTCCCTAACTCTCATAGTACGATGGGACGGCAATCCGACACGACCGGAAAGAGTACAGGCGCAGACCAATGGCTTTACGTGCTTTCCGAGGCATGGGAATGTACACACTTCCAACTTCCAGACTCCGGGCTGCTACTGTGAATTTTCTGACAGAAAAACCCAATAACTTTTTATTGGCCCGACCTAGGAATTGAACCCAGGACCTCCGGGTCTGCGGCCTTACATCAAGCCACTAGACCAACGAGGCAGTCAAACAACTATAACCAAGTTTACTATATGTATAAACATTCAACAATAGAGCAATCATATAAATAACTGTACATATTGTTATCATAGCATAATGACAGATATTTCGCTGTTCGTTTTATTTTAGCTTATAAACGCTTTTACTAAACAACAGACTGTAAGCAAAGTTTTTCACAAAGCAACAATGAATGGAAGCAACATTGACGACAAACAAACCTACAAAGCAAATACTGCACACGAGCAACTTTTCAATAGGCTAGTTCCGAGAGCAATTCTACTATTTCATAGACACTATTTCATAAACATTATTTCATAGACAATATTTCAGAGACACGTCGTTGCTTTGATAGCAATTTACATTTTAATACGAATATTGGAGAAATTTATACCTAATGTTAGGGTAGTTTATTAATTCTTATCTAATAATAATGGTTATAAATATTTATAAATTTATTATAACTTTTAATTAAATAATAACGTTTTAATTTTACTATTAAGTTTTTATTATTATGTATGGTACATCACGTAAGGTGATTTTTTTTTTATCACTGGAAAAACGCCTTACGCGTTTTCCTCGCGGGAACAGTGAGGGGGCTCGCCAGTATCAAAGGCGCCAAATGCGCACCTTTGATCGGAATACCCACTAAAAAACAGGCGGTACCCTTTCCGTCGTAACGAGGAGCGCCACGGGATCGCTTGCGCATGCTACCGTGACAAAATTATGACTTGAGAAAATGACGTAAAACATTTTTTTTTAAATAACTGAATTATTTCACAGCCTATGTTAAACATTTTGTTCACTAATCTAAACAAATAAATAAAAGTTATGTGTGTGTAATTTCAAAAGAAATGCCTCTTTTAGTGTTTTTTTTTTGTTTTAGTTACCAAAACCAAAATAACCGTCTGTTTTATTTTAGACTAACTAATAATTACATTATTATAATAATGCTGCTAACTAATAATTCTAATACTTTACATTTATATTTCATATAGGTATAATAATGTTTTTAAATAAATTTTCTCTCACATTTGCACCTCGTAATCTTAATAACCATTGCTTACCTTTTTGAACTTTCTATGCTAATTTATTAAGTAATACTATGTAACATTCCTTTTTATTTATTTTTTAATTCTGTTTAGTCATTATTTTATGTGCTTGATTTGGTCTTCTATAATAGAAGGAGCACACTTATTGTAAAACATTATTCCACGATGTTATGTACTCCTAAGTGTGTATCCTTTGTGGAGATCCTTAATAAATAAATAAATATTGATGGCAAAAATTAGATACTTTTATCATCGTCAATAAGTTCAGAAGATATTTCAATAATTTCGTTGTCATTAAAGCATTAATCTTACTATCAATCTTTGGTCGTAACTATTTGTCACCCGTTCCACGATTCAATACACAAAACGAGGGTCTTTTCACATTGAATGCATGCGAAAAACCTTTGATAATTACACAATGACAAATGTATAAAAATATTAGGTGTAACCTTTTATTCTGCAACGTCATTTAGTGTGAAAAGAGGCTTAACTTTCTATTTTTAAAATTGAATGTTAGTATACATATTTTATTCGACTATTTAAAAATGTTATAAAAGGATGTACATTATTTATTATAACAAAATACCTTGATATATATAGCTATGATATGTTAGATTGCTTTTAATATTACTAATATTAAAATATTTATATACGTCGGTATTCATATCAGTTGTAAATGATTTCCATGACACTTGGTGTCAGGACTTTGAACATGTCCGTCTGTATAGGTACCAAACTCTCATCACATATTCAAAAGCTAAAGAGTGATACTTAATATTGTTCTATTCCGGTTTGAAGGGTGAATGAGCCAGTTTTGGTGGCACATTGGCGATATAAGCGATAGTTAAAATTTCTTACAGTGCCAATGTCTATGGGCGTTGGTGACCACTTACCATCAGGTGGCCTATATGTAACATTAACCAATGATGATTTATTGATAATTTTATGCATATTCCTTACTGAATTTCGGAGATATATTTTGTCTCGAAATATTTTAGTGCACAATCTAATACAATATTAATTAAAAATAAGGTAGAAGGTGTAAAGAATTTATAAAATATCGTAAAAAAAATAAAATGAATAAAAATATAAATATGTAGAAACTTTTAATGAAAATATTTATCTTAGTATAATATCACTTTATGTGATTTACGTCTCGGAAATATATTAAAAATTTAAATCTAAAAGTTTATTTAAGACTAACATCAATATAAAATCGTTCCATTTAATGAATTATTGAATGAAGTTTTAAAATACTTTGATTTATTCATTTAAAAGTTATAAGCGTTTCGTTGTTCCGTGCCGCCGTTCAGTCTGAGTGTAGCTTTACTAAAACCGTTTGTCATTAGTCAAATATAAGTAATTAAACAAATCGAGTGTGTCATGACAAATGAATGTCACTATTTTATATGAAAACGACTAATTTGTCAATGTTAGATCTATTAATTGTATCACTTTAACATTATTATATTTATCTTTGTGGCATATAAAAAAAATGTTTTTATTTGATTAAAAACGAGAATATGGGTTTCTTCTTTTAAATGTAATGTGGCTTTCGGTAAAGTAGAATAGATTCACCTATCTTTACACGCCGTGGAAACCTTCAGAAAAGTAGTGGTACCCTTTCCATCTTAATGTGGAGCACCACGGAATCACTTGCGCATGCTACCATGACGCTCTGACGGCCGGCCCGCCTATGCGCCATTCTCTTGGGAGTGTTCCCAGGTTACTGTAAACCCACTTAGTCCTGAATAGATACATCTATCTCAACACGTGTCTTACGAGTCGAATAAGGAAAAATATTGTAATAAGTCCCAATGCTGGGTAGAAGCCTCTTAAAGAAAAGGTTTGGAGCTCATTCTACCACACTACTCTAGTTAAGTTAGTGGGTACACATGCCACGAGATATGTATAGCTTGCCTTTACTGACGAGCATAAGATGATTTATAAACACCTATGAACACCTGAAAACAGACCTTCTTGCTTGGATTTGAACCTGTAATATACAGTTAAAATCCAAGTGAGCGATCTCTTGAAACATCTCGGCTCTATTATATATAGTTAATAAAATATAATATCCAATATATAACAATAAAACGTTCAATATTAAATACACGGTTCATTGCCTATAACCAATATGGCGATATTAAATATTATAAGAAATATTTGTGAAGAAAACAATTGATACAACTTTTTTTTTATTCATATGGTATATGTTTATTTATAAATTGTTCCTGTATGTAACTCGTTATGACTCTATTATTAAATATGTTGGAATATAAGCAAAAACGCCTCAAAAAAGCGGGTTACATAAAATAAAAGAGATCATGAAATAATATTTTTCAGTATAAAACCTTCATGGTTAAAGTGTATTAAAATAACATTCAGCCAGTGTTTGGTTAGGGCGAACGTCAAGCGTTGAAGCATCCCATTACACTGGGTTCGAAAGAATTTCGGGTATCCTGAGTTTTTGAAGGAATCAACTTTACCCATCAATCATATTATGTGACCTTTAACATTTTCACGGACAGTACACTAGACACAATTGCTAAGTAATTATTATGACGTCTAAAATCGTTTGCAGTTCCAGAAAAATGTTTATATTGTTATAAATGATTATATACTAAATAAAAAAAACAAATAATGCAGCGATGATTAACAGTCAGTCAGTTAGTTTGCCAGTCTGCCTTGCTATTTAGGTAAATTACTTTACTAATTTAGTTTTAGTTTTTAATTAAATTATTGTATACAATTTTATATAATGAAATACTCTTCTTTATCAATTCATATTGTCTGACGATCCATTTTCCCTTTTTTTCCTCAATGGATTTCTACGTAAGATAAATCGCTAGGATAACCGAAGTATGATTTTAGCGACTCCGTTCTCGTTATGGAAAAGAGATATCGTTTTCACATAAGACACTAATTTAGTTTAAATACTAAGGTCAATGAACTTACAATATAAATAATGCTTTGCTTATAAACATTGCTTTATTAAACCCTGGTTTAACTCTTTCTGACATTATTGATTTGGCATTTGAAAGAAAAAGACAGCATTGTTTATCCAATCACGCGCTTAACAACGATTCACATAAACACATGATTTAAAATTCGTTCGTGTTATGATAGTTAGTCGTGATATTGATATATATATGACGATTTTTTTATGAAAGGTGACAAAACTTTTTAAGATTTATTTATATATGCATTAAAGAACCTCGTTGGTCTAGTGGCTTGATATAACGCTGCAGACACGGAGGTCCTGGGTTCAATTCCGAAGCCGGGCCAATAAAAAGTTATTGGGTTTTTCTATCAGAAAATTCTCAGTAGCGGCCCGGAGATTGGAAGTTGGAAGTGTGTAAACTCCCGTGCCTCGGAAAGCACGAAACTCTTCCGATGATCTCTATCCGGTCGTGTCCGATTGCCGTCCCATTGGATTATGAGAGTTAGGGAATAGAGAGTGCACTTGTGTTTGCGCACACACTTGTGCACTATAATATCTCCTGCGTAATTGGCTAATCTCTCTTGAGATTGGCCGCCGTGGCCAAATTCGGTCTGGAGGACATTATTATTATTATTATTAAAGAACTAAAATATTTTAAATGTTGTTTGTCAATAAAAAAATCCTTATAAGGTGTCTGCTAGACCAGCGACGCTAGACGACTGGTGGAGTAATTAGAGATTCACATTTAAACATTGTCTTGCACCTACATAAGTAATGCTTAACATTTATTATCGGCTAAGCTAACCTTTTAACCCATAGTATAATCACGCATCAGTTAAAATGGATCGGAACATGTAACATCATAATCTTATTATGAAGAATCATTGCATTTATATAAGTACGACGTAAGTTAATTACAATACACAGTGTTTCTCAACCTTTGGTATATAATTTTTTATAAGATATACAGCATACATGTTAAGTAACAGCCTATAAATCTTCTAGGGCTGAAATTCTCTCCTCCTCTTTGAAAAGCTTATGAGCTTATCCGACCATGCTGATCCATTGAGGAGTGGTGAATACAGCAGAGAGATTTTCATCCAACGCAAATTAAACACTTAATAATTCAATGCTTCAGTGCTTGAACTAACAAATTGTTTTTAAGTTCAAGTGAATCTCGGCTCACTTATGAGTTTATGAGTCCTGACCATGAATATGATCCTGGTATACTTTGCCCAAATACATCGGCCCTAGAAGATGTATAAACTTTACTCCTTAAGTCATCAAAGGGCAATATTTTATCAGTATTATAGCTAAACACAAAAGTAATATATTTTTTTAATAATAGTTAATATTTCTTACATCGCCGGGTGATCACTTAACATCGGGTGGCTAATTTAACCGTCCACCTACCAATACCAAAATAAAAAATAAAAATCTTTGTT
Source organism: Nymphalis urticae (assembly GCA_905147175.2). Taxonomy (NCBI): domain Eukaryota; kingdom Metazoa; phylum Arthropoda; class Insecta; order Lepidoptera; family Nymphalidae; genus Nymphalis; species Nymphalis urticae. Next base: position 2,060,441 of record LR990004.1, on the reverse strand, counting down.
TATTATGTCACGATCATGATATTATAATATTTAGCCCACGTTAATCCACTGCTGAACATAGACATACTATTATGCTAGGCGTTTATTATGTACTTAATATTTATTAAATTGTTACTTTCCTAGCGTTGATTACGTTTCTTTTTACAAATATAATAAAAAATAAAACACTAATTTATTAAGCATATTAGCAACCCCTGCTCCGCCAACGGATGAACGGGGAAACCCTCACCTTGGCCTATGGAAGCTGCACTTCACAACTGACATAATTTATGAATTATTCAATTATGAATCTTAAACTAAAATACATAGGTCATAATTTGCAATGGCAGATATTGACATTGGAGAAAGAGCCATAGCCCAGTACTTAGTGTAATATGGGTTTATTAGAATTGTTTTATGGTCAATGGCAATAGGTTTTAAATCTGCATTGACATTTAAAATCCAATTAGCGTTGACACAATTTTTAATCGAAGATTTTCATAGCAGGCAGGCTGCCTGGCGTCGAGTGATCATTCTGTATAAAGTGAGGTTAGATTTGTAATTGCACTGGCTTATTTAAAGCCGGAACAACGCGTTACAAAGAATTGCTATTTGGCGGTAGATTATAAATGGTTTCTACCTCAGTGATAGGACTCAAGCAGAATTTAAAGAGCCTTATCGTTCGTAGTCGTTAGTGTATATATATATACATATATATTGTTAGCAAATTATCTGTGTACAACGTACAACAACAATGTACAATAGCACTGGCCGCATACAGATCGTAGCTGTCACGGGCTTCTTTTGTTTATTATTACTTTTTAGGCGGGAATTATTACCTGTCAGTGTAAGATATCGGTATATGATTTTTATGGCATAATAAGCTAATTTGAATTGTTCCTTTCATGTCTTGATAAAATGTTGTTAAATCACTTCCGCCGTAGAAATATATTTATATACAAAGAATATGTAATTAACGCTTGTCATATCGATTGTCATATCAAGAAGCAAGGATGGCCTAGTGGTTAGAACGCGTGAATCTTAACCGATGATCGTGGGTTCAAACCCGGGCAAGCACCTCTGACTTTTCATGTGCTTAATTTCTGATTATAATTCATCTCGTGCTTTACGGTGAAGGAAAACATCGTGAGAAAACCTGCATGTGTCTAATTTCACTGAAATTCTGCCACATGTGTATTCCACCAACCCGCATTGGAGCAGCGTGGTGGAATAAGCTCCAAACCCTCTCCTCAAAAAGGGAGAGGAGGCCTTTAGCCCAGCAGTGGGACATTCACAGGCTGTTACGGTATACGTCTTATTCCTTCAGCATGTAAACGCCTAGACATATAGATTTCAGACAGAAAGCCCACAAACAAAAGCATTTTTCAACGTGAATTGCCAGCTTTAATAAGACGTATATTTTATATATTACTTTATAATGGAGCCAAATTGCTCAATGTATAGAATTCGTGAATCTTAAACGGTGATTGTGAGTTTAAGCCCAGACAAGCACCTGAATTTTATGTGCTTAATGAATTTTCATCTGCATCTCGTGGTCGGCAAAAGCAAGCATCATGAGTAATACTGCATGTCTCTTACTTCACTAAAATTCTGCCACACGTGTGCTCACAAGCTATTTACAATACAGTATACCTTGCTTTACAATACAGTATAGTAATTATATATTTAATTTTATAAATAGCTTTAAAATGAGTCTGAAATAAATCTCGTCTATTATCTATAGTTATTTATAAAATTAAACAACAATAAAGCTTTGGAGGAAAACTAGAATTCCTACAGAAGTTACTGTATCAGGAAGTACAAGGAAACGAAACCAAAACACATGATGATTTCCTGGGATAAAACTTTACACAATAAAGAGAGCCAAAAAAAAATATATGGAAAATATATGTAATAAAAAAAAATAAGTGTATGTGTGTATGTGTATATTTAATACACGTGTACAAATTTGACCTTGTTTTAAGTAATCACTCGCGAATAACCTTCATCAAGAGTAAGAATAAAATAGCTTTAATGTAAAACTGTAGTAAATTCGGTAAGGACTCACTTAATTACTCACCCTCAAAATGTTCCTAACCGACTTATGGTGATATACTAATTTGAAGCATGTATTCTAAAAATGTTACAATTCATCCGATCAATGTCGCATATCACTTTTTGACATTTCACGACCGATTTCTTAGGTGTGTCACGAGTTTGTTCTTATAGAATAGGCCAACTGATTACTTTGCTTTACTTTTGCTTTATATATAATAATAATTTATTTATATAACAGTTAGATTTTTGTCAAAAATCTCTCTAAAATTGAACTTTTTATACATAATCGGATCTGTATTAATACTAACGTATGGTATAACGTGTGGTAAAAGTATGCTTTACTGACCGTTATTTAAACATCAATAGCGCAAAGATTTACGGGCAGCCATGCGATGTAAAAGTCTCAGGTTTGATTCTTTCCCCTAGACAGCTTACGCTTGATTGAAGAAATAAATAGGAATAATAGTAGTTCCTTACAAAATTGCGTTATTATTATTTAAAAAAAACTTAAGATTTTTTTCATTTAATTTCATCTTTTGTTCTGTATATTATTATCGTCGTAATATACATAAGTCGGGTTAACACCTTGAATATCTTATATGTTTTATGTGGGCTTAAAAGACCATGAATGGTTTTTGTCTTATTTAATGTATTTCTTAGATTAATCAGAATTAGCATTTAATATTTTTTTTAATAAAAGTCCCAAAATACAGCATATACTATAAATGTAGTATTTGTGTCAGTGTTGTAGCGATACGGAGAAATTAAACATATCGATATGTTGAAAAGCGACGGACTTACATTAATAGCATTAGCGGGCTGGCGAATTAGTGATGTATGTTATTATTAATTTATCGATATTTATTTTTAGTAAAAGTAATCTCCGAATTATTTATCTTGACATTACTATCTTAAAAGACAAATTCATTGTTTGACATTAAAGTTAATTGTCGTGAATTCACTTCTTACTCGTATTTTTAACCGACTTCGACGGAAATAGCCTTATATTTTATATTAAATTTTATCCTAACTATGCTATTTAAGTAATTATTATATTTAAACAGTTGCCATGTATGTATGTATATAAAAACGTAAGGCCAAACTTCTTTTCTCTTTTACTTCTTTCTTTTTTAATTTAAACAAAAAGAAAACATTTCTAAGAAAGTATCAACCCGAAAATTACCCAGGTAAGGGCTTTTTCTCCTCTTAAGAATCTGATTCGGAGCTTATTAGCGACCACGTTGCTTCATATATTAGAACGAAACAACTAGTGAAACACGTGTTATGTATATCTATATATATATATATATATATATATCAACCATTAATAAAAAGAAAAAAATAAATTGAAATGATGAAAAGTTAAAAACCATTTATATTAAGAAATAATTATTTATGTCTACATACTTCAAATTCGCAATACAAAAATAATTAAATATAAATTAATTTGTTTTTATTTTAATAATATCGACAACATACATCACTAGAGACAGCGGCGAACCACTTTGAAAATTCGATTAACGTGTTCACTTAGCATATTGTTGGCCATTGTCCCGTAGAACAAGTTCTGGTGTGGTTTCGTTCGCGATTATTTTTTGTGGCTTATCATGAGTTTGTGGTGACTATTAATTGGTGAGTACCTCTTGTTAAATCGATAAATTTCATAAAAAAAACCCAAAAAACTGTGTAAAAATATTAAGAATTATGGAAAATGGATAAGAAAATATTTGTTAATTTTTCCAAAATATACATTTGTGTACCCAAACGGTCGAAGTTGGATTGTGGAGTTTTGGACTGCAGTTTTTTGTTTCACCTCAATAAGATGTAAATGAAAAAAAAATGTTGCTAGTCTATTTTTTAATACTCTAACGTGATTTTTATATTTCCTTAAATCTGTGTGTGAATTTTGTCGTTTTAATATTGTATATAAGCTGTATATTACGCATTTCATCAGTGACCAATGGATGATTATTAGCAAGTATAATAACAACTCACGTGCTTGTTTATACCCTAAGTCAATATAAAATACATTAAGTTGGCGAATTGCATATATAAAGTACAGTAGCTACCCGTCCTGACTTCGTACGGGTAGCATAAGGGTCTACATGAAACATTTATATCGTAATAATTAAAACTCTATTAGTTTTCGCGACGTGCGCCAGTAGAGTAAAGCTCATTTGGCATGACTTTTCCCGACATCTTCAAAGGTCATCGTTTAAACAAAACCTTAATTATTTATCCACTAAACTTGACTTTGTGTTATAATCGTGATAATAACTCGTTAGAACTTTTCCTTTCGTTTCGTTTCGTTTCGAACGTTTCGTTTTCTAATCTTTGACACATATGTTGATTAAGACTTAAAGCCTGTGCTTACTGTGTTCATTCAATACACGAAGATGCGCCCCACTATTACAGTTTACATTGCATACTTGCACTTTAGCACAGAAATAACTGATTGGGGCGCGTTATCGCAGATTGAACTCCTTACATATTTTGTAGGTAATGCTTGTTTCTTTTGTGATAAGTAAGTAATACTATATTTTATGATAAATAGTTGTAATCTACAATTTTACATTTATTTTCAACTAGCAATCTTGCCACCATTCCAAGCGGTCACAATTTGTACAGTAACTATTTTTAATTTTTCTTTGTATATATTGAAGGCTTTAATGTAAAAAATTAAATGTTCAACTAAAATTCCTTTCTATTACCACCCACAAACATTTCTGAAGTAAGCTCCAAGCCTCATCCTTAAGGGGAGAGGAGGCTTTTACTTAATAGTGATACTACTACAGTAACTCAAATAAAATTAGTTAGTGATGGGTACCTGAATAATGTCATCCACGACAGCCATTCTTTGCGAAGTCAAGCCAGCTGAGCAGGAGATATTGCAGTTTATTATAATCTAGTGTGTGCAAACACACAAATGTGCAAGTACGAGAAAGTCCAAGCGAAGGTTTAAATTTTGATTAAAAAACAAATATGCAATTATTTTACACTGGCCCGACTCAAAGCTTGAACCTTGAGCCTTGAGATCTGCAGCTTTAAAAGCTATCTTCTAGACAAAGATAGAATAGAAGGATTAATTTTGTGTTTGTTATTTGTTTATTATAAACATGACAAATGAATGTGTGTGTGTGTGTTTTGTATAAATATGCCAACTGTTAGATTTGAACCTGCTTTTACAATTGATATATCTTTACTTTTAATTGGTGGTTGGGCTTTGTGCAAGCTTATCTGGGTAGGTACCACCCACTCACCAGATATTGAGCCAGAGTGAGCCAGTGTAACTACAAGCACGAGGGACATAACAAATATTTCTTATAATTCCAATAATTATTGGCAGTGGTGACCATTTACCATCAAGTCCGTCACGAAGTTTGCCCGACTATCTATTCTATAAAAAAAATCTTATCGGTGATCCTGAAATAATTAAAAGAAATTATTAAATAAGATATGTATATAGTTTAAAATGGGTTGCCATTTTAAACAATACATAATTCGAAGTTATATTATATACATAACCCAATAAATACTGGTGGTAGAGCTTTATGCAAGCTCGTCTGGGTAGGTACCACCCACTCATCAGATATTCTACCGCAAAACAGCAGTACTTGGTATTGTTGTGTTCCGGTTTGAAGGATGAGTGAGCCAGTGTATTTACAGGCACAAGGGATATAAAATCTTAGGTCCCAAGGTTGGTGGCGCATTGGCGATGTAAGCGATGGTTAACATTTCTTACAGTGCCAATGTCTAAGAGCGTTTGGTGACCAATTACCATCAGGTGGCCCATATGCGCGTCTGGCTTCCTGTTCTATAAAAAAAAATAGTATTTCTTTATTATGTTAAAACGTTTATTTTAAATCCGTCAATAGAGATGAGGGTCGATTCGATTAGTGCTAATGCAGCGAACTGACATCGGATCCGATATCATAGAAGCAATTTCATAATATAAAATACATTTACCTACATAATACATTATGTACTTACTTATTTAGTAATTTTATGAGATGTGCCTTGAAATGCATCAATCGAATTAAACTATTGATTAATATTTAATTGAAATTTTTTATTCATACGATATTAAGAGCTTATATTTTAGAATTAAAAAAAGAAACAAGAACCACGGGAGTCCAAATTTCGTTTCCTTATGAGGAACGCTTATGTGTTACACCCATACTATTTAGCTGAACATAAACATTATTAACTTAATAATTTTATTACATGGATATAAATGTAAGCTTGTTTTAAAAAAAAAACATTTCAAATTAGTAATTTGTTTCTACAAGAAAAAAAATGCTTTAAGCATTCATATCAGTCTACACCGTCATGTATTGTACAGTAGTTATTTTTATTTGTGGCTTATATATTTAAGGTTTAAACAAAACTTCAAATATTGAATTTATATATGACCAAAATATATTATACAAATCAATTTAAAAATATTTTTTTTTAAAAATCACTGCCGCGTGATATTGTATGCTAAAAGCTATACTTTGTTTTTTCGTATGAAAAAGGAACCAGCCCTCCTGTCACCAGAGACAATGAGACAGGGTATGAAAACTATTAGTTCTCTTCGTATGCTATTACGTAAAATGTATTTTATTTTAGCTATGAATAAATTAATTTATAAATAGAAATATTAGCTATCAATATTATGTATAATCAAATCAATGACAACATGGAGTAAAAATAACAGTAAAAGACAATGGCTGACAAGGGGCACACAACACACTCTTCACACGCGGGTGTAAACTGCGGGCGGAAATTAGTAATAATTAAATGGTCAACATGAAACTTTTGCATGTTGAAAAACTTACCATTCATACACAATTAGCTTGTACGTTTAAGCTGAATGTCGACAAAACAAAAATGATTGAATTAGATTATTGTCCACTAATTTACAGACAATGTAAAACCAGTATTTGCGCATACACTTGTGCACTAAAATATTTCCTGCGAGACAAAATATCTCTCCGAAATTCAGCTAGGAATATGTATAAAATCTTCAATCAATCATCATTGGTTGGTTGGTCGGTTGGTTGCATGATTAACACTTTAACCAAAAGACTTAAGAAAATCGACGTTATTATCAGAAAATAAATTTGGAACATTCGTTCGGTAAGAACATTGGTTCGCATGTTCTGGTAACATCGACACTTCACTTATAAAATTTAAATAAAATTATCCTTAACTTAACTTTATCCGTAACGGTAATATGTAAAGGAACATAGCCTTACATCTAGCAAATTATTCATACCAATACTTACAAAATTAAACGATAAATTTTGGTTTTTCCTTCTTCTGGATTTACGCCAAAACTCGTAGTTCGTTGTTAAATTTCACTTAATTGATATGACACTTATGTTATGTCGTAGTTATTGGTAATTAGCTACAAATTTGGTTTAAAATGTACAGTTTCCTGAAATATAACTTATTGTGCTAAGGTAAATTAAGGTAAATTTGCAAATTACCATAGGTCACGTAAATTTTGTAATATTATTAAGAGAACTCTTAATTTATCCTTACCGAGTTAAGTCACGTAGCTCTATAATTTTTTTACCTGTTTTTCCAGTATTAAATTACTGACACTGCTAGCTGCTGTAATAATAATCCTGGGTTCTATCTATCATCTAATCTATCATTAAAAATATAAAGCAGGTGACACTCGTGGCCTAGGTGTTCGAGGTTTCGTTTGTTTTTGGTTCCTTGTTCCAGCTTCTTGTTCGAGCCATAGCCCTTAAATGTTTTTTTTATAGAATAGGAAGGCGGACGAGCATATGGGCCACCTGATGGTAAGTGGTCACCAATGCCCTTAGACATTGGCATTGGATATGTAAGAGATGTCTACCATCTCTTACATATCCAATGCGCCACCAACCTTGGGAACTAAGATTTTACGTCCCTTGTGCCTGTAATTACATTATCTCACTCACCCTTCAAACTGGAACACAACAATGTCAAGTACTGGTATTTTGCGGTAGAATATCTGATGAGTGGGTGGTACCTACCCAGACGAGCTTGCACAAAGCCCTACCACCAGTAAACGTCCGACTATTGGAAATAAAATATCTTGTTAAGTATGCTTGGGTGCTTATTTCATCATGGAACTCTAAAGAACGTGAGCAAACGGATCTACAAAGCTAGGTTAGATAGTGAATCATTTATTTTTTACAACATTGTAAAAATCAATCATAAAACTCTGTAATTGTTTATGTTTGTAACAACTACCAATCGTTGACATAAAGCTGTATCCATTCCGCTGTTGTAAAAATAAACTCACCTTGAGTTTCAATCTCATTATACCCAAGCAAATCTCTTATAGAAAACGCGCAAAACGAGTACTTGACACGGTTTAATATATTTCTTGTAAGTATTTTTCATATCATATTTTATGTTACAAAATTAAATGAATTATTCAAGTATCCATTTTGAATATAAATGCATCCCAGGCGTAAACAAAGAAGTATTATTTTCTTAATTAGTATGATTCTGATATGTGTAGGTATGGTTGGCCTTTTATAAGCATTTGTAGATGTTACAAGTTAATGAGCACACTTCCTAATAGCATGCTACTTGACCATGTTATGTATGTTATTCGGACCAACAGCTTTAAGTGTGACATTTATAATATACGAGTATATATTTTTTTATAGAATAGGAAGGTGGACGAGAGTATGGGCCACCTGATGGTAAGTCGTCACCAACGCCCATAGACATTGGCATTGTAAGTCGCTTACATCACCAATGAGCCACCAATCTTAGGAACTAAGATGTTATTTCCCTTGGGCCTGTAATAACACTGGCTTACTCATCCTTTAAACCGGAACAATATATATTAATAATAAGTACTGCTGTTTTGCGGTGAAACATCTGATAAGTGGGTAGTACCTACCCAGACGAGCTTGTACAAAGCTCTACCACCAGTAAGGTAGAGCTTTATTGAAATAAAGAGTACTTAAGTATATATACGTAGAATAAATAGTGCTTTGATAACCTTCAAGATAACACTCACTAAGTTACAATATTTTTACAAGACTCGTGAAAATTTATCAACGATTATCTCGATATTGGATTCATCCAATCACTCTCTTTGTGACAAAAATGTTAAACAATTTGTTTTCTATGAATTGTTTCTAAATAAGTTTATCTATCGATGAGCTGTGATACCATTTCGACCCTTATCCAATAATGTTAATAGGTATTAAAATACATTGGCCGTAATTGTTGTAGTAAAAATATGAACAAAAGAATTTAAATCGGACGCCATCTTATCTATTCATTTCTTTATTCATTATAAGAAAGGAGACAAGCAAATAGACTCTGGTATTATGTGTCTCTGTCCAATATAGAATTACACGATTTCACTTACACTTTCAACAAGAATACAGGCATATATGACAGCATAACTGATAAATCGATAGCACCTAACCAGACGACCTTGCATAAATTTCCACCACCAATAAATTTGCCCAATAATGCCTTGAACAGAAACTACTTAAAAAAGAAGTAAGTAATAGTAATTTTTATAGCTATTTCACTGTGTATCAAAAAAGCCATTAGAATTTTAAAATACCCTCATGTTGGCAATTGTCATGTCTGTCCGTCTAGTAGACAATGAATATTACAGTAAATGACTTATTCTCTTTTTTAATTTGTACTAAAATTATAGTAATTAATTAATAAAAAACATTCACGGCTTTTTAATATAACACCTAAAACGTATTTAAATTCAATACAGTTAGTTATTAAAATAAACATATTACGCTTTTAAAACAGTTTGTGAATTCCTTTTAATTTAAAACATTGGTTTTATTAGAAAAATGTATCATAAATATTTATCTAGTAGCTGGTACAGTCTTACTGGTAATAATTTGATCGACCACGAATAAACCTAACAAACCAGAGAATATATAGCACTATCTTTCGATAAGCAATATAAAAATTCGTTGGTATGTAAAAAAAATGGCTTCTTAATTTTGGCTTTAACTTACTCATAATTTGTTTTACATAAACCATAAATATGTAAATAATAATGAATTTAATATTTGAGTTTTGGCAACTTGATAAAATTATAAAATCTTTTGTATATATTTTTATGATTTATTAACTGAGACATGTGTACATTAAAAATAAAGATCTATTTATCTATCTATCTAGAATAGAATATCTATATCGATTAATGCAAAATTAATGTTCATGGGCGAGTGTAGAGTCGGCTTTACATAATGCCACTTCAAAGTCTTGAATCGTTAAAAAAACCTTCACACATATTTTATGCTATAGAGAACAATTTGCAGTCCTTGAAATAAGTTGCTTATTGTATTCCTAGAGTGAAACTGTTTATTTGTCATCTACGCGTAACAGCTATCAATTGATTTTTTCAAACTTTTTTTTATATACTTTTATTTGGTGGTAGGAATTTGTGTAAGCCCGTCTAGGTACCAGTCAATCATCATATAAGACGGACCGGTTGGCGTGGTTGCCTTTCACGCCGAAGGTTGTGGGTTCGATTCCCACCCGGGACAGACATTTGTGTGCATGAACATGTCTGTTTGTCCTGAGTGTGCGTGTAATTATCTATATATATATATATATATATATATATATATATATATATATATATATATATTATTATGTATGTATTTACAAAATAAAAGTAGTATACGTAGTATATCAGTTGTCAGGTTCCCATAGTACCAGCTCTGCTTAGTTTGGGATCAGATGGCCGTGTATGAATAATGTCCCAGAATATTATTATTTTTATTATTCTACCGCCAAACAGCAATATCGTTGTGTTAGTGAAATTACAAGGAAGATAACTTCTTAATTCCCAGGGTTAGTGGCGCATTGGCGATGTAAGAAATGGGTACTATTTGTTAAGACACTAGTGTCTTACAGTGTCAAATGGCAAATGGCAGGGCAATTTGCCAGTCCGCCTTCCTTATCAAATAAAAAAAACATTAACAATACTGTAATGTCAAAATGTATCTTATTTTTATCTACGTCTAGTTTTTTTTTGGCAGCGCTATTAATAAAATAATCTCTGGATCACTAGCCTTATCATGAAAGAAACAATTTTAGAACGTGATGCGTCAGTGCATATGATTGATGTTTTAAACCAAGATTAGCGTGATTCCAGTACGAGCGACGTCTAAACACTATGGTAATATTCTATAAATACGATTCTTCCTAGGATTTAACTGGTGGTCTGCCAGGATTACTAAACCAGATCTCACACATTACCTTAATATAACAATCTAATTTTGTTAACATTTATAAAACAAAATTTTATCTAGCAGAATAGAAATTTTAGAAGCCGTAAGAAATAAGCATTCTTTTCATCGCTAATGCGTCGCTAACCTTGAGAACTAGTACGTTGTCTCTTGTGCCTGTAGCTACACTGGCTCACTCACAACAATAAGCAATTATCGGTATCAATGTAACATAGAAAATCCTTGATAGAAAAACCTTGTGATTTGTAGACTTTAATGCTAATCGAGGCGTGAAGAAGCATCTTGCGGACCATCAATGTTTCCATTTAAAACAAGTACAAAAATAGAACAGTGCAGAGATGAAAAAAATTAAACAATAATCACAAATAATCTGCAATACAAATTCAATTAAACATTTCAACTGTTATTATATACATTATATATATAATAACAGTTGAAATACAACAATCTTAATAATAATAAAAATACAACAATCGTAATACTACATTCTTATCTTACTATTCATTATTATTATTCATTGTTCTTATCACATAGAGTGGGAATACTTGAAAGTCATCATAAAGTCGATACGAGTTCGGTCCGTAAATTTTATAGTCGTTAACAGTCTACTAAAGCTACCGTCTATAATAGAGCGGATATCACTTTTCACAGCACATCCATATTAATATTATAAATGCGAAAGTAATTCTGTCTGTCTGTCAGTTTTTCACGGCTAAGCCACTGAAATGATTTTGAAGAAATTTTGATAGGAAATAAGCTTGAACCCCAAGTATATTGGCTACTGTTACCTAACGCCTGACAGTCCTCCTAATACGCTTTAGAAGCCGCGAGCGAAAACTCTCTATAATTACATAAATAAAATATGTCAAATTCTCTATAAAATTCTTACATAAGGAAAATATTATTCTGGTATATTATTGTGTTGTTCTAGTTACATTACAAGCTCAAGCTACAAGCAATAAATCTCGAAGCACAGATTCAAATTCCGAGTCAATATATAAATACTTAATAAAAAATAAAAAAAAGCCGAGATGGCCCAGTGGTAAGAACGCGCTTGACGTTCTCGTGCTTGACGGTGACGGAAAACATCGTTAGGAAACCTGCATGTGTCTAATTTCACTGAAATTCTGTCACATGTGTATTCCACTCGCATTGGAGCAGCATGGTGGAATAAGCTCTAAACCTTCTCCTCAAAAAGGGAAATGAGGCCTTAGCCCAGCCGTGGGTCATTCACAGGCTGTTACTGTTACTGTATATAAATAATTCAGTTAAACTATAAAGTAATCTTCTATAGCAGACCAGAGTTTGAAACTTTACAATATTAAAATTCCTTGCCTTGTTGTAAAGACCGTGAACATAAGAGAGTAAGATACGCGTTTGAATACTTACTTTGAACTACAAAATCTATTGCGCAGTTAGCTAGCTTCCGTCGAAATAGTTGCTGGAACGAAATCTGTTGTAAGCGGTCACCACCGCCGTAAGAAACATTAATTATTTATGATGCATCGTCGAACATACTAAAATGTCTTTGTCCTCAACACGTTCGTCTTTTAAATCGGAACACAATCAGTTAATTTGTCGGTAAAACTATCGCCCTCGTCTGTCTGCCCGTCAGTAAATCTCAATATAATATCAATGTTTATTCCTAAGCGTGACTAATCACCGTCAAAAGCCATTTTACCTCTACCGATAAATTTTACTAAAATTTTATATAACGCTTTTATTTCCGCTTACAAACGGACAAGCGTTCATTGGAGTCTGGTATTTTTACTTTGTAAACAGGCACTCATGAATTAATTCTGATCAAAGGGGCGATCGCCATATGGGAAAGTCTAAACGACAGGTGTAGTACCTCCGTCTAGTGTTATAGCGTCGCATTGTAGTAGTTTATCCGTGCAGTGACGGAGAAAGAATACATTTCACTGCCCCTTTCCCATGGGTGTCGTAAGAGGCGACTAAGGGATATCATCTGGTGGTAGGATGATAAACATCCGCCTGGCTTGTTACCACCGTACGCATGGTGAAAATCTCGTGAAGTGGCTTGCAGCCGCGTTTCGAGGTCAGCCAGCGTACAGCCAGTGCCCGAGCGAGCATTGCCGCGATGGGTGTTGGTCCAGTGGAGACGGCTGCTGAACCAATGCCGGGGGAAACACGCCTCCACACTTTGCCCATCCCTATCGTGGCAATACGTCGCTCGCTTCACGTCTCTTTACGTGAACGTGGCGTGAAGAGGCATCTTGCGGGCCGGCAAGGCGAGGGCGGCTAGTGCAGAATCTTCTTCCCGACTGTACTGGCCGTCCTCGCGTTTGGACTCTACTACCACTTAACATCAGGTGGAGTAGAGTCATTTGCCCAACCGGCAAATATAAAAAAAAAAAAAAAAAAAAAAAAAAAAAAGTTTTTAATTAATATATCCTCTAATAATTATCTTCTACAATATTTGAACCATTAATTTGACCATTCGACAACAATATGGCATCGTGTTTTTCTCATTTTTAAATGATAGATATTTAATTTTTACCATACTAAACGTATTATTTAAATTTAGAATGCTACGCTTTTGATCAATCGTAATGGCAAAAAATTAAGTCCTATTACGCCCACTCAAAAGAAATATTATTTGTTAAGTAAGAAAAAACAAACTTTTAACTTTTTTATAGAATAGGAAGGCTTAGACATTGGCACTGTAAGAAATGTTAACCATCGCTTACATCGCCAATGCGCCACTAACCTTGGGACCTAAGATTTTATGTCTCTAGTGCCTGTAATTACACTGGCTCACTCACTCCTTCAAATGGGAATACTACAATACCAAGTACTGCCGTTTTGCGGTAGAATATCCAATGAGTGGGTGATACCTACCCAGACGAGCTTGCACAAAGCCCTACCACCAGTGAAACTGATACTGAATATACAAAAAAAAAAATGTTATTCTTTGTAACTGGCAAATTGAATGTTATATTTAATTGATATCATACAGAATATAACAGCGAAATCATTAGGGAATAGTTATCTACCGTTTTACTTATTTAACATTATTAAAATATCAATGAAACATATAAAAAGTTTTACAACATTACATATTAAATTTAACATTTTACATATTAAAAATTACATATTAAACAACGGTATTGTATTAAATAAAAGTATTATCTTTAAACACCAGATATTTATATTTGTGTTTAAGGAAATTCGAAGTCTATAAAAATATTTAAAACAACAATCAGATATTTTTTAAACAGCTTTAGCTTTAAACAAGATCAATGAATGAATAATAGAAATTCTTCTATACATCAAAACAAAGTACTTTAGTTCGTGAGTCAGTTTAAAAATGATTTAAAAACGTAATATATTTCGGGAATCAGACAGATACGAAACGAAATTAGTTCTGCGCGAGATTCGAATCGAAACACATGGAGGAAATCGATTTCACTTGTTTTATAAACAAAGCAATTAAATTTAATCGAATCGTTTTTTAAATAATCGATTATTTTGCTATATAAATGTTTATTGTTTTCTAAATTTTAATAAAATGTAGAGACTAATATCTTATGACAGTGCAGTTATATTGTATGTGTTATTATTAAGTGAATAAATTTTTATTTACATGAATTAGTTAGAAATAAAAAAAAATCAAAATGAAAAAACGGAAAAAGAATAAAAAACCGCGCATCCGATTCGACATGAACATTCTGGTAATTATTATTTTTAATATAATAAGTGCATTATTATATTCAGTACTAATTCTTAAAAATATTTATATTTTATTTAATTTCATTGAAAATTATGAAGACAAAGCATGATGTTTTAATATTGTATACAAGAATTTCGAATTTCTATTTTGTAAAACAATACAGCAGTCCTATTCTATAAGTACCCAGTTTGTGTCTCACTGAGAAGTTGGATTATAATGGCGATACACTATTTGAAAGCATGTCTCATGTAAATTATAATTACTATGGATAATGTCGCATATCAATTTTGTGATGAACTTTAAGTTTGTTTTATGTAATAGCTTAACTGTATGTAATATGTATATTAAAAATACGGTCGTCAGTTCCTAAAGCAACCTAATGTCTGTGTTTATACGTAACACCCGACTGATAGACATATACATAAATAAATGTTTAAATATATAATATACACTTTCATGCATGTATATGCCTGCTAAAATATCGTAACATTAAAACCTCTTCCCGGTGCTTTTGTGACGGCTCGTCTGGTTTCACTAATCAATTATTTATAGGCAAAATTACTCAGTATTGTTGTGTTCTGGTTCAAAGGAGTGAGCCAGTGTTGTCCCTATGCCAGACATAACATATTAAAATCCATAGCTGAAACACGTTAATATCTCTAGACGTTGTATTGTGTTTATACTTCTCCAATATAAGTACTTAAAATAATTTGTTTTCAATCGTTTTTTATTGTCACAACTGATCCAAATAACAAAGTTAAATGTAAATCAGCAACTGTTATTTATGTTTAAAATTTAAATAAAGGACACCAATAATTTGATAGCATTATAATAAACAAAACACTACGTCACAGAACACAAAGAGAGATAGAATTTACCTCAATAGAAATAAATTTAACGAGGTCTAGTAGTTTCCGAGTAATCAGTAAACATGGAACATATTATTGCTTAAGTCCGTTAAAAATATATACTCTAGGGAAAGTTTTATAATAATACTATGTAAGCTGTAATATTTTTTATTATGTTTTTTATAAGAAAGGTTCACTTAAATATATTGATATTTATAAGTGCTAAATATTCTCTATTTGAGCTTTGTATAAAGCGTTCGGCAAAGTTTCCCGGCGCCCCGACCGACGATTTCTTTTACGACTGTAATACATCTAACAACACGCCACACGGTTTTATTCGTGTGTTTATTTAAATATCGTATAAAGTCTTTAACCTATTGACATAAATCATAAAGAACAAACAGAGATTTTTATTTACAGAAAACATTGAATTCTCTTATACTTGAATTCTCGAATACAAGTTTTACTTAGCCACATATCTTTTATACATATTATTCTGTACATGTATGTCACTGAAGTATCCTAAATGGCTGGACCGATAATGATGATATTTTTGGCGTGTTTGAGTTGATCCATATGTTGTTTAGATTTGACTCGATAGGGTCCAGTGACTTTTTAAAAAAATGAAAAAAACTTATTTCACCCGAACTAAATCGGGATAGAACGTTAATATATTAAATCTTAATAATTTTATACAGCTATACACCTTAAAATCCTGTATATGTTTATAAATAAAAATGAATCTCTGTATGTTAGTCCTGTATGCGTACGATGAAACTTTTGTGCAGTGCACAGAACAATTCACCAACATTTATTCTGCGCACTGCTCAATGCTCAACCTTACCTAAAAAATCAATTTATTCCATGGTATCTTAATTTTCCGTCAATATAAAGGTTTTATGGAAAAAGGATGGAATAGTTTTGAATATAAAGCTAGATAAACCTTTTTACGTCTGAACAACGAAGGAGGTTATATGATGTTTATTTATCGTTAAGTTACTATATATTTACTTCATAACAAGGTCACTGGTGACACAAATGGTGGACCAGTTAGCGCCATAATTTTGTTCTATAGAGACGTTTAGAAATTGCGCTACATATTCATTATCTATAATAAATATTTAAGAAAAACTGATTATATGTACAAAATCACACACAGATGTAACGTGAAGTTAATGAAATTGTAAGTTTATTGAAATTGCGTATCGTAACAGCTTAAAACTTGGGTTAACAAAAATAATGCTATTAAAATTTTTAATAGGGTTTCAAGGAAATAAAAAAATATATATATTCCAATAGATTAATTTTTGATCAAAAATAAACTCAATCCACAAATCGAAGGCGTGAACAACACGTCTGAGAATTGTTAGTCAAACAAATCAAATATAAAGCGCAATCATAGTTACTCTTATCATTAAAAATACTTTCTAATTAATAAAACAAAATATTTACTCAACTAAATAAAATTGGTGTTTTGTATTGATATTATTTTTATGTTTTAGTTAAAAATGAACCGCGGTTCGAGAGAGGAACTGCTTGGCAGTTCGCACGAGGCTGTGCGGAACAGCACAGTCGACCTGCACAGTTTCCAGGAGAAACCGCTGACGAAGGAAGAGAAATCCTTCCTCTTAAATGCGGATAGAGGAGACTACGTCACTGTCAAGAGGTGAGGTTGTTTTATTTATCACTAGCTGCTGCGCGTTCGTCCGAGTGAATCGGTTTTATTAAGATATTAGATATTTAAAAAAATGCGTTATCGTGTTCTGCTATTCCGTTTTTAAACTACATTAAATTTTACACAGACACACGGTTTCTACTGCTTCATTATATGTATAAAAGATAAAATAAAAAAAATATTTTTATCCGATTTCAATGAAAATAAGCCAACAAGAAAATCTGTTTAAGAGTTTCGGAGATTAGCGTATTATCAATTACCTAATAACTCTAAATTACTGACGTTATAATAAATGCCATTGTAGTAGTTAGCCTTCGTGATGCTGCTTGAATCATCTCTCAAAGATGCAGAGGCCTACGTTGTCGTAGATTCAATGTGGATTCTTGTTTACAAAACCTAACCAACAATATTATATAAATTATACGTTTAAAGACGGCAGGGCACTTTTCTGATGGTACACATAAATAAAAGTAACAATGCTTCTGTGCGGGTTAATAGGAGATACGCGAGAGATTTTCATTCCCCCTAGGCAAATTTCCTCGCCATGTCATCTATGTACTTCACATATATCGAAGGTATACAATCATTAGAAAAAACGTAAAGGTAAAGAAACGTAAAGGTGAAAAGCGCAGTCAATACCACTAGCCTTAATTAATGATTAAAGTGTGTATTAACTTAATATCAATGAGTGAATCAGCTTAATTATAGGCATAGGTTATATAAGTAAGTATTTAAAAAAAGATACTCAAAATGAATATTCAAACATAATTCCAAATAAATATTTCTAAATATTTTTGTATTTATGTTAAAATTTTGTAGTCATTTAGCTTAAAACTATTTAGTATTATTGTATATAAATTATTAGCATAAAAAAAATCATTATCCTTATTACTCTTACGAATTGACGGTGGAAGGAATGGAGATAGATTTCTCACGATGCCTATATCTTTTGACGAAGGTACCACCACTGACCACTTACCACTGTGCCTATATGCTCGTTTGCTTTCTAATCTGTTCCAATATATAAAGTAAACAGTTTGTTTGTTGGCTTATGTGAATTGGCTTTATAATTCAGCCTTATTAAAGAAAAAATAATCATTTTTTAATCCAAGACAATTATATTAGTACAATATACCAAAATTGATTAAACTTCTTACGAAACCTTTTATATCAAATCATCAAATACCAGCTTAATAAGTCTTGTCTACACCTAAATTATAGTATAGCATAATATATCTTCTTGTAGTTTCAGCGATGTTACTAACGAAGCTATAATTTAAAGGTTACCATAATTGAGTTAAGGACAAATATGTCGTAGCATTGAAGTGGATTGTACAGCTTAGCATTGCGCATCCAGTGGATGCTAGGCTATTTCATATAATTCGGCAGCTGTTGCTAAGTCGCAGCAAGAATCACTACAAAAACTAATCCAGTTTATTGGACTAGGAACCTCTGAGTTGAGTCAAGGGAGGTCAAATTATATTCGAATTTACTTTCATTTCTACATATCTAATAAATATACAAATAATATAATAAAATTGCTATGGATTCACGAGAAAATTGATGAAATTGGTTTCACTAAACTATACGTACAAAGATAGACTATAAGAGAAATTGAATCAAACATATATTATACGGTTATTTGAACATATCACAGAACATAGTGAAATCAAATTTCAATTATCCTGTTTATATAAATATATATTATATTATATGGAATTGTAAACCCTGATTGTTTTCTACAATAAGAAATTCTAAATCGTTTCGAATGTTTTATCTTATATCACTAGCACATGAAATTTACGCTAAATTACTATCGAGTCTAAATTCAAAGCGGGTAAGAGGGCTCGTCTGGATAGGTACCACCCACACATCTGATATTCTACCACAAAACAGCGGTACTTGTATGGGTATTTACGCATGAATCTTAACCATCGTTGGTTCAAACCCGGGCTCGAACCACTGAATTTTCATGTGCTTAATTTATGATTATAATTTATCTCGTGCATGACGGTGAAGGATAATATCGTGAGGAAACCTGTATGTGTCTAATTTCATTAAAATTCTGCAACATTCCTCCAACTCGCATCGAAGCAGCATAGTGAAAAAAAAAAGAATACTGTTGCTCATTTTGGGCCTTTTTATTGAAAACGTGTTTGATGATAAGAAAATTGATCCGGAAATTGCTTTGAGATATTTCAATAAATATGTAGCAAAATTAAAAGTAAACCGCAAGTTAGCAATTTAACTTTTATATATAACATAATCTAGTGACCGAAGGAAAAAGATTGAATTGTTATTTTAAGATAAATTACCTTATTTTTCAACTAATTTACAATTCTCACAAAAAAAATTATAGTTGAATGAGAAACCTGAACTTCAAAAATTTTATTTAATGAATAGACTCATATTTGTAAAGGAAAACTAAATCAAGCTCCATTTGAGCATTTTTAATTTTTCATACATCAGATATTCCTCATATATTACGTAACAACCTGGCTTTTCATGAGCACTACATAGATTTATTTATTTACTTGGTTTAACAGCAGTTGTTACATAATTACATAAAACCTTTAATGAAATAATTCAAGTGTACAACTATTTAAGATTTAAAAAAAAATCGGACTGTGTATTGCTGTTGGCCCTATTGGCCTCTACAGCGCCACCGGGGGGGAGGGGGGTGTTGGGCGAGTTGAACTCAAGCCGGATATTGGGAGCCACATAAGGAGCACAAGAGAAACGGACCTAAAGGTGCCTCCTGTGAGGCCGGACCTCGGCTTAGGACGCCGTTGAAGTCGAGATATTTGAGATAAACATAGCATGCTTAATATTTAACCTATAAACTAAAATTTTAAAATGGGTGTTTGAATTAAAAATAATCAATAGTATTTTTTATCCTTATACATTTTACCTTCATGCATTATTTATATGTAACTTTATAGATACACATTGCACGCCATGGAAGCTCGAAAATCTAATGTTTGAATGAGCATAGCTATATAATTTATTACAAAGAGATAATAAAAGAGTCAAAAACAATTACGATATTAAAAAAAATGCTCAAATGCTATATTTAATTAAATGTTTGTCTTTATTAATCAATTTAATAATTACTCTTTGTGCTTTTCTATGCATTGTTTCGTTAAATTGTTTGTCGTTTTTAATATTATTTTAAGATTATTCACATGTCATATATTTGATTTAGTCTAATTTAATATAATTTAATGTGATTGATTTCTTTTGATTAGTGTGAATTTGAATTGTTTTGATTTAATTCAAATTTTATTTTGATTTAATTAATTTAGATTTTATTTAAATAATTTTAGTTTAATTCGGTATTATAATTTAATTCGAATTAATCTAATTTATATATAAAATCTGTAAAATATTATTAATGTAATTTTTGTCTTTTTACTGTTATTTAAAGACTTTTTTGACCACCACATTGTATAGTAGGAGCAAAAAGCGGACTGCCTGAAGGCATTCTCTACCTAACCTTTAGGCTAAGCAGAAATCCGTGAAGGCGGTAATTGAAAATCAGAAATATACATACATACAATTAAAGACTCAAGTCAACAACTAAAAAGTAAAAACAGAGCTGTAATATATATATATGAATAAGATAAATATAAACATATAAAGGAATTGAAATATAAAATAAGTTGTCACCTCGAATAAAATTTGAATTTGTATATCTTTTAATTTGTCATACTCCATAAAATTTTAAATAATATTTAATTTTTATTTTTATTTGTTATTATTATATTCTGCTATGTATTTTTTATTGAATAATTTGTGAAGACTTTATTTGTCTATGATGTTTTCTTAATGTGATAAATATTTTTGTATGTCAACTGTTTGTCTTCCTTGATTAAATAATATATATATATATATATATATATATATATATAATAGAGTATTATTGATGAAGATAACTAGGAACTTTCTGACACAATGTGCTCACAGAGACGAGTCATTTAGTCAGTATTATATATTTATTGTGTTATCATGTTATAATAACAATTACTATTGTTAATGATAAATAAAGATTTCTAACCAAATAAAACTCTTTTACATAACCAGGTTGATTTTAAATTAAAAAAAAGGCTATGGGTTTTCGATCGTTATAAAATTTTATTTAATTAATTTTATATTTTCTGATAACGTCACAATGTTTGTTTAATTTTTTTTTATAAATGATTACTCGAACGTCTCACTATTATATTTTTATCGTATTTTATATATCGTTTTGATCCGAATTGATAACATATTATATAATTTTCTCAGGTTGATAGAAGTGTATGCGAACAAGCCGGAAATTCTCGACATAAACTGCGTGGATCCCCTCAACAGATCAGCCCTCATCGCCGCCATCGAGAATGAAAACATCGAACTTATTAAACTCTTGCTCGGTTCTGGGATAAAAGTGAAGGTAAGGATATTAAATAACTAGGCTCGTTAAACATTAAGCTAAATAAGAATATAAAATATGAATGTTTTTATTTTTCATATATGTTAGTTAAATCAATGAGACGTATAAGAAAAATTTTAATTCTATATTTGTACATAACATGGTCTTAATTCTAAAATTTCTACCTGTATGTGAAAATTAAATAATTTATCAAAACACAATTTACTCAAACATACGAATACACATATCACATACTCGTACATAAGAAACATTCTAGAAATTAGTAACAGCCTGTGAATGTCCCACTGCTGGGCTAAGGCATCCTCTCCCTTTTAGAGGAGGAGGTTTGGAGCTTATTCCACCACGCTGCTCCAATGCGGGTTAGTGGAATACACATGTGGCAGAATTTCACGACATTTTCCTTCACCGTCCAGCACGAGATGAATTATAATAACAAATTAAGCAGGTGGGTTTTAACTCACGATCATCGGTTAAGATTCACGCGTTCTTTCCACTGGGCCATCTCGACTTTTTTATAAACATTAGAAAATCATTTAAGAAATATTAGAAAAAACAATATATATGAGATATGTTTACGTATTAACGATCACGTGATATAATAAAAAAATATTATAAGAAAAATTAATTAACTTGACGTTTAAAAGCGTCATGTGAAGCAGCTTGCCTTTGGACCTTAGTAAATTGCTCCAACGGAGTGCCACAGTGAATGAGTCAAATTAAAACTGAAACTAATATAGGCGTCAATAGCACGATGGTTTAAGGGACGCTTAGCGATGTAAGTCAAATAGATACCATATCAAAACACAAAAAAATAGTCCTTATAATGAAATATATTTTAATTTTTTTAAATATATATACTCATTTACACCTTATATATGAAAGATATAAAACCTCTTTTTATATTCTCTTTCGATCTTCTATGAAACAAATTTTATATACCTAATCTCGTCAATCGATGTCTCGGTCGACAGTCGTTACACTTAATTTGTAAACACTTTTAGGATAGTTTTAAAACAACATCAATGGAATTTCTTAGACTAAACAAACTTACACGCCATATTAAATATTACATATAAGTCATCAATACCCGGTTATATTTAAAAGTATATATTTAAAATATATATTTAAAGTATATATTTAAAAGCCGAGATGGCCCAGTGGTAAGAACGCGTGAATCTTAACCGATGATCGTGGGTTCAAACCCGGGCAAGCACCACTGAATTTTCATGTGCTTAATTTGTGATTATAATTCATCTCGTGCTTTACGGTGAAGGAAAACATCGTGAGGAAACCTACATGTGTCTAATTTCACTGAAATTCTACCACATGTGTATTCCACCAACCCGCATTGGAGCAGCGTGGAGAGGAGGCCTTTACCCAACAGTGGGACATTCATAGGCTGTTACGGTTACCCGGTTATATTTAACAAATATTTATTGTACATCAGTAACCGTTCGTTGTTTAGTAACGTGCCGTTCATATCGATCACATAAATGTTTGCTTCATAAGCGAATTGCGAATTCAAAATTTTAAACGCCTCGTAAACGATCGTTTAAATAATTAAGATTAGATTATTAAGAAATAACTGGATAATTAATTAAATTTACACATAATACAGACTTGTTATTAGTTGTTTTTTTTTAATCACAAACTTCTGTAACAAAGGATATATTTGATTTTAGTAATAATAAAATTTCAATATAAAATAATGGTATTTAAAGCATACCAGATGAAAAAGTGGAATAACTGTTTTTCATTGTTCATGTATGTTTGTATGTGCTCTTATAATTACAAACTGAATTACAAACGGTCGAAGCCGCGGGTAAAGCAATTCAATCCATAACTTGCATTAAAACACATATATATAGAACTATACTTATTGGTTTAGCTTGGTATTAAAACAACAAACTTTACACAACAAATTACATGAACAACAAACTTTGATACTTGACATTTTCCAATACAGCACGAATTGTAAACGAAAACAACATTTTATTGAAAAGTTGTATGAATGCATTCATTCTTTAGAATTCATATTTAGAAACTACGCTTTCGCTCAAATGAAAGGTACTTGTAACTTTGCACTTTTATATAAAAATTGCATAGTTAGTTCAAACAACAAAGACGTGCCACACAATTATAGCTTACATTACACATTCGCACTGTAACGATTGGAAAATAAATGAGTGGGGCGCGTCGTCGTGGGTTGAAATATTTATCCCTTCCTTCTACCAGCAATAAAGCGATGTTGTGTTAAGTATTACTGCCAGTAATTTAAGACCTAAGTACCTAATAAATCATATTTATTGCAATAGATATTTTATAAATAAGTAAAATAATTCTAATTCTGAAAACTAGTCGATTTTAAATAGTAATTGAAGATTTTCTTAACAAACTTGCAACTTGCAACTCTTAAGTTAAGTATACACTAGCTAATCCTACCGGTTTTGTATCCGGATTTGCGTAAAATTCTTTATTTGTGAGCGTCTACGTCGCGAAAACAGTAACTGTAACAAATTTCAAGTCAATCGATTGGATAGTTCAGGAGATCTCGTAATGAGAGGTATTTCATACACACTTTGATAATAATAACATTAGAATAAGATATTCAAAATAATATTCAATACAGAACAGACGAAGCGCAGTTAAAATATATATATATATATACGGGCAGCCAGGTGAGTCCATTGATAGCAAGTAATCATCAATGCGCATATAGATTGGAAATAAGAAATATTACCATTCTTACACCGTAAATACTCCAAACCAACAATACAATACCAACCGTAATATCGAAATGATATATCCCAGGCGCCTCTCACTAACGCGGCTATCACGAAACCGTGATGGTCCAATAGTTTAACTACTAAGACGTGAATCTTAACGATTACGACAAGCACCACTGAATTGAGTTTTTTTAAAAGAAAATACTAGCATTGTATTTTTTTTTTTTTTTTTTTTTTTTTTTTTTTTTTTTTTTTTTTATATTTGCCGGGAGGGCAAATGACTCTACTCCACCTGATGTTAAGTGGTAGTAGAGTCCAAACGCGAGGACGGCCAGTACAGTCGGGAAGAAGGTTCTGCACTAGCCGCCCTCGCCTTGCCGGCCCGCAAGATGCCTCTTCACGCCTCGTTTGAAGGAACCCGGGTCGTAAGAGGAGGGGAATACGTGAGCTGGTAAGGAATTCCATTTCTTAGAAGTGCGACAAAGAAAGGAGTTGCCAAATTTCTTTGTGCGCGATGGAATTGATGCCACAGTTAGTCGGTGACATCGAGAGCCAGCACGCGTGGACTTGTGAAGGAAGGGGGAAGCAGGAATTAGGGAAAATAATTCCTCCGAACACTCGCCGTGATACAGTCGATAGAAAGCGCTCAGCGCAGCTATCTCTCGACGCAATTGTAAAGGTTCGAGGGTGTTAGTGACCTTTACGTCGCCAATAATGCGAACTGCACGTCGCTGCAACCGGTCCATGGTCTCAAGAAGGTACTTAGCGGAGCCATCCCAAAGGTGCGAGCAATATTCAACGCAAGACCGTACCTGTGTTTTGTACAGCAGGCACAGTTGTTGTGGCGTGAAAAAACGCCGCACCTTGTTCAGAACTCCGAGTTTCCGTGAAGCTGTTTTTATCACAGCCTCGATGTAATCCCTTGGACTAAGGTCGCAACGAACGTCCATCCCCAGCATGGCGATTTTGCTTTGTATCACCAGCGGAGTGCCACAGAGGGAGGGAAGAGGGGAAAATGGTGACTTTTTTGCTGTGAGAGCGCATACCTGTGTTTTCTTGGCATTAAACTCAACAAGATTATCTGAGCCCCATTTGGCGATAAGCTCTAACGTCCTATTGAGTTCAATGACAAGATCCTCCCGCCTTTCCTGAATTTCCGCTCGCCCAGCCACTGCGCGTCCGTGGTATCCACCATGCACTGTACTATCATCTGCATAGCAATGAATGTTCCCGAGAGAGAGCATATCATTGATATGCAAAAGAAACAGAGTGGGAGATAGCACAGATCCCTGGGGGACCCCAGCATTCACTACATAGAATTGTGAAGCGCAACCATCAACTAAAACACGAAGGCTGCGCTTGTGTAGGAAGCTGGCAATCCAGGTGCAAAGCTGAGCAGGCAGACCATATGCCGGCAGCTTGGAGAGAAGACTTCTGTGCCAGACCCTGTCGAAAGCCTTGGAGATATCGAGGCTGACAGCCAACGATTCCCCATGCTTGTCGATAGCTTCACCCCAGAGGTGTGTTACGTACGCTAGAAGATCACCTGTAGACCGTTTTGGTCGAAATCCGTACTGACGATCATTAATTAAACAGTGATCTTCTAGGTAATGGATCAGTTGGTTGTTAATAATCCGTTCCATCACCTTACAAAGTACTGAGGTGATAGCTATTGGCCGATAATTTGCCGGGTCAGACCGATCCCCTTTTTTGGGAACCGCTTGCACATTAGCTCTTCTCCAAGCCTCCGGCACACATCCCGAAGAAAGAGAAAGTTGGAACAGGCGCGTTAACACGGGAGACAGCTCCGCCGCGCACTTCTTCAGCACTATGGCTGGTATTCCATCGGGACCGCTAGCTTTCCGTACATCAAGTGATTGCAACTCCGCTCGCACATCACGCTGCCTGATTTTGATGTCAGGCATCGTGTGGCCACAAGAAGGTATTACTGGTGGCAGAGCACTACAATCATCGATGACGGAGTTGTCGGCAAAGAGTTTAGCCAGGAGATCAGCTTTCTCTTGCGGGCTGTGAGCTAGCGATCCGTCCGGACTTCTGAGCGGTGGCAGCGAAGGTTGGCAGAAATTGTTTTGCACAGACTTGGTCAGACGCCAGAAGCTACGGGAGCCCCGAGGATGTGAAATAAGGTCATGACC
Organism: Nymphalis urticae; assembly: GCA_905147175.2. Lineage (NCBI taxonomy): Eukaryota > Metazoa > Arthropoda > Insecta > Lepidoptera > Nymphalidae > Nymphalis > Nymphalis urticae. The sequence continues at coordinate 2,033,637 of LR990004.1, read as the reverse complement.
AATCTGTACAATGCGCTGTGCGTCCGCTCTCGTGTAAGCCTTCCTACAGGACTTGGAGTTTTTATTGTAGGTTGCTTTCAGTGAGTCAATGTTAGATGCCCCGCTAATGCAGCCATTGATCCACTCGCGATATGCCGCCTGCTTAGATGATACAGCGTCGGCACATTCGCGAGTGAACCAACGGTTACGCGCACCCCTACTGTCGAGATCTGAGCTAGGAATGTAGTATTTCATTCCCAACATGATCTCGCCAGCAACAGCAGCGGCACTAGCTGTCGGGTCATTCCCACTGAAGCAACGTTCCTTCCAAGGGACTGACGCATAGTAATCGCGCATACCGTCCCAATCTGCCGCCTTGTAGTGCCAAACGCGACGTTTGCATACCGCTGGTGGCGGCAGCTTGGCCTGTGGCACTTTGGTAGATATGAGGCTGTGATCCGAAGAACCAAGTGGAGCTTGAACCACAACCTGATATTCCACCGGGTGAGAAGTTAGCAGAAGGTCCAGTAGAGAAGGCGCTTGCCCATCAATGTCAGGGATCCTGGTGGGCTGATCAACCAGTTGGGTCAAGTCATGTGTGAGAGCAAAAGCATGAGCAGTCCTCCCAGCATGGTCAGTTTTGAGGGATTTCAACCATGATTCATGGTGAGCATTAAAATCCCCCAAAAACACCAATTCCGCGTTAGGAAACTGCTCTTGCGCAGCATCTGCCACCCGACTAAGATGGTCGAATAATCGGCTTGAAACCTCCATGTGTAGGATGAAAATTTGACACGTGTGTATCCGACCCGTATTGTCTCTTTCTTATCAAAAGGAGAGGAGGTCTTAGCCCAGCTGTGAGGCATAAATGGGGATACTTACTCACCTGTCATACCGTAATTCCAAAATACCTATTTGTGATGTTTAGAATATTTAATGTTGAATAACTATTAAAATTGGCTTGCACATATTCATGGTTACATCTTTAATCGCACAATCAGACCAGATTCATCACAAAAGAAGCATCATTCGGGCATTTCTACGTTAAACAACAAATCCATATTTATTGCCTATTGAGATTTACAGTTAGAATCATAAGATGGTGGTTATGGAAATTTATTGGGGAGGTATTGATGTAAACTATCGGAGAAATGATTTCCCAGAGGGCTTAGTATATTGAAATATATTATTTATTTTTATCTTTTGTTCTTTGAATACTTTTCTAAATGTAGATGTGACGAGAAATGGGAACTTACATGCCATGCCCCTTGTGCCTGTAGTTATTTGGCCACTCAACCTTTAAACCGGAACACAACAATATTGAATATTGCTGTTTAGCGGTAGAATATCTGATGCGTTATTGTTACCTACCCAGACGAGCTTGCACAAAGCCCCAGTAAAGTACTAGATTTTGGTATATATATATTAATATATAAGTAATTTCACCCGATTTAAATTTACATTATTGACTTGACAGACGTGAAATTCATATTGTTCTTAATATCTACATATACTGTTCTGCTCGCAACAATTTAATAAATAGCAATTTTATTATGTCTTTATAAAATTATCATTTATGTAATATAAATACGAAATTTGTCTGCTGTCATTCGTTATATATTTATGATATAAATATACTGTGAGCAATATCACATTAATTAATATAAATGATAACAACATAAATGATATATTAGCGTGGAGATTTTATTAAGTTTTTCTGTTGAAGATTCTCAGTAACAGCCCGGAGTCTGTACGTTGGAAGTGTGTTCACTCCCGTGCCTTGAAAGCAGGTAAAGCCGTTGGTCTTGTGCCTGAACTCTTTCTGGTAGTGTCGAATTATCGTCCCATCGGATTATGAGAGTGAAGGAATAGAATGTGCATGTGATTGCGCACACGCTTTTGCAATATAATATTACTGGCACAGTTGACTAAAATCACTTGAATTTCGCAGTGGTCATTATTGATTCTAATTACATCTAATTAAATATAATTACGTTTATCAAGAAGTGTGGCTGCAGTCACACTTTCGAATTCTCACGGACTTTCCGGTCGTCAGAACAATCAATGTTAATTATAAACGGCTTCTAGTTATTGGTTCATACCGCTGGTTCTCTAATTTCGATAATGCAATAGTAATAACTGCGTCGTTGGTCAGGAGGAAACATTTCTAATCTGCGCGATTTGAAGTCATTACAGACAAATCACCTAAGTACCTACATCCAATAAATTACTATAACCAAGGCCCAATTTTATGTATATAAGTTATAATATTAACTAAATTTACTAATGTCTATCCATTTTCTTATAAAATGCTACCCGCACAAAACATTTACTTGATGAAAAGTAATTCTATAATATTAGTGATCAATATACGTCACTAGAATTCGTCATATTAAAAAAAAAAAACTTATTCTATTATTAAAGTGCAAAGTTATTGAAAATGTTTGCGAAGAGAATATGTAGAGACACTTTTTATTATTATATTCCGTAAAGAGTGAGTGAGCAATTGTAATAGGTATTTGGTTCCGCCTGGGTCACCATCACTCATCACTATCGTGAACAGCAATACATAGTATTGTTGTGCTTCGGCTGAAAATGTGAATGAGTCAATGCAACTACAGGAAAAAAAAACATATTACACTCAACGTTAACATTTCTTACGACATCTAAATATGTATATGGGCGGTGGTGACCACTTACCACCAGGAGGCCCCCTAGCCCGTCCGCCTGCGTATAATATATAGAAGAAAGAATTATACACATAAATAAGTACATTAAGCTCTGTTGTAGTCTCCACAGAAATTTTGTCTGTGTCTTTGGTCTTTCTATTAGTTAGAGTTTGGTCGTATGTATGTGCATATTTTCATTTGCAGACAGCATCTCAATAAAAATTTTAGGATTGTAATTTTACTTTACCTTCTTCTTGTCCTGTATCATGATGTTTAATATTTAATATTTTCTATCGGTATTATCGCGATATTATAAATAATTATATTTTTTGCTGTAACGTCTCGTAACTTGGTAACGCATTAAAGCATCCATGCATCCTTAATTCGATACTCGGCGCGAAATATGGAGACATTTCACATTCCATGGACATACTAGGTACCGCTCGCGGCTACGCCCGCGTGTGGGGGTGCAGGTATTAGGTACTTACGCCTTACTGTAACGCTGACAACCTGTATAGCAAATTTCATGATGCATAGTTGAGAAGAGAAAGTGTAACAAACTAATCAACCCAATTACGCATTTATGTGTAAGTAAAAGGCTGTTTATTTGATACATAATATGTTTTTTTCTTTTGTCAGTATAAATAATTGCAACTAACTTTTAGGCATTTTAAGATATGACTATAAAACTATATGTTATTAATATATGTCGCTCTCGCCTAAATTTGAAATGATGAACATATTTCAATGAAGGCATACAAAAAAATAATTCAACTGGCATATGTGATTATTTCATTATTGTGTGAACAAAACTGTTTACAAACAATATCAAGCATAATTGTACAGCTGTCGCAAGAAATTACCTTGAGAACGCTAAGAAAATGCGGTTAGTGCAGTAATCATGTTGAAAATAAAAGTATTATCTTCTAACTCCGTCCAGTATGAAATGAGACTACCCAGATAACTTGCCAGCATCCTATAAAGAGGTTTTATTAGAGCCTAGAGCTTGCCTGTAATTGTATTAGTGAGAGCGGGGTCACAGTAACCGTTTTAACTCATAACACATGATATGCGTTAAGATATATTTTTTAAATATTTTATCTTGAAACTAAAAAAGATTTTTTTTAAATATAAAGCGAAGACCGAATAATATACAACACAGATAAAAAATATCAAATATCCGTTTAACTTTGTCTGTGCTAATATTATAATGAGGAAATTTTGTTTGTTTGTCACCGATTAACTCAACTAATGAACAGATAAAAAAAAAAAACATAATTAGAATGCTACTTTATTGAAATGTGATATAGGTTATATGTTATTTTAGTTATAATAAGACATAAACATACTAGGAAGAAGCCATGCCAGACATTAATAAAAAACCATCAATCAAAAAGAGAGCTATATACACAAACTATATTATAACGAACATTTATTAACGAATTTTAAAATACTAATAAAAGTAATATTTTATTCGTATTAAATGTAGTTAAAAATATTACTATAATTTATTTCTTGGTATTTATAAATTGTAATAACAGACTACAAATATCCCACTATTGAAGTAAGGCAGCCTCTCTTTTTTTAGGACGAGATTGTGAAAGATATGCAGGTTGCCTCGCGATGTTTTCTTTCACCGCCAAGCACAAGATGAATTATGAATACATTTTAAGCGTTCAGTGAAGCTTGCCTGGCTCCAAGACGGCAACCTTCGCCATTCGGTCGGTCATTCACGTGTCCTAGCCAATTGACCATCTTTAATAGCATTATAACGTCCAAAAAGGGCTATCACCCTTCACGTAATAGCTCATTTAATTTTATAAATATATTTAGCATCCACAACTAAAACTGATTTTATAAAAATCTCGAATTGGTATTTTTTAAAAAGAACAACAGTAACAGCCTGTTAATGTCCCACAGCTGGGCAAAGGCCTCCTCTCCCTTTTGTGGAGAAGGTTTTGGAGCTTATTCCACCACGCTGCTCCAATGCGGGTTGGTAGAATACACATGTAGCAGAATTTTAATGAAATTAGACTAATGCAGGTTTCCTCACGATGTTTTCCTTCACCGTCAAGCACAAGATGCATTATAAACACAAATTAAGCACATGAAAATTCAGTCGGCTTGAACCCACGATCATCGGTTAAGATTCACGCGTTCTAACCACTAGGCCATCTCGGCTTTCCAAAAAAAAGAACACCAAATACCAAAGTGATGTAATTTACTCTCTCAATTACTCTTAAAAAAACGAATACCTAACACAATTGAACACATATAACAAGTTGCGTCCGTCGTGTAACTTTAATTAATTACTTTACCATTCTGTTCACCACCAAAATGGCGGTTTGGATGAGCTCGAAAATTGAAAATAGCCGCTTCGTCTAACCGTCAATACAAATACTTTGTAGCCGGTATCGCTATTAATACGTAGGATATTGGTGTACAAATCATTGAAATGACACGTGTTGTGCCATTTGTTTGACATTCAAAGTACGAGTAGGATGTCCGACGTGTATAGGCCAATGTTAAAAATATTATCCTAGTACGAGAAAGTTAAAATACAGTATCTTTAATTTCGGTTACTGGCACATATTTTAAAAATAAAATATTTGTTCTTTTTTCAAATTAAAATAAGCACGAATGAGTTGTTTTTTTATGCCCGACTGAAAACTACTAAACCAATATACATAATATTTATACCAGAGGGCATTGAGGGCGTTTAGCATGTAATATTATTATATAAGTAACTTTGTTTCAATGTTCGCTCGCTTTGAATTCAAACTACTAATGTGACAAGTGAATTTCATGCCCTAGTATTGTAATAAATAAAAATACATTATATTAGAAGCATAACACTTCAATATTTATAATCAAATTAAAAATCAACGGATATAATGTGAGCCATATTCCAAAAATTAATATATATATATATATATATACTAACTTGGCTCAATAAATGTATGTATGTACCGACTTCATTCAGGTGATATATGAAATTGTATTACTTTATTAATGTTAAAAATCCTGGATCCCAACGCCACCGGATCCAGTCTAAGCCATAACCAGAAACCCATTCGAACACACATTTACTTACCACTTTACTCAAAATTGATCCAGCAGTTGAGGAAATCAGTGGCATACATACAAAAGAAATATATAATGGAAATATTTTACTCTAGCATTAATTAAATTATCAAATAAAACGTCTTTGCCTGTGGTTGACGACTAAGGCTATTAATTAGGCTAACATACATTTTACAGTTACTCCTCAATGCTATCCTTATAATTATATCCAAGTGTCAATACGTGTACATTTTAGCGCGTCTGTTTTTTTCTTTTATTTATTTATAGAAGACAGACGATCTATTGGGCCAGAGCTGTTTCATCTATTATTACTGTGACTATGTAAAATATGAACCATTCAATTATATGTCCCTTGTGTCCAAAGGTAGATTTACATATTTTCCAAATCTACAATTTCAAGTACGTGTACCAATTAATTTTTATAATTTATCAATTTTGTTGAAATTAAAAAAAAAAAACATTTTTTTATAGTAGGGTTTTATGCTAGTCTCGGTAGTTACCACCTACTCATCAGATATTCTACCACCGGGCGAGTTAGCCAATATAACTATAGGCATACAGACATAATATCTTAGTTCCCAGGTATGGTTAATATTTCTAACAGCACCAATGTCTAATAGGTGGTCGTGACCAATCACCACAAAGGCGGCCACACGTCCGCCTATAATATATCCTTTTTCATTTTTCTAAAATTAAACAAGGTCTACGTGTTACTGTAGCACGGTTATTATGATTTAACATTTCTGTTTGACCGGCTGACATACAAACCCACACACAGAACACTGCAACAAGAAATTGGAAATTCCGACGTAAATAGGATTAGTAGTGGGCAGAACAAGCTGTCACTAGCATGAGATTTTTAGGGGATTTACGGGAAATTGGGTTAATTACGTTTAAACATTTATGATTAAATATTATTGGAGCACATTTTGGTTCTATGAAAATCTGTACTGAATGGATTTTCTGTCTTAATATAATTTATATTTATTTCATGTATATTATTATAAAAATAAGAAATAAGTAAATTAACAGTCTGTAATTGTCTCACTACTGGACTAAGGCCTGATGAGAGGAAGGCTTGGAGTTTGTTCCACGACGTTGCTCCGATACAGATTGGTAAACAAATTAAAACCACTTAACAATCTTAGCTATCGGGTTTTTATAGTTAAATTTAATTGAAATTAATAGCAATCTATATTTTAACTGTTTACTCATTTACTTCATTTATTTGTTTATCTCATCACAAAACTAATTACACTTAATATTTTTTCTAATAAATAAGTAATTCGTTAGAATCACTTCGACTAAAATTAATCAATGGCCATAAAATATTTTCAATAATATTAAATTAAAAAATAAATTAAGGCAACATGCTTCACAAAATGGAAGCCCTTAATAAAGGGTATTCAGAAAACTACCGTCGGTAATACATGCGCATACATAATTTAACATCGAACTTATTAGTCCCATAGTGAGAATATATTATTCAATTTTAATTTTCGTTTCATTTGACGTGACACGAGATTTCAAATAATATACAACTTCTATAGTATAAGGGCAATGACATTTTGAACTCTTTTTAAGATTATACTTACTCTAACATCCTTTACTTGGTGGTAGGGCTTTATGCAAGCCAGCCTGGGAAGGTATGACCCACTCATTAGATATTCTGCCGCAAAACAATATTTAATATTGATGTGTTACGATTTAGTATAACAACCGGCACAAGGGCATCTTAGTTCCCAAGGTTGTCGATGATGATGTACGGAACGGTTCGAACAACGCCAATATCTATAGGCAATGGTGCCAGTTACCAACAATTGGCCCAATGCGGGCAATTACAATGCGGGTTGGATAAATATGTGTGTATACTCAAATGTTTATTTCAATAGGCACGAAATGGTTTATTAACACCAATTACGTACGGCAAATCTGATTTGAACCGTTCACGTGTTCTAGTCAATACAAAATCTCGGATAGACATCGGATGGGCAACTGTGATTTTGTATAACGGATGAGCCGTTATGTACGATTTTACCATGAACATATTAACACTCTCTGGGACAGTGCACTTGACGCAACAGCTACTTTACTTTATACTTTTTAATGTACACCACAAAGAGAAAAATACAAAACATGGATACAGCCTAAATAAAAGTAGCATACAATTGTGGCGACCTTATCGCTACAAAGCGATCTCTTCCAGGCAACCAACGGAGTAAGTGATAACTGATAGGATATGAGGTAGGTGGTGCTGTAATAATAAAAAAAATCTATAATTAAAACAGATAATTATTTTTTTAAATGGCTATAAGCGTTTAGGTCCAGAAATCTTTCAAATAGTAATCTAAATAAAATTATTAGTTATTTTTTTCGTATTGAAACAAAAACTTTAAAAATCTTTTGATTTCAGGATGCATTACTGCATGCTATCAAAGAAGAGTACGTGGAGGCTGTGGAATTGCTACTGCAGTGGGAAGAGGAACACCATGTACCCGGCGAGCCTTATGTGAGTTTCATCATATTACCCTGACAGACACATATATACATATAATATGCAATAGATTTAAGTTTGATATGTAATCCAATTAACGGATTGAGCTGAAATTTTGTACAATTTCTTGGTACTAACGACTTTTACTTTTTTTGGAATCTATGTATATCTTATTCAAGTACATTATGATACTGTAAATAACAATTACCATTTGTTTATATTTTAATAGTTATAAACGAGTAAAACGCTTCAATGTATTACGTTACTTTATATGTCTTGATAAAAATAAACGGTTTCATGAAATTATAATTTTTAATACAAGATTCTAAATAAGGAGTTATTTTCTATGTTACTTTAAATAATATTAATGGTTTATTAAAATAATAAATGGCTTAAACTAAGTTCATTTCAAAATCTTCACTTGAAACAGTTGTATTTTTTTTTGTACTAAATAAGGGACATAACATCTTAGTTCCCAAGGTTGCAAGCGCATTGGTGATGTAAGCGATACTTAACATTTCTTACAATGCCAATGTCTATGGGCATTGGTGACTAATTACTATCAGGTGACCCATATGCTCGTCCGCCTATCTATACTATGAAAAAAATACATTTGTCGCAGAGCTGGGAATCCGTAGACGCGTCAGCGGCAACATTCACGTCGGATATAACCCCTCTGATCTTAGCAGCTCACCGTAATCACTATGAAATATTGAAATTGCTGTTGGACAGAGGCGCCACTCTACCCGTGCCCCACGACGTCAAGTAGGTACAGGCCTTCGTAGCTTATAGCATAAATACGTAAAAAAATATGTAGCCAATAGTATAGGTAGAAATGTTATGGTATTTTTTGTGAAGATATTTTTATCAACACAGATGTGAAGAAGATCTATCTACACGCTTAAAATCTTTATGTTTTTTAATGAAATTTTTATGTTGATTGTTTATCTCTTATATAAGATTTTTTAATTAAGAACTTAATTTTTTTTTTCATTAATTTTGTATATATGTAACATGGATACATTTTATACTGCCTTTGTGGAAATTAACGAAAAAAACTATATCGCCGGGAAAACATACTCAAGTTAAAAATATATATATGTATGTTTTGGTTTTCGTCGGTTCCCAATCTTGTTAGATTTATTATGAGCTAATTATAAATTAACATTAGACATGACACAAGATGAAGATTTCTTTATCGTTGACTGAGAACAGTCACTACGTACCGCTCGCTTTTTTTTCAATCTGCAGTTCTAGTCACTTATAATTGCGCCCTTCTAAACCTTGAGCTGATCTAGCCAGTAAACCACTTTTATGAATCAACGGTTATATAAAAATATTTTTTAACATTAAAAAAACTATATCCTTAAAAATGCCAAATGTTTTGCTGAACAACTATTATTATAGCTATAAATTCTCATGTAAATTACTCTTTCGTATTGAGGATAAAGATCTTTAAGCTATTACTGAGTTTTAATTACACAAGGCTTAATATTAGGTATTATTATCAATATCTTAAAATTAAACACCTTTAACAATACCAGGTGTGGATGTGACGAATGCGTGAAATCGTCTCTCGAGGACTCATTAAGACATTCCCAAGCTCGCATCAACGCGTACCGTGCATTGAGTTCTCCCTCCCTCATCGCCCTCTCGTCCGCCGACCCTCTGCTCACCGCCTTCGAACTATCTTGGGAGCTGGGCAGACTAAGCCGCATGGAAACTGAATTTAGAATAGAATATAAGGTAATCTTCGTTCATAATGTTAAATATTCATAACATAACAAAAAGGCAACCTTACACATAACCTAATTATTTGATTTTGACGAGCCGGTTGGCGTGGTTGGTAAATACTTGCCATTCACGCTGAAGGTTGTGGGTTCGATTCCCACCCAGGACAGACATTTATGTCCATGAACATGTCTGCTTGTCCTGAGTCTGGGTGTAATTATCTATATAAGTATGTATTTACAAAAGAAAAGTAGTATATGTAGTATATCAGTTGTCTGGTTTCTATAGTACGAGCTCTGCTTAATTTGGGATCTGATGGCCTTGTGTGAATAATATCCCGGATAAAAAAAAAATAAAAAAAATATATACTCAGGTACTAGAGTAGTGCTCAAAATAGCTAATTATTCCTCTATGATAAGAATCCCAGGTCATGACAAATAATTTGTATAACATTACTATTTCCTATTGTCTGTGATTATACTATTTTTGTTTGCCCCAATTAGGCAACAAAAACTTTACTACTTCAATAGAATTATAACGAAATTATATAATATATTATTATTATTTAATTAATCTCTCAAAATAATCGCTCAAAAACTTAGCTTTATATTACGAATCCAATTACATAATTATAGACATATAAGCACTATCGAATATTACGAATAATAATAATACGATATATAAAATATATAAAAAACTGCTTCATATTCAAAAAGAAATCTAGGTCTGCCATAACACGAATATCGTAATGTTAACGATAGTCGCTATCATTTCCATGCTGTTAAATGAACTATTTTACCAATACGAGATAAATCTGAATATAAAATCCAAGATTATATCACTGAAAGTAGCAATTTTATTGCTTGTCTGCTTATAAAAATATTATAATATTCGAACGGATACATACGATTTCTCCTTTTTTATAGACACTTCGTCAGCAGTGCCAAGAATTCGCCACTTCTCTTTTGGATCACACGAGAACATCACAGGAGCTTGAAATCATGCTGAACTACAATCCCTGGGACTTTGACAGCTGGGAACCCGGTGAAAGACAGACGCTTGGTAGACTGAAACTGGCTATCAAATACAAGCAGAAAATGGTATTTTTGAACTATGTTTTTTATTTAAAATTAGAACACCAGTAAATCAAAATTACACCTAATATGTGTATACGCCATAATTAAATAAATACATTAGATAATATCATTTATAGTGCGGAACAGAACACTTATAATGTGTGTATCTCATTCGTGAAATGTTGAAACCCGACTTTTAATGATACGCTATTTTAGTGCGTGTATCCAGTACCATAAGTGTTACAATTGTTATTGTAATCGTCGCATATATAAAACAGTTAACAGAAAGAACAGTGGCAAAAAATATATATTTAAAACATAAAAATACAGAAAATTTTAGAAATTAAAGAAATACTAATTAATTATCTCTTAATTTTTTTTTATTTAAATCTTATAGGCAGACTGACAAATGGGCCTATAAGAAATATTAACTATCTTTTATGTAGTCAATACGCCACCAACCTCGAGAACTAAGGTTTTGTGTCCCTTGAGCCTATAGTTGGCTTAGTAATCCTTCACAATGAAACACAATAATATCAAATATTACTATTTGGCAATACACATTTCATAAGGAGTTTTGATATGTATAAGTAGGTGGTACCCAGTCGTGTTTGCATCACAAAACCTGTTTGGATTTTGTGGTGCAAACCTAAGTGCTAAGTATGAATATATCTTAATGGATATTTCTATATATACAGTATACGTTTTATATCATAAATAGGACATATAGTCTTGTTACGCTAGAGAGCTTTTGTATTCAAATAAATGACTATTCTCAACTGTTACTTTACGTTTGTGAAATACAAAATGGCTATCTGAGTTCAGCATATACGCTATATATATATTTTATATTTAAATTGTAATTCAACAGTTGTCATTCAAGAGTCAAAATTAACTTTATCTCGTATATAACTCGTGTAGTGTTGAGTTCAATAAAAATATTTCAATATATTTTCTGATATATATTTGAAATGATTTTGGTATTCTAATATGGTTAACTATTCGAATTTCGACGATAAATGCTAATATCCTCACCAAATCTGATCCATAATTACATCGAAATACATATTTTTCTAGAATGCTCTATTATTCTGAATTAGCAACGTTACTCCACCCCTTATTCTCTCTTAATATCAGCACCATTACAGCTTATAACGATGGGCTGTTATTTTTTATTTAGCTTGTAAATTCTAACCTAAAATTATATATGACCTAGATTAAAAATAAGCCACGAGGTTAGAAAAACAGCCGCGAAGCGTAATCTCATTTAGTAAACTAAGGATTCATGAACCCTTGTAGAGCTATCATTGGATATTAACTTGTTTAGATATTTTTGTTTTATTGTAATGTTATTTGTACCGAAACGAGAAACTTATTATAATTATATATTTATACATAATTATGTTGTCTTGTTGTCTACATAGATGTATGTCCGTGCTGATATACTTCCGTGCCTTTGCCGTATGGTCGTATCGGTTTATAGTTTAGTAGTTTTTTGTCCCTATTTTATTGTTTAGAATCTCCTTGGTCGCCCTTTGCGCCCTATTCACAAGTTTCCATGCCGCGTCGCCTCGTATACACAAATTTCTTCGTGTGACGCGTTATTGCAACCCACCGAATATTTTTTCTAAAAATTAGAAGATTGTATGAATTGCATATAATGATATGTTGGAAACATAATGAACATTATTATGAATGTGTGTGTGCCCAAAAATCACCACATGCACCATCTACATTTTTTTTTCTGACGACGAGATGGCCTAGTGGTTAGAACGCGTGAATCTTAACCGATGATCGTGGGTTCAAACCGAGCAAGCACCACTGAATTTTCATGTGCTTAATTTGTGTTTATAATTCATCTCGTGCTTGATGGTGAAGGAAAACATTGTGAGGAAACCTGCATGTGTCTAATTTCATTGAAATTTTGCCACATGTGAATTCTACCAACCCACTTTGGAGCAACGTGGTAGAATAAGCTCCAAACCTTCTCCTCAAAGGGAGAGGAAGCCTTAGCCCAACAGTGGGACACTAACATGCTGTTACTGTATCTACATTCTTACACCTCATTCTTATATTCTGACCAACCGGCTATATTACCTACCCGAAAACTAAGAATTTATCGACGGAAATATTTTAATATCAGGAAATTGGTAGCTGGATTATTAATATAACCTGAAAAAGAACGATTTTAGATTAATGGGTTGGCGTGGTTGGTACATTTTTGCCTTTCACGCGTAAGGTTGTGGGTTCGATTCCCACCCATGACAGATATTTGTGTGCATGAACATGTCTATTTGTCCTGAGTCTGGGTGTAATTATCCATATAAGTATGTATTTACTAAAAAAAAGTAGTATATGTAGTATATCAGTTGTCTGGTTTCCATAGTACAAGCTCTGCTTAGTTTGATCAAATCAGATGGCCGTGTGTGAATAATGTCCCAGGATATTATTTAAAAAAAAAACATCAGATGAAATAAAAAAAATACTTTTATTTTGTTGACTGCATTTTATACAATTTTAATATTATTTATTACAGTTCGTAGCACATCCGAATGTACAACAATTATTGGGAACCATTTGGTACGAAGGCTTGCCAGGATTCAAAAGGAAGAGCATTGTAGGACAGTGTGTACAGGTTTGTTAGTTGTAGTTAATAACGACTTATTTACGCAAGCAAGTTTGCTCAGGCAAATTGCTACTAAAGAACGCACCGGTAAAACTGTTTTTGTAGGTACACGCTAAAACTCTCGTGTAACCTGCACAGCACAGGGGACTTACTTGTTTGCGCAAGTAAGCTCAAAACAAGAATGTAACTTACATCATAATATTACTAATTATTTATCCTTTGGATACTTTAAACTATATATATTTTATAAAAAGCCGAGATGGCCTAGTGGTTAGAACGCGTGAATCTTAACTGATGATCGTGGGTTCAAACTCGGGCAAGCACCACTGAATTTTCATGTGCTTAATTTGTGTTTATAATTCATCTCGTGCTTGACGGTGAAGGAAAACAACGCCAGGAAACCTGCATGTGTCTAATTTCATTGAAATTCTGCCACATGTGTATTCTACCAACCCGCATTGGAGCAGCGTGGTTGAATAAGCTCCAAACCTTCTCCTCAAAACGGAGAGGAGGCCTTAGCCCAGCAGTGGGTCATTAACAGGCTGTTAATGACTGATAAATATTTTATTTTTATGTCTTATAAATTTTAGATATAATTACACATATATAAATCTAGGACTAAGTTTAAGATTTCTTTACGTATAAAGATTTTTGTTCAACTGTAATATTTGTTTTCGTTAATTGTAAGTTTCTTTTTTCTTTTGAATATTTTATGAAACCTTATACTATTTTAATAAATAATAATTTCATTTTAATGATATACACATTAGATAATAACAGCAAGTTGTACGTTGATTATTTAAATACATATAAGATAATACACAATATACCGGTAAATTATTAGTTTTTCTTCATTAAAATGTATTAATAACCATATCGTTAGTGTAAAGTGTAAAGTAATATAATATTTACAGTCATTAATTGTAACAGGTGGCTAAACTCGGCGCTATGTTTCCCGTATACTGCACGATATACATGTTGGCACCGGATTCCGAATACGGCCAGTTCATGAAGAAACCCTTCGTCAAGTTCATCAGTCATAGCTCCTCGTATATGATGTTTCTAAGTAAATATTAATCCTCTTTTATATAGTGTAACCTTTCTTGGAGTTTCACAATGGTTTTACTAGCGATAACCTATAAATCTTATGTAATTTTCTTTGGAGTTTTTCTATTATTTACGAATAAACGTATAATCAATCGCATTCTTAGATATATAAAATAGCTTTGTATATACGGTTCAAGACTTTTTTTTTAACTTTTAGAATCGATTTTGAAAGGAATTACATTTGTAAGCCTATTGTTGTATTATTGGTTTTTTTTATAACATTATTAGATTAATTTTACTTCTTTGTGTTTTAAATATAGAAGACCTTAATATTATGATTGGGCCAATAAGTTTTGAACTATTTAATGTACTTTATATAAACAAATTACAATAGGCATTGTGCCTATTAAATTATCTTTTCGGTAAATTTTATAAAAACATGGATTCTTATCGTCTTTGTTTATGGATGTTGCCATTGTGTATTTTGCATTAACAAATTAACAAATTGTTCTAGTGTTCCTGCGGTTAATTTGCGTGTGTAAATTATTAATTAATATTCATTCCAGTCCTGTACCAATTTATTAGTAACACCTAGGCAAAGGCAACCATCAGAACGAAAATCTGTGGAGAATAATGAACATATTACTCTTATTTCAGTGTTACTGTCCCTGGCTTCCCAAAGAGCTGAATATTTAGTTCTGGAATGGTCTGGTATATCTTGGTTGCAAGAGCTGGTCGAGTTCTGGAAAACCCGCGAACGAGGCTCCCTACCTGGTCTGATAGAATCCACCGTCATCCTCTTCATAGCAAGTAAATTTGAAGTTTTTGCATGTTAAATATTTCCTGATGTTTAAAAATTCAATTAGGAATTATATGTTTTTTCTAAAAAAAAAACGGTACATGTACATTTCATACGATGGTGGACTTTGATATAAAAATTGTGGGTATCAATTCCCACAAACAATTTTTTTTCTTATTTCTTGATGTTTGTTGACAAATAATTTCTTATATGTGATCACTTATTTAAAAACCTTGGACTAATAAAAACATCATGTAATTGAAAAACCGTTTAATATTGTGGATATTGTATAATTTGTATACTTCAAAGAAATTCTCGTTGAATAATGTCAATGGAATATTTGTTTCAGGTTTAGTCTGGGGTGAAATAAGATCACTCTGGGAAAACGGACTCTTGGAATATTTAAGTGATTTATGGAATATAGTCGACTTTATCACGAACGTGTTTTATATAGCTTGGATAAGTTTGCGTTTTTCATCGTGGTATATTGTGCAGGTATATAAAAATACCTTATATGTTTTTTTTTAAATTCATAATGTCGAAATTCATATAATAAGTTTCATATTCTTAACGGTGATTAAGGATGACATTGGAATAATCAGATGGAGTAAACATTTAATCCACAGCGGGATTACCATAGCGGCAAGGATCCTTGGTACCCAAGAGAACGCTGGGATTCATTCGATCCGATGCTGCTCTCGGAAGGCGCCTTCGCAGCCGGCATGATCTTCTCCTTCCTCAAGCTGGTCCACATCTTCTCCATCAATCCCTACCTTGGGCCGCTCCAAGTGTCTCTCGGCAGGATGATCATTGACATCATCAAATTCTTCTTCGTATACATGCTTGTGCTATTTGCCTTTGCATGCGGTAATTAAAAGACATTTATATCGAATCCCGAACTAACATTTAATTAATCGGACATAAATTTTTTGTGTAATGTAAAAACTCGATTTATTATTGTTATTTTCGAGCCCATTTTCGCCAAAATTTGATTTAATATTATATTTAAGATGTATCAGGACAAATAATACTATAAAGGTAATTTAATGTTATGTCAAATTCTTGTGTTTAATGTTATGTCAAAATCTTGTGTTGTGTTGTCTTCATATTGTAAAAATCTAGTTAGGAATATTTTATAATTAAATAATATTTGTTTTATTTTCACCAGGTCTAAACCAGCTGATGTGGTACTACGCTGAGTTGGAGAAACATAAGTGCTATCACCATTCATCTGGTGTTCCTGACTTTGATACTCAAGAAAGAGCTTGTAGTATTTGGAGACGATTTGCAAAGTAAGTACTTTAAATATTTCGTCTCTCATTGTTTTACAAAGTTTAGAACAAGAGGCCACTAGACCATTCTAAAGTAATCATTTTTTTAATTATTTAAATTCAATTTCTCCACAGACATGCGTACGTGCTTTGGTTTATACCTGGTTTCGTATTTTGTCTTAACGTTTGTAACGATTTTAAGATTACAAAAAATACTATTTCCCTATCACAAGCTTAATTCTCAATGGACAATAGATAACTTCACAGAATAATCTCTGTAGTCAACTAGAATGTATGCAAAAATTGGTATACTCTATATTCCTTGACGGACACAGTCGGATGAGACCTCAAACTACACATTCCAACTGAAATTTTCTCGACGGAAAAAACCTGATCATTTTAATTAGTGTGATCCGACATTTTAGGCTTACTAAATCCAACAAGGCGGCTAAAACTCGTTAAATCATACTATTTCTACTAAATGCCTACTAAACGCCTTATTTTACAGCTTATTTGAAACATCTCAATCACTCTTCTGGGCATCGTTCGGTTTGGTCGACCTAACTACCTTTGAGCTAACTGGTATCAAGAGCTTCACAAGATTCTGGGCGCTACTGACCTTCGGCTCGTACTCCGTGATCAACATCATTGTGCTCCTGAACATGCTCATTGCTATGATGTCTAATTCTTATCAGATAATTTCCGTAAGTCTTAAAAAGCAACTTATATTAATAAATTGCTTTAACAAATAAATATTAGCTATTTTCTAAAATGCATACAAAAATATTGTTTATATTTCTTTACTAATAATATACGGAGAACATAAGACCTTAAACTAAAACAAACGTTTTTGAGTTCAATTGTAAATACGTAGCTTCTGACGCCATCTGAAGAGGATACAAATGTCAAGTATCTTAATCCTTTTCCGTATCTCTAACAACGTGTTTGCAAAATTTCATGATAATCGTTTGGTTGAGTGGTTAAGGGTCGAACGCTTAACAAACAAGTAAACAAACAAACGCATTTATAATATAAGTTATGACGTTCTATATTAACCAAAATTTAATAGTAAAATGCTTAGTAATTTTTTTAACTATATACATTCTTATAATACGTGCATATATTTTTGTTAATTAGCATGACATTTAATTTATTACATACACATTTCAATTTCCATATAGGAAAGGTCCGATGTCGAATGGAAGTTCGCTCGAAGCAACCTCTGGATGTCGTACTTCGAAGACGGCGACACGGTACCGCCTCCGTTCAATATCATCCCCACTCCAAAACACGTGAACGGCTGGATACAAAAGGTCTTCCATAATAAAGAAAGAGGATCTATTATTGTAAGTATCAGCGTACAAGTATTAATGCGATTTCATGATTCTCAAATATAAAGGTTTATAATAACTATATAATGTTTTTAAGCATTTGTTTCTACAAAACAATATTCTATTTTGACTTTGATCTAAATTAGCAAATTCATGACAAAGATTAGCAATTTTGCTTTATATTCGCTGTTAATTATTAATTTACATTTGCGTCTTTGTACGACCATGGCTTATTCACCGAGGAAAATTACGCTAAGGAAAATGGAATTAAAAGTTGTCAGTCTTGAACAATCTTACATTACGCTATTTAGAGCAGTGTCATACATGTATGCCGATAATCATACACGTAGTGAATGCATGTATGATTATCGGCATCCTATTCAAATATAACTCTTCCAGGATGGAAGAGGGCACTCCTTTACCAGGATATGTACGAAATATAGCGTGTTTTATTGGTGACAGTGCGTATGCATATCTATGTACATTTTCAGCTCTAAGAACAGTGTGTAAGACTGGAATTAATTATATGTATAAATACATAGGTATATTTTAATTAGAGCATATTAGGTTACTCGTACGTATAATTATTAAGCACAACCTCAAATTATGCTAAAGGAAAATAATCAGTAGTTAACTGAGTTTATAGTTGCCTAACGTAAGTCTTGTTGTCTCGATTTCGGTACTTAATATTATTATCCATTAATATTAAACAAACCTTATATTTCTTCCTGATTATAATGAAAATTAGAGCTAAATTTGTAAAGCCTTTATTCACAGAATAAATCACGTGAGAAGGCCCGTCAACAACATGAAGCAATAATGCGTATCTTGGTGAGACGATACGTGACAGCTGAACAGCGAGCTAGAGACGAAGTTGGAGTAACAGAGGATGACGTTATGGAGATCAGGCAGGACATATCAACACTACGCTTCGAGTTAATAGATATTTTAGCCAACAACGGAATGAAGACACCGAGGATCAACATTCAAGATACTACAAGTAATGTCTATATATATATATACTTTATCTGTTTGTCTATGTACCTAACATAAAAAACAAGGTTTATTGAAACTAAACATATTCACAGCTTTTATTCTTAACTAAACATATAAGTAACTTTTTGCCTCAGTAATTACACGAGGAAACTGTCAAAACACGTCCTGTGTTTTGACAATTTCCTGATATGATATGTCCTAGTGATCCCAGTGATATGTCCTAAATAGAACTACCGATAATAGACATTGTAGTGCTGAAAATTTGTTTAAGCTAACTTGCACACACAAAAAACGAAGAGAGATTTTACCCACTAATAACCATTGGTATCGCTAACACTTACTTTGAGAATAACTGATAATATGTATAATAACATAATATGAATTTCTTAAAACAGTATCGGGAAAGAAAGGCAAAGTGATGGAAAGGAGGATCCTGAAGGACTTCCATATTGGCATCGTGGAAGGAATAATAAAGGACGTGATATCGAAGGAGAGCAAGCCGAAGGACGTGTTCAGTCAAATCGCAAAAGCTATTGTGAGACGAGGAAGTGAAAATGACAAGTTAGTATCTAGTCTAGTCGAAAATATATATCTCTTATTTTTGACAATTCTTTATCCATACAACTCTATTAAGCTCCAATATATAGCTTACTTCATCACGCTGCTCCAATGCGGATTTGTTGATACACGTGTCAAATTATCTCCTAGATGCAGATTTTCTCATCCTTTCACGCTAAACACGAGATGAATTATCAAGACAAATTAAGCACATGAAAATGCAGTGCCGCTTGGATTAGAACTCGGAATCATCGGTTTAGATTTCTACCTCTAACCACTGGACTATCAGGCCTCTTATATATATATATATATATATATATCATAGTAAATAGATCTATGAGTTGTGAGATAAGGAGGATCTTTAATAATAAATTCTAGACCAATTAAAAAAAACTTCACGCATACATAAGGAAGTCTGGGCGCTTAATGCTAATAAGTAAAGTTGATTGGTTCGAATTTGTTTTCATATATTTTTACAGAAAGAAAGACTGGAACGCCCAAGTACGCAGAAGTACAATACGAAGAGATCCCATCGGTACAACCGCAGAAGCTGCAACAAAACGCAGCAGACAGTCCCTTAGAGCTCATATCTTGGACAACGTGTCAGCTAGGACTATTGATCCTCAGAAACTCTTGCGTAAGATCTTGCATTATTATTTATTGTTTCAACGTCAACGCAAATTTTATATACTTTTCTAATGTTCTATAGACAAAGAATACTAACACATGCAAATTTTAATTTTGTTCTATTATCAATGTATTATATATATTATTTTATTCTTCTGTAAGTGTGTGTGACCGAACTCTTTCTAAGTGGCTAGATCGATTTTGATGACTATTTTGTTTCCTACTTTTTGTGGGCTCCTGGATAGCTTAGATTGGATCTGATAGGTGACTTTCCATATGGGTAATGGGTTTATTTGTCCGTTCGAATTCGAGACGGACAGCTAGTAAATAGTGCAATTTATGTACACATAATCTTCTGAAATATATAAATATTTTTTTATATCTTCTAGAATTCAATCCAAACCTATCCTCGGTGACACCGACCGCTCGAGTCGCATACGCTAAGTTCATGAGAAGCAAGATCAAGTCTGACTTTACTGAGACGGAAAGCAAACCAGAAGATGAAGAAGGTGGTGAAGGTGGTGAAGGTGGAGCAGCCGAGGCTAAGGAGTCTGGATCTCAAGAAGCTGGACCTAAAGAAGTAAAGAAAGGTGGGATAGATATTAAGTACTAACTTGATAACAGATAAATTATTCTTGAGAGTGAAAAGATTTACAGTTTAATTCGGTCGGTAAATACTTACTAAATACTGCAATACTAATTTAATTGTAGAATACCTTCCCACCATTAAAACATTTAACCCAAGATTTTATGTAATATTAGTTCAATATTCAAATGAAGTCTTCACAGGATTGATTTAGTTAACATAAGCTATCTACAAAATTAAATTTTAAATTGCAGCTTCATAGTTCTGTTATGTTTGCGCACCTGTTTTCAATTTTTCATGCAAACATATTATTTGCATAATCGCACTGTATTCGATTCCGTTAGAAATGCTTTCCATATATTATTTTAAAACAGAATAGTGTAATGTTATAAGTTTCTTTTTTAATTAGGCTTTGTTTGTACAAAAAATATTATGCATGTTTTTACGCTGTTATTTAGTTGAAATGACACTATTTATAGATAAAATGTTCAGAATATTTGTATATATGGTCTTTATCACTTGTTTAGATGGTCCACCTGTCCCTGGAAAAACAATACCAGAAAAACCAAAAGAGGAAAAATCAGAAGCAAAGAAAATAAAAGTAGAGGCTGATATCGAAAATAAAGGTCATGCGCTTTAAATATTAATTAAATCGATTTATTCCACACGCATATTGTAAATTAGAAATGCACTTCAATTATCTTAAGTTAACATGATAACTTGATTAATATTTTAGGTTCTCAAGCTAAATCCGAAGAACTAAAACAATCGAAGGCCCCACCTAAAGAAGCGTCTAAACCTACTGAACCATCAGCTTCAAAATCCAATAAGGAAACCACACCTCAGAAAAAGACCGAATCAAAAGACCATGTCATTCAAATAGAGGAACCAGAATCACCAACCAGTAGTTTATACATGACTAAAGAAGAAGATAAGAATCTGCAAAAGCCCATCTCCCCTACTCCAAGTGGACCGTCAGAGCAAATTCTATCAGCGTCTACTCTAGAATCCGATCAAAAGAAGGAATCAAAAACTCCATCTGTTACAATTACAGTTGAAGAACCGAAGAAGGATGAAGAACCAAAGGAACCTAAGAAGAAAGAGATTAAGCCCAAAGAGAGTCCAGGGCCTTCAAGGCTAAGTCCATCGCCGGCTGCCTCCAAGCCAGGCATAGTCACTGACAAAGGAAAATCTAAAGTGACTGGTAAAATAGTTTCAGGATGGCTTTAGGTCATGACAAAATAATCACACAATAACGTGATACATGTATTTACAATTTTTCGAACAAATTCAAATTTACAGCTATTTTTCGAATTTTAATTATAATACTAGATTTTTTCTAATCTTCTTTCTCTTATGTAACAGTTAGTAAGTATATTTAAAGTTAGCTAAGTGCCTTAACTACGATTTCATTTTTTCATTTACACAGTTCACTTTTATGAATATCAATCTAATGTTTTTGCATTATTCAAATCTAATTAAACGAAACAAAATAGTAGATAGTTATTAACAAAAATACAAATATAACATACCAGGCTAGGCTAGGATCCGTTCATTCGTGCATAAACAAAACACGTATAATAATAGTTTAATGGTATAATTATTGTATAAGCATTTAACTTATCAAATACTTAATTATATTGTCTTCTTAACTTTAAAAAAAAGGTGTATTTACATTTGAGTGCAACTAAGGGATATCAAACTAACCTCCATTTTCTGAACAACTTGGTCAAAATCGGATTAACTATTTTTTTCTACTCATTGGTCGCCTGTTACGTCACACGCATCTACCAATTTTTATAAGAGTAAAATTAGTCAAATTGACATTAAGAGTCGAAACTCGAATTGAAATGGTCCCGTTTCACCGCCGCACCGTCACAGCTATCTCACTTGCACTAGTGAGTGACGCGGCTAATGTCATCCATTGATATTATACTTACGATAGGATAAACTACACAGTTATTGTATACCAATGTTGTATTCAAAAATTAAAAAAAAAGGAATATATATATATTTATATAAATAGTATTTTTGTTATTATTATACATTAAAAATATAAAGATGACATAGAGGGTGGAAAATAAACATATATGTATTCAAACACGCCAAAAATCTTTTGATGGGAAGTCTTACAAATATCAAAGTAAAACAGTGTGGCAAATTTCAACTCGAAATCCAGAAGCACCCGTTCGTTTATTACTTATTTTCTTTTCTTTTTGTTCCAAAAACAGGAATCGTTTAAATTATCAAATAGTTGAATTAAATTATTTTACTTTTGTTACGTAGCATGGCAATTTAACTATAATTAGTACAGCTTCCTTAAAATATTTGAAAATAGCATAAAAAATTACTATATCAATAAATAATTATAAAATATAGTACTTAGTATATTTGCTTTGCTGTATATTTCTTACAAAGTGATTCATTCAATTTCATTCAAGAAACTAAGCCATTTAACGTTATATCGACTCTTAATAAACGTAACGTGAGGAGGTAAGAGGTAATTGTTTTTCCTTACTTTTAAGAAGATAATTTTAGGTTAGAATATTCTTTAATTTTCAAAATAACACAAACATATTTCACATTTTTTAACATAGCATTTATTCGCGGAAGTAACTGCAATACTCAACGAATTTACATTAAACAAGGAATGACCAAATACCGACGTATTAGTGAGATAATAATTAATTATACTTCTAGCAATAATTAGAATAATAATGTTATATTCAAAAGTATCATTAACAGCCTTACTTAAAAACATTGTTTAGCACGTGATTATATAACTAATGTTGTCCTCTTCCATCGAATGTCAAGTCAGTAATGACGGAAAGAGAGAAATCAGTGTTTAACTAAACAGTCGTTAAGTAATCATTATATTGTTTTAAGTAGGACCGTTTGTGAAATCAACGTATTGTTTTCAATATATATATTTATTAATTTTTTATTATTATTAATTACGTCAAACAATTAAGTTAGATCACTTTAAAACCAATGTGGCATTAAAAAATGTTACTCGTTTCATCTTAAATTAAGACGTGTTTCAAATTAAAAGTAAAACAAAAAAACACAATATATGTTGCGTATTCCAAATACAAGAAGAGTAAACAATGAATTGACGGGATGCGGTGTGGTGATGTTGGTGCGAGATCTTGAACAAACCATGATATGAGTTATGGATTATGGATTTACGAAAAAATGGCGTTTTGAATGTCAGTGAAGTCGCTATTGGAACTTTTGAAGTAAAATTTAAGAAGATGTTGGTAGTTAAGTGGAATACTGTTGTATTATTTATTGAATATATATTAATCAAAAACTGTTTATCATAATATCAAATCACATGGTATATGAAATCCAAACATCCAGACAAATGTAAAATGTTCACTAATTTTTATTCATGTTTCTGATCTTTTTATATAAAATAATAAATTATTTGTTTTGATTATAATTCTAATTTCAAATATTTTACTTTTTAATATTTATAAGCAAACTTAAAAATTAAAAATCATCCCATAAAGTTAATTATATCAAATAATGTTATTGTAATAGAAATAAATACGTTACCATGAGTGTGTAATTCAGTTTTCCAAAGCCGTATTGTTAATGTTATATTTAAACAATTGTTTTAGTTTAGAATAAATTATTTAAATTAAAGTTAAATAAATATCTGTTCTATATTTATCTGTTTATTTGTTCAACTTTATTGGTCGTACCGACTTATTTATCGTCCCGACAAATCTATCGGATGTTTATTAGCGTATGTAATTCAATAGTACAATTCACTTTAATAGGAACTGATAAATTTATCTGCCACGACCTTTTCGCCGGTTGTTTCGATTTTATTGGTGGTAGGGCTTTGCAAGCTCATCTGGGTAGGTACCACCCACTCATCAGATATTCTACCGAAAAACAGCAGTATTTGGTATTATTATGTTCCAGTTTGATGGGTGTGTGAGACAGTGTAACTACTATTGACGATTCCAATGTCTATGGGCGTTGGTGACCACTCATCATCAGGTGGTCCATTTACTCGTCCGCCTACCTAATCTATAAAAAAAATTGGTAAAATAACTATTAGGCCCGATACTGAATACGGTATTTTTGATTTGCTAGAAAAAGTGTTATTACGCGTTTCCCCCTCGTGAAGTAGGTAAAGGGTATGTGGGACTCACAGACGCCGAGTATGCTCTGGAATACCCACTAAAAAAATGCAGTATCCAGTCCATCTCTTCAACTACTTACATTTGCATTAACACACCCAAAAACTACTTTGTGCTGACCTTGAGATAGAAGTGTTAACTTGATTTATCATAGCTAAACAGCTGAAGCAAAAAAGTTATCGATCCGATAATTGAAAGCTCTAAGCCCTAAGGGTTTTCTTTACTATTCGTGGGAATATTTTAACTTCAAAGTACTCAGCGGTAGTTTCATATTGAAAGTACTTTTACATTGAGGAAAAATCACTTTCATGTGATCTGAGGAAAAATTTTACCTCAAATTTTACTTTATGACTCCTTATGGACCTTTTGAGAGTTTTTCGATATTTGAAGGGGGTTTAACTAAGTGTAGGATATATTTTATAACCATATATTTCAATTTGCAAATCAGTATCATTTCTATAAAACATGTTGTGAATAGAATCATAGTAGTAACCTTAAGTAGTAACATTCGATGTTATTTTTACTTTCAAAACAGCCAATTTTTTGGTTTCACTCCTATGCACAGGGTACCTGTATGCAAATTTTCGTATTGATCGAATTTGATTGAATAGTGATGACGTGAAAACAACAACAAACACAAACTCACTTTCACATTTATAAGATAACTTATTATTAGATTATAATTTTCATGTAATACTTTAAGGAATACTTGAATAGATTGTTTCTTTTAAAAGGAGATTGAAGGTGCTTCTCATTCGTCTTTTCGTATTTTTATTTATTTATATAGATTATAGATCCAAATAGATAAGTATGTAGGCTACATTAAATAATAAAAATAAATATGTAAAGCAATTCAGAAACAATTTGCTAATTTTATTATTTATATTTAAATAGGGAAAGACAAAACAGCAATGCTGTAAGAGCTCACTTCATTACACACCCGTAAAATATTGACAAGCTACTTATGGTGATATACTATTTTGATGCTTGTATTCTTGAAATGTTATGATTATTAGGGTCAATGTTGCATATCACTTGGACATTTCACGACCGTTTTGTATGGTGAGTTTTGAATTTGTTCTTAAAATAAGCCCTAAAGGAGTTCATTCGCACAAGTCAATTATGTTTTAAAATTTTAACGAAATGAAAAGATTTTTGTTTCTAAAATTTTACTAATTATAAATACAAAATTACACTATATACTGCAAAAAAATTAATTAACATAATTTTTTAAATACTTATCGATAAATATTATTAAAATAATAATTATTATGATAAAAGTTATAATCTTATTGATTTGTAGAATCTGTTAAAGTTTTTTTAACTAGCTTCGCTCTGCTCCACTACTCCACTTTCATTACAATGTCTAAATCACTAAATTAGTTTTCAAGATAAGTTGTAACAAAACAAACAGACAATCATATTATTAAAAATAACAATGTTCATGAAGAATGAGATATGGCGAATGTTTTATCGGTCACAGATCGAATTCGACCTCTTCGACCTTTTCAACCTCTTCAGAGCATGTTTCGAATTTCATTCCATTCCATTCATCTTTATTATTTTTGTATCTTATACTAAAATTTATGGATATTACAATTATTTAAAAAAAATAATAATAATAAAACAAGTTCAAACTATAAAATATTTAAAAAAATGTAAATGCACACACAAAAATGCTTTTATTAATATATATGGCCTTATTTATAAACGTTGCTTAGCGGCTGTGTGGAGCATTGCTTTATCTCTCTCTTTCATTATTGATTTGACATTCGAAAGAAGAAGACATGGCATTGCCTAATAAATTGCCCGCTAAGCAATGTTATATATATGTATAAGTAAGGCCGATACTTTTTTTAAACATGATTAACTTTCTGTTAGTGAAACATCGGTCAATCTGAATTGTCATTGGTTGGTTTTATAATGACGCGATAGGCGACCAATGAGCGTTCAGATAAAAACCAAATGTCTTTGATCGACAATACGAAAATAATTCAAAACTTTTATTAGTAAGGAATACTTATACCGTTATATTACGGTTTAAACCGTATAAAAGTTAATCAATGATTAGGATTTTTTTATCGCAAAGCCAAGGAATCTATCGATACAATTTGCATCGAAACTAATCCATCTGCTTTACTTCACTAATCATTATTATGGTTAAGATTAAATATAATTTTTTGAGTGTTTGATTTTTTTTAATATTCGTATAAAACGATATAACTATTTTCAATCGCACAGATAAAAAATGGTACATTAATTAAACAGTTTAAAAATAGAATTAAGGTGTTTTTGTTTAAGACTTAGATGAAGTTTTTTCACTATTATTTTATGTTATAGATATTTAGTTCATATTAAATAAATCTGTACCAAAATAAATAAATGAAGTATAAAATAATTGACTATTGAGAGAATATGCATATTTGGATTTTGCCTTACACTTATAAGTAAAAAAAAAGCATTTTAAGTAAAAGAAAACATTATAAATACTTCTATACTAAACATATCTAAATTCATATCATGGCAGCAATTATTATTATTGTACATTTTAGAAATCTTGTATCCTTCTAGAACGTTCTATAGCCAACCAGTTTTTGGCTGTCGCTTGATTGTATTGACGTCATCGATCTTCTTCCCTGGAGGGAGAACGCGTGGAGATGGAGGGATGAGCAGTTCCGTGCTAGACGAAGTAAGCAGACGAATCGAAGCATTGGATGGTGTATTCTGAAAAAAAACCGCTGAATTAAAATTTTACGGTTTTTATTTAATAAAAATGAACTTAAATTCTTAACAAAATGCAATATAATAGTTTTTTTACACATACTCATATTATATTAACGGTACCTGGCCGACCGCGCTTTGCTCGGCTCTAATAATTTGATAAAATATTATTATTTTTAATTGCATTTTTTTAGAAATTACGTCATGAAGATAATCTTATAATGCTTGCGTTATTTAAATACAAAATCTGAGCCATTAAATTCGCCCATACAATATTATAAGATACACACACACAAAATAAATAATATAACAAAATAGATGAGTTACAATAATTTCGTCTATAAAATCGTTAAGATATTTCATTTATTTATTTTCTTTTTCTCTCGTGTATTTACACTATTTGGGCGCAAAATATTCTTATTTTTTTACTATAACGTTATACGTATTACTTTTTATATTTATCTTTATAGGCAGTGGTAGTCCTTTATTATGCCAACAGATAGCGCTTTCGTCGGACTTTTGCATTTACAGTTTATGTATAGGGGTTAATTTAATAATATAACTGAATAACGGTACTAAGTATTTACAAAGTGGCTTCTGATCTTGGTTATAAAAAGATTATTTGCATTTGAGCTAACGCAAGGAGCTTTTTACGATCTTTTGTAGCGAAACGGTTAATAAAAAATAAATAAACAGTTTAATTTCCTTATAAAATACCGACATTTCACTGTTTTCAGAATCTATTCGGATGTTGAGTGCTTTGATAAACTACTGAAAAAAACGGGAATTGTCAAAAAAAATTGACATTAAATTGAATTAACTAAAAGAAATAAATAGTAATTGATGTTGCTTTAATTCTAAAGTTATATATACTTATTAAAGACGTAACAGTATTTATTTAAATATAATTTTCTAATAAAAAAATATAAATTCATTAGGTAATAAAAACTTTTTTAGACATTTAAAATATGCTTGCATTTTACTCTAAGTACATAGACTAATTTCATATCCTTCTGATCGCTTCAAATATATCCGAAATACATATGTACTTATATACGCACATATACGCACAATTACGGACAAGAAATAATAGCATTCAGCCAACTTTATTGATGAATGATGAATGATAATCGTATAGCTTATATAGCCAGTGTAATTACAAGGTCATAACATCTGAGCTCCCAAGATTGGTGGCACATTGGCGATGTAAGCGATGGTTAACATTTCTTTTAATGCCAATGTCTATGAGCGTTGGTTACCACTTACCATCAGGTGGCCCATAATACGCTCGTCGACCTACCTATTCTATAAAAAAGCCTATAACCCAAGCAAAACAATCCCTAACGGATGGCCTATCTAAGGCTAAAATCCAGCAGGAAGTTTCTGAAATCATCGCGTTCAAACATGCAAACTCCAGCTTTATAACAGGTGGTGTAGACAGACTATTTACTCTATCTTACCGCCATCGACGCTCGTACTGGAGACGGTGATCTGGACCTTGGCTTTGGAACTGGATGCTTGCTTGAAGCACCTGGATCTACTTCCGTTGTAGGCTGAGGTAACAGAAATATAGTTAAGTTGCAAGTGATCCAAAATACATATAAAGCCGTGACTGATTGTGATGTTTAATAACGTAATAATAATAATAATGTTGTCGGTTATAAAGCAATCCGCCAATTTAGAAAAAGATTGAACCTTGAAATATTACTATTCTTTCAGACAAGATAACTAGTATATAAATAAGCAAGACTGACTGATCATTTTGCGTTTTCATAGTATAAATGTTTTTATTTCTAGTCAAGTATAACTAACCTTAGACTTTGTATACGGTGGTGGAGGTGGTAATGCGTCTTTAATGGGTTTTATGTCGAGAACAACTGGTCGAGCGACGGCTATCACGTCCGATGACTTGTCGTTGCAACTCGGATCTTCCATCTGTCAATATTTAATCAATCAAATATCATATCTTTGATATTATACCGGATTTAATAAGATAAAACAGGATACCTGTCTGAAAATTCTCATTTATGCCCAGAACTGTACCGTTTTGCACCGATTTTTATATTTTATTAAAAACATTCACATAATATGTTATTTATTAAAGAATTCTATGACTAAAGGTCATATAATTCAATTATACAAAGAGTTTAGTTATATTTAATAATTTAGAAAAATGTATCTCCAACTAAAATATTT
This sequence comes from Nymphalis urticae, assembly GCA_905147175.2. NCBI lineage: Eukaryota > Metazoa > Arthropoda > Insecta > Lepidoptera > Nymphalidae > Nymphalis > Nymphalis urticae. Next base: position 2,003,689 of record LR990004.1, on the reverse strand, counting down.
CAAGATAGTCAGTCTATTTGCATGGAATAGACCAATTAATACCCCGTTTTCAATGGCACATTTATTTGATTTTGCTAACAATATAGTACGCACTTTTGAAGTCTATTAGTTTAACTAAAATAAATTAGCAAATATCATCTCACATTGTCTGATGGTTGCTGAGGCGGCGCTGGTGGCTTCTTCTTCACCACCCGCGGTGGCGATCCGCTACCAGAGACACGCTGAGCTTTTAAAGGACTTGGCTCTAAAATTTTAATAAAAAATTATCAACTATCAATTTTATAATTTAACTAAACTGTATGCCAAAAAATCTAGTTTTAATTTGGAATAAATTCATGTCAATAAAATCAGATCAGATAATATACGTTACATTCAGAATATTTTTACGTGACCTCAATAGTTGGCCATGGACTGGCCTGAATAGTTTTGTGAAAGTTATGGGATGGATCATGAGCTTTTTTTTTTATTGTACAATGTTAACGGCTATGAATACGTTTCGATTTGATTACATGAATGTGACAATTCGATAATAGTTTTAACGTGTAAATGATAAGTAGAAAGCATATTTTCAGGGAAATTTAATCACCGTATAAAACTGTTATGTATATATATAGCTCCGCGAATTTATGTACCTGGTTGACATCTGTCACTTCCACTGGGGCTTACTGGCCTTGGAACAGGACTCGGACTTCGGTCTTGCGTTGATACACTTGTATTTGATATCTGGATCATTAATAAAATTTTACAATAAACTCATCCGCCAAGTCTTAGCTTACCTTATGGCTAATAGGTAAATAAAAATAACTCACGGTACCTTGGAAGGAGTAGGGCTGGATCCTCTAGGAATTGGAGAGAGTGTCCTGCTCTGAACGCCATTTGGGGTCAGGAGTCTTACTTTAGGTACTACACCACTAGGACCTAAAAATAAAATTATATTTACAAGTTCCAAAAAATAAAGTCACTATCATAAGATCTATTTTGACTTTTCAAAAGAGTAATTACAGTTTCTTTTTGTCGGTACTTTATAAATACTTGGTATGTTAATTAGAAAATAATTACATTGCATTTTCATTATAAAAGCAATTAGTATTTTTGAATGTATATAAACTTACAAAACGTTGTTAGTTTAGATTTAAAAAAAAAAGTCTGAAATTAGAGTCTCGGGTCCTAATGGTACAGGAACGAAAATCGACCAATACCATTTTATTGTAACTGCCTCGCGATTAATTCAACAAGTAAGACACAATGCACTAAAGAAGATAATTGTGTATATCCTAATTATATATGTATCTTCCAGCTTTTGTTTTCTTAATATAAACTTGTGAATAATTCTTGTTAAAAATTGCCGAAAAGTCGGCATTCACGTAGAAAAGTTCAACGGATTTTTGAGTAATAGAGGTGGCATTGTATGAATCTCTTTTTAAATGTTTAATAATTTCAAGTATGTTACAAAATCAGACATGAAAATATTAATAAAAGTAAAGATAATTCATTATTTAATTCAAGTTAGTCTGCTAAATAGATTTTAAATTTTTTATTTATTAGTTTTATTTTTTAAAAGTAATAAATAAAAATCATCTGTTTCTTTATACTAATTCCTATTATTTACCTGCTTCACCTCTCACCGGGGATCTGGGCATACTTGTACTGGAATAGTTTTGTTCCTTAATCTCAGTGGAGATATCCTTGATGAGCTCTAAGATAGTGTGACCAGGAGTCACTGGCATTTCTATTGGAGACGCTGCCCTTGAGCCTAAACATACACACGTGTAAACTTATGGCTATATTATATCTCTTATAGCAAAAAATATTCAATTATATATTATTGAATGAGAATTACAGCAATATACTTCGAGGAAGACTATGACTGACGTCACGCTTAGACATTTATTTACAATAAAGGGAAGAAAGATGTGATGAAAAAGAGATAAAGAAAGATATATATTTCACTTCTATCACGTGCACGCGAAATTTATTTACGTCATAATTGTTTTGATGTTAAAATTTTTTGATTAAAGCACGAAGTTGGATGAAGCATACCGGGCAAGGGTGAATGCATCACCAATTTCTTAGCTTCTTCGATCGCGCGCTGCAAGTTCTGCTGTTTCTTGACCGATTGCCGAGTGCGACATCGACCAATTTGAGAACTATAAGAACCAAATTAATAAATAAATTGTGAAAAGTATATAAAAGAACATATATCTTGCCAGACAAAGCAAGACTTGCAATATAACGACTGCTTCAGCATGATGAACATATATGCTTCATCAAAATACTTACGATATCCCAGCCGCAGCAAGCGTCTGATCCCACTTGGAGCCAGAAGCAGCAGCTGCAGCCATCTTGGCGATCCTCCTGAACCTGGCGAGGCTGTCCTCGTGCACAGGCTTCCCATCATCCTCCACTGACACCGGAGTCACTTGGAAGTCTTTCATTAATCGACGTTCCCAGACTTTCATGCGTTTTGCGAGAACGGCTGTATCAAATATAGGCTGATGAGATTATGTGCGAGGTTATGACATTTTCTTAATTTATGTTTTTTTTATAGAACACGAAGGCGGACGAGCATATGAGCCATCTGATGGTAAGTGGTCACCAAACGCCCTTAGACATTGGCACTGTAAGAAATGTTAACCATTGCTTACATCGCCAATGCGCCACCAATCTTGGGCCCTAAGATTTTATGTCCCTAGTAATTACACTGGCTCACTCATCCTTCAAACCGGAACACAACAATACTAAGTACTGCTGTTTTGCGGTAGAATATCTGATGAGTGGGTGGTACCTACCCAGACGAGCTTGCACAAAGCTCTACCACCAGTATATTACTTTTAATTTAATGCCTGAATTATTTATGAAGCTACCAGTAAATAAAAAATATTAAATACAGCGATTTTTGAGCATTTTCAACTACAGACACTCACTCTTTTCTTTCCTGTCAGTGAATGAAACATCCATTCCATTCTTCTCGAATACTTCCAGAAGTTCATATCTTAAAGATGATACATCTCCTTTTAGCTCATTAATGTCGTCTTCTGTTACTGGATCATCGTCCATTCGTCTATGCATGGCTGATACATAACGCCATACGAGAGCGCGCATTACTGCAGTGTAACGCACATCGTCCTTTACTTTCTGTTCCTGTTTAATAAATTAGTACTAATATTTATTAAATAATTAATCAATCCACTATTATTATTTATATATGCCCATAATCAAAATTAAAATATACTTTATTTAAGTACGATCATTAATGCACATTTAAATCGTCATGTTGAAATATTGAATTAAATTTAAAGCTTACACCGGTTTGGAATGTAGATTCTACCGAGAAGAACCGAAATAATATATTTACTAAAAAGACGTTAAGTTTGTTTGTCGAGAAATTCCCAGTTGCAGCAGTAATTTGACAGTACACTCTTGTGCCTCGTATATAAGATTACCATTAGTCTACTAAAATACAATTGTTATTCTTATATTTGGTAATTTTGTCCTGAAGAAGGTGGGATCCAATTGGGTGCGGAAGGTAGAGGACCGGGATTAAGTGCACTTTAGGAGAGGATTATGCCCAGCCCATGCCCAGTGGATTGCGATTGGCTGATGATTGATTGATTGATGGAAATTATTAATACCAATTCTCCAAATTCTTCATCCTCCAATTTCTTAAGATGTTAATAACTATATGACATAACGACTACATCTTCTTAAATTATCCATTTCTTTCTTTTTAACGATAAACTATTATTCAAATTATAAAAGTTTAAGTAATTTATATAAATGCAAGTTTAATTTATTATACAAAATTTATCGTCTAATATTTCAACGGCTTTTAATAAAACACACATGTACACATGCTGAGATGTAAATTAGCTAAGCAATATCAGGTGGTTGCATTATCATTTTAATAAATTTATACAGAGTTATAAATTATGGATTTTTCATTTTAATTAATCATATAAGTTCTGCAAACCTGTAAAATTTTGGACACACATACACAATTTTGAAGTAATTAGCAATAAAGTATTGGTATTATTAATATATTTTTGAAGCCGAGATGGCCCAGTGGTAAGACCGCGTGAATCTTAACCGATGATCGTGGGTTCAAACCCGGGCAAGCACCACTGAATTTTCATGTGCTTAATTTGTGATTTTAATTCATCTCGTGCTTTACGGTGAAGGAAAACATCGTGAGGAAACCTGCATGTGTCTAATTTCACTGAAATTCTGCCACATGTGTATTCCACCAACCCGCATTGGAGCAGCGTGGTGGAATAAGCTCCAAACCTTCTCCTCAAAAAGAGGAGATGAGGCCTTTAGCCCAGCAGTGGGACATTCACAGGCTGTTACGGTTACGGTTTATTTTTTATTTTACCTCTAATTTCTTTGACTGGTCCTTTTTCTTCAAGCCTAGCTTCATGATGATTTTTGGTGTCGGGAAAATATTAAAGGGAGGTGGCAGAGTAGAACTTTCTTCAAAGTAGCTCATCCAGAGACGGGTTCGGGCGAATTTCCATTCGACATCCGAATGTTCCTACAAATAAATAATTTAAGAAGATATTTATCAATATATTATTATTTTTGATGCTATAATTATACTAACGCGATAACGAGTAACGTTAACTGTTAAATACAATTAAATAAAAAAAAGCCACTAAACGTACTTGACACATTTTATTGGTCGTTAAATTTAGCAAAAAATAGTCAAACGATGTTTGGTACAGAATTGATTTACGTTAAATATATCTTTGAAATGATTAAAATAAAATAACTAATATTTATCAATAGATAAGGGTATAAGAAAGGTATTGCAAGTCTGTTTTGTTAGTCTATGGACAATGATAACCACTTATTATCAGTTAAACTGCTCGTTCGTCTGCATTCCTAAAGTAAATAACTATCTTAATTTGTCATTCATTTATTGTGATTAAACGGTAAATATTTTTGCGTTACTACTTACATCGATCATCGCATAGGAATTAGACATCATGGCGATGAGCAGGTTTAACAAAACGATAACATTAATAACGGAGTACGATCCGAACATGAGGAGACCCCAGAAACGCGTGTAACTCTTGATGCCTGCCAGCTCAAAGTTTTCAAGGCCAACCATTCCGAAGGACGCCCAAAATAGTGACTGAGATGCTTCAAAGACACTAACAAAATAAACAATCAATAATAAAATTACACCGATGTTATTATGAATAAGGAAGTTAAACAAAAATAAACTATTAAAAAATATTAGAATCTACAAAACTGAATGGAAAGAAATAATATGACAGGTATATAACTTATGTTTATTATTTCAATAAATACTTTAAAATGTTCAGATGATTATTAAAAAAAAAATCAATTTTCCAGGTTCAAGGTATTGCAGACAGAATATAAAAATGAAATCTTTTTTATACAACGACAATAAATGGTAGTTTAACTGTTAGAAAGACTAAGGCAAATTACTACGATACATTTTCTAAGCACACAGCTACAATACAACGCAAGCAATAACTACAAGGTAAACATTAAACATGGTTTCAATATGCGTGGTAGTCCATAGTAGCACGCAACGTCATACAATCTACTTCATCTATTTTCAATGTATTCATTTTCACATTTATATCTTCTTCCAATTGAATTTGACTCTGAAGTAAATAACGTAACGCGGCATTCGCTTCATGCATCATTTGTTGGAGCTGTTCAGTGCTATGACGTAGCATTTCACATTCATAATACAATGCCTGCCCGGGAGGGTCTTTGACCAATTCTGCACCAATTCGTTGAGCCCGTCTCCCAAGCCTCGTATGTGCCAATCCAACGTGTCCTTCTTTAGCTGATAAAGCTTTCTGCAATTCCAATATATTATTTTGCATATCACCAATTTTTTCTGTTGTTTCGCGGTGCATATCTTCAAGTTTTGCTTTAGCTCGCTTCGTTTCTTCGATACGTTCTTTAAACTCATGATTACATTTGTTATATGCACTCCAAAGATCATCAATAACTTGCTTCAGCAAAGTGTCAATAAATATACGTATAGGACGAGCACTGGTTACCTCTCTAGCGGCGGATTGAATATTTTTAGCTGAATACGCGTTATATTCCTCGGCAGATATGTTAGCTGGGTCAAGATTTGTGTAGCCTTCATAAACGGCTAAACACAAATCGGTCGGTTTAAGTGATAGAGAACCTTTGTCAATATCTATTGCTGCTTGCTTATATTGAAGATCACGATCTAAAAGATATCTCGTGGATCGAAGGCGTCGCATTTGTTCGTTCAATTGTTCCAAAGCCCGCTTTAATAGACTCTGACCTCCAAGAATAGTGGTGATCTCTTGTTGTAACGCATGTTCAACTTCATCGACAACCAAATCGATACCAATTCTTCCATCTCTAAGCATTAAACACTTTCGGCAGATATTCAAAGCATTCGTTTGCAGAGCTGCTAGACAGTCTAGCAATCGAGTTTTATAGACGCTTAAAGACTCAAGTTCAAGACAAATTTCTTTCCTTTGTAGCTGTAGTTCTTTTTTGTTGAATTCGATATCGCCTATTCTTTCTTCAATTCTATGATCAGACGTCGCTTTCATTATGGTAGCTCTCTCTGCCGTTTCTTCTCGGATTCTCTCACATTCTCCCAAAATCCGGTCTGCTAATTGCTGCTGATCCTCCGTATTTCTACATCGTTGTTCGTTGCTCATTTTCCATTCGTTAAGAGTAAACTTAGCGGCTCTTGGTGGCATACAAACAAGAGACTGCTCTGCCAATCTTGTTGTTGCCACAGGGGCTCCTATCACATGGCGTACACCGAATTGAGCTTCACCCATTTTGTTTAATATAAAATAATAAAAACTTATATAATTTCTCGAAAATAATCAGATTAAACTGTCTGATACTAAAAATAAGACATCGAAATTGACAAAACAGTTTATCGCCGTGGCAACGTAATGTTCGATCAAACAAATTGGATTTTTACGGTTTCTCAGATTGTTTTTGAATCCAAACAAACTTACATAAACTATGAACATTAATAGAGAATAAATTGACTATTAGTTAGGAATAAATAAATAGAACTTTATTGGAAATAGAAGATTTATAGTTATTATTAATAAAATTTGACACGTTAAATAACTCATATTAGCAATTTGAAGTCGATATTTCTGGCAGGAGCGTTTGTAATTCAATAAAAAATCATCAAATTTCGTTGTTCACTTATACTTGACTGGTTTCTTTTATAAATTTAATACTGTGCAAACAGAAATCAAGTTTATCATTTTAGCAAACATAACAATACTATGGCTTATTATCACTTTAGGCGCACAGTAGTGCCTTCCCAAGTTCAATACAAAAATTAATAATCTATTTTTATTACACTACTTATTAATTTTCCTAGTAATCGAGTGTAACAGCACCTAGCTTCAATTTCATCATAAAACTCACTTTCCAAAGCTACGCCACTTCATACACGAATCGCCCGCATTATCCCAGTCTGGTAGTCCGCCGGGTAATACATAACACTTACGCTTTTCCAAGTCAGCAAAATACCATAGCAATTGGTTCAGACCTGATTGTAGTTACATATAAAACGAAGACAAATAAAGTATCTTAAGTAAATAAGGTTTACATAATTTATTCTCAAAAAGATAGATTCACTTACATGAGAACAGGATGATAAATGTAACAATAAAAATCGAGTTGCTTTTTATATAATAAGAAGAGCCGAGATGTCCTAGTGGTAAGAACGCGTGAATCTTAACCGATGATCGTGGTTTCAAACCCTGGCAAGCACGACTGAATTTTCATGTGCTTAATTTGTAATAATAATTCACCTCGTGCTTTACGTTGAAGGAAACATCGTGAGGAAACCTGCATGTGTCTAATTTCATTGAAATTCTGCCACATGTGTATTTCACCAACCCGCATTGGAGCAGCGTGGTAGAAAGAAGCTCCAAACCTTCTCCTCAAAAAGGGAGAGGAGGCCTTAAGTCCAGCTGTGGGACATTCACAGGCTGTTACGGTACGGTTACGGTTATATAATAAGTTTGTTTGATCTTACCAAAATATATTATTAATTATACTAGTAAAAACAACAATTGCAGCAACATATTCCGATTTCAAAATTATTTATTAAAGTTATATAATGTTAATGGAACCTTTTAATTGTTTAAAATAAAGGTTTTATATTACAAACTACTTACCACAAGCGAATGCGAAGAGGACCAAACTGTAAATGAAGAAGAACTTGACGATGTCTATAACCATGCGACCTAGTGATATTTGCAGCGGTCCCAAGTGTGGATTAATGGAGAACAGATGGACCAGCTTAAGAGCACTGAAACAAAACGACATGTATGGTCAAGTCGAATAATACTTTATCCAAGCAGACTCTTATGAATATTTTTGAAATAAGATTGTACCGAGAAGCAAATCCGTTCACGCCGTGGAAGCTTTGAAGATGCACGACTTCATCTAACTTAGTTGACGACTGTCATATATAGCCTATGTCTTTATATATAGATTATGTATGTCTTTTACCATTGGTGAGAAATAGAGGAATAAACAGTATATATAATTGTATGATCTCTAGTTTTAATTATGTAATATTTGTACTAAAATAATGCTAGAATTTATAGATATCTGTATATTGATTTATAAATATACAGATAAAACCATTTTTTTTGGATAACAGTCTTTAATATAGATTAATTTCAGAAATCAAGGATCTTACCTGAAGATATTCGCCGCAGCGAAAAGCCCCTCCGCGATTAGCTGTGGGTCGAAAGCGTCCCAGTCCTCCCTTGGTATATATTTTGTTTGAGGGTCTCTTTGTATTTCTGCGTTTTGCTGTATATATGCAGCGAAACGTAATACAGCAACAGCTACGTAGAGTGAATTTCGAGTGAAGTCGATAAAGTTCCACATGTTCCGGAGATAGCAACGAATGCCTTGGACGTATATCTCGTGGGTCTCTTGCCATATGAAACCTGAAAAAATCAATGTTTATCAATAAATGCTTGTGCTTTATTTCATCCAATATAACAATGTAAAGACCGGCACTACACATGACGTAACGGTTTATTTTTTTATTTCAAATTTTAGTCGAAAATTCATATTTAGAATGCTTAAATAACAGTGCTACTAAGCTTAATAAATACTGACCCAAAACATAAATGCAAATGAGTATCTCTAAGTAAGTTGGTCCATTGCCCCGCTGCTTTAATAGTTCTTTCTCCAAATTATTAATCATCCAATCCGGACCAAACATCTGTATTATCTTAATTTCCGCTCTTTGTGACACGAGAATCAAAATCACTGTAAACAAAAAATAATATTGACAAACGACCAATTTTATTACATTTTTTTTACATTTAGTCATTATGTTTTTAAAAATTATCGGTTTTATTTTTTCATTTTAAGGTTGGCTCATAACTAACCTAAAATACGTATTTTTACGTTTATTTAAAAACCATTAGTACATCTGAACTCTCTCCAGTCGAATTGGGTAAAAGTGCAGATACATTTGCTTTAACTATAATATTCCCTGTCCAATTTGCTGGACATCAATAGACAGCGCCGCAGCCAATATCGGTCGCATAAGTAAATCAACTCTTAAGCGGATGGTACCAACTTGCCAAATTCAAATGTGATCTACTACCAAAATGAAATAAAATGAAAACTTACATAAAAAGAACAAATAACTTGACGCATGAATGAGGAACTTCATGAAGGGTTTTCTCATTAATTTTCCAGTTGAACAGTTCGGAGCTACCATGTACGTCATGCAATAAAATGGAAACAATAATGCCACTCGTATGATGATCATAATCTTCTCGAAGGCACTCTTCCTGCGGAAACCTGGTACTCCTTCGTACCAAATTGTAGCTAACAGCTGTTGAATGTTCGGGTGAGCGACAAACTGTTGGGTAACGTTATTTTTTAATTGCTTAATATTTTGTGGCTACTTTTGTCTGGTACTATTTTGTGTATTCTCACGAAGCCGTGTGAAAATAACCATTTTTTTATTTAGAGTAAGAGTAACAGCCTTTTAATGTCCCACTGCTGGGCTAAGGCCTCCTCCCCTACTGAGAAGGTTTGGAGCTGGTGGAATAAGCTCCAATGCGGGTTGGTAGAATACACATGTGGCAGAATTGCAATGAAATTAGACACAAGCAGGTTTCCTCACGATATTTTCCTTCACCGTAAAGCACGAGATGAATTATAAACACAAATTAACCACATGAAAATTCAGTGTTGCTTGCCCCTGGTTTGAACCCACGATCATCGGTTAAGATTCACGCGTTCAAAGCACTAGGCCATCTCGGATCGTTTATTTATCATCATCATCATCATCATCATCATTCATGTTGGCATACCTTTTTCTGCTTAAAGTCAATAGCCAACTCCAATCTTGCTAGTTTCATATGCTCTCCCTCCTCGAAAGGCGGCTCTTCTGGGTCATGGTTCAAGATAATGGCCAGTTCCTGCGAGCTGCGAGACTGATCTAGGAGATCAACAGCGAACTTTTGGGTTTTGCGGCGAAGTTCTAGATATTCGGCTTTGCTTTCCTATTGGAATATTATACAAACTATTTTGTAAATTCCTTGCAAATCAATAATATTTTAGATCTAAAGGAAACTATATATACTTAAACGTAATTTTGTAACAGCATATGTTTGGAAATGATATTTAATAAAGAAATAACATTTAATGACCTGCTCAGCAAAAGCCAAATTCCTTAACTCCCAAGATAGTTGGAAAGCGGTGAGGATGGGGTCGGTAGCAGACAGCGCGATAAGAGATGGTGACGCTAGTGCTCTGTAAGCGTTTAAACGAGCCATAGAATGACGGAGAGAGTCCTCGTTTGTTTCCCGAATACATTCATCGCAGCCACATCTGTAAACATTGTTTATTTTTTACTTTCATTCATGCTAATTATCGTATTATAAATCATTCAAGATTTTTTCTTTTTAAATATTGAATTTTACTCTGGGTTAACTTCGAACAAACTATTAACCTCAAATTAAATCAATCAATCAATCAATCAATTTCATCATCAATTTAAAGTTATTGGGTTTTGGTTTCAATAAGCTCTTAGTAGCAGCCAGAAGTTTGTAAGTTGGCAGTGTTGCCTACACATGCTTCAGACAGCACGTAAAACCGTTGAAGCCGTTGGATTATATTTAAACAGGATTTGACATTCGAAAGACACGACATTGTTTAATGACTCGCTAAACAAAGGTTATAAGTGAGGGCGCTAGTAGTTTAAGTTATACAATTACCTTATATCATGAGGATCAGGTAACGTAGCGCCTCGATCGAGAAGAATCTTAATAATTTCGTAATTGTTCTTATGAGCCGCCAACATCAAAGGCGTAATATCCGGTGTAAACATGGCTGTGTTCGGATCTACTTTTTGCCAACTCTAAGTAAAAAAAAAATTACAAAAATAAAAAAAAAACATCGAAACAACTAGATAACTTCTCCTCGATAATATTTATTCGCTTTGTATTGAATTTATAAATTTTATGATTGAATCATTAAACTGAAAAAAAGCTAAAAAGTTTTTACAAGTGTTTATTTTAAAATAAGCGATTCCATTAGTAACATCACTAAAACGTTATAACTTCAAAACATGTAATATAATCCAATGATAAATAGCAACTATATATATTGTATTTACTATGTTTATTTCTACCATTATAATTTTTTTACCAAACGATTATAACATAATATAACATAATACAAAAACAGCTTATAACATCTTACATAAGGTTCAGGGTGCTTATGTATTAATTCCTCATGCTCAAGCAATAGTTCCACAGCTTCCACGAACTCAGCATTAATGGCTTGTAATAGAGCATCCCTCGTAGCCACACCCATGACCACCAACAGTTCCACCATCTCCAGATTCTCACCGTCGATAGCCAGGGTCAAGGCTCCACGGCCGAGAGCGTCCACGCAGTTAATATCTATGTTCTTCTTGCGATGCGCTTTTTGAATCATTCTAGAAGTATAAAGGTAAAGTTATATAAGATAATAATTATTCAACATAAAATCTTCAAGCTCGTCTGGGTAGGTACCACCCACTCATCAGATATTCTACCGCAAAACAGCAGTACTTGGTATTGTTGTGTTGCACTTTGAAGGGTGAGTGAGCCAGTGTAATTACAGCCACAGGACATAATATCTTAGTTCCCAAGGTTGGTAGCGCATTGGCGATGTAAGCGATGGTTAACATTTCTTACAATGCCAATGTCTAAGGGCATTGGTGACCACTTACCATCACGTGGCCAACATGCTCGTCCGCCTTCGTATTCTAGAAAAACAAAAAAAATACTATATGTTAATGGTATTACATACAAAATTATATATTATGATACTTGGTGGTAGGGCTTTGCAAGCCCGTATGGGTAGGTACAACCAACTCATTACATATTCTGCAATCAAACGGCAATTATTGTGTTTCAACAATACTAAGTATTGTTATTTGACGTGACATAATTATTTAATTACAACCAGTATATTTATTTATTTATTTATTTATTTATTTATTAAGATCCTCCAGGAGTAAATACATCAACACAATATTAGTAACAATAACAACATATAGCTTCAAACTAAATGTATTACCTATAAAGGAGAATACCTCATGCAATGATAGTGGATATAAAAGGAGCTTACACGATAAAAATATGTACATTTACAAGTTTAAACATATTATGCTAATTGAAAAGTTACAAAAAAATATATACTTAATAAAAAACAATAAGCAAAAAAAAAGAGAAAAAAAATAGATAACGAAACAATAACAATCAAATGGCTAATAATTCTGACATTTTCTTACGGAACTTAGATAAAGAGTCACCACTATAAACAAGACAGTACACAGTCACAGTATAAACAAATTGACAATACAAAAATAAGCCCATTGACTTAATTATTACAATCCACGTGTATAATCAAATGATTAACAATTGTTTTCGATACGAGCTCGCGATACAATCGGATTAGTGAATTTGTAACAATTACATTTTCAACCATTGTATCTCGCTACAAATGCAATTCGCATCTAATCAACATTTAGTATTTAAACGGGACATTAAAAATTAAACATCGAATGTGTGAATTGATTTAGAATTATAGATACGTTGAAATCTAGATGTAATTTAAGTTATGCATTTCATGTAAATAAATGTTTTTATTGTATTTGAATTATTTAATTATGTTAATATTTTTTGCATTAATTTCTGCATTTGTGACTGTATTTGATCGGTGATATATAGTAATAAAAAAGGAGATAAAAGGAGGATTAAAGAAAAAAGGTCGCTCAACAAATAACCCTAAAAACCTTTTTTTTTTTCATTGGAATACATTAACAGGTAGGGTAGGGTGGTGGAAGCCTGTCTGGGCAGGTACCACCCACTTATCATCTTACCGCGAAGCAGCAATAATTAGTATTGTCCGGTTTAAAGGGTGAGTGAGCCAGTGTAACTATAGGCACAAGGAACAGAACATCTAATTTCTCAGATTGCTGGTTCATTGACGATTTAAGGGATGGTGGATATTTCTTACAATATGTATGGGCTATGGTGACCATTTACCATCAGGTGGCCCATTAGCCAGTTTCGATGTGAAAATCAATGGTTCGATCAAAGACACGATATCGTTTAACTAATCACGCGCTAAACAACATTTATTAGTAAAGCCTTAAGATATTAATTTAAAAAAAAACTATTATAAATATTAAAAATACTATCACAATATAATAATAATAATGTCCTCCAGACCGATTTCGGCCAAAGCGACTAATCTTAAAAGAGATTAGCCAACTACGCAGGAGATATTATAGTCCACAACTGTGTGCCCAAACACAGGCGCACTCTCTATTCCCTAACTCTCATAATCCGGGACGGCAATCCGTTACGACCGGAAAGAGTTCACGCGCAGGACCAACAGCTTTACGTTTTTTCCGAGTAACGGAAGTGTACACACTTCCAACTTCCAGGCTACGGGATGCTACTGAGAATTTTCTGACAGAAAAACCGAATAACTTTTTACAGAGCCGACCTGGGAATTGAACCCAGGATCTTCGCGTTTGTGACCTTAGATCAAGCTACTAAACCAACGAGACAGTCAATAACAATATAGTAAATATAATAAAAAAGTTATTCTTGTAAAACTACTAGCAGCAGCAACATGCTGGTGGTAGAGCTTTGTGCAAGCTCGTCTGGGTAGGTACCACCCACTTATCAGACATTCTGCCGCAAAACAGCAGTACTTGGTATTATTGTGCTCCGGTTTGAAGGGTGAGAGAGCCAGTGTTATTACAGGCACAAGGGACATAAGATCGTAGTTCCCAAGGTTGGTGGCGCATTGGCGATTTAAGCGATGGGTACCATTTTTTACAATGCCAATGTCTAAGGGCGTTGGTGACGACTTACCATCAGGTGGCCCATATGCTCGTCCACCTTCCTGTTCTATAAAAAAAATGCAGTTGGTTGGTAAATCCGCCATTTTTATAAATTTAAATAAGATATAGCCTAGATTTATTTAGAAAAGCTATCGTGGGCGTTTGTGGGTCGCATATTATTCTTAAACTAGTTTTTTAAGAGCAATGATGCGTTGCATCAATTAATCTCATAAGGCCACGCGATCGAGCTAATCCGATTTTTTAAGCGTCAGTGATATAAATTTCATTACGTATAAAATTTTAAAGTAAGTGATTATACGTAGATTTTTTTAAAAGTATATAGGAATTTGTAAAAAAACGCATAAAAGTAATAGCCTATATCACATTGTTGGGCAATATGTTTTTACATGTTATCATACTAAAAAATAAACCTTAATTTATTAATTAAACCTTTTGAAATAAGGGTTTTAATGAGAGTTAAAACTCTGACGGTACATCGGGCAAAACAATAACAAACGTATGAATCAAATTATTGTTTAAAGTCGGGTCTTACGAGCACTTTGGTATCGTCATTTATAAGGTTAATTTTTATATAAAGCTACACCGGTTCGGAATATAGATTCTACTGAAAAGAAAAAAAAATCGATACTCTTTTTCATCAAACAATATAGGTATACATGTAATAATCGTATACAATTATATTTATGTATCGTGTTTGATCAAATTTATATAATCCTGTACAATATAATAAGGCTTATTTATTTTAAATTAATTTTAAATATACAAAAGCAGTGGTTAGAATGAACAAATTAAAGACATTAAAACTTAGTAGAGATTTCTTCGTTTCTAGTGTGTATATCTTCTCTGTACACCCCTACCTCTTTCTATATCTGTTTTCCTCTACCTTAAGGTTGCCTGGAAGAGATCGCTGTGTTAGCGATAAGGCCGCCTCTTGTACATCTTTCATCTAACCGTGTATATGTGATTTATTTACTGGTGTACAATAAAGAGTATTTTGATTTGATTTTTTGAGCCATCCGATTTCTCGTCCACGTTCGTTTTACTAAATTATATGACACCCTTACAGTTTTGCACTGCGACACGAAAAAACTAGTTACGCCGCTGCGTAAACCCGCATTGGAGCAGCGTGGTGGAATAAGCTCTAAACCTTCTCCTCAAAAAGAGCAGAGGAGGCCTTTAGCCCAGCAGTGGGACATTCACAGGCTGTTACGGTATACGAATAATGACAGTTGATAAACTACGACACTGAAATATTATTACGAATTCACAAACCTATACATATATATTACTTTGAGATATCTGTTTTCTTTAATTTTATTTTATTCAATTCTGCCGCTCTAAATATCCGTTTGCCAAAAGTCAGTCATTATGAAATTATGTCGACATATTTTTTAATAACAAAAGTAATTTTGTTAAACTTTCCAAAGATCTCATTAATCGAACTCACATTGTATAAATGCTAACTTATTTAGGTATTATAATACATTATCTAATATTATTATAATAATTTTGTTGTTTGTTATAATGGTGAATGTTGTTTACACCTTTAATGACGTATCAGTATCTTCGTAAGAGTATCTCCTTAAGTTGTTAATTTTAAGTTTTTAGTGATTAAGTTGATGATTTAAGTATCTCAATAAATAAGTAAATCTTAATTTTAAAAATAATTAATTCTATAGTCTCTAATGCCGTAGGTATTGATGACATATCTATTAAAATGGTAAAACTTACCCTCCCATACTCGTTAGTTGCTATTACACATATAATAAATACTTCATTACGCACGGGATACTTTCCAACATCGTGGAAAACTACAATTATTAAACCTCTTCCGAAAAAGACAAATGTAGACTCAGTGAAAGACTTACGACCAATTGGAATTTTGTCTGTTTTATCAAAGGTTTTGGAAAAGGCAGTAAATGAACAAATTGTTTCCTATTTTGAAAAACATTGCATTATTCCGAAATGTCAATCCGGTTTTAGAAAGTCACACAGTTCCACTACAGCGTTATTACATATTGTTGATGAAATTCTTTCTGCATCTAATAATAATATGGCTTCAATTTTGATACTATTAGACTACAGTAGAGCATTTGACTGACTTAATATAGATTTACTTCTGGCCAAATTGAAATTTTATGGTTGTTCTGATCTCGTATGCAAGTGGTTTTCTAGTTATTTTAAAGATAGATTACAAATAGTAGAAGTCTCCGGCATGAATGGAAGGCCTACAAGGCCTAGCGCTATAAAAGTTAATAGAGGTGTTATTCAAGGTTCTATACTTGGACCAATTTTGTACTCAATTTATACGGCAGATCTTCACGAATGTGTCAAAACTAGTTTAGTCCACATGTACGCAGATGATACACAGTTATTATTGAACATCAATCCATATATAAATAATGATAAAGCTATCCAAAATCTTAATGACGATCTTTCTCAAATTTTTAGTTGGTCACAAAAATGTACTTACATAATTTTTGGTACTAGGCAACAAATGGTATCGATTGGTCAAATATGTCATAGGATTTATATAGATGGTCATTCCTTAGTTGAGTCTAAGCTAGCGAGGAATCTTGGGGTGAAGTTGGATGGGTCATTACGCTTTGAAGAACACATATCATCTGTTACTTCGAAGTGTTACGCTTTACTCAAAATGATTTATAAGTTTAAACCATTTTTGAGTGAATCAGCGTGATCTAAACTTGTGGACTTGTGGTCCTTGGTTCTGTCTCAGTTGGATTACTGTGATAGCCTTTATGGCCCCTGCCTTTATAAAAAGACTGAAAGGAAAATACAGAGGATACAAAATTCTTGTCTAAGATTTTGTTACAATATACCTCGATATTCACATATTACACCTTATTTAAATTCCAAGAATATATTAAATATGAAAAATCGCCGTACACTTAAATTAAATAATATCACTTTCAACTTAAAATATCGCAAAATTCCCAATTATTTGGCGGATAAACTTAAATGGTCCGAAACAAATGAATCCAATTGTAGATTGAGCCGAGTTCCGCGACTAATACTGCCTAGACCACATTTGCAAGCATTTAGAGGTAGCTTTCGCTTCGCAGCTTCAAAGTGTTGGAACGATATCCCACCTCCGATTAAGAACAGTACGTCTCAAAATAAGTTTAAGGCACAATGCAAGCAATGGCTTCTATCTATGCAAAAGACGCAATGTGTCTGGACAAATGTGTGTAAATAAACTTAATATACTTAATTATTATTTTGATTGTAATTTATCAAAATATATATCGCTATTTACTTATACATTTTAAATATTATTATTTTTATTCAATATAAAATATTTTCCTTTTACTAGAATAAAAAAAAGCACACCTCTCTGTTTTAATAATGCTTGCATGTTTTTTATTTTAGCCTATTGGGCGTGTTATAAATTGTATTCACTTTTATTATTTGGTAATTATATCTTCGTTTACCTTTTACTGCAATGACTGTAACGTTCGTGTTGGCAGCATATGTACAAGGCGTAGACTGAAAAGCAGCCTAGCTGAGACTACGACCTTTTCACCAAATCATCAAATATCATATTGTTAACTCTTTTTTTATGGTTTTGTACCTTAATTTTGTCTTTGTTTCTTTTTGGTGAATAAAGTTACTTATTATTATTATTATTAAATCATTCATTAATATTTATTTATAATATCATTCAATATAACAAACGTACCTTCTTACATTCGCCATGTCCCCCCGTTCCACGGCTAGAAGATATTTTTTCTCTTCGAGGGTTAAGGTTTGGGGCAGCGACGGTAGCTTCACCGACCGCCTTGTGATGCCGGGTTCACCCTGTTTTGAACATGGTCAATTATTACGTGAAAATAGTTCAATCATTTTCCTTATTTGAGGTATTAATAAATTTGTTAGAAGTAATTGAGCAATTCACTCAAATAATATTTTAATATGTAGTTGTAATAATATAATAACATTTAAGAAATAAACAGTTTAAGTATTTTTAGGTTCTATGTAATGTCCAATTCAATAAAAATAAAATAAAAAGTTAACACTATAAAAAAACTGCATATTTATAAGCACAGATTATAATATTAAATTATAAGCTTTGAAGTCACGTGAAATCAATTTCATTTACATTTGAGATTCTTAGACTAACAGACTTCTAACACATACATATATTAAATTATGAAGCCAATGCGATTACAAACAGACACGTGACGATTTACGATATTATTATTATGCTCTTGAAATATTGTTTGAAGGGCGAACTGGTTGGGATTTAGTTTTACTTATCATATTTACTTTAAAATATAATAAATACATTCCTTTATGTACAGTGTACATGACATGCAAATTGAAATTATAATAACTTGAAATACTAATTAAATTAAGTGATCTTTGTTTTATAAAGAAAAAGATCTTTACAATAAATATCAATATATATTCTTTTGCTTTTTTGCTTGCTTTGTAGCTTTGTTTACGTTGCGATTGTAAAGTGTTAAAAATCCTTTAAGGTTATATGCCATTTTGATACATGTATCCTTTAAATATTATAATGATTAATAATGATTCCCGTGCCTAGGAAAGTACGTAAAGCCGTAGGTCCTGCGCTTGAAATCTTTCCGGTCGTGTCGGATTTCCATCCCATCGGATTATGAGAGCTAGGGAATAGAGAGTGCAACTGTGTTTGCGCACACACTCGTGCACTATAATACACTCGTGCACGATAAGATTATAGATAAATTGTTCTTTGTATGTATACTACTAACGACAAATTTTAATATACTTATTTAAAGTTAAAATTCTTTTACAGATATATATAAATATAAAATAACTAATTTCTTAATTTATTTAAACAAATTTATGCACAGTTTAATTATAAGGAACGATGACTTGTTCTTATATTTAATTAAAAATAAATTGTGTTTAAACAGATTAATGTTAATGATTAGAACTTACGAGTATTATTTTAATGCTCACACAATAATACCTATAATTTAATAAAATAGTATGAAATATTTTAACTTACGCATTCTAAGTCTTTTCCTTCACCCATTGTTACCATCCTGAAGGGCTATGCGTCCCCGCAGGCTAAATCTATACGAGAAACATATTTATTTCATTAACAATAGGAATGCAGGCAAACAAACAGACTAAGGTACTTGAAAACAGTATATAAACTCAAGCGAATGATAACTCTTTGGTACCCTAAAGGTTTTTATGGATTTTTTTAGCATTTATATGTTTTCAAAGAAATTTTGAGGTAGTAGTAATGCCGTCCCCAGAACAACGTCGTAGACCGTTGTCTAATGTGTAAATATATATATATATATATATATTTTTTTATTTTATTTTATTTTTATTTAGGAAACAAACAATTTTAAAAACACTGTAATATAAAACAAAAATAACAAAAATCACAAATCAATAAAGTTTCCACTTAAAGCAAATACACAAAAAAAAAAAAATAACAAATTGAATTAAATTAAATTAAAATTGAAAGTAAAACAAAAATAAAAACTGCAAATACATTATCACTTTAGGTAAAAGTTAAAAACAATTAGCATTTTAAGATATCACGAACTGCTCTTTTATAAACACCAATTTTTGGACAAAAAATATCTAAGTTTTGGAGGTTATTAATATAATATAGGCAAGAACGGTACAAAAACACATTCTTTGTAAATTTATTTTTACATGAGGGTACAAAGAACAAAGAATTATTTCTAGCACTAAATAATATGTTACTTAGAAGATATTTAGAGTCAACCATGTTATTAATTATTTTATACAAATATATTTGGTCTCTTAATTGTCTACGCACAGTTAATGGGACTATTCTAGAGATATCTTTGTTATCAGATAAACCAGCTCTAAATCGCAAATTTTTTAGGAACTTATTTTGTAATCTTTCTATTTTATCTACGTAGATGTTATAATTGGGATTCCAAACTGTGGAACAATATTCAAGTATGGACCTAACATATGCGTTGAATAAAAGAATAAGGGTGGAGCAATGTGTAAATTCTTTACTCAATCTTAAGATGAACCCAAACATACGATAAGCCTTAGAAGTAATATACTCGATATGACAAGTAAACGATAACTTGTGGTCTAAAAGTACACCCAGATCCCTAACCTCTGATATTCTGGCTAATAAGGTATCCTGCAGTGAGTAATTATATACTATAGGTTTCTTTTTCCTTGTGAACGTTATTATGTTACATTTATTTATATTTAGATATAAGAGATTTTTAACGCAATAGTTGCTTAAGTTATTAAGGTCAGATTGGAGTGATACACAGTCTTGAGTCGAGTTTATAGTTTTAAAAATTTTCATGTCATCTGCATAGAGTAAAATATTGCAATTAGAAATGATTTGGGTAATATCATTAATAAAAATATTGAATAATAAAGGCCCAAGATGAGACCCTTGTGGTACACCCGACGTGACGGGCACAAATGATGAACAAAACCCTTTAACAGCAACAGCTTGACTGCGGTCTCTTAAATATGATTCAAGCCAGCGAAGCAGATCACCGTGTATACCTAATAAATGAAGCTTTCTGATTAATAAGGAATGTGAAATCTTATCAAACGCTTTTGAGTAGTCCGTGTACACTACATCCACCTGACCACCACTATCCAACACAGCTACAAGTTGATGAGTAAATTCACATAAATTAGATTCAGTCGACCTACCATCAATAAACCCATGTTGTTGGTCAATAATAACTGGTCTTAAAATAGGGTATAAATGGTCATAAACAATTTTCTCGAACAACTTAGCAATAGTATTCAATTTAGAGATAGGCCTATAATTTTGTATATTATGCTTATCACCAGACTTATGAATGGGTACCACATACGACTGTTTCCACACCTTAGGAATTCTTCCACTACGAAGAGATATGTTAAATAGCATGCAAAGGGGTAGTGCTAAGCTATTATAGCAGGATTTCAAAAAAATCGGAGGGATTTTATCAGGACCACTAGATTTACTAATGTCAATATTTCTCAAATATTTCCTAACTAGATCAACAGATACATCAATTGTACCTATAGACACAGACACAGAATTTAAAGAATGGTCCAAAGGTAATGAAGATACATTGCTAGTATCTGGTTCGAAAGCAGACTGAAAGTGAGTGTTGAAGAGGTGACAAATTTCATTGCCGTCCGATGATTGAATGGTATTATAAAACATCAAATCAGGTATATCCGATGTAGCATTCTTGGATTTTACGAAAGACCAGAAGATCTTACTGTTACGTTTAATGTTATTTTCAGCATTTCTAATATATCTATTGTAACAGTCTAGCTGCACACGTTTTTGGCGATCACGAAGATAGTCAAATTGATCATAGTCACTCGATCTCTCATATATTTTCCACTTTTTATGAAACTTCAGTTTTTCATTGATAATTTTTATTAAAGCTTTGGAATACCATGGAGGATAGCGTGTATTAAAAGATTTCTTTGTTGGAACATATTTTCTAATTATGTTGTTAATAACCTCATAAAAACAGTCAAGGGATACATCTATGTCATTATCATCAATTAAGTCAGTCCAATCTACCTGAGATAATTCTGAGTTTATTGCATCATAATCTGCAATCCGAAAGTTAGGTATAAAACGCACTGGCGACCGCAGTGAAGGACTCCATGATATTTTAGGATGAATAATCAAAGCTGGATGATGAGAATCTTCAAAGACCAAAGGTTCATTACATCGATTCACGCTGCAAGTAACTCCACTGATGACTAGATCAAGAAATCTTTTATTTATATTTGATACAGTATTGAATTGATTAAATTTTGTAAATTGAAGAAAACAGTACAATGACTGGACTAATACATCGTTACTAAATATTAAATTATTGGTATAAGAGTTACTAGAGCTCCATCCAGCCGAACTGATGTTAAAATCACCTATAATTAAAAAGCAGTCATCAGGTTTATTTACGTGGCAATTTGAAACGGTCTCAAAAAAATCATTAAGACAATCTAACTGATTACGACAGTGAGGAAAATAACAACAGAACAGATGCAGAACCCTATAACTTGGCTGTTTATTTAATTCTATAGAAAGCATTAAAACGTCAGCGACAGCACCCGGGAATTGGTAATTTTTCGTTTCTTTAACCATCAAACCGCGTTTAACTGCTATAAGCACACCGCCTCCAAATCGATCACCTCTTGAGACATAATCACGGTCACATCTATATACATTGTAACGGCAATCAAATAACTCAGCATCGTAGATACCTGGAGCGAGCCAGGTTTCACTCAAACATATAACATCATAGTCATTAATTAATAAGTTTCTGAAAAATGTATTAGTTTTTGTTCGAAGACCTCGAACATTCTGATAATATATAGAAAGATTAAATGAATCCACAACTGATGGAAACCAATTTGACACATTTAGTGATACGGTTATGGAATGAGTGGTTATTCTGATAACGTAATATACCATATATGTACCAAATTACAAATAAAGATAATAATCTTAATACACTATTGGAAAATAATTTCTCAAAAAATTTAAAAACATTGTAAATTATTATATAGAAAATCAAATTATTTAATGTTAACTGTATATAACAAATTGTTAAAGTTGTACCCAAGCATGTAACATTTAGAATTATTAATACAATTAAACAAAACAAAAGAATGAGATAGAAAATTATCGAGTAGTAAGCGTACAACAGAAGCGAAAAAATTCTTACTTTATTTTGTTTAAATCAGTCTCATTCGATATATGTATAATGGGACTAGTATCCGTGCGACGAACCATAATAGCACAGTTCTTAACCCATGTATACAAATATTTGTTTTCTTTCGCTTTCGTCTTAACCCGCTGTAGAAGAGACTTGTTTTCACTAGTCAGGTGATCGTTAAAAAATATTGGCGAATTATTATTGTTAAATCCCAGGTCACTAGCTTTTAATTTTAATTTTCTTGCTTTACTCAAAAAATCATCCTTTCTATAGCGGGCTAAAAAACGAACAACAATCGGTTTAGGTTTTTTAGAAGTATTATTCTTTGGGGCTACCCGAGTTATAAAATCCAAATCATAATTAATGTTCAGAGGGAAATCCATCCGTTGCGCAATACTCTTAAGTATATCAATTAAGTTTTCGCCTTTCTTTTCAGGTATTCCATATATTTCTATATTCGAACGTCTCGACCATTGTTCACGGTTGTTGTGTTCTTGTTCAAACCTATTTAAGTCACTTTTGATTTCACCAATTTCTTTATTTGTCGCTTTCAAAGTTTTCAAATCATTTTCAATAAATTCAATTTTTTTATTCAAGTTTTCGTACTGCTCATTAATAAATGCTATACTGTCTTGAAAAGAAGCAATTTCCTTCCTAATGGGCATCAATTCAGTTGATATAATATCTGCAATGGTTGTCTTCAATTTAGAACAAAATTTCTCAAATTCCAAAGAAACAATTTCACGAACTTGTTCATATGCAATCGACGCCTCCATTGAGCATTCCGGTGATTTGTAAGAATCACCACGCCTCATTGTTACATTCTCAGGAGAACCGCGATCATTTTTTCTTAAAGGTGTATTGTCGTTATTATATTGCCTCGGTTTGCTAAGACGACATTCAGGACAGACCCACTTGGTTTTAAGGTCGGGTAATATTTTTTTCTTGTCTGTGGGATACATACAAGCGATGTGATAATTGTTTTTGCAACTGGAACATGTCATCATACCCGTAGCTCCCTCTGTGGTGGATTTACAGCACGCGAACTTCATTTTTATAGAATGTATCTTTTAAAATTGCAAATAATAATCTTGAACATGAAAATAAATAAAACTCGATCGAGTTCGCCTCGGGATTGAACTCGGGTCGCTCGTGCGCAAGAGGAGTCCAGAATAGGTATCGACACCACTAGACCAACAATGCACTTCGAAGACTTTGTGAAATTGTTTAACAGTTGCTAACTTGAGTTGTATTAGTGGCGGATTATCCAATGAGAAGCAAGTTCAATGACATATGAATGTTCGAATAAAACAACTAGTTTTTTAATGTCTATATCACAGAATTACACTATTTTACTATTTAAAGCACTGAGTTTGCACACTTTTAAGAGTTTTATAGGTTTATATTAGCACAGATATGAATGAAATTTGAAAATAAACAATTGTTCTGTATTTTAAACTGTGATTAACTGTAACTGAATGGTCTCATACAGTATTACACTTTATTTTAATATTTATTGATCCAAAGAAGCCACAAACACTAATCGTAAGTTATTAAATCAGAACAAACAAAGTTATTATTGTTTCACTACACCAACTTTAGAATTGCTATTTTTATTTTTATTTTAAATACGGAGCTGATACTAAAGTATACTACTATATACTACTATATATAAGTACTATATATATATATAAAAGTATATATACATGAATATTGATCTAAAAAAAATATTCATTTGTAGGTATTCTGTATTTTTTATTCTTATTTTAATTGGTTCTCCTAAAATTCTTTCATTTGTCATTAAATTCAAAAATGAATTTATGATAATACTAAATTAGGTCCAAAGGCCGCATTAATTTTAGTTTATTACGAAATCCTACTTTCGTATCCATCGGGTACTTTACATAAGTGGCTTTATATTTAGAATATGTTATATATTCAGCTTTATCCTATTATCCATAATTGCAATATCAACGAGATGACATGCAAGCTGAAACGTCATATTGGCTGAATATTTTGAGCTTAAATTGCAATAAATAAAATATTAAAAAAATATGTGTCAAAAAATTCGATTATTCCATTTTCGAACGCAGTTTGGCGCCTCATTTATACAATAACATTCCGTTAATCCCCTATAATAAGCATTACCCACCTGTTATAATTAGATTACAAGTATTCAGTCAAATTGCCTACACTAGCCATTATAGAACTTCTAGTATTAACGATGTTGATGACCTAATTTTGGGTTAAGAGGTCATGGTATTTATGTAATTAGTAGATACATATTTAGTTATATACATATTAGTATTTAATATATATAACTAGTAACACGAGTTTTAACGTACTTTTGCATCAAAATTGTATTTTCTTAATGCCACACTAACTCAATTTTCAACACGCAAGTGTCGTAATAACCGATTAAGATTGTTTTGCTAAGAATATCAACTCATATCGATATCATTAAGTATTTAAGCGCCGCAAACACTAACAATAGTTTACTCGGAAAACCAAATTACTAGAAAAATATCTTTTTCAACTGACTCGTTTTACAAATACCATTACATAATTTTTTTTTTTTTTTTTTTTTTAATTTACTATAGTGTGTTTTAGGATTATGTGATGTATTTACTCAAAATTAATCAACCTTTTTATGCATTTTACGAGAGGTCAAGTATTTGCTACCGAGAATTTGAAACGAGATTGTCAAGTATTTGCTACCAGCGTGTTCTTCGTTATTTTGGTCAAATAGCGCGAAGGCAGCCTGACAGCCTCGACTAGCTGATGGTACTTGGCAAAGTAGAGGGGAAACGACCAAGTGACCGCTGCCCCACACGATGGTCGGACCAAGTTACCAACCTCACTGGTCTCCAAGTGACCACAGCCCTGAGGAAAGCTGAGGACAGGAAGGACTGGAGAAAATTCACAGAGATCGTGACCCAGACCCTAGATCAGAGTGGACACGACTTTCAGCAATGAAGTAAACGACCGAGAAGAATGCATTTTACACAATGCCCCCAAATAAAAAGGTACGCAGCGTACAAGCGGACGATTAGCGTACAACTATAATTCAGATATAATGTAGTAGTGTTGAAAAAAACGCATACATTTGGGCCCTAATAACGTAATGTGTGGAATTCAATTCAAACTCCTTTATTCGATATTAGCTATGCCCGAGAATTCAGCTTGTAATTAAGAGTACATACATACATATGCGCTCGCGTATAAAGCAGCTCGATAGCGCTTTATCTTCTAGATTACTTTACAAATAGTTCTTTAAGCCATTACCAGTACCATTTTAAATTTGTAAGGTTCTTGATTTTAATTTTACTATTTATATTAGCTGTTACTTAGTTAAAAAGACGTGATGGCCCAGTGGTAAGACCGCGTGAATATTAACCGATGGTCGTGGGTTCAGACCCGGGCAAGCAACACTGAATTTTCATGTGCTTAATTTGTGATTATAATTCATCTCGTGCTTTACGGTGAAGGAAAACATCGTGAGGAAACCTGCATGTGTCTAATTCCGCTAAAATTCTGCCACATGTGTATTTGACCCGCATTGGAGCAGCGTGATGGAATAAGCTCCAAACCTTCTCCTCAAAAAGAGGAGAGGCCTTTAGCCCAGCAGTGGGACATTCACAGGATGTTACGGTACGTTACGGTTACTTAGTTGTATGGGATGGATACTGTGGTTTCCTGTAACTGACATATACTTATAACACAGACTTATAACTCGCATAATGTATCTAAAGCTTGTCATGTTAATTCTTTGTTGGAGATCCTATTAAATAAAAATAAACAAATACCATTATTTAAGAGTGTAATCTTATTATTATTGAAATAAAATATACCCTATGTTGCTTCTGGATAAAGAATCCCTTTAATGGTAAATAATTAATAAAATCGCTTGACTCGATGAACTCCTAAATTATTAAGAGTTAATCTATTACAAACAGACAAGTATTTAGATATATATAAGAATATAGATTATATATATAAGAATCAGATTAGTCTATATTATATAAGGTATTATATCTAGATATTACAGTTCAAGGAAAAATTACCATTCACTTGGAAAATAATATCCGGTGGTCTAGAATATTTTTTCATAACTAATGTTATCAGCTGTGAATTGCGATTATAAATGGGAAACAAAATTGGGCAATCATGTAAATCAGGGATTCCCCGAGTGATCAATATCGGTTTCCCAGGGGTCGAAACAAACATAAACGAAAACTGATTTTGGGGGTCGACTATCAACTCAAAATCGACCCCTATTAACATATAACATAAAATATAACACAAGTTCTTATTTTAAACTTTCAAGTCATGATACATGTACCAACTTGTTATAAGAACTAATTTATATAACTTTTTATAAGGACTAATATTTTAGTAGGAAGTATCAGTTGTACTTTACTATCAGAAGTTTTGGTTGCAACTTAACATTGAAACACAGTATAAAACACAGTTCATTGTGAAAAATACCTTATCGCTTTACCATCATCATACCTAGTCGAAAAAGGCTTGTGTGGTTACAAACATTATGACAAAACAAAGAAACCTTTGGAATATCAACGAACGCGGAGATTTAATGCAACAACTTACCAAAATTGAACCGGATTTAGCTAGATTAGTAGAAAGTCACCAGGTTCCTGCATCACACTGATTTTTTCATTTTTTTATCGCTTTATAAGCTCGCCTGGGTAGGTACCACCCACTCATCAGATATTCTACCGCAAAACAGCAGTACTTGGTATTGTTGTGTTCCGGTTTGAAGGGTGAGTGAGCCAGTATAATAACAGGCACAAAGGACATAAAATCTTAGATCCCACGGTTGGTGGCGCATTGGCGATATAAGCGATGGTTAACATTTCTTATAGTGCCAATGTCTAAGGGCGTTTGGTGACCACTTACCAACAGGTGGCCCATATGCTCGTCCGCCTTACTATTCTATAAAAAAAAATATTTAAGGATATTTTTTTTAAATTACTTACTATTTTTACGTATTTATCATTTCATCATTATTATTAATGAAACTTGATATTTACTGAATTTTATGTCTATTTATCGTGTTAAAACTTGATGAGAAATTGTTGTCAAGTTTACTCACTTAACCAACCGCAAAGTTTTTAAATTGGTAAGTATTTTGTATCAATAGAGAGAACTTCAAAAATCCTATAAAGTTATTTTAGGGAGTTCATTTTGAAAAAGGGATCTCTTGCCCAAAATAGTTTAGGATTCCCTGATGTAAATAAATACCTTTCTAGAAGAAAATATACACGAGTATTATATTGCTTATTCTCAGAATCTCTTTATTGACAAGAAAGTCTTTATTCGCAATACATACATATACATGCATACATAATACGTACATATTACATAAATAATACAGCATATTGTAATGAATAGACTCTAGCCATCAGAATCTTTCACGATTGGGAATTTACTTGGATTATTGACAAGGGGGTCTATTTTGGTGATCTGATCGATATTTATGTTATAAAGCTTAATCTTCCGACTTCCTTATATAAATTTAAGTATATCAGTCTTATTTAAAAAAAAAATGCGTCTGATAGTTCACAGACGCTCAGGGAAAAAAACTTAACAAACTGTCCCTTTATCGCAATCGAATAAAAACGTAATCGTTGTCTTTTAACCGTTATCTTATTCTACTAAAACACCGTTTCAATGGCGACTCGATTAGATCAAGTTGTGTCGGAACAGATTCGGGAGAGTATCGTAACCGTTATAAGTTAGTAGAAATATAGAAAGTAAATCAAAAATATAAAAAATATACCTAAGGAGCCGAGTACCGTAAACCACAATTTATTAAACTATAATAGTATGTTATTAATAATTTAGGAGGTGCATCTGATTATGTACCTATTTTATGTACTCATGTGTATAAAATTGGATGATAGATAAATCATCCGATTTACAGGACTGGCCAAATAAGTTATTAATATAAATTTATTAATACTATTTTTATGCATGTAGATTTTTTAATAGATTATATTAAACTGTCAAATTTAATTTTATTAAATTTAAAATTCTACTCACTATGAATATTGAAGTTGTTTTTTTTTAAATTAAATATGGGGTATTCCATATGTTCCAATTCCAAATTGTATAATGATTTGCTTTTGTTTACATTATTAATTAAATATATATTTTAACAACTTTGTAAACAGATAAAAACAAAACCAACTTTAATCATATAAAAATATTATGTCAAATTTAACTGTTGTAGATAATAAATAATAAAAGCAAAAAAAAAACAATATTGAAGTAAGAAGTCTCGTTTATACTTACAATGCGCTGCGGCTGACGCGACACACTCCAGCGCGCAACGAAAAACCTACCACTTATATACAACCCCCAGTAATCCTATTAGGGGTCACATCGGCTTGTAGTTCACTTTTTATTCACGTTCCTTGACGCAGATTACAGCTTTGCAATAACGTGATGCTGAGTGAATCACGTTTTATTTCAGGGGTAAAAAATCTTTGTAATCAAAACAAAATATTATATTTCTTTAAATCTCTTATTAAGAAATAACGACTTTTTTTTAATAAGTCTACTTGTTTATGGACCTGGTATAATTGTTTGAAAAAAATATGATTTCGGCAAAGGACTAGTGACTATAATCTGTCTGTCTGTCACTATCTCCAAATCTAGTATTTCTATATTTGTATATTCTATATTTACAAACATTAGCTCCAGCTCTGTCCTGTTCTAACAAAAATATTTATCTACCCCAACTTTCCACACTTTATAAAGACCGTACAAAGTTCAAAAGCTTGAATCCAAAGCTAAAACTGCTGGTAAAAAACTTGGCATCCTCAATAAGGTCAAACAGTACTTCACACCAGAACAGCTTCTGACTCTATATCAAGCCCAAGTCAGATCGTGCATGGAGTACTGCAGCCATTTATGGGACGGCTCTGCTAAGTACCAGCTTGATACTTTGGATTCAGTGGATCGTCGTGCTAGAAGACTCATTGGCGACCACACTGGTTACAAAACTCCAGACCTTAAGACATCGTTGTAAGGTTGCCTGTCTGTCGGTATTCTACAAGATATATTTCGGAGAGTGTGCTCAGGAACTATTTGATTTGGTTCCCCCGTCACCGTACCAAAGAACTGCGATGCATAGAAAAGATCTACACCCGTACGTAGTTGACGTTGACGTATTTAAGACACCTACGAAACGATTTGCTTCCTCGTTTCTGATACGCACCGCCAAGGTCTGGAATACCCGCCCGACCTCCGTTTTCCTTCAAGTCCAGAGTGAATAGGCACCTTCTAGGCAAGCGCGCTCCATCTTAGACTGTATCTCACTTTCCATCAGATGTGATAACAGTCAAGCGATAGCCTATACATTTAAAAATCCGGTCTTTTGTTGGGCATTGCCCTGGTTGGACTATTTTTGATGTTGGACCATTTTTTTGCCTTATTTACCTTGCTTTGAGGCCAATATGTTTGGCCAAGAGTATACTAGATTCCAAACCAAAGAGATCATGAACTGCAGCCGAATAGGCTAGCCAGTATAGTAAGGTAGGTAAGTACAAGGCAGTAAATATATTTTATTTATATTTTATGTATGCACATCGAAATAATGTTAAAGTTACGTCTCAACTGAATATTTAATATTTGTTTACGAAAATGTTTTATACATCAAAGGGATATATTATATATTGATAAATAAAAAATAAATTTTAAACATTTTAAATTTGTAAAACTTTATTCCAACATCATCAATATTAGATACATACTGTACACACGAGGCTATTCCACTAAACTTGACTAGTTGTTTTAAGATATGTTATATGACCATAATATAATTTGCAGACAAAAATATGTGAACCAAATAGGTATATGCTTTGGACGAATATATCGTCTATGGTACGATCTTAATATTGGCATAAAACATGCGACATTTTTCAGAAATCAAATTAAGCTTTACGTAGACAATTAAAACTAATTTTCACACTTTATTTTTGTACAGGGATACTAAAATTCAAGTATAATTTGATCTCTTGATGCTTCATCATTGAATTTATGATAACTAGAATGTTATTATAATGTTAAAACTTACTCGAATTTTTTTATTAAGTTTTACCCGAAAATAACCTCAATTATTTTTGCTACAAGACACGTCAAACATACGTGGTTCATTTTATATAATAGTAGACCCTAAACTCCATTTTTTACTCACTATTCTCATATAATTATTAACTATACACCAATAAGTTTTACGATTAATAATCTCTGACTTAATATCTATAATAGATTATTTATTAATGCTATATTTTATTTTAATTAATAAACATGATATAATTAATAAAAATAACATTTTTGAATATGAGAATGTAGTTACAAAATGTCAATTATATTAAACGTTTTTTTTTAAGTAAGCACAGAGAAAAAATATTATTTTTATTGTTTTGCTTAATTTATATTTGTTAATAGAAACTTATTTGCACACGCGAAGGCAGTGCAGGATTATGGCGAGATAATATAATATTATTAAGGTGTTTTTTGGCATTTTGAAGCCCTTTTTTAAAAGTTTCATCAAAATTAACAATTCAAAAACCGGTCGCAACACTTTTATTTAACTATAGAATATAAAAATATTTAAAAAAACGAATAGATAGAAGAAATAAATAGTTTTGTTAAATTACTTTAACCTACTTTGAATTAGTATAAATTAAATACATTGTTTCTTAAAATACTTATTTACTAATTAATTCAACAAGACACTTATTGCAACTAAATCATAAATGTATTTCAGAAAACCACTACTTTCCTTTATCGATAATTACATTGTGATGTAATATAAACCTTACGTAAGCAGTTATTGAGTTAATTTTTCCAAAGTCCAGGTATAAAAATCTACTAAAATCGTTGTTATCGAGGTAAGCACAGTAAGTAAGTAAGTACAGCGGGTTTAGACAAATCCATTCGCTTTAAATCAAAACAACTTCTGTCAATTGTCGTCGTCAATATTTAATTATATAATTGATCAATTATCACTTGAGTCATTTCATATATTTTGATGTTTTCTACAAAAGAATCCATCTTGGCCCACTGGTTTTAAAACTATCATCAAAATTTGACACTCTTTATGAATTAAACAAAACAATTTATAACATATCTGCTACTCGATATTTGGCAGTTCATTTCAAAATCTACACATAATATTGTTTAAAATTTCTAAACTGAATGTCAATAGAAGAGATGATAATCTTAATGCATCATTAGGAGTGTTTCTTTAGCAGTTAACTGTGCAAAGACTTGCTTAAATCGACAGTATAGTGCAGTCGTTATATCTATAGCATAAAATAATTTGCTCGGATTCATTGCATAGCCAGTTTCTTAAGTTAATTAAGCGAACTTCAGTGCACAATATCTACAAATTTACATATTAAATATTTTATACATTTCAACAAAATTTTACAAATTAAAAGGATAACACAGTACAAACGGAAGTTGTTTACCAATATATACAGAAATAAACTAATATAACAACTTTATAAATATATCCAACCCTCGATACATTATATATATAAAAAAACATATCAAGTATAAAAGAAAACAATGAAATGTCATAAATGAAAAAAAGTTGACAATACATACTATAATAAAATAACTTTTAAAAAAAATTGCACATCAAAAGTTAAAATATTTATAGCTAATTTTTTTTTTCTATTAAAACAAATCAAATTAAATATTGAAAAAAATAAATACAAAAACAAAACAATTTAAAAAAAAAAGTAGAAAATTCAATGAATAATCTTATTTATATAACACTACTATAACATCAAAAAATATATCCATTAATAAACAGAAATGGCACTAAATTGCGTAAAACTCAATTTGTTTTTAAAAGCTACATACTATGGCCTCTTGCTATATCACAAACATTAAACGGTCAATATATTTTGAAATGTGTCGAATTTTATTTGTATTTTTTAAATTAATGTTTTTATTACATTCATGGCTTGTATGAATAAGGGCGTTTGTTTGTATCTTGTATTTAATTTGTATGAAAGTTCTCTCCTCTTAAGAATAGTTTTATTTAATTAAGTTTACTATCATTTATGTAATTTTTTATTACGAATTTAGAAAATACATTTTTCGTATATACCTATTTAAAGATTTACCTGTTGGTTAAAATAATATTATAATGTTACGATTGCTAAGCCCCTTGCCTCCTTATTTATTAAAAAAGCTTTTTATTATTACTATCTAACATTAACTATGAAACAAGCCATGAAACAGTACCTCTAATCTCTAAACTTCACTTATTTTATGCCCATTATTAACTAAATGCATTTGTTTCTTTAATTAATTATGTGTCTGAGTAATGCAACTCATTGTAGATATAAATTTAATAAAATTCGATGATGACAGACAGATGGTGTGTTATTAATTTTGTAATTTCTTTAGTACTCTTCTTAGTTTTTGGAAAAGGCAAAGGTATTGCACCATAAGGACAAATATTATTTGCAAATAATATGGACGGATCCTACAAAATATTTTACTTTACAACATTCAATATCAATTCCAATTTACAAAATCATACTTAGCATGCGTTTTTTGTTTTAGTCATTAAGCTACACGATTAGTTTTAATATTTATGTCATAGAAGATTATTATAATCAAATAACTTATAAACAAACAGGAACAATAACAAAAATGTATGTGTATACTTTAACAAATCAATTAATAATTTTTTAGAAGTTTTCAAACAATATAAAAATATCTATTAATAACAATAAATTTTAAAAGTCCTACCTGTTTTTCAAACATACATTTTTCGGATATTATATACAAAAAATACGTTATAAAATATTTAAATAGTTAAGAATATGCATTTAAGTAAATAAAAAACTTAATTAAATAATATTGAATACTTATTAAATAATATATGAATAAATATTCACAGACTACAACGATTGTTTCATATAAAATGTCATTGATTTTATTTATTTCTTTATCTTGAAAAATACTGATAAAGAATAAAGAATTGAAATGTATTTAGCTTCTAATTGGGTGATTTTTGGATAAGACTAATACGCATAATGATTCTACAATGTGCATACTATCTAAACTCTATCATTTGCTTCATTTTAAATTAAAAATAAAGCGCTTTATCGTGTAATTGAACATAATTTGTTACAATTCCCGCCATTTTTGACAGGTTGGTTTTTGTAATTACACCTAATTATTTGTTTTATCATTTAGTATACTAATAAGAAAAAATTGTATACGAAGCTCCTTATAATCATACACGCAGTCTAAAGACTATTACATACATTTAATATACATCCTAAAACTCCTCACTTTAAATCTTCCTCTTCCTCAACGTAAAGCAAATCCTCCATTTTAGCCATAAATTTGTTATTTAACACCTGTTCTTCTGGCAAAGGTTTCTGAAATATAAATAATTATACATAAATATATAATCAAGAGGACATTGAAAGTGCATCAAAATCTAAATGATACCGAAGTCTAGTCTATTTGTAAAATTTAGGTGATGTATATATATCGCGAATTTCATAATATAGTATTCAAACAGGTGCAAGCGAAGCCAAAAATATAGTTTGTATGTGTATGTGTGTGTGTATGTATGTATGTGTATGTATTTTTAATTTAGATTTTAAATAAGTAAGCCGACTGGCAATTAGGCCACATGGCGGTAAGTGATCTCCAACGCCCATAGCCAAATAATAAACATCTCTCATTTCGTTTTTTTTTTTCATAATAAAATGAATTATTATTTACATACTTTATTATTTTAGTTGTTTAATGAATTGTATTATTATTTCTTCATATATTAATTTTGTATCTTAATATCTTTATTAACAATCAACAGAAATCTTAACATTAAATAATAAACAGTTTTATTTTCAATCGAAATTCACATGAAAATTGAAAAATGATTTTTATTCATATTAAAGTTAAAAGACTTACAAAAAATGTTTTAAAAAAACGTTTTAAAAACCTTTTTTAACTGTCGACTATATTTTTTTTATTTGTCGCGTTTTTCTAGGTTCAAGTTTCATTAGCCGACCTCAGACATATCAAATATTAAATGTATCTTAATAAAATATTTCATTACAGCTGTTACTATTCTTACAGAGTTGATTGAAAGTTTAATTCGAATGATTTAATTTCATTTACTTTGTTTCTGACTATGACCCTACATAACTACAGGTCCTTCTTAAAAACATTACTCCCATCACACGGTCACTGTTTCAGCGACATGAGTGATGGCAAGTACGCTTTGTATTGGAACCCTCAATATGTTAAAACCCTCAAAATGCCAATATTAATAATAAATCACTGGTGGTAGAGCTTTGTGCAAGCTCGTCTGGGTAGGTATCACCTACTCATCAGATATTTTACCGCAAAACAGCAGTACTTGGTATTGTTGTGTTCCGGTTTGAAGGGTCAGTGAGCCAGTATAATAACAGGCACAAGGGACATAAAATCTTAGGTCCCACGGTTGGTGGCGCATTGGCGATGTAAGCGATGGTTAACATTTCTTACAGTACCAATGTCCAAGGGCGTTTGGTGACCACTTACCATCAGGTGGCCCATATGCCTTCCTATTCTATAAAAATAAAAAAAAAGATCATGTTTACTATTTACAAATATAGTGTAACAAAATATTGTTATACAATGAAGCATGAAATCACTTTGCGTTTCAAAGGTCGATAAGAATAATGAATTCTAAATTTAAAAAGGTTTAGTAATTAAACGAGTAAGAAAAGGAAAGCTATAGAAAAAAATCAATATTTGTTTGTACAACAAGGTCATGCATACGTGGCAACAAATTTCCATATTTTCCGTATTATGTTATTACTGGATAATTTTAAGGACCGTTAGTTTAAAATCCTGATTGTTAACCGTCGAAATATTATAAGCGACGCTAGCTCATTCCTAGCCGAATGCTTATACAAACCATCGAAAATTTATGTTTTATCATAAATTGATTGCTCATTCGATTTATTATATAAATTAACGGTCTTTCCAATTTGACTATTTATCTCATAGAAAATATTCGCCAATCATGTTTGATAAAAAAAAAACTACTTACCATAGCATTCCATGTCGGTATTCATGATTATTTACATAATATATACAGCATGCAATATAATATTTATCAAAACATGCACAAAAGCAATAAAAATAGAAAAGCAATTATATAAATAATTTAAATACTTTTCTAGAATGGTGTTGCAAGTAAAAAAAATATGTCGATTTATTTACTTTGCAGAACAAGCAAGCTACACTTCTTTTCAAATAATACGAATGATTAACACAAAGAAAACCACATAATCATTATGGAATATTTATTAAAAAAACAATGTGAAATATATCAGACAAAATAATTGTGAAACGTTAAAAAAAGGTCACAGCAAACTAAATTTAAACTAAAACTTACTTTAAAAAATAGTGTTAAAAATTTATGATTGCTTATATAACTTTTGGCTTATCATTGCATAATACTGTCCTTTGTACTAACAATAAGTACTTAAAATACTTTTATAAAAATAACAACAAACATTTCTGTTCAAATAAATTTTAGAAGAAATGTTTTGGATAGAAAAATAACGATATCATATGCAAAGATTGATATAAATCTTGCAAATTAAACGATAATATTACGTCCAAAAACCACGAGTCAGATACGAGGTATAGAGAATATATATAAAAAATCAAAACAATAAAATTATAGATTGCTGAATTTATCAAATATTAATTAACCAATAAGGTTTAATAACGTAAGCATTGAGTGAAATAATTAAAAAATTATGTTTTATAATTTCATAAACGTGCACAGCAGTGTTAGGAGGACAAGTTCGAATAGAAATATTTCAAAAACACAAAACGAACATATAAAGCGAAACACACAATATACATTACAAAATACAATTTAGTCAACTTACATGCAATTATTAAAAAATATATATTAG
The DNA here is from genome assembly GCA_905147175.2 of Nymphalis urticae. Taxonomy (NCBI): domain Eukaryota; kingdom Metazoa; phylum Arthropoda; class Insecta; order Lepidoptera; family Nymphalidae; genus Nymphalis; species Nymphalis urticae. The sequence continues at coordinate 1,966,571 of LR990004.1, read as the reverse complement.
AAAAACATGCAATTGTTTTTTTTCTTTGTTCAATAAAATTTTACTCGGAAAATACTTTCAAGACTGTTAATTTCATTTTTATATTTTAAATTTTCGTCAAATTTTGTGTGTTGTTACATCACAATAATCTTTATGAAAAATTATACATTATACAAAACATATAAACAGTCTAATACCTATTTATTGTGATATTTCTAATTAATTTATTCATATGAATAAATTGATTATATTTTAATGAAACACATACACTATTTGGTATCAAATCGTAAGAAAACTTCGCCATAATCTCGATTTTATTTGAATCTAATGATAAAGAATACTGATATGAACGTTATAATGAATTTATTTTATGACGATGTTTTCATATTTAAAGCTTGTGCTGGTGTAATTATAAACAAAATTATGTAAACCGTCTCGGAGGCATCGTCCAATACTGGTTCGGACGTGAGTTATCGAGACATTGGAATGGTGACTGTGAAAAAAGAAAATTACTTAGATACAGATAATGTATATATATATATATATGTTGTACTAAGTAGAAACAGATTTATAAACGATCGAAAATTATGTAATATGTAAATACATAGTAAACAAAAATATAAGTAATCATTTAACCTTAAAATATTATTATTATAAAAATTACAGTCCTTTTTCCTCATATGAATATATTTCTTAATAGATTATTTTTGATTAGTAAATATAACGATAAAACATATGCATAGATATTTTTACTTCATAAATATTACACACCACCTGACGCACAAACATGCAAGACATGCAGAAAAATGTTAAATATAACAGGAAAACAATCACAACTTCAAACATATAACAAACTTACCATATCTATATATTGTTTTAATTTAAAAACTGTTTCACAAAATTATCTGCCGTATCAAATTTCTAAATATACAACCAAGATACTTTATGTTAAATTAACATAGCAGGAAAATTCAAATTAACTTACCACCATATCAGCCCTCGGGAATGGGGACAGGCACACAATCAGAACTGTCATGTTGTCACATCCTAGACCACCAGTCGCACAGTTGGGAGCCAAACAAACCTGCATCAGTGCCTCACAGACGGCAGCTGGTTCCCAACCACTTAACAACCTCACACGACAGAATGATAACACCTCCTAAAACAAAATAACAATTATAAGTTCATGGGAACCATGTTGTCGAGGAGATTTATTTTGTTAATGGGAATGACAATAAATAAACGGCTGATAGACTTGTGGACTTATAGATATACCGAATTTGTTCTAATAAATAACCACAAAAGTTTCTAATATAGTTTCCCAGCATCTTTTATGGTTTCGGAATTCCTCGTATTGTCACAGTTAGTTAAAAGAAACACATTGTAAATAGAACTACATACGTGTACCAAAAATACAACTAGATTGTCGAAACTAAATAATGATGTATTGCATATTTGGAGGTCCCAGTATTACCACCCCACTAGAATATTGGTAAGGGATAAAGACACCTGTGTTGGCGTTTAATAGAAGCACTAGTCTTTAAGATTGTTGTTGATAGTAATAATAAAATATATAAAATATTCATGAATCACATACCTCATTGGACAACACTTCCCAAATACCATCGCACGCAATAACAATAAATTCCCAGTCATCATTCAGTTGCCTCACTTGGACATCTGGATATGCTAAAAGTTAAAGTTTATATGTTTATTTTTATTGTCATACTTAAAAGAATGATACTTTGAACTGATTGATAAGGTGAAGTTGAACAATGAAGTGTTGCAGCGCCCCCCTTAAACGGAAAACTTCTCAAAATCTTTTCTTAATGCTAAAAAACATAAAGAATTATCTTACATTGTAGGCTGTGTTTATAGGCTCAGACTTTTACATACATTGAATATAAAAATCGCACTTATGAAACATAAATTTCATTTTAAAAATACTTTAGTGTATATATAAAAACAATGTGACCATAATTAAACATATTTATCGTCAACTTTGTCAACACGATAGTTAGGCACACAGCCAAATATGGCAATATATGAACAACTAATCTATAGCAAAAAGATTTACAACTAACCTGTCACTATTTGATCTCTGGCTGACATGCGATAATTACGCTTAAAGATGTAATCGCCCAATGCACGTGAAAGAGCTAGATTTCCATTCACACGATTCAACTGTACCCAGCCCCCGCCAGCTGTGATTCTGCGTAGTTCCTCTTTGTGGTATGGTTTATGATCATATGACAAGACCTCAACCTACAATAACAAAAATCATCATTAAATGAAATGCACATTACATTGATTATTAATTTAAGCAAAACTAAAAAGATTACAAAAATTAAAAAGATTCTGCAAACTCAACTCTTCGATGGCGAACGAAGTTTTGCCGAAATTAAATATTAAGACGTAAATATCAAATAATCGGAAAATAATGCTTTTGACCATAGAAAAGTACATTATTACCAAACTTTTTACAAGTATACTATGTTTAGTTTAAAAAAAAAATTACAAGTAACGTTGAACTTGGCATTTGCACATCTGCGCACTTAATGATTTTTATTATCTTATCGCTGATTGCTGTATAACAATTCATGCTTTGCTCGTACTACTGATTTTATTTTTTATTTTTACTTAAAGGCAATAAAGGCATTTATAAATATAAAACCTTTAAAATGGACAAAAATAATAGCAATAGTTTCATTGGAAATTCTACTTGACAAATTATAACTATATTGACATCTTTGATTCTTTCTTAACACCATTTAACATACACATTTAATAATCCATAGTAAAAGCTATTTAGCTGCTAATTAAGCTGCACACTCACCGCACCCCTTACACTGGCTATAGCTCGGGAATCGCCAACATTAGCACAATATAGCGTGTTGTCTTTTATAAGCACCACCACCGCTGTGCTACCTGCTACCTTCTCTTGCATGTTCTCTTCCAGCATTGCCTGATCAAGGTCAAGAAAACCCTGAAAATATTATTAAGATTGTATTGATACATTCCTTTATATATATACATATATGTTATTCCATTATGTACCATTGATTCCGATGCCCATCTCAATTTACTGCTTCCTATTTAATATTAAAGATATTATATATAGTTACAATTCATGCAATTATTTTACATTAAATTAAAAAAAATTAGTTGTTTATCACAATTTTGTACTCAAACAACATCAATATAAAAAAGTTGATGAAAGCGCAATCATATCAAAAGATTTGACTGCCTTGTATTACCTACACTGCTTCCAAAAACTGATTAAGTATTATCAATATTTAAACATTATTCTGTGTTTCGGCCCACAACCCTCAATTTATGATCTATTAAATAAAATATAAAATATTAAAATAAACGAAGAGTATCATTTGAAACAAAACAAAAGACAAATCTAATGTTGCCTCAGTAAGTAGAAAGAAGTGTGATTCACTTATTTTATTATAATATAAATTAACTTAAAAATCACTCATCTACTACAATAAACTTTATTCTCACGGTATTCAATATTACTTAAAATAACAATTATTAATATTCAAATAACCTGTTTTAATGCTTCCTCGACATTTCCAAGGTGATACTCCGGTCTCGCCATTATGAATTTGTGTAGATGCTTACCAGCATATTCAGCTATGTTCGACCCTGAAATTAGAATATTTACATGATTAAAAGCTTTGCTTATGTAAATATATGTATTGTAATACAGTATATTATGTGCATATCTCATTCAATATTGTATGTTATGTAATTACAGTTTGAAAGCTAGAATAATAATATATTAATAGAAAATAGACTATAACAGTGACTATTAGTAAAATTTTTGCAATAGCACAATTACTACTATTTAAGATTAACGATTTAAAAAGTTATACCTCCATGCCCATCATAAACAGCAAAATATGCTGTACCGGGATCATCAGGCAGCGATAATATCTGTGTGTGCGAGTCATCCATTGATACACGCCAACCTTGCATACATGACGACCCCACAAGATATCTGGAGTCCTGACATGTTGACGACTGCTTCTCTGTCACGGGCTCAGAGAGGGTTTGCCCCATAACTCTATTGAGGTAATAAATAATCATTATTTAATAAATATATTATTACAAATTGTCTGGAATTGTTTCATTAGGCTTAATTTGCTCTCTGAGAATTTTTTGACTAGATTAGTATATTTTTCTAGTAGATGATACAACTGAATAGATAAAATGTAACAAATAAATATACGTAAATGGTATAATATAATTCATATTACAATAGAAAAAGAGGAATTCCCAAATAAAACCAACTACACTATAAAATTCTTGAATGAACACATATTGTAACACAAATTTAAGCTATAATTTATATAAAAGTTACATTAATTTACCTTGTATAATGTAGAATACTTATAAAACAAATGCAAGTATACAACTGAAGATAAGGTTTAAAGTCTTTGAGTGCAAGTCAAATAGCACAATTAAAAATGACTGATATTATAGAAAGCCGGTCATACTTTCTATGAAATATAACACCTAACTAAACCTTCAATCGTCATACGTGACTAAGATCTGATGTCACTAACGTATAAAATATTAATAAGTCTTCTCAACAAGATTACTAATGAATTTAATTCGAATAACAGTTTATTTAAATATTTAAGATCAGTATATAATAATATAGCAGGCTACTTACTGATAATACAGCTATACCAAAACATAAGATAATTGCAAATTATCTATTTCAAAATATAAATATATAACACATTTTTCTCACGTCTCAACTAAAATAATTGGTAACTATACTTACAAAGATTTTAAATATGTGACTGTAACACTAATTTGGTCGTGATTTGTTATTTAATACTTTATAAATTATGAAAAATAAGTATCGCGATGTGCGTAGGTAAATATCAACTAATATGTCTATGATACAGAAACGTCAGAAATAATGAATTAAAAACATATGATCATAGACAACTTTTATAACCTTTAGATTGCATCTATTAACCCTAGTTGCACCTAATTTAAAATTAAAAATAGACCTATTTATAGATCAATTTTATTTCAAAATTTATGTTGTATGGATCAACAACAATACATACTATTTATTAATAACTTTAGTATAAAATAAACATGGCCAACCTTATTATTCTTGATGTTGCGAGCATAATTAATATTTTCTGAATGAAAATAAGATACTCTTCAAATTGATTTATACTTTGATTAGCAAATTATTTGAACCAAAAATATAAACACAACGACAGTAAAAACCAAATACTAGAATTTCTTTGATAACGACAAGCCGTTTTTTTTTTTAATTTTTATCACAATAAGTTTTATCGAATGCTAGTCATATAATTTTTTTTTTATTATAGTTTATTCATATATACCTTAAAAACTTTTTGTTTTCAATAACTACATATAAATACTGCAGAATAGGTCCTTTTTAAAAAAAAATGTTGTATTTAAGCATAGTTAACCATTAAAAAAAATTACTAACGAATAAATCTGTGCTAGCCTCTTTTTAAAATATTTAAGCTTATAATTGTTGACTTATTTCAATAAAATAATGATTTTGATGTGCAATATAGAAGTAATTTTTTCACTATTGTGTTCGATCGCAGAATAGATTGCTTTTATTATTTTAAACTTAACGAAAAAAACAAATGGTCACCAGGGTCGTAAATGGAAAATTAATGTCAATTCGCACAACCACGCTCCAGTTAAGTGCGTCCATTGAAAATAAATCCCGTCCACAGAGGTAACGTAGTTAATATTTGCAAAGGAAGCTGTTGTACCTATATAAGCCCGTCTTTAACAGTTTAGATTTAAAAAAATAACGGTACGTAAGGTGAACACTTGTCAAATATCATATCATTAGATACAATCAATATATCATTAAAAATTTAGAATGAAATTATCATTTAAGCTAAATACTTTTATAATATCTATTGTAATGACAGCATTACAATAGATATTATAAAAGTATTTAGATCCTTATATGTATTATAGAATCCAACGAGATGAGGCCAACATATAGGCTGCCTATAAAAGCCCATTAAAAATAAAAGATTAAAAAAAAACAACGAATTCTGAGATAATTCACTGAATTATCGTAATTATTTTTATTTAAAAAATGCTGAGCTCCACGGTTAAACCATATAATATTTCGCTTCGAATATAATTATTTGTTTATAATATAACATTGCTAATATGAATGCTATTTGTGTATTCTATTAATTCTAAAGCATATGGTTGTGTGGTACACGTTTGTAAAATCATAAATAATCATACTAAAGTGACGGACATTAACGAAATTATATTATTACAAGTATTCTCGAGATTATGTTGAAAATGTGAGTTTCAAAAGGATCTTGATATTCATAAATGATCTCTACTTCATTATTGCTATATCTCTCTTTTTATTTGTAATACCGTATTATTTGTCGACGAATTATGACGATGTCACACCATTGTCACTGATACATGCTCATGTTAGTATTATAATATTGATAAGTATAAAACAAAATATATGATAAAAACAAAATGCGTTGTTTACTTTATCCAATGTAAAAGGACAAAATAGTTTATGATAGATAAAAGATATCTAAAGACAACAAACGGTTTCAAATAAAAAATACAGTGAGCAGGTAGTTCAAGCGGGCTTCGCCCTATTACGTTAAAAATGAACAAAACAAAAAAATTATAACGTGTAGTTAAAATGTCGTAGATAGGATAAATAGCTAAAAAAAAAACGTAAAAAACGAACGAACTCCTGAGAATTTTCGACAGAAAAATAACCTTTTATTGGCCCGACCTGGGATTTGAACCCAAGACCTCAGGGTCTGCGGCCTTGTATCTAGCCACTAGACCAACGAGGCCGTCAGAATGTATTTATATCATAAAGTGAAACCCTATTTAAAATCTATTATGTTGCTTAGAAGAAATAAGACACAAAATACTGCCGCCAAACGTAATTGAAGACTTAAAAAACAAAATCGTAGGCGAAGCAGCTTGTGTAATAAGCGTAATGAAAACGCACTGCAAAAATTATGCTGATTTCAATCAATAAATTATGACGTCATAATCAAGGCTGAGGCAATTCTCGTTTTTTTTGCGTTAGTCGATGATAGATTTAAATAACCAGAACTAATAGGCTTTGTATAATAGAGGAAAAAAAATAAAATATTCACTTCCGATTAGGCACGTTTTTGGTTGTTTTTGGTGAAGTAGAAATACATAGGATAGCGCCGCAATGTATTTACAACAATGTTATGTACATCCAAAACAACATCGATGATTTTGATAGAATCTACCGCTGGCAGAAAAGAAAAAGAAGAAACCGCCGATTCAGAATATAGAAACTATGCTCCGAACCGACTGTATGTAAAAGCTATAAACTCAATAAAAACCAAGCCAAGATGGCCTAGTGGTGAGAACGCGTTAACCGATGATCGTGGGTTCAAATCCGGGCAAGCACCACTGAATTTTCATGTGCTTAATTTGTGTTTATAATTCATCTCGTGCTTGACGGTGAAGGGAAACATCGTGAGGATGTCTGCATGTGTCAAATTTCACTGAAATTCTGCCACATGTGTATTCCACCAACTCGCATTGGAGCAGCGTGGTGGAATAAGCTCCGAACCTTACTCTCAAAAAAGGGGAGGACGCCTTAACCCAGCAATGGGTTATTCACAGGCTGGTACTGTGCAATAAAAACTTCTTGTCGCAAACAAACACCCACGCTGGCGATGCCGATTATATAAGTTCGATATAAGCATACACTGAGCGAGATATTGATTGTAAAACCACCGGCACCGTTTAAAAAAGTTATCAGACCGGAGTAGAATCGGCGAAAGAAACATTTTTTTATCTTTATTTTTAGAGCGTTTTCTAGGATGCATTTGTTAAGCGTACATAGGTACATTGTTCTTAGAAGAATTACCGACCAAGAGGTCCGAAACCAGAGATAACAATTTTAGGTTTGTTCCTTGTATTAATAATAAGTATGTTACAATTTCTGGAAGAATATTTTATGTTTTTACGAACATGAGAAGCGACAGTCAATATTTCCTTAAACATTATTTCTTTCTCTTCGTTTTCCTAATTGTTAGTGGATGTCTCGCTTAAATCATATTAATATTAGTTTTATTGATGTTTTCAAAATTTGATGTTTCAGATACTATCGAACACGAAAGGTGACAAGTCAATCCAGGGCTTCGTGCCAACAGCAAACATTTCGTAGCAGAAGTTTTTTCGTAATAAGTTATGTCGTTCATCAATAAGCTATGCATTAGGTTAATAGGTAGTATATTAATAGACTAATTAACATATTCTAAGAAAAACAAATGGTCAGTTATTTTAATATATTTCTTATAAATATTTACGACAATCAATATATAAATATATTATGATTTAAAGATGATAATGTTAAATCCAGTCGGATATTATGCTGTGTGTAGGTTTCTTTTTGTTTGTGTGAACGAGCTTCCTTATCTTTATGTTTGATATAAAGACAAGAGCACAACTATGACCTAAAAAAATATTTTATTTTTGCTTTAAATAAGAATCAACATAAAAAAAATTATACTATTATAAATATAACTCTAATAGTTTACGCGGCGCACGCCAGTAAAGATCCCAGTCGGCATGTTTTTCGTCATCATCAATCATTGTACTATAACTATTTATGTATTATTTATAGCAGAGATATCTGGCATATTTAACTAATCATAGATATTAGGATGAAACCATAGACAATTTACTTTTTAATGACATATTCCTAAGAATAAATTGAGAGAGTAAAAGACAAGCCATTTTTATTATTTCCAATGACCTATCAACGATGGCTTCTTAAATGTTTTGCTCCTGTTTTTAAAACGGCTGTTTGGGGAGAGAATTAAGTATGTGGTATCTTTAATAACATTAACAATTTATTATTTTAAGCTAGTTTTCGCCCGCGGCTTCGCCCACTTGTTAGGACGAGGACGCAGGTATTAGATAAACCAATATTATCATGTCCTTTCTTGAGGTTCAAATTTGCTTTAAACCAAGTGTTATCAAAATCGGTTCAGGGGATTAGACATACATCGATGATTTATTTATTTATTTGGAAAGTGTTATTTACATTACATTAACTAATTAAGTATACATATTTACAACTAATAACTTAATTTTAAAGTCTCATATATTACATAACATAGGAAAAACAAACATAAGCACAAATGTTTGTAAAGCAATAACTTGACCAGAAACGGGAAGTCAGTTTAATGCTAGCAAATTTTTGGGATTTATTCACAGAAAAATGATCGGTATTTTTGAAGCCCAATGTAATCCATACAATATGTTGAGGCCAGGTATACATACACTCTAAAATGATCATACCCTTAGTAACAAATAACATTGTTATTATACTATAAATTAAAAAAAAAACATAACTGTCAAGCCGAAAGCACAAATTGACCAATAAGGAGAAAGGTACTAAACCTTTCTCCTTATTTTTTAATGTGTTTGTTATAAAAAATACCTGTATGTTCTGAGAACAAGCCATTTTTTATGAGACCTTTTATTTATCTTAAATTTTAATGTATAGACGTTTGTGTTAAATACAACTGAAATGATTCTTTTTTTTATAGTATATTTAAATTTTAATGCCCAATGATATTTTTTGGCATTAAATATACCTAAATCATCTTAATTGTACACACAATGCTAATTCATGATATGTATGTGATTATAATCTGAAAAAAATGTTTGTTTTATTTTTGTTCATTCCTTTATAAAACTTCACCAGATCTAGATCAGTTCTAATCTTCCCAAGAAGATAGTATTAATTATCATATCTTCATACAATAATTAATACTATTGTTTCGGATTAAAAAATCTTGATAGTAAACTAATTTACAAGTGATGGCTGGCAATATAGGCTGATGAAATCGGCGTTGAAATCTGATGCATGTACATACATCCATCACCATTGGCCATTCGAGTATGAAATACTTTAGTTTCGAGTGAAATCGCTTAGGGAGTGCGCGTGTAAGGCGTTGTGTTGTGCCACGTGAATTTAAATTTGGAACATTTTATTTATTTGACAATATTTTTTAATAATGGCCTGCCCTATGAGGTTTGTAAATAAAATGTTTATTGTTTTTTTTTTTTGTTTTTTAGTGATGTAAATATTGTTGCCGAACTATCTTATCGGATATAAGTATAGTAAAGTTAGATTTATTTGTAAAACAAAAACAAGAAGTTTTTAACATTAATAATAATTTGATCGAAAACAATTAAATGCATATAGTTGATTTAATAAATGTTTTAAGACTTTCTTGTAGGTAATATTGCTTATTTAGGTCCTTTATTCTGTATTTTTAAAATGAATTTTCGATGCTTAATATATTATTTAATATAAATTAAGTGTAATACTTATCAATTTTTATTTTTATTTAAAGCTAGTGATGATTATTTTATAAAAATTTGAAATACACGCTGTAATTAACTAAAAAGTAAAAAAAGATAAAATTAATTACATTTTAAATATAATAATTACATAAAATATAATAAGTCAGAAGAGTGTGATAGAGTCCAGAATCCTTTTTAATTTTGCTGAGAGAAATGGTAATTAATATTTAGAAACATTATCAGAGGCATAACTCAAAATAGTAGTCCAACAGCTCTCTATTTTTGATTTGATCGTTGGTCTGAAGTGACTCCCCTGCCTCGGAAAACACTCAAAGCTGTTAATGCTGCGCCTGAACTGTTTCCGCTCGTGTCGGATTGCCGTTCCATCGAATTATGAGAGTGAAAGAATAGAGAGTGCATTTTTGTTTGCGCACACACTTATGCTCTATAATATGTCCTGTGCAGTTGGCTTCTCTTTTCTAAGATTAACCGCCGTGGCCCAAAACGGTCGGGAGTACATAATCATTTTTCACAATAAATAATTAATAACAAAATAAATGTGAAAAAGTCAGAACTCTTCTGATCTTTGCATATAGAGATTATAGTTATCATTTGGATCCATTATCAGAGGCAGAACTCAGAACGGTAGGCTAGCATCTCATTATTGTTAGCGATGTTAATGTATCTGATGTTTTCAAAACAGAATAAGAAAAGTCTTATCAAAACTATTGTTAAAACATGGATAATAATGGATTTCGTATCATGAATCTGATAACACGGAATTAGATTGCTATAATGCATTTGTAACGTATTCTTTTTTTTTAAACGATTGTTATATTTTAATCGACGGAACCGTTATTGAATCTTATTGAGAACTGTATAACTATGGTGACCGCCATTATAATTATATTTGTAGGATGCTAACTGAACAAATTTTAATATAGGTGTTTGTTTTTAAAATACATAAATGAATATTATATTTTAACAGTAAAAGTCTGTTAACGTCCCACTGCTAAGGTAAGGCCTCCTCTCCATTTAGAGGAGAAGGTTTGGAGCTTATTCCACCACGCTGCTCCAATGCTTGGCAGAATACACGTGTGGCAGAATTTCAGCGAAATTAGACACACGCATTTCCCCACGATGTTTTCCTTCACCGTAAAGCACGAGATGAATTATAATCACTAATTAAGTTCATGAAATTTCAGTGGTGATTGCCCAGGCTTGAACCCACGATCATCGGTTAAGATTCACGCGTTCTAACCACTAGGCCATCTCGGCTTTTATTAAGGTGACACGAAACGAATATAAAACTAACATGAATAAAAACAGCCAATGTTATGTTTTTAATATTATGCGAAAATAATTATTAACAGGCAGTATTCTGCCTAAAAAATTAGGTTATAATATATTTAAATAAATAATTAAATTAACAAGTTATTTAATTCAATATCGTGCTCGAAAAAGTACTTTGTACATTATTAAATTCGTTAATATATACCAAGGCTACAAATTTTACTGTTGTTTTTATAGAATAGGTAGGCGGATTAGCATATGGGCCACCATGGATGGTAAGTGTTTACCAACGCCCATAGACAGTACTGGTGGTAGGGCTTTGTGCAAGCTCGTCTGGGTAGGTACCACCCACTCATCAGATATTCTACCGCAAAACAGCAGTACTTGGTATTGTTGTGTTCTAGTTTGAAGGGTGAGTGAGCCAGTGTAATTACAGGCACAAGGGACATAACATCTTAGTTACAAAGTAAGCAATTGTTAACATTTCGTACAATGCTAATGTTTTTTTATAGAGTAGGAAGGCGGACGAGCATATGGGCCACCTGATGGTAAGTGGTCACCAAACGCCCTTAGACATTGGCATTGTAAGAAATATTAATCATCGCTTACATCCCCAATACGCCACCAACCTTGGGAACTAAGATGTTATGTACCTCGTGCCTGTAGTTACACTGGTTCACTCACTTCAAACTGGAACACAACAATGCTAAGTACTGCTATTTTGCGGTACAATATCTGTTAGTGCGTGGTACCTACCCATACTTGCAAAGCCTTACCACCAAGTAAATAACCATGGACATTGTTAGTGTTGCCTTACAAGAGATCTAACCATTAATAATACTTTAATATAACTAATAATAACGGCATCTTTAATTTAATTAATGTTATAGGAAATTTATCGCAAATGCAGCTCTTGGATACAGCTTAATTGCAAAATCGATTTGTACGTGGAGCTCTAATGAAGAGTAGAAGTCTTGTGTAGAGTCATGTAGCATGTTCTGCGGATTTATATATTATCTCTTGTGAAAAAAATTTGAAAAGATTTAATTTTAAACTAAATCCATTTTATAACTATGTAAATATCTATACTATATTATAAAGAGGTAAATATTGTGAGGTTGTAGGGGGTAATCTCTGGATCTATTGAACCGATTTTGAAAATTCTTTTACCAATAGAAAGCTACATTTGTGAGTGTCATAGCCTATATATTAACCCGAAAAATGAAGACTTTTTCGTGATAGTCGGATTTGCAAAATAAGTCGGAGAAGTTGCATAGTTTAAGAGATAATTTAAAATATCAAATACGCGAGACAATTTTATTAATGTTTTTCCAAAGTGACTGGCAGTCAGGAAATAAATCATAGCACTCGGTACTAACCGAACCACGAACATAATTTCATCACAAGTAGTTAAAAGTAACCGCCCAACAAAGTAGTTAAAAGTAGTTAAAGGGATAGCTAGTTTTCTATTAAAACGGTAATAAAATAATCACAATTTTTGCCGTAATTGAAGAATCCCTTTACAATATTCACACATACTACTCGTTTTTTAAAACAATACACACATATGCGATTGTTCCATTCGTGTTTATTTGTAACATTATTCAATTATCATGCACTTGTTATTTCAGATGGTATTAAAACCAGTTTTTGTGAACCAATCGAACGGGTTTCAAATAACGTTTCGGTTAAAGTAGATCTCGATAAGGAATGTAACAAGTTCGCGGATGAATTAAAAATTAAATGGACATTTGATCCATATTTATATTATGAATCCTAACCATCTACTTATGAAGATTTTTTTTTCAGTATTTATAAAACTAACTTGTTTCGATCAATTAAAGTACCAAGTTTTGCATTAAAACCATTTAGGAATATAGTCGATAATTTATTTATGTTTGCCTATTGAGTTACTTGTTGAAATGACCCTGAAAATATAATCTTAAATATCCAAGATGCGATGTGACACGACAATATTAATGATAATGAGATTATAATTCGAAAAACATTAGATGGATTAACATGGCAAACAAGTCGTTTTTACTCCTAAACCAGTTACGTACTCGTACGTTTATTTTTTATAAGCACTATTCACATGTCGCAATTCTTCATATTTTTTTTTGTCAATTTTAACATGACAGTTACAATTGGCGCGCTTTTACTGTTTTTTTTTTCTGATTTCTTTGGGGTCGATGTACAAGAGTAAAATGCCAATATCGAATTTGAGCGTAACGTTTTCTAATGTAACTTTATTTAATTGAAATACGATCGCCATAATTTTTTTAATTATTCAAAAGCTGTCATGCTAAATTATGTACAGTTTATAAGTATTTATGAAAGTTAATAAAATTAGTTATTATTTGTAATGTATTGTATAGGATATTTATAATGTTTTGATAGTTATATTACATTACAATAATTGTTAATATTGTAATATAACAAAAAGCATAGTTTAGTAAATATTTTCTGATGAGTGTTTGTTTTATCTAGATCGATAATAGATGAAGCCGGGCAAGAAGGCAACCACCTCGGTAATGAGGCTGGTATGCTCTACGGAGAGTATCTGATGCTTGATAAATTGCTTAGCGCTCAGAGAATGCTCAGCGCCGAATCATCGAAACCAGTGCACGATGAGCATCTGTTTATAGTCACACATCAAGGTAAGAGAAAAATGTTTAAGGGAAGTCTAGTTGGTGGAAATTGCAGGTTCGATCCCTATTCTAGATCATAATATCTAATTAATACCTCAGGCCAAAGAGTAAGGTTAAGTAAGTAAGCGGGCTTATTGTTTTCTTTATCGACATATTTCTTATATTCATTTCACCGGTTCATTATTGTATAAGCATAAGTTTTCATTTCGGTAACAATTTTACTGAAGAAAACCACCGTATAGGATGAAATTGTGTGAATCCACATATGTATTCATCCGCAAACTCGCACCATTTAATTGGCGGGAGGACCTACTATTACTTTACTATAAAATCACATTAAGAACGACAAAGTTATGTTCATTATACAATTTGCTAAGAGCTGAATCCTTATTATATATTAAAGCTGCTCATTATTTTCAGCCTACGAGCTATGGTTCAAACAGATAATATTCGAAGTGGACTCCGTGAGATCATTACTAGATGTGGAAGGATTAGATGAAAGCCACACCATGGAGATTTTGAAACGTCTCAACAGAGTAGTATTAATATTAAAGGTAACAAATTTTCTATCCTTTGTTTTATATCTACACTCCCTTGTGCTACCGACGGCAATGATATATCGCAGTGATTTCAGACGGCCCTATGTTCTCTACTTCCTCATGAATTACTCAGTCCATTGGTGAAAACCGTATGAAATTCCGTTTGATAGTTTTTGAGTTTGTCGCGATCAGACAGGCAGACAGACGCGGCGGTAATAAATTTTAACGCTTTGGTCATAGTATGAAAGAATATATCGAAATCGTATTTTCATACGAATTTGAAAAAAAAAATTTAATCATATTTCATAGTCTATTATTTGTTTAATATACTTACTTTATAATAATAATAATAATACGGAGGAATAATCTCCAAACCTACTCCTCAAAAAGGGAGAGGAGGCCTTTAGCTGGGCTATTCAGTGAGATATTCACAGGCTTGTACGGACTTACTTTATACTTTATTGTACACCACAAAGATTAAAAAAAAATACAAAACATGGATATAACCCAATTACGAGTGGCATACAACTTTGGTGAACCAAATCGCTACATAGCGATCTCTTCCAGGCAAGACTCATAGGATATAAGGTAGATGGTGCATGTAATAAGAGTAAAAAAAATAAAGTAACTCTATTTGAAAAAACAACTAATAAATAAATGACAATATAAATATATAAAATACACATGTATCAATAAATATATATATACGGTAAAATAAATAGACTACAACGTTGACTTTTGTTACTATTTTAATTACAAACACTTTAATTTCTTATACAATGAGAGATTACACTAATAATTAGCGATTTAGAGCCAATTGATTAGCGAATGATCACCGCGTACGATCACTGTCAACCAGTCCATGATTGACATGACGTTCGCCCGTCGTGACAAACGAAACTCCATTCGATGTTATCCGCTCTAATAAACTAAACAGAATGTTTTAACAAAGATAAAAAAAATAACAAAAAAAATTATAACTCTCAAAATTAACTGATTTTTATTACATATATATTATCAATACATACTAAAATATATATCTATATTTTTGATTATAAATTACCGCCTTCACGTATTTCCGCTTAGCCTAAAGGTTGACTGGTAGAGAATGCCTTTAGGCATTAAGGCCGCCTTTTGTCAAACTACTCAATGTGGTGGGCAAAAAAGTTTTTAAATAAATAAATAAATAAAATCACACGTATATAATATACAATTAATATACATTGAGTTTAAAGACAAAATCAACACAACATACAATTAAGACTACGTACCGATATTATTTCTGATATGCGAGCTGGAAGAAACATTGACGAACATACACATATATTTATCAGTAGCGTGTTATATCTTATGTATTGAATGTTTTCTTAATAATATAATTAGCATTCAACTTCCGAATGACTGATAAATAACTGCTTATTATCGTCACTAACTGAGTTAATTTAATGTTAAATATTGATATACTTACTTAGTTCCTTATACTAGATATTTTGAGAAGCTATTAAATTTCATTCAAAAGTTCAATCAAATGTAGATATGAATTCTGATTAAATAATTACTGAATAAGAAAATTGACTCTAAACAATTAAAATTATTAATTTTATTGTTTAAAACTAATAGTTATATATACCGCATGGAGTGATTGTACGTTTGTTTTACGCATTTCTCTGTAAATTATTATATTGTTTACGTATTATATTACGCATAGGCCTGATAATACAATACTTGAAGCCGTGACATCCGACCCGGTATATTGAGTCGCATCACTTTTTATTGATAAACCAGTCAGAACTAGTGACGTACCGGTATCATCGATGATTATCGTGACGATGATGAAATTAATGATCAATTAACATTTTTTGTTATTTTGATAATGAATAAGCGAACATAATATTTTCAAATAACCATTATTTTAAAACGGTTTCGCGGTATCTTTATAAAAACAACGAGTGACTTGAGTCCTTTAAGAGAACATTATAAAGATACAAATTCAAATTAAACCGTAACACATTATTATTTAAGTTTCTCATTAATAAAAAGATATTAATTAAGCCTATAATATAATTAATTTAATTTAAAATGTATAAGTGTAAAATACGTATGTTATTCATTGGTGAAAATTTAATTTATTAAATGAAAAAGGTATATCTAGATTAAATTTTAATAATTTTACTCTTGAAATACTTCGTATATTTAATAATAATGATTATTTTAAATTTAATCTCGAATACAATTTTTTAGAACAATTTATTCTAAATGATAAAAATAGAAACGTTAAAATTACGGCTCAGAGTATGCAACCCACAACAATGCGCTAAATATTATGGACAGTCTAGTCTGCCTCTTATCATACTCAAGATGATGTTGAAGCTGGCCCGCATTCTTTTACTGGTGGTAGGGCTTCGTGCAAGCTCGTCTGGGTAGGAACCACCCACTCATCAGATATTCTACCGCAAAACAACAGTACTTGTTATAGATATGTACCGGTTTGAAGGGTTAGTGGCTCCGTGTAATTATAGGCACAAGGGACATAACATATTTGATTCCAAGGCGTGTGTCTCATTGACGATGGTTAACATTTCTTGCAATGACAATGTCGCGAACTGTTAGCGAAATGTTCGCGAAAATCCGTAACGAGTTATTATATTGAATTTATAATTAATTATTTAAGTATTCAATATCGTTTTTTATTTATAAATAACTAACTCTACTTGATAAATATTTTTTGATTTAATTTACAATAAAATACTTATTCAATGGAGTTACACTGTATATAGTTTATTTAAGAACTTATTCATACGAAATTTGTATTCAAAAATCTTCTCATCGGATTGCTAGAAGCAATAAAACAGGTTGTCTTCCGTTTCCGTATTCCGTGTATTATATACCTTAATTTTTATTTACATTTTTTAATACATATAAAGAACTTACACGCAACAAAATTATTTTATTCTATTCCAAATAATGTATCTCTCCACTCCAAAACAAAACAAAACTCCATATATGCGTATTATTATCATATTATCGTTAGTCAAGTATGTCACTCAATCTTTAGGTACTAATATTATGAATGTGAAAATGAGTCTGTATGTTTCGCTTCCACGTCCTAACTACTCAACCGATCATCCTGAAATTTTGCGTACATGTTGTCAAGAGTACAGAAAAGGACATAGGGTACCCAACTTCCCCCGTACTTTCCCCCACGGGCGAAAATTAGTGACGCATATTTTTGACAATTTGTAACTTAAAAACAAAAGCATGTGTATGGTTTGTTATCAATATGTCATTTTGTTGCAGCTTTTAGTCGACCAAGTGATGATTTTAGAGACTATGACTCCTTTGGACTTTATGGACTTCAGGAACTACTTACGACCGGCGTCCGGATTTCAAAGTCTACAGTTTCGACTCCTGGAAAATAAGGTACATTGGATAATGCATTACATTGAGATATTACAGTATTTAGTGAAACGATTCCCATTTAATGTAAGTTTCGAGTTTTGTTCTTAATTTTGTATAGCTGTTGGCCCCACTGGCCTTGGACATGATCACCGATTGACTGACAGAATTAGACTCAATGGGTAGGCCACGCCCACACGACAAAAGACATATAGTGACAATATTACATATGTTTGTGGTCTTTTTCACACATTATTCATTATTTACGTGTTTAAGGTGACAGATGTATCCGGTATAGAATCTAATCATAGATATTTGGATGAAATCATAGATAATTTTGTACTTTTTAATAATTTGACATATTGATATAGTGCAATAATACATAATCTAACTTTAAGTATTCGTTTCAGTTGGGCCTTAAGCAAGCGCTACGTGTTAAATACAATCAAAATTACCAAACTGTGTTCGGCGACGATCCAGAAGCCATGGAATCATTACATAAGTATGATATATATCTACTGCCTCGTTGGTGTAATTGCTAGTAAGGATTACGATCCTGGATTTAATTCTCGGGTCAGGTCTAGAATTTACTTCTTCTCTCAAAGAAATTTTCAATAAAAGCCCGGAGCTTAGCAGTAGAAAGTATGTTTTTAATTCCTACTTTCGTGCTTCGGAAACTACATAAAGCACATATCGAATTAAGACAAAAAGAAAATTGAAAATGTTTAAAAGTGACATGCGTTTGAATATATTATAATATTTAAAGAATACACGTACCGTTAAGTGGCGAGTCACCATGAGTACACAATTCACGAGTGAGATACGGAATGATTTGAAACAGAACAGGGGCCCAATTCTACTAACAAATTGTTAGTTTATCGCGATCGAATCAAAGCGTGCTCGTTGCCGTTTATCCGTTATCTTATTCTTTAATTTCATTGTCGACTATTGGCATAAAACTTAACAATTAAGTTTGATTCCGACATAATAGTATATGTTAACATCACATCGGTTAGGTTCCAGTCCGAATAAATATAGACTCTAAGTTGGATTGGAATTCAATCGGGGACGTATCGTAATCGTTATAGGTTAGTAGAATTTGACCCATGCACTGCTGTTTTTCTACTATTAGAGAGTTAACCTATAACCTATTCCAATTAAAGGAGGAAAGAACATACCTACCTTAAATTTTTATATTCTATGCGATTTGCTAATAACTCTTTTTTTTCGCTGGAAAAACGCATGTACGTTTCCCCCTATGGTAAGACTATGTGGGACTCGCCAGCGCTGAACTCTCTGGAATACTTACTAAAAAAACAGCGTTCCGTCTCTTCGAGGGGGCATCAAAAATTGTAAATGTCTCTGCTATATTATGCAATTCTTGATTAACATTTATATTTGATATAAAACTTATCCACTGAACTACTTTCAACCACTTTAATTTTACTTCTAAAGTTTCGATAACAGCTTCACCGACATTCAAGACGCCAATTTTTGCGATCCATAATGACAACCATAAATTATTCAAGATCTCGACCAATGTTATAGCGTACTCATCTTGTGGTTGGAATAGGTTATAACTATTGTTAGTCTAGAAAAACATGGAGAATTTTTGGAAATTTTAATGCAACTCTTATCTCATATAATATCAGGTCAGAAGAAGAGCCGGCGCTTCTGGCACTTATAGAACGTTGGTTGGAGCGAACTCCTGGTCTCAATACCTATGGGTTCAATTTCTGGGGTAAATTCCAGGCAGCTGTAGACAAGCTCATTAAAGAGGATATCGATGAAGCCATGGTATGTTTAGAAATAATCGTTTTATCAGTATTTCAGAAGAAACATAACTGTAAACCAATGACATACAAATTGATCGCAAATAATGAAAATAGGTAGATTATTATCGAAATATAATATCAATTTTTTTATTAATACTAATAAAAGAAAATATATTGACAAGTCATATAAAGATCGCTAGCATAAAATAAGGATTTGCTTCGTCGAAACTGGAAACGTCGAACTTCGACTCGGGGTTTTGCTAACAAAAAATCAGTAATGTATTAATTTATTATTGATATTTTAGCGAGAACCCAACGAAGTGGTGCGTCGTCATCGTCTGCAAGACGCTGAAAACAGACGAGAGATATACCGATCCATCTTCGATCCCGCTGTTCACGACGCGCTACGCTCGAGAGGAGAGAGGCGGTGAGAGAAATAGATATAGACTGTAATATATGTAGGAAAAGATAGAGCATAATTATAAATTTGTATCTCACTTCATTTCAAATGAAAAAATATAAGCACTGATTGTATGGATAAGAATATATCGTTTCTACAAAGTCATACAAAGATTTTTTTAATGTATTAGGTAGGCAGATTAACAAGTGGGTCATCAAATAGTAAATGGTCACCACAGCCTATAAACATTTGCCGCGTAAATGGCAAAAACTGCAAATGCTCGACCAACCTAACTAAGACGTTTTGTCATATAGTTACACTGGCTCACTCAACCTTCAAACCGGAACGCAACATTACTAAGTATTGTTGCTCAGTGGTAGAATATAAGAGGAGTGGATGGTAAAGCCGAAATTTCCTTAAATGAATAAGAATTCATTTGTTTTATTTATGGCATTGTTTACAGACATTGTTACACCTGTGTATACATTAATATTTGTAACAACTGTGTAAATTAATTTTATACAATTAAGGCGATTAGTTTACGAAAGTGAGTTTGTTTTTTACGTTTACAAAAAATTAAATAAAGGCAAAACATAAATAAACAGTCAATATGGTATAAATCACAATCGTGTTCTAAGGTGAGTTTCGAGTAATCTTCATACATCATATCTTCAGGCAGCATCTCAAATGTTTGGGATTAGAACTTTACCGTACCGTAACCGTAACAGCCTGTGAATGTCCCACTGCTGGGCTAAAGGCCTTCTCTCCTCTTTTTGAGGAGAAGGTTTGGTGGAATACACATGTGGCAGAATTTTAGTGAAATTAGACACATGCAGGTTTCCTCACGATGTTTTCCTTCACCGTAAAGCACGAGATGAATTATAATCACAAATTAAGCACATGAAAATTCAGTGGTGCTTTCCCGGGTTTGAACCCACGATCATTGGTTAAGATTCACGCGTTCTTACCACTCGCCATCTCGGCTCTACTTAGAACTTTAATTACTTTAATATTTTAACAATTCCAGGCTTTCACATCGCGCATTACAAGGCGCTATCATGATAACGTTCTACCGTGACGAGCCACGTTTCTCTCAACCGCATCAATTGCTGACCCTACTGATGGACATCGACAGCTTGATAACTAAATGGCGTTGTAAGTTCAAGACAATTTTACTTAACTTCAACAATTGATGCATTAAAAAAAAAGTGCACTTTGTCCCATTTATCCGAGACTGAAGACTAAAAGAGGTTGTCATACTATCTTTTAACAGGTAAATGTGAAACACGCAGATATTTAATTTAGTGATTGCGAAGAATTAGTAGCGTGTCTTATAAATATAATTATACAAACAAGAACGTTAAATCACGTCAGTCACGCTTGTCACGTCAGTAGTTGGAGCTTAAAGCTTGTAAAATTACAATTGCCACTTACATAATAATATTATATATAAAAAACCTACTCCGAAACGCGCTGCATATATTGTATACAATATATATATATAAATATGCAGCGCGTTTCGGATGGTATGGTATTAGTTGTATATATATTGGTTTAATAGATTTTTTGTCAGGCATTACAAAAATCTCTCATTTATTAGTATAGACATTTGGTCCTTACGTCATTATAATTGCAAGATCAACATCCAATTCAGAGAGAAGTAGGGAATCTATCTCAGACAGAGGGATTTACATTATACAAAGCACATCAAGTCCTTGCAAGGATCAGATTTTTGGAAATCAAATCAAAATATTACATAATATTATAAGCCAGAATAGCATCAAGTCTTTTGTATTGCCAACACAGTTACAAGTTTAATGTGTTCTATTTATACAGACAATCATGTGATAATGGTTCAACGCATGATTGGCTCTCAGCAGCTCGGAACGGGCGGCTCCTCGGGATACCAGTATCTACGTTCAACACTTAGGTAAGAAATAAATACAGTCCGAGTATATTTTTAAATTACTATATATACTTCTACTTCTTTGTGCTAGTTTCTCTGGATTCCATTACTATATATTTGCTTATCATCTTCTTTCTATGCTCGAAGATTATTACCTTCGTCCATTAATCCTTCGTTACAAAGTGTACAGTGCTGCCACCTTGCGCACCTGTCACGGTATTATTTAATAAGTTTCTTAAAATGAACTATGTGTCGTCATTTTTAAAGCGTTATTTGATATATTAGACGTGAATCAATTACCGAGATTATTCAGTAAGAATTAATTACTACATATTTCAAAATAAAGGTCTTTCGACGCGTCTGTCTGTCTGATGCGATCAACACAAAAATACCGAACGGATTTTTATACGGTTTTCATTAATGGGCGAAGTGTTTCATGAGGAAGGTTTAGGTATAAAATTTTTTTGTGTTAATTGGCTAAAATATGACGACGATTGATGGAGATTTCGAAAAAAACACTCCGAGTAGGAGCTTTACTAATTTACATGGTTGCACGCCATTAGTTATATGTAAAAGGTATGATATAAAATGTATATGTATAACCTTATTCTTCCCGTGCAAAACTGGGATGATTATATTTAAATATATATGTATCTAATTATAAAATTTTTGTTTACCAGTGACCGGTACAAGGTATTCTTGGACTTATTTAACTTATCCACGTTCCTCCTACCCCGCTCGCTCATCCCCCCTCTCGATGACGGCATGAAGAAAGATCTTAACTTAACATGGGGTGAACAGATCAAGGAGAATGGCCAGAACGGAGATCACCAAAAAAATGGCCTGAATGATTCGTTATCAAAACTGTCACTTGATCCTTCATCTTAGTTTTATTTTTTAAAGCTTCGCATTTTTTAAGATAAAAAAAAGAAATGACATTCTGTACAATTAATTATTAATTATGAAAAATATGTAAAAATAAATAAGGTTTTTTTAATACTTTTTGTTTTAAAAGACACGTTTTAATAAAATTACATATTTTATAAATTGCAACATTTTTTTATTCTGTGGAATATATAAGCGTCGACATTTCGAAGTCTTATAAGTATAGACTGTACAATTTATGCCTTTATCCAAGTGCCTTTTTTATATGATTATTGATTACCTTTTTGGTGCATTTAATGTAATTAGGGCATGTATAATTTAACGCTTATAATGTTAAAATATGCTAAACTTTTAATGTTAATTGTATACCAGTGGCTTTGGTTAATAATTAAACGATATTAAATTAGTTTTTTTTTTCTTTATTCGAATCGTAAACAATTAAGAACAATATAATGAAAAACAATTTTCAACATGTTACGAGAAATATATTATTTTTGCTGACGTAATTAAATACTAGAACTACTAGAATCAATCAATAAATGAAAAATCAATTTAGAACAACCTCCGGGCTATCCGCCGAAACTGATCCGAAGTGATAATTTACTTGATGCCTGTAAATATCTCCTGGTATCAGTATTGCACTCGGGAAGTTAGAATGGTGAACAGCGTCAGGATAAACTTGTGTCTCGAGACAGAAGGCTCCATGGCGTCTGTATCCAACTCCCCCTTTTCCTACCAGAGCGGTTTCATTTGGTGACGGCAGGAAATTACTGGTGTACAGCTGAACACCAGGCTGGTTGCTGTAAACTTCGAGATATCTTCCAGAAGAAGGATGGGTGACTCTTGAGACGAAATTGATACCCTGTTAATGAATAATAAGCTGAATGAAAAGTAATCTTACAATTTCAAATAATTGTTTGTGTTTATATTAAGATATTTTTTTGTCAAAAATGCGCATATACCTTTGACATTCGAAAAAATAAGAGGATGGATTGTGCTAGGCAATAAAAAAACATATAGGCCATAACGTAAATCTAATTATAGACAAGATACAACAAAGGAGATACCATATAAATAGGAGTTTATTAACTAAACAAAAACAAAACACAAAATAAAATTGGTAACACACTGGTTACCAGTTACCTGTTTTCCATTGGAGGTAACACAAAAGTTATCGTCATATAATCCAGTCGCTCTGCGCATGGCGTCGCCGAGTCGTGTCGGAACTCGAAGATCGAAAGGTGTGCCTCCGACTTTAATGAGACGGCCTGTTGGAATCGACTGGGTTGTGGTCTCCGTTATTCTGCAAGAAAAATCTCGATTTATACAACCGAACACGAACTATCTCTGTTATATCAAAATGACAAATGTTTTAATAAGATATATCAAAAATAATTTTGCAGTTGTAATGAACCGATCGTTGTAGGTATTTGTAATGTTGTAAAAATGTATATTCCGTTTTTTAGCTTTACATTGTATATAATCTATTTATATAAAAGAATAACTTTTTTTATAGAAAAGGAAGGTGGACGAGCATATGGGCCACTTGATGGTGAGTGGTCACCAAGCGCCCTTAGACATTGGCACTGTAAGAAATGTTAACCATCGCTTACATCGCCAATGCGCCACCAACCTTGGGACCTAAGATTTTATGTCCCTTGTGCCTGTGATTACACTGGATCACTCACCCTTCAAACCGGAACACAACAATACCAAGTACTGCTGTTTTGCGGTAGAATATCTGATGAGTAGGTGGTACCTACCCAGACGAGCTGGCACAAAGCCCTACCACCAGTGACTAACATAACTGACTGACATATCAAAGCACAGCTCAAAGTACTGGGGCTAGCACCCTGAATATTTGTATATGGGTTCCTTGTACACAGTTGTAACCTACTGGTTAGCACTAAGAAACGGTTTTTGAAAATTTAACCCCTAAGGTAGTGATAAAGGGAATGAAATCTTGTATGGAATTCATTCATATTTGAAGAAAGAGCAATGGAATTTTATCAATTCTGAATTATGACACGAGCGAAGCCGCGGGGCGGTTAAAGCACTAATTCTGTAATATGACAATTGAAAACTGATTGCCTACTTGAATAAAGAGGTAGGTATATTTTTATTCCCTTTCGCGTCTAGTAAACTTAAGTTTTATTAAATTAAACGAAAAATCTGAAAATGTTTACAAATAAATATAAGAGTTTTAAATATCCAGTTACAATGCCTCAAAAATAAGTTATAAATACAGAAGAATAACAGCCATTTCTCATTACGTAAGTCGTTTGTGCTTAAAATTTCATAGTTATGGTTAAATTGTGAAAGTAAACTAATTAATTTAATTTAAAATTTAGAATAAGTTGTGTTATATCTTCATCATTTTGAGCGATGATCAATGCACTGTTTTCTTCTTTATCATCTAATTCATATTACTTAATAAACTAAAGTAAGTAACATACATCCTTTTTTGAGGAGAAGGTTTGGAGCTTATTCCACCACGCTGCTCTTATGCAGGTTGGTGGAATACACATGTGGCAGAATTTCAATGAAATGAAACGTATGCAGGATTCCTTACTTTTTTCTTCACCGTCAAGCACGAGATGAATAATAAACAAGATCATCATCAGTTTAGATTCTCACGTTCTATCCATAAGGCTATCGCGGCTATAAATTAAATCTGACCTATCAGCATTTATGTTGATGACGTGGTTGTAAATCTCGGCAGCACCAGCATCGTGACCTGCCAGGTTGAAATACGAGTGGTTGGTCAAGTTGACCACGGTCTTCTTAGTGGTGGTTGCCAAGAACTCCACGTACAGGACATCGTCGTCTTTAACTTCGTAGATAACATTGGTAACTAAATCACCTGGGTATCCCTCTTCGCCATCTTTGGACAAGTAGCTAAAGATAACTTTATTACCGTTCACAGTAGACTTCCAATTCGCCTAGAAATTGAAGAATATCTTTGTAATTACACTTATTTCTTGAATATTTGTGAAAAAGTACGTAGCAATGTGTAAATGTCTCACTGTCAGGCCTTTCTATATCAGAAATATTTTGGACGTTTTTCCACCACGCTACTTCAATGCGAGTTGGTGGATACATATGTGGAAGATTATTATCCGACGCAATTTTTTCATGATAATTTACTTCAACACCGAACCAATTAGTTTTAAGCACAAACAGCACGTGACAATTCAGTAATGCTTGCCCGGGTTTGAACCCGAAATCCACGACTAAGATTTACGTGTTCAAGTTACTAAGTCATCTCGGATCTTAAGAAACTCTTTGAGAACTGCCTGTGCCTTGTAGCTTCCACTGGTTGTAAGAACCGGTGAACTTTCCGTTGAAAGAATCAAAACCAGTGTCTTGGTAAATATTTTTATGGGAATATATAAATAAGCAAGAAGAATATAAAATCATCACACAGCTCACCTTGTCAAACCCAATTAAACCTCCATGCAAATGGTCCTGACCAACGTTCTTTGCCAATGAATAAGTGTTTCCGTCTATTTCAAAAGATGCTCCACCGATCCTATTCGCGCACCGCCCAACAGTTGCGCCTAAATATGGTAAATTACGATTTACATAACCATCAATATCGTCGAAGCCTAAAACCACGTCGCTGGTAATGCCATTCTCGTCTGGAACCTACGAGAAAAAAATTAGTCTTTAAATTGGTTTTTAAAGAAAACAGATACAAAATATTTTCTAAATATATGTGATTACTAAACGATGATTTTTTATTTAGTTCGAATTCGAAATATCTTGATTATTAGTCGTAAAATAGGACGAAATTTGTTTATAAAATAGAAAGAATTTGCAGCCACTGCAAAACCACCGCCCATAGCCTTGGGCGCTCTAAAAAATATTAACAATTCCTTACATCGCTGGCACACCACCTTGGAAAGCTAATTGAATTTGTTGAAAGAAGATGTATCGTCCATTTTACCCTAGCCCTTCAATCCGGTATATAGCGGTAGAATAAAGCACGAGCCTAGCCCTACTACCTGCTATTTTTTTACTGGTGGTAGGGCTTTGTGCAAGCTCGTCTGGGTAGGTGCCACCTATTCATCAGATATTCTACTGCAAAACAGCAGTACTTGGTATTGTTATGTTCCGGTGTGAGCTAGTGTAATTAAAGGCACAAGGGACATAACATCTTAGTTGGTGACGCATTGGCGATGTAAGCGATGGTTAACATTTCTTACAATGCCAATGTCTATGGGCGTTGGTGACCACTTACCACTTACTTAGGTGGCCCATATGTTTATCCGCCTTCCTACATTATAAAAACAAAATTTGAAAGTACCATATCGATTAAACTTCACATCCTGATATTACTGTACCATAATTCCACAGCCAGATATACAATAAATTATAGCTGAGTAGTGTATGCAAAAAGGCACCAAATTGTATTGCTGTGTTAAAATATGATAAGAATATAACTGAAGTCCAATTTAAAGTCATCCTATCAAGTATTTCTAGCATACGTGACGTTTAACATAAATTATATTACCTCAATTGATTGGATGATAGCTCCATAAGATATTACAGAGACTGAGAACCCGCTGTCTGTAGTCCATATAAATTTCCGCACTTGCTCATTTTGAAACGTACCGAAAGATTCCTCATGTAATTGCACCATTTTCTAATAATATAAAAATATAATTCGGAGATTACATTTTTTTAAATATCCTCTTCTCTACACTTTATCGTATTGGTTTCTGTTACATTCCACCCGAAAACTACTGACGTCACGAGTGAATTGGTCTATTAGTTCACTTATAATAAATAACGTTTGATAAATATGAATATTAAATCGTTTTAAAATATATCTTCAAAAACAATCGTAAAAACAAAGGCTATCATATTATCATTCAAATAACTCGAGATCCGATTATCAATTTAAAATGCCGGTAGTCGGTAACATTAATTTAAATATAATTATATTTTTTGACACATCGTGTTTCAAATTAATATAATAATACTCTATAAAGTTACTCCTCAGCCAAAATACTTATATGTATTTATTTATACTATCCTCTAGTAAGAGATTAAAAAAAAAAAACTTACTAAAGACGCGCGCTCTTATCTCCGCCTTGTATATGACTATTTTGTGCTCACAGTACATTTTATAGTAGTTACTTATCTGCAAATGCCAAACAATTTGTTACCGAGTTAAGTTAGCTACAGATGTCAAATAAAGCAAAATAACACCTACGCTCGCGGTTATTTGCAACTATTTATAAACCATGGCTTGGTTTGTGGTCAAATTATTTTATCGGTAAAAATACAAGGTGATGTGAAGAAATAAATTAATTAACCTTGGAAACTAAGATTTTATGTCTCTTCAAACTGGAACACAAAAATATAAAGTAAAAATACTAAGTATTGCTGTTCGGTGGTAGAATATGTGACAATTGGGTGGTACCTACCCTTGCACAAAATACTACCAAATAAAATAACTTGAAAATCATATCAAAATCTAATAAACAATATAAGCTAATAAACAATATATATATATAATAATATATATATATATATATATATATATATATATATATATAAAAATGTATTTTATGATTATAAATTTGAACATATAACAGTCAAAGGTATATTCGCTTACAGCTCAAATGCTTTAAGATTTTGTTATTAAAAGATTTTGCTATTATTACCGTGTACTTACTTGTTTCAAGTGTCGGTAAATTACCCGCCAATTGAGTGATTTGTTATCTTATCGTAACTAACCGCAATAAATATTTATATACCATAATGTTGGAATGATAACTTTTTTATACATACTATTTATATTAAAAAAGTATGTATAAGTATTTTTTTCTGTCGTAATGTATCATATTTTTTTATATACTATTCTGCCTATTTATTTAGCAAGCAATTTCAGTTGATGTTATTTTAAGCACTGGCCGACTTTAGCTGTAATATTAAAAAGAAAAGGGTAATAAAAAAATAGTAGAAAATAAAAATGTCATGTATTTAATTACAAAATTTTAATCGAGTAAAAAAGTAATATTATTATAAAACAATGTTCCTTCGCTTATTATTACAAAGAAATAGTATAAAAAGGCACATAATTCAGCATTCATTAATTGACCACATAAATTTTGTAGATATAGTTTTGTGTGCTTATGTAAATAATAAAAAATAGTAACATATAATAAAGTACGATTGTTTAAATCAATCAATTAAAGAAAATAGATTAAACGAAAATATAAAATGTAATATAAACAAAATAATACGATTAGAATTACAACAGTCTTGAACACAAAAAAGACAATGGATTGCCAGCTTTTCATCGTGTTTTCAAATATATTAAATGGAATGGCATTTCTTGGCATGCAATTATAACTGGCAAACTACCGCCACCACTAATTGTACATGTTTTGTAATATATATATAAATATATGTATTTTTATTTATGGCTCGTGTATTTCGAAATTTTACAAAGTTTCTTTTAAAAATTATATGTTTTATTTAGACCAGTTTTTGGTCCATTTTAATAACGTAATTTTGCGATTTTATTACACACACTCTAGTATACTTTCTGTTATAAGGAAGAATAGTATAAAATAACCCATCATTAGACATTTGATAAACATAATGTCACTGACAGTTGACGTCACATCCCGCTTCTCATTTCTTTACATGTGATAAAATGAAATGGATATACATCTGTTCGAGATTACTAAATATCGGCACTGTTTGACAGATCACCGTAAATGCATCCGGTCGGCATTCGTGAGGCGAGAGCGGGGTGTTGCGGGCTGGGAGGGGGGAATAGTGTTAACAAAGCTGCATTTTAAACACACAGACAGCAAGCACCTCTATCCTCATATTATAATTCTCGACATTGACTTGTACAATCCATAAAACTGACATTTCTTTTTTTTAATGAAATTTCTACTCTATATATAACGGTATATACATAAAAGGTTTTAAATTATACATATATGAGAAAAATAAAATTAAAACGATATAATGGCAAGATTTGTTCTGAAGTACTTAAAAAGTTAGCTTACACTAATATGCGCTGTTTGCATAATTATTATACTTCTAAATCTAACAACTTTATAAATGAGTCTTTTTGTTCACATAATATCCTAGAAAACCTTACTATAAATATCGATAATTCAAATCTTTAACAATATTGTATATCAAAGGACGGCATATTTATAATTCGATTCGAATGTAAACGGGAATGCGTTTGAGCTTGTCACAATGTATTTGGACATAAATTCGATTCACCCTGATAATGAAAACCATTAACCACGAAAAAAAAACCATTAGATACATTAATTGAGATAAACAAGTTAACAGATAATATCTTAAATCGTATTTCGGGTTACTCCAAAAAGGTTTTATTAACAGACCTTGTTACAGATTCACTTTTTTATATATATAGATATTCAACAGATGATCCGACTTAAAAGTTAAACCTGATTATTTACTTCATAAATATTCGAATATTTCCATTACATAAGACTAAAAACAAAACCCACTTTCGAGGTAAATTGGTCCCACAATCTTATTTAAATATAAAAATATCATTTGATTATCAAATATAAAGTCACAAGTTTTACTGGCAACACTATACGAACACCAATCATAAATTACGGCTTAATATCGATACTGGCAACTTCGTTGGCGAGCCCGCAAATGTTGTTGCCAATTGCCAATAGTATGTAACCATCGGTCCCGAACATTTTCCCCCAAGAATTTTTCGCGATGTAATACGGAACATCAGCACTAATATCGTAACCCACCAACTCCACGGCATGATTGAGATCCTTGGGGCTGCCACTGGAAATAAAAATAACATTTTATTATCGAAAATGATTGAACTAATTGAAATAAAAACTTATTACCACTGGACTATGAATATCAAATAGTTTTATTTATATATTTTATATTTTTGACGGGCCGATTGGCGTGGTTGGTAGATACTTGCCTTTCACGCCGAAGGTTGTGGGTTCGATTCCCATCCAGGACAGACATTTGTGTGCATGGACATGTCTGTTTGTCCTGATTCTGGGTGTAATTATCTATATAAGTATGTATTTATAAAAGAAAAGTAGTATATGTTATATCAGTTGTCTGATTTCCATAGTACAAGCTCTGCTTAGTTTGAGATCAGATGGCCGTGTGTGAATAATGTCCCGGGATATTTATTTATTATTATTATTTGTAAAGGGCATATATCAATCGACTATCGTCTGCGACTATTCCTTTACTTTCATCCTCATCATGGGAAGGTAAATGCGATACTACCGAAAAAAGTTCAGCCATAAGACAAACGGCTTTACGTGCTTTCCGAGGCACGTGACCAAAAACACTGCTAACTTCCAGACTACGATTGAGAACAGATAAAAGCAATAACCTATTATTGACCTGACTTCTTGATCTGCGTCCTTATAGCTAGTCTACACTGTCTGACTACAGAGACAACGGATATAATATCTTAGTTTCCAATGTTGGTGGTGCATTGGCGATGTAAGGTATGGTTAATATTTCTTACAACGCCAATGTATATAGGCGGTACTTACCATCACCGATACCATAAATATCATAAAATAAACCAACGAGACAGATGAAGTGACATGTGCCATAACCTTGCTTGTGTATACTGCATACACAGCGCCGAAAAAAAATGGGTTAAGGACAGTGGAATGGTGACTAAGCATCATATGTCAATATTTATCTTAAATCAGATCAGTTAAATATTAAATGTTTACGTGGAATAGAGAACGCGAAGAAAACAAAAACATAGATAAAAAAAAAAAGATAATTTCGATTCGGGAGACAAATGTTATCTGTGTGGTGAAACGACTTATATAAGTCGGAGCAAACAAAAAAAAAGCAACAATTAATATTATTTATGTATTTTATGATGAAATGATATGTACCTGCAATGGAACTGAATCACTCCGCCGAGATAATTCTGCCAGGTGAGCGCGTTGACGGCGACCGACACCGGGCCGTGGGTCGCTATCAGCTGCAGGATCTTCTCCTCTGATCCGATCAAGCTGCAAAGAATAATAAAACATTCATTTTGCATAAGTAAGAAATAGCCCGTGAATGTCCCACTGCTGAGCTACGGCCTCCTCTCCCTTTTTTGAGGAGAAGTTTTGGAGCTTATTTCTACCACGGTGCTCCAATGCAGGTTGATGGAATACACATGTGAAAAATTTCAGCGATTCCTTTACCGTCAAGCACGAGATGAATTATAAACACAAATTAAGGAGGAGAGAGAATTTCGATTCAGTTAAACGTATTATTTAATCAGCATATACATTTTGAAAGACGCAATTTTTTCATACGAAACAATAATATTACAACTAGTATTAACCCCGCGGCCTCACCAACGTGTTAGGGTTCAGGTGCTAGGTATAAAAAAATAACCGATGACCTTCCTTGAGGTTCAATCTTGCTTCACAAAAAAATCATAACATACGGTCGGTCATAGATTTACTTTCGAATATACAATAATAGTATATTGACTGCCTCGTCGGTCTAGTAGCTTGATGTAAGGCCGAAGACCCGACGGTCCTGAATACAATTCCCAGGTTGGGCAAATAAAAAGTTACTGGGTTTTTCTGTCAGGAAATTCTCAGTAACAGCCCGGAATCTGGAAGTTGAAAGTGTATACACTCTAGTGCCTTGAAAAGCACGTAAAGCCGTTGGTCCTGCGCCTAAACTCTTTCCGGTCGTGTCGAATTGCCGTCCCATCGGATTATGAGAGTTAGGGAATAGAGAGTGCACCTGTTTTTGCGCACA
Source organism: Nymphalis urticae (assembly GCA_905147175.2). Lineage (NCBI taxonomy): Eukaryota > Metazoa > Arthropoda > Insecta > Lepidoptera > Nymphalidae > Nymphalis > Nymphalis urticae. Next base: position 1,933,560 of record LR990004.1, on the reverse strand, counting down.
CACTCGTGCACTATAATATCTCCTGCGTAGTAGTCTAATCTCTTTTGAGATTGGTCGCAGAGGACATTATTATTATTATTAATAGTATATATGAACTCACTCGTCACAAGTGAATGACTTAACACGGACGCCGGTCGCGTTGGCTTTCTTGTGGCAGACGCCATCGGTCAACTTCAAGGGATATTCCTTGTCTGGTTGAATTGCGGTGTCAGTTATCGTGAGCCAGTCAAGCAGGAGACATATGTCGCCGCCCAAACATCCGCTGTTGCCGAGACCTGCGCAGTCGATAACTTCCTGCGGACAATCATAATAATATATTATATAAATGTCGTACTCTGGCGATAGTTATCAATATAAGTATAATAAGTTTTATTTAATTATATGTTTAAAAAATAAAAGTCATTTCAAATAAATTTCGAGTCCTAATCGTTTCATAAATGACGAAGCTCTGAGGTGATAAACACAAAACAATTGAGAACCTCCTCCTTTTTTTGAAGTCGGTTGAAAATAAACATATTTTAGCGTTTAGATATTGAAGTAAGTGAGATGAAGTAACAGCCTGTAAATGTCACTTTTTAAAAAGAAGGTTTAGAGCTTAGAGGTTGTTTAATAAAAATATTTAAAAAAAATGAATACCTTACGTTTATTTTTTAATAATGATTTGTACTGCGAGATGAATCAATAGAACTAAAGTACAGTTTATATTTCTCTTAACATAAGTCACATAATCACATAAACAGTTTGTTAAACCCAAACAGACTACATCACATTTTAAAGATCTACAATTGTTTACTACAAATTAATAATAATAGCTAATTGGACGTTTATTAATCACGGCCTTATAAACGTTGCTTAGCAACTGTTACGTTGGACACTAGTTTTTTTTTTCTTTCTGTCACTATTGATTTGACATTAGAAAGAAGAAGACGCACGCTAAGGCCGCTATGGCCGTTATAGTTTAATTGAAATAATCCATAAGCGCTCTTAAAGTACGCTTTAAAAACTTGTTTACAAAATATCAAATGTTTTAATTAAATCATGTACTAAAACTGCATCGGAAAAATATATGAAAATATAATGAAAACTATTAAAATCCATCGTACTCGAAGCGCAATATTTGTTCTATTCAAAGATACTTAATAATATTTTGCTAGAGATCAAAATGATGCAGATGCCAATGGCGGGAAGTCACCGGGGTAATCTGTGATCGCAGGATACCGGTGAAATTAAAGGGCCTTGTGTACAAGTGCATCATCCGACCGGTCTTATTGTACGGCAGCGAGACGTGGCCAGCTCTTGCGAGACATGTTCAGCAACTTCACGTCGCGGAAATGAAGATGCTGCGGTGGATGTGTGGCGTTACGCGACTAGATCGTATTCGTAACGAGCACATCCGTGGTAGCCTTGGCGTGTGCGATGTAGCGGATAAGTTGTAGGAAAGCCGTCTCCGTTGGTTTGGTCACATTAGCCGCAGACCGCCAGACTATGTTGGAAAACGATGCCTGGACTTTGTTGTCGAAGGCCCTAGAAGCGCTGGCTCGATGTTGTGAGGGACGATATGAGAGAGCACGATCTCACTAAAGACGACGCTTTCGATCGGGCAAAGTGGAGGCAAAGATGTAGGAAAGCGGACCCTGGCATTTCTAGGCCGGGAAAACGCTAGGAAGAAGAAGAAGATTTTGCTAGAGATCAACAATTATTTATTTATTTAGGATCACTAACATGACATACAGTAATAATTACAAATTAAAAGTTTACAAACGAATAGGTCTAAGGGTAAAAGTTGCCATACTAAGTATCTTAAATATTAATGAAAGAAATGATAAATAAAATAAAAATAAATTTAACACAATTTGTTAGTACAAAATGAAATATAGGTGGTATTAATATTAATGTCCTCCAGACCGATTTCGGCCACGGCGGCATATCTCAAGAGAGATTAGCCAACTACGCGGGAGATATTATAGTGCACGAGTGTGTGCGCAAACACAGGTGCACTCTCTATTCCCTAACTCTCGTAATCCGATGGGACGGCAATCCGACACGACCGGTAAGAGTTCAGGCGCAGTACCAACGTCTTTACGTGCTTTCCGAGGCACGGGAGCGAACACACTTCCAACTTCCAGACTCCGGGCTGCTACTGAGAATTATCTGACAGAAAAACCCAATAACATTTTATTGGCCCGACCTGGGAATTGAACCCAGGACCTCCGGGTCTGCGGCCTTACATCAAGCCACTAGATCAACGAGGCAGTCAAAATTAATATTAATATTAATTAAAATTACAATACTACTAAAAACTTAACGTCTAGACAAATGTGTTTTACTTGTAGTATAATCAATTAAAGGTAAAAACTATGTGAAAACTTCCAGTGCATTCAAAGCGACAACATGAAAACGAGAATTTTGCAAGACAAACAAACCTGTTTTAAAAAAAACGCCTGTGCGTTCGTTCAAGGTCCGAGTTCTGGTATTGATGTAAAAACGGCATATATTTTGAATGTTTCGAAATCGACTTTCAGAAAGACGTCAAATGAAAACTGGATTTCATTTGAATATTAATTTCAAATTTATAACAAAAACGGAAAAAAAAAATATATTTTATCTTTCCTTACCTGCGGGTACGTTACATAATACATGGTCATAAATAATTTACCTTATACAAGCACCTGATTCAAATAAGAGAAAAAAAATCCGTCCAAATTCCTCCTCCATTAGGAATTTAATTGAAATAATATAAATTAGTTTCCGCTTTTAGCGTTGTGAGGGGGAGGTTTTTCAAGTGTCCTTCTCAATACCGCTGACGTGTAACTTTCGCGATTATCACTTGAGAAGTTAAGCCATGTAAGCGTAAAACTAATGCTCAGTTTGCTTAACAGACATACGCACTTAAAATATTAGTTACGATATCACTATCCAAAGCCAATAAGCATACCTATTTGTTTTTATTAAACTTTCGTTGTCAACTTTGTTACAACATAGACATATTGTTTGTCACAATTTCGAAAACATTCGTAGATTGAAAACTGGCCACATGCCATGCAACTTTTACTTTTTTTTATTTTATCAATAATTACTTAAAATATGAATATTCTTGTAGCGAATGCAGTCGTTTATTTCATTATTTATTTCAGACATCGAGGTCAATATAATAAATACAATAATTTATGGTATCGACCCTTTTTTCAAACTATATGATTACTTATATACTATATTTTTAATAGTTTATGATCGCGGCTTCGTCCGCGTTTGAAAGATAAGGTGTTGTTAAATTCCCTATGTCTTTTTCTGTTCCCCTGTCAACGTGTATGCAAAATTTCATGTTGATCGTTGAGTAGTTAAAACTTAAAAGCGTAACAAACAAAATAACATTCACATTTTTTTTTATATAAAAAGAAGGCGGACGAGCATACGGGCCACCTGATGGTAAGTGGTCACCAAACGCCCTTAGACATTGCCACTGTAAGAAATGTTAACCATCGCTTACATCGCCAATGCGCCACCAACCTTGGGACCTAAGATTTTATGTCCCTTGTGCCTGTAATTACACTGGCTCACTCACCCTTCAAACCGGAACACAACAATACCAAGTACTGCTGTTTTGCGGTAGAATATCTGATGAGTGGGTGGTACCTACCCAGACGAGCTTGCACAAAACCCTACCACCAGTACCTAACATTTATAATATCAGTAAGGATTGTGTTCGTGTGTAAGCGTGTGTTGTTTTAATAATTATTATTTTTTATAAACGCCTCACCTGAACACTAAGCGTGGTCAGCTTTCCCGTATCGATGGCAGCCATAGCCTCCATGGTGCCAACGGTGCTGAACGCCCAGCACGCACCGCAAAGACCTTGGTCCCTGACTGGACCTATTACGCCCTTTTCTCTCCTGAAATACAAAATATAATTTCGTGAAACTTATGATAATGTTAACATTAAATAAATTTGTAATAAAAAAAAAATCCACGAGAGTAAATAATCGTGGTCATTTTAATAACTAAATCGATCAACAATAAGACTATTTCTTTATTTTATTGTTGCTAATATAACCAAAACAAACTCTTTATTGTACATTATATTAGGTAAGAATTAAGCAATAAAAAAATGAAATTTTACATGTCAAGTCAATCATCATTAAATCAATTAATTATTTAACCAAGTATGCTTATAAGAGCGCATTTGAATCGTCAAGTTACAATATTGAATTAAATGCAAAGCTATCACCGGTTCTGATGTAGATTCTACCGAAAAGAACCGGCAAGAAAATCAGTAGTTACTTAAATGCAATTAAATCGATGCATATCCTTCTTGGATATCAACAAATACTAGCACCACGCTTTAACATAACAAGGCCTTATTTATCTGTTAAATTACTTCGAGTGTAGCACAGTATTGTTTATATAACTGTCTCTTTTTTATGAAATAGATAGGCGGACTGGCAAATGGACCACTTAATGGTAAGTCACTACCGGCCATAGACAATTACGATGTAAGGAATATTAACCATTACGTTCATCGCCAATGCACCACCAACCTTGAAAGCTAAGATGTTATGTGCCTAGTGCCTATAGTTACACTGGCTTACTCACCCTTTAAACTCAAAAACACACAACAATACTACATATTACTTTTTGGTATTAGAATATATGGTGGTAACTAACTAGACGGGCCTGCACAAAGACCTACCACCACGTAAACATCGCGCTAACCCATTCATTGCGGTAAAAGACGACACGAGTTTTGAGGAAATTGGTATTGACATGGTCTTCAGCGAGAACGCTTACAAAAATATGATAATACTATTGCTATCAAAGTTACAAATGAAAAGCCCGGATTTGAACCATAAATCAACCGGTTCAGATTATCTGTTTTCAGCAACGGGCCATTAACGTGTTCTTTCGAAAATACGTATTAAATCCATACACAAATCATGTAACATAGAGACGACACACCGCTTTGTACCCGTACTAAGTCCATATGTAATTACACACTTAACTTTAAGCTAATTCGCCGTAATCGTGCAACAATGAAGTATCTTCAACTCTAACCAATAATTACATCTCAATTTTAAATATAACCAGTGTCATATTTAAAATTGACATATATTAATTAAAAAAAAAAAAACTTTCGACCTTCTTTCTTTTGATTAATTTTTTTTAATCTGTATCCACCTTCAGTTACATTTAAACAAGCCCCTGCACACAAACTAATATCAGCCTTCTCAGTTCACATACATTTTTTAATTAACATAAAGACTTTAACCCCAAATTGGAAAAACATGATTGATGACATAATAAACTTATCCCATTTCATATAATGCCATGGAGTAAGGAAATCACGTTATAAGGTTATAAAACAATTATCGTTATAATAGTATTAATAATCATTATTAAATAAATCGTTTGTCATTAAAAATAAAACATTAAAAATTAACAAGCAGACGAAGGAAAAATACTACGATAACAAAAATTACTACTCTGATATTTTTTTTTAATTTAAAAGTAGTTTCAGACTCGTTGACCTAGGTGAAATAATATTAGTGACAATATGATGACAAATGGATATTTTATTTAATTAGCAAAACTCGTCAAACGTTGACCCGCGCTGGTATTTCTGTATAATATACCATTCGTCTTGACATCTTCCTATGATTGCTGCCACCGCGTCAATTCAATAATTTTTTGTGTAAATTAGTTAAAATATGACAACGCTTAATATAGAAAAAAAAATCATACCGACTGCGAGCTTTGCTTGCGTGCAACGTATAAGCCCGTGCGAAGCCGGGACGGGTAGTTAGCTTTCTATAAATTAGAAAGTTGCATTCTTATTTAACATAATAATATCTAATCCTCCCGATTTCGGAAAAAAAAACAATCATATTTTTATAAATTTGTAAAAAAAAAAAAAACCTATATATCGAGCGTATACTATCAGGTCCAATCTCCGGGATCTAGCTGCTTATTAGGGGTCCTAGCGACAGCCGCACATATAGAGGAATTATATAAATAAAAATAAAATACAAAACTTCTAAGCTTCACATTCCAAAATCATACACATTATTTTTAAATTTCAAATTAAGATCAAAGCTATTCAAAAACTGATCCTCTGTAGACATACAATGATATTTAAAAACAAAACCTGTTTGGATACATCGAATATTTCGAAAAATAAAATCCGTATCGTTGCCAAGACAAGAGTGTATATTAATTACATATATGCAAACGAGGATATGGCATAAATAATGCTGATATGCAAATGAAATGTTTGCTGAAGATGACTACTGACAGTGTCCATGTTGTTTGGCTGTTTGCTACGCTCATTACATATGTAACTTCACTTTGCTATTTAAAAAGATTAAATCCTATTTTAATGAATCATATATAAATTTAATTTATAGTGATATTTATTTTCAAAAAAAAAAAACAAATTAGTTTTCTTTATACATTAAAAAAAAAGCTGACCCGAGCCCACTTCCTTGGGCGGTAAACAATTTTACTTGTGATCGATTGGCCGAACATTGTCTCGCGCAACCACAAAACAAACTGTAAAAAACGAATTTTATCTAAATAAAATTTCCTTGTTAAAAAAGCGATTTATTTCTAAATAAATTGACGCGTAAAAAAAACCGCCTAATAGAAATATCACTCAATAGATTACGACACGATCGCGGTTCCATACCTATGTCGTATTATCTCTTTAACCCTTGGTCCAAATTATATGCAGTTAAAGGAAAAAGTCTTTTGTTTTAAATACTTGACACGATAAGTTTACTTATTTAGAATTCATAATTGTTGATAATATAACCAATAAACATGACCTAACGATTTAATTTTTTTTTTTAATATAACAAACTACTTTTTGTGACTTAAATATAAAAGTTAGACATATGCTGTTGCTGACTTTTTGTAGGCATTATTAAGCTCTTCAACTTTTCTCTAGAACTCAATCATATATCTCTCCTCGTTAAGGCAGCGTTCGTAAGAAACGTTTTCGTTCGACCGTTTTTTCTCCGACTTAGTTTGCAAATCCTCCACGAAAAAGTCTTTTCATTTTTCGGCCTAATATATAGCCTATGACACTCACGAATGATGTGGCTTTCTATCGGTAAAAGAATATTCAAAATCGATTAAGTAGATCCAGAGATTACCCCCTACAACCTCACAAACTTTACCTCTTTATAATATATTAGTATAGAAAAAGTATATCTAATATATAAAAATCTCGTGTCACGGTGTTTGTGGCCGAACTCCTCCGAAGCGGCTCGACCAATTTTTATGAAATTTGTTATGTATATTTGGGAGTTATGAGAATAGGTCGTAAAGTATATTTCAAACCGCTAGCTGATAAGGGGTCCCTATCCAGACTTTTTTTTTAATTTTTTAGACATTTTTTTATTTATTTAAAAAAACTATATATAACCCCAAATTTTCACCCTCCTAACCCATTATCCCATTTTGTAATCAAGACAATATCAAAATAATTACTTATAGTAAACCTCATCGAACTTTTGTCCACGTCATTCAAAAGAAGCGTCGCGTCATTTTGACATTTAAAAATTTGCAAAATATTTAACGATTTATTTAACCGATAAGAAATATAAACGTGTTTTATGAGATAATATTGAAAAGATTGGTAAAATACTAACACATTATCGGTATACCGTTTTTATCAGTAAATACAACCATTGGATCTATTTGTGTGTGTATGTTACAGAGAAAAATGCCAGCATGACGCAAGGGGGCCCATTTGGGCCGTGGAACTAATAAAGCATCAAGCATGCGTAATAATAGAGCAGAAAAAACAGACGTACAAATCCAACAAAATAACGAAAATATGCGTGTGAGCATGTCACCATTGAACGGTTTGCTCATTGGCACGTATCCGTAGTAGCAAGGCTGTTCCTGATATTCATTCGCACACGAAAAAATATCGCAAAGGACTTCGTTCCTCCCCGGGTCTCTTCTTTCCCAATCGTACTTTTTTTGTTATTGTTTTAATTTACACGGGACTTATATCGTGTCTTCATCGCAATTTTATGGAGGAAAGTCAAGAAACCGAAATTGTAGCAAGTGTAAATAATGCAATCTTGAAAAATAAGTAAATAAATCATGTAAATTAATTCAAGTACACATACATTAGATACATTAAATATACACACGATTCGAATGTTTACTATTGACAGTATAATAAGAGAAACGATAGTATAATCATATGCTCAGCGTCAAAAAACTATCGTAAGAAAAAAAAACAAAATCAATGACCATTATTTATCAAGCAATTATAACAATATTTAATTTATAGTAAGACTCTGTTTTGATTGTTTGAAACTTTTAAAGACATTTTTGATGTTTAATTTATTTAAAGGGTTTAAATTACTTTGACAATATTCAAAATAAAATACTTGAGTAATAATATCATTATTCTGAATCGAATTTAATTATTTAATGCAATAAGTAAAACTTAATTCCATTTAAATTCTGTTAGCAGCGCCACCTTTGAACATACTGTGTTTGTTTATATAGTTTGTGTGAAATATTAAACTATATTTCAAAAATAGTTAGTAGTAATTCAATTTGTCTGTTTTAATAGAATGTTAGTTGCTAATAATTGAATCGATTGAAAGGCAATAAAAAGACGCGGTTGCCTCACTGGATTTATAAAAGGATTAATTTAAATTAATATCTTAGGAGTCACGGCAAAATTAAAATTCTCGCGCAAGAAGAAAAATTATGGTGATGGAATTCATTCAATCAGAGCACAGATTATGTTCCATCTGTATGTACTTGGTTTATGCCATATTCTACCGCCAAACAGCAATAATTAGTATTGTTGTGTTCCGGCTTAGTTTGCGATGGAGCCAGTGTAACTACAAGAACAAGGAACAATTTAGTTCCCAAGGTTAGTGGCGCATTCGCGATGCAAGGAATGGTTCATATTTTTATAGTGCAAATGTATATGGGTGGGGGTGAACATTTACCAATATTATAAAGAAAACAAATAACGGACCAGCTTTTTCAAAAGTTCTGTCTCATAATGTGGGACGAATGTACGATGAGCCACCACTCACACACAAAATCCGTAGACATAACCTAAGAAAACAATAATAAATAAACGCTTGAAAAATTAGCAGGGTGGGCTTTATGCATATATGTATAATGACAATCGATAAGTCGCAAGGCCAAACGATGTCCGTTTGTGGCTTAGATTTGGGCACACCATGCTTATCACGCGGACAAGTATACGTGGCATGTTCTCGTGTATGCAAACCATTGAGCTTATTTGTGTTGGCTAAAGACGGACTGAAAAAAATATCGTAAATTCAATTGTTCTTCGAAATTAATTAACTGCTTTTGGATAAAAATATATTACTTTTTTCACTTTACATTTAACTTTTAATCAAAAAATGAATATGTCCATTACATTAATAAAAAACATTGAATTGAGAAAATTAATGGTTGGTGTTTTTTTGTTTTAATCGACGGTTAATGTCTACAGCGCTCCTTTCCTTTTTCTGACATAGATCTCATCCTCACACACATACATTCGTTACTTTTTATTTAAAAACCAAAATATTCAGTAGATATTATATATATAGCAGAACAACGTTTGCCGGGTCAGCTAGTAACATATATTTATAATGTGTGTCTGTTTATCTTACAATATAAACGTTTTATATATACCCTTATTCTACCCGTTCGAACCGGAACAGGTAGCTAGTACATAGACAGATAGCATATACTTCACACACAAAGATAAAAAACAATTATATAAAACATGGAAACCAATCAGCATACAACTTTGGCGGCCTTATCGCTACATAGACAGACTCTTCCAGACAACCAACAAGTACATTATATATATATATAATGTCCTCCAGACCGATTTCGGCCACGGCGGCCAATCTCAAGAGAGATTAGCCAACTACGCAGGAGATATTATAGTGCACGAGTGTGTGCGCAAACACAGGTGCACTCTCTATTCCTTAACCCTCATAATCCGATGGGACGGCAATCCGACACGACCGGAAAGAATTAAGGCGCAGGACCAACGGTTTTACATGCTTTCCGAGGCACGGGAGTGAACACACTTCCAACTTCCAGACTCCGGGCTGCTACTGAGAATTTTCTAACAGAAAAACCCAATAACGTTTTATTGGCCCGACCTGGGAATTGAACCCAGGACCTCCGAGTCTGCGGCCTTATATCAAGCCACTAGACCAACGAGGCAGTTACATGTATCATTTAATTATATATTAATATATATATATATATATATATATATAATTAAATGATACATGTAATATTATTCTAATATAGATAATAATACAGGACATTCGTATCGATCACTAGGCTCAATAATAGCTATATTGTTTCTTTATATGTTTCATAAAAAAAACTGGTTGTAAAAATCATTCAGAACTTGTATCTAAGTAACAAATAATAAAAATAAAATTAAATGATTCGAATTTAAATTTAGAACGCATATACGCTAGTAATTTATTTTACGCTAAAAATTCCATTTTACGCCAAGATTTCATTCACTTCTTAATCTGATGACATAAATATATATAAGACTATAATTCACTAATCCAAATCTAGCAATAAAAAAAAACAGATTGAATGAATTTTTATCTTTAAAACTGCAATGGACTCGATACGAGGACGTTGCCCGCGTCTTGAATGTCCTCTCCATACAAACAGAACCAGTTTTTTTCCTATTTATAAATATATGTATATAACCGAACACGCTTATGCGATATATCTTGACTACGAATTAAAATAACTAAGGAATTATTAAAAACTATATTAATAAAACCTTTTTAGTATGTAGTTACACATATGGAAACACGGCATCTATGTTTTTGAAGCTGGCAAGCATTTCGCATAATTTTGTTTCTTTGTATTATTATTTTTTTCGTTAATAATTAGATGGTTTGCAAATAAATTAATCGTGTTTATTTATCTACCCAACTTATTAAAATAGCATTATTACTTTTACACATGTCAGCGATTTTGCATTAAATCGCTTCTAATTTGTAAAATGTAAAATCAAAAAATATATTTAATAATTTGCTCATATCTACTCATACATCTGAATTCATAGTTAAAACGATCACGAAAACGAAGTCAATCCATGAGTCAGACGTCACTGTAACTTAAAATTCCAAAGCCCGAGAGATATTTAACATAAATAACATATAAAATTAGCATTATATAACTGTTTCTTCAAAAGGGCAAAATTTGGATTTTAGAAGCAGTAGTCTTTAGTATTATATGACCTTTTAATAAACGATAGACAAAACTGGACTCATGACGTCGTGACCACTAGACTTGATACTCAGTTTCGACTATATTATATTAATTATGTTTTTTTTTTATTAAAAAATCTTCTGTAATGAAAAAAAAAGATATCAATTCAAAAGGCATTAAGGGCTCTGCAGTGTCAAGGTCACGTTTGACGAACGAAGTTATTCCCCTTCCCTTCCATTTCCCCCATTAAAGTTAAAGTTTCCAAAAATCTTATCGTTATAAAATAAACTTATTATATTATTAAATTCAGCTTTCTAGATTCAATTGTTTTGGCTGTACTGAAAAAAACTCATACTATATTATACATATAGATAATCAATCGAAGAACAGAACTGATAATCACTACATACGAGTATTATAAAATAAAGTAGACCCGCCCCCCCCCCGGGCGTCTGTCTGTCCGTCTGTTTGAACGCGATTAACTCAAAAACTGCTGAACGAATTTTCATACGGTCTTCACCATTGGACGGAGTGATTCACGAGGAAGGTTTACGTATATAATTCATTAGAGTTTCGTGTAAATTGACTGAAATATGGCGGTGAAGATGTCGGAAAAAATCATGCCGACTGAAGTCGTAAAACAGTTGAAACCGAGTAATAGGTATTGCGAAACGTTTTATGTAGATCCACATTTTACTCGTGCGAAGCCGGGACTTGTAGCCAGTCTTGGTAAGTCGATAAACCTCGTGGAATAGGATATAGAAAAACTTTTAATTATTATGACATATTCATAAAATAAATTAGTTTATATGGAAGCAGTAATTCTACTAACAAATTGTAACTTTATCGCAATCAAATCGAAACGTAGTCGTTGCCGTTTCACCGTTTTCCTATTCTACTAACACAAACATCCAGTTACGGTTCAATCGAAGTAAGATCGGATTAAAATCTGAAACGTATCGTAACCGATATAAATTAGTACAAATGATTCCCAATTACGATTCTAGTAAGGTTTATTTTTCGAAGAATAGAATCGAGGCCGTATTGTTATCGTATCGTAAAAATATCGGATAAGTATATTAGTAGAATTAGCCCCTTATCGGTGGCTAGCACGTAATCGGCGACAACGTTTTTTTGTATATTTTAATATTATTACAATTATTAATATTCAAATTTCGAATACCACTCGAATAAGACGTGATCCTTCGATAATGGCTATTTAATTTCAACCGATCCAACTTGATTTTGTTGAATAATTATTATGTAATAAAAACATTATGTAGTTAAAAAACGATTATATTACATTTTATTTGCTGGAATCCACTTTCGGTAATGTAATGAAATTATAATGATATATTAATTGAATTTCACTATGTTAAATTATAAATTAAAAGCAGAGAGAAGTTACTGGATATTCAACACCAATAAAATATTTTTGTATACATAATATTGAAAGCCGAGATGGCCCAATGGTAAGAACGCGTGAATCTTAACCGATGATCGTGGGTTCAACCCAGGCAAGCACCTCTAAATTTTCAAGTGCTTTATTTGTGATTATAATTCATCTCGTGCTTTACGGTGAAGGAAAACATCGTGAGGAAACCTGCATGTGTCTAATTTCACTGAAATTCTGTACACATGTATACCTATTCCACCAACCCGCATTGGAGCAGCGTGGTGAAATAATCTCCAAATATCCTCCTCAAAAAGGGAGAGGAGGCCTATAGCCCAGCAGTGGGACATTCACAGGCTGTTACGGTATACATAATATTGAGGTATATATACCGACTTTCGGTCACGACAAATACTCTTAATGCAACATTGCACAAACATTGTTAAGCTTAACAGAAAAACCTATACTTTCTAATCCGCCTAGGGTATTAAACCAGGACCACAGGATCTGAAGCCCTATAACAGGTTGTTAATGTGCATCGTTACATCTATACTGCACCGGAGATATTACTATTCAAATGCTTTTAATGTTTCTTTATACACATACATACATATACGACCTTACTAATAAACGTTGTTCAGCGAAACGATGCTGTCTCTTTCTTTCGAATGTAAAATCAATAATGAAAGAAAGAGATAAATTATTGTTTAACAAAACAGTCGCCAATCAACATTTATAAGTAAGGCCGATAATATACAAGTTACAGTGTAACGTATTTATGTACATCGGCCACTTATAATACTTAATACTAAAATTATACTGTAGCTACGTTATTTATAGTTTTCTACATAACAAGAACTTCGGTCTCGCAATGTAATCGCCTCACGCGTTTGCTTCAAGAAAACGCCTCGGTTGCCTCTGTTCCCACTTTTTATATACAAATTCAGAAGTGCTTATAAGGATTTAATGTGAAAGATTTCAGTTTTTGTGTATATTACACAAACAAACCGCCCCGGCTACGAACGTTTAATTAATTTTTGCTATATATATAAGTATGTATATTCTATATTACTTATTGTAAACGATGAGATATAAAAAATAAAAATAAAACCCGCTGTTTCATTCGCCGGTTCTTCTCAGGTCTGTGGTGTTTATTTCCGAACCGCTGGTAGATTTATGACAATCAATGAGCAAGTGTAACGCTTCTATATCGAATAAAGATTTCTGATTTTGACTTTGACTATGGCATATACGATAAAAAATTCACAGAGATCGTGACCCAGACCCTAGATCAGAGTGGACACGACCTTCAGCAAGGAAGTAAACGACCGAGAAGAAATACGATAAATATGAAACTATCACAGTACCAATTTTATCCGCAGCCAGTTTTTAATTTTTAATAGATAAATACTGTTATTATGGGTAAGCCTTAGGAAATAGGCACATGCTGTCACGGAATTTTCTGTAGGCCTTTTTAAGACCTACAATTTTCTTTTAGTTTGGATATATCTTTAAGTTTAGCCAGCGTATGTTTTCGTACATGGCTAAGAAAACAGAAACTTTTTTGGATAAAACGACGTCATAGTTACGCCATTTTGATTTTTTTTATAGTATTGGTAGGCGGACGAGCATATGGGCCGACGAGCATAATGGTAAGTGGTCACCTACGCCCTTAGACATTGGCATTGTAAGAAATGTGAACCATCGCTTACATCGCCAATGCGCCACAAACCTTGGAACTAAGATGTTATGTCCATTGCGCCTGTACTTACACAGGCTCACTCACCCTTCAAACCGGAACACGACAATACCAAGTACTGCTGTTTTGCAGTAGAATATCTGATGAGTGGGTGATACCTACCCAGACGAGCTTGAACAAAGCCCTAACACCAGTAAGAACAAAATATTTATATACACCTTTTTCATTTATAGTTCCTTCCATCAGTGAAAACCGTATCAAAACCCGTTGTGTAAATTAGATGAAGTAAGCGGAGGGGAGTATACAGAGGCAACATAGACTTTGGTTTATAATACCTAGTGATAACTCGTTTCGTGTGAGAGGGGGAAAGGCAGGTCAGATACCTGTCTTTCTGTAAACCTAACATAAACCATACAACATTTTATGATAATCGATTAAGTATTTATATAACAAATAAATAAACAAACTCTCTTTCGAATTTATAATACTAGTTAGTGACTAGTTATTGACCTTAAGAAGGTGGCGGGCACCGACTGGGTGCGGAAGGCGGAGGACAGGGAGCTTTGGCGCACCTTGGGAGAGACCTATGTTCAGCAGTGGGCAATGATTGATTGATTGATTGATAGTATATCACCTCATAATACGCGTCGTAAATTGATCATTTCGCGTAGGATTAAACCCGCTAGCAGTCGGGCGTCACGCACTACATAGGCTTTAAATTTATTTTAATAAAAATCGCCATGGCAACTGCATCTGTTCAGACTTATATATAATTTTTATGATAGTGTTTAACAACTATATTATCATCAGTAATATGTACATACCTATATGTTAAACAAGAAAACAAAATGTATATATTTGAAGTCAATAGTCAAAAATTAAATTGGTGAAACTTATTCTTATTCTTATATAATAATACTAATATGTAAATCTTTTCCGAAACGCGCTGCGTCTTCTGGCATAAATTTTATGTATATTGGCTTCGAAGTTTTTCAAGGTAATATAAAAAAAAACGAATCCTCGTATCTTATCGTCTCGAAGCATACAACATTTCTTACACTGTCAATACGCTGTCAATAATGGAATCATTGATGTCCCATACAGACAGCGTATTATAAATTCGACAGCGTACATGTAATAATAACTCAAGGGCGAGTCCCTTGAAATAAAAAAAAAACAATAAAGATTAAAGACGTTTTGCAAAATAATTGGTGAGTGGGTCACCAAGACATGCCGGCAAAGCCCTACCACCGGGTATATCACAGTGATCGAAATCGCAGGTACCTACAATACGCATAAAAAGATGATATAAATATACAATAATATTATTGTATTGCAGACCGGTCATTCGAAGTTTATCTTACATTCATAAATAACTTCATAAAGTCAATCGTTATGAAATGTAAGATTATAATAAGTAAAAAAAAAAACTAAAACAGAAATCGTTGAACAACAACGAATGAATGATATTTTTTGTGTAATATATTAACTGCATATATCTATAGAGCCTAAATAATAATGATCATTTTGTGTATTGGTTCTTACGTAGAAAACTTTTTAGTTTAACATCTTTATGTCAAATTCAAATTAAGAATTTATGGAACATGTACCAAAAATTTACTCGGACACGTGAGAAGGTTCAGCTTTGAGGTGATAAGTAATATGTTCATTATATTTTAAACAATTAAATCGTTTAATGGTTGTTTGTAATGTTAATACAGCAATCTTTTCGATATCTCTCAAAAGTGTCTCTGTCAAAATATTCTCCGTTTAAATTTAAGTTAACCGACCGACCGTGGTTACATTAACCGACCATTATGCGCCCGTTATCGATTTCATAACTTTATTTTACGTTTTACTTTGTCACAAATTGAATAAACTTTTAAGTTATTTAAGCATTCTTGATATACATTTATATTAAATCAACAGTAAATACTCAATATTGACATCACTAACGAATGAAAAATTACGAGCACAACTCGTCAGTCTTATTTGAAAGTACTGCAGTTTAATTCTAATGTTGCACGGCCACACTTATAAACGATTATTATTATTATTAAACCACTTTATTGCACACTCATAAAGAAAAAAGAAAAGACAAACACAAGTAAATAAAGAAAAAGAAAAAGTTCAAGAGAAGCCATGCTATATAAACAAAATTGTGGACGTCAACACAATGCGTGCAAGGGCGGTCTTATCACTAAAGTAGTGATCTCTGCATTAAGATGCTGATGATGAACGATGTGTAGCAGGTGATTAGTTCAACAATGCTGTTTTCCTCTTTCAAATGTCAAATAAATAATAATAGAAAGAGGGAAATCAGTGTTAGCAAATAAGGCCATAAGAACCATAAGGCCATAAGAACCATAAGGCTTTAAGATAAATATATTTGAATGTTTACAAATGAAAAATTTGTGTTGATATTGCTTTCATAGCAAAATTTTAATATAAATTTTATGTTTTTGGCATGTATAAAATTATTTTTTATAGGGTTTCCAATGATTCATTTATTATATAGTGGAAAGTTTTTTTTTTTTTAAGTATTTCACACAGATGTAAATTGTCAGATTATCAGATATTCGAGAAGAGAGAATTCCTTTTTGTAAAATAAATTGTTTTTTAATATATTCTGGACATTAGCTATAATAAAAACTACATTATAGTAATACTATTTACTACATGTCTTCATTAACTAATAGGTTTAAAATTCTAATTACTTACTTCAATGAAAACTTCTTACATCAAGTAACTTAATAATGTGATTTAACATGTTTTATAAAAGCAAGTGCAGTCCATTGGTTTTATATTATTGAATAAAAAATATTTAAAAAGTATATTCATAAAACTAAGCCATTTTAAATTATATTTTTTATTAATTTTCAAAAATAGGTAGGTGGAAAGACAAACGGGTAACCTCATGGATTATCGTCTAGCCACAGTAAATATAACTGAGTGTACCTTGTGGTTTCATGCATGTGGAATTATATAAGTTCTGCTGCTGCATTACCACAATGCTATGATTTAATTAGAAATCATACCAGAAGGTTTGCAAATACATTGTATCATTATTAAAGGCAATTCTTACTATTAGAATAGAACAGTTATATATTTAAATAATATATATGATCTTTTTTATATATAATATTATATATATTTTCATTTGTGACAAACATTATGATTTTTTTTAAGGTAATATATTTTGAGTAACTCACCAATCAACACGTAGTGGAATAGCAGCTCGTTGTTTTCTTATTAGAATATTCTTATCATAGGGTTTGTGTATTCCATCACCAGTTATGGTATATAGATCTTTATCATCCATGCCATTTTTATCTGATTTTTTTTTGCTCCTATTCCTCCTTCGATTTCTGTTATGGTGTGGTTTCTCATCTGATAGATGTATTTCTTGAAACTCGTCTTTAGACAGATCCGATAACTTTGTAAGGCCATAATGAGCTCTTAAGTGTTCGGGGCCTTTGGATGCTGAATTTAACGCGTCTATTTCTTCAACAGAAGCCTAAAAAATTTTTTTAAAACTTTTTATGGATTTAATATGAGGTGATATGATAATTTATAAAACAAAATATAGTTTCATATTGAAAATAAATATATTTTATTTTTATACATTATAAGTTTAGGCTGGATTTAAAGATACTTACACAAAAATGTTCAAGTCTTTTTTCATATTCGGTGAGATTATTTTTATACGATTTGTTAAACTTTTCTATATAACTGTCGAACATTGGTCGAAGTTTCTCCTTTGTTTTGGTCTTTGGATAAGTAAGAGGAATAGCAATGAATAACAAACCCACTAATGCCAAAACAAGAATCCAATTCCACCATTTTTTCATTGTTACTGTATTATTTAAATAAAATTCAGAAAACACCGACCTCTCAATGGCCTCCCATTATCAGTAATGTTTTATTTGATTTTAATGACATTGACATCTGTCATCTAGATTGACAAATTGACACTTGACAGGTACAGAGTTCATTAAATTCATTAGATGACAGATAATAAATTTATTTAAAGATAAGCCTAAAAAAAACGTTGCTTTCGTAGGACGCGCGAAGATGTGAAACATCAAAAGTGATAGTTACTACATAAATGAACGAGGAGTAAAATAAATAAAACATAAAGCAACAAAGTACACGCGCCGCGCACACACAAGAGTAGAGTGCGGCGGCGGAGAGAAAGCCTAAAGACGTATAAGTCAGCCTTAAAAATCTATATTTTATATAAGTATCGAATTAAATGGAGTCTTTTATTGCAAATTAATAAAAATATTTTTTATTTTTACCGGGTTAAGCATTTTTTAACTCAACAGTCTGAGTGACAGTATCAGTGTGATAACTTTATAGCCGCAGCTGCTGCTTCACCAATTACGTGTTAAGGGAAAGAAATCTAAATAAATCATAATAACGTGCGGACGTTAGTAAAAAATGTTAGGTGGATCCACTCTGCGTTCTCGTTCTTTCGCGGCTCTTGTGCGCGTTTCACAGACCGAGTGTACCGAGTAATAAGTATATCATTACTTTATACACTATTTTTAACAATACAAAATCTAACGAAACATAAAATTACATCAAAATGTTAGTTCTTCCTGTAATTTTTATTATACATTATAAAATAAATACTATTATTTAAGTCATTTACTGTTTTTTGTTCAGCTAAAGAAGTCTTATATATAAATTAAAGTCTTATATATACAGCCTTGGCCAAAAGTATTAGGCACCCCAATTTTTGCCTTAAAATAATGAATAAAAACACTCTTAGTTCTAAACATATTTATTACTGTTTAATTATTACAAAAGGAATATAAAAAACATAAAACCTAGTTGGTCCACCCTTGGATTTGATTACAGCACTGATTCTGACTGCACTCCTTCTTTACTTGACCTAATTATTGTCTCTTCTATTGACCATGTTATAAAATATGGTCAGTGCTCTGCCCTTGCTTTTTCCTATCACGATTTACTCTATCTATCCTATAAATTACAGCCACCCAAAGCTAAATCGAGAATTCTTCTGCAGCGTAATTTTGGTGGAATGGACTTGAATGCTCTACGGGAAGATGCTCTTAAGATTGACTGGGCTGAAGTTGCAAGTTACAAATCCGTCAACGAACAGGTTACGATTTTTAATTCCGTTCTAACAAACTTGTATGATGTCCACGCACCAATTCGACCAGTTCGAATAAAACACCTTCCAGCGCCTTGGCTCACCCAAGAAATAAGGCAAATACAAGAAAAAAAATCGAGCCAAATTAAAATATAAATCTAATCCTACTGAATACTACCGTTTAAAATATAT
Source organism: Nymphalis urticae (assembly GCA_905147175.2). Classification (NCBI taxonomy): domain Eukaryota; kingdom Metazoa; phylum Arthropoda; class Insecta; order Lepidoptera; family Nymphalidae; genus Nymphalis; species Nymphalis urticae. Next base: position 1,913,904 of record LR990004.1, on the reverse strand, counting down.
AAAGGTGAGAAATCGATGCAACATTATGTGTAGAGACAATCAACGACGCCACATTCATAAATCTGTTTCCAAAGAGGAAGAACCAGCTAAAGTCTGGAAATTTCTCAAGTCTTTAGGAGTTGGAAAAGCTACTCAAAGTGTAAATTATTCCAATTTCAATTTAAATAAGTTTAATGAACATTTCTCTCATTCCGAAAATTTCGATATTACTATTAAATGTAACACTAAAAGAACTTTCAGCTAAATCTACTCCCGACTTTCCTGCTTTTGTCTTTAATCAATTTACTGAGTGTGATGTTAAGAAGAACATCTTAGCAATTGATTCTGACGCCATTGGATCGGATTGTATTAGTCGTAAAATGATCATTCCTATCCTGGACATTATTTCTCCAATTATCACTTCCATTTTTAACCTTTCTGTTAATACTGGTAAATATCCTGATTCCTGGAAGGACGCGCAAATTATACCACTTCCAAAAAAAGCAAATCCTTCTTCTTTTTCTGATTACCGTACCATTTCTATCCTTCCCTTTCTCTCGAAAGTCCTTGAACGTCTCATCCATACTCAATTAAATTATTTCCTTTCCAAAAATATCCTTCTGAATCCTTTACAATCTGGTTTCCGACCTGGTCACAGTACGACTACTGCTTTGATCAAGGTTTCTGATGATATTAGGCTAGGAATGGATAATCAACAAGTTACGGTGCTGACATTACTAGATTTTAGTAATGCCTTCAACGCCGTGGACTTTGATATCCTTCTTGCTATTCTCGGTTCTCTTAACATATCTCCACAAGTAATTGATTGGTTTCATTCTTACCTGCGTGGGCGTCGGCAGCGTGTAGGAGTTAACGGTTATTTCTCCAACTGGTCTCCTATTACTGCTGGCGTGCCGCAGGGTGGCGTGTTATCTCCTCTCTTGTTTTCAATATTTATTAATTCTATCTCCTCTCATATTACATCTCTCTACCATTTGTATGCAGACGATCTTCAAATATACTCACTGAGTAAAGTTACCGATTTAGCTAAAACTGTTCACTCAGTAAATGAAAATTTAGATAAAATTGCTAAATGGTCAAAATCTTTTGGATTGAAGGTAAACCCTACAAAAAGTCAAGTTGTTATCATCGGAAGTTCCAAATTAATATCGCGCATTTCTTTTTCGAACTTACCTACTGTGCGCTTGGATGGTGTTGATTTACCGTTTAGTACCGAATGCAAAAATTTAGGGGTTATTTTTGATCAACATTTATCGTGGCAACCACAGGTGAGTAACATAAGCAGAAAAATGTTTTCAGCTGTAGGGTTGTGTAACTTTCTACCTATTCCCACCAAAATTTCGCTTGCACAGAGCCTCCTATTACCAATTCTCGATTATGCTGACACATGCTTTGTTGACTTAAAAGAGGAGCAACTTAACAAGCTTGAGCGCCTTCAAAATCTTTGCATTCGTTTCATATTTGGTCTCCGTAAATATGATCACATCTCCGACTTTCGCAAAAAGCTCAAGTGGCTCCCAATTCGCTATCGCAGGAATACTCATATACTCCATCTACTTTACTCAATACTCTTTCATCCTTCAACTCCGCTCTATTTAAAAGAGAATTTCAAATTTTTAGGTTCAAGTCACAATCGTTCTCTTCGTTCAGAAGATAATTTACTTTTAAAGATCCCTCCTTATTCGACCTCATTCTATACAAACTCTTTTTACTGTTCAGGCTATTCGCCTGTGGAACTCTCTTCCTGTTGAAGTAAGACGTGTACAATCACTTGCTTCATTTAAAAATTCCTTGAGACAATACTATCTTGCACTTTAATTGCTGTACTTAATAGAATTATTTACTTATTTTATTGTTTTTTTTTTTTCGCGAGACGTTAATTAAATTTTTGTATATTATAATTTGAATTTAATTAGATAGATACATATATGTATGCATTTTAGATATCAGGTACTGTACATTATTTTATTTATTTTTTAATATATTAATATTACACTGTATTTATTTATTATGTTTATATCTTCTCTGTACACCCCTACCTCTTTCTATATCTGTTTTCCTCTACCTTAAGGTTGCCTGGAAGTGATCGCTGTGTTAGCAATAAGGCCGCCTCTTGTACATCTTTCATCTAACCGTGTATATGTGATTTATTTACTGGTGTACAATAAAGAGTATTTTGATATTTTTTTTTGATTCTGTTGGGCATACTGCGTACAAGATCAGTACATTCCTGCCTTGTGATGGCATGCCATTCCTGCACTAACGCATTTTCTAGAGCCGTTTTTGATGTGATGTTGTGCTCTTTGATCTTCCGCTTTAAAATGCCCCAAAGATGCTCAATTGGATTGAGATCTGGGGACTGGGCAGGCCAATCAAGTAGGTAGATGTTATTTTCTGCAAACCAACGCATCGTAGTCGCCGACTTATGACAAGGTGCGTTGTCTTGCTGGAATACGACTCTGTCTAAGTTGGTGTCACCGTAAATACTCGTTAGCGAAGGCTTAAGTGCAGTTTCTAGTACTTCTATGTACTTTTCGCTGTTCATGCGACCTTCGCAAACAAACATTTCTCCAACACCATCAGCTGCCATGCAGCCCCAGATCATTATGCTGCCTCCTCCGTGCTTTACAGTGGGTACGACGCAGTCTGGGTGGTATTCTTCCCCGACACGTCGCCTCACGAAGGTGACACCTGGTGTTCCAAATACCTGTAGGCGAAAGAAAAAAAAGTGTCTTTTTAAATGATCTTAACTTTCACGATTGAAGTGAAAAAAATAAGTGATCATTCTTATTTATAACAAAAGCAGTAAAATAGGCTTACCTCAAAGTTTGATTCGTCAGACCATACCACATTGGACCAATCTTCCTCTGTAAAATGTTTGTGTCGTAGAGCCCACTCGTAACGTTTTCTTTTGTTGGCTACTGAAAGTCAGGGCTTCTTCCTGGCTTTGCATCCTTTTAGGCCCGCTTCTCCAAGTCTTCTTCTGGCTGTCCGAGCACTTATCGGCTTTCCGGCCTCTTCGGACAAGGCAGCAGCAAGCTCCGAGGAAGTTTTCTTCCGATTTTTTATTGACTCGCGTACTAATTTTCTATCTTCGCGCTTCGTAGTTATTCGTTTTCTGCCTGTTCTGGGTTTATTAGAGTGAGAACCAGTCTGAGCAAATCGTTTTATTGCAGATTGCACCGCGCAACGCGAACATTCCACCAATTTGGCGATTTCCTTTTGCGACTTCCCGTTTTCATGGAGCAGTTGTATTTTTATACGATTTTCTAAAGAAATTTCACTTCTTTTCGGCATTTTTGAGTAAATTAGGAGTCAACGTAATCGCATAAATGGAAATTGCAGCTTGTTCACTTGTCAGAGTTCCGAACACAAGTGACTAAACTTTCACTGAGATGATCGCAAAAATATCAAATCCTTTGTTCTCGGTCGCCACGTGTTTTATGACCTTTACAAATAGCCGCCTGCTGTTCTAAGAAATTATTTACCACCCCGGCGCGTCATCTAAGATAAGCACTTATTCATTGTTCGATTAGTAAACAAGCTTTGAGCATTTTTTTGGGGTGCCTAATACTTTTGGCCAAGGCTGTATATACATACATTTAGTATAAATGGCAATAAGTAAACAAAATTGGTGTTAAAAACGAAAATACATTGGTTTTTTTTTAATTATTTAATATAAATCATGATATTATTTACATTTCTTGTTTAATTGTTTCAAAAGTTATAAAAGACCATCGATGCTCAATACAGGCACCAACACCCGTAGTTTTACAATGAAAAATGTCTACATATTTTTGTAATGTTGCCAGAACAGTAGCCTGTGTTACATTCGGAGTCATAGACCTTACATAGGAAACTAGATAGTCTAATGATGCTCCCAACGGATGGACCATCAGAAATGCTGTCAATATGCTTATGAGTTTAGCCTCAGATGGTGGAACTGACGGACCAGTTACGACAATTTTGTCGTCGTCCGGCGTTGGCGGTGGTGGTAACGGCTTCACAGGTGTTATTAATGTTGGTTCTACATTATGATGAGATGGTAACGGCGGGTAGACCTAAAAAAAAAGAAGTTACTTGTCTGATACATTATCAAAATAAATTTTATACATTTACACTATAGTCTTGTCTTGTCTTGAAGCCAAGATGGCCCAGTGGTAAGAACGCGTGAATCTTCACCGATGATCATGGGTTCAAACCCGGGCAAGCACCACTGAATTTTCATGTGCTTCATTTGGGATAGTAATTCATCTCGTGCTTTACAGTGAAGGAAAACATCGTGAGGAAACGTGCATGTGTCTAATTTCACTGAAATTCTGCCACATGTGTATTCCACCAACCCGCACTGGAGCAGCGTGGTGGAATAAGCTCCAAACCTCCTCAAAAAGGGAGAGGAGGCCTTTAGCCCAGCAGTGGGACATTCACAGGCTGTTACGTTTACGGAACATTATAGTCTTATGCAATGGTTACCTGTTTGTTCTGTAAAGCTTGTTCAGCAATAAAATGAGCCTTGAACTTCTCAAATTTCCTTTCAGCTTCGTCTTTTGCGAGATGTGCTTCATTCTTGTAACCCTCTAATTCGTATGTTAAATTTTCGTTTTCTCTCTATAATTAAAACATAAAATGTTAATAAAAACCGAATATTGATTATTGTGATTTTTCTGGCAAAGTATTTTAAGATTTCAATTTATTTTTACACTTTGATACTATCATTGTTTAAAATGTAATAAGCGATGGTGACATTCAAGACAGAAATTGCCATTGCAAAAAAATAACTCAAGTTACTGATAATACCTTCAACTCTTCATATCGCTCCATAGGCACCACATTCTTTCCCAACTTCTCTACTTCTTCATCTTCAAAGATTGCATTAAATTCATCCTTTATATTTTCTACCTCCTGTAAATGTTTCCTTTTTAAAATAAATAAACAAGAAAATAAACTCTTCTTTGCATCTTTATTACACATAATTATTAAGTTTTTTTTTTTAATTTTTAATAAATTTTTTCAAGTAAGAAATTAATAAAACTTTTTTTTTATATTATTATAAATTCACAATCTGTCAAAATGTCTTAATTATATATTTTATTATACGTGTCCTCGAATGTTAGGCATGAAAAAACTCGAAGTCACTCCACTGCCCGTCGCTCTACGGTGATAACAAATACTTGGAGACTATGTTGCTCTGCCTGATGCCCTGGATCGGAGATTTCACGATGAACCAGTTCGGCGACACAGATAATAGAAGGGTAAGACTCGTTTTGGAAAACACAATGTATACTAAAGTATACTTACAAATTGGATAATATAATTGTCTGAAGGCAAGTTATAAGTTAATAACATTTTGACATATTGGTATACTAATTACCTTATCATCGACGTCTTGGTTTTTAATGAAGCAGATGCATTCGAGATCGCGTCACAGGATGCCATCTCTGTTAATTTCATCATACTTACACGGTATTAGGGATTGTCGAAGTCGCAAGTCGTTGTTCCTTTTTGCTTTTTCGGGAAACTTTTGGGTTCCTTAGCGAAACTTTTTTGATAAATCAATGTACCAAGTGGATTTCCGTCAATAAATTTATATGGGTAAATCATCCCGTATTGCTTAGTGTATAAATCTTTGTATAAATAGTCGTTTTTAAATGATTACTTTATAATACGTGAAGAGCATTAAAATCAGGGAATCCACTTGTCTACTAAATGTCTTACTATGTCTTACCGTTTCATAATTGTTTAGTATATTTCGCATATTTGAAATCCTGTTGATTGTCTCACGTATTCGAAGATCAGCTCTAAACGATACTCACGCTACGTAACTATTACAAATGGCGTGAAGGGCCATTTACGAGTATAAGTCATCTAGACTCCTAACGATTAATTACGATACACGCAATGTTAGTTGGCCAGTCAGAAATTAGTCACGAGTTAGATTTTATTCTTAAGGTACAGGCAATAAATTATATTTATTTATTTTTATTTTTTTAAATGAACAGGCTAGCGCATGACTGTTATCACACCTGATGGAAAGAGAAGATATAGTCTAAGGCGGAGCGCGCTTGCCTAGAAGATGCCTATTCACTCTTGACTTGAAGGTACCCGTATTGTAGGTGGTGGGGAAAACGGAGGTCAGGAGGGTATTCCGGATCTTAACGGTGCGTATCAGAAACGAGAATTACTATATTACAAGCGCGAACATCTAAAAGATTCAGACTAGCCAATTTCATTTGCACGTATTATACTTATAATTAACTTACCTTAATATTTATGCGTTTAAAATTTTACCGAAGTCGTCACAAAGAATAGAGAACTTATAATAATAGGAAATTACTAATAGTTCACTGGTGGTAGAGCTTTGTGCAAGCTCGTCTGGGTAGGTACCACCTATTCATCAGACATTCTGCCGCAAAACAGCAGTACTTGGTATTGTTGTGTTCCGGTTTGAAGGATGAGTGAGCCAGTGTAATTACCGGCACAAGGGACATAAGATCGTAGTTCCCAAGGTTGGTGGCGCATTGGCGATTTAAGCGATTGACAACATTTCTTACAATGCCAATGTCTAAGAGCGTTGGTGACCACTTACCATCAGGTGGCCCATATGCTCGTCCACCTTCCTTTTCTATAAAAAAAAAAATCTGGAGATCAACCGAGCTATGACCAAACCACAGTAATGTATTTGTAACCTGCACTTTTGAAAGTTGTTGAGTGTATACTGCAAAAGTCTCACTTTGGTCATTGATCCTTTGAATAACAACAATGTGAAACAAACATTTCTCGTGTGGGAATAATATGATCACAGCAAGGTCAATATATTTTTATATTAAAGTTTAGGGAGCTGTCGAGCAAAATTTGTAAGTGATTATCTCATGTGACAATACAGACTCAACACGCTTGCTCATTGTAAAAGAAAGTCTGTGAAATAAACGTTATAAGCGAGCAATTGGTAATATTTACCGACTAGATGCGATATACACTTAATTAAAAATAATTAATCAAATGGACACAAGTAGAACCTTGAACAAATTACTTGGTAGAGCTTTATTTGTCAGCCCATAGACTTTATTTTAACGGTTTCAATTTGATTTTGACTATATCTGGCAGTGCCAGATTTTTATAAACTAAAGGGCAGCTTTTAAAAACGCTCACTAAAGGGCAGCGACGTCCTCAACTTAGAAAAGCTAATGAATTTCTACAATGAGCAAATCATACAACGAAATGCTCGCCAGCTCTCTATATCCTGTAATACTGTACCTCGGTCATTTTGAGCCACATCTCGATGTTCCGACGCTGCTGTTTCGTGAAATGGTCCGACACGCGTTGATGTTTTGCCGCTGACAATATTTTGGCTACCTGCTCGACTGTTATGAGGAAAACTATAGTGTTAACAGTTTGACAGATTAATAATATCCATAGATATCTGAAACTATCCGATGGATTTTTTAGAGACCAAAGCTGAAGTATTTGTGAATGAAGAATTGATTGGAAGAATTCAGATTGTCACTTTCTTGTACGTATCCAAATAATTTCTTTAAATTTTACATCGCCATATACAGCAACGATCGATACGAATTCAGTTTGGAACAATTAAGAAATTGTACAGTAATATATTGTAATATTGTTTTTTGTGTTAATTTACTATCCATTTAAACCCTGAATCATTTATTTAGTAAATAGAAGAAACAAATCATTACGGAAATCTTACTCAAAATCACCTTCCTGCGCGAAGAAATACATTAATTCATATATATATTTTAAGCAAAATGTTACTTTCTTCGAACTGACGCACTGGACTCCGATGCTGTGGTGTGCTGGATGTAAAAGTAATGTATACTTACTTTATTTACTCATATGAAAATATATCCGATGTGCAGCAATCTTACAACGTAGCTTAAACGATTCATCGCTTATATCTTCTACTGTTGATTTTTGAGGTACAAACTCGTTCAACAATGGAAATAAAAAACCTAACTCTCGTAGTTTATGTATTCTCGTTATTTGGAAACTGCTCCAATTTGCTATATACTCCACATTAAATTTTTAATTTTCGATTAACCTTGCAATTTTAAAAATCACCATCCTTTCGGCTACGTTAGTTTAAATACTAAACGATGTTTCTCGAGTACTGATTGATTTGAAGCTGCTAAGTGACACACCTAACCTCTTTTATCATAATTCGTAAATAATGATATAATAAGAGTTAGCGTCATATTTCTTTGCCGTTATGTACTAGGCAACAATTGTGTGCGTAGACAACATTGTAATCAAGTTTGTGATTTACACAAGTTGATTTCTGACGGCAAGACTAGACTGCACTGCAAAATTGAACATGTGAAATTGTGAATAGTAAAAACCGTTTACATGGGTGGATTTTCGCCGTGCGTCTGGGAACCTATCAAATCGTCTCCCCAAACCACACCGCTAACTCCATATATACATATATATGTATATAGTTGCCGGCATTTTTTTTCGACATTAAAGAACTTATAGCAAAAGATTTTTGTATGCACTTTTTACATGAATGCGAAACCTGTATAGACATGTCTGGTCTGGTTCCAGAACGGCAATGTAATATGACGCAAACCATTATACATTTTTATATATAATTTCCGAAAATTGATCCTGACCTTTGCTCTGGAAACCTATAAAAAAAAACTTGCTGCATCTGAGAACTCATTCAGCGCCTCGTTCTTCCGACCCCGATGACATGTAGTGCTGTACAGTAGTGTTGCCACATTCGCGAACCGATTTTCCAATAATGTAGTTAGATAAAAACGCTTAACATTTCAAATTACTTACATTGCATCACAACATTTGAGAACTTGTCCTTGATGGCATTCTTCATGTTTAGGAACTCTTCGTCTAGTTGCATCTTCTCATTGAACAATCTTCGTATTTGATTGTTGCTGGCTTGGATAAGTGAGTAGAACGCATTTGCATTCTTCTTGCTACACTCGCCCCGTTCCAACCAAACTGCTAAAGTCTATGATGACAATTAAGACAAACATTAATATCTGTTTTATTGCAGGCCCAAGAAGCGCTGGTTCGATGTCGTGAGGGACGACATGAGAGAGCATCATCTCACTAAAAAGGATGCTTTAGATCGGGCAAAGTGAAGGAATAGATACAGGAAATCGGACCCTGGCATTACTAGGCCGGGAAATTACTAGGCAAAAGAAGATTGATATCTGTTTTATTCATTTGTCCAGAACTCGTACCAATTTATATAACTACTAGTGAATGTGATATCTGTGCGAATACAATAGAAGACACAGAAGTGGCAAGATATATAAACTATTCCTTATCAATATTTATTTGTACTGTGTATAATAGTATTCATTTTTTAACATAATTGAGTGGACGGTACCCGGATGAGATATTTCAATATCTCATCTGGGTGACAAAATATAATTTAACTAAAAAGCAGATGCTAGTTATATAAAGGTAGCCTTTGTTTTTTTTAGGCTACACAAGCTAGCTACATACAAAATTCCATCAAAATTGGTGCTAAAATGCACTTTAGCTGTTAAAGCATAACAGGCAGACGGATAGAGTGACTTTCGCATTCAAAATATATAAATATAGAATTTGTTATATATATATATGTACATAATATTATAAATACTCACATATGCAGCTGTTGCAAATTCTGTCTCGCTTTTAATCTTTTCAGTTATATTTGACAACGCGGTTGCCGTAAAAGGTTCAACTCGTGGAGGTGTTGGCTCTCGTTTACGTTGGTTCTTTTCAAATTCATTTTGATCGTCACGGTTCTGCAAATATATAAATAATATTTTCTTGAATGGTTTAATTTATCACGGCTTTGTGTAAATTGGCTGAATATGATGATGATTGTTGTATACCAGTTGTTTGGTTTCCATAGCATAAGCTCTGCTTAATTTGGGATCAGATGGCCGTGTGTGAATAATGTTCCAGGATATTATTATTATTATTACTATAAAGTATATAACACCTATGGACTTACCATTGCATAATCAACAACTATTGTGGTAGCTTCATTTTCGCTTTGATCATGATATTTAAATCTAAAGCCAGTAAGTAAGAAGGATGTCTCCACACTCTCTTGTCGTTCAAAACGAACATAATAGACTCCAGTTTTGGGTGACTTTATTTCTTGAATGGTACCGAACCTTTGAAACATTTCATTCAATGTGTCATGACTAACATTAGAAGGGAGCCCTCCCACGAAAATCGTACGACACCCTTTAGGTTTATCGCGTCTTTGTCGTAATGAAACACCAGGTATAGGAGGCAATAGCACACCTTTGCTAATAAACATTTGTTGACTAGCCATCATCGTGGGCATCATCTGCTGGTTCATCATCATCATATTCTGGTCCATCATGTTAGGCATCATGCTGCCCATCATGTTCATGTTTGAGACCATTTGCATCTGAGATCCATCTATCGGTTGCTGTCCCATCATATTATTCAACATATTAGGATACTGCATCATATTCATACCTAGAAGTTTTGATAAAAATAAAATTTATGAAATAAAGTTTAACTGAAATATTATTTGTCTTATACTTATATTACTAGGAATATAAGACAAATAATAGTATATTGACAACAGTATTTGATATGGAAGCAAGGTGCTCACAGAGATAAATTGTCAGTAAGCATGCGTCATAGCAATAACATGAGTGTCTATTTTGTATGTGCATCTGATATTTCGTGACATACGACACCATTTAAATTTTAAAGCGACCTTTCGAAAATGTAATAATGTAACCTCTAAGGAAGATAATAAAGGAAATGAAATAAAAAATGCTTGTTTGACTGAAGTATAATTATTTATACTTCAATTGTAACCGTCATTCGTATTTTCTAGAAATTAATCAAGGATCTATTACCTGGCATTATTCCCATATTCATATTTCCCATGGTATTCCCGAGTAGTACACCTTGTCCTGCACCAGCATCAGTATTTTCCCACTTTGATCGTCTATCTCTGTCATCATTTCTATGTCTATCGTGTCTATTTCTGTCATTCCTATCGTTTCTGCCGTATCTATCACGACGCTCCCGTGATCTTGAACGCCGTCTCCCTCTATCTGAAAAAAAATTATAAAAAAATAGGATACGTCTATTTGCAACATATTAATTAATGGGCCAATGATGTTAACGATAGTGATAACTAACCTATTTGCAAACTAAAAACCTACATTCCTTAAATATAATAATGTTTTTGTGTCAAAGAGTCCAAGTATTTTGAAAAAATAGATGATTTAGTCAATTGACATTCTGCTATATACTTAATGTTTTGACAGTTGGATGTTTATCTATAATGGCAATTTGCTAGTTAGAAGTATTGTTCAATAGACATCTTGGGTACCTGGATGTTTAGTTTAGCATAAGACTGACAATATAATATAATAGGATAACTTATTAAATTAACAGTATGGACCACAAATTTTATTTAAGAACTAGTCAAGCAATGCTTTTTTCGAATGTTTACAGAAAGAAAACACAATGATAAATTAAACACCGCTAAGCAACATTCATAAATAAGACGTGTAGACTCTCTGATTTTGAAGAATTTTTGTTACCTGAAGTGCTTCTATCTTTAACACGACGGCTGTTGTAACTGGAATGTTCACGAGACCGCCTCTTGGGATTCTGTGTACTCGATACATCGTCTGGTTGAATTGTTTGAACATCATGACCATGACTGTTTGAGTCATTAGTCAATTCTTCGTTCTCGATGTTCATATCTACAGGTCCTATGAAGGGCACATGTGCGTTCGGTGATGGGTTCACTGGCATATTCAGGTTATGAGGCATTAAACACATTGGAGGTACTAACGGGGGTACTATTTGATTCATCTCAGTGTTATAACTGTCATGATTCCAGGAATTCATTATAATAATTGAAAAATTAAATTAACAATTTCCATAAAGTCATACACAATAAAGTAACGTAATATTAATATGATTTTTCTTTATCAAAGAGTATTCAATCACTACGTACTACACAAAGTACAGACTGCACTATTTCATTCTGTTTGGCACCTTGGCTCAAAGAAGTTCAGACGGAGCCGTGTATGAAATGATGTTTATGTTTGTCAATTTGATGTTTCTCATTTGATTGATTTTATAGAGTACCTTAGACAGAGAAACTATCTGTCTACGCAGAGTACCTACCTATATCAATAAGGATATTCATGTTCACCACGTATTACACAAAAAACAAAACTAAGCTAAACCAAAGTTAAAGCTAAAGCTAAGCTAAAACCTTTGTCTTAAAAAATTAAGAACATTCTTAAAGAGATTTATCGAATTGAATTATTTTAACTTGAAGGGATGACAAATCTAGTGTTTTATTTTGTAATATATGTGTGTCTATTTTATTTAATGACACCCTTCGATCAATAATACTACTATTACTCATAAAAGTAGTATTGTTGATCGATGATAATACCAATAATTTTTTAATGGTTGATGTATAATCTCCTTTTAGAATTTCCTTTAGGGACCAGAATTTGTTCCAAGTTATTTTACATCTCCTTTCTACTTCCTCTTCATTATTCGATTTACTGAAGGATACCTGTTTACCCAAGTATATGTATTTGTCCACATATTCTATGAAGTTACCATTTGAACTGATAGGAAGACGTTAGCTATTCGTGATTATTTTTGTTTTGGAGGCATTCATTTCTAGTCCAACCCTAGCACTTTCTTCGTCAAGCGAATGTATTTCTTCGATTGTATGTATTATTTCGAGTTCCCTAAGTGTTTCGGCAAGTACAACGATATCATCTGCGAATCTCAAATGGCTCAAATAAAAGCCACCTACATTTAACCCCTTGGTTTTCCAATCAAATTTTTTAAATACACTCTCTAGAACCGCGACAAATAGTTTTGGTGACAGGGGTCGCCCTGCCTTACTCCCCTTTCAATTCTTATTTTTTCTCCTTTGGTTATATTTTAGGATATTTACATACTTTATGTTCGTGTTCAATGATGATAATGCTTTCCAGATAGAATTGTGGCTTATACTATCGAAGGCCTTACTGTAATCTATAAACGCTATATATAGAGGTCTTCTAAACTGCTTGTATTTCTCTATCACTTGTTCCAGCGATTGCAGGTGGTCTGTCGTACTATAACCTGGTCGAAATCCTGCCTGTTCTATTGGTTGCGCTTCGTTAATATCTGATGATATTCTTTTTAAGATTATCGATCAAAAATCTTGTATAAAGAAGTCATTAGACTTATCGGTCTGTAATTGCCCACATCCAGAGGATTGCTTTTTTTTTTTTAAAGTGTATAATGTCAGATGAACACCATTGTTTTGGCACAGTTTCCGTTTCCAATATGAGGTTAAACAGTTGTGTGAATTGGTTAAGTAGAATAGGTGTAGCATGTTTAAGCATTTCATTGCTTATCCTATCAGGTCCTGGGCTTTTTGCACTTTTTAATAGTTTGATATGTTCGTATACTTCGCGTGCTTCTATTGGAGGAAGGTGTTAGGAATATAGTTTACTATATCTACAATGTTTTTCTCTTGGTTTCTTATTTTGTAAAGTTCTTTGTAGAAGTTAGTTGCCTGGTCTATTAGGTCCTTTCTAGATTTTGTCTCATTTGTCTTAGTTTCTAGTTTTTGTATCCACTTTTTATGTAAGCTTAATTCCTTAAAAGCCCTTTTAGTGCTTCTTAACTTGGCTATGTTTTGGGTTATAATAGCTTGTCTATGCATTTTATAGTCTTTCTTTATCTCTTTGTTGGTTTATTTAAATATTTGCCCAAGTTCTCTTTTCATCTTCTTTTTGTTTTTTGTAGATATAAGTTCGGTGCGTCTTTTTATTAATGATACTGTACTGGCGCTAAATATTTTTTGCTTTTTCAGTTCCCTTCCTGTGTAATTCAGAGTCGAGCTTGAAGATAGTGCTTGTTCTATAGTGTCCTAATAATCTTGGACATCTATTAGCACTTCTGATTTTTTTCCAAATTTGTAAGATTTGATTTTGATTTGATCATTTTCTGTAAGTAGGGTATTTGGGTATGATTTGAAGTTCTTTCTGCTCTTTTTCGGGACACGTAACCTAACTGTAGCTCTTAGACATCTATGATCAGAAGAGAAATTTATATTATTCAGTATTTCGAAGTTGGTCACCAATTTAGGAGTGTTTGTCATTATGAAGTCAATTTCGCTTCTGTGTCTACGATCTGGGGATTGCCAAGTCCATTTTTTATTTGACTTCTTTTTAAGGTATGTATTCATTTTAGACAGTTTGTACTCAAAGGCATATTCTACTAGTTTCGTGCCTCTTACGTTCCTTACTCCATAACCGTATTTACCCATTACAGGGTGTTCTCCAGTTTTAGGTTGCCCTATTTTGGCATTGAAGTCGCCAATTACTAAAACTTTCTCATCGGCTAAGTCACGGCTAGATCATTGTACAGTTTTTTAATTTCTTCGTCACTTGAGCATTTTGTAGATGCATACACTTGTATAATAGATAAGTTAAGGTTTTCAAATTTTAATTGCAGTAATGCCACCCTTTCTGAGATGCCAGTGCAATAAGTTATGTTGTTTTTTAGTGTCCTTTTTATCAGGAAACCTACTCCATATAATCCTTTGGTTTGTCCAATGTAGCATAAAATGCAATCATTATATTCTTCGATGTTGCATCCCATTCTTCTTACTTCTGAGAGTCCTATTACATCGTAATGTATATTTTCCAATGCATATGATAGTTCTAGATATTTTTCTGTAGATGACAGTGACCTTACACATTACATTGTATGTACAAATCTTTAAAATATTCTCTGTGTGTTTCTTCGGTTTAGTAGATTTGTTATTATTGGAAAGGTGGTGGTCTAATTTCGCACGTGGACCAGACGGCTTGGGAAATGTCGTATTCGTAATGTCGTTTCGTATAATATGCTTTTCCTCTAATTTCACCTCCGAGATCCCGTTTTTGTCCAAGTTTAGTTTTTCTAAAGAGAGATCAAATTCAGCTAGACGGGAGGTTGATTTGAGAGATGGAGGGGCCATTACTTGCTTTTCATTTATATTTGACTGTGTCGAAATGTTTAAAAAGCGTTTAATGTCATATCTATTTCGTTTTTGGGGCTGTCTTGAAGTGTTTGAATGTTGTTCTCCTGCCTTATCTTCTATTGATGAATTCTGTGGAGATATTGATAGGCTTCTTTTTCGGTTCGGTATATGACTCTTTCTGTTTTCTTTGATATTTTCTGATAGTATTATTATTTTATTATATTTTATAAACACTTTATTTCCTTTTCTCCTTTCTTCTTGTAATTGTTCTTGCAGTTCTTTACGTTTTATCAGCACCTCGGGTGGATAGTCTTCTTTAATATAAAATTTCGAATTAGATAGAAGTTTTTTGATTTTTAAAAGTTCGATTTTTTCCCCATTGTTGATAAAGTTACTGCTACGGGTCGTATTTTTGTAACTTTTCTGCCTAATCTCCTATAATATTCTGTGTCTCTATTTTCGCAGTTTATTTCCATTTTATTGTTCATAATGTCTAATAGGACATAGGAACCTAAATAGGACATATAAATAATTTAGACTAAGTATAATTATTGGACTTATAATCAAGATAAATTAAATAAATATTTAAGCATATTATAATTTATATAGATTATAATTTTCTATATAAAAAAATAATAGCTTAAGTGTAAGCTGTTTTAGATGTAAAATTATATACAGGAAGTTATGCAAATTACAATTGTTTTCAATAGTAGCCATATTTGTGCATATTATGTACCATTAACCATAGCTGGACAGTTTACGCCATTTAATTAAGATAGTGTTTACTTTGTCTTTACTCTTTGCTTTTGTAATTTGTCTATAGCCTAAAGCGGATTTGTTTGACAGACAATATTGTTTGTGAATTAATAAAATTGAATTAGCAAATACCAATTCAATCTTGAAAGTGTAATAATGGAATATTTGCTTGTGATTTAGTTGAAATTAATATAACTAAATGATTGTAAATAAGTTGTGGTTTATACTTCTGACGTCGCATTAATTTTATTGAAATGTGGTATGGTATACTATACGGCAATATTTATTATCACTTTCAATCAGGATTTTTGAATATATCTTATTGTTTTTTCCTATTGTTTTAGTTCTGAAATGCCAAAAGAATTTCAAAAGACGTCGGAAGTGTTGCCTTTTACGAAATATGGGATATCAACAGCTGAAGAATTCAGGAAGGTCGAAAAAGATATTCAACATTTGGAGGGCTTGAAAAAGATTGGTTTGACCAATGATGAGATAAAATTGTACCAGGAAAACGAGGCGGGCCTCTTAGATCAACGGAAGAAGATTGAATCAAATGTTTTGAAGTCAAAATTAGAAGGACTTTACAATAAAATTAATGATTTTCAAAATGCTTCAGGGAGGTAAGTCAGTAACATTAAAATATTATCTATTACAAGAGAATTAATTATTGAAATTATAATATCTAATATCTACCTTAATATTCATTAGGTAATTGTAAAATGATAAGTGTTAATAGTAGTACGTAATAATATTCTTTATCCTTTATTATCTTTAAATGGCTGAATGCTATTATTAGGCTTTTGTAAAATAAAAACAATGTTTTGTATATTATTATTTTTTGTAGTCAAGAAAACAAAGATGTTCCAACTACTTCCAATGCTGCACCTGAAGATATCATTAACAGAATACATAAACACCCGATGAAATTCTATCCAGAAGGACATCCCATGAATGAATTAAAAGAAATTGAAGAAGAATTATTTGGTCACTTGAAGAATGACAATCTTTTACCAATAACAAAACGACGTAAAATATTAAGACGTCTTGAAAGGAAGAAAGAAAAATTACTCTTACAGCAAAAAGATCCAGGAATACATCCCAAGGATCCCATGCCAGGTCCATCAAAAGTTAATCCAGGAAGTTTGTGGGATGTAAAAGATAATCCAGGTAATATTCAAAGACCAAAATCACGTCGAGATATAATAGGACCTAAGCAACAGACCATGTACACGGTGAAGGAAAATAAAATAGTAAGGTTGGAGCCTGTGCAACACGAGGAAGCGGAAGAGTACCGAGCTGTGGATATTGTGGTACCTATTAATGCAGCTGAAGAACAACTTCTAGAAGGGACAAAGATGTGCTTGGATGACATCAAGAAGATTGAGAGGTTTAAGGACTATGAGCCAGGAATTCCATCTAAAGTAAGTGGGTTTTTTATATTTCTAGTTGGAATCTTATCAGTTATATATCTTATTTTTCAAGTCCCATTCCCACCCAATGTGTGTTATACAAAAATATTTGTCAGTTTATAAGTCAATTGGCTTGAATTCATATTTTCAATAAATTGTTTGAAAACCAACATAACACTTTTTAAATATGTTTTGTTTCAACTTTGTCATATGAAGTCTTTTTTCTAATGTTAGATATTTATGTGTTATCATTAATGGTCAATGTCACAATTAACTTTTAAACATTTTTTTCCCTTTTCTGGTGTGTATCTACTCTATTTGAGCGCAAAATATTCTGCCAATGTCACGTATTAAATAGATGACACGTATGATATGAGATTATTCGGTTTCAAATTTTGAATTGTTTAATGATGATGAGTGTTTTAAACATTGATTTCTCCCTTTCACCATTTGACATGTGATAGAAGACATAGTATTGTTTAACTAATTATCTTCAACAACATTTATAGGCCATAAAAATTACATAAAAACATTAAAAGACCTGTTATATATTTTTTTATACTGAATATTTTTGAATACCAGACATGATAACAAAAAGAAAACCAGCTATGTTTCCTTTGCCGGTATTTCTCAGGTCAGGGTATTTCTTTTCCAAACCAGTGGTAGTTTCTAATTTTACTATCAATAAGTAAGTGTAATGCTTCTACGTTGAAGAAATGATTTTACTATATATACATTACTCTGTTATCTCAAAATAATTACTGGAAATGGTTGTGTTAATTAATTATGACACTTATGATACCTGGAAAAATGTTTGAAGGTGCTGTTCCTCAAAAACATTTCACCATCTGTACCACAAGAGCAGTTGATGTTGCTCTTCAACCAGTTTCACTTGGAGAATGGAGGTCCAGTAGACTTACGGCTGATGACAGGACGAATGCGGGGGCAAGCCTTTGTCACCTTTCAAAGTAATTTATTTTTTTATTACTAAAATATACTATAGTTTTAATAATAATAAAATGTACAAAAATAATGCCAACAGGATTTCCTATGAGTTTTTTTCTTGTAATTAATCTAGAATACAATAATGTTGACAATTAGTTATAAGTTTGTGAAAAATATTTTTCTATTTATCTATATGTCACATGATTAATAATTACATAGAATTGGTTATTTTTTTATTACTATATATTAATTCAATATATTATTTATAAAAATTAATATTTTTTAATTTTAATTTATACACAGATAAGCAAGCCTATAGTCTATTTCCATTGAAGGAGTACAGATAAACGAATTATAGATTCACATATTCTATGCAATTAGCTTTGATTTGCGAATAGCTCTGCATATAATATATCATAATATATATGCACTACTAAATGTTATTTCTTAATATATCTTTATTTATAATACCACACTACTCCACTGAACTTCTATTCACTTTAATTGTACTTCCAAAAATCGGATCACACTAACACAACGCCGACATTTAAAACGCATATTTTACGCGTATCCATAGAGAATATATTATTCCAGATCACGATCAAAGATATTGCTTCAGTTCAATGTTGAAGTGGTTTTTTTTTTTCTCTAATCCTCTTGTGGTTGGAATAGTCTAGTGTTTTATATAAAATAGTCTATCGGTAAAATAAAACAAATTATTTAGATACATACTTTATTTCACAGGCGAGGACTTAGCTATTCAGGCTTTGGAGGAAGTAAACGGAACAATATTGGATGGTCGCCCAATAATCGCGCAATTTGGGCGAAACAGCAACAGAATTCAAATGGAGGAGAACAGATAAACATATATGCAAGTTGTAGTTTTTACATGCTTTTGACACCTAAGTTTTACTTTAAGTAACTAATTTATTATTCAATAATTAATATATACCTATATTTTAAGCATATTAAATGTAAATAAAGTATTATCAATATCATTTTATCCTAATTTTAAAAAATTGTTATATTCACGCTGTATCTGCAAAATCATTAATGTAAAATTAAGATGTGTGTAAGAATAGCTTCCGCTAATATTTATTATAATTAAATGTTTTGCAGTATAGAGGGATGATGTCGCTATAAATGTTTTATCAGATTATTGTATCGCTAAGATTTATTGAATACCATTCTTAAATTAAGATATTGTACGCACTAACTAAAGTACACATTCATAAATGTCTTACATCTATTTTATTAAAAACCTTTCCTTATGAAATCACAATTTTAAACCATTGATTATTGACGGACTTATTTATAAATGTTGTTTGGTGGGTGATTACTTAAACAATGATGTATCTTCTTTCGAATGTCAAATCAATAATTATCGAAATAGAAATATTAGTTTTGACTGACCACCTACTAAACAATATTTATAAGTAAGAACGTGAATTTTATAAATATTAACAACAGTCACTTATCAATTTCCTGACAAAAAATATATTGATGAAATTTTACATGTTCACTTTTCATCACTTCATCATATTTGTCTCGTCGACTGTATTTCACAAGAATGTCTCGAGATATACATATTCATAAAATGTCCGATTTAAAATCACTGAAAATCTTCAATATTCTCTATCTACTGCTTCTCTTTTGATGAAGATTTTCTGCGCCGTTTCACGACGCGTTTTGGTGACAATCATTCAGCCTCTTTCTTAGCCGGTGGCTCCTCGGCTGTAATGGAATATTGTTCTATATATAAACACATATAAGGTATACATAACCAGTAGATTCCGAAGCCAATGTTAAACGGTTTTGCTTCACAACATGGATATCCATATTTATTGCTCCTCCATACATTACATAGAAATAAGTAGTTATAAAATACTCATAAATATATACACCAATCATTTTATATTCTTATAGTTGTCATATCTAGAAATATTTAAGATGTGTTAATGAAAAGTTATATGTGATATGAGTCCTTCGCTGAAAATCATGCTAATGTTGCTTGAAATCAAAGATAAGATTCCAAAATGAAAACAATTGTTAGTTATTAGTAAATGATATATGAAATCGCTCACACGGATATGATTACTAATGTTATGGAAGACACGACATAATTAGTACTATTGATTTCGAGGATTTACATTGACACAAAAGTTTCATCGAACTGTATGAATTAGAATAGAAAAGTTAAGCGAAAATATTACAACGCAAAATTACAAGTACGGCCGTACACGACTGACGATGAGTGGGATTACTAACGAGTCTTCGTAGTTAATATATCGCAGCTGCTGGCAGTCGGTTTATTTTGATAAACTCACGCTTAAGTTCATGGTGGGGATGAGGCGCGTGGTGCGGCGGGTAGTGGTCGGGCGGGTAGTAGTGCGGGTAGGCGGGGAAGCCGCCCGCGTAGCCCGGGTAGTAGCGGCCGCCATATCCTGCCGCGCCATAACCGCCTAAGTTAAATAATGAAACCATAGACTTTTAGACCATAGATTACAGTTCAAATTAAATCGTCCTACTGAGCTTAGTATACGCGTTAAGTGGAAATTTATTATTTTACCGTTTAATAAAAATATTAGATTTGAGTAAGAAAATATATTTCATTCAATTAAAACGAATTAAAATGTTTAAATCTCTCCTCTAAATAGATCTATTACAAGTACTTTTGATTCGTCAAGTGCTACCGCCGGTTCGAAATGTGAATTAATAATAATATGGGACATTATTCAGACACGGCCTGATCCCAAATTAAGTAACTATGGAAACCAGACAACTGATATACTACATATACTACTTTTCTTTTGTAAATACATACTTATATAGATAATTACACTCAGATTGATTGATAAAAATCATTTATATTATTTTCCTGAACGTTAATCCTCTTATAACGAAAATATTTGACGGCTTTTACGTGGGTTTAACTCCTGAAATGAATGAATATGGTGTTAGTACCCTTTGAAAGCTGCAAGATGGCAGTGCTAATTTACTGTGAAACTGTACAACTTGCTGTGGTTTAACCCCTGCACCGTATAATTTAGAATCATTATGTAAAAAAATCCAGACGCCTATCATTAGTCAACTTTGAATTAGAATAATAACATGCCACATGTTGAGAAAAGGATGGTGAAGATAGAATAGTTTTCTTTAAAATAATTTGTTCTGATTTTATTATCTACCTGGTGGAGGCGGTGGTCCCCCATGAGGGGGTGCTGGGTGAGCTGGAGCATTAGGATTCGGAGGCATCATCATGGTTACTGAAACATTAACCATTGACAGACTATACACATAATTAACTTTAAAAAAACATAAGTTTGCTACTAATGGTTTTTGTAAATCTTCGAGTAAAAGTAAGATATCTTGTAAAGTTATGTACCAGGGGGTGTTGGTGAAGTTATCTGTGACTGTGGTGGCAAAGCTGCTGGCCCTGGAGCTTCTCTGTTCTCCACTTTCATCTCAACTGGTTTGTCTTCTTTGCGTTCACCTTTAAATACAAAGCAAGTGATTTTAGGATTAAGTTTCACAATTGAAATCGAAAAGGCTCCTTGTTCAATTAGTAAATGAAAAAACTATGTTCCAATATTGTTTTAGAATTGTTCCCGAATACACAAAATTTCTAGTAGTCTTTAATGATTCTGTATAAAAATATCATAAGAATTAATTATAATTTTATTGAGCAGACAATATCCCAAGAGCACTTGAAACATGTAATATTTAAATTCTAAAGATGGAGAGTTTGTTTGGTTGTACGCACTAATAACAGGATCTTGAAAGACCGATTAAAAAAATAAAAACGTTGCGATGGATGGAAGGCGATAAGAAACATCACCCGACAGACAAATTGTATAAAAACAGTCATGTAACTAAATTTAACCAGATTGAAGCCTCAGAACAATACTACTATAAAAAAAAAACTAAAATATAATTCACGCCGATAGAAGCTTCAGGTAACTAACAACTAGTGTTATTTAGTGATCGTTGACCTTCGGTTTCCTGCGCAGCGTTGTTCTCGGGCGCAGGCTCTTTCGCTTCGCCCTCCGGAATGTTCAGCTCCGTGGTGACGTTGGCGTCCGGTTTCACTTCCGTCGTCGACACCTTGTCCACTTGTGTCGGCGCGTTCGGTCCGGACTCGGCTTTAATCGCGTTCTGATCCATTGGCTGACATTGGTTTAAAAGAAAAAAATTGATTAAGAAACAGTTAATCGACATCATTGGACATTTAAGTGTTTTGGAAGTATTTTTTGGTTTAGTCATACTCCAATCAAAATAGACAATCTTGTAGTAAGTTTTCAGTTATTCACATAGAGCTGAAAATCTGTATAGGTCTTAGGTATAGCGATAAAAATGAAATATCAAAAATACTCATTAAGCCGACCTCTGCTAACAAAAATTCAAGGTCAAAGGTCAACAGTGCGTTATATCGCAAAAATAAGTCTGTCTTAGTGTAGATAGTGTAGAGTTAGTAGTACACTACTGTACAAAAATCGTTACTAAATATTTTATGCCTGAAATTTTTTATTCCATTCACTCATTCATACGTTCTCCCGCCAAACAGCAGTACTTAGTTTTGGTGTTCCGGTTTGAAGGACGAGAGAACTGGTGTGACTCGACAGGCATAAGGGACTAACATATTAGTTTCGCGTCAAGTCGCGCATTGTCGATGTAACGCACCTCGTGCGGGCGGTCGCGCGCGTGCGGCGGCGCGGCCCCGCGGCGCAGCTGCTCCAGCGCGCGCTCCACCATGCGCCCGAACGTGTCCTCGTCCACGGCCGGCCGGCAGTGCTGCAACCACGACCACGTGTTAGTGTCGAACGGACGGACTCGGCAGGTGTTTTGTGTTAAGTGCATCATTCTAATAGCGGTTTATTAGTACGGTAAATGGTATCAATCAGTATCTTTGATTTATATTTTAATTTGCGCGAAAATCTATGAATGTTATGTACACTTATAATTAATTTACATATCAGATATTGTTTATATATGTGTATGTGTGGTGTGTGTTATTGCTTAATATATATGTATATACTAGGACGGGAAATTACCAGTTTGATGTGGTCAGAATTTCCCATTCTGTATGAATATGCCTTCTGCGTATGCTTTAGCATCAGCTAAGAGTAGAGTATATCTTAAATTATAATTTAATGTATGTCTTCTTTTAAATGTCATATAATAATAATACAAAGTTTCAGAGAGAGATGTGTGACATTCGTAACATACCTTCTTCAATTCTTCCTGGAACGCCTCGCTACTCTCAATGAACTTGCGCTTCTTTGCTTCGAACTTCTCCTCAATCTGCTGCAACTCGTCCTCGAGCTTCTTCTGATGCATTGTCAACGATTGCACTTGTTTTTTTAAGATCTAAAAAAAATAACATATATTTTTATATTAAATAAGATTATATTAAACTACAGGTTTATTTATCTTTATTTATTCTGTCGTAGAAAAAAAAATGTTTGGAATTAGACAATTGATTTCTTTAATAGGCGTACCACGTTCTAGTAAGGGTGTTAATAGCAAGTACCTGCATCCTAGCGGTGGTGACCACCGAGCGAACATCGGGCACGACGGTGTCCGAGAATATCTCGTTGATGAGGCGATGGTTGCGGAGATAGCGGGCATATGCCACGTGCTTAACCGACAAGCCTTCGTCTTGATCTGGAAAACAAAGTTATATTAGTTTTTTTTTTATTTCTTTTTTATCGTAATCTATATTACAAAGCCAGTGTTTATATATTTGAACGCGCTAATCTCAAGAACTGCCTTGAATCGCCTTTCTATTTATAATATGAATATGAATTGTTCACGTATTAATTCGAGACGGGCAGTTAACTATTTCTTTTTGTAAAAGCGGGTGGACGCACGGGTAAATAAACTGCCTCATAGTAAGTGGTTACCTTCGCCCACAGACATTGGCATTACAAGATATTAAAGCATTCCTTACATAGCCAATACGCACCGTGCCTGTAGTTACACTGGCTCACTTACCATTCAAATCGGAAACACAACAATACTAAGTATTGCTGTTTGGGGAGAGAATTGTGGGAGGTAACTACTCAGAGGGGCTTGCACATAGACCTACCCACAGCTAAAGCGACTTAATGTCGTTGTGTTATAAACACTGGCGCCAACTGTTGTGGGTGCTTTTCTTCACACCACTCCCAGAATGCAATGGAAATAACGTATAATTTAATATTTAAAAATTCACCTTCTTCGTCTTCTGCTGGTTGAATATCAATTCTTCTATCTTGCTGTTGTTGTTCCTTCTGGGATCCACCCTTCTTGCTCGAACTTTCTTCTTCCAAATTACCAACTGTTTACACAAATATTATTATATTATAAAATTATCTACTATAATTATATAAAGTATGTTTTAAATTATAATTATAAATATAACTATTTAGAATGTGACGAATTTCTGGTGCAACAACCAGGAGACCTGGTTTTACTAATATGTTCGCGGGTACGATTATTATTTCAAATTGTATAAACCATATAAAAATATTAATCTGATTTACCATCGTGGGTATTTCCGGTTGTATAAGAAAACAATAGTAAATTAATTGTTTAGTTCTTGTCAAACTAAATACGAAAATTAATACAATATTATAATTTTTTTTTCAAAACTACATATTATCCGATAAAAAAAAATGCAATTCGACAAACCTACAATATGAGTAGAGCTGACAGAATGAAGAAACTGTAATATTTAACCTCCTTATTGAATGTTGCAAGGTTAAAAAAAATATTTTTGTATGAATTAAACTTAATACTATTAAAAAATACATGCAAATAGTTCCATACCCTTACCGACAGCCTTGTTCTTCGCGGCTATGTACGCCAGGTACGCTGGCGAATTGTGGTACGTCTTCAGGCTCTTTTCGTACTCCGACTATAGCGTACATGTGATCCCGTGTGCATAATACATATGAGGTGATGGTGCATGTGGAGGAAAATTAGCAATTTGTGTGTTAGTCACAATTCATAGAGATTCGGTATGTATCGAGTAACAATCAATTTTTTTTTATAGAAAATTGTAAAATAAGAAAGAACGTCATTCCAAAAATTTTATATAACTTCTTATATTTTACAATTTCAATGATAATAATAATTGACAAACATTTTGTGCAAATTTCACAGTGATTAAAAAAAAAAAAAAAAACTCGATAGCCTTTACTGAAATGTGTCTAAATGTTTCGTGTATGAAAATTACCGACATTGATATTGACAACAGAATCGCGTCTAGTGAACAAGTGTTAAGTTTTAAGTTCGAAGTTATTATTTAAAGTTGCAAACGCTGCACGTTTCACTAAATAGTTATGGTAACATTTACACATGTATTCAAGTCGATAAATACCGTTTATACGTTCGCGCGTATTTATTACTACTCCAATTTTTTTTCAATGAATCTACGTTCTTGCAGCAACCGTTAGTAGCGCGTTTGCCAACATGTCACAAGTCTGTTTCGAATATTATCTGTACTGTGTTACTACTTTAATATTAACAGCTGAATATCGACAAACCTTTAATTACATTAATGAAGTCAACTTTAAAAATGCTTCCAAAAAAAAAAAAAACAAAAGAACTGAGGCCACATGTGTAAATGTACGCAAAACGCAGCGCGCAAACGATTAAACTCGTTCTTAAAACCCACCACTAGTAACACTGTTCATATAAATTCTATCGGCGAGTTTTTTAAACTGTAACTCTTTGACCGGAATTTGTATAATTTAGATAATTATATAATTTTAGAGTAGAACTACCTCTATTTATGGATAATTTAAACAAATTCACTATCAGTTTTATTAAGCCAGGCTATTATTGTCCAGGCTGCGTGTAAATACGCTGACTCCGCGATCTTACAAAAACGGAATACAATATCGAGTTAGAGGAGCAGTTGCATGGTAAATCTAGCGAATTCTAGGTCGTTTCATTAGAGTTGCCAGTAAAATAAATATGTACTTCATGACATATTCTGCGAAATTACGATAAAGTTACATCCTTTAATTTTTTTTTTAATTTAATATTTTCTATATCATAAGTGATATTATTTATTAATGTCATACATACACACGAATATGTTTTTTTAATTTTCTAATTTTTTATGTAATATTTCGATTTCTGAATTACTGGTTATAAATACTCGCCGATATTAAAGAAAAAACAGATATGAGACCTATGCCCACGTTAAATCAAGCCAGTGACATGGAATGTTACACAAAATTGATCCCTGTGGTGTGGCAACAGGGTCTATATTAATTTGTACCTCTGTTTTTGTGAGCCAGCCACTGTATATACGCAGGCGAGGATTGGTACGCTTTTAACATTTCTGTGTACTGCGCCTATATTCAAAAGCTTAACTTAGACAAAATTTGTTTTTAAATTATAATACTTATTATAGTGAAAGTTGATAATATTACTTTTTTAAATGTGATAACATTTTCTATATCGTAAAAGGTACTTATTGTAACAGTAAGGTTGGTAAAATAGTTACTTTGATAGCATTATCATAATATTCTTTTAGTACTTTCATCTTTAAGTATTAATATAATTAACTAAATTTTTATTAATTTTGATTTTTATATTTTAAAACTAATATATATTATGTAATAATATAGTCTCACCTTCTCAGCTTCATATTCGTCGACGAAAGCGTACTTTTCCGCCTGCGGCAGGTCCCTCCACATTCCACCAATAATTCGTCCAATCTCCCATAGCTTCAGATCTGGGTTGGCCGCTTTTACACTGTCCCATACACGTCGGGAATAACGCATGTACGGCATAAGGGGCTTCTCTGGAGGCTTCGGTGGCTTCGGGAGACCCGCACCCTGTGACAATAACAAGAGTTCTAGAGTCACAAGTCATAGAGTTTCTTTTATTAAATAGATTGTCATTGAGATAATTAATTTTTAGAAAAAAAATTTGTTAATATATTAATTCACAATAGAGTAGTAGTTTTTATTTATAAAGACTTTGACCAACCAAATATCTATCTTCCAATTCCATTTATATATTATATTTTATAGTCATTCTGTTTCTATGTATATTATGTAAAAATCTTTTGACGAATTATGTATCAATTAACAAATAAAGTTGACAAGTTATTTCAATGATTCAAAAGGGTAGCAAAACGGAACTTACACCACCGGCGCCCTTCCCAATCTTCTGCGGTTGGAAGCCAGGGTGCGAGTGTATCGTGGATACGAAGGGGCTCGTCTTATCGTCCTTGGCGGCCTGCGCGCTCTGCGTGGAGCCGCCGGCGCGCCTCGCGCTCTCTGCACCGAAACGCGCCTGATGTTGCCACCCGTACCCCCCCGGCGGGCCCATGCCCGGCCCGCCCTGGTATTGAGGGTGGTACTGGTATTGGTTAGGCGGCGGTGCATTCATACCGCCTTCAAGCCAAGCAGCGCGGCAATACAATGAAAGAAAAAACAAAAAGCGTAAGGGACGGGACGGGAACGGAACGGGCAAATAATACTAAAAAACAAAATTAGTCTGAGCGGCACTAGCGAGTTAAGTAAGCTCTAAGAAATAAACAGATGTGATTGCGAGATGAAATCTTATTATTAATTAGATACCCCAGAACCTAAACGAATGTGTGAAATTTTGAAAATTAGAAAAAATAAATCACATTGTGTTTACCTTTCATCATACCGAAACTCATTGGGGGCCCCGCAATCATGTAGTCTGTTTCGACATAACAAAACATGAAACAAATCCAACATAAGAATGTAAGTCTAATGCATAAAGAATAAAAGAGAAAATAAAGTTTTTTTGCAGATGCAATTTTGTTTGAAATAAAAGCGGAGAGAATGCGTCATGCTTGTCCGACGGACAGAGCGGTTAGATACCAGCATTACTAAGTACTTCAACCAAGCTTGCACGTCAGGTCTTGTACTTTGCATGTTAAGTATGTTAGTATCTAACATTCTAAGTATTAATCATAACTCATAACAATAACTAGATGCAAAAAAGGCAGCACTATTGCCTTATTCTAATGAATCTATGTCTAGAACAATTTGTAATGGTATACTTCACTAATGATTAAATATGTTCAAATGGAAAGGAGGAATACGAACGCGGATTATTTTGAGGGCTTGGCATCGACATTGATGTGTTTTGTTTATAGCTGTTTGGTGTAGCCATAACACGTGGATATCTGAAATAATATTGAGAGTATTTAATTCAAAGCTCTTTAACTACTTTTTCAGTTTAATGTTTAAATTGTACAGAGGATCAGAAGATTCTAATGACCCCTGCTATGATTCGATCTTAAAGTGAAAAATAATATGAAATAACCCAATAACTCATGAATAAATATTAAGTTTATTTTATACAATAGGAATATGGACGGTACCCACTTAGGGCCACCAACCTTGACCAAGATTTTATATCCCTCGTGCCTGTAGTTACACTCACTCTTTAAACCAAAAAACTACAAAACTATGTATTGCTGTTTTGTAGTAGAATATTTAATGAGGGAGTAGTACCTACCAAGACAATACACAAATACCAAGACACTAACAATTTAGCACAGCACCTTTACTGGAATAATGAATAAAGTATTATAGTCTTAACCTATTATATGTTACGAATGAATGTTGTATATGCAACATTGAGTTAATGTTTTGCCTATTTCAATATGCACTAAACTTTATAACATGAACTTATTATTTTTATACTATTTTTAGAAGTCAAATGGTTATTTACAACGTTTTTTTTCAAGATAGATTTCTATTCAAATTGATACATTTTAATACAAGACACATTTGCATTTTATTTAAACTTCTGACGAAATACACGCAGATATCTATTAAAATTACCTGAAAATAAACTTTCTATGCTTAACTTGATTTAAGTTTTACTCTTATATGCAACTACTAATGCGTTAAATTTCACTTTAAATCATCACAAACATAGCGTCACTTGCTATTCGCTAGACGCCATTTTATTCGACATTTTGGTGATATGGTGACATTGACAGTCGGATCCGTTGGTACATGTCAAACGGTAACTGTTTATTAATTTATATCGGTTTTAGTTATTTAAATAAATTAAAGTACGTAAAAATATAAAGAAATCCGTTTTAAGTAAATTATTTAATGAGTTAAACGTTTTCTAAATTAAGTGTTCTACAATAAGCTACTTTTTTGTAATAAGGCAAATCAAAATAATTATAAAATGAAGTAGTATAATAACAAAGTTATATAGTTATATAGATTGGCATAAATCACACGGAAGTTGGCTATGCAATGTACCGTCATGCGCCAAATTGGCAATTGGGAAGGTAACTTTTTAAATGTTGGTCATGGTGTTACAAGGAAATGAATAACTTATTCCTTAAATATTTACATTAGAAAATATTTGATATGTACATAATGTGCAAGCTAATGGCTTAAATAAATCAAATGAAAAAGTTTATTGAATGATATAATTGAATTCGTATTTTCTCAAGTACAACCCTATTTGGTATTTGCCCAAGAAATTTAGAACACAGGATAAGGTAGTTTTGAATATTTTCAATACACAGTGAACAACAACGTATTATATAACACAGTATTACTATAATTATTATGATTTTTCTTTTGTGCCAAACTTTTTTTTTTTTTTTTTTTTTTATATTTGCCGGGTGGGCAAATGACTCTACTCCACCTGATGTTAAGTGGTAGTAGAGTCCAAACGCGAGGACGGCCAGTACAGTCGGGAAGAAGATTCTGCACTAGCCGCCCTCGCCTTGCCGGCCCGCAAGATGCCTCTTCACGCCTCGTAAAGAGACGTGAAGCGAGCGACGTATTGCCACGATAGGGATGGGCAAAGTGTGGAGGCGTGTTTCCCCCGGCATTGGTTCAGCAGCCGTCTCCACTGGACCAACACCCATCGCGGCAATGCTCGCTCGGGCACTGGCTGTACGCTGGCTGACCTCGAAACGCGGCTGCAAGCCACTTCACGAGATTTTCACCATGCGTACGGTGGTAACAAGCCAGGCGGATGTTTATCATCCTACCACCAGATGATATCCCTTAGTCGCCTCTTACGACACCCATGGGAAAGGGGCAGTGAAATGTATTCTTTCTCCGTCACTGCACGGATCAACGTAAACCATATTTTAGGTGAACAAGTAAAAAGACAATATCAGAAGCTCTATCAAACTTTGACTAGCACGAGAGACGGTTTCCGAGTACGTCAGACGTGGCATTTTATTGCTGTTTTATTACTGATAACTAAACATAAGTGTTATTGCCTTTTTATAACCATACGATTTCTGTGTAAATATAAGTTTATTCGTTACAATTTTTATAAAAATAGTTTTTTTTGTGACGCTAGAAGGCTCTTTTTTAAATGTCAGATGAGATGATGTTAGTGTTTTTTTTTTTAATTTTTAAGGCTATTGTAAATATCGATATGTGCTTAAACAAACAAACGTGTCTCAGCAAACCTAATCAACTGCTTATTTCAAACTTTAATTATTTCTGATTAAAAAAAATATTTTGCTTTTGCTCGTTAGATGTGACGACGTGTGCGACGATGTGTGATGTTTAACAAAAATATGTTCATAGAAATCGTTATAACTTATCAAATTCGTGTACGAAATTATTCAAAACAATATTAATATGTAAATAATATAATGTACTTTTTTATAGTATAGGTACGCGGACAAGCATATGGGCCACCTGTTGGTAAGTGGTGGTGGTAATTTTAATCATCGATTACCTCGCCAATGCACCACCAACCATGGGAACTAAGATGTTATGTCCCTTGTGCCTATAATTACACTGACTCACTCAATCTTCAAACCGGAACACAACAATAGCAAGTAATGCTGTTTTGCAGTACAATATCTGAGTAGGAGGTACCTACCTAGACGAGCTTGCACAAAGCCCTACCACCAGTATGTATAAAAAATATAATTATTATGTATGAATATGAAAGTAAAGTAGTTTTGTTTCATATTCATGCAGACACGAAGTTCTTTTGAAAAACAAAAAACCAATAATAATAATAAATATAAGAAATGTGTAGAAAATACTACTAATAGAATTACTCTCTTTTAAATAATATATTTAAAAACAGTTTACAAGTACAGTTGAAAAATGTAACAATAATGGTAAGCTTCAGGTACCTGGCAACTTAGGCTGCAATTAGCACTCGCTAGGTGGCCAACGCATTATGACCGACTGACATTTGACACGGTTGAATGAAATGGGATTAGAGCACTTAGGTCACTGCCCCGTGTACTCAGGTATATTGTTGATGAATTTCTGACCTATTGTTCTTTTTTACAACTTTAGTGCTATGTCCGGTTTCACACGGATACAGTATCTGTGTATAAATACAAAAGCTTAGCCTATTTTAAATTGCATATTACTTATTAAAATAGTAAAAAAAGAAAATTGTTACAATAATATTCGTTGATTTTCATGCAGGATCTAAAAGTGTCATTGCAATTAATGTATTGAGTATCGATAATTCAACCGTATTCAAAATGGGCTTATGCAGTTTGATTACTTTTCCGCGCAACGAAGCATTTTTTTATATGGGCTGCTTCAGTTGGTGATTGGTTTCATGACAAAACAGGATAAATAAACTTTCTTCGGAAAAGTACTCAAATTGCATGATTGCTAATCACCCAAAAGTCTAAAACCAAGCGGGCCTGGACAAATGAAAACGATTGTTAATTTCGTTTGCAGTAAAGGGAAATTGTACTTATGCTCTATTTATAACGTGATCAACAATTTGATTGTCGTATTGAATTAAGTAGTCATTTAACGAAAGTAAATTTCGAAATTTTGTCGTTGTTTTTAATTTGACAATCTATAGCTGTACCTAATGCTTCTACATTGAATTGAATAAAGGATTCTGAATTGCCGAATGCCTCTTTTCTAGACTCCCTGAGTTTTTTGCGGGTTAAATTCAGTAGAATATGTCTATAATCATCTACTATCTATGTTTACTTGGCAGTAAGAACCTGTGCAAGCCCGTCTGGTTAGGTACCGCGCACTTATCACAGTCTCTTGTTATGTTACTAAATGAAGGGAGAGTGAACCAGTGTATCTACAGGTACAAGGGAAATAATATTGATTCCCAAGTTTGCTAGCGCATTGGGGGTTAACAGTTTTTACCAATGTCTATGGGCGGTGGTGTATATTGGTGGTTAATATTTCTTCAAGTGTCTTTGCCTATTTAATGGCTGATTGTGAAAAGGTACCTACCATCAGGTATCTCATTTGGTCGCCACGGTAGCATGCGAAAGCGGTCCCTCCTCGTGGAGTGGCCCTCCTCGTTAAGACGGAAAGGGTTCGGGGAGGTTTAAGTGGGTAGGACGATGGCCTTCTGCCTCGTGAGTCCCACACAACCGTCCCGGTCTTGGACCGGGCAAGAGGCGTAAATGCCTTTCCTCCTCGACAAAAAAAAAAATATCTCATTTGGTAGTCAGTCAACCATTTAAAAAAAAAAGTAAAAAATCAAAATTCCGAAACGGTAGGAAGTTTTGCGTGACTAGTAGTAGTTTTCGTGCTATCCATTATCGTGGCTCTAAAATGTTTCACTACTGCCTCGACGATCTACGATTATTCGCTCGCACTTCGTCTTTTCGGCTCGTGTCACACCATTAGCGAGGGTTGATGCCGTTTTCCTCAATTTGCGTCAGACTCCAACGTCAGCAGAATACAAAACAACTCTAAATTCTAAACGGCAATAATAACCAAGAAATTTTAAACTGTTAATTTTTATTTTTATACATTCGTTAAAAACGTGTTATACGATAACGTTTTTTTTCCTGAAAGACTGACGATCTAAATAAATATTATATTAAAATACTGTTAAATTAAAAAGTTAAGTTTTTAAGTATATAACTTATTTTTGATATTTTTTATTTTTAGCAGTAGCTTAATAGTGGTGAGTATAAATATAAAAACAAACAATTCAAACATTCCATGACATGTATTTAATACTACTTCATATACACAGTAGTGCAATATGACAAAATTCAAGCGTAAAGCATTAATTACAAATAATGGAATATCCTATAATCCTACAATATAAAAGTGTCATACTGCTAGACCAAGGCATCTCCTTGAGAAGCATAGAGTTGATAGAATATAATACACAAATAATATTTTAATAATAATAATAATATCCTGGGACATTAATCACGCACGGCCACCTGATCCCAAACTAAGCAGAGCTTGTACTATGGAAACCAGACAACTGATATACTACATATACTACTTTTCTTTTGTAAATACATACTTATATAGATAATTACACCCAGACTCAGGACAAACAGACATGTTCATGCACACAAATGTCTTTCCTGGGTGGGAATCGAAAGGCGGCGTTAAGACCAACCGGCCCGTCTATGTATGTATATGATTGATTTATTAACTCTACAGTTGCTATTAAGACATAATATATAAGGACTTCACATAAAAATAGTATTTATGTATTTACTTATTTATAAAAATAAACACACAAATATATATATAAAATAATATAACTTTAGTTACACGAATATAACGATTGCTGAAACAAAAAAAAAGGCAATTGCTTCGTCTTTTCTTTTTTTCTTTTAGTTTAATATTAGTAATTGAAATCCATTAATGGTAAACGCTATACTAATGACCTCTCATCATGACTCACACACACGAATCATGGGGAGCAATTAAGATCTGAGTCAGAAAATACTAGCTGAAAATTACAAATCCAGATTGTTCTAGATTATTTTTGATTAATCATGATCTTGTGAATTTCATTTCGTATGGTACACTCGGTTCCGAGGATTGTTTTGAAACTGGTTTCGTTTACAATAAATATTTATAAAGGCCGTATAGCCTTGTACATGGCTTTATTCAAATATGATGATGATGTCCTAGTGACCCATTTCAGACGTGGCGACTAATCTCAACAAAGACTAGGCAACTGCACACAGATATATTATGGTGTAAGTGTGTTCGCAAACACATGCACTTTTTATTTCATAACGCTTAAGAGCGTGGCTCAAAAAATTACCAGCGCATCTTTTAGACGCCCCTTTTGGTGCGCGATCTTATTTTTATGCTTTTTTAACTGCGACCGGGATTTTTTTCCAGAAATTTAGGTATTCATTGTCAATTCTTCTGTGTTCTATTTTAGTTTGATATGTGCAGAAATATGCCAGAATTACATAAATAATACAATATGCAAATAAAAGTTTACATAATATACACTTGTTTTATTTACAAGCATTTTTTTTTAGCTCGAATTGGCGCCAATGTTATAAGTATTATCTTCATTCACCAGACTAGACGTCACACGTTCACCGATAAGCCTATCGTGATAAGAATTATCGATAACAACAATAATAATCAATAAAAGGATTTCGATTTCGATACACAGCCCAATATTTTACCTATAAATCGTTTTAATAATAAAAAAAAAAAACATTTTAAATATTATGTGCAGAATTTCAGCTAAATCGATTGGACAAATTCTAAATTCACCGCAGAACTCGATCGTAAATCGATCGTTTTTTTTTTTTATAGATCAGGAAGGCGGACGAGCATATGGGCCACCTAATGGTAAGTGGTCACCAAACGCCCTTAGACATTGGCTCTGCAAGAAATGTTACCCATCGCTTACATCGCCAATGCGCCACCAACCTTGGGAAATAAGATGTTATGTTCCTTGTGCCTGTAATTAGACTGGCTCACTCACCCTTCAAACCGGAACACTACAATATCAAGTACTGCTATTTTGCGGTAGGATATCTGATGAGTGGGTGGTACCTACCCAGACGAGCTTGCACAAAACTCTACCACCAGTAAAACTAACTTACTACGGTACTTAATACCATAAATTTTAAATGGTAAAAATGCATTATCAATTACGACTACGAAATTGATAGAGTTTCTTAACTCTTTTTCTCATCATTCATATTTTCATCCGATAAATCACTTATGTTAATCATAATTCGTGTTGATATTATATCTAAGACATGGTCTCTACACTGAATTGACTTTTCCTTTTCAATAGTATGTAGTTGTTCAGTAGTAAAGTTATGCTATAAAAGTTAACAAAGTTCTACAAAGGTCAATTATTGGCAATCTTCAATGGCATAACGTATAAGGTATATTGCACTATTTTTGAAGTGTTATTTATCTGTCTGCACTCATCACGCGAAAACCACTTTGTTGATTTAATTTTTATATAGTGTTATCTTTTGTTTTTATCAAAGTAGAGTAGAGAAGCATATAACAATGTTAATGGAAAAATACACTTAATAAAAAAGAAAGCCTAATTATGTCTATTTTGCTCTGCAATTAAATCAAGATGGCCATCGAATTGGTACTTTTACATTGATAATACGGTCTAGCTTACGTGCAACTTACGGTCCGGACCGTATGTAGAGCTTTTAAGGCCGTAATTTAAATGTGACGCTGTATTTTGACGTTGACGTATTAAAGAAACGTACGAAACGATTTGCTTCCTCGTTTCTGATACGCACCGCCAAGGTCTGGAATACCCACCTCCGTTTTCCCCACCACCTACAATATGGGTACCTTCAAGTCCAGAGTGAATAGGCACCTTCTAGGCAAGCGCGCTCCATATTAGACTGTATCTCACTTTCCATCAAGTGTGATAACAGTCAAGCGCTAGCCTATACACTAAAAAAAAAAAAGGCCTTACCATCAGGTGGCCGATTTACCAGTCAGCTTACCTATTTTAAATAACAATAAATATTTTTGAATTAGGTGTTTAAAATTGAAAATAAAACAATTTATTTAAACAAAAGATACACGTTTCGATTTCTGAGATTCAGGTTAGATGAGTCAAAAGATCACATATGTAGTCACGACTCACGTGTTTATTATTACGGTTAATTAACTAGACAGTCAACTGTGTGTTAATTAATGTTGATAGTACAAAGTTTCGCTAATTTAAATTAATTGTTCTTATCAAATGAAATGTTATACATGTATTTTACTACACCTAATTTGATAAAAGAGTTTTGAAATATCTATAAATTACATTTTGTTTGTTACTTCAATAGCCAATATTAAGACAGTTACCTAATCGCTTGAAGATATTTTAATAATTAGTATTTCCGATTAAGGAATCCAGAGTCCCACGAAGACTAATGTCCCTTTAAGAAATGTAACTGGCACACATTCCGAGTCAATCGTCACCTGGACTTTACATTATATTGCAAATTAATATCATATCTCGATAATTGTTTTTAAATCCTGAAACGTAGGTTGTACCCATTTATAATATACACCAAAGGCACGGACAACACGTCTGTGGAATTACTAAAACAAAATCAAAAAACTACATAGTAATAATGGTTCTATTAAAAGTTACGGTGAGTGATATATTTACATTAGTGCTTCTGTTGACCCGCTTCGCCGAAGAAGACCAGTGAAAAGACGTCGGCGCTATCTCCCCCCCTAAGTGTCACCGAGGCTAGGGGGTCTCTGTACCCCAAGAACCTCCTAGGATTTGGAGGCCTGTAGAGGCGGGCCTACCGTCGGGACGTCAAGGTAGTATGCGCACGCGATCCCGTTTCGTCCCCCGATAAGACGGTGTGTGTGTTTTTAGTGGGTATTCCTCATGTGGGGAAAACCCGTAAATGTGTCTTTCGAGCGAAAAAAAAGTGATATATTTATATAGATGCATATATTAAGCATTATATTACATAACATAGAGAAAATAGATTTTGCTTTGAATCATATCCATCAACATAATTTCATCCGCAGTTAGTGTCCCAACCCGGAAGGCATGCCGGGGAAGCAACTGACCTGAAAAGAAGAGAGAAAAAAACAGCTGAAAAACTCGCATTTTTGCAAAATTTGGCATGAAATTATACTATATTTTAATTTATTATACACATGAAGCCTTTTAGTCTGTGCCTGACAGAACTCGCATCTGTCATTGGCGTATGAGGGATTAGAGCACACACTTGGGCATTTCAATATCTTTGGCGCAGTCGGCTAGTCTCAGTTTAACTGACCGAGTTCACGAGGACATCATAATGCCAGTAACACGTCAACCTGCGGGTGAAATAAGCTCGGTTTATTTTAACACTACAAAATGCAAATTTATAATTAATATGAATAAAAAAAGTATTAACATGTCTGAGTTTATAGTAATACAAACTTAGAATCAAGCAGATTGTGTACTGTTTGTTTGCTGATCATGTAAGTCATGAGATCATGTTTGCGTGTGTGCGACTTAATAATTTAATTATATAAATTAGAATATATTATTATATATTTTATTAAAAGATCTAAATTGAATTTTCTCTAAACACTTTCTAAATTTCATCCCCTAGTGGAAAACTAAGGAAATTATCACTGTTTATCAATGTCGCTATTTTATTTTGAGCAACACGTTTAAAAAAGCGGTGTTACCTAACCGAAAAAATGCAAATGTATTCAGATAAGAACTACTCTAACCCACCCATTAAATGTAGTAGTTTAGTGGGTTGAACATATATTTTTCTCTTTATATCATCGTTTATTTGATATTCTGAATCAGACCATTGATTAATTAATAGCAGCTTAAAAAACACCTCTAAATATATGAAATGTAAGTAAATATTCCATCGATTTAAAGCGTTTACATAAAAATATGAGATAATATACGGGTAAATAAGGATATATTGTAAACATATGTATGTGTCTGTAAACAAAACAATCAGTATTAATTACAAGGATGGTACTGATCTTAAGCCAAATAATTGTTCTGACTCAACTTACACTGTAGTAGCGTGATTATATATTTTATTGTTTCCTGTTGTTTCTTTTCATCGTAGTCATTCACGTTGAACACTATATTTTGTATGAATCATTCGAGAAACGAAAACAAACCTGCGACAATACGCTAACAGTAACAAACGCTTAGTAAAATTACCTCAAATTTTACTGAGCGTTTGTCAATATCGACCCTTCGGCGTTACTTTCGTTCGGTCTTATCTAGTTCTAAAGTATCATCCACACTAGGATAATTAAATACATATATGAAGTTAACAAAACACAAGCTTTGATATATTAAAATACGAAATATAAACTTTAAATATAATTTAATTAAATTTAAAATGCGCAAGCGTTGCAATAGATATACGCTATTTAGTCAATAATACATATCATATGGTGTATTTTTATCAAAATATTCAATACATTAGAATATAGGTTAGTGAATTAGATACATGTACATATAACATACACGTACACATAAAAATTCTAAATTCAAACACAAATAATAGAAAGATACATCCAAGCCATAGACAACAAGTCTAAGCTAAGTCTGGCTTGGTTGTATATTTGTGTGGCAAGTGGACATTAGAAAATTTAAATCAGAAAACGACTATAGTCTAAAGGTAAGGGTAACATAAAAAGAAAATTCAGATACATCGCACAGTCACAGAGGGTTTCAAAGTCAGCCATGACGTCGGACTACGCTACCCCTGTGCTCCATACTTCAGCAACATCGCTTCGCGTTACGAGTGATTATGTGACTTGTATGACGCTGTCTTTAGGAACATATTATATTTTATTATGACATTTACGAAGAAGAAACACAAATGATTAAGCAACTCAGCTGTTTTCTCAGAAAGATTTTTAGCTAATTTAGCTAAGCTTGACCAAAATATCGCGATAAGCTTAGATCAATAATGCACGCTTCTATACTAAATCTATATAACATTCGAGGAGCCTTTTCCCTCGTCATTTTACGTTTATTCGATTTCGGTTAATTTTTTTGGTATATATATATATATATATATTGCATTAAAATTTACTTCCTCTAATTTCTTATTAAATTTTATCATTTTTTATTATTTCGTATAAAGTAATATTGTATATTTTTGCGATATATGTATATTTTATTTATTTATTCTTAATTGCACGCAGGTATATGATACATAAGGAAAATAAATATTTTATATTTAATGTTAAGTTATTAATTTTTATCAAAGTGGGAATTTGAAACCAACTTCAATTTTAGGTACCTGAGGTATTTAAAAAAAAACAAATAAAACGGGGTTAAGTCGAATGCTCGGTTCAAGAATTTCGAAAGAATTACAACCGACAATTTCTCTAGAATTATTTAAAATATTTATACATAAGCTCGTGTTCGTCATCGGACGTTGTCCAGCTTGTTTACATACATATATTATAATATATTATAAACAAAACAACACATATAATAATACATTTATTGGAAAAATATAAAAACTATTGACTTAATACTTTTATTAAAATCTGGTTTATAAATAATTATTATGAAAATTATATTAGTGATACGCCTGACCGTATTTCGCGCTGCCTCCTGCCAAAAGTGTATTACTTTTTTAAAACCAATCTGACAGCTTGAAGTATGACGTTCGGAAAGATTGACTTAGTCTGCTTATAATATATATACTAATTTGCATTGTGACCTGTTATACGGTTTAGAAATTGACGCACTACAGCCCCGTGTAGTTTCGAGTTGCAATAAGATTGATAATATTAAACCTTTGTCAATGTAAATCCTAAATATTATTACAAAATGCGAAAAGATCAGATTTTGATGAAATTTGGCATAAAGCAAGTCTGTACCCCTGCCTCTCCTAATGCTCGGGCGAAGTTGTGAGCAAAAACTAGTATACATATATGTGTCAACTTTGATTGTGATCGGTCAAACGGTGTCGAAGTATATTCATCTCGATAAAAAGATATACATTTTATATCTATGATATAAAAAGATTAGAATCCTATGTAATAATACTCTACATTGATATAAGACGTGAACGTGAACGTGAAGTGTGCATGAGAGAAGTACTTATAAATCTTACATTTGCATGTAATCATTCGAGAGGACAATCATTTTAAGATAAAAACCTCTCGATCACTTGTCAGATCCACACAACAGATTACGAAACCGCATAATAATATAGAGAAAATTGTGTGTAGCCTTCGGAATGGGAAACGCATTTGGCGCCGTTCCCTGTTTACTATGATATACGTATTAACAATAGAACATTGTTATACTTAAAACTAAATATAATTTAATCGTAACATTTACCGTACATGCGACCGACACTC
The DNA here is from genome assembly GCA_905147175.2 of Nymphalis urticae. Taxonomy (NCBI): domain Eukaryota; kingdom Metazoa; phylum Arthropoda; class Insecta; order Lepidoptera; family Nymphalidae; genus Nymphalis; species Nymphalis urticae. The sequence continues at coordinate 1,873,699 of LR990004.1, read as the reverse complement.
CCGCCGGTGCCCAGTACGCTACCTATCGCCAACTCGAGCGCTCGTGTTAAGATGCTAGTAAAAGTTTTTCCACACATGATGCTATCACATCCCGATGTCGACATGTTGAAACATAAAGACAATTTTACAATGGAATGCGTGCTACCGAGGAGACCTAAACAGAATTTACCGCCTCTCCCTGAAGATACGGAATACACGAATGTAGTATACAAAAAAACCATGCTGGTGCATAGGAAAAGGCGGCAAAGACGGCAAGTGAGCTTACCGGTGCTACCAGAAAATGATGAATGAATATTGGTGATCTGTGTGTGATATAATAAATGGCTTTTGGAATGAAAATTCCATTTGACACGTAGGAGTATTTCTGTGAAGATTTCAGCGGATTCAAAGTAACAATTTTATCAAATAATGTTTGCTGAATCTGCACGTCGTGTCGGTATTTTAACGTGTTGTAAACATAGTGATATGTAATCAAGTTATTGATCTGTTGGTTTAGAAGATAGGAATGATGTAAGAGGTCGCTGCACTTATAACAATCTAAGTTTAGAGGAACGCATATTCGTTAGTAAAACGTTTTTGTTCTAAATAGAAGTTGTCTTAGATTGGAAGGGAATGAAATAACCAAAGAGCATATTATAATGTATCTTGTATAAATGTTTTAAGATCTGCTATCGGTTATAAATAAACTTATAAATAAGTAGTGAGAAAATAGTACATTATATGTTTCAAATTAGGTACATATTTATCCTTATATTCTTGAGTTATCAGTTGTGTTTTCCGAAACGATAACACTACAAAGTATAACATTCATAATACGTATGATTCATTATTTTCTTATTTGTTTTAATTAAGTAATAATCGGAAATTTATCGAAATCAGAAAATATTATTTGTTGATAATAAATGTACTTCTAAATATATTTTTCTGCAAGTTTGCCCAAATGATAATTGATTTTGTTTATATGTTTGTAAATCTTGATGTACAATTTTATCAAATTACTTGTATATTTAAGTTTAGTTACTAAGTTTTATATTAGTTAAATTACTATATTAGTTAATTTTAGTACAATAATCGTAATTAAGTTGGACTAGTTCCTTTATTCTCAATTTTTCATATTAAAACAATGGTAACATTTTTTTTATGTAAGATTTAGCCAAAGGGAACAACAGTTTTATAAGCAATCTATTTTCATGTTTAAATTAATTATTACGAAACTGTTTCAGTAAACATGTTTACAATGATACTTTTCTAGCTTTATCGTTGATAATGATGTTTTTGTAAAAAGTTAATGATTATTATTGAAAATATGTATTTATTTATGGCATAGCTCTTAGTTTTGTCAATCTGTGATATTGTTTTGCCGTTACAGATACAAAAATATTTTGTAATAAAGAATATTTAAAAAAATATGAGTTTTTATTTATTTCTTCGAAAACGATAAACATTGGTAGAAAAAGTTTAAGGTTAATTACACAAGTAGTTAGTATCTATTTAATCAGACATGACAATACATTTTCAGATTAAAATAAGAGGCACGCGCGAGTCGCGAGCGAGATTTATTCGCGCATATGTAGCTAATTATTAATATTTATAAATAAATAATGTTTGTGAAGACAATATTTATCTTGACGGTAAATTATTGATTACTTCTCTGCCTCATCATAGTAATGAGAATAACCGCTGTCGACATTATTATTTATAAATGGTAATACAATTATACTATTCCAATTTTTGTATATAATATTGTTTATATCAGGAAGTTATTTTTATGCGATAAAAACAATTATGAAGCATTTAGAAGCAAATTATCAGTAGCATAGTTGAGAGAACCGTAGGATAAATAGATCATATGAATTGGAGAAGGCTTTTATTTTGATTACTGAAATTCAAAATGGAAAAGATATATAGTTTTGAGAAGCATATTTTTGTAGTAAAAAGGTTTTTTATAAAACAAATACTTTTTTAATTTTAAGAATGCTAACTGCTAGCAGTATTTCCGATTTGAATCGCAATACTGATCCTCTGGGTAAGAAATAAACGAGCTCTCTTGTCACATAGCAGAGGCAAATGTTGCAATGAAATTGTTGTTGTTGTAAAATAATCAATTAGAGTTACATACACGTTATTTACCGTTTACTTAAAATTTAATTATTTTGTACACGTGCTTGCGATCACGAAATTTAAAGGTGACTTTGAAACACGTTAATCACTTAACTCAAATTCCTAATTAGCGTTTTAATACCTGATAGTGCCTAAACTTAAAATGCAATAACATTGCACTGTAACAGATATAGTGATAAGCAATACGTGTGACAACATTGCTTTAATGTGAGTAAATATTTTCATCATTACATTTAATGTGTTGCTTGCCCTTATCGTAATTATTTCTTCGACCCAGCTATATCCTCATTTACTTTTCATATTACACACATAACATTCCATACACAATATTTTTTCGGCCATACACTAATTATATCACATTAATACATGTACTTACTGAGAAAAACGGTTTTGTTTTATATTTTCAATCATGGAAGCTAGAAATTGTATATCAGTATAAAAAATATTTCAATTAAATTTGAATACCACACAAGGCCAACGCCTTAAACAATTAGGGGATTTAGTCTAGAAGCTTAAAAAACTGTACTTGTGGTGCATTGAGTACGTGTTGATTAATATATTTACAATTTGAAAATTACTCTCTACATAAGTTTTAACCAATGGCTTCGCCCGCGTAACATACAGTTTGTTCTTTAGAAATACCATTATTGCAAACTGAAATATAATTATAACTGAAATAATATATGGCTTATGTTACTTCTGGATAAAATAGCATTCACTCCGATTGGTCGTGACATATGGCACAATATAGAATAGTTTTTTTCAGCTTCTTGCCGTCCACTGCTGGACGAAAGCCTGCCATAGAACGCCAACCATCCCGATCTTATAGAATGGGTGTCCGGCTCTCCTCGGTAAGGCGTCCGGGTGATGACGTAGTTAGGTCATGAGGTGAATTCGACTTTGACCAATTCATAGAATAAATATGAAAGATTTTAAACAATGTAAAAATATAACAATCGACTTATACAATGCACATTCAATGTGACATCTTAAAGAAAGTTCGCGAGCTTGAATCATGATGTTTTTTTAACAACCTATGAGTTCAAGGCCACTTAATTTTCATATTCTTAATTTATGTTTATAAATAATCTCGTGCGTGGATGATAATCTCACGTGTTACCATCAACCCTCATTGAAGCAGATTGTTGTATTAGTTTAAAACCTTCACCACAAAAAGGAGGAGAGGCCTTAGCACAACAGTGGAATATTTAGACTGTTACTTTAATTATTATACTGTATCAATTAAATTTTATTATGCAAAATTACCTTTTGCGTATATCTAAGGGCGGTTAGGACCTTTTGTGTAATCCACTTCTGTTTTAAGTATTAAAATAACATCTATTGATTTAACAAGCATTAATTATAGTAACAGTGATACTAAAAAATAGGAATGACCCAAATTCATTGACCGACTTTCCTCGTTACGTAAACAAAGAATTAAATTACACCCACGGTTTCTGGTGAACTGCACTTCGAAATTACGTTAATTCGTAAATTTGCAATTTGTTTGGGATCGTCGACGTAATATATCATTGTCTGACGGTTCTATTTTAAACTCGACTCAAGCTCATGTTTCTATAAAGTGTAAGGTACTGAGAATCATTTCCTTCGTTTCTACGTAAGTTTTCAAATAATTATAAAATAACAGTAACAGCCTGTGAATGTCCCGCTGTTGAGATAAGGCCTTCTCTGCGGAGAAGGCCTTGGAGCTTCTTATAACAAATAATAAATGGAATAAGCTTTCAATAATAAATACAAAAGTGAATTTGTTGTTACGTTTTCACGTGTTAAAACAGTGAGAATAATAAAGTCGAATTTTATACCCCCTTATTACAATATATTATCGGTAGGCGTAAATGCCTTTCCTCCCCGACACCAAAAAAAAAAGGTCTACTAAGCCAAATAATTTCAGGCCTTTTTGTTTACCAATTATCCAAATTCAAATGTAAACAAGAACTTATTCAAAAATTTGTTCATCGACAACAGAATAATATCAAAAAACACGCGAATATTTATTTTTTATTTGCGATAAAATATTTTTATTTGCGACGGTCGATTTCAAGTAATTTGGGCGTAATTATAGTTTATTTTTCCACACTACGAATCCAATGAGCTATCACTTGAAATGGGTCATAAGATTCGTAATCTACTTTATTGGATCTTTAACGAATCGGATTTTTTCGGCTTTTGAATCGGATTTTTACTAATAGCAAGAATTAACATTACTTATACCTTTCAAAGACTTACTTAATAAGGTCTTTACGCATGCCTGGCCTGAAATAAACACGTTTCAGCTATTTATTTTTAAGTTATTCACGAGTTTGATTAGATCTTAAGATTTCTAATACAGATTACGTTGAAACTCGTGTTTTATTTATCAAATTTATCAATATATCACAATTGACACGATTATTCAATACAGATTGGGCATTGATAAAATACTATTAACTCGTTATAACTCTTTAAAAATCGCAAAAAAATATTACTATTCGTTCAAATTAGCTGCCCAACAATCATCTAACAGCAAATAATCAATTAATTTGTAATTTGTATTCTTTGTATAACATATATATTTACTATATCGCTATAATCATACTCAAGGCAATTCCTTCCGGTCGTGTCGGATTGCCGTCCCATCGGATTATGTGAGTTAGGGAATAGACACACCTACACAGGTGTGCAGGTTGCGCACACACTTGTGCACTATAATATCTCCTGCGTAGTTGACTAATCTCTCTTGAGATTAGCTGCCGTGGCCGAAATCAGTCTGGAGGACATTATTATTATTATTATCATATATCGGTACTTTTGTGTGTCTTAAACAATGACAATTAATTGAAAGTTCTCATAAGTTTTTCGCATTCATGAAAATAACTGCACGATACGACTTACGATGATCGAATAATAATAATAGCCTAACATCAAGTTGTTTTAATATTAATATTCTAAAACCGATCATTTTGAGAAAAAACACAATACTAATTTTCATGGTTTTTTTTCTATTCTTATTTCCAAGCTTGTCAATCTGCTCACAAAAAAACGATAAGAAAATCGGTTGTCAAAACAAACCTGAGCACAATTTTTATAATATTACAAACTTAACAAATGTCGAACTTAAATAACCTTTTCTCCTTTACGGGTGAATTTTCAATAAGGACTATTTTATACATATACATATAGTTTTAAGAAAACAAAACATGTTCTCGTCTCGTTCCTTTAAATTGATGATTTATTTATAACGGTTTCAAGTGATTCTGACTCACATCATAATATTATATTAGATTCTATGAAGTCAAGTGTAAAAATAATAATGATTACCATATTATATACTTACTTATCATAGTATATAAATATTCATGATTTTACAAGTAATACAACATTCCTGGTATTAATATTGTTAAATAAAGATGCTTGTGTTTATCTTAATAGAATTGGAAACTGCCTGCTCCTCTCCTCCTGCCCTGGATTCTGGGCCAGGTCAGGCTGATCTTGAAACCTGTTAGATTTTGCCGTTAAGTAATTCGCTGTACCATCCGACTATTTATTAGAGTGAAGGAAAAGAGAGCGCAACTGTGTTTCCGCACACTTGTCTACTATAATGTCTCATATGCAGCCGTACCTTGAGAATTGCTGCCGCGTCCAGTATGAGGACTTCATGTATATACTTTTTTTTATAGAATAGGAAGGCGGACGAGCATATGACCTGATGGTAAGTGGTCACCAACACCTAATAGACATTGGCATTGTAAGAAATGTTAACCATCGCTTACATAGTCAATGCGCCAACAACCTTGGGAACTAAGATGTTCCCTTGTGCTACCCATCGTGCTTGTATTAACCATCGTTTACACCGCCAATGCGCCACCAACCTTGCGAACTAAGATGTTATGTCCCTTGTGCCTGTAATTACACTGGCTTACTCACCTTTAAACCGGAACACAACAATACCAAGTACTGCTGTTTTGCGATAGAATATCTGATGAGAGGGTGGTACCTACCTAGACGAGCTTGAACAAAGCCCTACCACCAGTAAACTATATATATACCTATATATACATATAATGTATGCAATTAAATCGTTAAAAATCTAAAAGTCCTTTTACATTTACTGTTTAAAGTAGAATTAAAAAACAACTCATATTTTATAAACACCATACTCATATCTCAAACAATGGTGATGGTTTTAAAATAGCTTTGCTTGGACGTGGGAACATGCGTTGCAGAAATATGATGTAGTTTACAAAACAAGCGGCTACCACGACACACGTGGGTGATAGTGTTGACCTTACCACACGTGAGGGATCAGCTGTGCTAAGTTACAATAAAGTACATAAGTACATACAATGTTTTCATGGTAATTATTTCATGACGATGACGCTGATATTTTTGTATATATGGATATACGAATACAGTTTTTTTATGTAATTATATATATAATGAATATATTTTGAAAGAAAAAAAAAGCAAGACCTTTTGTCAACAAAATTTAACCTGTTACCTTACCAGCTATAGCAGAAATAGTAAATAATTGTCTCAAATCAAATAAATTCCCAGATAGTTGGAAAATAGCTAAAATAAAACCTATTCCTAAAAGTTCAAAAGTTGAAGATTTTAAGGATCTGAGGCCGATTAGTATTTTGCCTGTTTTATCGAAAATTGTGGAAAGAGTGGTTTGCAATCAGCTCACTAAATACTTAGAAGCTACAGGTATCTTGCCTGAAATGCAGTTAGGGTTCCGAAGTGGTTTTAGCACTGCGACAGCTCTTGCACATGTCAGTGACGATATCGTGACTGCAACAGATTCTGGTATGTGTAGTGCACTTGTTTTACTGGACTTCTCAAGAGCTTTTGACTGTTTAAATATCGACCTACTCATAGCAAAACTCTCATATTATGGTATTTCGGATGAGGCTTGTTGTTGGTTCCGTTCTTACCTGACTAACCGAAGTCAATATGTAGAAATCACGACCGAACAGGGAGAATCATTACACTCAGATCGCAAAAATGTTACTAAAGGAACCCCCAAGGATCAATTTTAAGTCCCATTTTATTTATCCTTTTTACGGCAGATCTCCCTAAACACATAAAATACTGTAAAACACACTTGTACGCAGATGACACGCAGATATATTACTCTTTCAAACCCGAATACGCGGAAACCTCAATTAATCTCATTAATGAAGATTTGAATAATATCTCAGACTGGGCAAATAAAAACTCATTAATATTAAATGCAAGTAAAACAAAATACATGTTATTGGGTACCAAAATACAACGCAAAAAAGTAATATCGCAATCGGTTCATATTAAAGTTCACGGTCAGGTCTTGCAAAGGGTGGACAGTGCTGTTAATTTAGGGTTAGTTATGGATAATGAACTCAGGTTCGTCTAACATATAAATTGTAAAATAAGGAATGCCTTTTATCGTCTAAAAACATTATATAATATTAAAAAATATCTTTCACAACCCATTAGGAAAATACTTGTCGAATCCATTGTACTGTCTCAGTTTAACTATTGTGACACAGTATACGGGCCACGTCTGTACGAAAAAACCAAAAAGGCCATACAGAGAGTTCAAAATGCGTGCGTTCGTTTCTGTTACCCTGTCCCCAAGCGCGCTCACGTCACGCCGTTTCTTAACGATACAGACACATTAAAAATGGAAGCTCGAATAAAAATACATCTCGCGTGTCTAGTACATAAAGTTATTTTTAAGAAAAGGCCGACATACCTGTACGATAAGCTGGACTGGGTTAGAGACGTGCAGCAGAGATGTACCCGTAGGAGAGGAGCAAATAAATTAGTGGTACCAGCCCACAGATCGGCTCAATATAAGGGTGGGTTTAAATACTCTGCCACCAAGATATGGAACGACTTACCCCCTCCTCTGCGTAATAGTACGTCCCAGGTGACTTGGAAAAAACATTTGACGGTATTATTTTTAAATAAACAAAAGTCAGAGTAACAACCTCCAAATATAGTGTCAGTCATACTACCTCATAGACTTAGTATTTATCATATTCATTTTTAATGTCTTATGTCTAAGTCTGTCTGTCTGTCTGTCTATCTTATGTCTAAGTTCCTTGTGATGTTTTTCTTTTTGTGTAATATGTTTTTTTTTCTCAAGGATAAGGGCTTTTAGTTTTAGTTTTTTGTTCTTATAATTTCATTTATTTATTTTCGTGTGCGCGCATTTGTTTATGTTTACCCAATAGTCAGGGGCCATCTGAAAATCAGTGCTGTGCATTAGCACAGCTTATACTGAGATGAACCCCTTGCTACCTACACTGTATTCTTTAAATTTAATTATTTTTTTCTTCTGTATAATCTATGTAATGTATGTGTGTAGCAAAATAAATGGTTTAAATGGTTTAAATTTACATTAACGACAGTTTATTAAATGTATTCAAGCCTTACAGACCAGAAGTGCAAAATGTTTTAAAAAAAAGAATACACTAATAACTATCTGACAAACAATATCAACAATAACATAATTTAAATGCTAGTAAAAACCAACTTAAACGACACCGTAATTGCATGTCCGAAGCACCCAAACTTCTCGCAAAAACTTCGCGATCGCGCATTTTTCCTCTTTTTTTATATACATATTACGCTTGATACATTTGGTAGAAGATTGTTAAGATAAGTTTATCTCAAGTAATGCCTCTTCTATTCTTAAAAATAAGATTATCGACATTTCAACCACCACAATGTTAGGTTTAAAGAAATTTATTCTTAATAAGACATATTATAGTCACTTACTTGAGAACAGAGGTTACATAATGTGTACGATTAAATTCGCCATTCCATCTTAAGTACTATGTTTTAGGTAATTAGGAATTGTTAATAAGTTTAATAGGTGGCTATTTTTAAGTTAATTTTTCAACATATACTTGCGAAATTTACACAGTAAAAAATTTAATTACAAATAGAATAATAAATAAGGTAAATAAAAATAAAACAAAAACCAAAACATGTTCCAGTGCTCGATATAATAAAATTACGGAATCCTCATGTTGTTGAGCAGAAGATTAACTACATAGACACTTGAAATAGCTCCATGGTGCTCGACGTTGAACCTGCGACTTCAGATCAAGATACATCGATTCTAACCACTGGGTTATATAGCTCTTTGAAGCCTACAAGGCCATACACACGTAAACAGTGATTATCAATAAATCACGTAATATTAACGTCGCGAAACACGCATCGCTTCACGTTCCCAGCGTAACTATTACGTTTTAACGATGCATGCGTCACGGAACCAGTTTCCACGGACTCGTGATAATAGGACACGTGCCTACGCCACAGGTAATAATAGATGATTAGCAATAAAAACGCATTACGTACGAGATATTTCCATGAATATAATCAAAAAGTTTATTGGTCGTAAAGTTAACTTTTCTTTTTAATAGCTATTTAAAAGGCTGATGTGACGTCGGTAGATTTGCTATACTTTTTTAAAACACGTGTAAATATTTATTGCGATGCAGGTAATCTAAAATGTCACGGCTATTAAAAATTTTCGTAAGTCTCTTTATGTATTATTAAAATGTTCACCTGATTTGTCTTATTCCGGCTACTAGGGCTAATATTAATAGTCATCTGTCCTGAAGAACTGATATTGCACAGGAATCAAGTACTAAGTACCCACATACCTGTGCTTGCACACATACTTGTTAATATATATACATTTCCTTATTCTAATATGACTCGTAGGTATAGTGGCTAGATGTAAAGCCGCAGACCCGGAGGTCCTGGGTTCAAATCCCAGGTCGGGCCAATAAAAAGTTATTGGGTTTTTCTGTCGGAAAATTCTCAGTAGCAACCCGGAGTATGGAAGTTGGAAGTGTGTACACCCCCGTGCCTCGGAAAGCACGTAAAGCCGTTGGTGCTGCGCCTGAAGTCTTTCTGGTCTTGTCAGATTGCGAACTATCGGATTATGAGAGTCAGGGAATTATTATTTTAATAATCCAATGCAACTAGACTGGTCAGATTAGTCTGTAAAGAAATCAGGCAGAGGCCCAACGGCTGAATTTGCTTTATGAGGTAGGGAAGTGTATGAGTATGTGAATAATAAAAAATCTATACATATAGTTTAAATGCGCAAGTAATATTGTCAGTCTGTTGCACTTTCACGGGTAAACCATGGAACCGATTTTCATAAAGTATGGTATTAAGTAAGTTTAAGCTCCAAGGCGAGATGGCGAAAGGTTAGAATGCGTGAATCTTAAATGACGGTGAAGGAAAACATCGTGAGGAAACCTTCATGTGTCTAATTTCACTGAAATTCTGCCACATGTGTATTCTACCAACCCGCATTGGAGCAGCGTGGTGGAATAAGCTCCAAAAACCTTTTCCTCAAAAGGGAGAAGAGGCCTTAGCCCAGCAGTGGGACATTCACAGGCTGTTACTAAGCTCTAAGGAAGGATGTTTTTATAAACAATTTACACGTGTACGGACATTTTATCGTTTATTAAATAAAACATATATATTTTATCGCTTCATATTAAACATAATTCACATTCGTATTCCATAACGAATGTATCAAACAAAATATATCATGACGAACATGGGCTGTTACGCTTTTACTATAATCAAGAAAAAAAAATTTGAAATGTGGCGTTCATAATTTGCTTAAATTTGCATGAAGTAAATCAGTAACGCTACTTACGTACGTCACTGCTTACCGACTTAATTACTAAAACGCACACACATACATTTCAACTAGCATCATATTATATTAACATAATTATATAATTCCTCTGTACAATAAACTATTCCTACGCGGCTGTACCGATCGTGATTCCTGAATGGTTTAGATTGGACTTGGCTGGTGGCGCTGCGATCAGGTTCTAGTTTATAAAAAAAAATAAAAATTTAAATAATTAAGTTCTTATTTCAACCGCAGGAAGTCGATAGTGACTGCCAGTATATTATTATATATTCAATTGTTGGAAAAAATGCTATCTTCTTCTTTCGAATGTAAAATCAATTACGACAGAATGTGACAAGTTTAACCTAACAACACCCGTTAAATAACGTTTAAAAGTACGTTGATAAGCAAGGCCGAAAATACATAATGGGTAATGGCTTAAAATGAAACTTATTATTTTCATGTGATATTTTGTACAGTTATATTTTTTTATTAATGCATGGTAGGTATATTTTTTTAATAATGTTTTTATTATGTAAAATACATAAAATGAAAGCTTAATGTTTCATGTGACTTGATTAATCGTATAAACTGAAAACTATAAATAACCGTTCAAAATAAAATATGAAAAGTTAGAAAAACAATTTAATTATAATAAATCTAAGACACTATATAGACAGTGGCTCAAACCCCATCGCCTAACTTTGACATCAATTCCATGTATACAAAGAAATGTGTGTCCATGTGTACAAAGAAATTTGGCAATTGCTTTCCTTTCCGACTGTACTGACCGTCGTCGTGTTTCGACTCTACTATCACTTACCATCGGGCCTTGCCGGCAAATATAAAAAAATGAGATTGTGAAATGTTCCTTATAAATCTCTGTAGTTTTTTTTCATTAATTAATTTGATATTGAATATTATAGCCTAGATATTATTTGAAGAAGTTGGCGAGACCCAACTGGATGTGGAAGGCGGAGAACCGAGCTTAAGCGCACCTTGGGAGAGGCCTATAATCCAAGCGGAAGATGTATATCTGACGATAATAGCCTGGATTGCTTTTTAAATATATAAGAATGGAGCATATTTAGTTTGTAACGATAATTTCGAGGAAATAATTGATGCAGTTCTTGTAGCCATAAAATGTAGTCGAGCTTACCATCGACTAATTTGTATGAAAAACATGATTAATGTAAAAATATTTGGTCAAACACCCACATAGTATATAATATTACTTATTATATTACATATCATTTGGACATACCATTTTTCATATCTAAACGATTGGAGGTTGATAGTCTTAAATACTTCATTTCAAATCAAAGTATAATATACAGGGTGACTGGTGAATTAGTATCAATACTTAAGGACGTGATATTTGACGACCATATATGACCAAAAAAAAAATACATATAACATAAATATTAATAAACTTCTAAGTAAAGTTAACCAAAAGTTATGTAATTAATTACGCGTCATGTGGACACCCTAGCTGCGCTGACGACACAACACAGTTAGGTACATTTAGTTATCGCGCGGTACTTTACCTACGTCCAAACGCCGCCGCGTGTTAACAGGGTAGCAGGCTACCTTTGATAAACAAGCATGATCCAATCCCCCTTCATACTTTAAACCTGGCTTAGAACAGGCAAAAATACCAAAATATTTCACTCGTTTAAGCAACAAATTTGTTGACTAGGTAAATGATATGAACTTGGGACAAAAATTAACTGTTTACCTATCTTGGTATTTCCGGCGTATTTAAAAATGGAATCATACTTATTTACAACGATTGTCAATCATTTAACTACCTATTTACCTACATAATTACACTAACCTTAACAAATGTTCAAAGTGAGCTCCTGCTCGTGTGATACACAGTTCGGCACGTTACGCATATTACGCATATTGTCTTTCACACGCTTTAACACGAATGGGTCACTTTACTACTCACAGTATTCTGCATTTGTGTATTGATAAGCCATACCTAATTACTAATGACGGGTCACACTCACACACGAAAGATTAGGTATACGCGTAAGATCGATCGCTAGGGGCGCGCGCGCGGGAAGATGGACGAACCTTACGGCGGCGCTCGCCCGACTAACTAGCCGCGGGGCAGGGGTTGCGGGTGGCAAACACCACGCCGCACGCGCCGCGGAAATATGTCCACACTTTATTTATTTAAAGTAAAATTTTTGTAAATTTGGTCAAAAATTAAGTACCTATTTTTTTTACATAATTCGAATGAGAATCATGTACCGATTATGCTCCTAAAATATTGATACTAATTCACCAGTCACCCTGTATATATCATACTGGTGGTAGAGCTTTGTGCAAGCTCGTCTGGGTAGGTACCACCCACTCATCAGATATTCTACCGCAAAACAGCAGTACTTGGTATTGTTGTGTTCCGGTTTGAAGGGTGATTGAGCCAGTGTATTACAGGCACAAGGGACATAAAATCTTAGGTCCCAAGGTTGGTGGCGCATTGGCGATGTAAGCGATGGTTAACATTTCTTACAGTACCAATGTCCAAGGGCGTTTGGTGACCACTTACCATCAGGTGGCCCATATGCTCGTCCGCCTTCCTGTTCTATAAAAAAAAAATTCAAATCTTAACCACCCCTTTTTTATTTTAATATCTATATTTAATCTTGGATAGAGTAAACAGACTTGTTGTATATATGTAGCTCTTTCGACGAATAAATTATTAAATAATAATACCTATTTCACCACTGAATTTTCATTTGCTTAATTTGTGTATAGATGAATTATCTCGTGTTTGACGGTGAAGGAAAACTTCGTGATGAAACCTGCATGCGTCTAAAATCACTGTAATTCTATCACATGTGTATTACACCAACCCGCATTGGAGCAGCGTGGTGGAATAAGCTCTAAACCTTCTCTTCAAAAAGGGAGAGGAGGCCTTAGCCCAGCAATGGGACATACACAGGCTTATACTTACTTTTTTTACCTATTTCATTATATAATCATATAATCAGAAAAGATACATATATTCGTGTGTACGTATGCCAGTGTATTTAAGTCATATAACTGTGTAAGTGTTTGTATTGATTATACGTATCAGGATTTCTTAAAAATACGTTTATATATTATGAGCTCCAAAACTGCATTACAAGTTGATAAATATAGTCGTATTTTTATCGTAAGCCATTAATGGGAAGTATGTACCCTCGGCAGAACCAGGCATAATAAGGCATATTTTTAATAGGTAGTTATTCAAAATTACACATGAAAAGAAGCTGGCCACACTCGAATCACAAAAATAAATATATTTCAAATTGATAAAATATTGTATGAAGGCCCCGGCGAGATTCGAACTCGCGATCTCCTGTTTACTAGACAGGCGCTTTAACCAACTAAGCCACGGCGCCGATGTCTATTTCCTTTAAATTATTATACTACAAGAGCATTTTTTTTATTGGCTATAAAATCAAAGGAAGTCTTAAAAGACCGTGAAGGAAAATATTGTAATATTGCATGGCGGATGAAAATCTGCTACGATTATCCACCAAATCGCATTAGAGCTTGTGGTATCCACCATGTGGTGCTCTAATGCTCTAAGCTCCAAATCTCCTCAAAAAGGCGAGGAGCCCAGCAGTGAGCTATTTATAGGTTGTTTTTTTTTTTAATTTAATTTTTTTTTTTCAGAACTCAGACTCCTAATTAACTTAAGGGGTGGTTTGGAGAGCTGTATTGGCTTTTTGGAGAAGATTAGAAAATAAGTTTTTTTTTTATAAAACAGGTAGATCACCGTAGTTGGGCCACTAATGGTAAGTGGTCACCGTTTTCCATAGACATTGGCGCTGTTAGATATATAAGGCATTTCTTATATCGGTAATGCGCCACCAACGTTTGGAATTAAGATGTTATTTCTCTTATGTCTGTCGTTACACTGGCTCACTCAAGTTCACTCCACGTTATGCAAAATCAAAAAAAAAAGTTTTCATAATTAGTATTTTTTTATAATTACCGTTTTCAAATGCCCTTGTAGTATAATAATTTAAAGGAAATAGACATCGGCGCCGTGGCTTAGTTGGTTAAAGCGCCTGTCTAGTAAACAGGAGATCGAGAGTTCGAATCTCGCCGGGGCCTTGATATTATATTTTATTAAAATAAATGTCAATGTTGTTACTATCCAATTGGAGAGTAATTATCATTTTCTTTATTATTTTTTGGGGAAAGCAGTCAAAAAATACACACAAAATAAAATCTGCCGGATAATTTTATTGACCTTCCCTTTAGGCCTAAATGAAGTGAAAGAGGTTAGCAATTCTGCTTTATATTATTGTTTCTCGTGTGAACATTCTTCGATATCTGAAACAATTTAGAATTTTTAAAGATATCTTAAAATAAAATAAAATGTGCAATACGGTTAGAAAACTATTTCAATTGTTACAAATTTCATATGTTTGTTGATTTTGATTCGCTTTATTTGATTTGATTTTTTAATGACCTTTGACATGTCTAAGAGACCGAAACCTTTCTTAATGAATCTTATAATTTCATGTTTTATGTGTAAATAAATAAAATCAATCCCGGATTTATACCTAGGCCTACAAGGAACCGGCCTAGGAGCTCAGCCAGTCGAGGGACTCACTCAGACAAAATTAATATAATTTTACCCTAACCGCTTGAAGGAAAACATTGCGAGGGAACCTGCATGTGTCTAATTTCAATGAAGTTCTTCCACATGTGTATACAGCAACCTGCATTAGAGCAACTTTATCGAATAAGCTCCAAAACTTCTCTTCAAAGGGAGAGGAGGCCGTAGCTCAGCTTTTGGACAAGTTGGTGTTTATTTTTTCGAAAAAAAAAATTACAAAGTATTTTTACTTATGGCAAGTGTGTACCTCAAATGTGAAGGCAAAATACTGTTATAGAACGATTTGCTTACGCTGGTTATTTGAGAAATAAATTAACATCATTAGTATCTGTATGATTTCGTATCTAATAAAAACAAAACGGATAACTTTTGAAGATTACTCTTTGTCAAACTGTATTTTCTTATCTGTAAAAGAAATTTTGTCTTAAAAACGGCTTAATATATTAAGATGAAAATATTATCGTTTAATAATACCCATATACTTACATTGCTGCCCACAACCTATTCGAGGAGAATTTCCTTTGTATAATGTGTTTCCAAATTCAAATTAGTTTTAATTCAATGTATTGTAAGCCGAGATGGCCCAATGGTAAGAACGCGTGAATCTTAACCGATGATCGTGGGTTCAAACCCGGGCAAGCACCACTGAAGTTTTTCATGTGCTTAACTTGTGATTATAATTCATCTCGTGCTTTTCGGTGAAGGAAAACATCGTGAGGAAACCTGCATGTGTCTAATTTCACTGAAATTCTACCACATGTGTATTCCACCAATCTGCATTGGAGCAGCGTGGTGGAATAAGCTCCAAAGCCTTCTCCTCAAAAAGGGAGAAGAGGCCTTAGCCCAGCAGTGGGACATTTACAGGCTGTTACCGAACAGTATTTACTTATATGTATATATTTTATTATATATATGTATATATTGTACATATTTTTTAAATAAGCAGGCAGACTGGCAAATGTGGAAATTTTTTTTCGATCACTAGCCGTGATCTAGATCATTATGAAATTTTGCATAGACTTTAGAATATGATATGATTTAATATAGAATATGATATAGGTTACATAATACCTGCATACACAGGTGAACCTGTGAACGGAAACGAATTGACTAATAAAAAACACGCGATAACAGTAATCAGATTCATGATAGATTGCATTTATAATATTTATTTAAAAATTTACATTAAATAATATACATTTATACTTATTATGAATAGTTCACTGTGTTATCATCGCGTGATGTTCTGACGTAGAGCTTTTGCGTTATATTTACTGATACGTCTTAAAAATGTTAATATTTTCACGTCACGAATGTTATTCATTATAATGTTTTTTTTTTTATTTACAGAACATTTTAGCTTTAAGCCAGTTATCAATAGTGATAAATGCTTGAGAGCAAAATTATCTTAGGTACATATGTGTAATTAATTAGACTCGAAATAATTAAGATACAATCTTGTTTTTGACGCCGTGTTTAAAAAAAGAATGGTTGCTGGGGAAATTTATTATTTATATTGGCAAGAAAATATTGTTTGCCTATTTGAGAAAATAATTCGCGTGTATTTATAAAATTCAATTCCATCACCATTTTACTTAAACGGAGCCCAAGTCACCTGTGGCGAAACCTGGGATTTTTATTTCGAGGTTATTACTTCATAACGGATTCTAATTAAGGAAAATTGATTATTAGGATTTTTTATAAAAATTAATATTTTTTGTTTTGAATAAAAGTGCAATTAGGTCATTCCATATTCTTTATAATGAATGTTTACAGCACACACATTCAAATACACAGACACGCAACACACACTCTAGCAATCAAGGTTTGGATTAATTTGAAGTAAGAAAATTAGCCTTAATTTTGTTTTGTAATATTTTTTATAATTAATTGTATTTGTATTGAGAAGGCAATGACCTCTGGTGCACGGTTAACACTAAGTCAGAAGCCAGGGCAGCACTATTGTAATATGTAACGAATGGTTTGTAATAAAGTATTATTAGCTTCAATTCGGAGTTATTTATTCCGAAATTACTAAATAGTAACGAACAAAAAAAAAAACAGTTTTTTGAAGTCTCTTAGGTATCAAGTGAGACAGTAAATTTTTTTTTATAGAAAAGCATACGGGCCACCTGATGGTAAGTGGTCACCAAACGCCCTTAGACATTGGCACTGTAAGAAATGTTAACAATCGCTTATATCGGCAATGCGCCACCATCCTTGGGACCTAAGATTTTATTTCCCTTGTGCCTGTAATTACACTGGCTCACTCACCCTTCCAACCGGAACACAACAATACCAAGTACTGCTGTTTTGCGGTAGAATATCTGATGAGTGGGTGGAGCTTGCACAAAGTCCTACCACCACCATTGATGACATAGAACTTATTTATAAGAATTTCTAGAGATTTCTTGCAATTCAATGAGCGTGACCGACGATATCAATACTTAATTTCAATATTAAGCTAAAATATATTTCCTTAGAGACAGTTTACGCAGTTTAAGTCACGAAATGGGTAAAGTATACCCAGAAATTTATTACCATTATTCGCGATACATGTGTGTGTATATGTCAATTACAGTTGAATACATGATATATAATTTCAGGAACTGAAGTCATCGCTACCTATTATATTACAGCTCAGTTACATCCGGGGTCCGCTTGATTCATCTGGTCAGTACCAGACTGATAAGCATCACACAACACATGTATGAAAATATGTTCCTGTAATATATACCGCCTCATACTGTTTATTTATTATATTAATATTTTTAATTATTTATATATTTGACCGAATTAAATTAGTACAGATAATATAATATATTATGTGTAATTTTTTTAAAGTTTAATTATAATATTTTTATATTGAATATTTACATAACTGTATAAATTTCACACGGGAAAGATAAATATTTCATTATATTATTTAATAAAAGGTGATCTTCTTCATCGTGGGAGATATTTTGCTCATCCAAACACAGGTCCGAGGCACTAGTTTTGACAAATACCTTCCAAACTCCGGGCGACTCTACAATTTCTTGACAGAAGAAAAAAGATTCGTTTGACCTGGCGTTTGACCTCAGGATCTCGACGTCTGAAGCCTCATGAGCTAACCATTAAATCAACGAGACAGTCAATTACACAGAAACATTACCACGTGAACAGAACATGTCATATAACATCGGGATCAAACGAATACTTATAGTCTATTGTATGCTATTCATTAAATCTGATGCAATGGGTGACTATTTCATTGCGGATCAATTTATTTTTAAAAACTTCCACGATATTTTTAATTTTATTGCATTGTTAAATGGCTAGTCTTATTTCGCAATATATCATCGTTTATTTCATTTGGTATTGAAGGTAAAATAATTGATTTACAATATTAAAAATATTAACATCGTAAATGGAAGACGTGATGGTCCAGTGGTAAGAACGCGTGAATCTTAATCGATGATCGTGGGTTCTCAAACCCGGGCAAGCACAACTGAATTTTAATGTGCTTAATTTGTGATTATAATTCATCTCGTGTTTTACGGTGAAGGAAAACATCGTGAGGAAACCTGCATGTGTCTAATTTCACTGAAATTCTGCCACATGTGTATTCCACCAACCCGCATTGGAGCAGCGTGGTGGAATAAGCTCCAAACCTTCTCCTTAAAAAGAGGAGAGGAGGCCTTTAGCCCAGCAGTGGGAAATTCACAGGCTGTTACGGAAAATGGAAGACATATAAATGTTTTTACTTTAGTACATACAGAAATATGAATTATAATAATAACGTTATCAACATCGTAACGAATTTGTATTAAGCTAAGTTAATAAAAGTTTTTGCTAAAGCCTTGGAATTCGTTTGATATAATTCTAATATAATATTTAAAGACACCCTCGTTTAAACTATCTTCTTACTGAATACCATCAAAATCGGTGACCGATTTATATTAACAGCTGTTCCGCGTGGTTTTAAAGCTACAGCTCCTTAGTGCACGATGCAGGCCGTACCTATCATAAGTCATTAATGGGCTGTAACTTCTACAAAAAAAAAAAACATTTTTATTATTATAATTATTCATTTTATGTGTGCCACGTTTGGAATTGGAATATCATTGTGGAATTCTCTAGCATTAGGACACGTTGCTACTTATTGTTCCATTTAAAATTTAATATTCATTACATATTATGTCATCGAGCATTTGTTTCGATCGTTGTACTTTATTGTTTGAACATCACGTGTTCGTTCTCGTGTTTTCGTGTGCAAGTCACTTAGAACAATAAAGATTTCATTAATTGCCACACAAACGTAATAATAATTTACAAGTTAAAACGGAGTTGTGTAAAGTTTAAGAAATTTCCATTAAATGTAATGAATTTTTGAACTGCATTCAGTTTGATAGAAATTTAGTTTATGGTCAGTTATAAATAATTATATATTACAACCATTATATATTATTTATTATAACATAACAACCACAACATAATTTTTATGAAGTTAAAGTTGTTGCGAGCGCGTGTTGACAGCAAAAAGTTGCTAATTTTTTACTATGAAGACACACGTGTCAAAGTATATTTTCTTACAATCCAGAAGTAAAAACGACTTTTAAAAAGAATACATAAATAAGTATTCGACTTTATAATAAAAAATACACAAATAACAAACAAAACAATCATTAATTACTTTAAATGCTAACAAAACCAACTAAAAATGACAATTCAAGTAATTGTATGTTCGAAGCACTCAAATTTCGCGCCCAAATGTGATATTCTTCTTCTATGACGCACTTTTATTTTTTTTAACTATATTTCGGCAAAAGGAACTGATACATTCGGTCGAAGATTGTTAACAATATATATTCTTTTTTCTCTTGTCTGTGTATCTAAGCTATTTGAGCGCTATATTTTATATTCTGCCAATATCACTTATAAAATAGATGACACATATGATATGAGATTATTCGGTTTTAAATTTTGAATCGTTTAATGATGTGTGAAAACTGTTTAATTCTACAGTAGATATCTAGACAAAGTATATTTGCTATCATAACATGTCAAACGTCACGAACGTTTTTTTTTTTAATATGATTTCCGCCTTTTTACACACATATTATAAGATTTTAATTTTTAACTATATTACTGCTCTTTTAACAGATTATAACTTAGTAAAATTAACTATTAAAAAAATATTGAAGTGAAATGATTGTGTCGACTTAAGAGATATCATATAAATTTAAATAAAATATTCTTAAGGGTGGCAGTTGATTTTTATAATGTTTAAAAAATGTTAGAAATAATACGATTTTATTTATTTTCTTATTACGCACTAATTTTTCAGTAGGGCGAACCTTGACCTGTGATATGCGTCGCTATGGACACTGTGACATCAAACAACTTTACAAATTTCGAACAAACATATATATCTACGTCTAACTGGCTACCTAGGCTCATACGAGTGAAAAGATATTTCTTTCGTTAAAAGATATTTCTAGTCACTGTGTTACTTCCATCTAAGCCAAACTACTTTGTTTGTATGTTTCATCAAAACACGTACAGAAGAATAATATGTATAAAGATTATGTAAGTAAGTACTGAAAAATGTATCTGTACTCAATGAATGAGACAGGGCGTCTCTTTTTTTTTTTTTGAACGAAGATTTCAAAGGCCCTTTACAAGATATATTTTTGTGTTAGAGAACACTTATGGTGAGAAAGTTTATAACATCGCATTAAGACCCACGACCTATATATTATATATACCGTAACAGCCTGTAAATGTCCCACTGCTGGGCTAAAGGCCTCCTCTCCCTTTTTGAGGAGAAGGTTTGGAGCTTATTCCACCACGCTGCTCCAATGTGGGTTGGTGGAATACACATGTGGCAGAATTTCAGTGAAAATTCTTTTTCCTTCACCGAAAAGCACGAGATGAATTATAATCACAAATTAAGCACATGAAAATTCACCGGCTGCTTGCCCGGGTTTGAACCAACGATCATCGGTTAAGATTCACGCGTTCTTAGCGCTGGGCCATCTCGGCTCTTTTACGGATTATATATACGGCCTTACTTAAAAACGTAAAGCGCGTGATTATTTAAACAATGCTGTGTCTTCTTCTTTCTTATGTCAAATCAATAATGTCAGAAAGAGCGAAATCAGTTTTTAACTAAACAGCCGCTAAGTAACGTTTTTGTATATATAGTTAATAATTTCCAACTTGGTCAGTTACTACTATTAAGAGGTTATGACTTCTATTAAGGAAAATTATCCAAAGCGTAATGCTCTGTAATTATTGTTATACAATTATTATAAAACGATTAAAAACGCTTCTTTAAATTAAACTTTTAATTGGAATAACAATCATTTTTTAAATTTGGAATCATTTTATAATAAAGTATCTAAATCGATATATTTAATGTACGGGGAATCCTAGCTTATCATTATTTAATGTAGTCATGTCCTAGATTGATAGTGGGTCAGCCCTTGACCCGAGTTATCGGTCACCATGGTCGCTTTGCCACAACAATATTGTGCTGTAAGAAATCACAACAAACCGAGACTTGATGAGTTATTATTACAAAAAAAAAGTAATAGTATTATGTTATCACAGTACACATTACTGGTGGTAGAGCTTTGTGCAAGCTCGTCTGGGTGACCACCCACTCATCAGATATTTCTACCGCATTAAAGCAGCAGTACTTGGTATTGTTGTGTTCCGGTTTGAAGGATGAGTGAGCCAGTGTAATTACAGGCACAAGGGACATAAAATCTTAGGTCCCAAGGTTGGTGGCGCATTGGCGATGTAAGCGATGGTTAACATTTCTCACAGTGCCAATGTCTAAGAGCGTTTGGTGACCACTTACCATCAGGTGGCCCATATGCTCGTCCGCCTTCCTGTTCTATAAAAAAAAAGCTTTATCTATCTATCTTTTAAAATATATCTATTCCAGATGCGCTTGTTTCTGTATTCATTCTCAGTAGAGAGTTGCCAACTTCGTAGTATATTTTGTAGTTCACAAAAGTATTCGCAAACACAGGTGCACTCTCTATCCCCTCGTATATTACGATAGGAAGGGAATCCGACACGACCGAAGTTTGGGTGCAGGATCAATGATATTTTGTGCAGAGGGATATAAATAGGAGGATAAGGAGATAAAACGTGTTGTCAGTTATTGATTGTACAATATTAAAAAGTAAAGTAAATGTAAATGTTTCACTGCTCGGCTAAGCCCTATTTTTCTTTAGAGAAAAAGATTTGGAGTTATATTTGTTTATATTTTATTTATTATGTAAACAAATATAACGAGTTAAATAAAATTGCTTGCATATGCAGATAAATAAACATATTTATTTATTTATTTAGATCTCCAACAGTTGTACATAACATACTAACTATGTACAATCGATTACAGGAGAACGCACCATTCATAAGCACAATTACAAAATATACAAATCCAAACTAAAATAAAAATATTTAAATAAAGAATTAAAAAAAAAACAGAAACAAAAGGTAAAGTAACTAATTAAATGTTTAAACAAATTAATATTATATAAAAAACATATTATGCTAATATGCTACTTAATTCGTTTTTAAATTTTCTTTTGCTAGAATTAAAGAAAATCAAGCTTAGGAGATATGCATATGCATTTAGGAGTATATTTAATTTAAACCGTATCATTACCGTATTTTATTGAGCAAAATTCATTTTTTTAAACTATCAATTCACTGCGGTATAAAGATAAACATAAACATAAATGGAATTAAAAAAATTAATATTTAAATAGTCTATTGACATATCAAATTATATACATTTTTTAAATGTAATATTTTCATCCCCTTATAAAAACAAGAGTGCTTTGTATAAATACTATTTCATTAAGGATTCATTCAAATACACTCTATACCTAGTTTTAAATACATATATCACAAGTGAGATGCACTACTAAACGAAGTCGGTGGAATGCATCTGCGGTTCATTGAACTGTGAGCTAGGGAGAGAGGAAAATTCTATTGTTGCCACCCTCTTGTTTTGTATCTACCCCTCTAATGCGTTGCGTAATTAAAAAGGAAAATCGTGATTCGTTTGTACGAATAGCACGTTTTTTTATTTAGTGACGTGTGTATTTAAATGATGAAAATGCTTTTGTTTTCATGTTCTTTGCAAGTATATTATGTTTTAGTAAATAAAAATTATTTACTTTTATAGTGAGAGCCGAGATGGCCCAGTGGTAAGAACGCGTGAATCTTAACCGATGATCGTGGGTTCAAACCCGGGCAAGCACCACTGAATTTTCATGTGCTTAATTTGTGATTATAAATCATCTCGTGCTTAACGGTGAAGGAAAACATCGTGAGGAAACCTGCATGTGTCTAATTTCACTAAAATTCTGCCACATGTGTATTCCACCAACCCGCAATGGAGCAGCGTGGTGGAACAAGCTCCAAACCTTCTCCTCAAAAAAAAAGGGAGAGGAGGCTTTTAGCCCAGCAGTGGGACATTTTCAGGCTGTTACGGAGTTACGGAGTAAAAAACGAATCGACGTTGTGTGGTTTCCATTCGCTTAAGCAGTATATAGTAACGGTTCTAATTATAAACGTTGTTAAAATAAATTAATAATAACAAAAAAAAGAGAAATCTGTGTTTAACTGAACAGCAGCTAAGCAACATTTATAAGTGAAGCCGTAACTGCTTCTAAAATGACTGTCCGTTCGAAATTTGAAATTATTAGATTTATATAAATGCACGCTATTTGAGCGTAAAATATTCTGCCAATGTCACTTATAAAATCGATGACATAAATGATATGAGATTACTTGGTTTCAAATTTGGAATCGTTTAATGATGAATGAAAACTATGTAACTCTACAGTAAAATTCTTATTCTATATTTTGTTTTAATTGTCTATGTTTATTTGACTTCACCTGAAAAAAGGCAAAGGTCTGAAATCCCACAGCCTTGGAATAATCAAAATATTCTTTGCAGAAACGGATAGTATATTTCCACTACATATATATAGGTCTGCTGCTGCTCAGTCTTGCGTCACAGACTTCTAAGGAACTCATATATTGCGTCTTTCAGCTTTAAATCAAAATAAAATAATCATCAATCACATCTAAATAAAATAAATCTTCATTATACGTTCGGAAAAGGGGAACGAACTGATAGTTGTCCAAGGATAAGCTAAGCGGATGTGTGTATTGGGTTTTCGTAGCCCCTACTACTGTTTCAAGGGATATATCGATTATATAATAATTTTCTTATAATACATTAGAATAGATTTCTTAAAAATTAAAAATATGTGTTTATAAAACTATTTTTTGAATTGGTTCTTAAATTATCCATGTCAAGAAGGAGATATCTAAAGTTATTCACGACTCCAGGGTTAATGTTATTAACTAACGATTTTGAAATTGACTGATGGGTATTTTTACAAGTTTTGGCATTAAGCCAAAACAAAAATATTAAAATTTCCTTTTTCGAATTAATTGTATTAAGAAGTTCATTTATATCTATGGATTATATTTTTCTGTTATAATATTTAATTGCAATTCGCTCAAAAACTCCGGGCCGTTGTATATACTTGATAAAGTGACTGGAAAATATTTTCTCAAAATCTTATGAAATCAAAAAAAAATCTTTTAATCAAATAAAATATTGAAATATATATTAAGTTTCACATGGAAATCGACCAATCTTAAATCGATAACAGACAGTAGCAATTGCAAATAAAACCCGTGCCCACTTTACTTTCCGCTTGCGTCAAACTCTTATTTCTGTTCATGTAATTCGTGTAATGTAACCTACTTGCTGAAAATCAACCGGGTTACAGCTGTTTTGTTTCTAATGTTAACGTAATATAACCCTCGTTAAAGACCTACGTGCGTGGGTGTATTCATTTGTTTCTGGTTACGGATTTGACAGAATAATATCGATACATTTTTTAACCGGCCCATTGTAGCTCATGGCCACGGTTCACACATATTCTGCCCCAAAGCTGAACTGACTAAATGAATGAGTGCGATGATTTAATGACAACAAAAAAAATTGGACGAATAACAACCTTCAGTTGTAATTTTATTGAAAATGTTCACGTTTAAAATAAAGTTTTTGTTTTTAAATAAAATCACTCCATTTTATTTATTGGCCTAAGACCAAATTTAAAAAGTAAAGGAACGAAAAAAAAAACATAATTATAATCTTTGCAAACAATGGCTGTTAAAAATAAACCGGTCGGAAGCACAACCGATAAGGATACATTATTTGTATAACAATACCATATGTTTGTCTGAATACGTTGTATGTAAATAGTTTTCATTGTTATACTAAAATAGATAAGTAGGAAAACTTTATACCATAGCAAGTCTATTGAGAGTTACCTCTACGACATTCCATCACCGGAAATAACAATCATAATAGTGTTGGCTTAACATAATTAATCTATTGAATAAAAAAAACGCCTTCAATTACATAACAGATTATAATTCGTAATTAATCGATCGTTGTATTTTGTTCGAAATACACTTTCCAGATAATAAACTAACGCCAAATTAAGAAAAAAAATGTTGCATTGCTATATACATTTATATAGTTTTCATATATGTTTTAATAATTATTTTAAATTACTATATTTGAACTTAAGTATTTGATTTGTATCCCTGTGAATGAAACGGAAATATATTGTTGTTGCTGTCTGCGTTATTTCGCTAATGAATTAATACTTGCTTGGAATACTATAGAAGTTTCTAGCGCGGCGCTAAATCAATTTAGTTATACTAGTATACCTTGTGGATTTGTCTAAAATGACGGCAACTTAATTTTAATTTATAACAATTTTATTTTAATGATTTTACCTATTGGTCATGTGAATATAAATATAAAATTCTAGAAACTTTTTAAATATTTTTGTTACATTTTTTTTGTACATAAGCACTTTTTTGACATAAGTAATATCAACAAAAAAATAATAATTAACAACTCATTATTTCCGATTTCTTTTTTTTTTTATGAGCAATGAACAAACGTATTCACCTTCAGTGTTTATGTTAGAGAGTAGTTACAGAGAATTTTCTGACCGTTGTTTCTAGTATAATCGAATGAATGGCATGGTAATAAAATACCTTTCAGAGTATTGTGGAAATGTATATGAATGGACCCACCATACGTTATTTTTATTGAATGGCGTTTTTAAACGCGATATATTAACTTTGTGTCTTATCTTTATAGTTGCTACATTAGTGTAACATATGTTGTACCCTACTCTTTCAGACGACCTAGAGGTAGAGGAATTCCAACGACCGCTAATATTGATATAAATAATAAATATCGTTTTTGTAACAAAATATAAACTGACTTCAAAAATCTTGCACTTTTGATATTTAATAAGACTGACTGAAATTTAATAAGTTTATAAAGGCAATTCATGAAATTATAGTTATTTAAATATTTACACTAACGATAAGTAAAATTAAAATTAAAAGTTAAAATCACTTTGTTTTAATATTATATAATTTTGTAGTTAAATACCGCAAAACAGCAGTACTTGCTATTGTTGTACAAGCACAAGGGGCATAAAATCTTAGGTCCCAAGGTTGGTGGCGCATTGGCTATGTAAGCGATGGCTGACATTTCTTACAATGCCAATGTCTAAGGGCCCACTTACAATCAAGTGGCCTATATGCTCGTTTCCTTCCTATTCTAAAAAAAAAGTAAAATCAATGTTCGTGTACATAAATATGGCGTGAAGCGTGCTACTAAGTATTCAATTATTTTTCGATATTTAAAAAAAAACCTGCGTTATAATGAAGTTCGAAAACAAGATGAATTGGTAGTTAGTAATTTATCAAGGCATAAATTATGATAATATAATTATTACATACGATGAGATATACCAATAATATAATCTTAGTAAACAAATATGGTGTATGACGCACTTACATTTTTCATGACTTATAGTCATAATCTTTATTACAGTATTAGCCTTCCTAGAAATGATTTAATATGTTTCCTAATGTATGTATCTATACCATATTTTCTTTGAAATATATACTGCAATATGTTTTCTTCGAAATTTAAGCGTTTCGAGTACTTTTGTAGTTTTTTTTTTTCATTAAATCAATTTTACATAGGCAGAGTATCATAAATTCTTGCCATCTTGACTGTTATGTTTTATTGTTATTTATTTTTTAATTATTCTGCTTACTTTATATTTAAATTTTCATCGAAATAGTTATTTTTATTCTATTTTTGTTTTATAATAGTTGTAATATATTAGTTTACATTTGTATTAAACTGCGCGGTAACTTTCGTGGTTACTTTTTTTTGTATGTTGTCTTTCTTATGTCATTTGATGGTAAGAGGTACCACCCATAGACATCAGCGCTGTGATAAATATCAACTATCTCTTAAATCATTATCATCGCGACTGTGTAGTTGGACACTGGTGGTAGGGCTTTGTGCAAGCTCATCTGGGTAGGTACCATCCACTCATCAGATATTCTACCACAAAACAGCAGTACTTGGTATTGTTGTGTTCCGGTTAGAAGGGTGAGAGAGCCAGTGTAATTACAGGCACAAGGGACATAAAATCTTAGGTCCCAAGGTTGGTGGCGCATTGGCGATGTAAGCGATGGCTAACATTTCTTACAGTGCCAATGTCTAAGGGCGTTGGTGACCACTTACCATCAGGTGGCCCATATGCTCGTCCGCCTTCCTATTCTATATAAAAAAAAAAGTTACAAAGGCTTACTCACATTTCAATGGATTTCATTGTTTTTATAACCGGAAGCGAAAAAGGCAATCGTTAGAAGGATTATGACGAATTAGTTGACTTTTTAGATCACTCGTAACTGCGTACTATTGCGTACTTATTTGTAACTAGTTCCCGCCCGTTGCCGGGTGTGAGGTAGGGCAGGCGTTATTTACTATCAGCTATTTTCTATACCCCTAACAACGAGTATATAAAATTTCATGATCTTTGTTTGAGAAGTTAATACGTGAAAGCGTAATAAAAAACCAAGCAATAAACAAACTTACTATCGTTAGGATAATTTTATTAGCGTTTATAATATTATCTAAGATAACAATTACAAAAGCTATTATATTCACTGAATAGGGCGTGGACGTCAAGCCTTATTAATGGTAAAAAACGTCACCATTATTCAGAACAACCGTACCTTAGAGACTTGTTACCGTGAAATATGAAATTTAATCATGGAATATATATTTTTTAGAATCATAGACAATCGTTGTTTTTTTCCATACTTCTACCCAATGACAATATATGTTATCTACTACTGCTATTCATGTAAAATAACATAAACAGTGTATTTCAAGAAGACATTGCTTTTCATTTCTAATTAACATAACTATTTTTGCTTAGACCATCAATATAACGTTGAATTGCAAAATTACAATTAAGGATTATCAATAATTTTGCACCTTAATGTTAATCAACAAATTAAAAAAAAAATAACAGTGTTGCTCGCTTTAAAAACGTAACTATTTATATATATTTATATAGCAATAGATACGGAACTATTAGTTTACGCTGTAATAACCTTGTTCTCATATACCCGATATCACCTTGACATAGATTGATTGTAATAATTTAAAAGTTTCGTGGAACCGTTAAATAATTACAAGAAAATTCCTTGAAAATTATGATGGCTGTCTCGTTCTGTCACAATCGTGCGTATCCACATTGAACGTTTGAAAGATCGATTTAAATACATAATGCATCTGTATAAAATAACATTTTTTTCTAATGTTTTATTTTCATTTCTTCTTCATAAAACATAGTGTTTTTTTTGTATTTGTACTACAAACAAAATAAATTATTAATTAACATTCTATCTTCTTGAGGATTGGAGCTCTGTAGGCAAAATTTCACATGACACAGGCAATTTTCATTGACCAATGTGACCGTCAATTGTAAGCACAAATCAAGCATATGAATCATCAGTATGGTCCTGTGCTTAAACCAGACATTATCTGATAAATTTCCGATGTTCTAGCCATTGGAAAATCTCTAAGTTTAAAAATGAATATGTTAAAAATATTTAATTCATAATTAAGTGTTCCAATTTGAATCAAATCTGTGATAAAATAATGATAAGATACGTTTCAAACGGGGTTAATTACGATTGATTAGATGATCGAGAGTTATCACGATATCGATTTGTCATGTCCAAATATCATACATAAGATGCAGTTACGATGTGTCATGTGATCGTTTGGATGCTAGGGAACTGTAAATGACTTTTCATTAAGGGCCATTAATCATTAAGCCCATTTCATTAAGCCCAATGAAAAGTTTTTAATTTTTTTGTCAAGAAATTCTTTCTAGATGTCCGTATGTTAGTACTCCCGTGCCTCGGAAAACCTGTAAAGTCACTTATGTCCTGCGCTTGAATATTTTTTATTAAATATAGGCTTACGCTTTACGATACTCATGCCTGCTGGAAAGCAATAATTATGTGTAGGTCGTTGAACGCAAAAAAAAAAACATTTTAATAAGGTTTTATTAAAATAACATTACATATACGCTTAAATGGTTGTGTTTTTTATTGCAATCCAGTAAAAATCCAGTATTATCTAGTGAAGTGTAGTAGATCCCAGTTATTGATTGGTTGGCTTGGGTGGTACGTTGTGAATGATTCCAGCTGAATCATTCACCATGAAACGCGACAGCTATTAAAGACATGACTAATATGTCTGTAATATAAGTAGCGATGGCCGTAATTTCTGAAACTATTTATTATTAGTTTATGCCCGTAGTTTGCCAAGGCGTAGGGGGGGGGGGGAGTCGAAACAAGTGTACCTTATGTGATTGAAATTTACTACTTCTGTTGCGAACAATCTCTGTCCAGACTATAACTTAAAAAAAAAGAAAAAGAAAAGTTTATTTTAAAACGTAAATTCTAAGTGTAAATAAACAATATATTTATTATCTCTCTGATTACTGTAGTTATACTTATATTATACTCCAGATATTTACACATTGATTTTTAGATTATATAATTGTAATTGGTTTTTTGGTTTAGAAATTACATGCTCTTTGAATATTAGTCGACGGGGACCTTGTAACTTAACACGGATCGATTACCTAATAATGGACTAGCAATCCGGAACCAGATATTACAATAAAATTTTCCTTGTGTATTTGAATTCATTGTATAGTAATGTCACACAAACGCCGAGGTGGCCTAGTGGTTAGAACGCGTGATTCTTAACCAATGATCGTGAGTTCAAACCCGGGCAAGCACCACTGAATGTTCATGTGCTTTATTTGTGTTTATAATTCATCTCGTGCTTGACGGTGAAGGAAAACATCGTGAGGAAACTTGCCATGTCTAATTTCATTGAAATTGTGCCACATGTGTATCTACCAACCCGCATTGGAGCAGGAGGTGGAATATGCTCTAAACCTTCTCCTCAAAAGGGAGAGGAGCTTTAGCCCAGCTGTGGGACATTAACAGGCTGTTACTGTACTATATAGTAATGAAAATAAATTATTATAATGTTACTCATTCCCCAATACAAGATGATAAACTAGCATGTAGTTAGTATTTGATGATTTAAAGTCACGATATATGAATTTAATTGTATTTTTTTAACATGTTACTCGAAGGTATATGTTGGTTAACATACTGGTGACGAATTCTACTAATTCACGAGTATAACGAGTACGATACGTTCTCGATTCTATTCAGATCGAACTTCGAAAGAACCGCAACGAAATCGCTATGTTATTAAAATAATAAAACAGTTAAACTGCTACAATAACGTTTCGATTTGATTGCGATATATTTTTTTTTTATATATTTTCCGGGAGGGCAAATGACTCTACTCCACCTGATGTTAAGTGGTAGTAGAGTCCAAACGCGAGGACGGCCAGTACAGTCGGGAAGAAGATTCTGCACTAGCCGCCCTCGCCTTGCCGGCCCGCAAGATGCCTCTTCACGCCTCGTTTGAAGGAACCCAGGTCGTAAGAGGAGGGGAATACGTGAGCTGGTAAGGAATTCCATATTTAGGACGTGCGACAAAGAAAGGAGTTGCCAAATTAGTGACAAATTGTTAGTAGAATTGGTCTGATCTTCACGCACTTCTAGGTAGAGTGTATATTCCAAACTGGTAGTAGCAGTTTTAGGTGTTGGGAGATAAATTACCTTGTGTTTTATATTTATTCAAATCACATACAAATCATAATCAAGAATTTTCTCCGTAATTGTAAATAAAACGCAATAAGGATGAGTAATGATCTAAACGTAGCAAAGGAGTTGATTTTTTTTTTTAATCTGACATTACTCGCTGGCTGTGCGCCAAAGAGCCGTTTCTGCGAACTTTATGTTACTATGTATTTGTGTGGGTTTATAAATATCCCTTCGAATTGATAGCTACATAAATATTATTAGCTAACAATTGTTTGTTTATATATGCCCGTGTTATTGCTTAGATTGCGTAAACAATAAGACTCATAATTTTTGCGTAGTCTGTGATGTTATTCTTTTCCACCATTGTGAATATATTTCGTTTTTTTTTTTTAACTTAAATGTCGAATGCAGTATTTTATTCTTTCTTTAAATTTTATGACATTATAAGTTTAATTAAAATATTCGATAATTATTTTGTGTGTTGTTGTTACTTTAATATAGTTACGTCTTTAGTTTTATAGCATGATAATATAAATTGATAAATGATAACGTCAATGATAAATAGCTTTTAAATTAGACACGCAATCATTAATCTATCATTGGGTTTTCCTTTGAAGTTTAAACTTTGCCCAACGTCCCAATCATTTACAGGGCTGCTCTGCATTATTAATGTAAATATTATGAAATAATAATAATTTTAATTGAATGTTGAAACATTACATAAATTTAATAACATATACAGATACAAAACAAAATGTTCTATTGTTATTATTTTAAAATATATCATTTGTTTTCAATGTTTGTTCAAACAACAAGATACGCATAATGCAATTGTTAGGAAGTGGGCTAGCTCCGAAAATAACGCATTTAGAGCAAGGCTAACGTAATCGCTCCCAACACAACATTTACATAAGGCGTAAACATTGTCTTGTTTGTCCGTATGTTAATGTAAACATTACAACAGTAGTTCACAATTTGTTCGGGATTCATTGTTTGTGTCCTTTATAAAGTATTCTCTCACAGCTAAGTAAAATGAAATCCCACTATGGTTAATTTTTTAATTTAATCTTGTAAATGACCATTCTAAAGTTGGTAAAATTATATGTGAATTTAATATAATAATTATTTGATTTTAATATAATAAGGTGTTTTAGCTCTTCATGATGTAGAATGTTATTGAGAAAGGTCGTATGTAAAAATGTACTTTACAGGAGATTGATACAGTTTTCTTATGTTTTAACTGTATTATATGCATCTTTTTTAATCTACTATTTACAATTTAATTAATATAAACAATTGCAATGATTTTTCTCAGTTTTAAAATCGGATCTTAATATTAATACACACGTTCACGAGTGTCACATTTATTTTGCTAGTTTTCGCCCATGTCCGTGTCCACATTTGTTTTGTATGTGTTAGGTATAAAAAAGAAGCCTTGCAATTGAAGCTTGATTCTTACCAAATCATTAAAATCCGTTAACTGGTTTAGCCGTGAAAGAGTAACAAACTCGTTACTCTGATATTTATAATATTAGTATAGCTGTAAATTCTAAACACCTACCTTTCCTTTACGAGGGTTTGATGTTGACTGATTTTTGATTTTATAACTTTAATTTAGTTTTTTTTTTGTTTTGAGATATCTTTATTGACTCAGATGTTTTGAAAATGCCGTTGACGTTTGTCTTCCTTGAAGGTGTTATTGGCCTTGTTTATTAATTTTCGTAAATATGTATTATGGTTTGGACGTGTATTTGTATGTATGAGTATATGCAAATTATTTATTTATCTTATTCACACGTACTGCAAACGTTCTTTGACCTTCTTGTATCTATATACATATATTTATGTTTTGTGTTGTAAAATATGTTATATATAAATACACATAACAAGCATTACAGACTTTCTGACAGATTTCAGCCACGGCGGCCAATCAAGAGTGATTAGCTATAGGTGAACGCAAACACAGTTGTATTCTCTATTCTCTCACTCTCATAATCCGATGGGACACGAAATAATCCGATCGGACCGAGAGAGTTCGCAGGATCAACAGCTTTAGCTGCTGTAACGGAGTACTGGTCGTCTAGCAAGGTGAAGGTTTCTCTTCTCGCTTGTTCAAAGGGAGAAGGGAAATATTGGTATAATTAAATATTTTACTTATAATATATGCACGATTATAATATTTCATTTGATGTCATCTTTAATTGCATACTGAAATTGTCATTTTTT
Organism: Nymphalis urticae; assembly: GCA_905147175.2. NCBI lineage: Eukaryota > Metazoa > Arthropoda > Insecta > Lepidoptera > Nymphalidae > Nymphalis > Nymphalis urticae. The sequence continues at coordinate 1,839,923 of LR990004.1, read as the reverse complement.
ATAAAATAAATATATTTCTAAATACTTGTAAAGAATTACTATTTTTCTTTACTTTTTCTTTATAAGAGCCCAGTGGTTATGATGATCACTTGAGTCTTAACCGAAGATACGAGAAGATCGGGCTTAATAACGGGCAAGGACAACATAATGTTCATAATATGCTTAATTTGTGTTTATAATTCCTAAACGTCGGGAAAAAATCTAAACATGTCTGATAAAAATTCGTATTGGATCAACGTGATAGATAAAGGTCCAAACCACTTCAAAAAGAGTGTTTTAGCTCTGTAATCTGCGATTTAGCTCAAAGTGGAATTCTTTTATGTTTTAATAGTTGCACAGAAATCAGTATGAAGATTTATTCCTGTAATTAGCAGTTATTTCCAATCTACGCGTATAACATTTCAAGGAAAAACTTTTAATGTTTTCCTTATTATCTATCTTACGCAGATTGATTACAATTTATGATCATCCCGCTTGGAACAGTTCCATTGCTGCGGTCGATGGCTGTTTTACCATCACTATTTCGGTCACACTGGTGTAAATATACTGGATAATTTTGTAGGTAATAATAATAATAAGGTAAACTATGACTGTGATAATGTAACATACATATATGTTATATAATGATGCACGGTCGCTTGTTATATATTAAAATGTTACTATTAAAGCCCGGTTACTATTTTAAACGAAACGAATCGTTTTGTCTACGGGTAGTATTGTCTAAATGACGTTTACATTTTTTTTATTGAAACACTTTTTTTATTATAAAGTTGATATGTGGACGCGCAAATGAGCAACCTGATGGTAAATATTTAATACAGTAACTGCGGGCATTAGAGAACTTGATGTGTGATTTAACCTTTTATGATTGGCAATTATTACACTATTACTCGACTGACTGGCTCGGTTTGAGTGCCGAGTGTATACTCCAAGTAATATGCATTACTAATTTTGTTATACACATGTTTTGTACCAAATATTACTCATATATTTTATGTAGTATAAATTAACAAAGGCAACACACTAAAATCAACATTAACAAAACGGGTATTAGTATATTGGCATCAACGAGACGTATCCACTAATCGTTGAAAGATCTCTACTATTTCCTGCTATTGCCAAGAAATTCAACCGGAGCGATAACTCAAATGGTCTGTCGAGAGAGTCTGGATTTGACGACATTTTGGCACTTCGACAAACTTAAATCATCGATTCGAAACTTAATAATTTGTTATGCAGATGGCTCTGATAATTTATGAATAATATAATGTCTGATAATATCTGTGAAATATTCATTATTTCGTATGTCAATGGGTTACCGACTGTCAATGAATATGTTATGTGCCTTATGCCCATTTGAGTGGCAAATGGACATAAAGGTCTACCACAAAGTGAAATGTAAATGTAGTTAAGTGGACTATTTTTATATGTATATGATAAGCTACAAATATTTAATGATCTATCTAATTTATTTTGTTATTTATTGGGAGTACAGGGGGCCAATATAAATATTATATATTTATTCGGAACGGAACCGAACTGATATGATGTTATCATATATCGTTTTGTCAAAAACAAACTCGATCGTATTGATATAACGCATCCACGGCCTTTCCCGTGCTGTGATCCGCTCGTGGCTCGGCGGATCTATCCTCAGGGGGCGAAGGTAATCGCCACCCGTACTTCCCGCTACTGCGTACAGCAGCGCGAGGCGATCTCGGCTGCCGTCCTCCTCAGGGCCGTCTGAAATAGGACTCCGCCCACTAGTCTTGAAAGCACAGGGCGTTGGAGCTGTGTGGATAAATAACATCGATTATGCTGTAAGTACTATTTCAATTATTTGCATCATTATGACTGGGGAATAGTACAACATAAACATTGAAATGAAGGCAAACCCAGGTGTGGATAAAATAATTGATCTACGGTAATTGAACCCATGACAGTCAGCGTCGAATCTAGCTGTCGATTAAATAATTTGGTTAAGGGCATACGTCGATGTTTAGTTTGCGATTAGCGTTTGGGTCCCGGCTCCCGGGACGTCTCGTGTCTCGATGTCCCGGGACTTAAAAGAGAATTAAAAGTCCCGAGTGACGACAATTATCTCTGAGTGCTTGTTAAAATCGTATCATGATGTAATTGACAAAAGATGATAATATTTGTTTAATAGTTAGAATATTTCATAAATCGTAGTCATAAAAAATTGATGATTTCTTGATTAATTCTCACCCGGGTCAAACTTAACGACTTATAATTAATTTATTACGCTTTCTTTATAAATATAGATTTGCATTGTAAAAAATGGCATCTTGAGAATTGCTTTGAAGAATGCTTAAGATGTTGGAATTGATTTCATGTTGGTTTTGATTTCATGTTGTTTAGTTATTACTAAAATTGTTTTTTTTTCTCAACACAATTAAGCAAAAATGTTTATTGAAAAATTTCTCGACGTCTCGGGACGTCCTGGGACTTTGACTCTTGGATATTTCGATTGCTAAGACTTTGAAAATGTCGAGACTTTCGAAACTACTTTCAATACACTTGTATAATTTAGTTAAAGACAGATCCAGGGAGATCAAAGCGATCCTTACTACGTATCATCTGTGATCGGTGTCGAAGGACAGGCGGAACATGTGCCAGATAAAAATAGTCTTATATTGGTCGCAATTGGTTGGATTATAACGTTCAAATACTATGAATGATATATATTTATAAAAAATAAGGTATAATATTCAGAATAAGTATGTGAAATTACTTGTTTATTTAAGAAACGTATTTAAAATGTTTCTTTGTAGATATATATCGTGGGAATGTTGTCTTTTTTTTGCTATTACAAGTTCAAAAGTTTTTTTTTTTTTTAAATGTACAGGCTAGCGCTTGATTGTTATCACACTTGATGGAAAGTGAAGATACAGTCTAAGGTGCAGCGCACTGGCCTAGAAGGCCTATTCACTCTGGACTTGAAGGTACCCATGTTGTAAGTGGTGGGGAAAACGGAGGTCGGGAGGGTATTCCAGATCTTAGCGGTGAGTATCAGAAATACTACTACGAGTAATTTACTACGCGTAATCTACATCTGACCAGTTCACATATAACGAAACGTCTTGTTTATTAACACTGGTTAAATAATTACTAACACACCGACAAACATAGTGACATAATGTTAACATAACACATACAAGAAACACACTTTGAAATCATTTGTTACATCAATTTTACTTTCAAAGTTAATCAAAAAACCTAACCTAACCTTCTTTTTTTTCACGTAGTGAATACCTTCAAAGAGTTACCGGGGCCCATGGGGGTGGAACCGGGATTTGTGGGATTCTTAATCACTAAAACCACTGCGATGGCCGTCCTCAGCAGGGATCGGAGAGGCTGCGGGATCGTGTTGATATAACGCATCCGCGGTCTCTCCCGTGCGGAGCTCACGCTCGTGGCTCGGCGGAGCTCTCCTCAGTGCTAACCTAACCTAACACATGCTTTACATTTGCCTGCGTTACATTTCACATGAAAAACATTACTCATAGTTTTCGAAATATTCTTAAAAAACATAACCTTATGTAACTGATTGAATACTTACGGCCTTATTTACTAAATTATTATTAAAGGTTGATTAGCTGTTATTTAGATTACTCGTGTCATTGAATTCTCCCTTTCTGCCATTATTGATGTGACATTCGAACGAAGAAGACTAGCATTGCTTAACTAAATCAAAGAAAAATCTAGATATCTACTGTAGAATTACGCAGTTTTCACTCATCATCATCCATCGTAGCGTAGATAAAGGAGAGAAAAAAGAAAAAAAAAATGCTTAACTAATCACCCGTCTAAACTCTACCATGTTTAATCTCATTTGAGAAACATAAAGGAAACCTAATTGACAACCGTTGGATTTTATCCAAAATTTTTACAAATAATATCAAGTAGCTTTCATCACATCATTCAAAACTTTTTATTTTAAAGTCTTTGCTGTATTTTTTTTACTTCCTCAAAACATTTGTCATTAACTTTTTTTTTAAATATAATTTACTAGCTGACCCGGTGAACTTTGTTCCACCTTAAAGGCAATATCACATTATTTTAATTTTTAACTTAGGGTAATTGTAAATAAAAAAGATATAATTATTCAATTATTCTTTATTTGCCATTTATTTTAGCACCTTGTGATAAACGATATTTTTTGTTTTTTCATTAGGCGCGAAAACAAATAACGCGGAAGGTCTTCCGACACGTGAACATGCCACATATAATTGGCCATGGGAAAAACATGGGTGTTCGAGATTAAGACCACAAACTTTCAACGATTGGCCTTGTGACTTATTTACAGTCATGGCGAATGCTAGACGGATCGGAAATTGAAGCCGTTTAAACTGAAATGGCATGTCGGTTGGGATCATCGGGATCCTCGGAATGAGAACTTCCTCACCTTTGAATTTTCCTTTGAGAATTGTGGCGTAAATCAAATTGTTCATCAATTTACTTACCACCAAACGTGTTCCGTTGCACAATTTTGGTTGGTTTAAGTTTCGAAGCATGATTACTATAGAACCAATCTTTAGTCGTAAATTGTGCGGTGGTAAGCCAGGTACATCCAAGGAGTTTAAAAATTCAATGGGATAGTTGGTGGCATCATCTTCATATGTTAGACAGTCAATAGATTTGAAAGAATGCAGTGTACCAATGATGTCATCCTGAATTATGTAATTTAAGTCATCTACATCTTTATTCTTAGCTGCCAAAATTGCTCGCTCACTCAACCATTCATTATTTTTGAGGTTAGTCATGATGTTTGGGAATACTTTGTTGATGAGTTCGTATTTTGATGAGACAAAGTTACAAAAATTCGGAGGAAATGAAATCAATCCGCTCGTTTCGTCGACGGGTACTCGACCATTGCCGATAGTTAGCAATTGCTCAGAGAAATCTTCAGCAGATGTATCGTTCAGCAATGCAACTCTCATGTTTGTTGTTAGCTGAAGTTTCTTAACATAGCGCCATAGATTCGATGATTTAAGGCAAGCGTTTATTTCGTCAGCAGCAGTCGATCTGGGAATTACTGGCAATGTTTGGCGGAAATCACCAGACAGTAAAATCATTGCTCCTCCAAAACATCTCGAGTCATTACGTAGATCTTTCAACGTTCGGTTAAGTGCTTCCAATGCACGTTTGTGCGCCATTGTGCATTCGTCCCAGATGATGATCTTCGATTCTGATAAAACTTTGGCCGTAGCGGAGCGCTTTGTAATGTTGCATGTTGGTTCTTCAATAGATTGAAAATTTAACGGCAATTTCAATGCAGAATGTGCCGTACGACATCCTTCTAGCAATGTGGCTGATATATCAGAAGAAGCAACTGCAACCGCAATGTTGGATCTTGCACGAACAGTGGCTAAAACTACTGACATGAGGAATGTCTTACCAGTTCCACCAGGGGCATCCAGGAAATATAAACCACCGTTTCCATCATCAATTGCCTTCATTATTGTATCATAAACTTCTTTTTGTTGGGGATTCATCAGGGGTACATTCGTTTGAACTACTAAATCTAATTCCTGGTGATCATATTCACGTTCCCGTTCCAATTCTCGATTAAATGCGTCATTCATTTCACAATTTGGCGCTGGCATTCCTAACCTGACTAATAAACTACCGCACATGAGATAACACATGTCTTCGATCAAGAGCAAGGCCCGATTATGTATCTCTTCATTCATTTCAAGATCGGAATTTCCTGAACTGACACGAATTTGATGTAAAATATCTTCTGCCATATTGTCCTTGTATTTGTGCCACAGGTTAGATGGGTTCGATGGAAAGCATGTCAAAATGATGATAGCAGATAATGTACGTATCTGACTTGGAGATGCAGAGATAATGGCTTCAACGATTGTAGTATCCCAATGGGTATCGTTTTCTAGTAACTTGAGTTCTTCACATGCAGCACGATATGTTGGAAATATTGTACCATTAATAGTCCGTAGTGACTCAAATGACGTTGGCCCATGCACATTAACCAACAAAAATCGCAAATAGAAGCATTCATCATTCTTAGGATGAACTGTATATATACGATCAAGAGCATCAGTGGAACGCACATCCGGATAACCAAAAACCAAAAAAAAAAACGGGATAAAAAGTATCCTATGTCCTTCTCCCAGTTCTTAGCTACCTCCCTACCAATTTTCAGTCAAATTGGTTCAGCCGTTCTTGAGTTATAAATAGTGTAACTAACACGACTTTCTTTTATATATATAGAAGATTATATTAACTCAAACTGACAGTTATCGTATTATGAAAATAAAACACTCCTGAGACAGCGCGGCGCGGCGGCCGACTGACCTCAGTTTATTATAGCTGTGACGTAAATTCGATCGTTCCTGGATTTATATAAATACATCTATATTACTAAAATGCATTTAGGCCACTTCTTAGGAAATGTGGTACATTCATCCGAGGCATAGGACTTCTGTTGTGACGTCACGCAGAGATGAGACGAGAGCAAACGAATTTATATCAATTGGATTTATTTAATTGGAAATATATCAGAAGAAAAAATTACAGTGTGGAAGTAAATCGTAGCTTTTTTTATTAAAAATTAAAATGCACATTTTTCAAATTATAACTTTCTTTTGTTTTAATATATATTACAAAATATAAATATAATCTGTAACGATTTCGATTTTTTTAGATAACGTTTTGCTTTTTAACTTTATCTGTCTATCCCTCAGTTATATAAAACCACAACATCCATGTTATATAAGTAACAGCGAATATTTTTAATAGTAAAATAAAAAATTATAAAGTTATCCAGTAAAATACAATTTAAATTTAAAAAAATAATTATTATTAGAGCCGAGTGAAGCTCGGTCACCCAGGTATTTAAATATTATAAACTTAATTCAAAATCGAATTTATTTCGAAATTGCTTAATATTTTACCCGGAAGTATTTTAAGCTGAAATATTTTAAATATCTTATTAAATAATGTCTCTTATTTTTATTTATTTATTTATTCTTATTGTCTAGAAAAATGGTATATCTTTATACAACAATATAAACCAATAGGAAGTGATATATTTTTGTTAATTACAAAAATATATAGAAAGATATATGCAGTGTAAACATAAGTTGCGATAAATACCTAAGATGTAAATCGTAATTAGTGTGAGTGAGTGTTTTAATAAAAAATACTTACATAAGAAAACAATAACCTCTGCTTTAATTTCAATTTAAATAATTATTCATGATGCAATGCAAAGTTTAATTTATGATAACGGTATTGGCTGTATGCAGAAAACCTTGACTCTACTTTTAGCAAAAACATTATAAGTACTATCATGTATAAACGATTAAATGTTAGGGTCAACGCGTCCCTGAAGAAAATTGCTCATTTACAAAAACAAATAAATAAATCTATGTTTAAATTTAATATATTATACATATTTTCCTATTAAACAGTATTTCTAAATTCAAAATAAGTGTACCAAATCGATGCAACCCAAATAATAATAATTTGAATAACGTTTCGCCGGAAAACATCGAGGACGTGCTCGTGCGCCACACCCATATTTTTAAATTTAGAACGCCACAGATAAACAACAAACTTCTGAAAAACGGGATAATGTCAATGAAAGTATTGATTTATGCGTTTGGCTTTCGAATACTAAACAATGAATGATGAATTTAGTTCGACTTTAAATCAGTCAGTTATTGAGTCCAAGGCCCGATGTTTGAAGCAGCAAAGTGTTTGATCATGTAATACTGAGTTCCGTAGGTAAAATAGTTTAATTTTAAAGTATGTTAATTGCAACCAGCATTAAATAATTACACAATAAATATTCGAGAATTCCAAAATGTATTTATTATGTAATGGAAACACAACATACATCGATACTAATATTAAAAATACGAAAAAATCTGTCTGTTACACGTCGTGTCTTAGTAAAAATCTTCCACGTTGAAATCGTTCTACGTTTTTTCCTGTGTCTTGTGATATTATCAGCTTGAAATAAGGAACCATAAGAACAATAACATCCATCCATCATTTCAATTTTCAGTATATTCAGACATATGTATGCAGTACCGTTATCGATTACTTTTACATAACAACGGGACTCGTTTCGAAAACACATCTGTAAAATCGTAACAAGCGGTCGGTCTCAACGCTCAGCCCGATTGCAAACAAATAATATAACGGATTACTGTATAGAAATCTATCTATTTATTACGCATGACAAATACTATTAAGTTTTTTTTTTTTAATTTAATATATCTTCTTTTTGGTCAAACCCTCTTCCCAGTTCAGCTGGGGTCGGGTCTCCTTGTACGTCTGCGCCAGAGAGCTCTTTTCTGGCTGCTTGTTATTTTAATATATATCATTTTATTTTAGATTTTATAATTCAGTTTACTTGGTGGTACAGCCTTCTGCAAGCAAGCCTGAGTAGATACCACTTATCAGATGTTCTACCGCTAAACAGCAATACTTAGTATGTGTATGTTGTGTTTCGGTTTGAAGGGTGAATAGATCACGTATTCTTTTGTAGGTGTGAATGGTTTTTCGTCTATATATATATAACCTGTATTAGAATCTTGCACTGCATTTATTTATTTTACAAATAGACATATTCCATATAATGTATTATGTAATAAGTAGTATATAAATATGCCGAATATATAATAAAACCACATTTTGTATGTGCATACCGGACGAAAGTCTTAATTAAAAAACAACTATGAAATCACTAGTAGATCTAAGAGTTGGCAATTAATTCGCTGATGTATCGACTTCGCTATCCAATTTGGTGACCTTGGCAAGATTCGAAGTACTATAAGCACTTTATTTCCATATTAATTTGGTTAATTTTAATCATGCATACCTTGTTCATCGCATCGGAAAATATATAAAAGTTTCATAGAGTTTTTTAGTGTTTATCAATTGAAATTCTATAAAGTTACAATCATATACAGCTGGTATTGATAACTCTTGTCTTTTAAATAATATACCACAACGCATAAATCTATATATAACATCTATATTACTATGCTCTGGTATTAAAACTGAGAGAAGTTAATTAGATATATTATCTGAGAGCTAATGTTTCACGGCGCATTGATGATCAAATGGTGGTGAGGTGGAGAGGTGTAGGTTTCTTTAAAAACCAATGTCCGGACGAAGGTTATCACTAAACGGCTAATCCATTTGTTTGCTCATCGCCTTAAATTATTGGAATGTAACCTGGGATCTCTCTCATGTGAATATCTCATGCTACACAATAATAAACATTAACAATACTCTCATGGGATTATCTGAATTAAATAATTAATAATGTCATAACCACACGTAACTCAAGACCAACCAAGATCATCATTGTTTTCATTTCTTGTTTTACGCCTTATGTTCTGTTATGGTTTACCTAAATCTGCGGGGTGATGACCTGGTGATCTGTAATACAGATTTATACCTAGAATAAATACCAGCGTTGCATATATGTACACTTGACTGTAAACTGTTCCTTAATTTTATTTTATAAACATATTAACACTCTTGTTTTTGTGAGGCGAAATAAAAATTTAATCTCCATGTCCAGATCTAAATAGACTTGGATTAATACACATCAAGATAATTGATTCGTTCTGATCTATTGAAGTAAAAAGATAATAATATAATTCTAATTGATGACACGTATAAACTAAGACATGTACAAGACCTGACGAATAGTTCACAAGTTGCGTGACTTTCGTGTTAATTTTAATAAACGACTCTCTTTAGCGTGACGCATGATTTTTGGAATAATTTCGACTAGACGTAATAATAAATTTGACCTGGATTATTTTCGCGATAACTAGAACTTGTAGTTCGCGTGTTTGTCTATTGTTTCACGCAAAATAAATGCATTAAATGTACTTCGATTTTATTTACAAAAAAATATATTTAAAAAAAACGATTAAAGGATAGAGAACCTAATTTTTTTTAAAGTTTTTGTATCGTCTTTGATCGTGTAAGAATAAATATATTTTACTCCAGTCCAAGGACTTTAAAATAATGCATAATTTTTTTTTTACATTCTTAATTAAAATTGTAATAATGACTTTGAGTAACAAATGTTTATTTAACTTTAAATGTATTATAAGAAGTGGTAATTTTAATAGTAAAACAAACCAAGCATGTACATATATACTTCAAATAAGTGAGTTACATAAATGATGCAATAAATGCAATATCGAATGATTTGACTACTCGTATCGATTTTTGCCGTGTAATCGATTTGATGTAAGAATATTGTGTTACGTCTACACGTGTGACCCGTTACACGGTGCACTGGATTGAAATGCAGGTCACACGATTTTTATACTCTCAATTGCCGTTGGAATTTATCAAAAAAAAAATTACGTTACTTTTTTGAGCAGTGCTAATGAATCCTTACAAATTTAACTCTACAATGTTTATTAATAATTATATTTTATTTTTTTGCGGGCTTGTGTTAGATTCTGTTCGGTATAAATAATATTACTAGTGGTAGAGCTTTGTGCAAGCTCGTCTGGGTAGGTACCACCCACTCATCAGACATTCTGCCGCAAAACAGCAGTACTTGGTATTGTTGTGTTACGGTTTGAAGGGTGAGTGAGCCAGTGTAATTACCGGCACAAGGGACATAAGATCGTAGTTCCCAAGGTTGGTGGCGCATTGGCGATTTAACCGATTGGCAACATTTCATACAATGCCAATGTCTAAGAGCGTTGGTGACCACTTACCATCAGGTGGCCCATATGCTCGTCCACCTTCCTTTTCTATAAAAAAAAAAAATAGTTTGTGCGTATGGTTATTTATTTCAGTTGAGCTGGGAAGTTCTTGCAGAAGAGCACAGCATGTCAATGTCACAGCACGAGAGGCAGTCAATCTCAACTAGTCGCTCGTAAGACTCGAGGGAGCTTAAGATAAGCGCATCCATAAATTGGGCTTGTAAGTGCCTCAATCACCCGCATGTTTGAATAAATCCACCAGAAATACGATTACTAAAAAGGGTTTGTCTGCTAAATCCTTTTCCTTGTAGTGTAATAAATGGAACAAGAGCATTTGAATGAAGGTATACATATAGTTATCAGGTGTATTAAATATTTCTCTTGGTTAGTCTTGCTGTCGTATTCGACAAAATTTCTCTTACTTTCAGTGTAAATTGGAAAATTTAATTTGTTATTAATATACATTATCATAATATTAATTTGCTTATAAAATTAAGTCTCGAAATGATTTTGAAGATGCGTAAAAAACATGTCATCACTGGATTAGAGTGGGTTTATATAAGCAGACTATTTATTTATCATTTATGATTTTTTAATATATTTTTCTAAGAATACATACAAATAAATGAAGCTAATAGCATAACTAGTTTCCGTCTGCGAATATGGGAGGGGGCAGGTGTAAGGTTATGTCTTTTTTCTATACCCATTAGAACCTTTATGTAATATTTCATAATGATCGATTGAGAATTTGAGCCATAACAGCGTAACAAACAAAATTATAATATTTTAATAAATAATATGAGTGGGATACTTTGTAATAATATATATGTACATCAAATAAAATTGTATTAATACGATATATAACGTATGTGTGATGCTATGAAAGGAGGAAAATTGACGAGAAATTGATTTTATTGTCTCGTAAACTGGAATTTCAAACGAGAGTATTGAAAGTATATCTTATTAATGGATTTGGTGTAATTTAATATATATACAACATATTATATGTATATGTGGATTTTTGACAATGAAAAAGTAACGCTTCTATAATTAAGATTTTGACTTTGACTTATCAATTAATATTATAATTTGTATGTTAAAAAGTTATCAACTTGATAAGAAAAGGTCAACGATAGTTTTTTTTTTTATATTTCATTTTATTAATCGTACAAAGAATATAATTTTTAGTTAAATACTGGTGGTAGAGCTATGTGCAAGCTCGTCTGGGTAGGTACCACCCACTCATCAGATATTCTACTGCGAAACAACAGTACTTGGTATTGTTGGGCCAGTGTAATTACAGGCACAAGGGACATAAAATCTTAGGTCCCAAGGTTGGTGGCGCATTGGCGATGTAAGCGATGGTTAACATTTACCGTACCAATGTCCAAGGGCATTTGGTGACCACTTACCATCAGGTGGCCCATATGCTCGTCCGCCTTCCTGTTCTAAAAAAATATTTAGTATATCATTATAGCCTCTGTAGAAGATAAAATTGTTTTCATAAAAAATCTGTAGCCTACAAAATCATTTGTTTTAAAAGGAGTGTAGTGTTTTAAGGTTTACGTATTTATGTATGTAAGTTTCTTTATTACATCATATCTTTTAAATGTCTGAACAGATTTGGGTGTTTGGAGTATCGTTGCAATCCTTATATCATCCCGAATACCAATCTATAATCTATAATTTATTTTAGTTCGATTTTTGGCTGGTCAGTCGTGTCGTCTAATTTTTGACATTGTCATTATTAGTTATTCGAAACGTATTTAAGAATGAAAATACCGTTTAAGCGTCGACATATCTTTAACCTTATTATAATCCTCTTATGCGTGTACTAAGCAGTCATAATCAAACCTTATCAGTTATAGTTATTACGATAAAATATTAGTTATCGAATGAAGAATAGACAAACCTAATTTCGAGAACGAAGCTGCGAAAACAAGCCAGTGTGTAAATATATATTTGGTGTCATTTCTGTTCATTGTTTGTTCTGAGAAAATAATCGTGGGAACCAAACGTATGTATGTATAAAAGTAAGTGGATCAGGTTGCTATGTACGCTATCTGGCGTCACTTGATAACGAGTACGTACAATGGAAAATAACCGATTAAACTAAAATAAACGCAATTACGATATTAATTGGTTCATTGTTAAGGTCATTTTATTTAATGATTGTATATTATTTTTACTGCGCATTATTTACTTTTTATCTTTAACACATATCAAACTAAAATTATGAAGAGTATGACAAGTCAAAAACAAAGTTTGTTTTTTTTCCAGAATGATACGAATATTAATGATTAGATTTGTATGTAACTTTAATAGTATGACTGGTTATAGTTTTAATTATAGACATCTTTCCTAATATATTATAAATTATAATATTTTTAAGTTATGATGTATTATTTTATTTAAATTATAATAAAGACTTTCACGTCTTAATTATTCAACTGAGCATCATGAAATTTTATACACACGTTGTCAGGGGTACACAAATACATACTCATAGGGTAAAAGGCTATAAAACATACAAAATATATATTTTAGAATATTATAACACGATGCCAATTTTTTGACGATGATGTTCCAATTTTTTATACGGGAGTCTTCCAGGACTACACCTACTAACTATAACATATGTAAGAAAACTATTTTTAAGATTCGTAGGTATATTAGATGATTTAAAAAAAAATGGAAAAAATAAGCGAAAGATCGAATTAACTAAAGTTCATCAAATTTATTTAAAAAGGTTTAGGCTTAAGGCTTTGTATGCTCTTAGTAGAAAAACATACATAAAGTCGAATAGACATTTTAGAGATATTTCAAAAGGCTGGTTCATTTTTCGTCCGAATCGGATTTGCGATGCAATGGGAAATATAGAAATATTTATTTCATGCCATTCAAGGATACTATACCACTTGGGATTTACTCATTTCATCTTGTCATATTCTATAACTTTGTAAATTCACTGGCTCACTCGTCCTAACATCAATACGAAGCATTTTTATTTGGTAGTTAAATATTTCAATATGTTCACAAATGTGTTGTGTCTTACTATAGTGTGTATTTAAGAAAAAACACAAGACGTACCCACAACATGACACGGCTATATCGTTGGTCAAAATCACGTGCTCATGACACATTCTTAATATACTTACTGTTCTGGCAAATAGCCCATCAATTGGCAATACATATAGGTATGCAAGTTGAAAAATCGTCAAAAAATAAAGTTCAATTTCGCTTGCCATCAACGTCTTGATTATTATTACGCAAAATAGACCTTATTAATGAGAAATAGAGTTGATTTTATAGCACAATATTCTTAGAATACATAACAACGGTTGTTTAATTACTCCGTATTATTTTTACCCAGTCACGAGGAAGTAAAAGTAAACATTGTAAGCTAAATATATCGTTTTTTGTATCTATTATTATAATTTTGAGATGTGTAAACTTTAATTTAAGATTTTGTTGTGATAATAGGCGCATCAGATACGTATAGACAGTCTACAAATGTGTCTTGTATTTGCATCTAGACGTGTTGTCCGTGACTTGGTGTATACTAACTTTAATTAATATTAATGTTATGTAAATATGCCCAAGATCGGGATGGTTGGCGTTCTATGGGGGAGGCTTTCGTCCAGCAGTGGACGGCAAAAGGCTGAAAAAAAATATGCCTACATGTTTATTATCAAACAGCATCACAGTCTTCGTTTCAGGATTATAAGCTTTTCACGTAGTCTAGGTGAATACTTCATTGACTCGGAATGTGTGCCAGTTTATTTCCTTGAAGGGATATTAGTTGTTTTCGTGGGATTCTAGATTTCTCTGTTCTGGATCTGATCTTGGACTGTAGTGATAATTATTTTGCTTATGTTAAATATATTATACTATAGGTGGCTTTTTCCATAATATATGTTATGGACAAAATGCTGTTAAAAAATATCAGGAGATCAGAACAGACAAACGTCCTATTTTATTCAGCCTCAATAACAAGTCTATTTTGAAAATACCGTTATCACTTTTTATTTTTTTTGTAACGGTCAGACAACAGTTTTAATTCGTATGTATGTTATTGCTATGTTACGTTCACAATGGGAAAAAAAGTAACCGGTTTTTATATATTGTAGAGTTGGATCTACACTTTCGTTGTATTATTATTGGAAATTTTATTGGTAAATAAATACAATAAACCTTAACTGAACTTGGTAGTGTAATTAATCGCTAACCACGATTGCCTATTATGAGTATCAGAATTTTGTATGCAGACCAACATGGTTTGACGATTGTTGTCAGGGATATAGAAAAGGACAAATTGTACCTGAGACAAATCCGTGTGACAAATAGTTTAGGTATAAAATATTCATAGACAATGGGTCCGATATTACCGCTACTTAAAATTTAAATATAGTTTTTGATAATACATAAACGGTATCGACATTATTTAACGCGTACATTATAATACTAGTGTAACGGTTCCTTTATATTGAAAACATTTTCATCTTTATAGCGCTTACTAATATAAGCCTTTCTATTGATAATAATTGTGCAAAGACGCAAAAAGTGGTCGGACGAAAGATGAAATTATCCATATACGAGCCTGGGACTTTAGCGTAGGTATTTATTGTTTATGCATAATGCATATAATGATGTTACCTCGAGAACTCAGAATTGAATTGACTGAAGGTGGCAGCCAGCAGTGTTTGTCTATGTTTCTCAGCCTTGCACACGCGTAACACGCTTGTTATATAATTGTTGGATAAATACAAGCCCAAATGTATTTGTGATTGCAATTGAAGAAACTTTACATGCATCAACGTGATCTGGGTACTTTCATTTAATGGTAGTATGTTTCGATTTAAAGTAAGCCAGTGAAATTACAGGGACAAGAAACCATACATCTCAGATCCCGTTGGCGGCGCATTGACGGCGAAATAAATGGTTTACACTTATTATAGCACCAGTTTCTTTGGGTGAAGGTTAAGGCGACCGCTAATAGACAGAAGGCCAGCTTATTTATTCGTAAAACAACAGCGAATTAAGACTAGTGATGTATCTTAGAATCTTTTTTTTAAATATAAAATAAATAGGTTGACGTGCAAAGAGGTCATCTGATGGTAAGTTGTCACTACCGCCCATAGACCGGCCCAATAAGAAATATTACCAATGCGCCAACTGTCTTGGGAACTAAGATGTTATGCCTGTAGTTACAATAGCTCAAATTGGATTATAACAGTAATAAGTATTGCCGTTTGGCGGTAAAATATCTGATGAGTGTAGTACATAGCTAGACGGGCTTGTACAAAGTCCTACCACAAAGTAAACAATAACAAAAGTATTGTATATGATTTAAATACACCCTTACAATCAAGCAAAATTGTAGCGACCGCTATTTTGAATAATCTGAAAATTTAAACAAAGCCAAAATAATGTCCTCTGATATCGGCCATGGCAGTAAATTTCAAGAGAGATTAGCCAACTGAGCAGGACATATTATAGTGCACAAGTGTGTGCGCAAATATAGGTGTACTCTCTATTCCCTAACACTCATAATCCAAAAGGATGGCAATACGACACGGAAGAGTTCAGGCGCAGGACCAACGGCTTCACGTGCTTTCCGAGGCACGGAAGTGTACACACTTCTAACTTCCAGACTCCAGGCTTAGAATTTTCGACACCCTGTAACTTAGTGGCCTGACCTGGAATTTGAACCCAGGACCTCGGGGTCTGCGGCCTTATATCTAGCCACTAGACCAACGAGGCCGTCAATCGAAGCCGTAGCCATGATACATATCAGTGCGATTAAACGTTATAAGTACAGAAGAGACGCAGTTGCACGTAATTCTTTTGTATTTTAATAAATTATTATTAATCAGCCTTCATTAAATCAAACAATTGTTTCGAAATAGTTGCACAATTCGTTTGTCATATTTCAATCTTTATTGCGAATAATTCAATCAAAATTGATCGTGTTAGTAGGTTTCATGTCTTCCAAAAATGTACAACGTTATATTTTTGTATACTTGAATTAAAATCGGGTCAGGTTTTTTTTTTCTCAAAGAATTTGCACAGTATGTCATTTCTAGTTTCATTATTTGCTCTAAGATGATTCAGGTTATCCGACGCAAAAGGCGAAGCTAATTAAAAAACTAGACTCAAAGGCTTTCCTGAGTTGGAGCGATATATTATTATTCGCGAGGACGTTGAGTCACAGTGCCATTGTGCGGAAACCTCCGTTTTTTCCTGTGATTGCTTAACGTTTTTTTAATTGTTTACGTTAACAAACGTGAGGCAATTGAGGGGTTTTTTTGAGACCGTTTACCTATGTATAAAACACAATGATCACGTGTCTTGATTGAGCAATCCAAAAAGGAAAAACGTTGCTCTTTATATTGAGCCGAGGAAGCCCTTTTTCTCGAATAAAGAAAATAAGAAAATAAAAATTTTGTTTCAATTATTTTATTTATGACTTTTGATTTTTATGTCTCTATATGTTTAATAAAAATTATTTTAAGTGGTCAGATTGCGTTAATAAGATTAATAATGATCGGTACTTGCACGGGCTTGAGTGGGTTACATTGAATTTTTATGTGCTTAATTTGTGTTTATAATTGATCGTGCTTATAAATCGTGCTTGTGTTTATAAATTCTGCCACATGTGTATTCCACCAACCCAAATTGGAGCAGCATGGTGAAATAATCTCCTGAAAACCCTCCTCAGAAGCTCCAAATTCTCCTCATAAAAGGAGAGGTGGCCTTAGTCCCGGCGTGTGACATTCACAGGCTGTTACTGTACTTTACTGTTATGTTTTTATGGCCAGAAAGTATCACAATCTAAATGTTTGGGAATATCGATGACTTAGCATTCAACAAGATGACAAGTTTCAATGGGATCCTACCACGATAACGTCTTCATTGTTATATGCCAATTGTCTTTCGTGAAGTCTTGGTCTTGTTTGATGTGGAATTGGTCTTCGCTGGATTCCGGACTATTTAACGTGGTATTTCTCTGTGCCTGTTGATACAATGCCTTACTGCTCTTTCAAACCGGAACAAAATTAAGTATTACTGTTTAGCATTAGAATATGAAATGCAATTAAATCACTTCTTTTCCCTCTGCAAGAACCCCCGCCTTTGATGAATATAATGATACATGACATTATTATCAACATTTCCTCCAATGTCGTCGGGTTTCCATAAAAGAATCGGCATCATTCCACTTCCACTTTTGTCATATAACGAGAATATATAGTTTTATATTTTAATGCTAGTCTATATATAAAATATAACTGTCTCTTTATGTATGGCATTTTATAATTTAGTGTAGATAGCATACATCATTTGCTAATTAAAATAATTCTCGATGAAATGCAAAGCCTGAAGTCGAATATCTGGGATGTATGTGCCGGGATTTGTCCTAAGATAAGTTTTCTCAGGTTAAGCTTTGCTGTTTCCAAAAGATTAATATATGTAAAAACATTTTACCAAGACAACTATATCTCGTCTCGTTTCCATATTTTGTTTTTATTTTAATACATTTTGATATTCACTAGCATTTATAAAGGTTAGGTATCAATATACTTTGTTATTTTCTTAATAAGACTGGATTTATTTTACTACTTATTTGGAATGTTAATTCTCGGTAAGTACAAGTAAGTAAACAATGCTTTTTGTTTCCTCTGTCTGACCTTCGTTTGTGACCCTCCCGGCATAAAGTGTACCTTGGACTATATTACTTTCATCTGAATATTGAGAGCGTTAAAAACATACATTGTTAATGTAATTTAATCTCCGATTAAAAGCGATGTGGCCAAGTGGAAAGGACACGTCCGTTTTAACGGAGAATTGCAGGTTTGAATGCGGTTGGGTGATTTTTATTTAGTCTAGTAAACGGCCCAAATTGCTAGAGACCTACTACTGGTTCCATAAGTATGAATAAAAAGTGACATTGAATTCTAAGAAATGTTTCTGAAGGGTTTATATATATCTGTAACCCGGCAGAGAAGGAATACTTCGATTAACACACGAAGGAAAAATGGGCGTATCTTGGATGGAATTTTGAGAAATGTATGTGTATCTGCGATGCCGCAGCCACCAGGACGATCACGACTTTTTCATTCTTGTGACACAGCATTCTCGTTGAAAAAATATATTTTTAATCTATCTATGAGGTTCCCATAGTTTAGCCAAATGGATTTTTACTAAGTCCTACTTCTAGTAAACTTTCAAATTTTAAAAATTAAAAAAAATATAGGTAATAATATCATCTATCAAGATAATCAACCAAGATAACCCAGTGGCTACCTACAATGTACTAAGCCTGCATGGGTCGAATGTCGAAAATCTAACAAATGTCTATCCACCAATCAGCTTTGGAGCAGCGTGGCGGAATAATCCAATCAAATCCTCAAAAGGAGATTACTTCGTAGCCTCACATTTACAGGTTATCCGAAAATAAGTTAAATATAAATAAGTTGTCAAGTTTCTAGTTTTGCGTTTGATATTATCATCTCGTATACATATTTACCGTTTACGTGTTATTTGGACACGTTTTTGACGTTTCGTACGAAAACAAGATTATTTTTGGATGTATACGATCTGCAAATACGAACAAATGTTTGCTTATGACATGATAATAAGTTATTTTTCGAAGGTACTTGTGCGAAATGTAAATGACTTTCAAGGATTTTTATTAAATGTTACAAATATAATGTGAATATCTTGGTCCATTTTATTGCTGTTTCCTTACCATGGGGTAGTTTTGGTGGCACTCGCTCTGTGTATATAATTATCCTTACTTATGGTATAAATGCGCAAGGGAGTTTGTAACACTTTCACGTCTAAACTACTTAACCATGTAATTTTACATACACGTTGTCATAGCTACAGAAAATGGCATACGACACGCCCTCTCACGCGGGCGAACCCGGAAACTACTTTGTTTATAAATTGTCATTAAAATGAAACATATTATAACGGCACTTATAAATTACAATAACAGCTACGTAACTATTTTAATTAGCAACTATCACGAGTAGTTGTGAAAACATAGTTTTTGGTAAAAAAACCGACCTGGCGTCATTTTAGGCACTATTTAAATAGCATCAGTAGGCGAATATCGTTATTTTTACCTGTGTTACAGGCGTGAACTTCTCGGAGCAGACCGGACAACATAGATTTGCTTGCCTTGTTCGTTATAATGTAATTTAAAAAAAGATTAATAAGGATGCTTTGTAATGTGTGTTTTCTTAAACTGTTGTATTCTTGTTTGCAATAAATCACGCATTGTAAAATATGAGTAGGTAAGAATAACGATTAATAATCTTATTGATGGATAATTTGTTTGTGAAACCGAGATATTAACAATACTTTTTATGGATTACACATTGTTCACACAATATTACGCAACATATATTTATAGAGACTAATATCATAACAAACATTGTAAACCGGAGGTGTTACGTGACCCCTTACCTCCCTGCTATTTTTAGTACATCCTATATCATCCTATTTTTATCAATTGAATAATGACTGTATAATATTGACGTCACAGCTCGGCCCCCGTACTAGCTGCCTTTACTTTGTTCACACATATTTCATTGTTTACTTTGATAATATGTAATTAAATGTAATATTATTAAAAAAAAACTCCGGTTTCATTATGATGTATTTTTCGAGGAATCATAGATATAAGCGGATGAAGAAATAATCATTCCGTGACAATGAGATTCGTTTTACGCACGCAAATGAAGTAGTTGATACCAGAATATCTATTAATTGACATTAAAGGCAAATTGTTGATTAAAATTGACCGTATAGTATTAATAAAAATAGATACACGTTGCTGTACTACAACCTTAAAACACTTCGACTGCCTATTTGGTCTACTGCCTAGATGATGATGATGAGAGATATAAAGCCGCAGATGCCGAGGTCCTTAGCTGAAGGTTTAAGCTGTCTGGAGTCTTGAAAGTGTGTAAAAATCAAAATGAAAATTTATTCAACATTGAAGCATTACACTTGCTGATTAATAGTCAGACCAGAAACTACCACCGTTTTGGAAAAGAAACACCCAGTCCTGAGATGAACTGGAACTGAACTGAAGAAATTCAGCGGGTTTTATTACACACTCCCGTGCCACAAATTAAATCCTGAACTCTCTCTCTTTCTCTCCGATCGTGTCGAATTGCCATCCCATCGGATTATTATGAGAGTACACTTGTTACGCTATATGTCCTGCGCAGTTGGCTTGTCACCCTTGAAATTGACCGCTGTAGTCGAAATCGCCGTGGCCAGGAGGACACCATCATCATCATCAGCTTAATACAATACTTGATAGGTAATCAATAGGCAAAAATATGTTTTTGCGGAAAATTTACTTATAATTTAGAATATTATTATAAACCCTAAGGACACTAAAATTGATTATAATATATGTTAGTATTTAAGATGAACTTTGTAAAATCGTTGTCGAGTAATAAAAATGACTTAACCCATACAATTATGATGGCGTGGAATGATGGCGAGAATGCTGCTGCGTTTCCCCCTGGAATCGGAATTCCAATACATTAAATTAATTCTCGTTACTACGTATCAATAGAGAGAGTACCATATAATTGATGAACCTAATAGTTCTAGAATTATAGCTATTAATATACTTTCTGCTATGTGCCGTGTATAATATTATTATTAGTACATGGGGTCTGGGCGACATAACTTCGCTTGGCTCTAATAATCATAACTTGTAATTATCTTTTTTGAGAAATATTGCATTTCTTCAAGTGAGACGATATAGACACATTTAAGAAGGAAAGTAAGGACCTTATATAAATAGAAAATTTTAGCCGAATCGTTAGAGCCGTTCCGAGATACACAATATATTTATACAAGAAAGTATATATGCAATACATACATATATAGAAATATTAACCACTTTTTACATGCCAACCACCAACCAAGGTTATGTCCCTTATGCCTGTAGTTACACTGACTCACTCACCTTTCAAACCGGAACTAATGTGCGTAAAATGTAATGTCGGGACATGTACAATATACGTTATGTGTACAAAAAAAAATCACAAAATTATATTTCGATTTGTCTGGGCAACGCTAAAAAAATTGAAGTACGTTAAAACAATTTTATAAACATAAATCGAATTGTAAAATAATGCTTCCGATACCACTAGCATTTGTTTAAGTTTATTTATTTTACCGCCAAAAGCAAGATATAGAGTATACACAACCGCTATGACGTCAACAGATAATATAAACTTGAATATATCGTACCTTATCGCGCATACAACTGCTTAAATAGAAGCGAAATATATTGGTTTATAAGACTTATATATAAAAAGAATACCGTTTCTTTAAATTATTAAAACTTTTATTTTAATTCGTACAGTAAAAACTCATCAAATTTCGCTCTATATCGGCCTTACCTACATAAAAAAAGTTGTTTAGCTGGTCATTAGTTCATTGTGTATCTTCTTCTTTCCCATGTCAAATCAATAATGACAGAAAGAGAGAAATCAGTGTTTAACTAAAAAAATTAGTCAGATTCAAGTATGGAATCCATTCCATATCTGAAATTCGTTACTGTTAAAAATTTTGCATGATATTTGAATTTCCCTGTAAAATATTTCATCATCATCATTAAGATCCTTTTGTCGTCCACTGCTGGATATAGGCCTCTCCAATGGCACACCTCTGAGCTCGATCGAAGTTCGCCCCATCATCCTTGACACCGCGAATCACGATGGTGATGACGATGATGAGGACAGGTGATGAGAGGAACATTAACATTCCTTTATGGTTAATGTCTTCAAAAATAGATTCTACAAGGAAAATATTTATGTGTTTAAAATTAATATCATAAATATAATAAAAATACACGTGAACAAAGGTGTATCGGAATTTTTCAGACGTTAATTTATTAGTTCATATAATGGGTTATGTTCCAGCGTATGCATTTAATTTATAAGATCCCAAATCAAGAGGCATTCCGCTTTTATTACCTGGATATTTAAAAATATGTAAAACGATTCACCAAATCGCAAGTTCCTAGGTTTTTTAGACGTCGATGATATGACCGTGATCGTTGCATTTCCGAGGTATAAGCAAATCTGTCATTGAAATTATGCCTTTTTTTGAAAGGTTTTTTGAGATTTTCATAATACATAAACATACCAAAATACACTATGCGTCCATTTTTATATATTCTAATTATTGTAAAATAAATGAAGAAAGTTTGTCGGTGATTAAACCTCCGTTCTTACCCAAATTGTACACAGATAAACATTATTAAAAAAAAAAACTAATTTTGTCTGTATCTGTAATAAATTTATTTATTTGAAAAATAAAACTGAAATAAATGCCATATTTTTGTACGTAATTTGTTTGTACGTTCATTGCACATGGGTTATGAGATTAAAGCAAGATCGTTTCTTTCAACATTTCTTGTTAAAAGTCATTGAATTGCAAATGCGGTCAGATGGTGACAATTCTTCGCCCAAAACAACGAAAAACATCATCCATATTTCATTTTATGCAGTTAAAAATATTTTTCGGGTCAGATATTTTATGCATTGCGATTCGCTTCGCTTAAATTTCGTTATTTGGAATTGGACGTTTATTAAATTTGAATTTATTTGAATTTCTGGAAATAATATTATTATTTGTTTTTGTCATTATATAAATGGGCTTGTGTGAGTAATTTATACAAAATAAATTAAGATTTTGTTTTAATATCGTTGTATTAAAATAGATAATACAACTATTATTATTACAAAATATCGTCCCATCTTGTAATTGACACCGCAAATCACGATGATGATGACGATGAAGAAGGTGATGAGAGAAAAATTCACATTACTTTATAATTAATGTTTCGTATCGGTAAAATTTATAGATAAATAAATTGGGAACGGTGCTCTCTTTCAATAATATCTTCAAAAATAGATACTACACGTAAAGCTAAAAGGTCAAGTTTGAGCGTTGAGGTAGATGTATGTTTTAGTGGTTTCACTTTACCAGTTTCACAAGCCACCAATGACAAATCCCTAGATGCACTGACGAATTCAGGATTCGAAAGCGATAGATAGATATTGATATCGACCTAACAAATTCCTATACCTTTATTCTACATTAAAGACGTTAAATAGTTCTTTTTTTAAATTATCATAAATATGCCTAATTATCTCTTCATTCTTGTTTACTTCAAACCGGCCATAATGGATGATACTCATAATTCTATTTGACTTTCAAATAGGTAATTGTATTTTTATTAACCTTATTCGTAATCAGTGTAAGAAAACGTGACAATAGCTATGTATGTATTGTTATGGCTTTATGTATTTAGTGTTGCTTATATACAAACTATATTCCTATTGATTACTAGAGATGTATCCGGCATGGCCTACCCATACATAGGCTTCTAGCGTTCTGTCATATAAATGTATTTATTATATATAATACTTATAAAATGCATTGAGATTTTTCATTTTTCATTTTTCATTAAATAATTTAGCAAGCGTTTGTTTCAACCAAATGATTTCAGTGGATTCTGAATCTATTCTCTAGATAATCCAACTGTGTCTTTTCATGTATCATGGAAAAAAATCCGATTGATATTTTAATTTAATTTTCGTTAAAAATATATTTTTATTAAATTAACAAATATTTCGGCATAACAATGTTGTACAAAATCAAAGATCATAAATAATTAAAACTCTTACTAATTAACTAAATAATCAAACAGTTTTTGATTGAATCATACAAATTCAAAGAATTCTTAATTTTCCTACCCAATTCGATGAATCAAACCATTCTTATTAGTAACTCAATTGACGCCTGCAGTTTGTCGGATTTTCTAATTTTATTGACAAATATTGTGAAGTCATATTTTGAGCCGAGATGATACAAAATCAAACGCTTTTTTTTGTTACACATAATATTTATATTTTTTCAATCAATTTTTTTTATTTATTTTATGATAAGAAACGAAATAACAAAATAAAATAAAATTGATACAAAAGAATGATTATCTCTACAATAGATTTATTTTAGACACATAGAACAATATGTTAAATATAACGAACGGGTAAAATTTAAGAAAATGTTAAAATAGAAAATTAAAAAAAAAAACTTCAAGGGAAATAATGTAAGCAAGTATAAAATCAATAAAAGCAGAAAAAAACAATAATATTACGTATTGCGTTATAAAACGACCCATTTAAACTCTAACATCGAGCTGATTATGAAAATTGTTCTGACCTACTTGTTTCATAGGATAACACCAGTTTTCACTTGTTTGTAACTTTGCAAGTAATTCTTTGAGACAGATGTTATCATATTCGGCTATCAGCAATCGGTGTCTTGCTAAGCATAGCGCGAAATATATAAAAAATATGTTAAATAGAACAAAATCATCACGAATTGATTTGTTTCCAAATATTACTGTCACTTTCAAAACGTTGTTGAACCTTATAAAATTGAATTATATTTGTGTTCCGCATTTAAATTTAGTCAAGTAGATCTGTGGTATTTAAAAGGTTGCCAGTATCTGATATAATTAATAATTACTTAACTTATATTGAACGAGTTTTATATATGTACCCATAACTACTTATGTTTTGGTTTCTCGAAAACAATTCTAACGAGTTTGATTTGGCATACAAGGGTTTTTTTGGACTATTTAAAACTTTGGCAGTGTAGGCTTGGGACGCCACGGTAGCACGCGAAAGCGATCCCGTGGCGCTCCTCGTTAAGACGGAAAGGGTAAGGGGAGGTTTTAGTGGGTAGGGCGGTGGCCTTCTGCCCCGTGAGTCCCACATAACCGTCCCGGTCGTGGACCGGGCGGTAGGCGTAAATGCCTTTCCTCCTCGACAAAAAAAAAGGGTAGGCTTGGGTAGGGCTTTGTGCAAGAGGAGGACGGCAGCCGGGGTGGCCTCGCGCTGCCGTACGCACTAGCGAGGAGTGCGGGGGGGGGCGAGATAACCTTCGCCCCCTGAGGAGAGCTCCGCCAAGCATCGGGCGGTGCACAGTACGGGAGAGGCCGCGGATGCGTTATATCAACACGATCCCGTAGCCTCTCCGATCCGTGCCGAGGACGCACATCGCAGTGGTTTTAGTGGGTAAGAATCCCACATAACCGAGTTCCCCCCAATGAGAGCTGGGTACCTTTCTGAAGGTTTCCACTGCGTTAAAAAAAAAAAAAAAAAAAAAAAAAAAAAAGGGCTTTGTGCAAGCCAGTCTGCGTAGGTACCGCTCATCAGATGTTCTACTGCCAAACACCAAAATTTAGCGTCGTTGTGTTCAAGTTTGAATGGTAAATGAGCCAGTATAACTACACGCACACACACACTACACAGGGACATAACGTCTTAAGTTCAAGTGGTCCATTTACCAGTCCTACCTAATTAATTTATTTATTTTTCTTTCGCAAACTTGCAGTAATCATCTGTTAAAAATAAAACGATGATAATTTCGAATCTTCGGTAACCGGTGTGTATGGTAATAACGTGTGCTAAAAACGAAATTACTAACATTCTTTTGTTACACGCTTACACGAAAACAATTATGTATACTGCAGTTAAATTCTCGGAAAAATTCAGAGGCACTGACCTGGATTCAGACTTTTACGTTATTTACAGAGAGTACATTGATTTTGTCGGCCGAGCGGTTACTCCGATCACAAGTCAAGAGAAATGCTTAACGTCAGATGTATGATCTCACTAGGTTTGTTTAGGTGCAATTATTACTATGAATTTATTTCATAATGTCATAGTGCATCAATGTGCAGCGACGACACTACCAGCCGTAGTACTTGTATGCGGTCCGCCAGGTCCAACAGCCGTTCCAGTAAGTGCGTCTGTCGCGACGCCAGCACCAAGGATGTGGTGTCGTACTAATTGATGATGATGAGAACGACATTCTGACTGATTTCGGACAAGGAGACTAGCTAACTGCGCATGAAATGTTACAGTGGTAAGTTATGTGGTAAGTAATATGCATTTAGGGAAATCAGGCGTATTTCGCAAAATAAATGATGACTAAATGCAAATTATTAATAAATAATATTTAATTTTCACAAAATATAGTACAAAAAATAATTCAAAAAGACGTCTATTTTTAAATAGGCATATAACTGACTAAATATAAATAAATTATGTATGTACATCAGTTTTTAAAGATATAAAAAGCATATGCCGTGCCGTAATGATCATTAAAATTTATAAAAAAAATCTCGACGATCTAAAAATTAGATTGATTTTAAATGCTACTTATTTTTTATCCAAAAGATAAAATAAACGTCTTGACAAATGTTCCATACAGATAATAACAAATTATTTGTTAACTAAAAAATAATTTGTTAGTATTTGATAACAAAACAACAAAACTAATTCTTAAGAGGATATGTTTTCTGGCAGTAGAATTAGCGGATAAATCACGTTAAAGTTAACTGCACGAACTACCTTAAGACTCCCTTAACTCTATATCAACAATCACTAACAGCTAATGACGTCACAGTTTGGACATCTTGATGTATTAAGATTTTAATTTCATTTAACAACTGATAAAATATCCTTCAACGATAAACGAACACAAAGGAAAATATCACATTAACTGTCAAGCGGAGTAAGTGTTTGTTTGTATGTTATCGAAAATATACAAAACAAAGCGGATAAAGTCCAGGGATTATTACTTTAAGTTGAAATAGAATTGTTCGAAATGCACCAGGTGTGAAGCAAGGTCAGAGAACTGTATTACATAAATAATATAATTTAAATAAGCTCGCCTTGCATTGGAATGAGGTCCGTGTGACAATTGAAGTGTTAATGGCGATAACGTATTCGGACTGCTAAAATATATAACGATATTTTAAACGGTGCTTCAAAGGATGTGAAATAAACATTTGTCCCGTTATTTTTAATACGAATGTAACTGATTTTACTGGAAATGTATGTGTACAGCTCTTTTAATCAATTTTGTTTTACAATAAAGTATTTTTAATATTACTAGTACTATTTATATATAAACCAAGTTCGCCCAGTGGTTATAATACTTGAATTTGCGGATTAAAACACGGACAAACACCATTGTATTTTGATGTGTTTAATTTTATAATGGTCAGTATCGTAATGACTCACGGGACTGTACGTAACGGGACGGATGTAAAAATCGCAGTTTCGATCTCAACCCTTTGAGCTTGTCTAACCCGCTTTTTTATAGTATAGATAGGCGGGCGAACATATGGGATGGTAAGTGGTCACCAACGCCCTTAGACAATGGCACTGTAAGAAATGTTAACCATCGCTTACATCGCCAATGCGCCGCCAACCTTGGGACCCAAGATTTTATGTCCCTTGTGCCTGTGATTACACTGGCTCACTCACCCTTCAAACCGGAACGCAACAATACCAAGTACTGCTGATTTGCGATAGAATATCTGATGAACGGGTGGTACGGCCCAGACGGGCTTTCACAAAGCCTTGCCAACACAAGCTTTAAAAATTTAAGATGATTTTAAAAAGTTTTTTTTAATCATGAATAATTACAGTTTTATTGAAATACAATTGCAACATAGTGTTATCAACAACAATATCTTGTACATTTACGATGATATTGTATTATAATATAAATTATATCACAATAACTATAGAATCATTGACAATTTGTTTTTTCTTTTTTTTATAGGAAGGAAACACAAGGCACAATGTTTTTACATTCGTCCCAGAAAATAACAACTCCAAACTTTTTAACACTATACATCGCAATTATAGGCTAACTCATCATGTAATTTCACATTTTCAGCTTCGCTTACATTATTATTGTATAAACACGAGAAGAAAAGCAAAGATAAATTTTAACCCTTTATACCCTTTTAATATTATAAATGTGAAAGTTGGATGTTTGTTACACAATCACGTAAATGGATGGATTCGGATGACATTTTGAATAGAGATAGTTTATATCCTGACTTATCACACAGGCTACCTATAAGTCCCTTTCAGGCAAGGCGAAGGGCCTAATAAATTATAAAAAAATACTAAGAGATTAATGTTTTTGTTTATATTACACATAACGAAGCATTACCTTATATGGTAATTTACACCGTGACAATTACACATTTACATTCATGACAAATGTTTACAATTATTGGATTTTTGCGGTTTCTTTTGCTCTTATTTTTTTTTACTTTATATTAAGTAATAATAATAATAATCATTGATTTGCATGAAACATAGTTTTACAGATGTTATGATTTATTTATAAGAAACTTATACATTTCGCCCACGATAGGCGCGTAAATATTTTATTAATAAGTAATTAATATTAAATACAGATCACACCAATTGTACATTAAAATAATTATACTAATATAAGTATCAAATAATTATATTAATATATGTATTAAAAGATTAATATGGAATATATTTAGAATGTTGTATCAACGAATAAATTCATGCTTTTGCCCCTAAATGGTTGCGCCATTAGCCGCCATCTTTGAATCATCAAAATTCCGTTTAAATCAAATTTTCCTTTAAAGCTAACTGTTCTTACTAAACCCTATATGGCAAGCAATTTATATATACATTATATAAATATATATAGCATACAAAGTAATGGCAGCCCTCAAGGGTTATAGATTGTTTTTATAAAAAAAAAATTATACCTATTTAAGTTCATTCAATGACATTATTATAATATCTTATATAATAAATTGTTTTTCGCTGGTCGCTTATTGACGTGGTCGTTGTCGTATGTATTATGAACGTTGTCAAAAAAATAGATAATGAATATTATCCGAGCTTAATTATAATGTTTTAGGAGTTTTTCACAATCCGCGTTCCAAAATCGAGGAATACTTTCGAAAACGAAAATTATAACAGATACGTAATTAATTTATTACTGAGTAATGTCGGTTATATAAAATAATATTAATCAGATCGTTGTTACTTAATTATTTCCTAAATTACTAACATTTAAAAGTTTTTTGATCGACTTAAAATAAGAAGAGAGTTATCAGTTTTTTTTATCTGTTACGCGATATCATAAAATAATATTAAAAATAATATAAATTATACAAATAAAATAGACATATATTTCGGTCATAAATTTTCAAATCGTTATGTTGTTTTCGCAATAAATTCTGACCTTGGGCTATAACTGATTATTGAAATGTACCTCCTTATATCTTAAAATAAACTTTATATAGTAGGTAACTGCTATTTTTTTTTTTGGTTTTTCACCTTAAGATCTGCATTCTGAACGTAGTGACTGTACCTTGAACAGACGTGAGAGATTGTAAAAATATTATAAAAATTATTACTTAAATAAAGTTAACATATATATATATATGTAGCCTGCGTAGTGTGTGTGTATGTGTATACATATAAGATATCATACATGTTTACAATATTATTTCTTATCTATGTATATTACGGTATTTATAACGGGGCATTATAAAAAAGTATATTTTGAATTTAGAAAGAATTATTTCAAATTGTGATTTTGATTATTTTAAATTGTTTTTTTTTACTTTCAGCAAATATTCGTCGCCGTCACCACACGGTATTCGTGTCTGAGGAATAAAACGCTTTACATCGAGCTCATTTTTTAATTCTTAAATACTACATATATATATATATATATATACGTATATATATAAAAACAGCGCTTATTGTTTGTCCCATATGAAAGTTTTGATGATCTGTATGTTAGTATGTTATTGTATTGTACAATTTTTCGTCATTTCATACATATTTGTAGATTCGTAAAACGTTTCGGGTAATTCTTTACAAAACTTATTTAAGCTTTGCGGTGTATGCTGGACATTAGCTCATTAAATGTTATAACATATAAGTCAAATTTGAACTATAGTAAATGTACGTATATGCAACTATGGACATTAAATTATGTACGATATTTATGTATTCCAAGAGTTAAAGCTAATCGACACCTACGTCACATTTATCTGTAGTCGATAATTGGTTTTAAAAAAATACCGCGAAACGTCAAAGAAGTAACAGTAAGTAATCGCTAATAAAATTCCACTCATTTGTGCGCTGTAGCTTATTGATAATATTATATTAAGAACCTTATTTAATTACGCAATCAAGGTTGTTTACATTTGTTTATATACAAATGTTATCTTCCTAGATCCGAGTATTTCCCTATTAGTTTTAGTTCCTTAAACAATTGAACTGATTCGACCTTCTTACTTCTAAGAAGACATTCACCAGATTCGATTATTGGTAAATATTTATACTCTGTTGTTATGTAAATATTGTATTAAACAGGATAAATGTTTTAGTTTAATATAACATTGCGAAGATTAGCAAAAATTTGTAAGGATTTAGGTACATTTAATTGAAAAATCCGTAACAGCCTGTGAATGTCACCATCTCGGCTTAAAAAAAAAAAAATTTTGCAATTTGCAAAAAAAATTTTTGAAAAATAAATTTTGCAATTTTTTAAATAAAATATATAATTTTAAAATAATCACGAATTAAATATATTTATAAAAACGAACGGCTATTGACAGATCGTTATTTTTTTTTAATTTAAAGCGATCTTTACTTTTTTTGTTACCGTTTTAGAGCATCACTCGAAGTGTCATGTTTGCAAAACTGTTGGCATGTAAAATAATATTACTCATGTTTCTCAAAAAGTATATTTTAGCATTTCGTGACATTATCATCAAGACATCATCGTTTATCTGGAAATTCTCTATTCTAGTCTCAACTTCCATCGCTTTGATGTCCTTTTCTTATAGTTTAAGAAGACTTTCTGCTTAGTTACTGCAGATGAAATTGTATTACTATATACAGTAGTTACATTGTTCAAAATGAATCTGTCGTCCCACGCCTGTGTTACTTTTTGCGACCTTGCCCTTTATGAATCATTTCACTCTCCAATCTTTCGATACTGTTTAACATTGCGAAAAATGACAGACTCAAAAACTCGCAATGTTTTGTGCAATTAATAGTAATGAAGCCTTTTTTAATTAAACTTCCACATCAGGAAACTTTAGCTTTCCAGAGACCAGGAGTTAAACATTGAAATATTGCAGTTGAGTAAATTATCTAAAATGGCAAATATCAGCGAAATTTCGTGTGATTCGCATTTATAAGTGTAACTAACCCGTATTATTATAGGACGTTATTCAAACGTGACTTACAACTTGAAGTATACAAACAAAGGGATTTCTTGTCATGAGACATTGAGATTGTGATAGTTAAAGGATGCGAACAGTGACATTTATCTCAAATTGTCCTTGGATACAAACATCAATATATAAAGAGCAATTTTTATTTACAAAACACGTTTAAAATGAATATGTTATTTATTGTGATAGGAATTTATATTCTGTGGTACATAAATAAAACTAAAGTTTACATTTATTTTTTATGATTACTGTTGATTAAATCGAAAGTTGTATGTGCTGGAAACGTGGAATAATATGTCGTGGAATTTTCCATAGACACTTTTAAGAGCTACAAATCCTACCTGCTTTTTGTGTGTCTGTTGTAGTTTTATAAATTGGCTCAGAAAGCTGTCGGCCATGTACTCGACTAATTTATAAAGATCAATAATCGTATAAATAATGCAAAATATAAATATGTTATCGATTAAATAGTTTTGCATGAATATAACATATTACTTCTTAATAATATGATAATTGTTATTTGAAAAACTATTTCTGTAGTTGAATTTACAAAGAAATAAAAAGCTATATATATTATTTTTTACACCATTTCGTACATCACGGGATAGATGTTATGTATTAAAGTGTAGTTATTTAAAAGGATGTTCAAAAAATATGTAATTATTGTACATATCTATACTGGAACAGTTTATTTTTAATCTTCTAACAACATCATTAATCATTATTATTATGAACTTTTTTTTCTATATTAGTAAACTATTTACAGATATTTTTATAAAACACAAAATTAAAATAAATAAACAAAATACACATTACAAATTTATAGCAAAAACGCGCCGTCTAAAAGATTGTACTGTGGCATTGTACCTAAGACGCTGGCACTATTGCCTCCCTGCACCGCTAGACTATATATATCTATCTTTCTTAGATTATCTAAATTAAAAGGTTAGGCAGAAAAACGCCAAACACTCTGTAGGTGTTTTGTACCACAAATAAACTAAAAACGTAAGAAAAGAAAAGAAAAAAAACCGGACTGTGATAAAAACTGAATATTGTAAAACAGATTATTGATATAATATAATCGTGTCAGAAATATCTAATCACGAAAGGTAAGCGAACTGAAATCGTAGACTTCTCTGACCGGGAGTAGGAAATAAACGAACTGACCTAGAAACCGATACAACACCATGTAAGCATATAAGGTACTCCGATGTTTGAACTTATAAGGGCATAGAGATAAAATAAAACTGCGTAGTTAATATTACGAGTATATTTAAGACAATTCGTACTTGGTATAAATAGTACTACCAAACATAGTTTCATAAACAGTATAAAATTTTCGTTAATAAATAATAATTGAATACTCTAATTCACATCCCGAAATAATATACAAATCCTTATTAATGCTATAAATGGAAAGAGAGTTTGTCTGTTTATAGAAACAATTACAACGATTATTATGAAATTATGCATACACGTTATCAGGGGTACTGAAAAGGACATAGGACTAACAGCTCACACTCTCACACGCGGGTGGAAGCGAGTATTGCATAAAAGGCGGGCTAAAGCTGCATTCTCTACCAAGCAACCATAGAAAGTCCAGGATAACCAGATGTACACGTTTGTGTGCAATCGAAAATTAATTATGTAACAAAAAAAAAAACAGTTTCCTCATCATCATACATAAATAATAAACACATATACAAATGTATGTTTGTGACATATATTTGTAATCGCTCGGGAAAATAGAACAAAATCCAATATTCTTAAAATATGTTATGCGTTTACTGTAAAGTTATTACCTCGTACATTGTAAGTTATGATCGCGGTCTTGCTCTGAGATATTAGTTTATTACGATATTTAGTACTCATCAAGTACTTCTCTTATACGATTTCAATCTTGTCTCGAGAGAGTACCTGTTTTTTTTGTCTCTCTTTCTAAACTCTTGTGTCACTCTTGTGTGTGTAAATCCATTCAAGTCCACATCGTTTTTAAGTACATTGTCCGTTTGTTAATCAGTCAATAATCAATACTTATGTTCGTCAAGTGGTCGAAATTCGACTACGACCATTATTGAAACATATAGGAATTTTCATGCCACTAATTCTAAATTAGAAGACAAGTCAACAGCTTTGACTGGGATGTAATGTTTCCCTTCACTGATAATTAATAAATATTACAAGATGTAAAACATAAGTCGTGAATCTTAATCAATGTTTGCTGGTTAAAAACCCAAGCAAGCAACACTGAATTTTCATATCATAACGCGAGTAAATCTGTGCCTAATTTCACTGAAATTCTGCCACATGTGTATCCACTAATTCGCACTGGAAAAGCGTGGGGGAATGAGCTCCTAGCCTTCTCCAAAAAAGGCCTTAGACCAGCACCCGATACTGAACTTTAGTAGTATTACATAAGTTTAAAGTTAAATTTCAATTATACTGTACTAATAATATGTAACCCTTTTAAAAGTTAGTCGAAATAAAAATCACTGTTATAATTATTTCTTTTATATATTATGCCTGTTCCAGATTAATTAATCTCTAATTCGAATTTCAATTAAATCGGTTAGCGGTTGAGTAAACCGCATTTATAATAAATATACGAATAATGTATGCTGGATCCTCTACCTGTATGGGTGTACCGTTATTAAAAAGATAAAATATTATTGTACGTATGTTACGATTACTGTGTGGATGTTTTTCTAAAAAGTTTAAAAGTAGTGCTCTCCTTTTCTCTCTAGAAAGCATACTACTCTCACAGAGCAGGATAGACATGATCCAATCGTCTGTTTAATTTTAGCATTGCAGCTGCGTATTTTAATTAATATGAATTAATCAGTTCCGTTGTGCTTATTTGTATTAAGTTTCAATGTTTTAATGAAGGATAAAATAGAAGATTATCATGTTAAAATAAATATTGTTATTATTTATTTTATATAAATAAACATTTTTAAAACCTTACATTTTTTAAGGTTAATAAAAATCTACCATGTTATATATATCAAAACTTTTTAAAATTTTGGGATTTTCTGTCCGACCTGAGGTTTGAAGATAGGACCTTGGGATCTGCGGCCTTATGGCCACTAGACCAGTAGGGCATTCACTCTCTCTCTCTGGCCTTATATGTAGAAGAAAGATAAAGGAGTCGGTAATATTAATTTCCAGTGCAGTTTTGCTGCACATCGGGAATAATATACTTATCGAAGATTTATTTTATTTTAAAAAGGTCGATGGACTGGCAAATTGGCCACCTGATAGTAAGTAATCACCACTGCCCTTAAAAGTATACGCTCTGTTTTAAATAATAACTATTCCTTACATAACCAATGCACCACCAATTGTGGTAACTAAGTTCTTCTGTTTCTTGTGCCTTTAGTTACACTGGCTCGCTCTCCCTTCAAACTGGAACACAAAAGTTTGTTGATGGTTCCTACCCAGACCGGCTTGCACAAAGCCTTACCTCCAAGTAAATCTTTCGATTTGTGTCTCTACACAAATCGAAAGATTTACTTGGAGGTAAGGCTGGGCCTGTTTTTTACTGCTCATGAGATGTATTCTGAATACAAAATTAACGTAAGAGCCTGTGATTGTCCTACTTCTGGGCTAAAGGCCTCCTCTCCCTTTTTGAGGAGAAGGCTTCGAGCTTATACCACCACGCTACTCCAGTGCGGGTTGGTGGAATACAGATGTGGCAGAATTTCAGTGAAATTAGACACATGCAGGTTTCCTCACGATGTTTTCCTTCACCGTAAAGCACGAGATGAATTATTATCCCAAATTAAGCACATGAAAATTCAGTGGTGCTTGCCCGGGTTTGAACCCACGATCATCAGTTAAGATTCACGCGTTGTTACCACTGGGCCATCTCGGATTTACAATACAAAATTACAACTTCTAAATTCTCTCTCATCGTATAGACTTACGAAAGACGTTAAATTTGATTTGTTAATATTTCCTCAAGTTATTTCCAGTACATAAATAATTATATTTATATACAGCCAAAACATAAGTGATAAGCTGCTGGGTTTTTAGCTTCCTGCCTAGTTTAAACAAAAACCAAACAATTATATTGATTAATTTAATTAATAATATTTGCATTCCACTATTAATCGACTCGTTTTAAATATTATTCGTTTACGTTATCGAAACTAATGTTATAGAGGTCATGTTCGGATTTTAAACTCATTTATTCCAGTTTGTTTTAACTTTAATGATAAATAAAATAAATAACGTCGCCCCGAATTACAGCTTATAACTGGTGGTAGAGCTTTGTGCAAGCTCGACTGGGTAGATACCATCCACTCATCAGATATTCTACCGCAAAGCAGCAGTACTTGGTATTGTTGTGTTCGGTTTGAAGGGTGAGTGAGACAGGGTAATTACAGGCACAAGCGACATAACATCTTAGTTCCCACGGTTCGTGGCGCATTGCCGATGTAAGTGATGGTTATCATTTCTTACAATGCCAATGTCTATGGGCGTTGGTGAGCACTTACCATCAGGTGGCCCATATGCTCGTCCGCTTACCTATTCTAAATAAAATAAAAAAAAGCTACGGCGGCCGATCTCAAAGACTAACAAATTGTGGAAGACATTGACTACTAACTATTAACTTATTTAATAAAATATTATTGTGAACTACTCAGCGTCTAATTTTGATGAATTAAGGACAACTGCTGTTCATGCCCAACGATAAATTATGACACAAAAACCAAGTTTCAAGTTATTTCGTGTAGCAATAACACTTATGATTTTTGCTCTTTTTATTTTAAATGTCAAAACATGTTCGGTAGTCGACTATCGGGTTTTTTCCACTTTTAAATTGTATATAGACTTCGTTACAAGGTTGTTTTATTTTATTTTATTTCATACACCCGTACAAGAGCTTTAGAGGGCGAGTAAGCTAGTGTAATTACAGGGACAAGTTACTTATCGTCTTATATAGTTGACGGCGTCCTAATGGTGTAATCTTGCACGCTTCTTACACTTCGTGCAGCGTCCTTAGCCGTGTAAGCTTGACCACTTATCATCAGCCCATTTACTCTCTGGCCCTTATAAAATTAAAAAAAAAAGAAATAACTCCATTGTTCACCGATTATATTTTGTTGGCGAAAAATTATGTTGCTTCTGTCGCCAGTGAAAGTAGAATGTTTTCTTTCGTTTATAATTTTTGCAATGTTACAAGGTAAAACTTTGACCATTAATGTCGCAAGTTGTGCAAAGATTTATCATATGATAAGAAACGATAACATTTTATTTTTAATTAGTTGTTTTTGTCCAAATTTAAATTACTATGATAATATTTACGAATTTAAATGAAATTAATTAGAATTTTGATTTTGAATATACTGTTAAAGTAAAAAATAAAACAAACCTTTTTTTTTTAATTTAATAATTGAATTGATTTTCTGACAGAAAATGTCTGCTTAGTTAAAAGTAGTGAAAATACTTTTTTAAATATAAAATCTAAAACTAATGTAGCTTAATGTGATGCGTCTTCAACCCGGTTTGAGTGGAAGTTAACTTTTATATTAAAAAAAGCCTTTTGACAACGAATGCTATCACACAGCCCAGCAATTTTATTTAACAATAGACGGGGATGTATAAGAAATCGCTTCACACTTTGTTCTGCAAGAATTAATGACAAGTAATATTATTTTTCACGGCAGAGATTGGAAGGAATATAAACACCAACGAAAAAAAAACAGATTAAATAAGCATTACGGTATCATAAAAGACATTAAAAAATACTTTAATGTCTATCAAAAACTATACATTAAACGTACAATAATATGGATTTAATATACTGCAACAGAAATTGCCTTTGATGATATTTAATAAACACTGCAGTCATTTGTCAATATCAAATAATAATAATAATACGTAATAGCTTTATATTGTTATTAATATGTTGTTGAGTAAACATTCATTATTATGTTAACGCTTTCCATTTAAAAAAAAAAATGATATTTCTATAAGGTTCTAATAATCCTATCTACCGCTCCAATGAGCTTGTGTTAGTGGGCACTTCACAGCTCAAGGTTTGAGGATCGAACCTGCGACTTCTATATCGCTAAGAAGCCCGCAAACCACTGCGCTATTTACGCTTATAATGTTATCAATTTTAATTACCCCTTTTTAAGTTTATGAAGTTATTCTTTAAAAGGATAGATATATGTTTTTTTTAAGTCTTGTAAATTTGTTTCTTATTTTTATTTTTGTCGAATTGCATACATTTGCAATTCTCCAATTACCAATGTCTTCAAAGAGTTTGTAATAAGATATTAATCTTTTTTAACTTTAACGATAAATAAAATATTATCTGTTTGATATTTTGGTTTAAATTAAATCGTTTATAAAATCGTCATATAATAATATTTATAATATAATATCGTTATATAATATTTAATAATCAATCATTTTTAGAAATTTGTGTGTGACAAACTCCGTATCACAATCGTCAAATTTTGAAAACGGATTAGATTTAAAAACAGAACCATACAGACGGTGATACTATATTTTGATGTTTGTACTACATGTTATAACTATTACAGGCAATGTCACATATCAATTTCTGACATTTCACGACCTGTGATACTCATGTGTTTTTCTTGTAGACTATTTACTACATCTACTCTACGCTCTTTGAAGTTCCAGTCGGCTTAATGCAGTTTTTTTAAGAATACTAATGTTTAAAAGAATGCATCAATAATTATGTATATTATAGTCGAACGAATATATAAGCATCTCAATTCCCGTTATAGATCCATTACCTCTTAGACCAAATTCCTTTTTATTCCGAAGCTAACATATTCGATATTTTTTGTGTATAGTCTTACAAAATTCTAAATAAAATATTTACTAATTTGTAAAATAATTTTTTAAATTCGATTCCAATATTTATTAATTTATATAAAACTTGTACAGACTAATACATTGCTTTGCTTGCATTGCAATGCTTAAATTATCTAATAGGAAATTAAATTAATTTTTCGAATTAATATGTAGGTTATGTACAAATGTATAATAATTTGATAAGTTGTTCAACTTGGGTTCATTGAACTTAGTGTTAGTTAGGTATAAAAATATGTGCTGCTATAAAAAATAAGTAATTGGTCAAGCTCGATTAACTTGTTTTAAGTGTATTTTTATGTATATATCGTCAGGTATAGGAGGTACATACCATTTGATGAAGATTTATAAAATAATAGAAATATTTTTTTAAAACACAACTTTATTATCAAAACCTTAAATTTAACTTTACACGTTTTTAAAATATGATATACGATTAAACATTACAACATTTGTTTCACTTCACAGTTCATATTTGACATAATGTCAAATTCCTGTCGTAATCGCACAAATAAACTGCAACTTCAAAATGTTCCGTCACAATACATTCACATTTTTGCGACCGGCGTGCAGATTCGATGCTGGAGCATCTCCGGTTGACTTGAGACGTTTCCAGGCGTCGAGATTCATTTCCTGCGATTTGAGTAAACAGGACCAGCTGTTCTACAGCTTCTAAGCTCCATTCCAAATTGATTCTCCTTAAGCCTCAAGGCTCCTCGTCTTCAGAGAGCGATGGGAGCGCTAATTGACGGCGCATCTTCTCTCTGCGCTGAGGAGAAATTGATTTCTGCCTTCTCAATCCTTCATTATGAAGAATATAAGATCTCTCCTGTTCTACTTCGAAAATTTCTGATTCAGAATCATCTTCGACTAGAGCTGGTAAGGCAGACAGTTTGTGGCGCTTCTCAGTTGCACAGTCCATCTGTCTTCCACGGCATTTCGACAACGCCGGGTAGACATCCGCGTACAAGGCAGCGTGGGCTAGTTTCACGACCATGGTTAGGATTGATTGTAAGTTTGCGTGTACTCTCAACGTTCGCTGATTGCAGAGTGAGGGGCGGCGGTAGGCGCCGGGTATTTATAGCTTTCGCGGGAAACTGCGCCTGTGTGCGTTATGGCGTCATAGAGCGTATTCACTCACGTTGTCGTGGTAAGCGATTGTGCACAGTAAACAACGTACCTCGACAATTTTATCGGCTATTTGATGTCACAATTAAGATCGCCTAGATACGTAGGCTTACTCCGAGACGATAATGTTAGATACGGATTGAGCGAGTGACGTTATGTATTAATATTACATGGCAACTAATATATGTATGTATCAAATAGTTACTTTTATCCTACAAATGGCGTAAAACATTGCAACTAATATGATATATATTTTTTTGCTGACTTCAATGTTTGCACTAAACTTGTATAGTGATAGGAAGACCAGATATTTAATTACTTGTTTACGAACACATTACGAACTGAGCCGTATGAATAACAACTGTTCTTAAGTTAAATGTGCATATTCATGTATTACAACAATAGATGTCAATTAATTTTAAAGTGGAATATTTTCTATTTTATTGTCTTCACTAAATAAATAACACAAAGTTTATATTTTATTTATTTCATTATATGACCATGTCCAAATTTAACTCAAATATTTCGAACGAATTAGTAACCGGTTTTTTTTTAATAATAATAAAATTTTAAAATTATTCCAAGCAACAATTTCACGTTACATAGTAACAAAAAAATATTTATATTTTTTAATTTGCATTCGATAAAGTTGTGGTACGTGTCACAGATAAGTAAAAATCAAGCAGTAAAAAAGAAACATAAAAACTGACTGTAATCGAAAGTGAAATTAAAATTTATACGTATTTATAATACAATAATCTTTTTATCTATCTGATAAGATTAATATATGTTTGTATATTTAAAAGGTTTGTCAAACTGTCAAAAATCAGCTTGACGAATTGAAATGAAATATAACATGTAAAAAGTATGTAAACCAAAAAAATAATCCGAACAAAATAAAAATTACATGTCTCACATATTTTATTCCAATAATTTGGTTTGTGTAAGCTCATCTGGGTAGGTATCATCCACTCATCAGATATTCTACCGCAAGCAGCAGCAGTACTTGGTATTGTTGTGTTCCGGTTTGAAGAGTGAGTGCGCCAGTGTAATTACAAGCACAAGGGACATAACATTAGTTTCCAAGGTTGGTGGAGCATTGGCGATGTAAGCGACGGTTAACATTTCTTACAATGCTTGTCTATGGGTGTTGGTGACCACTTACCATAAAGTGGCACCCTATGCACGTCCGCCTCCTTATACCATATATAAAAAAACAAGATATCGATTACTATAATTTTATTGATAACCTAATGAGAAAAAACAGTAACTTCTGAGATTCTTTCCGGTTCTTATCCATATAATACATTCTTAGGCGGTGGTAGTTATTTAAGAAGATATATTTTGATTTGGTGAGAATGTTAATTTTTGGTAGTGTTATATTTCGGTTGGATGGCATCAACAGGCACAAGGGACGTAACATATTAGTTCCCAAGGTTGGTGGCACATTGGAGATGAACGGAATGGTTAATATTTATTACAGCGCTAACTTCTATGGGTGGTGGTGACCACTTATCATCAAGTAAATCAAGCCAACCATCAAGCCCATAAAAAAATTGAAAAATTGAAAAAATCTAAATGAGCGTAGTAGTAACCATAAAACCCACTAATTTAGGAAACAAAAAATCAAAATATATTTTATTATAATAAGCTCTTATAAGCATTTTACACATATACACTCTATTTATTATAAACATATACTACATACATACATATATGAATGCGACATGAAAAAATACTCAGTGCCAACTTATGTATATTTGCCTTAATATATCTTGACTTTGCAAGACATACAATGAATATATGTAGACAATATTTAATAAGAGTATCTCGTGTTACGGAAAATATTTACCTAATTCGATTTCATGTACGATAGCCCTCATTTGGCAGATTTTTACGGCCGGCTTGACGCCAATTCTTCTTCAAGATGCTTTTCCTTGTGAGTTGGTTTTCTACTAATATCCGACACACTTGAAGTAAGCGCTTACGTCACAGTTCAACAAAAAAAAGGTATTTTGCGTTTACTTTATGGTACGGCATTGTGCAAGCCCGTTCTATATGTATAGTATGTGATGATCACCGCTCTACCGCTAATCAGAAATAGTTAATATTGTTTTATTCCAGTCGGATCGGTGAGTAAGCCAGTGTAACTACATATACGAGGGATATAACATAAATAACTAACCATGGAAATTAGGATGTTATGGGAACTAAAATTCCGATCGTGGGTGGACGAATCGGCGATATAAGTAATCGTATTATATAATATTTCTTACAACGGCTGGTGTCCATGAGATGTCATATTTGCCCGTCTACCTGTATCATAAAAAATATATATATACATATATAAAATTATTCAATTAACTGATTTGAAACTGAAATTGCGGTAGCTTTAGGTACAGATTAAAATGAATAGAGAATGAAGTGATTTCAAATATTTTTAATATATACAAGGAAAGCCACGAGCAATATCCAGTCTTAGTAGATTAAAAAGAGTATCGGTGATAGCTATTTACACATCTCTCGACTCGCCCCCAATCCGATCTGATTGCTTAGCGAAAGATCAGATTGACGTCGGCAAACCATGACCTAATTCGGAAAATTCAGCTTTAATAAAATGTCAAAGGACATTTATACATGTGTTTATAAGAAAAGCGGCGTTTCACCTCGCGTCTGGTACACTGATGTTATTACGAATGCTATTATGTACAATCATTGCAATGTTTGTGTTGAAATTTCTTATTATATTACATTTTCAGTACATATTTCAATATAAAGAGAATTTATTTATCAGCTTAAGCCAGAAACCTGTACTAAAGTATTTTTTTTTAATTTAGGCATTTGGGCGGCCAGATATGTCGTCTGATTGTAAGTGGTCACAACCACCCATAGATAGCCCTAAGAAATATTAACCATTCATACATCACTAATATGCCACAAATCTTAGAAACGAAGTTGTCACCCTTCCAACTGAAACACAACGATACCAAGTATTGCTGCTTGGTGCTAAAATGTGTGATGAATGAGCGGTACATATCTATCCAGAGAAGTTTGCATCCCCTACCATCAAGTGAAACAGCGTGAGTTCAGCTTCATATGTTACCGTAACAAGAGAGACTTTTGATTAACAACGTGTCATGTACAAGTTGATAGTTTTTTTTACGCAGGAAAAAACGCTTTACGCGTTTCCCCTACGGGAACAGTGGGGAGGGAATGTGGGGCTCGCCGATGTCTGAGGCACCGAGTACGCCCCGAACATCGGAATACCCACTAAAAAACCAGCGGTACCCTTGATGAGCGCCACGGGATCGCTTGCGCATGCTACCGCGAAGTTGATAGTAATGCGGTACAAATGGTATTACCAAATTATTAGCAGGCGAAGTAAAAAAAGGCCCAGTGGTAAGAACGCGTGAATCTTAACCGATGATCAAACCCGGACAAGCACCACTGAATTTTCATGTGCATAATTTGTGATTATAATTCATCTCGTACTTTACGGCGAAGGAAAACATCGTGAGGAAATCTGCCTGTGTCTAATTTTACTGAAATTTTGCGGCATGTGTATTCCACCAACCCGCATTGGAGCAGTGTGGTGGAATCAGCTCCAAAACCTTCTTCTCAAAAAGTGAGAGGAGGCCTTTAGCCCAGCAGTGGGACATTCACAGGCTGTTACGAAGTATAAACTTCAAGAAATATCTTTAATAGCAATTCAAGGATACCTCATCTATGCCGTAATCATTAAATTACTCAACAAAATCGATGTTAAACAAAACAAAAAATGTACTTATTATTTGATTAACGACCATTCATTAAAATATAATTACAATTAAATTTTCTCTCAAATTAAAAATCCATTCTAGACATTTTCATGCAATGAATTCCGTGACAACAAGCCAAGCGGCGCGCTATTGTTTAGATTTTAAGGTTAGCCAACGGTCACCCCACTCAACGTTTAAAGTGTGTCAGATTTGTTTACCAGAGTTTTTGTATTTAGATATTACAGCTTTACTGACTATTGTTGTGTTCCGCTTTGATAAACGAGCCAGTGCACATAACATTTTAGTTCCCAAGCTTGGTGGCGCATTGGCTATGTATGGAATGGTTAATATTTCTTACAGCGCCAATATCTGTGGCTGGTGGTGACCACTTCCCATCAGGTGGCCTATTGTCCTATTCTTTTTTTTTATAGAATAGGAAGGCGGACGAGCATATGGGCCACCTGATGGTAAGTGGTCACCAACGCCCTTAGAAATTGGCAATATAAGAATTGTTAACCATCGCTTACATCGCCAATGCGCCACCAATCTTGGGACCTAAGATTTTATGTCCCTTGTGCCTGTAATTACACTGGCTCACTCACCCTTCAAACCGGAACACAACAGTACCAAGTATTGCTGTTTTGCGGTAGAATATCTGATGAGCGGGCGGTACCAACCCAGACGAGCTTGCACAAAGACCTACAACCAGTAGATGATTCGCATGACGACATCAATATGTTGTTATTATTGCATGTCATGAAATAAATTACTAATGAAAACTCTCTAGGGCTCTGTCGTAGTTAAGTAAAATATTAATTCGTTAACCATCTGGATATTATAAGTTCCAATTATATTGAGTTAGAGTTTAGGCACAATGACCCCTAAAAATGTTAAGAGCTAGTGATTTTCCGTAATAATAAAAAAAACAAATTTCAGAATA
Organism: Nymphalis urticae; assembly: GCA_905147175.2. Classification (NCBI taxonomy): domain Eukaryota; kingdom Metazoa; phylum Arthropoda; class Insecta; order Lepidoptera; family Nymphalidae; genus Nymphalis; species Nymphalis urticae. The sequence goes on along the minus strand of LR990004.1, from coordinate 1,795,334 downwards.
TGTATTTAACAGAGTTCTATAAAATATATGCGAACGTTAACTCCGAGAAATGGATCGTAAATGGTACCGCCCTGAAAACGAATAAAAATATCGTGAGAAAAATAAGATTAATGTACATCTACCGTGAAATGGCTACGTCACTCGACCGTAGCCGATTTACACGGAAAATCGCATTTTCAAGGAAAACAAAGTATCCACTTGGCATTGGCCCAAAACGTTTGCGACTGAAAACAGTCAATCGCACTTTACTGAAACACAACGAAACGTGCAAACTTCCTTAATCCTTTGTTACCGTATGAATAAGATAAGATGGGTGTCGGTGCGTCGGACCACGTAGACAGGTACTCAGTGACGTCTGTGTCAAAAATATGGGTGAGCGTAAGACGTTTAGGCAGATCGTCCACTAAATAAGGCGCGCAGCCGTCCAATTCAACCTTCATCGTATTTACTCTTAAACGGACAAAAAATACATAACCATTTATACGAACTGCCTTTTTTTTCCTCCCTTTTCTGGCGTGTATCTATGCTATTTGAGCGTAAAATATTCTACCAATGTCACGTATATGTTCATGGCAGGTGAACTACACACCGCTTTCTCTTGTTCTGTCATTATTAATTTGACATTAGAATGAAGAAGAAAAAGGATCGTAAAATACAATCGTTTTATATGGGTCGTATCTGTATATAATCTGAATTATTTGTATTTTTCCGTATTAGGATATAATTTTTATTATTTGGAAAAATAAGTAAAACTCCGCTACGTATAAAGAAGTTTTCAGATAACTAAATTACAATTAATATTTAACTTTCATAATTATTATCTAATAATATTTTTAATGTTGTAGTGCCGTAGTTTACCGATATACGCAAATAAATATAAAGACTATATACTTACCTCCTTAGTCCTTTGTATACCTACGCAGTGCTTCGTCTTCTTTCGAATGTTAAACTAACGATGACAGATAGAAAGAAATGAAATTGTAAGTTTAAGAATAAATACGAAACGCGCATGATTCATTAATAAGCGCGTCGCACTATGTTGTGTGAATTTACAGAATCAACAGAAAATATTTATTAACTTACTAAAAATTTATAAATAGTTTTTTTTAAATATATTTTTGACTAATCTAATAAATCCCAGCAGTAAATTTATATGTACATCGTATATTATGAGAAATAGTTAAGGATGTCAATATTAGAGAGAAAATCTCGATCTGACATGACCGCTTTTAACGTTACAAATAAAACGGACAATTAAGTTTAAGATTTGAAATAAAATGTAATTTGTCATAGTAACAATAAGAAAAAGGAAGAAAACAAACCAATTTTCAAATCTTTGTTACTCGATCAATAAAATTGTTAAAGAAAAAATCATACCTAATATACTACACTATAACTTACATTTTTAAACCCTCCAGTAAATTATTATCGTCATTTTGGTGATTTATTAATTAAGGTAGTCGAATAGATTATTTAATTAATTATTAGGATATATTATTTTAAGCCTTACATTATTTTTTAATCTTTATATTTGTATAAATTTTAAATAAGTAACTTGAATTGTATTTAACTTAAAGCCGATTAAGAATCCTATTACATTTGCTCGCCAATTACGTAATATTAATGTAACTCAATCTATGCAAATAAAGAAATTATTCGAAAAGAACATTAGAAATCTATCGCTCAGCAATATAAATTCAGTAGGCGGTTGGAATTCCTCGACTAAACTGTTCCGAAGATAAACAAATGCAATACGCACATGAGCTCGCGTAGCCAACGGCGATAGACTCGAAAGAGTAAAGGTAATCGCATAATTACCGATTTCCCCAGATATCGAATATAGAGTAATTTCTAATGCCAGTAAGCAATGTTAGTTTTAACTACGCTTTTAAAATTACCATTTTTTCTTATACTCAGACGGTCTGTCTATTGCTGTACCATTATATTTGCTTCTTAAAGTTCTTTATTTATTCCATTTAAAAAAAGAACTATTTTAATACATGTACTATCTTTTTATTGCTCAAAATAATCAAATAGTTTTTAATAAATAGTTAAATAAATAAAATTAATTCTTGCTTCGATTTCCGCCATTTGTATAAATGTCTATTCCATCGTATTGTAAATAACAATAAACAAAAACGATTATAATAACGGATTGACGCGCAATAAAATACTCGATTACGTTTGTAATATTTAATTAAATTTTGCGAAATAAATAACTTGCAAAAAAATTACATTTACTTTATAAAACTATCTATGCTTTTAATATGTATTTAAGGCCAACACGTCGCTTTCGGTTATCCAACGAACAATTAGCTTCTGCAGTGTATTCCGTAAGAACTCACTTCATTACTGATCTGTGAAATCTTGATAACCCACTTATGGTGATATACTATTTTGGTGCGTATATTCTTATAATGTTATAACTATTATGGTCAATGTCGCATATCAGTTTCTGATATTTCATGACCGATTTAGTTTCGAGTTTGTTCTTACAGAATAGCATTATTGTATTTTAACATAGAAGCAGTAATCACAATAACTTAGAGTGTATTTTAATCCCCCTTTAGATAACTTAACTTGTTCCATAACTTTTGTATTTACTTATATGATTAACGTGTATTTCTCATACTAAATGAATTGTAATCTTTTTTGAGATGCCTTCAACCAGATGAACCAGTGAATAGAGTACGTGAATATAAACTTAAGACGGCGGGTTTGAGACTGGGTAAGCATCATTGTGATCATTGTCGAAAAAAAACGTGAGGAATCTTACATGAGTCTAATGAAAATCTACCACACGTGTATTCACCAAACCGCATTGGAACGTGGTAGTGTAAGCTCCAATCCATCTCAAGTAGATGAGACCTTAGCCTAAGCTGTTACTTTACCATTATATGGAATACTTATAATTTAAATGTAATTTTGCCAATTTGTAAAGTAAAATCTCGTTTTGAAATTAATGAAAAGACGAAGTTAGTCTTAAACAGACGAAGTTATTTTTCGTGTGTTTTTGTCATGTCATATCATATGACCTTAAAAATTGTGCAGCAATAATGTTACCGTGTAAATTCAATTAGTCTAAATAAATATAAAATTTAACAATTGTTGTCTATCATAATAAATAAATAATTAATAAATATATATCGCGTGATTATCATTAATAATAACTATAAGTAATAATTAAATACAACGACCTCTAAAGTCGTAACATGGACGTTCCCTCTCATTGAAATACAACGTTATTATGTTGGTAAAAACATCGTGGAGTGCGCGTTATCAGCACCACTCGATAACGTGTCAAAAACAAAATAATTATTTGCTTGTATTAATCCTCTGCGATTGAAAACAACTAACATAATATTGTGTTATGTATAAAGCTTTAATTTTCCATCAAAATATCGCTCTGAGTCCAGAAGTATATTTAAATGTCTTTTAAATCAATATTAAATTATATATATTTTATAAGTATTATTTACCCTAACACCTGTACAGCTGACAACGTGCTTACATAATTATATAATGATCGATTGAATAAGTAGAGTACGTTATAAACAAATAAATAGACTCACCTTCGCATCTATAATGGTTTTTTATGGATTCAGGAAGGCAAATGATTCTACTCCACCTGTTAGTAAGTGGTAGTAGAGTCCAAACGTGACGACGGCCAGAACAGTCGGAAAGAATGATCTGCACTAGCCGTCCCCTTGCTGGCCCGTAAGATGCCTCTTCACGCCTCGTTTGAAGGAACCCAAGTTATTAACACACACAGGAACACGTGTACTGGTAAAGAATTTCATTTGAGGGTGCTTCTTCATTCGCGATGGAATTTATGTCACAGTTAGGCGATATCGAGAGCAAACACGCGTAGATTTATGAATAAAAAGGGAAGCAGGTATAACGATGTTATTAAGATTAGGATTTCTAGATAGAAATTCAATTAAGCTTAAAAAAATAATGACATCGTGTTTGTTCGTATAATATGCGTTTGTGCATTGTTTATACAATTGATTTGATAGCTTGTGCAGGTGTGTTTGGCACGTGCTCGAAGGATTGTCACAAATATCACTGAATGTACAATGGACATTTTTTTAAAGAACTAGTATAACTTTTTAACAATAGCATAACATGGGAATATTTATGATAGGATATATAAATGTAATTGTAAATAATTATATAGTAATATTATAAAGAGAAATTTTTTGTTTTTTTTTTTTTGTATATGAGTTTGTAATGGATAAAATCGAAAACTACGTAAACGATTTTAAAATTTCTTTCACCTATAGAAAGATACATTATCAGTTAGTAACATAGGCTATATTTTATTTTCAAGAATATTAGAAATCCCTACGAAAATTGCAATAATGTAGACCAAGGTATCAATTTTTTTCCTATAAAATCATTAAGTAAAAAGATAAATGTTCAATACGGGCGAAGTCCTAAATATAGGTGGCTGCTTATGATAACATTTCTCGTCAACGGTATAATACTGTTACTACGTCTATAAAACTTTCCGACTGACGTAAAGCCGTATTTTCGGATAATTGGTGACGCTCAAATTTTTATTACGTCTGTAATCATCCATGAAATAATCGTGCATTTACGTTTTTAAGCAATGACACAATAATATTTGGTAAGGTGAAATCTTGGAGCTTATCCCAATACGCTCCTCCAATGCAGTTTGGTGGATACACATTGGGTGGATTAACAATGAAACGGGACATGCATTCCTCACGATGTTTTTTTCCAGCCGACCATAACACAATAATTTGTATTGTAAAAAACACATATAAGGCAAATTTACTGCTTATGAGAAAAGTAATTATTTGATTAATCGATTATTTCAATTTATATATCGTTTTTATATAATAAAAAGCATCTTTATTGTATAATAATTATTTATTGTTGTAATAGCTACATAATCAAAACCCTTATTATAAACAATACCTATTGTAAATAAACAAATGCACTTAGGTCCTTTTATACTAAATTAATATTAATACGTAAATCCTGTCTATAAAATCGTTGTGCAATTGTCATTATTTATTTTTAGAAGGGTGGAAATTAAGCTCATATCATTCTAAATGTATTGTATATAATAAAAAAATGTTTTATGAGCGCGAAATAAGTCATAACAGAACACTAAATACACACTATAATTTATATATTAATATCAAAAATATTCAAAATTATGTAACATTTATTTTAAAGTTTTATTTATTTTCACTCCCACTAAATATCACTGTTACACGAAAGGTGTATAGAGTATGTAAAGGTGTATATATGTATAAAGTATGTAAAGGTGTATCTGTGTACATAAAAAAGTGTAAATTTTGTTCGAAGTCAATATTAAACGCGTAATGACGACAGTAATACGCAAATCATATAACGTCTAACCCATACGTACACGTAAACGGTACATACATATATAATCGTTGTATCATTTCCAGTAAGTGTTATCGAAGTATTTTACATCGGAAATAATGGAATATTACTGAACGTATTTATAAAAGTCTTTATTCATAATTTACGATTGCGATAAAATTCGCGTGACATGTAACCTACAATTTTTCATAAGAGTTCTAGAACTTATTGTGAAATAAAATACAATACCATTGCATTTCTAGAAAACCGTACTGTAATTTATATTTAGTATTGTATATTTATCATCGTTGTGCATGATTTTTTTATGTTAATTTCTATATTATCTGTGACTCTCATCAGTGTATTTTATATAAAAAACGACATTAAAACAAAGTCGATATGGTAATCCTTTTATTTATAATAAATACGATGATTATTTTTTTCATCATCATGAAGTTTTTGCATACACGTATGTATGTCAAGGGTGCAAATGATATAAAAAGCCTAAAACCTCTCCCCAGGAAACAGACAACCCCTCTTCAAACTAGAGCGATGCTACGAGCGGAAAATATTTTATGATTATTCAAATATGTACTGTAATAAGTATGAGACTTCTCATCATACGTATTCTTCTCAACAGAACCCAAGCGATAGATTGTTTATCCAATACACACCGATTTGCTCATTATGTTTACCTCGACGAGCACGTGGTAAATTATGAACACAAACGCACATGAAAGAATCAATGACTGATCTGGTCTTAACTTCAGTTATGCAACATTCCAAACAGCGAAAGTCTCAAACCGTTTGGAGTGAAAATAGGTAGATCATGAGAACCAGGCGATAGAAATCGCTGTAAAATAGTCCGTGTTTAGTTAAATTAAATAAAAATGAGTTAGCGCTTTACAAACAATAAAGCCAATATGATTTTTGTTAATATTATCAATGTATAAGGAGGTTTTATTACTTTTAAGAAATAAGTTATACTTTTTTTATATATTTTCTCTCTTGTCAATTTATCTTATTTATTTATTTAATCAAAGAAGACAAACAGTTGACATATACAAAAATATTTATCACATTAAGAAAACATCATAGACCAATAAAGCCTTCACAAATTATTCAATCAAAAATACATAGCAGAATATAATAATAACAAATAAAAATAAAAATTAAAGATTATTTAAAATTTTATGGAGTATGACAAATTAATAAATATAAATAATAATAATAATATTCAAGATGACAATTTATGGTGACAATTTATTTTACATTTCAATTCCTAAATCCTAAATATCCTTGTATATTTCAAAGAGTCTGGTATTTATTTAACGTTATATTAAATAAACTTATAGAGTCGGCTGAGAATCTAATAGCTGGCAACCTTGACCAATATATGTTGGCCACCCAGTGGTTGAAACTGAAATTAAACCTGTAATTCGATGAGCACATCTTTTTAGTTATTTGAATGATGAGTTCCAGATAACGTTGTTACGAATAAAATCGTATTTTGAAAAAAAAATGGTTGTTAAGAAACACATAGATACAAAATGCTTGAAGAACAAAAAAATATACAGAATAGCCGTAAACGTACAACAAGGTGTACTTTAACTAGAGAGAAATACTCAAAAATTAAAACTAAAATTGTCGATGATTAAAATTATATAATTATATATATATGATTAAAATTATATAATTATACAAGGGCTATGCAGGCACGTGTTAAATCATTCACTGAAATTTTTAATTTGCCGTCAACAAATCGAACTTTCTTCCAAGACATATTTTTCAGGAATGCTTAAACAAATTAAGCAAGTAAGTAAGCAGAATATGATTATGAAATCTCAGAATGTTGTTGAATTGACTATAATAATTATATCAATGAAACAATTCACGTATCAATGAAAAGTGTCACCTCAAGTCGTTTTCGAATTTATGGATTTACAGACACTTGGTGAAAAGTGATCACAACCACCCATAGACATATAGTAAGAAATAGAAATATAATTCCTCACATCGTTAATACGCCACCAATCTTGGTAAATAAGATGTTATGTCCCTTGTGTCTGTAGTTACACTGGCTCACTCACTCCTCAAACAGGAACACACCAATACTAGTAAGTAGGTATTGTTTTTTGGCGCTAATATATATGATAAGTAGGTACCTACACAGACGAGCTTGTACAAAGACAAGTATATTTTATGAGTTAGATACAAAGTGAACTATAGAATAATATTGCTATTTATAAAGCTTTTCCCTACAAATAACTAATTTCAAAAGTTATTCGGGTTTAATAGTCTGTGAACCAACCGCTTAGGAACATATTGATACATTTTACTTTCATAGATCGTAAAATTAATAAGGTTAACGATCTTACGTACTAAACATGAGGTAAAGATAATATATATTTACTAATTTTATATTAACATGTTGAGTAATGGTAAAACATTAACTAAAACAAATGTTATACTAACCCGACGATCGTAAATGAATAAACATAGAAACACTTGAAAAAGAGAATTTAAGGTTTTTTAAATTGTATTACGTTGAGTTGTTTTCGAGACTATTAAAGCAGCAGCTTGGCCAGCCTAAGACATTTTCTTTCGTATTCTGTACGACACCTGTCTGTTCTGTAAGAGTAATAGATTAGCTTGATATGTGATGAGGAGGGATGAAAGGCATGTTACCAAAAGGGTGATGAGTATGAATGTTGATGGATATAGAGGACGGGGGAGGCCAAAGAAAATGTGGATGGATTTTATTTTGCATTCGAAGCGTATCTTTTTTATGTTAATTATAATTTTCATCATGTACTAGATTATGTTTAGTGAATTAGTTACATATAAGAACTGCATTTACTAAGAGTATGATAATTGCTTTATCGTATGTCATTTATAGATAGAAGGTTGACAGTCAGTAGTTTTCCTAGCGACTCATGACGAGCGCTATTTACAAACAGGAGTTTTGCCATCAATTACTTATATTAATAAAAATTGACTTTACTATAAAACAATTAAACATTTATTGTTCCTTCATAAACAATACCTACGAATGAATATATAAGCTATTATTTACAAAAATGCTTGTACATATAATTTATCGATTTCTTTTCGAAAATAACAATCAAAATTGCATAAGTTTTAATTACAATGTAATATTAGTTAACTACAAAAAAAAAAAAAAAATGATAATGAATGTTCTCGTTTCCCTGTTTTTGCTCTTGTTTTTATTTCCTCCAGAGATAAATATGCAATTTATTAAATTTAGTTATGATAATTAAATTAACTATACCTACTGTACTGTATTTAGTATTGCTGTACTAATTTTTAAAATGCGTTTTGCAAAACGATGATAGTTTTCCCAAATAAATAAACAAATGTTGGTCAACTAAATTCCAACCGCATATGTAATTTAAATAATTTTACTTAAGTTAATATATGTAGTAAAACTAAAAATTTTTTTATCAAAAATTCAAAAACAAAGTAATATAAAACAGTTGGTAGGACTTTGTGAAAGCCAAACAGCTATACTCAGTATTGTTGTGGGTGAGCCAGTGTAACTACAGGCACAAGGTGGTAGGGCTTTGTGCAAGCTCGTCTGGGTTGGTACCACCCACTCATCAGATATTCTACCGCAAAACAGCAGTACTTGGTATTGTTGTGTTCCGGTTTGAAGGGTGAGTGAGCCAGTGTAACTACAGGCCCAAGGGATATAAAATCTTAGATCCCAAGGTTGGAGGCGTATTGGCTATGTAAGCGATGGTTGACCTTTCTTACAATGCCAATGTCGAAGGGTGTTGGTGACCACTTACCATCAGGTAGCCCATATGCTCGTCCCCCTTTCTGTTCTATAAAAAAAGACAACTTAGTTCCCAAGGGTGACACATTTGCGATATAAGGAATGGTTAATATTTCTTACAGCGCCAATGTATATTAACCGTGGTGACTTACCATCAAATGGCCGTCTGTCTACCAATGACATAAAAAACATACATCCGAAATATAACATAAAATGATATATAAGAAAAAGGTTTCAATTCGCTTGCCTTTAAACAAACTATTGTAATGAACAATATTATGATACGGTTTATTTAAACGATTTATTTGAGGACAAAAATATTTTGAAACCATAACACTGGCAGGTTAGATATAAAATAGTTTCACAAGGATCTGTTGGCTGCGGGTAAATCCAAGTGATACTTCGTGAATAAGGAAAATTACTAACAATAAATTATTAACGTTACCACTTCGAACTATTCGTTCTATGATATAGGCACATACGAACAGGTTTGCTATTTGAATGAAATTGTTTGTGTAACGAATGTTGGCACAGACCAAACTACTCGGGATACTAAATTTGCCTTCTGATTACACAATATGCTAAGTAGTAATAAGTTTAAAGTGAAAAAACAAAATTTTATTCACGCTATATACTAAAACGAAACAATTTCAGTACTTATACTAGATTATAGTATCACTGGCATCAAAATTGTCTTCAATATTTCGGGTCATATAATCGCATGTGTGGAACTGGCATAAAAAATAATGAAAATATTTGACCTAAAAGTAGTTCTATATTTACCCCTAAAGCTAACTAGAATCTCATAATGAAGCCACTTTATAAACTTAAAAAAAACAAGCACGCTTCGTAATAGTTCTTCAGGAAAACTGAGGAAAGTCTAAAACTTCAATACATCCTGGATATAGAAGACGTTTGACAGCCCTACTTTATAATGTATGTGAGGTATAATGATGGCGGACACGACACATGTGGGTCAAGAGACGTACGCCAGAAGGGCGACAGTAAGGCCAAGACTTTGCATTTAAGTCGAGCCTAACCTTAAAGGTAACTTATGCAAGTGCTGAGTCTGTCGATCTATATTTTTATTTAATCTAATAATATATAATTATAAATAAAATAACGTCCTACACAACTGGAGTTACCATCACCCATAAACAATGGCGATGTAAGAAATATTGACCATTCCTCATATGCGCCACCAACTTTGGCAACTACGAGTAAGATGTTATGTCCCTTGTGCCGTTAGTTTCTGGCTCACAGACCATGGAACGCAACAATACTAAGTAGATTAGGAAAATAATGTAAGTAGCCTGAGCAGTATCGGATCCATTTATCAATTATTTATTCATATATTGTAATCCAGCGATGTATTTCTGTATATCTTTCTTAGTTAAAGCAGGATAGGAAAAATAGTAACGCTTCGTACTGTCCTTTTTAAGTTTGTAAAGTAAGTGAACCAGTGTATTAACAAGAGCAAGGAACATATTCGTATGTATATAGCGATTGTTGATAAATTTCGATACTATCCACTATAATAATAATAGATTTCGGCCACGGCGGCCAATCTCATGAGAGATTAGCCAACTACGCAGGAGATATTATAGTGCACAAGTGTATGCGCAAACACAGGTGCACTCTCTATTCCCTAACTCTCATAATCCGATAGGATGGCAACCCGACACGACCGGAAATAGTCCAACTGGCCCGACCTGGGTATCGAACCCAGGACCTCCGGGTCTGCGGCCTTACATCAAGCCACTAGAACAACGGGGCAGTTGGTCTAGTGGCTTGATGTAATCCACTATATATATTTTATATATTTTTTAAGACAATATATTTAACCAACTCACGAAATGTGTAATAGTTATATATTTATCGAATTTTCATTTAACGTGTTTCATCAACGTGTATTATTAATGTATTATAAATATATATTCAAGTTCAAATATATTTTCAAAACAAAAACGTTATGGGCATACATTTAAATACATTCGTTCGTTTACTACGTGGAGATTATCTCAAATCATCTCACTAATAATAATAAAATTCATGTCATTTATGACAATTAATATTTGTGATGTTAAGACAACAATATAACTTGCTTGATCTAGACAAGTATATCAAACTGGAAAACAAAAGGAAATTAGTGGTAAAGTTTATCATACTAATATCATACAGAGGAGTTTATTTCTTTATTTACATTTCCACGTGTGTTCTACATAGTACGTAGTTTCACAGACATACCCGTAGACTATATAGTACGTTTATACATAAGTAAATTTATATATAAGTAAATATATTTTACTGAATCTACCTACTGGGCTCCATGAACATCATGCTATATTACTGTTAAAGATAATGTTGTAAAACACACTGTTTTTTTATTTATTTTTTTATTTAGGTTTACCAACAGTTGTTTACACTGAATATAACACATAAAACATTTAAAATATATACATAGAATAGCGTAACAACTAATTATAGGTAAACACCGCTTGTAACAACACATAAAAAGTAAAAAGTAGCTACAGCAAATTCATTTAACACAAAATATAGATAAACTAAAATTTAATTACAAAAATAGACATGAAGAAAAAAAAAATGTTTAACAAAAATATGTATACATAAAAGTGTGTTATAAAAGTAGTTATTTTATTAATCAATGTAAGATAAGCCAGTACAAGTTGATACTGGGGTGCATGTCAGTCACCTCCACGTGGTGCACCCTGGGCAACGGGGTCGACAAGCAATCTGACGTTTTCTCGGAGTGCCTGTCGACCGCGGCTGAGACTGACGCGACGGTAGTGCTACGGGCCGTTCCGGGTACTTCTCTGATCAGCAGAGTGGACTGTGGAGCGGCTTCGTGGCAAGTAATAGGTGGGAAGAAGAAAGTGTCTTCGTAGCTTTCTTCCTTTTGTTTTCTTTTCTTTTCTTTTCCTTTTCTTTCCTTCTTTTGGTTTTTGCTTCTTTTGGTTTATTGTCTAATGTTGTTATCGTTTTATTTTGCTCTCTTTTTATTTTGTCTTGCTTTGTTTTGTTTTCTTTTATTTATTTTATGGGCGGGCCTCCCGACTCTGAGGTCTCGCGATCGTTTCGGCGACATTAGTTGTCAGGTCTCCGGGGTCTTTTTGGGCTGCCGGAGAAAAGAGGTGGGAGAGGCGGGTTCGCTCAGTGTCGGTATCGATGCTGGGTGGACAGACCGTAAAAAGTCACCGCCTCTCAAACTCGTTTCCCCATCCGGGTGTTGTGGACACGTCTCGCAGCCCGTGGTGGGACCGAGGGTCTTGCCTTAACCGGCCGGGCCAAGAGGAGACAACCTCAATAAAAAACATTAGTATTAGATCCCGTGATACCACCCGACCTCACGGTGTATATAGGGTTACCAAGGTACAGGGGGCACTGCCTTGGTGGACTGTTTATTTCCCCCATACTCGTGGGAACAAATATGAAAAAGAATACAAATAAAAATACCATACCGACTACAGGCGATCAAGGGGAAACTGACGAAATGGCGGTGGAGGCGGGCGCCCCGATGGCGGGCGCTAAAACCAACGACCTCGGCGCGAAAAAGGAGCTGGTGGTCCGGCTGGAACGGCTCTCAGAGTCGGACTCGTCGGTCACCAGCATGGTGACGGTCTCGTCAAAAGTATCTGCCGGACTACGGCGGAAATTGGAGAAGCGGCCCCGTCCTGGGGAGAGCTGCTCGGGCTCCGAGAGCGACGCGCAAAGCGGAAACTCTGAGTCGGCCGTCGCCAAATGGCTTAAGCCTTCCCCAAAAAGGGGGCGTGGCCGACCGCCCACGACGGGCCAGTATGTCGGCCTCGGGCGCTCCCGGGAGGAGCTGAAGGCCGCTAAGGCCAAAGAGCGGAGCTTCGAGGCGGAAGATGCACTGGCCGCGTACAGTGCGGCGGCCAAGGTGGCCACTGAAGAGAGGGCGGCCCGTGTTCGGAAGCGCCAACCCGGTGGCGGGACCGAGGACGTACCGCAGACGTCTGCCGCACTGGACGCGGCGGTGCAGGAGGCGCTCGACGTGGTCCTGCAGGTTGCCGATAAGTCGGGCAACCTGAAGGGCACGTTCGTTCGGGCCCTGAAGACTGCCGCCGACACCATCAAAGGTGCGGTGGCGGATCTAAGGGCCCTCACAGTGACGGAGGAGGTGGCGCGTTTGGAGGCGGCTAACGCGCAACTTTCCGGCCAATTGGCTGAGTTGCGCCGGGAAGTCGCGGAAATGCGCAAGCAGCCAGCGGCGGCGACGGAGGCGAACCTCCAGCACATAATGGAGGAGGCGCTGCGCGCGAACCGCGAGCAGTTCAGCACGATGCTGAACGCTCGCCTCGAAGGAATCGAGGGCCGCCTCCTTCCGGAGCCTCGGCTGCGGCCTCCACTGGCCGCTGACCGTAGGACTGCGCAGGCAGCGGAGGCTCCTGCCGCCCCTCGTGCACCCCCGAAAACCCCGAAACGGCCGAAGAACAGTATGGCTGCTCAAGAGGCGGCAGCCAGAAGGGAGGCTCCTCAGCCGTCCGCGGAGCCGGCCGCCACTCCGACCACCTGGAGCGCCGTGGTCGGAAGAATGTCGAAGCCGAAACCTAAGAAGACCGAGAAGCCGAGCGCCAAGCCGGCGGCGGCGAAGCCGACTTCCTCCGGGGCCCCCAAGAAGGCCCCGGCTACGAGGAAACTCCGCCCCCCTCGCACCGCAGCGTTAACGATAACGCTGAAACCCGGTGCCGAGGAAAAAGGAAAGGAAAGGTATGAAAAGGCTCTGGCCCTGGCCAAGAGCCGGATCAGCCTGAGGGAGGTCGGCTTAACGTCGGTGCGGTTCCGGACCGCGGCCACGGGCGCGAGGATGCTCGAGGTGCCGCCGGGCACCAACGAGGCCGAGAAGGCGGCGGATGCCCTGGCGGACAAGCTCCGCGAGGTATTGAGCCCGGAGATCGTCCAGGTCCATCGACCCACGAAGTGCGTGGAGTTGAGGCTTTTAGACCTGGACGACTCTGTGACGGCGGAGGAAGCCGCGGCGGCGGTCGCGGAACAGGGAGAGTGCTCGGTCGGAGCGATAAAGTCCGGAGTCATCGCTCGGGGCTCGAGTGGCTCTGGCTCGCTCTGGCTGAGCTGCCCGATAACGGCCGCGAAGAAGGTCGTCGAGGCAGGCCGCATAAGGGTCGGGTGGGTGTCGGCACGAGTGGTGCTGCTCGACCCCAGACCCTTGCACTGCTTCAGGTGCCTCGAGCGGGGGCACATGGGTGCGAAATGTGACCGGGGCGTCGACCGAAGCCGTCTGTGCTTCCGCTGCGGTCAGCCCGGTCACAGGGCTCGAGATTGCTCCGCAACCGAGGCGAGCTGCGTGGTCTGCACGGCGGCCGGCAAGCCAGCTGCCCACGCCGCCTGCAGCAAGTCGTGCCAGGGAGGGAAGGGCGCTGCACCCCCGAAGAAGAAGCAGAAAGACGGAAAAGCGACGACGAAAGGCCCGGTAGCCGCGTCGTCGCGCACCGAGGCGGAGCCGATGGAGACCGCGCAGTGATGGCCCTGCGCTGTCTCCAGGCCAATATCAACCACTCTGCCAGGGCTCAGGACCTCCTAGTCCAAAGCATGGCAGAGTGGCAGATCAATGTGGCGGTGGTATCGGAGCCCTACTTCGTTCCCTCGCGGGACGACTGGGTCTCCGACCACGAACGGGTCGTGGCCGTCGTCGCCCCTGCGGTCGCTGGCGCTCCAGCCATCGAGGGTGTGGCCAGGGGCAGGGGGTGCGTGCTGGCCGTCGTCGGCGGTATAAAGGTCGTCGCCGTCTACGCCTCGCCCAGTCGGAGTCTCGCCGAGTTTGAGCAGTTGCTGGTGGAGGTCGGGGCTCTGATCGGGCAAACAGCGCCCGCACCTGTTTTGGTCGCGGGGGACTTCAACGCCAAATCGACGGCTTGGGGTTCTCCCGTGACTAATGCCCGGGGTGAGGTGCTGGAGGAGTGGGCGGTCTCGCTGGGGCTGGCGGTCCTCAACAGCGGGTCGGAGAGCACGTGCGTGCGGCGGCAGGGCGAATCGATCGTCGACGTCACGTTCGCGTCCAACGCCCTGGCCCGCCGTGCTCAAAATTGGAGGGTGGAGACCGGCGTGGAGACTCTGTCGGACCATCGATATATTCGGTTCGATGTCTCTACGTCGGTTCTTCTGGACGTCCGACCCGCTGTTGGGAGAACGGAAGGTCCGCGTTGGCGTCTGGGTCGCCTCGACGGTCAGTTGGCGAAGGAGGCGGCCATCGTCGAAGCCTGGGGGGCCGGTTCCGACCCGGTCCTTCGGATCGATGAGGGGGCGGACCGGATGGGAGATGCCCTGTCACGCGTCTGTGACGCGGCGATGCCGAGGGCGAAACTGCACCTGCCACGTCGGCGGGTGTACTGGTGGCGTCCGGAGCTCCGTCGGCTGCGCAAGGCGTGCGTGGCGGCACGGCGCCGTTACGTTCGGTGTAGGAGACGAAGAGTCCGGGATCACGACGCGGAGGACGTCTTCTACACCGCATACAGGTCCGCCTGCCAGGGCCTACAAAAGGCTATAGTGCAGGCCAAAGAGGCGGCGTGGGAGGAGTGGCTGGAGACGCTCAACAGCGATCCGTGGGGGAGGCCTTATCGGGTCGTGAGACAAAAGCTCCGACCCTGGGCTCCTCCGCTGACCAGCAGTCTCCAGCCGCAGCTCCTGGCGAGGGTGGTGGACACGCTCTTCCCCGAGCGGGGAGAGTTCGTGCCACCGACCATGGTGCCGGCGAGCGGGCTCGACGAGGAAGAGGGTCCGGTGATTCCCATCACCGAGGCGGAACTACAGGCGGCTGTCATCAGACAAGGGTCGAAAAAGACAGCCCCTGGGCCGGACGGAATCCCCGGTCGAGCCCTGAAGATCGCGTCGGAGGAGCTGGGCGAGAGCATGCGGCGCCTCTTTACCGCATGCCTGGCTCAGGGCAAGTTCCCGCAGCGGTGGAAAACGGGCACGCTCGTCCTGATCCGCAAGGACGGGCGTCCGCCCGATCAGCCGTCGGCCTACCGCCCGATCGTGCTGCTCGACGAGGTGAGCAAGCTCTTCGAGCGGGTGCTCGCTGCCCGTCTCGTCGGCAGCATGGAGCCGGGACTGGACGAGCGGCAGTACGGGTTTCGCCCCGGCCGCTCGACGCTCGACGCGATCGCCAGGGTGAGGGCCCTGGCCGAGGAGGAGGTGTCTCGGGGTGGGGTGGTGTTGGCAGTCTCGCTGGACATTTCGAATGCCTTCAACACCCTGCCCTGGGCGACCGTGATGGAGGCCCTGCGGTACCACAACGTGCCGGGCTACCTGAGGCGAACAGTGGCCGATTACTTCGCTGGCCGAGCGGTAGCCTACCCGACGCGGGAGGGCTGGAGCCGGAAGACGCTGTCGTGCGGTGTTCCGCAGGGGTCGGTACTAGGACCGCTCCTGTGGAGCATCGGCTACGACTGGGTGCTGCGCGGGGCCACGTTGCGGGGGGTCAGCGTCACGTGCTACGCTGACGACACTCTCGTGTCGGCCCGCGGCAGCACCTACCGGGAGGCGGCCTATCGCGCGACGGCTGGGGTCGCGCACGTGGTCCACCGCATCCGCGCGCTGGGCCTAGAGGTGGCCCTACACAAATCCGAGGCCCTCGTTTTTCACGGGCCTCGGAACGCGCCACCACCGGGGGCGTCCATCACGGTGGGGGGAACTTCCATCACCGTCGGGTCGACGATGAAGTACCTGGGACTCGTCCTCGACGGCAGGTGGAAGTTCGAAGAGCACTTCCGGCGCTTGGCCCCAAAGTTGGTGGCTGCAGCCGGAGTGCTAGGGAGGATCCTCCCGAACGTGGGTGGGCCAGGAGGCTCCTGCAGGCGCCTGTACACCGGCGTCGTGCGCTCGATGGCGCTCTACGGGGCGCCGATATGGGCGGACGCTCTGAGCGCTCGTAACGTCGCGTCGCTGCGACGTCCGCAGCGAGCGATGGCGCTCAGGGCGGCTCGAGCGTACCGCACGGTGTCCCACACCGCGGCGTGCCTGCTCGCCGGAAGTCCGCCATGGGACCTCGAGGCCGAGGCTAACTCGAGGGTCTATTGGCGGATCAAGGCGGCGAAAGCGGAGGACGAAAACCGGCCTCACCCACGTGAGGTTCGACAGTGGCGGGCGGAGGCCCGAGAAAGACTCTTCGCCGAATGGGCGGAGCGACTAGGTGTTCCGGGGGGGGCTAGCCGAGACCTCGCTGCGGCCATTCGGCCGGTGTTGAGGGAGTGGGTCGAGCGCAAGCACGGCCCACCCACGTTTCACCTCACACAGCTTTTGACCGGCCACGGTTGCTTTGGCCGGTACCTGTGTGAGGTGGTCGAAAGGGAGCCTTCGGCGGTTTGCCACCATTGTGGCGGAGGAGCCGTGGATACGGCCGAACACACGCGCGCAGAGTGCCCGGCTTGGGCGGAGCCTCGCGCAGTCCTATCCACGGCTGTAGGAGGGGATCTGTCGCTTCCGGCCCTCGTCGAAAAGATGGCCGGAAGCGAAGAGATCTGGGCGGCAGTGTCCCGGTTCAGCGCATGCGTAATGTCGCAAAAGGAGGCGGCGGAGCGGGAGCGGGAGGACGACGTGGACTCGCTCCCGCAACGTAGGAGGAGACCGGGTCGGCGGCGACGTGCCTTCGCAGGCCGGACGCTGCCGCAGAGCTGAGGTGTGGTCGGCGGCGGAGCCAGTAAAATCTTGATCCGCCGCGGGGCGTCGAGCCCTGACGCCCAGCCTCCAGTGGCGGGCTCGGGGGAGTCCGTCACGGTACGGAACGGAGGCAGAGAGGAGGGAGGCGCGCCCTAACACCACGGCGCGCTCTCTAGGTGGGTCGCTCGAATAGCGACGACCGCTGGCGGGGTTGCGGTTGTAAGCCACAGCGTTCCCGTGACCCCGCCGCCTTGCGGAGAGGCGGAATTCCGGGGAGGTTTTAGTGGGTAGGACGGGGCCTTCTGCCCCGTGAGTCCCACATACCCGTCCCGGTCCCCCGACCGGGCGGCAGGCGTAAATGCCTTTCCTCCCCGAAAACAAAAAAAAAAAAAAAAAAAAGTACAAGTTGATACTACAAATGTCAATTTTTTAATACGACCTAAAATAGCTCAATAAAATAAAACAGTTGTTTTTTTTCGTTTAAATTTTGTTTCAGAGAATAATGACGAATCAAGGCGTATTTATTTTGTCCAATCTGCAATAAAGTTACACAAATATTCATAAAAATTATTTCACAATAAGTCATTTGATATAATTGGAATAAAATTACACATCTATATTTTTAATAAGATACAATTTTACAAGATAAGCAAAAGATAAATAATTATTTGTTTGTGACATATTGACGATAATTCAACAAATAAACAGAAAAAGAGATTAAGCTAATCTCTTTATCGTAATTTATAATTTAAAATACTACTAAAAATAGTATTATTATGTCACGATAAAAACCAGTTTTAAATTGATTATAAAAAATATTTATATTTTTAATGAAAGAGAATTTAATTCAAGTGAATTGACTTATTTTATGATTTAAAACCTCACACTTCAATGGCAGCAACAGTTCACAGCAGAAGATAAGTAAATGTTCTAGTTGAAAATAAATATGTTTAAGAAGCCGTAACAGCTTGTGAATGTCCCACTGCTGGGCTAAAGGCCTCCTCTCCTCTTTTAAGGAGAAGGTTTGGAGCTTATTCCACCACGCTGCTCCAATGCGGGTTGGCAGAATACACATGTGGCAGAATTTCACTGAAATTAGACACATGCAGGTTTCCTCACGATGTTTTCCTTCACCGTAAAGCACGAGATGAATTATAATCATGGGCTATCTTAAGAAGCAGCACGCGATAATTTTATGAAACAGCTGCAACAATAAATGTGATAAAATACGTTTTATAATTTTCTCAAATCATTATATCTCCACAGACGTGCTGTCCGTGCTTTAGGTGTAACTCTTTTATTATTTAAATTTACTTTATTTTTATATGCCTGCATGATTTTATTACCAGCAGCATAATCATTTAAATTTTGTCATATTGTTATTACGTTTCGTTGAGATATAGGATTCCTCTTGGCAGATTTCTGCCACGGCAGCCATTCTCATAGAAGTCAAATTGCACAGGACATGTTATGTGTATAAATGTATGACCACAAACACAAGTGCTAGTAATGATCCTGGCTAAAAATAAAAATAAAAAATATTTCTCTTTACAGAGGTTGGCTGGAAGAGATCACTGTAAGTGATAAGGCCGCCTTTGCATACTATATGTACTACTTGTTCTTTTATGTTTGTAAATAGTGTGCAATAAAGAACAAATAAATAAATAAATACACTCTCTATTCCATCACTCTCTGATGGACTCGAACTTGATTATGCGTTGAATTATTTTCAAGCGATCCGACACAACTGGAGTAACCACTACCCTAAACAATGGAGATGTGAGAAATATTAACCATTCCTTATATGCGCTACCAACTTTGGTAACTACGAGTAAGATGTTATGTCCCTTGTGCCGGTACTGGCTCACACACGATGGAACGCAACAATACTAAGTAGGTATTGCTATTTAATAGTAGTATATATGATGAGTGGGTGGTACCTAACCACAAGTTACCACAGAGCAAAAAAGCTCTACAGGCATATTCGCGTGCAAATAATAATAGATCTTAATAATAAAAGGTATTTCAACATTTTGTCATATAATGGATGTTCATGATAATTCACAAATTATATATTTATCTGTATGAGCTTTACGTGAACAATTTAATCTGTTGTTTCCGGATTATTTTATTTATCTGTGAACTTTTCCATTTGATAATCAATATAGATGTATATCTAAATAGTAAATAATTACAATTTAACAAAAAGATAATATTAATAATTTTTTCGACTATCTTTTTGTTCCAGTGACCAGTGATTATATATGTATAGATATTTGGCCGTAGATCCTGATGTCCTAGGTTCAAGCCCCGGGTGGATTTACTGCCTCATCGAATTATGAAATCAAGGGAATAGTCCTCCTGTGTCCGTCCGCACAGACTTGTGCACTATAATAGGCATATGTTGAATAACTAGTTTTTTCCCGCGGTTTCGTTCGCGTGTAAAAGGGAAAAAGGTCAGGTGTACGGAATAAAAATAGTAGTCTATGAGGTCATAGGGAGTGCATGATTGTATCATAGCAAAATTCATCAAATTCGGTTCAATGGCTTAGCCGTGAAAACGTAACAGACAGTTAGCCTGAGCTTAACCTAAGCAAGAGTTACTTTCCTATTCATAATATAAGTATAGATTACAAATACCCAAAGTAATTCTCTACGATATAATCTATATCGTAGAGAATTACTTTGGGTATAATGGCTATAAACTGCATCCAATTTTATTAGAATCCATACAACCATGTGAGCCTTAGTAAGTAAAAAACATTGAACACATCACAATTCATAACATTAGTATATTATTGATAGATTAATGAAATGGAAAGATTAACCTCTACCAGGAACGTGGTATTCTAATCAACTAGACGGTTATCAAGTCTTATCATAGTTTGGCCTACATCAGACAAACGCTATTTATAGAATTATGATTACATTTATAAGTGATATTTGTTTAAAATAAACTTGATATGACATTTCAATTACATTACATAACTAACACATTCATAACTTTTTTTTACTTAGAGTACGACTTTGGCTTTACTAATGTTTTGGCTTTATGAATACCATAGACGCAATGTAATAAAACATAAGCAGTTTGATATCTAAGAGGTACATACCGTAAAATAAGGTGATAAGGTGTCCCGTGAAGGGACATAAATGCTGACATTTTGGCACCATTTTTTATTATCTTATTTATTTAATATGTACAATATTAAAATAGCTTTGTTATGCTTTATTTGGTAAAAACTCACCTGTATATTGTTTTGTTTTACTTTTTTTTATTAAATTTGATGTGTGTTTGATTTAATTATGTATGTTGGTTTGTCTCGAGTTTTTGTTTGTTAGATTAAGCAGCATCCAAACAAGCTGACAAGGCTTATGGGTGTTAAGAATAAAAGTAAACATTGATATTTTGTTGTTAATAAATAAAATAAATAAATTGATTTTATTAGGACAACCAAAAGTAGACACAATAAATCACATCGAAACAATAGTATTCATTCAAAACATCTTAAAGTAATATAGTCTTATTACTAGTATTTTATGAATAATAAAACAAAGATGCAATTGAGTCCACGATTTAGAACTTTTATACATATTAAAATATAGTCGGTTCAATTTCCCTCGTAATTATGTCGCACAATGGAGTTTTGGCTTGACACGTTTTAATTTCGTAGTATATATATTTACGATATCTATAATTGCCTTGCAAATGTCGATACATCGCATCTGTTGCGACGCAGAGTACATAACATAATATGTACAGATAAATCACCTTGGGGACTTTTATGCGTTTGTGTGCAATCGGTACAACAGTGACTAAAACCGGAAAAAAACAGTTTGTTCAAATACGTTTCACTTCTGTCAAACTCAGTGTCAAACAGAGTTGAATGTGCTTATTTTTATTTAATCAGTTAGTAAATAATGTCTTTTTATATCACCAGTATTAGTATAGTTTTAACTGTGACATAACTACTCTTCATATTTTATGTAATAAAGGTTATCAAGTTTTATAAGTTACATATATACATACAATGTATTTAGTGTCCAAAAATATCTTTAGGTTAAAAAAATTAAACTTAATTAATATTGCTTTATATATTTAATAATAAATAGTCTACATAAACGAGAATTAACTACTTTAATTTATGAAGATTTTTGATCGGTCAAATATCTTTAAAAATATGTGCCTGTTTACCTGTAGTTTGATACTATATTATTAAATCGCGTAGTATGTATTAAGTCAAATATTTGGCTAATATGTTCAATGTTTTGCGTCGCGATGAATGAATGAAATGTAAATAAATACATGCAATAAACACAATATTGCGGTAAAGATATATGTCATTTAATACTTCTAGATTATAACGGGGTTTTACGGTAGGTAATATGCAAAGTGTTTTCAAGTATTTAGAAAGCAATCCCGTAGGGAATGTCCCTACAAAACGCCTATACCTGACATAAAAAACGAATACGTTTGTTTCAATTATATTAACTTCAACGATTTTGAATAAAATGAATGATATGAATTATTTAAAAAAAATATATCAATATTATATTTTTTGTTACAATGTAGCATATGGGCTACCTGATGGTAAGTGGTCACCAACACCCTTCGACATTGGCATTGTAAGAAAGGTCAACCATCGCTTACATAGCCAATACGCCTCCAACCTCGGGACCTAAGATTTTATGTCCCTTGTGCCTGTAATTACACTGGCTCACTCGTCCTTCAAACCGGAACACAACAATACCAAGTACTGCTGTTTTGCGGTAGAATATCTGATGAGTGGGTGGTACCTACCCAGACGAGCTTGCACAAAGCTCTACCACCAGTGATACCACCTAATCAAGAAATGTGTAACAGTAATATATTTATAGAACATTTATTTTACATGTTTCTTCAACGTGTATTATCAATGTATTAAAAATATATTTTCAACTTTAAAAAAACAAAAACCTTATAAATTTAAATAAATTCGTTTACTTCTTGGAGATTATTTTAAATCATCTTACTAATAATAAGAATATTCATGTCATTTATGACAATTGTTATTTGTAATGTTAAGATAATAATATAACTTGCCTGATGTAGACAAGTATATCAAACTGAAAAACTGGAAAAAGGAAATTATTGGTAAAGTTTATCATACTATATATCATAAAGAGGAGTTTGTTTCTTTATTTACATTTCCTCTTACAACCCGGGTTCCTTCAAACGAGGCGTGAAGAGGCATCTTGCGGGCCGGCAAGGCGAGGGCGGCTAGTGCAGAACCTTCTTCCCGACTGTACTGGCCGTCGTGGCGTTATACTCTACTACCACTTACCATCAGGTGGAGTAGAGTCATTTGCCCTTCCGGTAAATATAAAAAAAAACGTGTATTCTACATAGTATATAGTTTCACAGTCATACTCGTAGACTTTATAGTACGTTTATACATAAGTAAATTTATATATAAGTAAATATAGAATATATTTACTGAATCTACCTACTGGGCTCCATGAACATCATGCTATATTACTGTTAAAGATAATGTTGTAAAACATACTACAAATGTCAATTTTTTAATACGGCCTAAAACTGCTCAATAAAATAAAACAGTTGTTTTTTTCGTTTAAATTTTGTTTCAGAGAATAATGACGAATCAAGGCGTTTTTATTTTGTCCAATCTGCAATAAAGTTACACAAATATTCATAAAAATTATTTCACAATACGTCATTTGAAATAATTGGAATAAAATTACGCATCTATATTTTTAATAAGATAAAATTTTACAAGATAAGCAAAAGATAAATAATTATTTGTTTGTGACATATTGACGATAATTGAACAAATAAACAGAAAAAGAGATTAAGCTAATCTCTTTATCGTAATTTATAATTTAAAATACTACTAAAAATAGTATTATAATGTCACGATAAAAACCAGTTTTAAATTGATTATAAAAAAATATTTATATTTTTAATGAAAGAGAATTTAATTCAAGTGAATTGACTTATTTTATGATTTAAAACCTCATACTTCAATGGTAGCAACAGTTCTGTATATTTTATGCTAGAAGATAAGTAAATGTTCTAGTTGAAAATAAATATGTTTAAGAAGCCGTAACAGCTTGTGAATGTCCCACTGCTGGGCTAAAGGCCTCCTCTCCTCTTTTAAGGAGAAGGTTTGGAGCTTATTCCACCACGCTGGTTCAATGCGGGTTGGTGGAATACACATGTGGCAGAATTTCAGTGAAATTAGACACATGCAGGTTTCCTTACGATGTTTTCCTTCACCGTAAAGCACGAGATGAATTATAATCATGGGCTATCTTAAGAAGCAGCACGCGATAATTTTATGAAACAGCTGCAACAATAAATGTGATAAAATACGTTTTATAATTTTCTCAAATTATTATATCTCCACAAACGTGCTGTCCGTGCTTTAGGTGTAACTCTTTTATTATTTGAATTTATTTTTATATGCCTGCATGATTTTATTACCAGCAGCATAATCATTTAAATGTTGTCATATTGTTATCACATTTCGTTGAGATATAGGATTCCTCTTGGCAGATTTCTGTCACGGCAGCCATTCTCATAGAAGTCAAATTGCACAGGACATGTTATGTGTATAAATGTATGACCACAAACACAAGTGCTAGTAATGATCCTGGCTAAAAATAAAAAACATAAATATTTCTCTTTACAGAGGTTGGCTGGAAGAGATCACTGTAAGTAATAAGGCCGCCTTTGCATACTATATGTACTACTTGTTCTTTTATGTTTGTAAATAGTGTGCAATAAAGAACAAATAAATAAATAAATACACTCTCTATTCCATCACTCTCTGATGGACTCGAACTTGATTATCCGTTGAATTATTTTCAAGCGATCCGACACAACTGGAGTAACCACTACCCTAAACAATGGAGATGTGAGAAATATTAACCATTCCTTATATGCGCTACCAACTTTGGTAACTACGAGTAAGATGTTATGTCCCTTGTGCCGGTACTGGCTCACACACGATGGAACGCAACAATACTAAGTAGGTGTTGCTGTTTAGTGGTAGTATATATGATGAGTGGGTGGTACCTAACCACAAGTTACCACAGAGCAAAAAAGCTCTACAGGCATATTCGCGTGCAAATAATAATAGATCTTAATAATAAAAGGTATTTCAACATTTTGTCATATTATGGATGTTCATGATAATTCACAAATTATGTATTTATCTGTATGAGCGATACGTGAACAATTTAATCTGTTGCTTCCGGATTATATTATTTATCTGTGAACTTTTCCATTTGATAATCAATAAAGATGTATATCTAAATAGTAAATAATTACAATTTAACAAATTGATAATATTAATAATTTTTTCGACTATCTTTTTGGTTCACCAGTGATTATATATAGATATTTGGCCGCAGATCCCGATGTCCTAGGTTCAAGCCCCGGGTGGATTTACTGCCTCATCGAATTATGAAATCAAGAGAATAGAGACTCCTCCTGTGTCCGCACAGACTTGTACACTATAATAGGCATAATAACTATAGAATAACTAGTTTTTGCCCGCGGTTTCGTTCGCGTGTAAAAGGGAAAAAGGTCAGGTGTACGAAATAAAAATAGTAGTAGTCTATGAGGTCATAGGGAGTGCATGATTGTATCATAGCAAAATTCATCAAATTCGGTTCAATGGCTTAGCCGTGAAAACGTAACAGACAGTTAGCCTAAGCTTAACCTAAGCAAGAGTTACTTTCCTATTCATAATATAAGTATAGATTACAAATACCCAAAGTAATTCTCTACGATATAATCAACTGCATCCAATTTTATTAGAATCCATACAACCATGTGAGCCTGAGTAAGTAAAAAACATTCAACACATCACAATTCATAACATTAGTATATTATTGATAAATTATTTCATTGTAATGAAATGGAAAGATTAACCTCTACCAGGAACGTGGGATTCTAATAAACTAGACTGTTATCAAGTCTTATCATAGTTTGGCCTACATCAGACAAACACTATTTATAGAATTATGATTACATTTATAAGTGATATTTGTTTTACATAAACTTGATATGACATTTCAATTACATTACATAACTAGTATATTCATAAGTTTTTTTTTTTTACTTAAGAGTACGACTTTGGCTTTACTAATGTTTTGGCTTCATGAATACGATAGACGCAATGTAATAAAACACAAGCAGTTTGATATCTAAGAGGTACATACCGTAAAATAAGGTGATAAGGTGTCCCGTGAAGGGACATAAATGCTGACATTTTGGCACCATTTTTTATTATCTTATTTATTTAATATGTACAATATTAAAATAGCTTTGTTTTGCTTTATTTGGTGAAAACTCACCTGTATATTGTTTTGTTTTACTTTTTTTTTATTAAATTTGATGTGTGTTTGATTTAATTATGTATGTTGGTTTGTCTCGAGTTTTTGTTTGTTAGTTTAAGCAGCATCCAAACAAGCTGACAAGGCTTATGGGTGTCAAGAATAAAAGTAAACATTGATATTTTGTTGTTAATAAATAAAATAAATAAATTGATTTTATTATGGCAACCAAAAGTAGACACAATAAATCACATCGAAACAATATTACATTTTGAAGTACTGTAGTCTTATTACTAGTATTTTATGAATAATAAAACAAAGATGCAATTGAGTCCACGATTTAGAACTTTTATACATATTAAAATATAGTCGGTTCAATTTCCCTCGTCATTATGTCGCAGAATGGAGTTTTGGCTTGACGCATGTTTTAATTTCGTAGTATATATATTTAAGATATCGATAATTGCCTTGCAAATGTCGATACATCGCATCTGTTGCGACGCAGAGTACATGACATAATATGTACAGATAAATCACCTTGGGGACTTTTATGCGTTTGTGTGCAATTGGTACAACAGTGACTAAAACCGGAGAAAACCAGTTTGTTCAAATACGTTTCACTTCTGTCAAACTCAGTAGAGCTGAATGTACTTATTTTTATTTAATCAATTAGTAAATAATGTCTTTTTATATCACCAGTATTAGTATAGTTTTAATTTTGACATAACTACTATTCATATTTTATGTAATAAAGGTTATCAAATATTATAAGTTACACATATACATACAATATATTTAGTGTCCAAAAATATTTTTAGGCTAAAAAAATATAACTTAATTAATATTGCTTTATATATTTAATAATAAATAGTGTACATAAACGAGAATTAACTACTTTAATTTATGAAGATTTATGAAATGATCTTTAAAAATATGTGCCTGTTAACCTGTAGTTTGATACTATATTATTAAATCGCGTAGTATGTATTAAGTCAAATATTTGGCTAATGTGTTCAATGTTTTGCGTCGCGATGAATGAATGAAATGTAAATAAATACATGCAATATATATGTCATTTAATACTTCTAGATTATAACGGGGTTTTACGGTAGGTAACATGCAAAGTGTTTTCAAGTATTTCGAAAGCAATCCCGTAGGGAATGTCCCTACAAAACGCCTATACATGACATAAAAAACGAATACGTTTGTTTCAATTTATATTAACTTCAACGATTTTGAATAAAATGAATGATATGAATTATTTAAAAAAATATATCGATATTATATTTTTTGTTACGATTAAGAAAATATTTTCAACAACTACTTTTTAATTCAACGCCTTAAGAAACACTTAAGAAAAACTTTTAATTAAACGCTAAAGCCTTAAGAATACATTAATAGAGGTATTGTAAAATATTAGCTTATCACTATCTTATAAGTGTTTATTATCTGTAATACAGAAAAATAAATGATGTGGTGGGTTTTTCACGATATCATCACTGTCCAAATAAAATTATGATTTCATTCATAGACTCAACCGATTTTAATAAAGACGACTAATAAGACAATTATTTGCATTTGTCATTTTTAACACTTTTGAAGATTACCCCAGACATACAGAGAAGAAAAAAAAAGATTGTTTGGTAACTTGCAAATCGGTATTTAAAATTAAACATTGTTTGTTATTTAGAAATCATACACTTCAATTTTATTTGTTTGTATGTAAAGATTTTACTTTCAAATTACTTTATAAACAATATTTTTATCGTGTGCCATACTTACCTATTAGTCGTAGTCTTTTAGTCAGCCTTGACAGTATCGTAGATCATAAAAATAAATTGAATTAATTTTATGCTTCATATTGAAATTACGCAAAATATCAAAATTCACTAAGAAATTAGTACAGTGTAAATACACAACACAATTAAAATAGGTAGTAGGTATAAAATTATACTGAAAGACGTTACCATAGCAATGAACGCGTAAGTAAAGACGTAATATAAGTAAATGTATGTAATGACTATATGATTCGTTGTATAAATGTTTAAACAATTGTATTTTTAAATGTATTTTCAAGGTTAAATTATTTATTGTCCCGCTTTGCAGACCGTTTAAAGTTTGTTCTTAACGAATATTAAAAAATAAATGGTAAGTCTATCACGAAATAATTACAACTGAAAAGTGTACCAATTAAGCGTAGAGTTTATGGAAGCTGTAACACTTTTTGTGTCTTATGAGATAAATGTAAATTATATCAAGATTAACGCAGAATTATTTATAATATGACTATATTTAGGCAGATTACAATAGGTCTTGTGCCGCGTTGTTGCACTTAAGTTCGCGAAAAAAGCAACTTAATTTCTTTCCTTTACGTAGGCAGAGAAACTAATCTTTGTCTACGTTCCTTTTAGATTAATTAACGAATCAAAGGTGAAGTTTAATGTTTGAAAGGACGGAAAAGTAGTTTCATTAGTGCCGTTACATTGAAATCGTATAAAGAAATATTAAAACTGAAGACTTATGCTATCTATCCTTAACTACTAACTAACTAATTAGCTTACCTTTAAAACAAACTTTAAAACTGCTTAGTATTTTGTTACTGCTTTATTTTCTATAACAGCTATGAATAATTATTAATGTCTCTCGAAAAATTTTATTTCATCGTCAAATTCGTTATTCCTCAAAAAGGAGATTAACATATCTGTATTAACATTTTTTCTGCGTAATAATTAACGTTATTCAAAATAATTCTACGTTTTAAACGGGTTAAGATGACTCTACCGATCATTTTCGTGGAAGGCCTTTAAGTGTAGTTACCTAGTGTTATCATCATCGAGAAACTGTTGAGTAGATAGTATGAGTACTTCAGTACATCATTTCTTATAAGCAATGACCGTTTGTAGTTTGTTATAAAATTGTATTTCTGTTACTTTTATTATATTTTTAAAATTTGATACAAAACAAATTAGATAATAAATATTTTTCTGTCGTCTTTAAATTTCTACCGCTAACCGTAACCGTAACAGCCTGTGAATGTCCCACTGCTGGGCTAAAGGCCTCCTCTCCTCTTTTTGAGGAGAAGGTTTGGAGCTTATTCCACCACGCTGCTCCAATGCGGGTTGGTGGAATACACATGTGGCAGAATTTCAGTGAAATTAGACACATGCAGGTTTCCTCACAATGTTTTCCTTCACCGTAAAGCACAAGATGAATTATAATCACAAGTTAAGCACATGAAAATTCAGTAGTGCTTGCCCGGGTTTGAACCCACGATCATCGGTTAAGATTCACGCGTTCTTACCACTGGGCCATCTCGGCTTCATTTCTACCGCTAACCTTAATTATAATTAAACAATCGAAAATCTTTATCGTATACAAATCATTCAATATTTATTTATTTATTTTTACTTGTAATCAACAGCGTTAGAAAAATGGTTGTACAGTTATTACTCGTTTCTGAAGTAAGGCTACATAGGGTTACAATTTTATACGAAGCTTGAGAAAAAATAAAAGTAAAGACATATTATAAGTATTAATATTTAAAGACAAAAAAAAAAAAAAAAATCATTATTGCTTAATATTAATGCGGCAAAATCGTATGTATTGTTTGTGTTTGTGTGTGTGTGTTTATGTATTTGTGTGTGAGAGTAATTAATAACATTTGTTTATGTTTCTCTATGTAAATCTATATATATTAAACTGATGTCCTTCCTCCTGCCCGATTTTTAGCACTGACTGACTGACTGAGTATATTATAGTGTGTGCGCAAACACAGGAACATTATCTATTCTCAGGCTTTAGACGCAGGATGAACAGCTTCACGTGCTTTCCGAGGCAAGAGAGTGTAAATACTGCGAATTACTAGAGCAATTACTGAGAATTTTTCAACAGAAAAACTCATTAACTTTTGGCATTAACGATTGCTTAATTCATTCTTATTATTATGTAAAGAGTGAAGAAATATACCTATGTATGTATACTTACAACAGAACCTGAAGAAAATTTGAGACGAAATAGAATAAACGAGAAACCGCATTGAAAATCATTTCCGTTCAATAACATCATTAATGACAATATTATTGTTTATTATTCTCATGAACTGTTTACGGCGGAGTAGAAATCAAATAACTCGCACGACCTTCGACCTCCTCAGGCTTATCGTCAGTTCTTGACTGTGTTCTCTATTTAGGAACTTTATGTATCGCCAAATATATTTGAAACTTATTTTCCTATTTATTATTAAAGTAAATTTGTAAAATAAACATTTAAAAAAATAATAATAACACGCGGGTGGAACCTTGTAAACTATAAAATATATACCTTATTACATAATATTTTACATAATCGCTTTACATGTATATAATACTTTATCTACTTACCTACTATGAAATATACACCATCATCACAACTAATACATTTTCTTTATAACAAAACACTAAATTTTAATTTAATAATCAATAACGTTAGGTAAATCAGTTTAATAAAATTATTGTGATCAATAAAGAAAAGCACATCACAGGCAAAATATGTTTACCTATATACATATTAAAAGCCGAGATGACCTAGTGGTAAGAACGCGTGAATCTTAACCGATGATCGTTGGTTCAAACCCGGGCAAGCACCACTGAATTTTCATGTGCTTAATTTGTGATTATAATTCATCTCGTGCTTTACGGTGAAGGAAAACATCGTGAGGAAACCTGCATGTGTCTAATTTCACTGAAATTCTGCCACATGTATATTCCACCAAACCGCATTGGAGCAGCGTGGTGGAATGAGCTCCAAACCTTCTCCTCAAAAAGGGAGAGGAGGCCTTTAGCCCAGCAGTTGGACATAGGCTGTTACGGTATATACATATTTTGTTATATTATAAAAAGTTGAAAAACCTTTATTATCATAATTGTTGTCAATTTATGTTATTACCTAGAGCCAGTAAAAAATATATTACTGTGTAGTGATGATGACCTAATAAACAATTATATATAATTTAAGGCTGACTTTGTACCATTCCACATTTAGCGATTCTCATAATTCATCTGACACGCGCCCGTTTTCTTTTGTTATCTGTTAACATGAGACCTGAGACCGCACATTTTGACCACGTTCTTAAGATAACAGGTTAGAAAGCTATGGAAATCTGATGTCTAATTAAATTATACAATAATAAGTATTTCAAAGTAATACTTATTAGTGAGTTCAAATGTTGCTGTTATGTTTTTGTTTTTTTTTATTTTTAAATATAAGTAGGTAAATGGTTAAACGGCCAAGCTCATGGTTACCGTTTCCCACCGCACATAGACATTGACGCCTTACGAAATATTTATCATTCCTTAAATCACCAATGGGCCCGATGATCGTGGGTTCAAACCCGGGCAAGCACCACTGAATTTTCATGTGCTTAATTTGTGATTATAATTCATCTCATGCTTTACGGTGAAGGAAAACATCGTGAGGGAACCTGCATGTGTCTTAATTTCACTGAAATTCTGCCACATGTGTATTCCACCAACCCGCATTGGAGCAGCGTGGTGGAATAAGCTCTAAACCTTCTCCTCAAATGGGAGAGGAGGCCTTTAGCCCAACAGTGGGAACATCACAGGCTGTTACGGTTACGGTAAATCACCAATGCGCTACCAACCTTGGGAACTAAGATGCTATGTCCCTTGTACCTGTTGTTAAACTGGCTCGCTCACCCTTCTAACTAGAAAAAAACTACTAGAATATCTGATGAGTAAGATGTACCTACCCAATCACACGGGCTTGCACAAAGACAAAATACCCAGAAATTATATCCGTATTCAGTTCCTTCTAAGCCCCTACAAAACTTGAGGAAGCTCATGACGATAGAGGCGAGGATTATGCGAGAAAATTTGATTGTATAGCGTTACGTAAGGCAAATACGTTTTCTATTAATAATTAATTAATTAATAAAGTTAATTAAACTAAAATAATATTTTTTTAACTTACGCATGTTTAATTAAATATGTAATTGAATAATTAAACATACCTTGTAATAAAAAAAAACTAATAATAATAGTAAAAGAGACTGAAAACTTTTAAAAAAGTAACCAAAACCTAAGAAACTGATTACGTATTTCCTACTACCGATTATATATACCGAATATTTCCGAATTAGTGGTAGATTTTTGACAATCAATATAGGCAAGTGTATCGCTTCTATGTTGAATAAACATTTTTTGACTTTGACTGCGTCATGAAAATTGTTTAAATTTTAAGTGAATTAAAAGACATAATAAAAACAGTGGTATAAAATATATTCAACAAAGCATTGTAATGTCCTGCGTCCGCGCACCGGACGCGACATCTGTATCAACGACGGATGCTGCACGCTGAAGACTTGGCACGCTGAATTTTCTTCAGCAATATCTGGAACAGGAGCAAAAACAACCGTTGCTCACTTAAAAAATATATGTGTTATTTTTTTTAAATGATTATCACTACATAACGATATAAGATCAATCCATAAGCCATCCATTTAAAAAAAAAAAAGATTTTTTCAGATAATAGTTACTTTACAGAATTCCTATATAATAAAATTATTATTATATTTTTACAGAATTCTACATTTATCCGCAGACCCGTACCCGGATTAAGAGATCCAAGGCACTTTGACATTTGAAGCCCCCAATTCCAAAGTGGTAAAGTAAAATTATATTATTTTTGGCTGGGTGAAGCCCCTCGGCTATCAGGCCCCTGGCCTTGCATAAATCCGGGACTGTTTATTCGTATTATCGCTGATGTCGACGTCAATTTCGAGATTAACTTCCTGCTAATAAATTATAGCAAATATTCAGAATAGTGTATTGCATTTTTTTTATTGGAAAGTATAGACTAGAAACTCAAAATGACAAGTTCATAATTATCGTTTTAAAATTTTATACAACACACTAATTGTGCAGTAGTATTTTGTAGTAATATTCTAAATTACAAAATAAAACCACATTTTATAGCCAATTCATGCACCGTCAACGCGCCGCCAACCATATCATCTGAGATGTTTCGTCTCTTGTACCTGTAATTACACTGGTCCACTCACGCTTTTAACCGAAATTATAATCTAATAAGGATAGAAGATGTACCATGTTGTCGTGATCAATTTTCCTCTGCTGCATCTTCCTGTGAACAGCGGCCGGCGGCAGCGGACGTCGAGGAGGCTGTTCCCGGTTCGGTATTGAGGACTTTTTCTGATTTCTCGCACTCAAGATCTTATTCAAGAGTATGTGGTTGTGTCGTTCTATTTCACGTAGTCTTTCGTTCGTGAATGACATGTTGATCCGGCGTGTCGGCGGTACTGATATCGAACTGAAAATTTGAAAGAAAACGGCATTTTTATACAAAATATATATAAATATATATATTATGGTAAGTGCACTATTAACACCGGTATTGGCACTAAAAAATACAAGTCTTTAGACCATGTTAACATGTCATAAACCCCGAATTTGTGACAGCAATACAAAGTATTCCTTACATAGCTAGGGAGAAAGTATTATTTACTTATACTGGCTAAAACTAGGCCTACCTTGGATAAGAAAATTAAAAAGTAAATAATATATATATAATGTGCTTTACTCTAATATCTCTCTACTATTATTGCACAAAAATGTCTTAAGGTCAGAAATACATAATGTTCGAGTATGAAATATTTTTTAAGGGATTTTCTGGGTTGATAAGTTTCTTAGTAAGTGGTTTTCAATCTGGTCCTATTACCAATAAATTATTGCTTTTGATTATTTAGTATTATTTGAAGCTTCGGCTTCTGGTCTAGCCACAGACCTGCTTGTGAGGGGAGGGAGCAGTATCCTAATTATAAAGTTAGGGTATAAGCTATCATTAATTCCAGATTTAATCCAAATCCATTTAGTAGTTTTTGTGTCAAAGAGTAACAAAGATTCATAATTACAAACATTATTTATAATATTCATAGGATAAATTTATCATGTCAAAAGACTCACCCATAATCAGTCGATCTACCAGAAACAGACGGAGGTTTATGTGTAGACATTGATGACTGACTTTTTGCTAATTTAACAGAAGATTTATTGACCTGACTTTCCTCTGGGCTATTTTTAGTAATAGTTTTAATTTTCTGCTCTACTTCTGTGTCACTACCTTCCTCTTCAAATTCATCTGAATAATGAATGTCTTCATTATCATTACCATGTCCATCATTCTCATTATCCGTCCCTGATTCTTCATATACACAAGTTTCAACACATATGTTCGGTGGTCGTTTAACAGCATCAACTATGCAACCCATTTCAGACAATTCTTTTGATAGTTCATCAACCTCGTTATTGTTCTCCTCCTGGTAAAACTGTTTACATTTCATTTTATGAGAATCGCCAGAGGAGAACTCGCTGTCTAAATACCCACTGATTGTTTCTAAGTTGCTCTCGGCAAGTGACATTGTGTAAGCGTGCCACTAAGTCTAATATGCCAGTCAGCAGCTAAAAATAGAGTAAAATTGTGCATAGTTTAGTATTGTGAGTTTTGTAAAATTGTGTCCTTACCATTTTTTCAAAATATTTATAACAGATATTGATAAATCATATAATAACTTACTAGTTTGTTTTTCTATGCCAATATCGTATCAAGCGTGATTACAATCTAAAGTTCATCAAAAATAATTGTAATCAGATAAAACTACGGAATTATACTCACTACAATATTTTATTTTATATCAGTATTCAATTTCCTGTTGAAATACTTGCAAATAAACACTAACTTCTGATGTAGATAAATATTAAATTAATTAAAGCGCAAATACGAAACTACCAACAAAAACGAAAAAGTCGTAAAAGTATAGAAATCATTTTATTATTATGTCAAACTATTTTTGTTTTTAGAATCATACAGTAATGAAAAGGAAGACAACCAAAAACTGTCAGATTATAGAAAGACACCTAAAATCCTCTTTGAATAACAATTATTTCATTCTTATTGCAATATTGAACAAATAGACAATTGATAAAAAAATCAATAGCAAACGTAACAACAACCAAACAAATATCGCGCCATTTGGTCATTGCCTGTTGTCACTCTATTTCAGTACTACCATATGAAAAATTGCAATATTACAAAATATAATGTCTCATGATGGAGGTACTACAAAAAATATTTCGTTTTTTTATAAATCTAAAGGCTATTTTATTATATATATTAAAAAATCTAGGTGCTGATGTTTTTAAATTAAATTAGATTTAATTTTTTCTTCAAAACATGGGAACTCCCCATCACTGACAACACTAACTTTAATGTTTAATATCATTCTTGATTCTACCCCTTCAATCATTAGTTCAATCCAGTACGTTTCTTTACACGCGAGGTCGAATGAAAGGAATTCAACATGAAATGGTTTTTTTTTGTTGATTTTAAATTTATTATAATTTCTCTAAATTTCGGAAATTTGCGCTTTTCTTTTTAATTATAAAATGTTGAAATAAAGCTCTAATTGTTATATTTGCTCATTATGCGTGTAAGTAACAATCGAATGTTCGCCCAGCTGGTCCAGTTGTCATTATTGACAATTACTTCGCAAATTCATTCACCAGTCATTCATAAACGTAGAAGAAAGAAAATATCTTTGAATGGGCAGAGAAAATTAATAGTGTAAAATAATGATTTCTCGTTAAAATTCATGTCTAATATTTTCTTTATAAAAGAACTTCAATATGGTTACTATAATAAAGAATCAGCTGCTGAAACATCTATCGAGGTACGCTGTTGTACGTGTATTTAAATTTATGAAAATTTATGGCTCGAAACTGTAATTTAATAAAATAACAATGTAGTCACACTGTATATATAAAGAAACAAAATATTTATTTAAATTATATAAAGTTTCACCTTCATTTACCCTTTTCAAATTAAGCTATTAATTGTGTTTTTCATTCTACTCACAAATTCAGCAAAAAGTTTGTTTCATAAATACCTTCAATTTTAAAATAAAAAAGTTCGCAAGGATATATACAATAATTTAAGATACAGAAAATGATTTGAAATAAAATATAAGTAGGATATTTGGTAAAACAAATTAAGGGTATAGAATATTTTTAGTGTATTTATAAATAATTGTTTATTAAATATAGGTACACAAAGAATTTATCACCAGAGCAGATCTCTCTCTCAGCTCTAAGAGGGTCTGGTGAGCTGCAAGATCTGACACTAGACGAGGATTTGTTAACTGATTTGCTGGAACTTCCTGGCTGGGTGCGGTTGACCTCGGCAAGATGCAACCGAGTCTCATTCAGGATACAGTGGACCAAACTAAAAACAGTTCCTATTGTATTGGTGAGAATTGATTATACATATATTATTTCTAGTTTACACAAACTACCTATAGGGTATTCTAATCAAATAAGGAGTAATGCTACAACAAACCTTAGATTTATATATTCCATGTCATTACCAAAAACTGTGATATATGCACTACAATCTTTAATATACCTTTATTAAAAATACAATAGTCTCCTAGCTCTCTACTTATATAATTTTGAATTATTTGGAAGTTTCGTTAAGAATTTCACGGACTTTTCAAAATGCCATTTTTATTTTGAATACATAATGAATACCATAGATTATTCAAGATCTCGATTCAATGTCAAACTTGTTTGTCTTAACTCTTGATTACTCCTTCTTCAATTGGAATAGACTATATAAGCTTTATTATTATTAAAATTTGTAACTACACAATTTCTACGACTGCCTTTTTAGAACATTTAACATTTTTATTAAATAGGCTAATAAATAAATTGATAGTATTTTATATTTTTCACAAATAAATACATATGTATTGATAAAATATGTATTATATAGATAACACGTCTTATTCTCATGTAATATTTATATACATGCCAACTTGGAGCTAAATATTCAACAAGTCTAAATTTGTCATGACAATCAATAGTAATTTTGCAAGTAACAATGAGTGAAGCACGCTCGATATGAGTACAATAGCCATTAGACTACAATGACTAGTTGTAATTGTGTTATTTGATGCAAGTGGTTTTTTTTTTAAAACTAAAAAAAAACTTTATTAAAAAAAATTAATAAAGTTACCGAATAACCTATTTGGGGTTATTCATTTAAACTTCATAAAAATATTTCTGACTTTTACCACCGTCTGTTTGCTAAAAATAAAATACTTGGGAATGCTTTTGCTGGTGGGTTTCTCGCTAACCAATTGAATGCGTCTATATAATACAACAAAAAAATAATATTATAATTATTTTTATAAATAATAACAGCAATACAGGCTTTATTTATTTATTTATATTAAACAACAAAAAACAACAAATTTTGTTTTTTTGTTTTTAAATAAACCAAATGGCAAATGGCGGTCAGCATCGCTCAGTCAAGCCGCTAGTCAAAGGCACTGATGTGTAATACCTTTGTTGTTGCATTTTCTTATCATTAAACTTGCAAGTTATATTATATATACAAAGAAAACTATTCCGCGATAAGATAACTTTGCGTTCCACATACAAGAACGACATTTAATTAACGCTAGCGTCTGCCTACCGACATGCGCCATACAAATAACGTTATATATTAATAGTGAAATTCTATAAATGTATACAATAGTTATACAAAACTAAGATTATGAAAATTAAACATGTACACACGTGTTTACTAATTTTTCTTTAATGATTATATTTTCACTTAGTTATGGTTAATACGTACTGACTTTACTTCTGTCTTTTTAAATACTTGTTTTATTACATTTTGTGCAAATTCTATTCGTACAAATTATACTTCACTGGTCGTGTTCAAGAAGCCGAGATGGCCCAGTGGTAAGACCGCGTGAATCTTAACCGATGATCGTGGGTTCAAACCCGGGCAAGCACCACTGAATTTTCATGTGCTTAATTTGTGATTATAATTCATCTCGTGCTTTACGGTGAAGGAAAACATCGCGAGGAAACCTGCATGTGTCTAATTTCACTGAAATTCTGTCACATGTGTATTCCACCAACCCGCATTGGAGCAGCGTGGTGGAATAAGCTCCAAACCTTCTCCTCAAAAAGAGGAGAGGAGGCCTTTAGCCCAGCAGTGGGACATTCACAGGCTGTTACGGTTACGGTCGTGTTAAGCATAGGATTGCCAATCCGCAATCATCTCAGTAACAAATTCTGATTTTTCTTAAATGTTCTGTCTCATCGACAATATTTATAGTCTCAAAGTTTAAATTTAAACGACTAAACAACTAAACCGATTTTGATGAGATTTGTTAGCCAGCCAGCTTGAGCCAAGGACGAACTTTTACCTAGCACCTGACTCCTCGCCCTCGCGTTCGAAGCCGCGGACGGATATTAATAAGAGATAAGTTAAAGGGTACCGTGAATCATCCACACATATGCATATACATATACTTTTCTATATATATAGAGAGAGGAGAAAATATTGATTGCAATATCCGTTAGTAAATAATGTAGGTATACAACAGTTGATTCATTAATTATGTAAATATAAACATTATGCTCGCGTGTTTAGCATAAAGTTTAAAATTAGACGTTCGTGTTAGTAAGTAAAAGTAGCGAGTATAAAGGGATTATCTTGTTACAATTTTTTTTTATTACTACTGCATGTGATAATATATATAAGTATATATATTATCACGTGCAGTAGTGCCGATAGCTCACTGATTATATCGCTATTGTCACTAAGGATAAAAAACACAAAGGATTATTATCAGCCTGGTCGAGATCGAAGTATTACAATTTCGCTAAATAAAAGTTCATCAACCGCGTTATTTTTTTTGAACAAATATTTGTTTCAATTTGATTGAAATCAGGCCCGCACTTAGAGATCCAAGATCCCTAGACACTTTGATATTTGAGGCCGCTCTATTCCGAAGCGGTTAGAGTAGTTATATTGTTTTTCGTTCGGTCCCTAGGCCGATGCCTTTTAGGCCTGGCCATGAAATAATAAAAGTCTTTCCAAATTTGACACAACTACATTATTTTGTATCATCATTTCATTAAACTCTCAACAATATGTTAGAAGAACTATATTATTTTTTATATTTCATTATTTTAGAGTTAAAACTATATAAACCTAATAAAGCAATCATTTCAGCATCATTTGCTGTAAATATTAGATTTTCATTTAAAAACTCAAAGCTTTCGTATATCAATCGTGGCGTAATGTGGTATTCGAGTGGAATGGGAATCGGTACGAACGTATGAAATAATTCCTTACTTTTAGTTTAACTATTATAGTTGCGTCGTATTTTTGATAATGGTTCGCTCTAATATTTGCATAGAATTCTACGAGTCTACCTATAATCTACCCGTGTCTCTTTATTACTACGTCTAAAAAGCTAGGAATGTATAAGACAGTGTTATTTATAAGCCAATATAATCAGCTTGTAAAAAAATGACGTTGTTCATTCTATTCATAGATTAAAAATACTACATTTAGAATTTAAAGAAGACGCGAAAGTCTTATGTTCAATGTAAGTAACAATGCCAACCCAACGAGCTTAGATACTCGTAAGTGAACAGAGCCCGTCGCGAGTTTTGAATAATGTATTTCACTGTCAACGCAACGTCGAACTCGTTTAAATTGATATTACTTCATGTAATACCAAGGTTGAATGAGACCGGTGTTTCACATTTAGCGCCTTTGTTGTCTAAATTAGCATAGACAAAACAAACTATTTATAGACTACGCGTTTCGTTAGGAACGTGTTTTATCAACTCTATTAATATTGCATTGATTGATTGATTGAAGTACAAAATTACTATTTGATAGTCAAAAACCAACCAAGTCCATCGGATATGTGGCCACATTGGTGTATAAAATGTATGGATTGTACTGGTGGTAGGGCTTTATGCAAGCTCGTCGGTAGGTACCACCCACTCATTAGATATTCTACCGCAAAACAGGAGTACTTGGTGGTGTTGTGTTCCGGTTTGAAGGATGAATGAGCCAGTGTAATTACGGGCACAACGGACATTAAATCTTAGTTCCCAAGGTTGGTGGCACATTGGCGATGGTTAACATTTCTTACAATACCAATGTCTATGGGCGTTGGTGACCACTTACCATCAGGTGGCCCATTCGCTCGTCCTCCTACTTATGCAATAAAAAAAAAATGATAGTTCCTTGGCAATCTTAGATTACTGTTCTCTACAAACGCTAACATTATTTTTAGTGTTTTATATTTATTTCAACATACTACGTAATAATGAATGGAAGTTATTTGTATCATAGCGAAGTCGAGGCATATTGTTGAGTAAATAATATATGTATTGATAATATCGTTTGTTTGAAAATTTTTATTTTTACAAATGTTTTATCGCTATTGTTATTTGATAATTCTAGTATCAAAGAATAGGTATTCCTGACTTCCTTTCGGCGGTTCTTGTTTTCTTTTAGGTTTCGTTTTTTAAAAAGGTTTTTTTTTGGTAATTTTTTTTGACAAT
Source organism: Nymphalis urticae (assembly GCA_905147175.2). Taxonomy (NCBI): domain Eukaryota; kingdom Metazoa; phylum Arthropoda; class Insecta; order Lepidoptera; family Nymphalidae; genus Nymphalis; species Nymphalis urticae. The sequence goes on along the minus strand of LR990004.1, from coordinate 1,754,720 downwards.
CAATAAGTAGGCAATTTGACTTTTGATTTCGCGAAGGTCAAATTATTGGTATTAAAAATTAAAACTAAGGTCTCATTAATCCATCTTGTCGATGCGTGATGCGCGCATCGTTTGTTCGGCACCGGTATGGCCTCGTAACCGATTCAGTGGATGTAAAGATGGTTAATTAATTTTTTTTTTTTAATTATAACATTTTTAATCAAAAAGTTCCGAAAATTTAATATAATAACAGTGGAAAATGAGAAACATTATACGTAATTAACACTTTTTAAAACTTTTTCAATATTAAGACTGGCTATATATATTTACTTTATTTATGTGTTTTAATTTTGTGAAACATATAAAATGTTAGACCGATAACTACTCTTTTTTTATAATCTTTATTGTACGCATATTATGAAAAATAATCATACAATGTTCATTTTTAAATAGTTGTTTTTTACGAGTGGATGCTTATAATTTAAACACACTGCCTTCGACACTGCAATGAGTAGATTGGAGAATAAATACAGCGAGGCAAAGTAGTCAGTTTAAATATAAACTCAAATATGGTTTTAGGCGATAAGTAGTACGCTAGCCCTTTACTGTTGGTTTTACTTTTATAAAAAATATATAATTATTCTAATAGGTAGGTAGGAGATACGTAAAGCTACTGCCGTGTAGAATCTTATAAAGTTGCAAGAATAATATTAATAATATTTTTTGCCTAGCGCCAATTTTTCTTAGCTCATGGGGTGGGTTTATCGCCTTGCCGGTTATTAAGACGCTGAGCGCTAATCTGCATTTAACCCAAAGAAGTCCTCAGCCATTACTTATAATATGTACTGATTAAGATAGGGTTTTCCCACTAATAATTCTAAAAATAATTGTTTTTATCATTTATATAATCCTGTGTAGTATAATGAGCATTGTTTATTAATTAATTTGTTTCAGAATCTCGACGAGGTGCACATAGCTCTAGAGGTATGTACGGAGCCTCGTGTCATGAACCCCGGCTCGGCTGGTGCCATGCCCATACCGGGAAAATACAGTTATATACACAAGGTATGTACGAATAAATAAAAGTTATGTATCTAACATAACTATTTTGAATTTTGCATTTTGAATTTAGTTTGTTCTAACTTAATTAATTAATTATAAAGGAATTTGCAAATTTTAGAAAAAATCGTCACAAATATTTTGTTTATTATTTGACTTAATAGTAATGTCATCAGTCGATAGGTAAGACACAAACGCCAATATCGATTTATTTTTTGTTTTTACTAAATGGACCATGTGATGGTTAGTGATCACAACCACCCATACACATAGGCGTTGTAAGAAATATCAACTATTCCGTCATCTATCGTCAATCCTCCAATCTTGGGGATTAAGATTTCATATCTTTGCTTTCGAAGGGTGCAACCTTCAAATCTGAACGCAACAATACTAAGTATTGCTGTTTGGCTGTAGAACATTTAATGAGTGATTGGCATGACAAGTCTTTAAGATATTGTTCTTTAAATACTAACAGTAACAGCCTGTGAATGTCTCACTGCTGGGCTAAGGCCTCCTCTCCCTTTTGTTTTTTGAGAAGGTTTGGAGCTTATTCCACCACGTTGCTCCAATGCGGGTTTGTGGAATACAAATGTGACAGAATTTCAATGAAATTAGACACATGGTTTTCTCACGATGTTTTCCTTCACCGTCAAACACGAGATCAAGCACATGAAAATTCAGTAGTGTTTCCCCGGGTTTGAACCCACGATCATCGGTTAAGATTCATCCGTTCTTACCACTAGGCCATCTCGGCCTTATATAATCCATATTTGTTTTTGAATAATAAAAATGTCATATTTTTATTTTATTGAGCGTTTTAACAACTTGATATGTATTTTAATGTCTATACATAAATGTCTCGATTGCAGGTAATAGATGGCATATCCGTGGCTGTGAATCAAGTGCAGATAGAGTTCAAATGTGACGCCTTCACGAGTAGTGTTCAGGTAAATCAATCATTTTTACTTTGTTTTATTTTATTTTACAACGGTTATCCTATAAGAGATTTTTATTTTTTATTTTTTTTATAGAAAAGGAAGGTGGACGATCATATGGGCCACCTGATGGTAAGTGGTCACCAAACGCCCTTAGACATTGGCACTGTAAAAAAATGTTAACCATTGCTTACATCGCTAATGCGTCACCAACCTTGGGACCAAAGATTTTATGTCCCTTGTACCTGTAATTACACAGGCTCACTCACCCTTCAAACCGGAACACAACAATACCAAGTACTGCTGTTTTGCGGTAGAATATCTGATGAGTGGGTGGTACCTACCCAGACGAGCTTGTACAAAGTTCTACCACCAGTAAGGATAAAATCGCAAAAATGAATAATCCTTAAATGTATATTTTTTTGTTACTATAATATCCTCATAGCTCTCGTCAGAAACTAAAATAAATGAATGACTCCTGACCTGAGCGCTGACGTAAATTGTTTACCTAGAACAGTTGTATTGAGACTCGTAGCGCTATATATATACATAATAATAAGAATGAATAACTATGTTTAATATGAACCTGCTGCTATGTAGCTATTGTTGTTAGACGAACGTGATTATACATAATTTTATCAGTAAATAATAGACAACAGACTAATAATAAAAATTACGATGGACAATGTATTTTCCATAAGACTTAAGTTTCAAGACGGCATATCATTTATTTACTTATTTTTATTTTTACGGATTCAAACACTACGTAATAAACAATTAATAAATGTTTCCAATGATTTACTAACACATAACAAAGTGCGAAGCGTAGATGCAATATTATTATAATATATTCTTTATTCGAACTGCTAAACGAATTATTTAAAGTATTCTAAAAAAAAATGCAATATCGTCTAAGGCGTAGGCGTAGGCGCTGATGTAGGCGTTGACGTCTCGGGCGTTTAGAAATTAACATAAATAAACACCATCTCTTTAATTTCTTTACGAAGGCGATTTTTTAATACGTATAGAAAATTTTGTTGGTTATTAAATGAAGGACTAGTATAAGGCCAGCCGGAGCTTCTGCATAACTAATGTCAGCGTTGCTTCGAAATGAGTTATAATATCTGCTAAACGCTAGATAATATTTGTCAGTGTTGAGCCAAACATATTGAAGATATTTCCTTCTGGTATTACGTGTTGTCTATTGCATGTTTCTCGTATAAATAGTCATAACATTTTGCCTCCAGATAGCTAGGGTGACCGTGGAATCCCGGACACCAGAGGGCAGAAAGGGCGATCTAAGACTGACTAGAATCAAATCACCCGACACCGGCCAATTACTTATATTTAAGGTACTCGATTTGATTTCGAAAGCTTAAATTATTACCATTCTTCCATTGTTGTATAAATATTAAAATTATTCTATTATCTATCAGTTCATTTGGTTTATTACCTTTACAAAATATTGCCGAATATTCTAAAAAAAAAAACGCTTTTCCAATTATTGCCAAGTCATATTTAATTTGCGAATGCGAAATTTTAGCAATACATTTCGACTTCAAAATTGTCCTTCCGACTTATTCTTTATCGTAACATGTTTATCGATTTTAGTGCATTATTTTAGGAATTAGAATGGCAAAGCGCCCGAATAGAGGCGAAGGCCCACGGCGATGCGGCAGCTAACCTTCCTCCTCTGCGGCTGCTACTCGGGAATACGCACTGTCGAATAGTTATTAAGAAACGGCTATCTGGTTAGTTAATATTTTAATATAATTTAATAAAAATATATTATTAATACAACTAAAATTGATATCGTTAAGCAAATACATATCATATATTTAACAATTAATTAGTCATATAGTAAATTTATGTGTGCGAGTGTACTCTTGAAGTCAAGAGTACACTATATCTCATCGATTTGCATAACGCAAGTGTGCCTCCCCTGCAGACTGCGCCGTGCTGGGCTCGCGCCTGGTGCTGCGGCCGGAGCCGCTGGCGTGGGCGCTGACGGACGGGCAGCTGCGCGCCGCGCTCGCCTGCGCCGCCGCGCTCGCCGGGCCCGTGCGCCGCGCCACCGAGCAGGCCACGCGCACCAAGGCCGCGCGCAAGGTGAGCCCCCCCCCACTGATATTGTTATATATTCTTTGTTACCCATGTGAATCTTGAATCGGTATATGTGTAAATAAATCGAAATCATAATTGTCTTTCAGATCGAAGAGCCCGTCGATCAGATCAGTAGCCGTCCGACGTCTGGTGATAAAGACATATTGGCTCGTATGTTCGCGAAACACGACGTCAAAGAGACCTCGTACCATCTGCTTGCGCCGCGGATAGACTTGCACTTATGTGACGATCCTGGACGTGAGTTTCTTTGTTTTACAAATATTCATTAAGTTCTTTATAGTAAGTAAGATTTTATATTAAGAGATATATTTGTAAAACAAATATTCATTAAGTTCTTTATTTACATATAATATTTGCAAATATATATTATATTTATATTTGCAAATATTATGCGCTGATGCTCATACATTCTTAAAACAAACAAAACTAAAGTTTTTTTTTTTTACTATTTACAGTGGGTAGATCAGAAATGCCCCAGCTAGCGAAGGGCGGCGCGCTACAGGTGACTCTCGTCAGTATGCAAGCGGACCTGTTCCCTTACCACAAAGCTTCCAGCGACAGACGACACTGGCGTGGATACAGGTTATAAAGATAACGAAATACAATCAATTTTTGTAATAATATATTATTATGACACTATAAATGTTGTCCTTGTAACTCAGGGAAGCGGCAACCCCTCACAGTCACTGGCTGCAACAAGCATTGTCTTCCTTCTGCGGTATTCTGCTGGAAACCTTGGACCCTAGACCCATGAAACCCAGTGCCAAGGTATAGTAATATTTATATACACGAACGGACCAGAAATCTTAAAATACGACGAGGCAACCGTTCTTTTGTTCCCCCTTTGTTGGCAACAAATTCTCAATCTGAAGCTTATTTCTATATATATATATATATAGAAATAAGCTTCAGATATAGAATTATATATATATATAAGAAATCCAGTTTGAAGCTAAGCGTCTGGCACACAAAACCTACTGAAGCGTGTTTATATTCAAACTTATATATACGCAAAGATGCAGACGAGTCAGAGTGAGCGCGGGGACGAGTCCGTGGGGAACGGGGCGCCGCACACGACCGCGCCGCCCGCACACCCCGCCCCCGCCGCGCCCGCCGCCCCCGCGCACGCGTCCGCGCACAGCGCTTCGCACGCCCAGGGCGGTGAGTTGCTCGTGACGTCATGTTCAATTTTTGAATTAGGAAAATAAATGGTACATTCTATTTTATTTTATATTTAATAAATAAATTTATCATTCGAATGCATATTGGAATGAAACTTTAATACTGTTTACGTTGTTAAACTTTACTGATTCAAAAACGCTAGTATCATTTTTTACTTTTAAATATTTTCTTATTTTACTTTTGACAATTCAACGTTTGTTTAATGATTATAACCGATTCCTCAGTGTCGGCTGTTAGAACGAGAATACTTCAGCAGCTCGGCAAGCTAATGACAACCTGTCTCATACTGAGGATAGACGATTTCACCGTTTATAAGGTAAACGAGAACGTTTTTATTTAAATAATTTAAATTAGAAAATACTTAAAAAAAAGATTTTAGTTATCAGTAACTTCCTCTATCTTACTAAAATCAAATTAAAACTAAAGTTCTAAGTTTCCTCTTATCTTATTTTTCTGAAATCGTATCATACTTAATACAATGCACTGTTAATAAGGATCAAATTTCCGCTCTCTAGGTATCGACAGGATCCAAGTCCCGGGAAGCGGCGCGGCCTTTAGTGAGCGCGGAAAGAGCGACCTTACCGGGCGACGCTGGCCTGTTGCACGCTGAGCTCACATTCTTCTATTACCCTGGGGATGTGTGCTTTCCCGGTAAGTAGAAATTTGTATATTTAACGTTTAAGACATTTATTTCCTAAAAAAAGAACAAAGTCCACTTAAACTTAGGAAATAACATTAAATATATAGTATTGTACCATAGCTTATAAGTCTACATATTTAACCACAGTTAAGTGTGAAAGCTTCGTTTTCGATTTTTTCTAAGTAGTCTCCGTTGTTGTGACAATTCGCCCGTTACTTATTGTATCCCTCTGGCAAATTACCTACCGATTTATATCAGGTTTCATTCCTTTCATTTTGTAATCAATACTAAAAAATATATATTGATATGTTCGCGTTTTAACAGAATCAGGAAAATCAGGAAAATTAGGGCTGCTTAGAATCCATAATAAACAATCGATAATAGTTAAAATATCCGATTTCCTCTCGCCAAGTGCCGTCCCCGAAGCTGTACGTGCAGCTGAGCCCGGTGCGCGTGGCGCTGGACGTGCCCAGCGTGCTGTGGCTGGCCGCCTTCCTGCCGCACGTGGGCGCCGCCGTGACCGACCACGCCCCGCGGGACGACTCCGCCGCCTACATCGACGTGCGCGCCGAGGCCATCATGCCCAGGGTGCGAGATACTAATATGTGTGCACTGAACGATGCCAATTCGTCAGATATTCTACCGCTAAACAGTAAACATAAGTATTGTTGTATTCCAAGTTTTAAAGTTTAAAGAATGAGTAAGCTAGTGTTACTACAAGCACATAACGTCCTTCCCGAGGATGGTGGCGTATTGCCAGTAGTAATATATTTTACATCGCCAACCATCAGGACGCCCATAAACCCGCCCGCCTATCTATAAAATAAAAATCTTTGGTTTTAGATTATTCTAGAAGCCGGCCCAGAACACGTATCGCAGCAACGGGATCGACCCAGGGAGCTTCACATATGTTCAGCAAGAGCGACATTTACTAATGTTCGAGAATCGCCTAGAGCCAGTGAGTATTACCGTACCGTAACCGTAACAGCCTGTGAATGTCCCACTGCTGGGCTAAAGGCCTTCTCTCCTCTTTTTGAGGAAAAGGTTTGGAGCTTATTCCACCACGCTGCTCCAATGCGGGTTGGTGGAATACACATGTGGCAGAATTTCAGTGAAATTAGACACATGCAGGTTTCCTCACGATGTTTTCCTTCACCGTAAAGGACGAGATGAATTATAATCGCAAATTAAGCACATGAAAATTCAGTGGTGCTTGCCCGAGTTTGAACCCACGATCATCTGTTAAGATTCACGCGTTCTTACCACTGGGCCATGTCGGCTTAGTGGGTGAGTATTAGACAAAGTATATTTTATTTTTATAGAAAAACCTTTTCATTAACGTTTTGACGTATTTTTGTTTAAATTATAGACACGGCGGGCACGAGAGCAGATTTAGCGTCTATAATATCGGCAATACGAAAAGCTTCGCCTCCTCGAGGACAGTTCCCTTGCTCGTCCGACGACATCGACCCTTTGCACGAACAGTTCCTGTTGCATGCTGACAGTAAGTGCAATACATATATACCTTATAATCACTCAAAATGTTCTTGAGTATTTTGTTTATTTTTTTTATAACAAATAATAGAAAGTATATATATATATATATATATATATAAATAGTAGTAATGCATTTATAATTCATTAATATAATTAGTTATTATTATGTAAAAAGTATGGACTATTCCTTAAAATTTTAATGCAAATTCAACATATACACAAAATGTTACAACCTGGGAGTATTCATTTAACTTCGAGCAAAACATGAGTAGTTTTCTGCATGTGTAGTTACTGTCATCAGAAAATTAATGTTAATACAACTAGTCATTACCTCTCCATAAATAACGAAAATAAAAAATCTGAATTAAAAAAAACTGTAATTACAAAAGAAATTAGAAATAAAAGAACAACGACCAAGAGTCTTAATACTCGTGTGGGAGCGCTCTCTTTTGCTACCCTGCCGACCGTATCGCCCAAGTAAGTGAGCGAGTGCTGCGCAGGCCTGGACGACGAGGAGCGCGGCGCGGGCGTGTCTGCGCAGCGCATGTGGCGCGAGAGCCGGCGCGTGTGGTGCGCGCGCGTGGAGCCGCTGTGGGCCGACTTCTGCGGCGCGCGCGCCACGGCCTGCAAGCCGTCGCCGCTGCTGGACGCTACGCCGCTCACCGCCTGGGTACGCCCCACTCTCTCGGCTAACTAACCGCGCGATACTAACCTATCGAATTTCTTGTCGAAAATTAAGGATCGGGGTTGATTACGTTCCTGGTCCAAGATTGAGGAACAAATGAAAACATTATTATGTATATTGTATTTATTTGTTACCTTTTTACATCTAAACTACTGAACCAACAATCGTTAAATTTAGGATACATGTTGTCAAGGGTACACAAAAAGACATTAGGCACCTAACACCTACCCCCCACCCGCCGAGAATTGCGGGCAGAAAATAGTATATTATATATCACTAACTCTTATTTTTGATTGTAAAGGAATTTAACAGATTTAGAATTTCAACTGTCCCAAAACATTCCTCATTCGCTTATTCGTATCGCTCTACTATTCACCTTGTGGTTTTCTAGATTTGCTTCGAAGATGGCTTCTCTAAAATCTGGGTGATAGGTCGGACGTGTGGGTTGAGTGGGCTCCAGCTCAACCACTATCAACTACTGTTCCTCCTGAGACAGATGGAACGCATAAGTGAGCTGACATCGTGGCTGGCTCACCAAGCTAGCAGAATGCCGGAAGCTGACCAGGGGTATGAAAAACTAATTTTGAGAGCTAATTCCCATAAATTGTAAATGATGAATGACATTTGTAAGATAGTTGCTCAGGATATGACTAGAGATAGAGATAAATGTAAATGATAACCACTTTTTATCTTCAAATTAATGGAATAAACGTAAGCCTTAATAGTGATGCCAATTTTTTAAAAAGAGGTGTCGATATGTTTCAGGTCGTTAGTAGTCGGTCTCGTAGTGCCAGCAGTCGAGGTGACATTGGTTCTACCGAGTAATTGCCCGGGACAAGAGTCCTCCAGGGATCTAGACAGTGTACCGCTTGACTCGTCCAGTCTTAATGATTTGAAATTGGGTAAGTTATTTCACATTCATATCTTTAACTGAATATATTTGACCTTTGATATTTCCCTCATAATTCACATCCTAGTCGATTAGGGTTATTTTTTTAGGTTTATAAAACTAAATCTCTAAGGTTTTTTTTTTATGAATTGAGTAGAGTTTTTCTAATGCTTACCAAAATTCGATGCCACACTGTTGTCGACCTCAAGTGAGTTAATCGATAGTGTTTCGTTCGATTGGAATCGTAGCTGCTATTGCGCAAGAAACATGTCGATATAGTTGTCTTGCAATAGCAATACTGGCGCAATAAGGTCGTAAACTCCGAAGTCGACGGCTCGAGCCAATAAAAATCGGTTTATCTTTTATAAGCCCGTAGTTTGGAAGTTAGCAGTGTTTATACTTCCGTTCTTAAAGCACGTTAAAGCTTTGAGTCCTGCTCCTGAACTATTTGCGATTGGATCAGATTACAAGAGTGAGTTTTTGTCACCTTTCAAATGTATGTTTTTTTTTTTTTTTGAGAATCCGGTATGTGAGTACACTCACCTTGACCATTGTAATATAAGAGTTGGTATCCCTAAACACTGTGGGTTTGATTTTTAATATTTCCATTGACAGGTTCGGAAGCAACAATGGCTCCCTCTATGCTAGACCGAGACAGCGGCGTGTTGGCCACGCAGAGTATCGAAGTGTGCACCGCTCAGCCTCTGCCCGCTGAGGAGATTGAGCCTCCGAGTCCTGGATTGAATTTTAGCGGTAGCATAGCTTAGAACAGTTTAAATGTATAGAAAATATGAAATGCGAAGACAAAATGACATGGAATGCGTCGCACCAGGTTTCTCGTCGATGCGGCGCGGGCTCAGCTCGCTGGTGACGTCACTGGACAGCGCGCTGGCGCGCGACGACGCGCGCAGCGACGCCGCGTCCACCGCCAGCTCCGACAGCGACCGCTACGTCGTCGTGGGGCTCGCGGCCGAGTCGCCCGACGACGCAGACGTCGCCTTCAGGTACTACCGTCTACGCTATGTGTCCGCTCACTGTAGCAGATGTAAATCCATCTTCGAGTTACAAAACCCAAGTATTTTTTTTCGATTTAACTATTGAAGAAGATTAGAAAACAGTACAAAACATTAGTAATTCACAAATAATAAGCGAATTCAATTATCGCTTAGTTACATTAAATTTTGATTTAAAAATTATATTATATTTTTCACAGGGAATTCGAACACGGTCGGTTATCGAGTGGAGTGGAGGTGGCGTCGGAGGTGGTGGAGCGCTCGTCGTCCCCCAGCGACCACTCTATTACCAGTTCCTGCAAGCGACGGGATGTGGTGAGTGCGTCACATTGGTACCATGCGTCGACTGAAACAAGTCAATTTGAACTGAGTAAAAAGAAAAAGTATATATTCGTTTATCATTACCATTTATATTAGATGGGTTTTAGATCCTAAATAATAATTATGTACTAATAATTGTTGTTGTTACCTTAATTTTGGAAGTAAAATAAAAATAAATATGTGTAGATAATTGAAATTGTTGTGAATATAATTGAAATTTATAGTATAAATATATAATCTTACTTATGATTTTTTACAGTACATAATATTGTATATAAATTGTTAATGTTGTACAATCTGAACGTATAAGCCTACTTATCGTATTGAAAATATATATCGCTCCAATAAGCACACACACGCTAAGGCACTCTTCACCATCTCTTTTACGGTTTTTATAAGTTTAAAAAATATACTATTACTACAGATAATATAAGATGGTAATATAAAATATTCTTAAAAAAATATTCTTTCGTCAAGATATCAACGTGCACCTTGCGTCTGAACAACATATACCTCGTGCAGCAAAGCGCGAACGCTAAGTCCAGCATGCGGATTGTGGCAGATGACCTCAAGACCGACGAATGCTCTTCCATACCCTGGGACGAGTTCCAGGTATGACCCACATAGATTTTTATATATATTAAAAAATATTGCAAGCGCTCATTGACTTGTAAACAGTCGAAGAAAAAGGCTTATTCCAATTTTATATATATATTATCTTAACTAGCATTGCATAACTTAAATAGTTAATTTAAACTTATTTGAAAGAAGAAAGGTTTATCTTGAATTTTTTAATCATTTATCAGAGGCATGCTATTCATTTAATTAACTTTTTATATGCACAGAAAACATAATATTTTAAAATAATATTTGCAGTATTATCTTTGCAGTAAAAAATTCAAAAGAGTAATACTATAGTTTATTTTGACATTCCTAGTTTTCAGATATTTAACTAAATTTAAATCGATGTCATCAATTCAAACACAACTCATGCTAGAACCAGACACATTTCTCCTAAACATACTCGCCACAAAATATCACAGATAAGCTAACTAATTTAACAAACATATCTTTTGTCAATGGCCGATATCATTAAAAAAAAATCGTAGCATGAAATTCACCTTTTTCGATTCTATGTCATCGTTTATCGTTCCTCAATTTGAAATAAGCCTATACCATAAATATTAGAATTCATACGATTATGTTACGTTATAAATGAAAACAAATTGGTGGAATAAAATGGATTTAACCTTGAACCATTGTTGTTTGGTAAATTTTGATATTAAGACAACACTCGTATCACTATTTTAATAATAATTTGAAATTATTGATATGGTAAAGGTTTATTAATTGCATGATCACATCAATTCCTACCAAATCATTTTTCGTACCCCTCACGGTCAAAAGTCGATGTTATTCTAAATTTAAAATATATTATGGAATGCATTCTTTTCTAACTATGTTGTCTATGTGTTTTTTTTTTCTCTATGGCAACTCCCGCCCGCTCGGCTATCGTGAGAAAGATTCGACTCAAGGTATTTAAGCGATCAGCTGATCTGACAGATCGTTACTGTTTCATGACACAGTAGTGTTACCATTATGTTGAACCAGTTAGATGTAGAGGTTATGTGTCGTAGCCAAGGGGGTTTTGTCTGTGTATAAGTAAATTAGGAGGATATTGCCGTGACGATGTCGATCTTTAAAATAAATATATGAGCACAAGTCATCCGTCAATGACGTCGCGCCATTTACTGCAGTTTAACGGATAATTCGTTAGAATTTATTCAGTTTGCTTTCGCATGCATGGAAGAATTGCATTTGATGTTTAAATGCGAATTCAGATGGCTTGTAATCCCCTCCCCTTATTATAAGTGCTCACACCAGGTAGACTGTCTTCCTCTCAATTGTGTGACGTAACGTTATTTATGAATGGTCACTTGTAATTCTTGTATTTTTGACATTACGGCAATATCTTGACACCAAAGCTTCATTGAATTTCGCTATTGTTTTATTTAAAAAAAAAAAGCGTTTAGTTTGCATGAAATAGATACAGTGCAATACTTAGTGCAACTCAAATTCTATTATTTCATTATTATTATTTTTGATTTTGATTGATTGAAGTTCTATTTAATCGATATTTAACATACTTAATATCATTAAGTAACATATTTAGTAACATTCGAATCTAGAGAGATGTTTTGGCATAATTGAATCTTAGATCCATTTACTTTTTTAATAACTTATTTGTCAGTTCTGAATTATTAATTAAAAAAGTAATTGTTATGAAAAAACCTATTTGTTTTTATGTTGTTTAAACTCTTTATTAGAACTATTTTTCAAGTTATAGTTACTATAAATGTTACAAAGTTTGTGAATTTCGTTTTCATTTCAACTCATTGTAGTTTAACAGATTTATTCAATTGATGTATAAATGTAATCCGTGTTTTGTGTAATAGAAAATAATTTTTTTAAATGTAAACAAAATACAATGCGCGAGATACGCTTGAATTAAGTCAAAGTTTTACTTTTTTATGTATTTATATAAATATTTATTTATGGTATTTATATTCTTTGTCCGGTTTTTTGATTTAAATTTTATAGAATTTGTTTATTCTATACTTATGTTTTTTTTTTGTAATCAAAGATTTGACATATGATTGAAGCTACATAATGAGCACATTTATTTTTACCTATAAAAATGTCAACAGATAATGAAAACTTATTTCTCACAATGATAACAGATTCGGAATGTTTCGAATTATACTATAAGTAGAAAAAAAAAACACAATTTTTAAACGAATATTGAACTGTCAACCAGATCAGTCCTGTGACAGATAGACTTTGTAGGCTTAGTAATAGGACCCCCACTCTGTAGGGAACCCACAAGTGATTGTTAAGATTTTTTTCAGGGTAGTAGTTTGTGATTAAGCTTTTAGGAACTTTTGTAGTCTTGCATTTCTTTCAAATAAACAAAACCGCACCGTACACTTTCTTTGTAAGAATAGAGCTTTTATATTAGTTTCTTTATAGCTTATATTTGTTTTGAGCTTATTTAAAAAAAAATACAGCTTTGGCATGATGAATTCTTTACACGTAGTTATCGAACGGATTTCGTAAACACAAACAAATCATACCTAACAAACTGAATCACATTACCCATGATTGTAATTTATTTAAAAAATGTTATTATATATACATAATGACGATGAGTTACAATTGCTTGTTGCATGCATATATATAATGCTGCAACAACAAACTCGCTGCATTTGACACGTAATTATCCAACAGAATAAGTTTTCCATGCGTGCCCGAGCGTGGTCGGAACCGGATACGGATACGGATGACGATGAAATGCGACCTCGCGAGACGCCTCGTGTCGCGGCGAGACTTATGCGGACCGAACTGCCGAGAGTTGTTAATGAAATGGTAATTGGTAATGATTATCTTCTATGCTTAGGTTTATGTTTCGTTCATTTTTTTTTTAATTTATAATAAATGGGCACACTGGTAAATGGGTCTTCTGATGGTTGAAATAGTCATCACCTCCTAAGAAATTGGCATTGTAAAACATATTAGCCGTCCAATTGCCAATGCCCCACTAACTTTGGGAACTAAGATTTTATGTCTTTTGTCTGTTATTATTGCATAATTAAAAAAAGTATTTATTGCATTTTTGTTTATATATTACAATAGTGTTACTAATGAAATCGTTACTTTTAAAAACAGGGTGAGCCCACAGGACTGGCTCCGTACGAGGAAATAATGGAAGCACGAATCAGGGAGTTGAGCATCGCTCTCAACATGAGCACGGCCCTGGCGCTCTCCGAGTTTATCGAGGACGAGGTGGTGATACCACCCATGCCACTGGAGGTAAATTCTCTAGAGGCAAACTTGCTGTGTGTCTAAATTAATAATTTGCTCATTTGATAAAATTAATATCGAAATAAATGATATGCAAGGAAGCTTTTATAACAACTTTTATAACGTCATTTTTTAAACCAACGATTGGGTTGGAAAATGACGATAGATTCAAGAATATGTTAACCTATTTGAGTTTGCATTTACTTACCTGTTCTTAATATCGGGACAAATATTGCAACCAATTCCAACCACTTTGGTGGTGGTCACAATAAGGATGAGTGTGAAAGTTTCTATTTAAAAACTTGTTGTTTTTTAAATATTAATTCATACAGTTCGTGATAAAATGATTATACGGAATATACTACTTTTTATTTTTGCTCTCTATTTGTACATATAATATATAAAAAATCGATCTTAACTTTACAGGTGTTAATAGAAAACGTTAAATTACATCTGGTCGAGGACAGACCAACTCGTTCCATATCATCACCGCCGCCTCAACCGTTAGACCTGGACCTATCCACTCTACGATTGAACCGCGACACTTCGGGCGTCGTCCACCTAGGGCCCCCTGTCCCTTCGAGAACCCTCTCACCGAGCAGTCCACCCCCTGAAATGCAGATGGCGATGGACGAGATACAAAGATTGAACGACGAAAATGAAGATTTGAGAAAAAGGTTGGCCACGTTGAATAGGATAGCCGAGGATAATCGGGACTTGAGGGCGTAAGTAGTCTTAGTCATAATTGTAAAGTATCTAATGTTAAAATTATATTTCTTACGTAGTATTTACTTGAATATAGAAATCAGGCGCTTGCGCAAGTGTATGATTTTGATGTACTGGTATTCCTAATTGCCAGTTGAACATATTAATGGAAGTAGTGCTCCTTCATACCGCGTCTTTTTGGTGTTTTGTTAAGCAGTTGAGTTGGCTCAAATAGTAGTATTTATAATGATATGAGCTGTAATTATATTAACGAATAAAAATCGTGTAACTCATCAATGATACATAATTGGACTACAAGTAAGTCGACCCATCTCAACCGCCTAAGGGGTAATAATTTGGCGGGAACCCAAGACAAAAACAAAAATGCTTCTGATTAATTTCGAACGAACTCGAACTAAGGATTTAGGCAAGTAAGTGACGAGGTCGATGAACTTTGCAGCAAAGTGGAGGAGGCGAGCGCGCTGCGCCAGTGCGTGCTCGCCGCGCAGCAGGAGGCGGCGCGCCTGCTGGACGACAAGCGGGAGCTGCTGGACGCCGTGCGCCTGCTGCAGGTACGTGGAGCTTCGGCTTCGGGGCAGCCATACGCTGTATCGTTTGTTTGCATGCTACGTTTTTTTCAATAGACTATATGAATATTGAAGAACTAAATATTGAAATACTAGAATGCCAGAAAACTTTGCATTTTATATTCGTGTATCTGTAAAATGTCAATAGAAAAGTCCATGGCGATATATATCTTTGAAATAAAAATTTAAAAAGTTACCGATCATCTTAATAATCTGTATCAAAATATGTGATGAAATATTTATTAAAAAAGTTTTCTGTAATTAAAAAAATATTTGTTAACGTTTTGGAGATATTTAAATAGAGAGGAATGAGAATGGTTACACGTTGGGTGTAGAATATATTTGCTTATATCACTTTATTTAAATATTAGAAACCTTAGGTATGTAGGTATTTAAATGTTATGCCAACAATTTCCAGGAGCAGCTGTCGGGTCCTTGTCGCGGAAAAAGATAGCGCTCCCGCGGCGGCGCCAAGGCCTGCCTCGACTGCGCCGCCTGCACCGCCTGCTGCGGACAGCGACTGTAGACGTGCAGACATGCACGCAGTCACGGCTCTGCTCCACTACCGTGAGAGACTGCCGAGGATTCAATGTTGCCAACATTAAACATCGTAACATGCCAACATTATCAAAGATCACCATCCTCATTATTATTCGCTTGACCTATTTCCATTAAAATGTATTTGACCCGGTGTTATATGACACTAGAAAATATTTGACGGACCTTTGTGGCCGCCGGGTCGTCTGACGCTTACCATTCGTAATAGTGCACTTGTACTATACGGGTGGTTCAAGTATTCAAACGTTCGAGGATGTCTCGATTGTTCTTACGACATGCACGTGACGCTATTCCAATGCCAGAAACGACACGGCAACACCTCAAAAAAAAAAAAACATTTTAAGGTTAATTTAGTTTATAATTGACAAATTCTGTAAACTTGTCTTGATGATGAACAGTAACCACACATCATGATGACGTCACAGGATATTATATTTCATGCTTAAGTATAAGAGATCAAATTGTAACATTCATATATAATAACTCATTGCATCCCTAGTTATACGAGTAAATACAAGAGCTTCCAGGAGAAATACATATGTTACTGCGAACGGGTCTATTAAATTGGTCATATAATAGCGTTGTAGAAATAAAATGTCGAGAACACATCTCACGGTTCTACATTGTATTGTGATAAAAATTATTCCAAAAGGAACTAACGTCTTTCTAAAAATTTATCAAATAATTTCAGTGTTTCTGTGTGTAGAAGTCAACTAATAACGGTTTTTGTGGCAGCTCTCGTCGATTGTTCTTTATGTCCACTTATTCATGACCTTGTTAATTTTTCGGCTGCTAATGATATTCATGACAAAAATAATTATTATATTAGTATACATTGTAAGTTTTTTTCTATGTCGCCTTACATAAAAATCTTATCGTTTAAATAAATGTCCAGCAAATGAAAATGTGGTACTTAAAATAGCATTTATTATATAAATTAATTTGTAAAACACAAATCCAACAAGGGATGCAGATTATTGACAATTTAATTTGATCTGTATCTTGTATAGTGCCCGTCGATAAATATTGCACATCGAGTTTTGAAAAGAGACAGTCGACAAACTTCGGCTTCGTAGAGCGTTATCCCTGTCGCACGAAACACTAACAGTCCGGTATCTATAAGGAGTTGTTAAAACAATTAAGAGTTTCTATGTAATTGAATAAAATACACCAGTTGTTTATATAAATACTGCCAGTTAGGTTGTGGAAAAATAAAACAATAAGATCATTTTTATATTACCGGTGTAGAGCACAGATAGTGAATGGAAGGAATTCGGAATTTAGTTGATTAAAAGTTTTTATTAGAAGGTGTTTGCTATGTATGTAAAATTGCAACAAAACCAGTACAGTATGATGATATAGACAATATAGCATTGTTTACAATTCATTCCATTTCACTATCTGTGCTTTCCATGTCAATATCATTGTCACAATCGGCCGTATTTATCACAAGTGTATCACAGTGTTAACCGTCGAAATCATGTTGAATTCGTTGATATTCATTCTCATATTTGATCACATGGGATATTTAACAACTATATTTATATATTTAGAACAAACAAATAGGCAGTGTGCGACAGAAATAACGCTACGCAGCCGAAATGAGACAGAAAAAATTAAAGAGACAGACGGCTACTGTCTCTTTTCAAAAGTCGATGTGCAATATTTATCGAAGGGTATTGTACTTTTTAGTTACAGTCAACCTCAGAAACTGCATTTGTTAATATAACTTAGACACTTCTCCAAAAAACTTGGAAAGATCTTGCGAATGCTTTCAAATCGTCACTTTACAAGATTTAAATAAATTAAAAACTTCCACCGGTTCTGAATGCGAGAAGAACCGACAGGAAACTCGGTAGTTGCTTTTTTTGGACAATCAAGTTACATAGATAATTAAATACAATTGTGTTATTATTTATCTAGAAATCAACGAAGTCCTCGCTTTTTTATCTTCTATGTTGAGTAATATGCCTTATTGTGCAGTTTTCTTCACATGCGATTTAAATTTATTAGTTGGTAAAGCTAATAGTGTTTCAGGAATTCTTTTATAAAAGAGAACACCTTGCCCGAATGTGGTTGCAGTTCATAATGAATGGACGCGTGTTGTAAAGTTATATCACCGTATTTATCGATGTTGGTTAATAACATGTTACATATGATATCGTCTAGTGGTAGATATTAAAGACCTATAACTGTTGTGTAATGCAACATTTAATGTTAAAACGGAATAGGTTAATAAGAATAGAAGTTTTTTTTTGTAACTGACTGTACATAGTTTTGGGGTTTACATTTTAATATGTTTGTTTAAATTTGTTCCTAAATTAAAAAGCTTCATTTTATCTTTAACAAACATACAGTTGTAATATTTTTTATAGTTGATTGAAATTAAATATTTTGTATTCAGTACGTTGCTAATGTGTTGCCATAATTTTATGTCGAAAAAACTTCCAAAACAAAGAAAAAGTCCAAGGGACTGCCAGTCAGGTTCAAATTAATATATTTTTATACCAATAAAAATAAAATACTGTTGTGATAAATATTTTTATATTTAGTTTTCCAAATCAATACCTAAATCGAATGTCGTCACTGTAAAGAAAATTAATAATAAGGAACATGTTCACGAGTCACTATAGTAAGATCTTGAAGGTAAAAACAAATTATAATTAAGTATCAAGTTTGTGAATATTTAAAGTAAAGCAAATTACTTGAAGTGATATTGATTCCAACTTGCGTCGCAAAATGTGTGTTACCCAGTGTTGGTAAGGAATATTAGATTTGATCACACAAGATACAAAAATAAACGATCGATGACTTTATGTATAAACGAAGGTTATCAACTATTATAATGGAACTACATACACTATAACACAGATACAAAAATAGGTCACATTTGACACATAATGTATGTATAAAAATTGGGATCATTCGTCTTGTTTAATAATTGTAATAAGTTTTTTGTTCTTTTTTGTGTAACAAAAAAAATTCAATATATTGTTGTATAGATTCAAAAATGCGCTTGACAATTCACTAACCATCGCTTTGATATGATGACGATACCGCTAGGTTAGTAGACACCTCTAGTTTGAATTTGGTGTGTATAATCTTATACATTGTTAAAAACGTGTTATTTGTTAAACATATACAAAAATTCAATTTTTTTACAAGTAAAGAATACAGTCTTATACGAGTGTGTATAATGTATACCAATTAGTGTATTTGTTTCTCGTTTAGCGCTTCTTGAATATTATTAATTCTATATTTGAATTTCATTTTATAATAATCAATTTGTTTAGATAAATTTTTCTTATTTTGTTTAATAATATGTTATGTCAATCCTTTACAAAAACTATGAATTCATTTTAAAGTTTTTAATGAACTTATTAAGGGAAAGTTTTAGATGTTTTTTATGTCATTTTGATATTGCATGTGTCACTTGTTAGGAATACAATTTACATGTATTTGAAAGTTTTGTCACACTCAGAACGCCGATAGCAGCTAGATAAAATTGGGTTAACGCCACATAAAGTTTCATATAGGAATCGACTGATAATCACTGCCCATTTAATATACCATTTTTAAAAACAACACGCATAAGTAATATATTTGTTGTTAATAATGCTAAGTGTGACAAAGTCTTATATATTCCATTGAATATTCGTTATAGGTGTATGTTTTAATATAGTTATAAAAAATCGTGCCTGTGTATCATCTAGATCGCTTCATCATAATAATATGTATGTATGTGTCGAAATTAAATTTAATCGTATATAATCCATATATAATTGTCATTTGATATAATAAAGGTTAATGAAAATTTAAGAATTTTTTTATCATATTTCGTCCTTCTCTGTATATGAAAAGTCGTATCTTATCTGTAACTATAGTTATTGTATCCAGTTGTATGTTAAGATATCTATAATAATAACTTTAATTGGCATCGCTAGTTTGTATATAAAATAAATAATCAAATAGATTTTGTATGTAGCATTATTAAGTTATGTTCTTATATAGAATCAAGGCTAAAAATTTTGTGCTTCGCTATTTGAAAATCGATTTTCTATGCCCATGTACTGGTTATATAATTTTTGTTATCTCCATGAAGTTTAATCATTTATGAAGTAAGTCATGAACTCATTCCATACAACAAAATAATTTAACAGGCAATACTGTCGATTTTGTCGTACCCGTTCTTTAACTAAACCTTTTTCACAAGACTAAAAACATTGTTATCTCTTTCTCATCTGGGGTTAAAAAGGGAAGCTAGGCTTTTTAATCTTGTGTAATTATTTTAACGTTACAGTGAAATATATCAAATTTACTGTACTGTTAAATATTCAAATCAAAATCTCACTACATAAATGCCTATTATAAAAGTGTTTACAATACAATTTGTAAGAAAATGGTTGTTGCAATGTTTAGTTATAAAAGGAATTGTTAAAATTAAATTTAATATTCTATGTATTAGTCTTTTATTTTAATATAAATAACGTAAACTAAAAGGTTTATTTAAAAATAACTTATGTTAAGTTTTGATGGTTTATGTATGAAGAGAACAAGAATAGTAGTAGAAATAGTCTTATAGCAGCAACACTGTCTACAATATTTAGTGTTACCTACTCGTCATTGATTGCAAGTTTTACGGTAAAATACAGTAAAGAAAATAAATGATTAATAATATGTTATTGATACCTAAACAAAACTAACAATTAATTTCTTCGGGTTATATGTAACAAACATTTGACTTTTATAAATAACGTTCCTATTAGGCCTTATAAATTAAAAAATATAGATATTCTTTAAAAATATATATGCTTAGACAGTATATGGGTAAATTTTTTTCTAAGCTTGGCAACTTTGCCATGAATACAGAAATAACGTGACTAACACCAGTGGCAACATTTTCAGTTATGGCCGTCAGTCAGTTGGAATGGAGGCTAGTGGTAGTTGTCGAATTTTTGCGCTGAAATTATCAAGTTGCTTGTAAATCGTGATTTAGTGAGAATTGAATTAAATTTTAAACAACTTGTGATAGTTTGTGCATTTACATTGTGACTTAATTAATCGTGAATTACCTTAAAGAATGTTTATTGTGTCCTTAAAGTAATAGGATCGGATCAGTGATCATTTATATTATTGGATTACAGTTTCCAGTTCGTACAACGAATATAGTAGACAGGTGAGCTTTTTAATGATACTAGATAATTAGTGAATGAGTCGTATAAGTTTAGGTAGGATTAATTTTGCCACGAATGCGAGACGCGTGATGTCTTCGGTTCCAGCCGGGAGATAACGGGCGATTTAGCAGATTGCGTTGATTCCGATAACATTCTAATACTACTTCATTCGTACCTGTTTTAAAATGTAACACTTATATAATAAAGCATACGTTCATTGAATAATCACAATTTCTCTTGCCCTAGTGTAAGTTTGTTGAATTTTATGCTCCATTTCCCGCTGAAAGTTAAATTCATATCGAGATTTATAAAAAGTGAGCGGTATAGCCGAATTAGTCATTTAATACAGTACATAAAAAAAATACGTCGTTTCGACATAATATTATGTGTAAAATTCTATAAATATCATTTATATTCTACTAATAAATATAACTCACAACTTTGCATTTCTACTCAAATAATCTTGTCTACTATTAATCAAATAAAATTTTATCGTTTTTACTTATTAACAGGTAACATAATCTTAAACAAGAATAAGCTAAATATATTTAAAGACATTGATAAAATACAATAGCAGATTACTATTCAATGAAGTACATATTATAAATGTTCTAAGTTTAAATCAAATATTCAAAGATAAGCAAATAACTACAAATGAAGGAAAATCTTTAATTATTTAAATATTAAACCTTGGCATTATTGTATTGTGACATCATTACATGAGGATTCTTAGTTAATTGTGCTTAATTGAATTTTAATTTCTATATAGTTAATATACCGTCACTACTTATGTGACAACAGAAAAATTCATAAAGCCTACTAGAATAGAGTATTTTAGAAATTAAATATAAGTAAATAACAACATATACCTCGGTAAATATTTATATCAAAGTTTGATCCTCTATCCAAAACTATTATTTTTTTAAATATTTTTGGGCATAAAACTTTTTTATTAGAAACAAAATAGTCTTTTCAGTTTTGTGTACAATAATTGTTGAATATTTTAAAAACTTATTAGATTTCATCCTATTGTGCGCTTTATTTATTATACTATTTTGATGAATACAATACTTTTATGTAGGTATCAAAATATGTATTATATATTCTTTTTTTAATAAAATATGAATGAAAATACTTATCAAATTACATACTGTTTCGTAAATATATTTGAAAAATAATCCTTAGCTAGATTTTTTAAATATATATATTAATCATAGATTCCAATCAAATTGTTATTTTAAAAATTTAGTCCTGCATTTAGTTAGTACAATGTCACTTACAGTTTATCAGCTCTATCAATATATTTATCGTATATGATTATTGTATGATATGAAATATGAATGTATCAAGATATTATGCATTGCAAAATTATTACAGTACATTCAATAATGTTGTCATAATATTTTAATGGATTATTAACCTATTTTTCCTCAGGTTACTATGGCTTCATTTAATTTATCTGCTAATCATTGGATTAGTAATTAAATAAATTAGCAGTAGTATAACAGATTACACATTACCACATTCTGTACTATGAGTGTAATGAACATAAAAATTAAACTTTAATACACTGTAGTATGTCATAAAATCTATTACATAAAAGTAATAGTAAATTTGTTTTAGATATTTCATTAATTTCATATTTCTGTTTACTTGTTGAGAATGTGGTAAGAATTAATGTGACATAAGATTCAAGATCCAAGAGCCAGGATAGAATCCTGACCCTTGGTCTTGAGCTTTACATTTCATATTAGTATATTATTAACTATTGAAGTTTTTTTCATAACAACACCTTTTAATATGGTTTAAAAGTTAATATCAAAGTCTTAATAAGTATCTTGCCAACCTTGCCAATATCTTGACTTAATATTGTGTTTATCAAAGCAGGTCTAAAAGTGATTATAAAGGCAGATAATAAAAATAGATTTTAAAACCCAAAATTGTAACTAAACATTCTGAGTTCTAATCCCGTCAAAGATACCTAAGTTTTCATATTTTTAATTAGGTTTTATAATTCGTCTTGTGCTAGATGGTAAATAAAAACAGACTTGAAAGGGACCTGGTAAGGTTGAATATTATTTTGTCATGTGTATGCATTGAGCAATTTGGTGGAATAAGATTCAAATCTCTTTCTGTAAAGGACCTTTGTCCAGCAGTGGAACATTTACACTTTACCTTATTACTTTGAAATACAAATTTTGAAAGTGATGATTTATTGAAATTATAATTGCGACACAAATAGCGTAATACGCATTCTAGATGCTAGTATCACAGGTTTATTTACATTATTTCTTTATTTAATTAATTTAAATCCTTAACTGATAAAGATAACAGGCATAGATAATATAATCTAGCTGAGCCGCGGTCAAGGCGGCAAACAATGGAATGCCCCAGATAATGGTATTACGGTATTTGGGAATTGGCCACGCCATAACCGAGGCAAGGCCGACTGCGCCCCGTCTAACTGATTGAACCGAGCACAATAAACCTGAACTATTATTAAAATATACTTTGTTATATTGAAAATGTTCTTTTATACATCTATTAAGTACAATTAATTTAAATTGCTTAAACAGTAGGATTGCAGTGCAATATCAATTTTTTTTTAACATTTCTATCAACGTATCTGATTCTATCTGCATCATATTTTAATGGCGCCAATATGTTTTTAACTGCATGTTCACACCATTTGTTAATGTTGCGGTAAAAAATCGTCTTTACCAATTTCAATGTATAAGTAATTAGAAAAGATTACATTGGTTTAACAAATATTGGTTTATTAGCGAGATTCCGTAATCGTAAATGTTACCGTACTAGTTGTAAAGTTCTTAATAACTCCCGGCCGGGCGAGGGGGGAGGAGGCCAAGTGGAGCCGTTTTGCGTGTTTGAGTAACAAACAACCGAACACACAAACTTTCACATTTATAATAGTAAGATTTGCTGACGTCATAACCTATAATGTCTGTAGAAAATTAGACATCAGTATCACTATATATAGTATCGATATATAGTAGTGTACTAAAATATATGCCTTATTACATATGTTGGGTTCGTTAATTTGTGAACCTAAAAGTAAACTCGGTTATACATTTTCCTTATTGGTGTATTTTGATTTTGCTGACATTTTTTTATTTAAATAGATTCTATAAATCTTATCGTATTCGTCATCAGTCCGATAAAAATATCGATCAAAGATATTTTTATAGTTTTCCTAAATTGGCATTGACATATGAGACTGGGAGTATAGTAAAGATGTTTTTTACAGGCAAAACTCTAAAGAATACTATTCATTATTATTTACTACAACTAGTCCCGTGAACTTTCGTAAAAATAATTAATTAGATTATATTCAAAAGTAACCTATATAAACAATATAACTAGGCCAGTAATAAGCCTTGCCTTCTTGCCGGTTTTGTTGGATTCCGAACGGAAGGTAGAGTTAGTAAAAATAGTAATCTTTAAAAAGAAGAGTGAAAGTTCCTTGCAGAAAAGCTTAGCTACTTCAAATACTATTAAATGATAACTGAAATCAAGTAATTAACTTAAAAAAAACGTCATCTTAGGCTTATTATAGTTACAGTATAACGCAAATATAGATAGAATGCTTAGAAATATTTTATCAAACATAACAATTACAACATCATACATAACTTAACTTTTTTTTATTATGGTACAATTGGATGTGTATTTTATATACGAACGTGCATGGTACAGCGACAAGTGTACGCTTTAAGTACGGTTTACAGTTTCATCTCATCAAGGCAAGCTGTAATCCGCTCGTCAATCACAATTCACCGCTCGCGTACCACTTATCACTATCAGAAGCATGAATCGTACTTATTGTGTTTATATACGATTTCATCATTGATGGAATATGTTATAAAATTAAGCTGCTAATCACTTACTTGGTGGTAGGATTCTGTGTAAGCCCGTCTAGGTAGGTTTCACTCACTTAAATATACTACCGCCAAATAGCAACACTTAGTAATGCTGTATTCCGGTTTGAATGGTGAGTGAGCCAGTTTAACTACATCTAAAGGGACATAACATCTTAGTTTCCAAGGTTGGTGGCGCATTAGCGATGTAAGAAACGCTTAATGTTTCTTACAGCTTCAATGTCTTGGCGATAATGACCACTTACCAATTGCCCATTTTATTAGCCAATTTGCCAGTCAGCCTAATTATTTTATTTAAAGAAAAACTGATATGGTACGATAAGTAGAAAACGTTGAACTTAAAGGAAGGTTAATGATTTAAATCCAAGTAAGCTGTATTACTAAGTTTTTTGTGTGCTTAAATTATTATTTTTATCTCGTACTCGGCAGTGCTGCTAATCGCCGAGAAGGAAAACCCTTGTATCGCAGACTTGCACTAAGCAGTTTAGTGAAATAAGCTTTGAACTCGATCCTCTGACTATGCAAGAAGCTTTCGCACAACTCAAACGTGCACCTGCTGTTATATTACTTTTCTGTATATAATCGTCTTGTACGGAGTCAAGAGTTATCTGCACATTATAGGTCATAATTATCTATCGCTATTTACTTTTGAATCGTGAACTGACCAGTTAATAAATGGTCTTTGAATGTCCCGAAAAAAAGATTATTCATTGTCGAGTTGTAAATATAAAGTAGTAAAACTGCTATACCATTGATGATTACGAAATATCAACACTCGACGCTGAATCGATTAGAAATCTAAATAGATTGTTAAACTAATTAATAATTACGAAATATCGATCCAAGGACCGCGTGGCGATGGCCCCGTGGATTAAATTCTTGGGAAGCAGAATCGTATCTAATACTGTTAAAAGGTAAAATAGTAAAAACTAATGGAAGTACGCTCCGCTGCGGCCGCGAAAACAAACCGCCGGTTCCGGAAGCGTGTAGAAATAACTGGTTTTATCCGGTCACTGGACCTTTGTGATTTACCGAATATTCATTACTTCTTTGCTCATATGTTTTTGTGTAACTGAATAATCTACCTATATTAAAGCTTATAACATGTTTGTATGATGATTTACATACTCGGTTATGTAAATCAATAGAAAATATCTAATATATTAACACGTCTTGAATTCTTTATATGAAAATGTTTTATTAATAAAAATCATTTACAAACGTGATACGAGAAGGACTGCGAAGGTTTACAAACAATATTCATTTAAATAAGAGATTTATTTATGGAATATAATATGTACCAGCTTATCACCTTCGTTACCTTTTAGTTACTCGAGTCTTAAGATTATTATTACTGAAATGTAAAGGTAAAAAAATAATAATACTAAACTTAAAAATCTTTTGGCGCACAAGAAGTGTAAGTTGACTGGACGATTTCATTTGTTTACAGAATGTTTGCTTGGACGCGTGTAAACATTAACCGGATTATTCTAGTAAATACAGGATTCCTAGGTTAATTCCGATTTTAAGCAAAATAATTACGTATTAAGTAATTATTTACATATTTATAATATGCAAAATAATAATTATTACTAATAGCCTTTTAACATGTCTATAATCTTGTTTATTTATTTTTTTAAATAACTTTCATTTTATAAATGAAATACTTTATTAATAGGGAAGTGTAAAACTTATATCATACATAAAATGTTTGATAATTTTAATTTTTGTTTTTCTTATGCTTAGTCTAAAAACATAAATTACTAGTTTTTGATGTGACACGAAATGTGTTTCCATGCGGGTCTCATTCCACGATATCGAATATAATCGCAGATACAGTGATTTTGAAATTACGCAAATACTAAATTTACTTAATGGGATCATTAGTCATCATTAAAACGAGGTCGTAACGATTGTTCGAACTGCACGCTCGCTACGTACGGTATTGTTATATTAAAATTATACAAACCACTCGAATAGGACTTATTCCTCTTTCAACAGAGTAAAAAAAATCCATAGACAAATAACGGTTACGGTGAAAGTTACACAAAAGATATAGAAAATTAATGAGCTTTATTAATGCCATTATTATTTTTGTTATGTCGTCGTGTTATCGATTATCAGTAAGTACGACCAGTCGCAACGCTTTCATACGACGCCATATGTAAACGACACCGGCGTTTGACAAATAACATAGAATAAACTAGATTTAACAGGTTATATGTATATAGGTATAAAATCTTTCGTTGACTATTAGTATTAGCGTTATAAAGACGAGCCAGTTGGCGCGGTTGGTAGATACTTGCCTTTCACGCCGAACGTTGTGGGTTCGATTCCCACCCAGGTCAGACATTTGTGTGCATGGACATGTCTGTTCGTCCTGAGTCTGGGTGTAATTATTTATATAAGTATATATTTACAAAAGAAAAGTAGTATATGTAGTATATCGGTTGTCTGGTTTCCATAGCACAAGCTTTGTACAAGCTTAATTTGGGATCAGATGGCCGTGTATGAAAAATGTCCCAGGATATTATACTTATATATAAAACAGAAGTTAGGAAGGATTAAAATCAATCTTGTCGAGATATTTTTTAATCAACCTCTTAAAAGTAGGAGGTTCTCAATACGGTTCTATTTTATTGTTTATATATAATATGTAGAAGGGTGTCCTCTCCATTTGGTCCTATTTAAGCTTTGTTGAATGAATTGTTTCATAGTCCATTACAGTGTATTGTGATTGGAACGTGTATCTTCCAAAAAAGCGATGCACAATCTATTATGATATCTGATGAATGGGTACCTACCCAAACGAGCACAAAGCCGTACCGCCAAATAAAACATCAATGTTGTTTGTTTTGTTATAATACATATGTTATATACACTGGTGGTAGAGCTTTGTGCAAGCTCGTCTGGGTAGGTACCACCCACTCATCAGATATTCTACCGCAAAACAGCAGTACTTGGTACTGTTGTGTTCCGGTTTGAAAGATGAGTGAGCCAGGGTAATTACAGGCACAAGGGACATAGCATCTTAGTTCCCAAGGTTAGTGGCGCATTGGCGATGTAAGCGATGGTTAACATTTCTTACAGTGCCAATGTCTAAGGGCGTTTGGTCACCACTTACCATCAGGTGGCCCATATGCTCGTCCACCTTCCTGTTCTATAAAAATAAAAAAAAGATAATTGAAATAAAATATATCGAAGACAAAGTTAATAATAATTACTTCCTGTACCTCAAGTATGTTTAATTCGGTATCAGGTGTTGATACGTGTATGTACTTGTAGATTAAGTGCGTATTAGATTTAAAACCATGGATTACGTGTCAATCTAAATTGTCGGATTAATCGAGTGACGGCTTTTAGTTTAGAAGATAACGAGGTTTTTTAACGGCCTCTCTTCGTTAATTCTTCGCCGATTTCATTTATCTCCATAAAAATATGAATGATTTAATGTTTTATTGCTAAATATTCTACTAGCCCGTCCAGTTTGTACAATTGAAATAGGATATGTTTGTTTTTTTTTTGTTTTGTTAAAAAAAAAAAATTGTGTTTGCATATAACTAAAATAGGCTTTATGTACGTTAAAACGATAGATTTTGAAGGATTTTCCTCACTAACAGAAGTTAAATACTCGCGAAGCAGTGTCTTGCTTGTTTATAATATATAATTATTTTAATATATTTAGTCTTCAAGCGATTAATTATTAAGTCGGTCATTGAACTGGTTTATGTAATGATAGTATATAAATAACGAGTTTGTCGTTTACCCGAGACGAGTTCAGGAAGTCAAACATCTATAACTGTAGGTTTAACGATGATCCTCCAGTGAACTCGTAAGATATTCCATGCTATAGCGATATTCAGTTTGGTAATGTTAAATCACTGGGCTTACCGAAATTATCCGTAATTATAAGCTCAAGCTTTCTTCTGGGCGGTTGTAGAAAACGATATTTAGTTGTAAATATTTTATATAAGTAGTTAGAATTAATATATATATAATTAATTCTAACTACTTATAATAGTTAGTTAGTTAATAAGTAACTTTATTCACCAAAAAGAAACAAAGACAAAATTAAGGTACAAAACCATAAAAAAGAGAACAATATGATATTTGATAATATATATATAATATATGTGTTGATTGTAAACGTATGTACGGAATATGTTTATTAGTTATTATATTATAAATGCTATTCCAGAACTATCAAATATCACCATTATCCCAGTGTATTTGACGCTTTAAATTACGTATATATATTGTAATCTAGCAAGTAAACGAGTAGACACGTGACTTGCAAAAACGATAACGTATTCCGAGCTGCGATCTTCTACTAAATATGTTTGCTTATCACATTTGAATAGATTATTAACTCAATAATACGTTGATAATAATATTTTATATAAAATATTAATAGTCTGTGTCTCATACACATACGTTTTTTTAAAGCTATCTACTGTAGCTATGAATACTAAAATTATTATCACTGGTACTAAAAATAGTATTAGTATTAAATTAGTACTAATAGTTTTTATATGTATATAATTGTCAGTCTCGTTGGTCTAGTGGCTGGATAAGACCGCAGATCCCGTGGTCCTATGTTCAAATCCCATTTCAATGCAAAGGCAATGAAAGTTATTGTGATTTTATGTCGAAAAGTTCTCAGTAGCAGCCGGAGTCTGGAAGTTACAAGTGTGTACACTATCCTGCCCCGGTAAGCACGCACAGAAGTTTGCCCTGTATCTGAACTTGGATTATCAGAGTGAGGGAATAAAGAGTACACCTCTTTTTGCACGCATACTTGTGAACTATAAAATGTCCTGGGCATTTGGTTTATCTCTCTTGAGACTGGCCGCCCTGGCCAAAATCGCTCAAAAGGACCTCACCGTCACAAAAACCTAGACTCCAAATAAAATGTTAATACATAATTTACTTTACACGGGTAAATTTAAATCGATGTATTTTCGTTCCAGTTGCGACCAATTCTAATGTAACTAAAAGTGAAAACATATCCTTTAACAAATGTTTCAATAATTAAATACAAAATTACCGACAAATGCAAAATAAATAAACGTTTTTTTTTTTTTAATTTATAACGCAAACGACGTTGCACAAAAATATAAACTTCGTATTTTTTAAATGCATTTCCGTTCAATTCGACATCCGTTACTAACGACAATTACATGTATATTATTGAAAACGATTGCCGGTGCATAAGACTTGGTTTTTTTTTTTAATTTTTTTATTGTTATTTTGAAATCAACGCAGCGACCTCGTTCGATAATCCGCCGGTATGCGAAACGGATACCGTACGAGAATTATAAAGTGATTTAAAAAACCGACAGCTATTTAAATAACCTTGACAGTGTCCGTTATTTCGAAGCATATGGTTTGCATCCATATGTAAAACTAGAATTTAGCTCAAAACGTAATATATCTTAATGTATACCACTTAGTATCGCGTTTGGTCGAAATTAGCTTAAATATATAATATATATAGTTTGTAATAAATAATAAAAAAAACATTATCAGTAATGAATATACCAACAGTTTTCATAGTTTTCTCGTTAACTACTCTTAATTATTTTAATAAACTTGTTATACGGGTTTTTTGGAATGTGACTAATCGGTCTATATTTGTCATCACGGTAAATATAAAATAATATTTATCTATTCATTTAGGTTTGCATCGATCACATCACAATACTAAGTCTATACTAAAAAAATAAAGAACAATAACAAAAGCATCGAATGACTAAAACAAGAGTTATGCACAAAGACTAAAGATAATTTTTCGAGGCTTATAGACCAGAGATCAGCAAAGCAGCAAGATAAGCAGCAAGCACAACATAGACTAGAATATGCCCATATAACGGGAAAATACTTTTTATTAAATTAAATAAGAGAATAAAAATTTGGTCTAGAAATGTTATTGTATTTTTATGCATTACATTAAAATAATAAGCTATCAAGATAATGTTAGTTATAATTAAAATACACTTAGAGTGAAATAATAATAATTTTAAATTCATAAGTAATATAACTGGTAGTAGGGCTTTGTACAAGCCCGTCTGGGTAGGTACTACCCACTCATCAGATATTCTACCGCAAAATAGCAGTACTTGATATTGTTGTGTTTCGGTTTGAAGGCAAGGTTAAGGTTTGAGTGAGCCAGGCACAAGGGACATAGCATCTTAGTTCCCAAGGTTTTGATGGCGCATTGACGATGAAAGCGATGGTTTACGTTTCTTACAATGCCAATGTCTATGGGCGTTGGTCCACTTACCATCAGGTGGCCCATATGCTCGTCCGCCTACCTTTTTTTATATCTAAAAAAAAGATACATAATTCCAAAAACTATTTTTTTTTATTTAAGCAACAACAATAATATTGTTTGAGTCACCTACGTGATTAGTTATTTATTAAAACGTTAATATTAAAAGGATAATAACTATAAGTTAAAAACATGAACTACGTGTTGTATTAATAATACTGTCACTTTTTCAGGCTTTGATTTGTCGTGTTCACTGTGACGTGCAAGTTTAATTGAGGCACGTATATATGTATCTTTGTAATATGTACGTGTATATATAGACAAGTACATATTATTTATGTAATATATTACGTTCATATAACCAAGTTTTATAAATTATGATTAAAACGCAGCCATTATTTGTACATTTTGTTGCCTCTTTTAATGTAAAGAATGTCCTCTACTTTAAAGGTTGTATCTACGTGTAGCGATCATTACGAGTTATAATCCAGTTTGTGATCTGTTTTTGTTTCAAAATGTACGATACAGTTTAACGAGTTGCAACCGTATTCGAATAACATTCTTCACCATATCCTGATTACGATGCATGTACTGGAAGGTCTAGACATAATCCTTCTTAGGTGCAATACGACACGATGGATTATTTACTATTCCATCAAGTCTCAGCAGTTTTGAAGTATGAAAGAACTTTTCATACTTTAAAACTGCTAAGGATATTTTTTATGAATCTTTTTTTTTCTTTTTTTTTAAGGTTGACTCGTAAGTGTATCATCGGCTCAACTCACTAATCCACTCGTTTACCCCCCTTTTTACAAAAGATTTCCTCAAGACCGATCTTTCTTCGAGATTTCAAGTTTTTAGGATGTATTGTTTCAGAGAAAGTATCATCCACTCATCTTTCTTATCCACCGCCACTTATTGTTTTGAGAGTGTCATATGTACCGTAAATATATATATGTATATACCAGACCTATATCATATACATACTTGGATTTGATACAAATATAATTGAGAATGATATTTTTTAAACTCAGTGTTGCATTGATTACATTATTAATTTTGCATTTGTTAATTGATGGTATCTTTTATAAGAAAACAAATATATTTCAAGCAAAATATTTTTTTTAATCTTCGAGAACTTGTGTAGTATTAATTAAATACATATTATTAGAATCGGAATTATATACAAAATATTTATATGCTTTTTAAGTTATTGTGTATGAATATTCAAAAGGTAATGAAACAAAATTTCAACATTGCTTAAAGTCAACAACTTGAGTATTTACAAGTCTAAACCAATAGTTGACAATGTTGCTGGAATGTGGTCGAAAGGAAAAGCCGCATTGATGATGAATTGGCCGGTTAATGCGGTCTTGCTTTCTGTACACCATTTATAGTCTTCTAGCGCTTGTGAAATTCATTCCAGCGCTGGATTTGGTCAGTTTTCAATAGACTTTCAGTTTAACTTTATATTATAGAAATTAAATTCTGATGATGTATCTATGATTTTATTGAAAAACATTGTTTATGTTCCTGTGAGTAGACCAGTTGATGTAGTAAATAATAATTGTGAGTTAAGATAACCCAAGCACGTGTATCTTAAATGAATATTGCGAGCATTATTGAATTTTCATGTGCTTAATTTGTGTATATAGTTCATCTCGTTAAAGGTAAAGGACATAACGATGTAACTTGTATGTGTCAGATGAAAATTAGCCACGTATGTTTCCATCAACCCGAATTGGATCATCATTGTGGAATGAGCTTTAAAGGGAGAAGAGGCATTAGCCCAGCAGTAGGACATTAATATTATGTGATAACCAATAATTGATAACAAGAATTCCAAGAGCACTTAGATAAAGAATTTACATACGTTAGCTTTTAGGCGACTTAAATTTTATCATAATCAGGTTAATTTAAACTAATTATATATCTTTAACGTTAAAATTCCTGTCAATTTTTTTTCTAAAACGGGTATTGCTTGAACGTTTATTGTTCGGATATTTGCAATAGATACAAATTGTTATTGATGAATCGCGGTTTTTATAGCCGATATGTTGTAACTTTTAAACGATAGGAAGAGAAAACCAGTTCCATATTCATTGAGTGCTGCACACAAGGTTGTAATGAAAAGTTGCGTTCGACGGACAGTGTACCGGAAACACAGTCTAATTCTCTTTCCCACTTGATCACTGCGTTTTATCATCGAAATAGTTGTTGCCGCTGCATAACAAGTTTGCTCGGACCGGCCGCAAGCCCATTAAAATACCTCTTGCCCACGCACCATATATTTTCAACCGGTTATAACATCTAAATTCATAACGAAAGAGTCTACTTTCGCCCGTCGTCTGCCCCGAACACCATAATATTCCGACCGTAACAGGTATGAATTTATCGATTGGTGTATGGTATTATAGTGGTGTCAGTGGAGACCTTGGACATCCTTGAGAAAGTTCAAGTCGGTGATTAGTGAATTAGTGTTATTTTTATGCTGTGTGACGTGACGTCGAAAAATGTGATGACGGTTTTGCATAGGTTGAAAGTGTTAACCGATTCTTTTAAATATTCAGGTTTTTGGATTAGTATTAATATATAAAAATAATAATTAAATAAAATACAGCTAAGACTAAGTTAATAACTGTAAATAGTTTCTATTAATTTGATTGAATATTATTAAGTTTTAATATTTCCTTAATTTATTACAATTCTTAATTAAAATTTCCCATTAAATATGGTTAGAATAAATTTATTCTATCTCAAAGGTCAACATCGGATGGATAGACCAATATTAGCATTGATCGAGCGACCGGTCCCAGAAACAAAGTTTGATAGCTTGTCGATACTCCTCAAGTGTACCATCTGGATGGCTTGACCCTAATCCAATAATCTCGTTACGCAAGCAGCCGACGATTAATCAAAGAATTAATAAAAGTGAAAATTAAATAGAATCAACTGCAAGTCTTTGATTAAAAGACTTTAGTTGAATAAATGAATAATACATTAATTTCGAATCGTTATATTTTAAATTCTATTCAATTAATTATACAGTTTGTTTTTTACTTGTCAATTCAAAGGTAATGAAATTAAAAAATATATATAAATATAATACACGAACTACTTATCCGTTTTTAAGTATCGTACCGAAAGTAAAGTAGTAAGTTAGTTAAGTAAATGAAATAACTGTGAAGATATTAGTGTAACTTTCATTTAAGAGTGTATACTTACGCAGGTACAAAAATGTCTGTCACGATATTTTCCCAAGATAGATCTCATTCCCCTATGCGTAATGTGAGTAATTCTAGGTTATGTCATTCGAATCCCAAGAGGACGATTGTGCGCTTAAGGTCGTTTTAAATATACCAACAGGGACTATATCGTTTTAAGCATATCAAGACAAATCATTGTTTACAACTATACATTGTCATAATACAAGGTTACACAAATGTGACCTTTAACTTCATTCAAATAAATTATAACTAATTTTTGGAACGGTTAATTACGAATTAAAAAAATATAATCGAAAATACCATCATCATCAAATTAAGTTGATTTAAAAATGTATAATAATGGTTGTATGGTTAAAAATTGTGTATCTTTCAAATGAGTGACGTTGCTATCGGTTAGGAATCAGTGGATTAAGACAAATACGTAACGATTCGAGTCGATGTCTATCGTTTTTCTTCTGTATGCCATCGGTCACGTGACATGTCAATCCAGGCAGTTATTTTATTTAGCGATTATAATTTTTTTAATATGTTATTATCTTTTTTTCATTTAAGTTTTATTATACTTTTTTTTATAATCATTTATTATATAAACTTTTCAATTACTTTCTTAAGTTCTTTTAGGAAATATAAATGCTACATAGTATATGTACGAATGGATAGTTTCAGTGTGAAATGTCATATTTAGGCAAAACATCACGTGACTGTGAAGCGAGATCGCGTGCCTTCGAACAATGATCATTAGTTTCGAAGAGTGTCGTTTTTAAGAGAAGGGAAGATATAAACAATTTATTGCCATTAACTCTACACGTGTGTCACTTTTACTTTAAAAAGCCGCCATAAAAGTAGGTAATGGTAAAATGCTCAGTAGACACGACTGTTTCCGACCAGTCTAATGATTCATTATTATTTCTATATATCATCTACTTATGTCTCTGATTTTTGATTAATAAGTTTTTAACTTATATTTATAGTGTTAAATAAATATTTAATGACAAGATATCTATCTATCGCTCCAAATTAATCTAATATATACAAACATCTTACGCCACGGCATTTTTTTGCTCATGCAATTACTCAAATGCCTCTCAATGTACCAGACAAAAACGAAAAATGTAATAACAAAAACTACAAATTTATACGAAACAAGAACTGTTTGATTAAATGTGCGATTTGCAACTTCATCGTATCGTTAAAAATTATCTTTTGCTATAAGTTCGCTAAATTTTATTTTATACTAATTAGTATAATATTCAATGCAACGGGCTCTGGACACGTTTATCATTAAACTGTCGCAGAGAAACCGTTAATCATATTTGTTTGGGTACATGTGAAAATATACGAAACAATGATATTACGTAAAATCTGTACGAAACGTCTAATTTTAGAAAACGAGATGAAAACGCTGATTACTTTAGAGACAGATTGTTATTCATAATACTATTGTTATTATTTATCAAATGAATTAAAATTTTACTTGAATTGTTTATCGTATGTAAGCGTAGATTTTTTTTTGCCGTAATAAACCTGAATATAGCTAAACTATTATCGAGAGAGATTGACCAAAATGAAGAAAAAAAAATTGAGATTAGCGAAAATATTTGATATTAAAATGCAACGACATTTTGCAATTTAAATATGATTTAATTCCTTAACGATTGCAGATGAAATAAACATAGTTCTATTCTTTATTATTTTCTTTCATAAAATTTAAAATTTGCTTAGTTTTTAACCACTGATTCGACTTATAATTAGGTCACACAATTTCCAAATGGGATATCATTCTTTAAAAACTTAATGACTTCGAATGAAAACCTCCTTATACCTTTTCCGATCATACGTAATTTAGTAACAACTACGCATTGTAGCCATTGAAATTTGAAGTGTCTACGACATTTTTAGATTTAACGCTATAAGTACCAAGTCTAATATTCCTAACCTCAACTAGGATTAATCCTCAAAATGAATCGCCCGTCGCGTTCTTTCCCCCAATCATTAAAACCGGTGTACTTAATCAAGCCGTATATTCATTTGAAAAGGCGTCCTATTGCTGTAGATTTACATTTTGAATTCGTATAACTGATCTAGATACTTAGTTTCGTCGAGAATGAACTGCAGAGATGAGGGTTGACCAAGGTCGTTCATTGTTAAGATCCGGTAGCGCGAACCCAGCTCGGTTAGCAGTATAAATTAGTTGTTATGTAAGTTATATTGTATGTAGAAGCAGATGTTTTAAAAATAAATGAAACCGTTTATTCCATATTTAAATATTCCATTAAAAAAAAACGATTACTAAGAACATTATTTAATTTTTCAGAATGTCTAAAGGCGATTTCAAAGCGCCTTTAAAAATACTTAATATACTTATATGTAATTGTAAAACTTTATAGTATTTTTTGCCGATATATACGCTGTTGTTGATGAAGTACCGAAAATGATATATCTCCAAGTATCTTTTCTATAATTTGTATAAATTGGCTGTTTGCCAATGTTCCTGATTGAATGTTCTTTTGTCAACAGAACAATAGTGCAAAGTGCATCGATGAGACGGCGCTAGAACTAGCAGAGGGAGCGTCGCCACGCTGCGTGGTTTACATACTTGTGAGTATATCTGTCATTACACGATTTACTGTGTGCTTGTGTTCTTTTGGTTTCTTATAAATATTATGACGGTTTATTTCTCATAGCTCCACAAACGATTTCAATATTACACGAACCTACAGTTCTTGCTAAATGTTTTGCTATAGGAATAAGTTTTAATTTATTGTAAGACTGAGATCGTTTATGCAAAATTTATTTGACTACTTAAGACGGGAAAGCGTAACAAATAAATAAATAAACAGACAAACAAACTTAGTTTCTCATTAGTAATATTAACAAATATTTTATAAAATGATTTTTATCACATATTTAAAATGGTGAAATGTATATTTTTATTTATTAGAAGTTATTACGTCTTGTTTATTTTATAACGTTATTTTTAGTCCATGCATTGTGATTACAATAATATGAAGCCCAAATATAAACGTACACTATAATTATGTATAAAGTTTTGGCTTAACAGTCAAGTCGTGACTATTCGAAAGTCGAGAAACAAAGTTGGTTCCATCCAGTTAGCATTTCTGGACTAACATCCACTTCCCTATAACTTTAAACAATGCCCGGAAACCTAAACTGCTTGGAATTAAGTACTAAAATTGTCACATACTAGAATGTGTCGTTTATTTTGTATTTAAACTCTTGAGTTTTAGTTGCAAACCGACTAAATTTAAAACGCACGTATATAATTCAGCCCTACCAGACTCAGCATAGATAATATATTTAATAACATTTATACAAATATAACAAATACGTACAATCAGTATTTAGCCAAGCGATTTGTTTGTCCTAACTGCTAATACGTACTTACTCCATGCTTGGTGTTTTTTTTTTTAATTTTCAGTTTTTTTTAAATATTAGTTAAAAACTAATTTCATACTACGTCTTCGCACGCGTGTGAGTCGAGGTGTGAGGTGTTAAGTACCCTAAGTCCTTCCCTCCATCCCTGACATCAATCAAAAATATAATCAACAGCCAATCATTGTCCACTGTTGAACATAGGCCTCTCCCAAGGTGCGCCAAAGCTCCCTGTCCTCCGCCTTCCGCATCCAGTCGTGACATCGAGTATGCAAAATTTCATGATGATCGGTTGAGTAAGACGTTAAAGCGTACCAAACAAACAGATTCACTTTTATAATACCAAAATGGAAGTATAGATTGAATGCATGATTCAATAGTATATATATAATAGTATGTATTTCAATAGTATATATTAATAAAGATTACAGGCAATAAAATAAGCGTAGAATTTCGTTACAAGTGATCAGAGCTTGCGTTATTTTAGTAGCGACTTAAAAGTGCGAATGTAACCAGTGCAATGTATTACATCTTGATTATGTTTCTATTACCTAATAATTAATCTTACTCACTAAAATTACACCGTTTGCACCGGTTTCGTTCAGTTAGTTACATGTTTCGATTCGCTTATATCGCGTACCTTAATCTCTAATCCAGCCTGAACACCAAGGTAGGACATACGCTACCAAAAATCAGACACACCAACATTTTTGGATTCCAATTCCAATTCGAGCAAATAAAGTTAGTTTAAATAATTTGTCCGTTTTTTTTGTAACAATTATGCGATTGTAATGAATTCGTTCTAATGAAAATAATAATTGAAAATCATGTGTTCTGAGCAGGAAATGTGTCCAAAATATCACCATTTCAATGTCAAACAGATGTGTAACAGAATGATATACAAATAAAATGTGTCAAAAAGTTAAGTGTCTGTCAGAGGAACCTGTGAATTGGACGATCACGTCCAAGAATAAGCCTCGATTATCTCATAAAAGGAGGTCGATGCTCTCGACGACACTTTTACAATTAACTATGAGTACTTGGACGCTTTTATACTCGAATGCACCAGAAACATCAATTGCAAAAAATATTCGCATTTTTTTAACTTTTTTTTTTAATTTTATTTTTAAAAGTCGTTAAAATACAGAAGTGCCTGGTGAGAGTTGGTCACTGCAAAAATATGTATTATAAGTGATACACGAGCGCGGTAAACTGAAGAGGTTTGCTTCAGTGCTCTAATGGCAGCGATGTACGGCTGCAGAACATAAGGCCCAAGGAGAAGCCAATAAAAAGTTACCGATACACCTTTGTTTTTAACAATTTATAAAAACTATATAGAGCTAGCTAGGGGATATGTCATGAGTCAGTCATTGTCGCAGAACTGTCAAACTTCACGATACTTTTATGCGAGTAATTTTGAATTAGTAGAGGTGGAATAGTTTCTTCGTCCGTCTCGGATGGTCGGAGACGCACAAGCGGCGGATATCGGCCTTTTAGACAGACGTGATAGGTGAATAGGGTATGCCTAAGGTATTCTTTTGTATATTATTCTCTTTACGTTGAAGTTATTTACAAAAATATTTAAACACAGAATAAAGTATTTATCTTTATATTAAGATAAGTAAACTAAATTGCATCGTAGGGCGAGAAACAAACAACAACAACAAAACTTTATTTTTACAAGAGCTAGACAGACTGATAAAAACTTGGCCCATAACTTTGTAAAACAGATTATGTATATAGACGAAAAGTAATAAAAACATAGAAAAATATATGTAGGTTTGTAATTTATTACTATAATCTTGAAAATAGTTTTGAATATATTTAACTTAACTTTTTTAAACGATATGTTTGGAATCGACGCATTCTTGGCAAGTTCCAGTGCAGAGCATGTTAGCGCAGTTTTAAGCTAACCCGCTCGTGACGCGAGGAAGCGCGTGAACGTGCAATAATGTGCTTTGATTTACCCATGACAGCAAGGTCGCGCAAAGAAGCGCGTACACTCACGAAGACGCGTTTCTGCGCGGTGCTTTTCGCGTTTCTATCCGCTTACCGCTTTAATACTCTCGACGACTAGTTGTTTAATTATTCTTATTTTCGTGTTTGGTTGTTAATTATGTATACATTAATCTTACCTACGTTTCGATAGATTTGAGCTGACCCTTGGGTAACTATTATTACTTATTTTTTATAAATGTGATAATATATTTAAATTGTTGTTTTAAGCGTTAAAGTTGAAATATTATATTAATTTATTATATATAAGGTCATCATCTCGTTGATCCGAAGAAGGGCAAATTGTGCGAGCAATCAGAAATACCGATTGGAAGAGAAAAGATCAAAGTAAATTATTGGTTACACCGTAAATAGTTAAATGTTGTCATAATTACCATTTGATCGTCGTTGTTTTTCTCAAAATTAAGAAAGTTTTTTAGGCCTTATTTTTATAGAACATTGCATCGACGGCTGCACGAATAACGAAATCATTAAACAGATACAATAGAATATATTTAATTATTTTTATTTGATTGCACTAAAGTATCCCTATAACGTAAAGAGTCCCTGAGCCATCTTTAGAACAATGACTTCTACATCAATTATTCGTTTGGCATATATTTCTGTTAGTGTATGTTGGTGTTCAATTGTGCTCCTTATACGACGCTTTAACACAATTAGTATGTCTCCCGCGCGCCGTCTACATGTCCCTGATACTGAGGAATGTCTGGATGTATTTCTTGCTAAATATTTAAAATCGTTTCGCATTTTTTTAAATATATCAGAAAAGCTTTTTATACATATTATTGTGTGACAGATAGTGGGAGATATGTGAGGTATTATTAATATAATATTCAAGTTACAATTATTTAAGTATGTATCGTTTTAAAAAGTCTAAAACTATTTAAATTAAAGTTTATTTAAAAAGTAGAATAATTAACAGCCCATGATTATGACGATGCTCGGCAAAGGTCGTGTCTCCTCTTAAGGAGAAGAGTTGGAGAAACATCGCTGCTCGATAGAATTACAGATGCAGGTTTTCTTGCGCTTTTTTCCTTCACCGTTGACCATGAATTTAACTGACAACACCATGAAACATCAAAGGAGCTTACTCGGATTTTAACCATTGATATTCGGTTATAATTCCCGTGTTCCATCCACTTAGCCACCTCGGCTATTTATTCATTATTTAGTGTTATTGTTAGGTATAGTAATTATAAATTTAAAAACACAGCCAATTCCAAGTCTGGAACAGCTAAGATTGTAATTTGCTGGCGCCGTCTTATTACCAACATCTAAACCATAAAATCACGGCGTTACAAACCCATTGATAGTTCAGCAGTCACGATCACTCACAGTCGTGAGATATTCCTCATTGTTTGAATGTTGTTTCGCTTTATAATCTACGCTTATGCTAATATGCCACCATTTTGTAAG
Source organism: Nymphalis urticae (assembly GCA_905147175.2). Classification (NCBI taxonomy): domain Eukaryota; kingdom Metazoa; phylum Arthropoda; class Insecta; order Lepidoptera; family Nymphalidae; genus Nymphalis; species Nymphalis urticae. The sequence goes on along the minus strand of LR990004.1, from coordinate 1,713,292 downwards.
TGGTCCCCTTACTGGTTTCCAGAGTAGAACAAACATGTATTTTACAAACACGCAATCACGCAGGAACAATTCATATATATTTTTTAAAACGCAGAATGTTGTTATTCAACATAATTATTATATTTTATGGACCTCTTTAAAATATTACATGAAGAGATAAGGTTTGTTATAAATAGGCAGTGTAGGTGCGTAGGTTAATATTAAGTTGTTTTCCATTTAAAAATCAATATTTCGCTACAAAAGTCGAATAAACAAAACACATTAAAAAATGTTTGTACATATATAGGTATTAAGCGTTTGTATAAGATCTTGTCTTAGAAAATAATATGTCGTTATATACATGAAATAAAAAATACTTTTTGTAATTAAAACCGCTTAAAAGTCAAAGAATAGTCGATACGTCTTTGTTCTCTGATAACGAAGATGTATAAACAACCCTTTACAGCTGTTAAAAGAAACACCGAAGGTGATTCTTAAATTAAATAATCGCTAATATAAATAAACACTTTTCACCGAATTCATCGGGCGGGAACGTAAACGCTTATTTATAACGCGTCCCTCGAGATCTCTAATTTATGGAAGGGGCCGAGAACATCGGTAAAAATAACCGTTGTTCAAGTTTTTTTTTTTTTTTTTTAGATGATATTAACATATTTTTCGCTCCGAAAACCATCGCAATGTTGAGTACATTAACGATGTGTAATTACAGTCGCGTAGATAAAGAAATGGACAACGTTTGTCTGTTTAAACAGAAAGACTAACTTCATTGATATCAGTCGATTTATTTCTATTATAATAAATAGATACAATAATAATAATGTCCTCCAGACCGATTTCGGCCACGGCGGCCAATCTCAAGGGAGATTAGCCAACTACGCAGGAGATATTATAGTGCACAAGTGTATGCGCAAACACAGGTGCACTCTCATTCCCTCACTCTCATAATCCGATGGGACGGCAATCCGACACGACCGGAAAGAGTTCAGGTGCAGTACCAACGGCTTTACGTGCTTTCCGAGACACGGGAGTGTACACACTTCCAACTTCTAGACTCCGGGCTGCTACTGAGAATTTTCTGACAGGTTTTTTTTATATAATAACATACATTTATTACTTAATAACGATTTATATAAAAAACATAACTATTTCTGCTTAAAACTGATTATATTTGATCACAATTCTTGGTACTTTGTTGAACTTCAGAGAATATGAGATAGCCGTCATCCGCTCAGTCGCAATCGGTTTACGTAACGTAAAAAACATAATTATATGAAATATATGATAATTATTACATAAACAAATATGTAATAGATTTATTTATGATTTCATTGAGATTTTAACGCCATCGGCATTGCCAGTCAAACGAAATTAAGTAGTAATTTCGATATAATATACATTTTTAATATCTTACCATCATATATAATATTAAGTATTCTGATTAAATATAAAAATATAAAAACTCGCTACAATAATACATTTAAACATGCTTAAATATAAAAATGGTAATACGTACATCGATATAAGCAGAAAATAAATTAAATAGAAATATTTCATAAGCCAGTTTTATAAATTATATAGCCCCTATAATATAAATTATTTTTATTAAAGGGTTTAGGGGTCAACCTAATATGTTACTTCTACTGTTATAATTATGCTACCTTGTAATTGTCGCTTCGTGTACCCATTATCGCACGATCGTGTATGGAGTGTTACGCATGCGCCGTGATTACGTGAGTTCGCGTCGCACTCGCGCGCACCGATGAAGTGTAAGTGTGCCATACGATGCAGAACACGAGCTCGATACGAAGCGCTCTTACGGCCTTTATTGCGTACTCAATAAGTGCTAAAATTACGTGAAGGTAATGTTGAAATTACTCGTTTGATGTTGTATCGATTGTTGTGTTTAGTTATTTTTGTACGTGTTTCGCTTGTTTAGCTTTACGATCTTTTGTGAGATTGTCTATGGGCGCTTTAAATAGATCAAGGAAGGAATGACTTAAATGCGTTATACGATGCGTTTGTATTAGCGTTCTTTATAGGGACATTCATTAAGTGAAATTATTTATCAGACCGAGTAAGATTAAGGATGGTTTTTAAACTAGTTAGTATATTTATGATGCCACGTTTAATAATAACATCTTGTTTTATATATTTTTTATTTATTATTATTATTGTATATTATATTTGTTATACGAATATTGACAAGTAATTGATTCATCTTATAGTAAACGATTATCACTGTCCATAGACATTAGCACTGCAAGAATTATTAACGGTATCTCAAATTGCATATAGTATAATAATCACGCGCGCTTCCTCGAGTGTACGCGCGCGAATTTGAGCAAAAATCTTAGTAAGCAAATATGGTTTGCACAGATTTATATCGGCCTTTAAGTAGCTTATACACGTAGCAAAATAATTCCAATAGAATGAAATATCTAGTAACAATTAACGGTACAAAACGCTCTAAAGTTGAAAAGCTGTTGTTATTAATGAATGTAACAAAAGCGATAAATATTTTACGGCATAATTTAAACCGACAGGCTATTACGACTTACCTCTATTGTGAATTAATAGCATGTGAAGAGAAAGTGACGTAATTCAGTGCAAACAAATGCCGTTGTATTGTTATTGTTTATTAATGTACGAATCTTAAAAGTCGAATTATAAAAGAAACAATCAGAGATTCATGAGAACATTAATTGCTATCTGATATTAATCTATCTAACGTAGATAGTACTCGATCTTTTAATCTTATAAAGTTTACGCTATATCTTATCATTTTTATTCTGTAATATGGAACTGTAATTAATTTTAAGTTTTTATCTTCCTTTTAAATGTGATTTGTAAGTTTTTTTTTTGGATAGGCGGACAGACAAATGGATCATCTGATGGTAAGCTGTCACTCATAGACATTGGGGCTGTAAGAAATATTAACTATTCCTTATATCGCTTATACGCCACCAAGAATGGGAATCCCTCGATCCTCTAGTTACACTGACTCACTCACCCTTTCAACCGGAACACAATGCCAAGTGTCGTAGTTTGGTGGTAGAATATGGGATGATTGGGTTTTACCTATCCAAATGGGGTTGCATAAACCCCTACCATCAAAAAAAGTATACATAATATATTAATAATTTTTTTTTTCTATAAACGTCTTGAAAGATATTTATTTATCCAAGTTATACCGTCCTTTTCTATTAATATTCATACCGTATTCAGAGTAAAGAAAAATTGATACAGTATTTTATAACAATTTCTTTCACATATTTTTAAAAATTTTATTATAATAATATAAAATTATTATTATTATTTCTCAATTAATATATTTTTTATCGTATTTATTATAATATAAAATGTAAAGATTAAACTGTCCATCCATTTGTTAATTTATGTACAAAATAATTCTACAGCAAAGCAATGAGCATAGTTTTATAATAACTAGATATCTTACAGTGCAAAGGTCATCTTCTAGCATTGCATTATTTGTGTTTTAAGACGAGTGTTAAAGTAGACTCGCTGAGTAGTTCTCAGCATATTCTACCGCCAAACAGCAATAATCAGTATTGTTATGTTCCGGTTTTACGTTTGTATTTTAGAATCGTGAGTGAGCCTGTATAATAAGAGACACAAGAGACATAACTTCTTTGTTCCCAAAGTGGCGCATTGGCTATGTAAATAATGGTTAACATTTCTTACGGCACCAATGTCTATGGGCGGTGGTGTACTTTCCATAAGGACACTTTTGCCAGTCAATAAAAAAAAAGTAGACTCATTGTCAAATGAATGCAATTTGTTTATTATACAAGATTATAAAAAATCGATATATCTTAATAAGTCAATAATCGTTTACGAACACCGACGTCGTTATACAATTACCATATCACTTTTAAAATAGTATATCTTAATAATTCGTAATAAGAGTTGATGAACTGTAATATTGGTATTTATAGTTTGAATATTTTAATATTAATGAAACAGGTGTATTTTGATTGTTAGCCAACATAGCTTGTACTCTTACATGGTCATGGATGAACTGCGAATTCATGCCAGGGATGTGCGCGTATTGGGAGGTAGTCGATACAGACGTTATTTTTTTTTATAGTATAGGTAGGCGGACAAGCGTATGGGTTACCTGATGGTAAGTGGTCACCAACGCCCATAGACATTGGCTACAATGACAATGGAAATGTCAACCATCGCTTACATAGCTAATGTGCCACCAACCTTGGGAACTAAGATTTTATGCCCCTTGTGCCTGTTATTACACTGGCTCATTCACCCTGCAAACCGGAACACAACAAGACCAATTTTGTTTTGCGGTATAATATCTGATGAGTGGGGGGTACCTATCCAGACGAACTTGCACAAAGCCCTACCACCAGTAGTTATCGTGTATTGTCGTCTATTGTAAGACCATGTATTAACACATATGTTCATATAAAAAATAAAAAATAAATATATATAATGTAATTGTTATATCTAAAACTTTCTTAAAAACCAAACCAAATAAGTTACATTTTTAAAGAGTTTTTCAATGTTTTAGAGATCATCAATAGTAAGAGAAGATATGTTTTCAACTTCTACGTTTTAATATCTGGATAGTTGACTAGAAACTTGAAAATTCTAATATCGATAGATAAATAATTAAGCACATCACTACATGCCTATCCCAAATCAAGCTGAGCAAACCGCACCGTGTACCGTTACCGCACGCCCACCGCTCCCAAGGCACTCATTCACCACATTCGACTCTGTATTTATTTATTATGTGATTAAAGTTTTATATATTACTAAGAGATACAAAGATACAGATATAAAGTTTCTATATTACATTATCATGAAAAAAAAACATATAATAGTTGAAAAATCTCTAACTTTAATACACATAATTATTAAAATAAATAGTAGAAAGTAGATTATAATAAACCAAAAAAATAGTAGGTACAGTTGCTAGTTGGGCCGAGTATTCGTTTCGTACTCGGTGCTCGGTACCTACTCGTCAATTTTTTGCTTGGTCAAATAACTCGGTTAAGTGTCGAGTCAGCTATTTATAACATAATATATTAATTTCTGCCTGCGACTTTGCCTGCGTGTAAGAGGTTTTAGGTACCTATGTTCTTCTCTGTACCAATAACATCTTCAGATTAATATTTTTAAACTAATAAAATACTGATTTTATTTTTGATGATTGAGGGCTTTGTGCAAACCCGTAGGTCCTCCCTCATCACATAATAATAATATCCTCCCGACCGATTTTGACCTCGGCGGCAAATCTTAGGAGAGGTTAGTCAATTGCACAGGACGTATTATAGTCTACAAGTGTGCGCGCAAACGCAGGTGGGATGGCAATCTGTCACGTGTGACCTAAAAGAGTTCAGGCGCAGGACCAGCGGCTTCACGTGCTTTACGAGGCACAGGAGTGTACACACTTCCAACTTCCAGTCTCTTGGCTGCTATTGAGAATTTTAGACAGAAATACGCAATAACTTATTATTGGCCTGACCGGGGATTTTAACCCAGAACCTCCGGGTCTTTGGCCTTACATATAGCCACTAGACCAACGAGGCATCATATATTCTACCGCCAAACAGTAATAGGTACATAATTTTGTTGTGTTCCGGTTTGAGGTGTGAGTGAGTCAGTTAAACTACACCCGCAAGGGACATAACATCTTTGTTGCCGAGATTGGTGGCGCGTTGACGACGTAAGAAATGGTTAATATTTCCTTCATTGTTATTGTCTATGGATGATGGTGACCACTTACCATCAGGTAGCCTTTTTTCAATTTAAAATAAGTAAATGTAGTTAATCTAAAATCGTTAATAAGTTAATTTAATATTCATCTCTCAACATTAAAGTTATACATAATACACATGTATCATTTTATAAAAATCGATCACGTCTCGTATTGTTATTGTGTACTCAGGTGGACCGCTGAATGGCGTGAGTGAATATTATACAATGTAACTGTACGCCTGTATGTCCGTGTGTGTATTTGACAATTGAACAATGTACATATACAGTACAGTACAGTAACAGCCTGTTTATGTCCCCCTGCTGGGTTAAGGTCTCATCTCCTTTTTGAGGAGAAGGTTGGAGCTTATTTCACCACACTGCTCCAATGCGGGTTTGTAGAATACACATGTGGCATAATTTGAAATTAGACACATGCAGGTTTCCTCACGATGTTTTCCTTCACCGTCAAGCACGAGATGAATTATAAACACAAATTAATCACATGAAAATCATTGGTGCTTGGCCGGGCTTGAACCCACGATCATCGGTTTAGATTCACGCGTTCTAACCACTAGGCCTAACACTAATTATATTTATTGAGAAGTAATTTATTGAACTCCACTTGACTTTGCGAGCTCAGTACATTATATCGTATTGTTTGACCCACTTATTTAGTGTATTCGCAATTACACACTGTTAGCAACGGCAGTGCACAAACGGAGCGAACAATCATTTAAAATATTTGCTTAATTTGAATTCTTTGATTTGTAATTAAAAACGGAATCAAGTATTTGCTATGAACGTTATATATACTGTACTGTACTGGTGGTAGAGCTTTACTGGTGGTAGAGCTTACTGGTGGTAGAGCTTACTGGTGGTAGAGCTTACTGGTGGTAGAGCTTTACTGGTGGTAGAGCTTACTGGTGGTAGAGCTTACTGGTGGTAGAGCTTACTGGTGGTAGAGCTTTACTGGTGGTAGAGCTTTGTGCAAGGTCGTCTGGGTAGGTACCACCCACTCATCAGATATTCTACCGCAAAACAGCAGTACTTGGTATTGTTGTGTTCCGGTTTGAAGGATGAGTGAGCCAGTGTAATTACAGGCACAAGGGACATAAAATCTTAGGTCCCAAGGTTGGTGGCGCATTGACGATGTAAGCGATGGTTAACATTTCTTACAATGCCAATGTCTAAGAGCGTTTGGTGACCACTTACCATCAGGTGGCCCATATGCTCGTCCACCTTCCTGTTCTATAAAAAAAAAAATGTATTCTTTGTTATATGTAAGCCAATATACAAAATTAGAGCTCTACGCACTCATACTACGTCACAACGTGGCGACGTCATCGTCTTACTACCATAATATACAAGCGATAACAAAACAAACAAATTAAGATTATGGGAACTCAATAATCTCGACGGATTTACTATGGTTACTACTTACAAAATAATTAGTATTAGGGGTGTTTTAGTTACTTACTAGTTATGTTATGGTTATGGTTTTACTGGTCTTGGAAGAGTTCCTCCGTAACTATACTTACAGTTGCACAAGATTATTGTATTGTCATCCGAATTACTAGTACTTATAAAGTGATTCAATTATAAATGGATAAATAGAAGTAGGTTGAAATTGACCCGCTTGAGTTGTTTGCATATTAATTTTGTTACAAACACCATGACATTAAGCGTAATAAAAAATACATACAAACGTTTTCATATACTAAATTGCTTATATCTATTATATATATATATGTCGCAACCGTGTGAATTATTTCGGTCAACGCCATCTAGTGGTATACGTTCGAGACTACGTTATGGAATCGTTTCCGGAACGCCAGCGCCACGTAGCGGCACTCGATGGAGTTTGTGTAAGCATGCGCCAGAGGGGAACGTCGGACATCTCTACTCTCCGAGCGTTCGGCGCGTGCGGTCACAGAACCATCGCGCATTCCGGTTACCTACTTAAACTGTGTTACTGAGTCATTATACTGTGGTTGATTGTACAAGTGTGTTTTCTTGATCTACGTCACCCACCGATAGACGCCCACATAAGAAAACCATGAACTATAACTGTGGTAATGGCCCTCCGCCGACATCAGAAGTGGGATCAGCGTTGGATCAAAACAATGAGACGAACATCTGGCGTGCAATGTTCGAGCAACAAAACCAGAACATGCGAGCATTGATTGAGGCCCTGCAATCATCTAAGCCGGCCCACCATGAAGAACTACCAGCATTCGATCCTGAGAATAAGGATGCTGATGCAAGATCCTGGTGCGCGACGGCTGACTTGTGTTTCGCCGAAAATCCTCCGAGCGGCGGTCGACTTGTTTTGGCGGTCAGCAAGGCGCTAAAAGGTGAAGCATCAACTTGGTTATCTCAAATAGCCTATGAGGGTATCACGTGGGTTGAATTCAAAGCTCTCTTCGCAACACGATATATTTCGACCGAAACATTGGCGGGTACCCTCATTAAGATGAGTGCTGAGAAACCAAGTGAAAAAGAAACATTACCCGCATTTGCAAGTCGATTAATTTCGTCGCTGACCAATCGATGGAAAGACGTAAACAAAGAAGAAATCGCCGTAGCAACAGTACTCGCTCACTTGTCACAGTTCGAGCCGCGACTTCAGCGCATGGCATTTACTACGAACATTACATCGAGAGAGAAATTACAACAAGAACTGAGTGCTTTTTCACATCTCAAGCGCAAAATGAACACCACCAGTGAGCTTTCAAATACAACTGACGTGAAGCGAGCGAGGATGACCCAAGTTCAGTGTTATAATTGTGGCAAAAGTGGTCATAAGCGAGTTGAATGTAGAAGTAAAACGATTGACACGAGAGGACGGCCTTCACCTACAACATCGTCGAGTCAAGCATCGCAGCAGCCGGCAGCCAAGACCTTGGTTTGCTTTAAATGTGGCAAGCCGGGTCACATCGCCGCGCGGTGCAGCAGCAGCAGCCACGGCGGCAGCGGGCCCGCCATCGGCGGCGCACACGGCGGCGAGCGACGCGTTGACGTCTGCACGGTGCAGCCACCGTCCGGGACATTAATACAAAAAGGGTGAATCAATTCAGTTTACATATGATTCTGGTGCTGAATGCTCGTTAGTTAAAGAAAGTTTTTCATCAAAGTTCAGTGGCAAGCGCCACTATAATGTTGTTGCTATGACTGGTATTGGTAAAACACAAGCATTCAGTACAGAACAGATTTTATGTTGTGTAACGATTAACGGTCACCCTCTAGAAATCTTATTACATGTTTTGCCTGATAGCTATTTGCAAAGTAACGATATGTTAGGCCGTGAGATTTTAAATCGTGGTTTCGCGGTAAATATGACTGCTACTGAGCTTTCGTTCACTAAGGTTTGTTGTGTAAATTCGATCAGTCAAAATAGTGATAATACATTACGATTAGATTTAATTACGACGGGTGTGTCTGGTGAAAACAAATCTAAACTATTGGACGTGCTTGATCAGTTTTCTGAGTATTTTATTACCGGTTTACCTACAACGCGTGTAAACACAGGCGAGCTTAAGATTAAATTAATTGATTCGAATCGAACGGTGCAGCGGCGACCGTATAGAATGTCAACAGAAGAACGTAGTATTGTACGCGAACGTGTAAAAGAGTTATTAGAAGCTAATATCATTAGGCCTAGTTGTTCTCCATTCGCGAGTCCGGCACTGCTAGTAAAGAAACATGACGGCTCCGATCGTATGTGTATAGATTACCGCGAGCTTAATAGTAACACCGTCCCCGATCGTTACCCGCTCCCTCTTATTTCTGACCAAATTGCGCGACTTCACGGTGCCAATTATTTTTCTAAATTAGATTGCGCTAGTGGTTTTCATTTAATTCCGGTTAGTGAAGATTCCATAGAAATGACTGCTTTTATAACAAATGACGGACAATACGAGTTTTTAACCATGCCTTTTGGATTAAAGAACGCTATCTCAGTATTTCAACGGGCTATTATGAATGCTCTAGGTGATCTAGCTCATGATTACGTGATCGTTACATGTTAAAGGCTTTAAATTCAAAGCGTACGTACAAATATGCACACGATAGGTTAAGAAAGATGCCAGCAGGTCATTTACCAGTCGATGTTGATGTTGATGATAGCTGTAACGGTATTGACGAGTAAGCTTAATGTGTGTAGACGAGTAAGGGGTGCTAGCGGCCGTATTGTGTTCGACCGTACCTGTAGTTATTACGTAGTCGTAGCCCGGTAGAAGTCGGTATCTCTTGAGGGAACTCAAGTAGACCGTGGGTGCGCGGTGCGCGTTTAACTCAGGCGGAGGTCGGGGTCTAAGAGAGACCACAATGGTGTGTAGTCACGGGGTGATACACATGGGCACATGCAAGGTTTCGATCCACGCGGTGGATGCGGCAGGGCAATGTGATTGCCAGTCGGCTAGAGAGCCGTGGCGCTAGAGGTTTTTACTCGTAGAGTTTTGTAAACTTTAAAGATAATGTTGCAGTATAGTGTTAATGTGGAATAAAATGACTGTGGTATCTGGCCTGGCGTGGTGATCTTGACTGTAATTGTAATTTTGATTATTTTGAATTACTATTATTCGATATTGTTTTAAAGTAGAGTTGAAGTTGAGTTGTTAATAGAAATTAAACTGTAGTGATCTAAGAGTTTCTTTATTTATCCGATGTGTATTTACTACATCTGGGTTTAGGAGGTGAACGTTGTAGTAATAAAACTTCTTGAGTGTTGTCGGAACGGTGGAATGTTGTGGAAAAAAATGGTTCGAGTATATATACAAAAGTGAGTTACAAAAGGACCAATAAAAAAAAAAAAAAAAAAACAAGAAAAATATAAATTGTAAACAGATGTTATAAGAGGGTTCTTGTTACAAATATAATAAATTATAAACAGTTCTTGTCAGAGGTTTCTAGTTTCAAATAAACAATTCTTAAGAGGCACTTGTTGTTTCAAACGATGTTATTTATTGCGGCATGAGGGGCGACAAGTGCATAAGCGAAGCATATGCGGAGCACATGTGGAGTTGCTATTATGTACTGCTACATGTATGTAATGTCAGAAGTGGCCGAGCAGAACAAGGTTTTCCTGTGATATGTTTTGTCGGCAGGTTAACAATCACACGTGGGCGTGTGCAAGCAGGATGGCCGTGTCGCAACCGTGTGAATTATTTCGGTCAACGCCATCTAGTGGTATACGTTCGAGACTACGTTATGGAATCGTTTCCGGAACGCCAGCGCCACGTAGCGGCACTCGATGGAGTTTGTGTAAGCATGCGCCAGAGGGGAACGTCGGACATCTCTACTCTCCGAGCGTTCGGCGCGTGCGGTCACAGAACCATCGCGCATTCCGGTTACCTACTTAAACTGTGTTACTGAGTCATTATACTGTGGTTGATTGTACAAGTGTGTTTTCTTGATCTACGTCACCCACCGATAGACGCCCACATAAGAAAACCATGAACTATAACTGTGGTAATGGCCCTCCGCCGACATATATATATATATATAACAAAACAAAAAAAAAAACAACAAATTAAAAATAAACACAAAACTTGTTAACCCCTTATCATTCAAAACGGAAGCCGACTGTGAAATGAACATAAATAGCTAATAAAATTTAAGAAACACACATATATTGTTTTAAACAGCTTATTGTATGTTATATAATAAGCATTGAGAAGTAACAAAGGCCAGCCTCGAACGGCCGACACGAAAATGTCTTTGTTTAAAACAACTGAAAATTTCCCGCCTTATGCCACAATGTCAAAGGGCATTATTTTTCACGCAATAAACAATTACTCTTTGTCTAGTTATAGCCTTATTTCTAAATATAATGACTTTTTAATGTTGTTGTGTTTTGCTTAAAAATATATTATAGAATCGTAGCAGCTGAGTTGATTGTAATTCGATCCGGGATGAAGTGTGCGCATTTTATTTTATTAATTACAATAAAAGAAAAGAAGATTACAATGGTTTAGGTATTAATATGAGTATTATGATTGTAGATTTATATAAATAGTTTGTTTTTAATATTCGTACTTATATTTTTTTTCTAATTTAAAATAGTGAACTATTTATTGTTTTCTACGCTCTATTAAAGTTTAATTTTTGCCTTTTATATATACATATGACGAGCTGGTTGGCGTGGTTGGTAGATACTTGCCTTTCACGCCGATGGTTGTTGGTTCAACAATAATTATCTATAAAAGGATGTATTTACAAAAGAAAAGTAGTATATATAGTAAATCAGTTGTCAGGTTTCCATAGTATAAGCTCTGCTTAGTTTGGGATCAGATAGTGTGTGAATAATGTCCCAGGATATTTTTATTATATAAATATGATTAAATAATTTTCGTCTCGTATTGAAATAGTGTTTACATTTTTTTTTAATTATTCTGTTATATAATCATGAACACTTACATTGTATATACTTTGTTTATGTAAATCCTCAACTCTTCTGTTAGATAAATACAAAATCTGCAGGTATAAAATTGTACTACATTTTTTTATAGATAATTCGTAACATAAACCAATTTCGCAAGTTCGATTAAAACTTGTTCGTTGGTTTTTCGGAATAGTAACCATTTAAACAAACACTTATATCAATGGTTTTTACGTAATTAATAATTATTATATAAACTATACTTTAGTCATATTTTATAATAAACATATTCCATATATATTTTTCTCATAGAGAGAGAATGCATTATTTCCTATCGCAGAATGTATTAATTAAGCAAAATAAAGCCGTTCAAAAAAACGAGGTCGCGTATCCGAAGCGAACAACCCTTTGATAATTTTAATTTGCATCCGCCATTGTGACTCTATTCTAACATATGACTTGTTAGAATATGAATAAAACATATGAAAATAACTCTAATCAGTAAATCGTATTACTCAATAAATGGATTATATAGATGCTAAAAGCGTGAATTTCGTTTTAGTTGATTTGAATGCAGGATGAATAATAATACTTGTATTCAATTATTATTATTATATTTGGAATTTGATTGTCGAAAAAAATTTACTGGTGGTAGGTCTTTGTGCAAGCTCGTCTGGGTAGGTACCACCCACTCATCAGATATCTTACCGCAATACAACAGTACTTGGTAGCCAGCCAGTGTAATTACAGGCACAAGGGACATAATATCTTAGGTCCCAAGGTTGGTGGCGCATTGGCCATGTAAGCGATGGCTAACATTTTTACAGTGCCAATGTCTAAGGACGTTTGGTAACTACTTACCATCAGGTGGCCCATATGCTCGTCCGCCTTCCTATTCTATAAAAAAAAATGAGTATCTACTAAGTTTCTTGCCTGTATTTGTCGGTAAATCAAAGTCAAAATTCTTTATTCAATGTAGAAGCGTTTCACTTACTTATTGATTGTCATAAATATATCACCGGTTCGGAAATAAACACCACTGACCTGAGAAGAAACGGCGAAAGAAACACAGCGGTTTTTTTTAATATTGTTGTATATAGCAGAATTATATATACATATTTTAATTTGAAATAACTGGAGGCTATCGTTTCATTCCCAAGGTGTGTCCCAAGGTGGTAGAATCTACATTTCGAACCGGTGGCAGATTTTAATTTATTATTGTAAAGTTACGATTCAAGGGTGTTGATTAGAGCCTTCTTGCATATTGTGTTTTCTTACTTAATATCTATAAATATCTTTGTGAAATTCGCAGTGTATTAATATTAGGTCATGCATATCGTATTCAAGAATTAAAATTATTCTCAGAATACAGACTTTTTATATAGTAGCTTTTACTTGAATTTAAAATAATTTTATAGTTTAATATCAACTCGTAAATTTTATATATCCATAGCGTAATAAACCCACTCCGTTCGTCGTATCTCGTAGTTTACTTCACGTCCTAATGAGACGACAAACAATAGCGCAGCGCGCTCTCGTATGTACAAATTGCTAACTGATTGAAGGCGATACGTACTCGAGTTAACGATTATTTATTGTATGTCAGATGTAGAAATTGTTAAGTCATTTATCTGGAATATGCGATTTCATAAGCTATAATTTATATTATTTCTACAACTATTTTGAGTTAAATTAGATCTTCGAGATTTCGAGACCAAATACAAAAATGTATTTGGTGTGTAACGAGTCTTATTATAAGCTTCGTTACACAATAGAAGAATGAATCAATAAAAGTCAGATTAGTTTTATTTTTAAAACGACTTAAGATGAATTATGATGACTTAAAATGAATATAATTTTCGTGTGTTTTACCTGATCCTGTTGAAACCTACAATATAATACTTACTTACGTCTTGCCAACAAAATAAATATTATATTTTTAATCAGAGTTAAATATGTATCAATCATGATGATCATCTTCAATCTGCAACCAATAACGGAATATGTCTAACAATTAGTAAACTACATATACATATCTACATATATATATGTCAATGATTTTTCACTGGTTTTTTCATTTATTTGATTTCATATACGTCACACCCTAGATATTGTGAAAATATTCACCGGTGATTTTTTTATGATAGAGGTATAGGCTGCAAAATTTCTAAAAGCTTTAATTGCGTATCGCAAAAATTATATAAAAACAAAGGCACACGAAATAGTTTCATTTTGTAGGTAAAGTCAAGTCGATAGGTTATTGACCTTCTTAATTTTTTTTTTAGAATAGTAGTTTTTAAATTTCGATCAGATGTAAGCTTAGTACAAATAACTACTAGTTACTAAGTATCTAAATACAAATTTCGATATTAAATCTAGAGTTTTTTTTTTTAAATTACTAATTTATGGTTGTCAGACAAAAGGAATCGTGGATGAGACATTAAAATATTTGAATGATTGGCGGATCGAGTCGGTCTCAGCGTGTTGTCCATGACATAATATACAAGCATCTTGACTAGACAGGGCTTGTACAGACCTATTTAATTGAATACGTAAAAGGATTTGCTTCCCACTGATTCCGCAATGCATTATGAAGTTAGTTAATTGTTTATTTTATAGAAGATTTTAATGAAATAAATACAGTATCGCATACTAATGATTGATAAAAAATAAATTGTAAGTTACAGCCTGTAAATGCTGGACTTAGGGCTCCTGTCTTGAGTAAACTGTTTAGACTTGTGGAATAAGCACGCTGCTCAAATTCGGATTGATAATTCCTAACACTTAAAACTATATTGCTTAGTGACCTTTGAAAAAATACTTTTATAATATAATTTATAACAATATTATATAATTATCTACATTTTATAAATAGTTTTACATCATTGTGGTAGCAAAATAATTATTCGATTGTCAAAATTTTTGGAGATACAAACTAACTTTGTGATTATAATTCATCTCGTGCTTTACTGTGAAGGAAAACATCGTGAGGAAACCTGCATGTGTCTAATTTCAATGAAATTCTGCCACATGTGTATTCCACCAACCCGCATTGGAGCAGCGTGGTGAAATAAGCTCCAAAGCCTTCTCCTCAAAAAGAGGAGAGGAGGCCTTTAGCCCAGCAGTGGGACATTCACAGGCTGTTACGGTTATACTAATTTAGCTTAAGCTAGTTGGTACAGCTAGCTATTGCTACTGAAGCTTTATCATTCCACTTTACTTACTAAATCTATATTATATCAATCTCATACGTTTCCATGAACACAAAAACCATGTAACCAAGATGGAGCTGGAGAACATTCTAATAAAATATTCCCTCGGATAGATGAGAATCTTTTTTAGACGTCATACCTCGTAGCTATAAATTTGTCCTCTCGACAACTCTTGCCCGCTGGGTGCCCGTAATAAATTAAAATGCCTTTATAAGGTGTAGTCTACAACATATGTTTATCCCGCATATAATAAAGATTACTTCCAACAGTTCCAATATCATTATAATAATAGTACGTAATCCTTTGATATACCTTATTACCTTCTAGGATATACCTTATATCTTTCGATTATTTGGTGTTGCTATTAGGTAAGTGTTTATAACTTGAAAAAAAAACACTGAATTAAACTCGAGTAAAGTTATAGAAGTATAATAATATATAATTATAAATTGTATATAAAATAGAGAATAATAGAGATAAAATAATATTGATTAATTAAAAAAAAATAAACATTATCTATACCTAATCCAAATCACTTCATAGGTCTTCTGCTATTGTAAATGAAAAATTACTGCAATTAATTATATAATTAACGGTGGCATTAGAAATCTCACTGATTAATTAACTAATTAAGGATATAAATGCGAAAGGTCGTGTGTTGGGATGTCTGTTACTCAATCGCGCTTTAACGATTTTAATTAAATTTTCTATTTAATTAAAATCCAGTTGATCATGTCTCGTAATAAGATGTACGTTACTTTAATCGTTCATAAAAAAAAAATACCAAAATTTAATTAACGCCGAGCAAAACGGACAAACCGAGATGGTCCTTAATCTACGTGAATCTTAACCGATGATCGTGGGGTCAAACCCGGGCAAGCACCGCTGAATTTTCATGTGCTTAATTTGTGATTATAATTCATCTCGTGCTTTACGGTGAAGGAAAACATCGTGAGGAAACCTGCATGTGTCTAATTTCACTGAAATTCTGCCACATGTGTATTCCACCAACCCGCATTGGAGCAGCGTGGTGGAATAAGCTCCAAAACCTTCTCCTCAAAAAGAGGAGAGGAGGCCTCTAGCCTAGCAGTGGGTTAGTAACATTCACGGGCTGTAACTAAAAACGGACAGTACGCACTAGTAGGGCTATTCTGTGAGAACAAATTCGGACCTCGAAGTAAATTGGTTTTACAATAGGCGTACCAGAAAACTTAATGACACGACTAAGGATATTATCGTATATAAAAGAGAAATATAGAAGAGAAAATATTTCGCCCACACCGTTTAAAGTATAAATGTCAATGCTTTTGACAAATATGGAAAAAACCAAACTGTATATTAATAAGTTTTCTAAGATAAAACCGTTAGTGGCGAATATACAAATATCAAAATTAGCCTAACGAAAAGCGGTTAGACTATAAATCATTTTTAACTATAAAGAGCTAAATGTATAACAAAAGACGTATTCAATGAAAACTCGACTCAAAAAAAAAAGTATGCTAATTACCAGCGAATGAACAATTTATATACCAAATATATTATATGTTTTAGTAGTTTAATGTAATTATATCGTATTAAAAACATCGACAATGATATCGCAACTATAGAATTAAGGAAGTCGCTTAAAAAGCGCTTTCAGGTTAATTGCCGGCCGCCGCTAGAACGAGCCGTACGCATTAAAATCTGCCTTTATTACAATAATTAAATCTTCCTCGTACTTTTTAATTTTAACGTGAATTACTTTACTGTATTTGATTTTATAACGGCGTACTTGTTTTTTTTTTTTTTGTTGCCTACATATTAGTGCTGCATGTGTGTTACTCGACTTTCTCGTGTGACGTAAATAAAATATAATATCTGAGCCGCGATGTGTCAGTTGATGGAACACTTCTTAAAAGGAGGTCTATCCTGCCCTTAATAATTTTTCTATTAAATGAACTACTAAGCAATGGGAAATCTATAGGCTTTCTGTTTTTATATAAACATAAAGAGTTGTAATAAATTAATTCAATTAAAAAGTATAACTAGAATCGTAAAGCATTTGAGGCGGATGGATGGAGGATGGTGCTACTAACAGAAGGGTCGTTCTTCTTGGTTATCAAATAAAAAAAATGTCGTATTAAATATTATTTCATAAGATTGTTTTTTTCGTGTATTATACTTATATTTATACTATACATATATTTATTCTACTGTAACCTAAAGATGATGATTTAAAGAAACTAAAGAACTAGACCATATAGACACTTAAAATTAAAAGTAACAATGAAAAATTACACTGGCAAAAATAAATATATGAATATATTTTTAAGTGTTCTTTTATTAAAATATTTTTCGCCATCACCGCGAAAGCAAGAGAAATTTATGAATTTAATATTTTGAATAGTTGTACTACTTGTTGGTGTTGTCAAATAAATAAATAAATAAATTTTAGTAACTTTTCACTTTCTTAGTCGTAATCATGATAGTATATTTTTTTATGTTTTCTAAAGAAGCGTTTTTCTCGTAAAAAGATCATTAAAAGGAGCAGCGCTATCTGCGTCACAAGAGTCATGATTTTCATAATGAAAAGCATACATACTCGTTTCTTCTCGTCCGCTACGGAGATACGAGCAAAAGCATTTTAAAAGATTCATATGTATTAAATAATGTAAAAAACTTTAAATAATATTCTACTACTCGTCGTTTGGGTTTTGTGTCCTAATATTATTTTTAGTTATGGTTTGTGAGTACTGAAATAGATACATACATAAATAAAAATACCGCACAAAGGCGGTGTTACTAGCAGTATATATTTTCATCGAATTATCATATTCTTAGTTAAGTCTCTAGTTAAGCCAGTTGGTGCTTAAAACGGGCACGATGGTACCAACAATTTTATACCATATATCGTGGAGTTATTGAGGCTGTTAAGTTTTGCAATAGATCTTTATTTACATTTTTTTAGTTATAGTGAAAATAGAAATAGAACGACGGTTGATTGGCATTGAAAGAAAAAAAATCAAGAAAATATATTGCAGACAAGTGCAAAATCGTTATTTAAGATTAGGTACACTACTATCAACTCGGAAAGAAATATCTTAGAACTAAGAGTTTTACTGAATTAAAAAAAAATTGTTTAGAATGGTTATTATTTATTTTTGGAACGACCTGGAGGCGTCGTTTTATTTTCAAGGTGTGCGTATCATTTATAAATTGTATCGATGGTATATATAAAGATCAGATATTGGATGATATAATGCTCGATCACTCAAGTTCATGGAGCCGATATCAAACCGCACGACTGTCAGAACGGTTACGTTAACAATAGCTGTTATCATAAGCGTTGGCGTCTCTCGTGACCTTAAATATTTGCGGTGAAGTTTACCGCAGATGTGAACCGGGTAAGCATCTTTACTTAGTGAACTTTTGTTGGCTCGTAAGTTTCTCTAAATTATAGTATCTGTAACAGCCTGTGAAAGTCCCACTGCTGGGCTATAGGCCTCCTCTCCTCTTTTTCTCGTCCGCAAATTCTCATCGAGTATAACGTTTTGTTCGAGGGTTAATTTCACACCTTGAAACTCGAAGCAATTTTCCTAAAAATTCGTGAAATTTTAATGTAATGGATACCGACAAAATACTTTAGTAATATTTATTCTAAATGGAAAAGTTATAATACAAAAGATGATTGCTTAAAGATTTTGATTTTGACAAGTATACTCTATACAAATAAAGTAGACATTATGTTTATTATTCAATCATTGTTGAAACTATGAGGCAAAAATATGTGTACTTGTATGTTACAAACGTTTTAAGTGATATCAAGCGCAATAGCTGCCGAAAAGAAATATTATTTTGTCTTCGTCTATTCATATAACTCTACTCAATCAGGTCTCACAACGATTCTATAATTAAATTGTTGAGTGCTTACAAGCTAATATCTCACAGTAACGCACCTTCCTATATCTGATTAGAAGTATCCTCGCGAGCGTACAGTCGCGAACAATGCATCCGCGTCACGGTCATGACTTGGATGATTGTTTTCACGTCTCAGCCATCCCCGTCCCGTTCCCCCGCCCCGGTTGCAACGGCCTCCGTGTTCACTCACCCAAAATCATAACTCACTATACTTAGGCTCTGTTATATAATAATAATAATAATTTTATTAATTTGTCAAATCTTTTGAAGACAATATGGAAGCCCAATAAATATATATTATTTGTATTTCCTTTTTCTTACATTTATTACTGTACTGTTTTAGCAAATCCTTTTTTATTTACTACTAATCATAAAAAATAATAGTAAATAATATCAATGCGTTCAATTTACTTTTATTTAAGTACTTGTTGACACGACAAACCATTGTGGATACGTGACACATAACGTGCTTGGCAAGACTTATCAGTTGTTATTAACAGTTGCTTTTTAATTAAACATAATGTATTGTATAAAAACCTGAAACATTTATGTAAAATATCTTTGAAAGGTATTAAATAATTTTAACATACATGCCATGTAAATAATAATCGCGAATTTTGTCTTTAAAACGTCAACATAGAGCAAAATTTAATCCATTCAGGAACTCAACATCACTTTCATTGTCAGTTATATACCATATATTTCAACTTTGTATGATTATTGATTAGTTAAACAATAATGTGTCTTATTCTTTCTTATATCAAATCAATAATGACAAGAAAGAGCGAAACCAGTGTTCAACTTAACAATAGCTATACAAAATTCATAAGTAAGGCCGTTGGCCGTCCTTATGAGTTATTTTAATGCTGAATAAGAATTTCGACTCGTGTATTTCGCTTTTATGCATGAACTGAAAGTAACAGTTGTATTACAAT
This sequence comes from Nymphalis urticae, assembly GCA_905147175.2. Taxonomy (NCBI): domain Eukaryota; kingdom Metazoa; phylum Arthropoda; class Insecta; order Lepidoptera; family Nymphalidae; genus Nymphalis; species Nymphalis urticae. Next base: position 1,693,127 of record LR990004.1, on the reverse strand, counting down.
AAGAGAAGTTTATTTGCATAAAAGTAGCGTAGTAGGTAAATATGTTTACGGTTCCGTATATATAATGCAAAAAATTAAACACTACACAATGGAGTAACTTTGTTTATTCATGTGTTTAATCATTTTATTTTAAATGGCTAAAATTAATATTAATCGTGTATACAACCGTAGACTAATAAGTTTGTAAAATATTCGAATCCTCTATTTGACGACAAAAATATGCCTTTTTAAAATGTTTTTATCATACTTACAAAAAAAAAAAACGATTATATACCACAGCTAATAAAAATAGTCTTAAAATAAAAAGTAACAAATGTTATCTATTATTAAGCTTGAAAAAAAAAGTACACAAGTCAATAAAAAACCTTATCGTGATGCTGATTAATTTTTTTGTATCGATGTTTTCTGTTTACTCTATAGTACTTATAAAAATGCGCACGTAAAGGTCAATGACATATTTTGTATATTTTTAATAATAAAACGAACACTAACAGGTGAGACGAAATCTCAATATGGCATAACAACATCTAACATGCTAACAAATTATCTTGATGAATCATCGCTATGTAGAAGGCCGCTTGTGTTCTTCGGTCGAAAACGGTTAAATTTTTCTCGTCAAATGGAACAGAGTCGAAAATCGAACGTGAATCGTTTCAGTCAAATTTTTCGTTCCCTTAACAAGAATTTCAAGACAGTAAGGTGTCAATCGGCGTCGGTGGAGGATCGTTAAAGTTCGGGCAGGAATTGTAGCGATTTTTTTTTTTTTCGTAAACGTAGTGATGTTTTCCTGTTATCTCGCGTCGTGAGTGACCTTGAACGTGTGGCTAAATAGGTTTTTTGCTCTGTGTTTTCGACTTAGTGCGACGTACAGTGTCGTAGTGTATAAATATTACATAGGACGAATGCTTAATAGCGATTATGTCTAGATTCTAAAATTTGTGATGACCGTAATGTGCTAAAAATAATCGTTCTCAACGCTCTACGGTTATCAAAATTCGTCAACGTGTTATTTTAATAGTGTGATTCGATGCGTAATTTAACCGTTTCTACGTGTTTCGCTTTTTAGTAAATGCTTTAAAACAACCAAGTTTATATCTAAGCATATATATGGTATATATAACAGTGTTAAAAGTGCTTTGTAATTTCTGAATCTAAACGGGTAATCAGTATTTGTCGATTTCTCGATATGTATTTTTATTGTAAATCTGCTGTAACTCCAATCGATAATTATACAAGTGCGAAGACAGAACAGAGTTCACATTTATACTTCATTCCGGTTTCCGAGATTCAAGTCCAATGAAAACGATACTTAGACGAGTGTAACCGGTTCCGAGACTCTAAGAGCGCTCTCATACGTGCTCCCGAGTATCTGAGACCACCCGTATTCCGTTTTAGTTCACGGATCTTACGTTTTTGTCAATAATAATTTATCGTATATTAAATATATGATTAACCAAATAAAAACAAAATCGATATGAATAGTGCTTTGATAGGTGCAATAAAGGTACGTTTTTATAAGAAGGTTTTACTGTTTGTACTGAAAAAAATAATAATCAGATGTCTGGATGACGATGTCGCGTCACACGGATTTTAATAATTGGGACGTTATGAATTTAAATATGATATTTTGTCGGTAACGATACACATGTGTGATATTCAAGAACCATATAAATTGAATATAAATAATGTTTGTTTTAATGACAAGACAAGATTAGTATATATTACAAGCTATTTTTTTTTAAATATATAGGCTAGCGCTTGACTGTTATCACACCTGATGGAAAGTGAGATACAGTCTAAGATGGAGCGCGCTTGCCTAGAAGGTGGCCTATTCACTCGGGACTTGAAGGTACCCATATTGTAGGTGGTGGGGAGAAGCTTAACAAATAGGAAACTCTAATTGGGTTCAGAGTCATAGAGGCAAGAATTAATAATTAATTAAACAACACCAAATGCCTATTTTGACATATGACATCGTTATGACAGTTATTCGAGAGACGGAATTTGAATGCGGAAGGAAACCCTTTAGACGCGTCGTTAATGCATTATGTTTGTTTGTCAAATTGAATTATTGTTTGTCTATTAATATTACGCATTGATTGGTCTAGTAGCAAGCATATAAAGCCGCAGATGCCGAGGTTCTGGGTTCAAACTCGGGTCAATAAAAAGTTATTGTTTATTTCCGTCGATAAATTCTAAGCAGCAGTCTGGGGACTAGAACTTGGCAATTTTTGCACTTCCGTGATTCGAAAAGCACGTGACGCTATTGGTCCTGCTCCTGAACTGTTTTCGATCGCATTGATTTGCCTTCCCATTGGATTATGAGAGTGAGGGTGTGCACTTGTGTTTGTGATCACACTTGTGCAAATATATGACGTATTTATGTATGTATTTGCAAAGATGGATAGTCTTCCTTAAAAGTGGCAACCGTGGCCAAGAACAGTCGGGAGAATCTCTTATGGTACAGTGAATTCGAATTATTGCATAAAGAGCAACTGTCTGTACTCATATTATTCTAATGAGCATGCCGTGTGTACATGTTTAGTAATATAATCTGGCTTAAAACTTTAAATTTGTAATTTTAATCTACGTCCTGATTATATTCTGTTTAGGTGCCTTTATATATAAATGAATCATCATCATCATTATCATTACAACTGACCTTCCATGTACGCGGGCTTATCACAGCTTATGATAAAAATACTTCTATACCTTACCAAATATAGCCCATATATTTAGTGAGCTATACCTAAGTCCGGATGATTTTCTTTGTTTCCAGACTAACGACATAATATTCCTGTGGAGGGATTTTCTTAATAATCTTATCTGAATATTTTTTATATAACATAAAAGGTTTCCAAGTTACTTTTACAGCTCGCTTTGAGAACTTATGAAACTGTTTGAAACCAATTGAATTTGATTTACAGACGAAATCGTGTTCCATTATCTAATGCAGTTAAAAATGATATATGAAAAGATCACGTAACGTTTCAACAATACAAACTGATACAATCTTTAGGTACAAAACACTTAGATTTTTTTAAGTGTTACGTAAAATATTGAAATAGCTTTACGATGTAGTTGAATTTACGAAACGACATATCAAGTCTCTTATATATCTACTGTCTACTTACTAATTTGAAGGTATTTTTTTTCTAAGAGGTCACAGTGCTGAAAGTAATGGTACTGGTAGAAATCTAAGTCGCTTACACCAATTAATGCCTCGCCAATTACGACTTATAAAATTACATACTTTTGTGCCAGTATTTACACACACGCTATTTTAACTGGCACACAGAAGACAGTCATCACTATCTACCATTGATGTATTCATCTTAATTTTTTTATTGCATTACCCATACCGCTTTATTTCCGGATACTTTTACGATTATACTATTGCAATTAATTTTTAAATGTATATCATTCATTTTCATTACTTCACATCATCGATAAGACGTACTCGTAGTCTCTGAAGATAACGCTCAAGATCATTACCATTTAAAAACTAATGACTGAGGACAATGTATCAAAGAAGAAATTCCTACTCTATTACTATTTAGTATATACATATAATATAATAATCATGGGGTAAGCTAATAAGCTTATTAAAACTATATACAATTTATTCCTAAAGGAGTCGTTGAGAACGTTTATTTATAGAACTATAGTATGTGTGAGGGTCACATCTTGTAACTGATTTTCACTTGGTGTTAGGACTTTGCGCAAGGCCGTCTGAATACTTCTTCGTCTTGTTGCGTTCCGGTTTGAAGGGTGAGCGAGCCAATGTAACTACAGGCACAAGGGACATAACATATTAGTACCCAAGGTTGGTGGCGCATTGGTGATGAAGGAAATGGTTAATATATCTTTCATCGTCAATGTCTAAGGGCAGTGGTAACCTTATCATAAGGTGACCCATTTGAAAGTCCACCTATTTCATAAAAACAAAACCGATTAAGCTAAACATTTGGTGCTTGTGACAATATTCAAGTTAAGTAAATTTTATTCCTTTATGTACATATTTATAATAAAGTCCTTGGGTTCAGATATTTTTTCCTATTTAATTGTACTTCCATTCGACGTTCACATATTATATACTTTTAATTGTTCTCACAATAAAACATGTCTTATGTGTATGTATGTGTGCACATGTGTCATTGTTTACCACTTGTTAGCTGTAGGTGTTTCTGCCTCCGTCCGCATGACTCATGACGGTCACTCATTATTTACGTTTTAATGAGATAATTGCTACGAGTTTTTGATAACGATTCGATTGAGTTTAGTAAAGTTGAATGTTTTAGGTATTATTTGAAGATTATCTCGTGCAATTGTTGTGATGTGTAGAAAGTTGCATAGTGATTAAACAGTGATCGTGTTTTCGAATAATGGCCAAATTAAGAAGTCGAAGGCGAGCTAGGAAGTGCGATGGCAAGATGCAACACATGCTGCAGTACTTTGGGTAAGCATAGTTGTGTTTAAAAATCCCTAATCCCAGTGTCTGAATAGCTAACAATGAAGAACCTAACACTGGTTGCCAAAAAAAATCTGTATTTATAGAGGTTTTATAGAGGCCGCCTTTACATACTATATGTATTACCTGTTCTTCTATATAATGTTTGTAAATTGAGCGTAATAAAGACTCAAACAAAAGTAACTGTCGATCCTTCTGCCTGTACAATCAACACGGGTATGACTACTATAAGTGTGAGTTAACTAAGCTGTTTCGCTATTAAACAATCACGACCTTATTTATAAACCTTGTTTAGACGCTAAACAACGTTTTACGTGATAATTTGAAGCACAAAACTGTTATCAAGTGTGTCACGGCTTATAATTACCTATTAAATATTTTGTATCAAATGATTAATATTATCTTTATGTACAAAAATAAATTATATATCGGTATATATATGTAATAGTGTCAATCAATCAATATGTTTATATTAAATTTATTGGATATTTTTTATGCGTAAGCAATCGAGCAATTTAAAAAACCACTGAATTGAAACATATATTACTACATAGATATGTATTCATTCACACAAATGATGCAATGTGTATCCGCAAATGACGTAAGCAAAAAAGGTGATGCGATTACACACATGAATACAACAGTAAATATATACCTGCATATAGATGAATGCATCGATTTTTTTAAATAGTTTTACTATTTGATCATTCTTGCAGACATAATTATTAATTTAATACTATAGTAAATACTTAAATAAAAATAGTATATAATAAGCTAAGCTTATCCCATTAATAGATTTAAAAAAAAACATCATCAAGAAATTATACTAAATTATCTTTTGACATTTTTGTAATTTTTTTTCTGTAACCTATTATAAAGTATTTAATAAATAAGGAAAAGTATGTTTAGACAAACAAATACGTACAATCCATATATGTATCATATATAATATAATAAAATTATTATTATTATCTAAAAAAAGCCGAGATGGCCCAGTGATAAGAACGCGTGAATCTTAACCGATGATCGTGGGTTCAACCCGGGCAAGGGCCACTGAATTTTCATGTGCTTAATTAGTGATTATAATTCATCTCGTGCTTACGTTGAAGGAGAACATCGTGAGGAAACCGGCATATGTCTAACTTCACTGAAATTCTGCCACATGTGTATTCCACCAACCCACATTGGAGCAGCGTGGTGGAATAAGCTCCAAACCTTCTCCTCAAAAAGGGGGAGGAGGGCTTAGCCCAGCGGGGGGACATTTACAGGCTGTTACGTAATTAGTTTTTTTTAAATATTTCTAGCAATGCATAAACGAAGAATGAAATTACAAAATATATAGTAAATAATAGTTACTTTTTTACGACGTATTGTAACAGTACGTGTACATTGTGAACAATGCTAATACTATGACCCTTACGCAACCTCTGCGACACGTTATTCTAAGATTTTCTACGCCCTTGACACGTGAGCGATATCGCCATTTTTAGTCGGGAGCCTATAGAAAAACCTATACAAATAGTCGAGTAACTTCGTATAAGGCATGTTCATTCATCGAAAGATCAAGGCCGCGTAGCTATAAGACCACGCCGTTCATCCAATACCTAAACATATGCTTCCGAATAACTATCTATCGTGTTTTCTAAGAACTAGAGTTCGCTCCGTAATAAAAATTCGACCGTAACCACTATTGAAATTAGTAAAAAAACAATGTTTGTATGAATTTACTTATTTACAGCATTGGTTCAGCTCTTGTTTCCATTTTTTTTTGTTCAAGCTCGCCTAAGTCTACCAAATTAAAAAAAAAGAAATTAGTTGATAAACAGAGGAGAAAATGGTACTGAACTGTTGAAATATGGCATGAGTATGATATATATACATTATTTACGTGGCTTATACGTAAGCCTTTACTTATTGTAAAATAATTATCATTATTTCCTTCGCTTGAGTGAAAACATACTTACGTCATAACTCAGTCTGTATTAAATCACTTCCATTACCTGTTCTCGTTTATCGCTGAGCAATTCGCAAAACACCATAATTTCAAAATAGCTGTTCACGTGATCAGAGAATAATATTTATATATTACTATATTACTTTTTGCGGCCTCGCCCAAGGTCCCCCTTGGGCGGAAGGTATGAGGATATTATAATAATCGGTTAAGTACTTAAGACGGGAAAGTGTAAGAAACAAAATCACTTTCGCAAATACATAGTAGGGATGTGTTATATATGTTAAAGATCATACATAAGAGGTTAATAACTATTCAACTAAGAAAAACTTGATATCAAAAGGAATGTACAATCTATTATTACTGTCATCATCCTAACGTATATAATATATGTTTGTATGACGAAAGTAAGTCTGTTTATTCGATTATTTGTTACAATTTTATGTATCAACTATTCTACCGATCATCGTTAAGTTTTGCATACACGTTGTCAGGGTTACATAAAAAAAAAAGAGTACCTAACAACTCCCAATAGATTTATAGAAGGGTAAAGTTATGTCACCTGATTGTAATGAACGTAACGTAAAAGATATCCTATATTAAAATAATAATTTCTCTTTCAGAGGGGCGGTGTGTGAGTGTCGCACCGCCATGTCGCATCACAGCGACGAGCAAGCGCTGCTCACGGTCACATCGGACTCGTTCTGGGAGCCCGGAAATTACAAGCGGACGACACGCCGCGTAGACGACGGACACAGGCTGTGCAGCGAGCTACAGGCTCTCGTGCAGGAGCGAGCGGATATAGAAAAAACTTATGCAAAGAGTCTGCGTGGCTGGGCGAAGAAATGGAACGACCTCATCGAGAAAGGTAAAGTTCATGTGTATCCACTAAGACGTATTGGACCACGTTTCACAATAAATTCAAAACCCTATCGGAAAACCTCAAAAGAAGATGAAGCATTAGGCCAGCTATCGTACCATCACAGTCTATTGATTCGACTGACATATATTTGTATTTATTGATAACGTTATGTTAATTGGTGATAGTGAAAGTAAAAAATATAGTTCAAGGTTAGAGCATATATTTGGGGCGCGATCTCATTTCTATGCATCTCATATCTCAAACGACCGGCAATATTGTATTCAATTAGTTTTTTCGTGTTGCACATATTGGGCTTCTTCCTACACTAATACGGTGATTGCGTGATTCAAGTTATGTACATTTGTATATTAGTAGTACATAACAACATCACTTATTATTCATGCATCTTGTATAACCATTATTCTAATGACTGGTAATCTTACTTCGCTGTTTTATGTCGACGACGACCTTCAGCGAAGGCGTAAATTTATATAAATGCATCCACAAGTCAAAGAGAGCAGTCAGATTTGTAATTAATAGAATTAAATATTATTCTAATTAGTATTGTGGTATTTCGGTTTGAAGGGTAAGTGTGTCAGTAACATAACTTTGCACAAGGGACTTTTATTCTTAGTTCCCGAAGTTGAGGCGCATTCATAATTCTTACAGCGCTAATGTCTAAGGGTGGTAGTGTCCACTTACCATCAAATGGATCATTTGTAAGATATTATAGATTATAGATGAAAAAAATTACTTACATTACTTATTACTTCTGAAGTAGCTAAATAACCTTAAGCCATTATTCGTCACTGTCTACCATAAAGCACAATACTAAATTAGATGAAAACGTAACAAAGCACATATTAGTGTCACTTTTAATTGACCATCTTAATTGATTGTTTGATGAAAACATTCATATCATTGCAATAATATTCTCTGAACAGCCCACGAGGTTAATTTGTAAAGTTTATGCAACTAATTCCATAGAGTTAGAGAGAGGTACATGTATTGGTAATGATGCGAGTCCGATAGCCATCTTTATCTAGATTGGCATTTAAATGACCGATGATCACTAATGTTAGCATGGAGCTATAGGTCGGTTCATTAAAGATGGACATGCGTTTCGAATCGTAAATCGAAGTGTTCGTTATTTGAATTTGTTTAAGAAACAGTTCTACTTTAAACTAAGCACGTAGCGATGGATGAAGCTGGAAGCAATAATCGAAACCACAAAACAATCTGATTAACTATTTATAAAACACGAAAACATTTGTGAAACGATAGCTCTGATGTCTCTTTTAGTGACGGAAATCCATTCATAATCATGTTTATCGATGGCTCGCCTGCCTTTCAGCTGTCACGTTTCATTACGAAAGAATTGAGTACTTGAATAGCTATGTAAGAACATCTGAATACAGTGTGCCCGCATTGACATTATAAGTACCGTGCTGGTTGAGTTGGATTTTAATACAGACGTCCAGTTGAATATTTTTTTGCTAAACGCGCAGATTTCATTTTACTTCAATTAAAAAAAAAAACTTAGCTTCAAGATAATTCGATTACAATCGCAAACTTTAACTTTCTAAATCTTTTCTAAATGAATAATTGAATCACCTTTATTTTTAGACGTTGTGTTCATATTATATTATTTGTCCGTCATCGCTCTAGTTGTTCAAAGAAAATTTAAATTTTATAATCCAAGCAACGTAAAATGTTGCTTTTATTTCGCACAATTAAAAATAAAACCATCCTAAATCGTTAGTAGTGTTTAATTATTATTAGATTCTCTATATACCGTGATTGTCTAGTGGTTAGGGTACGTTGTTCTACTCTAATCTCGATTTGTGTCTTTTGATAAGATCGCGCTATCGAGCTCTTGTGTTTAGATAACTTTAGTTGTAATATACTCCGACAGTTTTATCTCGACTACGCCACACTTTACCAAACAATTTGCAAAGTTAAATGATTACATTTATAAAATGTATTCAAAGTTTACAGTATTCGTTATATTATATTTTAAATTACGTATACTTTAATGTAAGTCATTAGTGATAATATAAATATATTGTACAAGTTTTTTAAACCTTAATTTATATACTACTTATATAATAAACGCGAGATTTTGTTAGGATGGATGGCTGGATTTCTGTAACACTTCTACGCAAAAACTACTGAATGGTTTTATATGGAATTTGGAAAAAAGAGCGCTTATCAGGGTATAAGGTACTTTAAGTACCACATACATAGGCTACCTAACTTCTCTGTAATCCCTAGACCTAGTATTAATATTTTATATATATTATATAAAAGAATGCATCGGCCATGTTGCTTTTATTATTATCGCTTAAAGAAAATAATTTAGTTTGAATCATCTGTTAGAGAATTTTCAATATGTGCGATAATTACAAGGAAGTGGTCTCGGTAATGTCGGGCAAATCGTTATTGCGTTCCGATGCCGGTGCAAATTGTCTTACAAATACAAAAGCGTAATGCACGTAGAACAATCAACACGAGTAATATAACATATTATACGAAACTAAACATCTTCAGTCAATAACTCGATAGTTTTCCTACAGATGAGATAATTTTCTGACTGTCTCTAATATTTGATTTATATTTATTTAATTATATATTCTGATTCATCGATTAGATACGAAAAATTAAATTTTTCTAACTGTTACTTATAAACTAATTTCCCAAATGGTATCTAATAAATAGTAAATAAAGTAAATGCCCTGAATAAATTATTTAAATTTGATTAATCATTAAAATTCTAATTATAATGATCTTACTAGACTTATGTTAGTAAGAGCGAAGAAGAGAGACATGTATTAGTAAGAGCGATCTTAGAATTCAATTATTTTATTTTATTATTAGACATAAGGAATTTTGAATCGTCATATGTTTTTATGTAAATAATTTACTGGAAGTTTTTTTTTTCTAATAAAAATATAAACCAAAAATAAAATAGGATCTTATTTTTTATACATTCTTTATAGTTATAATTTTAGTCTACGTCTATTTCTATTTGTGTTTTTGATAATATGTAAAGACTTAATAGCTTTTTGTGTATTTTACATGTTTTATTTATTTATGTCAACTGTATGTCTTCGTCAATCACAAACTGTAACAATACCATTATAAATGTGAAACTTCTATCGGATCGGAATGTAGATGATACGGATAAGTTTCGTAAAACTTTACGAATTTACATAAGTATGTTAATTTAATATAGAAAATCAACGAATACTTATATATCTCTCTCTTTCTCTCATCTGCATTTATAATAATTTATCATCCGTTTAAAAGTAAGCATAGTAAGATCATATTTAACTGCCAATTATAAAATAGCTAGTGCCGTCCAATCTTATCGTTAACAGGCAGTTCCTTCTCCAGCAGGCTTATTATATTGCGGTTAGTGGAAGCGATAATGCGATTACCAGCAGTTAGACCTTCGGCGATTAGTGAGATCACGCGTATGTGTTGTAGTGTCGGTATGAGCTCCATTTTACATTTATTAACTGTACGTGAAGTTAGTGAAGCATTAGACGCTTATATTTATTTTTTTTATTTTTCATACTTATTATATTAATACACGTCTATCTAAAAATGTTAAACTAAAAAAAAAAAACAAGCACTAGGTGGTGGAGCCGAGATGGCCCAGTGGTAAGAACGCGTGAATTTTAAAAGATGATCGTGGGTTCAAACCCGGGCAAGCACCACTGAATTTTCATGTGCTTAATTTGGGATAATAATTCATTTCGTGCTTGACAGTAAAGGAAAACATCGTAAGGAAACCTGCATGTGTCTAATTTCACTGAAATTCTGCCACATGTGTATTCCACCAAACCGCATTGGAGCAGCGTGGTGGAATAAGCTCCAAACCTTCTCCTCAAAAAGGGAGAGGAGGCCTTTAGCCCAGCAGTAGGACATTCACAGGCTGTTACGATACGGTACGGTAGTTGGTAGGGATTTTTGCAAGCCTGTCTAGGTAGACTCAACCCACTCATCACATATTCTACCGTTAAACAGCAATACTTAGTATTATTGCGTTGCGATTGAAAGCGGGGGGCTTTACATCAGGTGGTGCATTTGCCCCACTTGGTGGTCACGATGTAAAGTGATAAGATTTTTTATTAAAAACGTATAAAAAGTGTTTTGTTAATTAATTATGTCACAGTTTGAATTCTGACAATTTTAATTCCGCAACGACATGTATTTTCCGTCGCAAATTTTCACCATTGCATAAACGATTGTGAAACGAATTAAACATTAAAACTGAAATGGAAAGTTATTTGGGAGTTTGGTCACTCGTTATGCTGCGCACGCGCCGAATTCAATACGATTCAGATCGGGTCGGGGACGTGCCGAAAGCGTGTTGTATTACATGCATTATAGAAAATCGAAAGTAATTTACATCCTTGCTGGTAAGATTTCAGCGCGCTGTGAGGAAAGTTTAAGAAATTCTTTCATTATAAATGCGAAAGTAACTCTTTTTATCTGTTACACTTTCACGGCTAAATTACTTAACCAATTTTGATGAAATTTGATATAAAACAGCCTTAAATACTAAAGAAGGATATAGGCTACCTTTTTTATACCTAAGTCGCGACTGAAGCCGCGGACGAAAGCTAGTTATTATACAAACCCAATGAAAGTACTCACTCAACGGATTCAATGATGGTTGTTTATTTTTTGTTTTTGAAAGTAAGTAGGCAGGCTAGTAAACTATCCCTTACATCACAATGCATTACCGATAACGCATTGGTAACTAGGATGTTACATCCCTCGTACCGGTTACACTGACTGAATCACCCTACAAACCGAAACACAACGATACTACATATAGTCTATAATAATTTTAAAACTCGTATAGCAAAAAAAATCAAATGAATATAATGTAACAATTTCCAATGTTAATCCAATTTTAAATATTCTGGCAGTAAAAAATTTCGAAAACAGTTTATGTGCATATTTTAAAAATTTCTACTGAAAAATTTTAAGTTTTCGATTTCGATCCAAGATGTGTTGTGGCTCGAAAATATGAATCTTAAGCGATGATTGCGGCTTCAAACTGCGGAGAGTCCAGCCGTGGGACATTAAAAGGCTGTTAGTTGTCACTTACAATAATTCTATTAGGGTTGACTGTCAAAAAAAAAACAATACTAACAAAATGCTCAGTCAGTTTGCATAATACCTATGCTATTTCAATATTATATCGTATCGGTAATGTAATCGCCTCGTATCGCTTATACAAAAGATTCTTATGAAATGTTATCTATCTTATCTATTCTATCTTCGAATCTCGAAATAATTGAATTTGTGTTTACGTGATCCTTGTTAGATCTCTTTCTCCTTCACTTTCCATTGAGAAACAATAAAATTAATAGTTTTTATTTGTTTTCTTCGTGAAAAGTTCTGTCTACCTAATCCAATGAGTGCTTACTTTTATGACTAAATATAAATAATGTTAGATAACTAGTATCCAAGTATTTATACGCTATCTCTTTCGGTCACCGCTAATCTTTCACTTGAACTGCAAGAGATAGCCAAATGCGCATGAGATATTGTGTTTAAGAATGTTCGCAATGAGTGCACTCAATTCGCTTACTCTCATAATTCGATGAGACACAAATCCGACACGACTGACAAAAGTTCATGCTCAGGATCAACGGATTTAGTTGCTTTCCGAACTCAAAATCCTGCTTGCCAGCCTGCTACTAAGAATTCCATTGAAAAAAATAAAAGCAATGCCTGTTTTTTATAGGAATGACTAATATTCCATTTATCTATACAAGCGTAAAGCTTGTGTTAGGAGTGTGGACGACAATAGCCGAAGGAATCAGGGCTTCAGGATCGAATCTGCGACTTTTACATATCGAGGCGGCCCGTAAATCATTGCATTATTGACGTTAAAAAATATATTTACCGAAAAATCCAATAATTTCTTACTGACTGGATCTACAGCCCTATTAATATTTTGTATATGCATATTAATTATAGTGACGAAATGATGAAAACCATAAGTAATTACTCGCTTCTTCTCAGCAATGACATACGACATATTACAGCACCTTACGTCAGCATATTATGAAGGGAAAGTTATGAAACCTGCAGCACCAACTGGTCAGAGACCAGTTTTTACGACTGATTGTCGAGACGAATAATTGTTATGTAACTGGGAAGTTATTTACTAGGTCAAATTAAACTCGTTCGAATTATCAATAAATTTGGTGGTTTCTTACTAATAAATGGAGTAAATTGTATTGCAATTTATTTATCATACAATTTTTTTATTTGAATTTAATTTTTGTTGTGTATATTTGTTTGGTATTTGAGAGTGAAATTTAAAGAATCTGAAATTTCGTATTATCATCTTAATCGCATAAAATCTCACTTTCTTAATTAACATTCTATTACTTAATTATACAAATGTGCGTTAATGCGTGATCAAATTTTAGTTTATCGCCTGAGAGAATTTAAGAAATAATGAGTAATTAAATAAATAGTGCGGTGTTTTATTATTCTTAACATACTTACATTTATAATAATTAAGAATTTGCAATTCATATGGTAAAAGAAAGTCGCAGTATTAACATTTTGCCATACATACCGTCAATTAAGTAAATTTGCAACTTGGGGGCAACGTCTCACACTAAATCGTAATTTATTCATTGAAATTCGCGAATGACAAAGAAATTCAAACCTTAATTGCTTAAATTTAACTTTCAGATTACTTTATAAGCTATTTTATCGATGAAATGTTGGAGTAATTAAGTTAGAACGATTAGCGTTGGATTTAATGTGAGGGAGATTTAGTTGCTAAAGGCACGCCTACTAAATTATGTATTTTCAGCTATAATATAACGTATGTGATTATGTATGTATGTTGTTATCTACTAGCTAGTTACCGTAATAAACAAGCTACACTAGACGCTATGCGAGGCCTTCGACCTTAATTGTACCTTCTTATCTGAAATATCCTATGTTTAAGTCATTTAAGCTATAGATAAACATGACCAAAATAATTAACTCACAAAAAACTTCGCTTTTCTCGATTGTCACTCCATTAATTTAAACCACATGAATTTTGAAAGCAATATATTTTTTCCACATAATTTGTAATCTGTACGTAATTATTTTTAATAATTATATTATTACATATCTAAAAAACGAACGCTTCGTGGTATTCATAAAACCTGATGATAATTCTTAATCCATTTAGGCTAGTAGGCCACAGCCTAGCTCTGGCTGTTTTTAAAACTATTATTGGTTTATCTATCAGAGGGTTGTACGTAAAGGTCGGATTGTCACGGGCATACTTAAATCAAGGCAAAAAAACGGTCATGGATATTTATAAACGTTTCGTATAAACTAATTATATTTATCCTACGCTTTCTGATTCCAGAAAACATCAAATATTATATTATTATATTTTAACTATGTAAGTATTTAATTATTATTTTTTTCATAGGACCGGAATACGGAACAATGGAAGCGGCATGGAAAGGCGGTATGGTTGAAGCTGAACGACTATCCGATCTACATTTAAGCGTGCGCGATCGCCTCGTCAACGACGTTATAGCTCAGATCAAGAATTGGCAAAAGGATACTTACCATAAGGTCAGTGGTAATAATCATTTACGTCATTTATATAGCCAAAATACAAAATTGGACCCAAAACAATTATTTGTGACACCCCAACATTTATTCTAGCATATATAAATATATACTTAGTTTACCTTTTGAAAGTAAATCCAATGTATTCATGAATATTTAATTGACTAAAGTGATTTACGAGTGCGATGTTGAATTTATTAAAATCGTTCCAGTAGAGCGTTTAAACGACTCAAAGGCTTTTTAAAAAACTAATTTTTGAATTCCGTAAAGAAACTATTTAAACGGGTAAATATCCCTGGTCTTTGCAAACATGGCTTTATATGGTTAATTCGGCGTGTAGCGTGTATGGCTACTCACACACACGAGTGTCATGCTCGCTTCTCCACAAATCTTTATTAGCATAACCGCTATCATTTTGAATGGTTACTATTAGTTATGTTTCTGTATTTGTCAATATTATAATCATAAATCAACACATGCTAGAATTTAATAAATATTGCCAACATTACTTGTTCACGTTAAGCATTTAAATTATTTTCTATAAAACGCATACCTACATACATATAAACTTTTACTGGTAGGGCTTTGTCCAAGCTACCCAGGGGTAGGTGCCACCCACTCATCAGATATTCTACCGCAAAACAGCAGTACTTGGTATTGTTGTGTTCCGGTTTGAAGGGTGAGTGAGTTAGTGTAATTACAGACATAAGAGACATAACATCTTAGATCCCAAGGTTGGTGGCGCATTGGCGATGTAAGCGATGGAGATAAGATATTTCTTACAATGCCAATGTCTATGGGCGTCGGTGACCATTTATCATCAAGTGGCCCATAAGCTCGTCCAGCCTACCTATTCAATAAAAAAAATTACGAAGATGAAAATAAGGAATTTCAAACGAACTTTGATTGTTTTTTTTATGTAATAGTCAAATTTACAACGCTTATAATTTCGATATATCCGCTTTACAGCGGTCTTGAATGTCTACTTATTTCTACTCACTTATATTTAAAAAAATTACTGGGTTAAAGATTGAATGGAAAAGTTTTCTCACATCACCTAAAAGTACATATCATATTATGATTTAATTATTTTATAGTCATAGTATTATTGATAAATCTTATTATGTCATACTATTGAGTTATAATTGATTATTAGGTCCTAAATTAAATATGTTTTTTTTTTCTTTATGAAATTAGTCTCGTTTTTAGAATACCGTACTAACATTATTAATTTTATAATGTCGTCATGGTCTTATTGTCAGGCACAATTTCTACTTTCTACCTTTTCCAAATAAAACTGCAAATAATCTTAAAGTAAATGATAAAAACTTCGAAGTTTTATAATACATTACATATAATTGGTGTACGTTTAAAATCTCCTAAAGGTCAAAATTTAGTACGCTTGCGCCGTAACAAGACGACGAACACCCACGTGAACTGTTTTTTTTTAAACGGTTTTCTGGAAATAAATCATCGTTGGTGTAACGTACGTTCTACATGAATCTCTTGGTCAATTCATTCGATTATTTCAATATAAATTACTTATTTAACTCGAATAACGTGTTCCGAAAGCCATTAACGTTCATTCCACGAATTCGGTTACGTAACAGTATGTTTGACAAACATTGATTTAAAGCTCTCTAGTAAACAATTAAAATGCATTTTGAATATTAAACGAAATAGAAAACTTCGTATGTTAAACTGACTTTTCTTTTTAGTATAACGTGTTTCAAACATGTTATATTAGTTTGTGTGTATTTGCGAGTGTGTATTTATTTTTCTGGTGTTAATATACATATGTCTGGATAGATAATATACCTTTAAAAAACTGTTCGCCAATTAGTCATTCCTTTGATTCGTTTCATTTGTTAAGCATTAAACAAAATAACTGCTTCTTATATATATATGTAGAGGTCAGATAGCGGAGTCGATAAAAAGTTTTTTTTTTTTAAATGTATAGGCTAGCGCTTGACTGTTATCACACCTGATGGAAAGTGAGATACAGTCTAAGATGGAGCGCGCTTGAAAGTTTCTCTGTAAAGAAATTAGATAGGCAGTTGTTTGAAGATGTTACATTCCCGACCTCGAAAAGCACGTAAAATCTTTACTCCTATTCTTTCAAACCGAAGCGTCGACAATTTGTAATACAACCTTCCACTTACATATAACCTTAGCCAATAAGAACTACTTTGCTCTCAGCGGGTTCAAGGGAATAACATACGTACGGACGGAGGCTTCCTTGAGAAATATGAACGTGATGCTGGAATCTCTGAACCGGTAATATTGTTTAGACATGACGTTTTTAGATGGAGTGTGTCTTGCTTTGAAACCGGTATTTATAGACTCGTGAAGCTTGAAGCAAGTGCTACGATACGCTACGGTACCCCGTATTCAAACGTCATTTTACAAGATTATAAAAAGAACCGACAAATATTTTCATACATAACAAAGTTAATCAATCTGAGTTAAATTTATGTGTACGTATATCCTGCCTGAATGTCAACACATACTAGCTCCAAGTTTATTTTTATTGTTTCTTGTGTTATAAAATATTTTTTAATTATTGTTAAAAATATGTTCGAAATAATCGAAGCTCGATTGATAAACAAAATCAAGAAATATAAATAAACGGTTCAAGATCTAAATACATTATGCCAAATGTCATTTTAATTTATCTTTTCACCAATAGATGGCGTTAGATGTATTTTACATCGCGCTATAAGAATGTTTTTTTGAAATAACTAAATAAGTTTTTGTAAATATATAAGGAGAGAGACCAATTATACTATCTCACCAGCAGTACATACTCAGTGGTTTTATTTATACGTCTCACAGTACCAATACTACCGGGTAACCCCAAACGTAAACATTAAGCGACAAATAATCAGTCACAATTATCACGATCGTTGATGGCCGACAGCCAGCCCCAGGGTTCCGTTAGCACGCGACAATGCTGCCACATGCAACCACGTGGCTACATCGTATAGTTTTGAAATTTCTTACATTTATAATGCTACTGCAGTAATGTGTATTTAAACGAAATAAATAGAACAAATAAAATAAGAATTTAGATTATAATTAACTAATTTTATTTATATAATAAATAACTGTAAAGATTTTAAAAGTCTCAACCGTTAAGTGATAAGTATTTGATTGAAACAAGGAACTATCTGATGAATTGTATGAAACACGCGAATTTTAAACGAAGGTGTCGTAATCAAGGCCGGCTAAGCTATACAACATCATAATGATATATTTGTTATTCGCAATACTTGTCTCATGAGTCACGGGCTGCGGTAAAGTAAAATATCGTGTGGAGCTCGTACAGGCGTTTTTGCATGTTTAGACGAAATTTGAAATTCTATACTTAATATTAAAATGCGAAAGTAATTCTGTCTGTTAAGCTTTCACGACTGTATGACTGAACAGATTTTGATGATATTTGGTATGAAGCAAGTTTGAACCCCAAGGAAGGTCATGGGCCACATTTTTCAAACCTAACACCTGCGTGTGCGATAACTACTAAATAATAAGCAATGTGTCAGCAAAGTGATGAATCCCAAGGAGGTTATAGACACAAACTGTTATCACACTTTGCCCATTAAGTAGCGAGTTCCATCCTGTCTCCGAGACCTAGTTAGTAAATTATACCCTCTTAGCATGTACTTCACTAAAAGGCATTGCTAATTCTCTCGTGGACTGTACCGCTCCTGGCAATCGACATGTTTATTTAATAGTTAAATGTAACACATTATAACTACACGTAATTAATATAAAGGAATCGAGGATGCAACGTTTAATATTAAAAGCATGCATACCTTCATTGTTTGGTATGTAGGTACATACCACGACGAATAATTGTCGGCTCGATGGTCGACAATGAAATCATCGCTATTTTATTAATATTATGCAAACGTTAAACTAAGTGATTTGTCAATGTGCAAAGAAAATCGAATTGACTTATTTTAAATCGATTTTTAAATACTACTTAAGTATTAGGTCTTTTATTTTGAACGTCTTGTTTGGAGTTGTTGTCTGATCAATGCCCTAGATTGATGAGGAGTGGTGACGAATGGTAGCTAGAGACTGCCTAATATTGTTTTAGCTTTTAGTGCATTATCTACATCATTATTATTTTTTCTTTTCAAATAAAACCTTTAAACTTAAAAACATTTTTTATTTATATAAAATTTGTAAGTAAATTGACCACATGATGGTAAGTATTCACAACCGCCCAGACATTGCCGCGGTAAGAAATATTAACCATTTCTTACATCGCCAATGGCTAAAGGCCGAGGCTAAAGACTTCCTCTCCCATTTGCGGAGAAGGTTTTGGAGCTTATTCCACCACGCTGCTCCAATGCGGATTGGTGGAATACACATGTGGCAGAATTTCAGTGAAATTAGACACAAGCAGGTTTTCTCACCATGTTTTCCTTCACCGTCAAGCACGAGATGAATTATATGTGCTTGCGCGGGTTTGAACCCCCGATTATCGGCTAAGATTCACGCGTTTAAAATCTGCAATAGTATTTTTATAATGACACGTTATGTACTTTAACGATTTTTCAAGATCATCTATTATGATATATGTACATATTTCCAAAGAATATCAAGCAAAAAACCTTACAGTCCCGAATTCCTATTTTTTATTTAAACCTATATTCTTATATTTGTCTTTAATAGTTTATTCGTGTTAATTAAGCAACAAACATTACTCAATGCAATCGCATGCTATTCCGATCTGTTGTGAACGCGACTTAATAATCGAATGACCTTTGCAATTGACTCGTAATTTCGATTGTAGGGTTATAGAATGTTGTATTACATTACACTTGTAATTGTGAATATACTCATATATTTCATTCGTCTTACTATACGCTCATATTGTTCGAAGGCTTTACAAAAAAATCTTTTGGATGATTAAAATTTGATTGACAGATAAATTGTTGAATCTCTGTAATTATTACTCGTTTGTGATTTATAAAGCGATTATATTTTGATTGATACAAAAGTTTTATAATAAGTGATTTTTTTTTTAATAGAATTACTTTAATTTACATAATGACAAGATGATTGTTATCAAACATTGTTTTAACATTTAATCAATTGGCAATAATAAGAAATATATGCTTAAACATTTCTTTATAAATATCATATATTTATAAAGTTAATTTAACATACACATTATGGAATATTTATTTATTAACTAACAAAGTGTTACATTAACGAAGTACATATATGTCGCGGATTCAAATGGATTGCCTTTTTAATGGCCGCCATTGTTGTCCAATATGTTGATTTTATTAAATCAGTCAGTGCGCACGTCCGGCGCTGGCGCTGTCCTGAGAGCAAAAGACCAAGGGGGTAGACAAACGATCACACGCGCTACTGACAGATACGCCATTATATTTCCATTATTCAACTGTACAATAAAATAGGCACCCGTCTTATGTTTTCACAACTTGACGTTTGTCAACAGACCAGTAACCCATAAGATGTCAATCACCTTGTGGGGTGTTGCTATTCTAATGAAATAAGTGACGTCGTATACCCGCTTAAATTTATTATCCCTGACATATATACTTACTGTTTATTATCCTTGTTTAGTTTTAAAAGTAGACAAACAAAACGTATTGTTTTTTCACTAAAAAAATTTTTAGCATCTATTATATTCAACGTACGTAAACTTATATTATTATTTGCGTTCAATAACAATTATTTTAACGTTGTATTCATTCAGATTGATAGAGAATTATTTACTTAGGTCAGTTCGCCTGTAAATTTTCGACCAATTATCTCGACTACAACCGATTACTATTTATGATCGAAGATCTTAAAATTTAAGCGTTTTATGATCACACACTTAATCCTGCAAGCGAAGCGAAAGCGACCTCGGTGGATAGTTTGTAAAGCTGCAGCTGTTATTTGGAAGGCAAAATAACACACGGTTAAAATAAGTTGACACCATTGAGAAGCTAATCCAGAGCTGAGGTTATCTCGCTACCTTAAATCATTCTAAGGTAACTAGGCACTCCAGATAGTGTTTAGTGAGTTTTCTGACAATCACCCAAAAGTTTCGCGTATCCTAACCTGAGGCCCAACCTGTATACATCTTATTCCGGGCGTAAAAACGCATCGCTCAGATCTGACTCATAGGCATTTTCGTATCGTGATCGCTTCTCTTAGGCAGATCACTGTGTTCGGTCACTTATTGGTTTCGATCGTTAAAATAAAATGTTATTATCTTGTCGATAGATTTACATAACACGATGATTATTTTATCAGTGTATTTTGGGAGTTATACTTTATCTTTACTAGTTATATTTTTATGAATAACAGGGATTAGTTGATGACGCAATGTTAGTGCTTACGAAATATTTTTCTTATCTACGTATAAACATAATGTGAATTGTATTCTATTTACTTGGTGGTATGGCTTTGTGCAAGTCCCTCTGGATAGGTACCACCTACTCATCAGATATTCTACCGCGAAACAGCAATAATTGGTATTGTTGTGTTCAGAGTTAAGGGTAATAGGTAGTGTAATTACAAGCGCAAGGGACATAACATTTAGTTCCCAATGTTGGTGGCGCATTGACAATGTAAGGAATGATTAATATTACTAACATTCCCTATGTTTATGAGGCTTACCATCAGCTGACACATTTGCACGTCCGTTTACCTATTTCATAGAAAAAAGTATTTACTAAGCCGCAAAGACAAACGACTACCATACAAAAATTACTATTGTTGTTTATTTGCTTCTCATACATTCAATAGATTCATTTATCATATTTTCAGTACATTGATGTCAATTGCAATACTTCGAGATAAAACTGAAAATTCTTTCGTTCGTTATCATCGAAGTGGCCTCATTGAAGATGTGATAAAAATATTTATGCGGCTCTATCGGTTGTGAAATTTGTATTACATACTTAGTATTTTTAATTCATGTTACATGTTTAAGTTTAATTAATGATATAAGTAAATAAATTTGTGATGTTTCTATTAATGTATTCGAAACATTTGACGAACATATATTTAAAAAAACATGTTAGTAAATAATAATTGCATAGAAAGGAACTTACGCTCGCTCGTGCATTCCATCGTATTGCGCCAATAGGCTTTATCTTAATAGAAATATGAGGAAAGATTCTCTCACGGTACTTCCCAACGGTACTTATTACCTTTAACATGTCTCCTCTGCAAAATAAAGATGCTTAAAGCGACATAAACACCGAAATTGAGGCACTAACCTGCTTCCCTCCGTAAAAATAGAGGAGTGGCGGGCGTGTCCCATACTTCTGCTATAAAATCACAACACCAGTAACTCCACATCCTATAAGTTCGAGGTTCAACTTTGTCCCGCGTATTACACGCCTCCGCCAAACCTCACCTTCCCGGCGCCCTGCCTATACGTGCACTCCACCATCCAAATAAACCTA
The DNA here is from genome assembly GCA_905147175.2 of Nymphalis urticae. NCBI lineage: Eukaryota > Metazoa > Arthropoda > Insecta > Lepidoptera > Nymphalidae > Nymphalis > Nymphalis urticae. The sequence goes on along the minus strand of LR990004.1, from coordinate 1,670,775 downwards.
CTTCCCTGCTGCTAAGTTAATCAGTTGTGTTGCAGAAGTCCAAGATTCGATCCACATTTTTCTTTACGCATAAGATACTTGTAAATATACAAAATGTAGAGAGTCCTTGGGAAAACTGGGTCGTAAGTTAATAGTGTAATTTTTTGTTTTTCAATTCATCATTTCATTTTCATAATTAAAATGCATAACATTTCATTGAACAAATTAAAAAAAAGAAGTGGGTTCTAAATTTTCATAAAACAACACAATTGATCAGTTAAAGCGTTAAAATTGCTACCATATAAATAAACAATACGCCGTATTCATATAAAACAAATAATAAAAATGTTCTTTCGCATCGTAGACGAATTTGTCCGAAACAATAGTTCGCTTCGAACACGTAGACGTTGCACGTATTTTATATAGCTTGCATAGCGAATACAAATTTGGTCCAGTTTTATATTTGGGAGCGAGTCCTCTTTGTCTGGACCGACCGACACGGTAAAGTTACTGTCTGGAAAATGATAATAATTTCATTTTGAAAATAATTAAATTAAACAGAATTACGAGACAGCGCTGTATACGTCAGTGCTATTCTGTAAAAAGTTCACTTTGTATATCTATTGTTAAATGTTATAATAATTATAGAATTTATACTTTAACATTGACGTAATATTCGACGTTCCCATTTCATGATTTCGCCTTTTTTTTAATAATATTATCATCATGCTTAAATTTATTACATTATAATTGTATTATTTATTTACATAATTAGGTTTTCATTCTTATAAAATAATACTTTATCATCAAATAAATATGAACCTAAGAATATTCCTAAAGTCAATAATATTTTTATCTCTGTTTCCCTAATCCGATATTATTTACGATACGATCAACGCTTATTACACGATAGCGCATGAATGATGTAACTATATTAACAAGTATAATTGTGTCAGTATACGAAAATAAACCATGCCGCGATAATGACATAGAATAAAAACTCTTATCTACCTCTGGAATGTTGCCAGCGCCAATAACAGTTCTGAAAAATGATTCCATGTATATATATATATTTTTCATTCACATATCTTTACTGACGAATGTGTCAAATGCTTCCATTAAAACTCATTTATGGAATGATTTATAATGTTTTGCTTCTGCGTCTGTTCTTTATCGATAGCGTTTGTTAAACTACAGGAGTACGATATGCCATACAATTGTTATGTCGCTTTATACAGTGCTGGAAATTTGTAAAAAAAGGATACAAAATTATTTGCTCGCGTCTGCTTTTGAATCTCTTTCACTTTATGTGTGCCGCAAGTGTCGTCGTTTTTCAAAATAATATTCAAATATCTTTATCATATTGTTTCTTTTTTAACAGTTATATAAATTGCACTTTTTCAAGTGTTTATTTTAAAAAAAAGTTGAGATGGCCCAGTGGTAAAAACGCGTGAATCTTAATCGATGATCGTGGGTTTAAACCTGGGCAAGCACCACTGAATTTTCATGTGCTTAATTTGTTTTTATAATTCACTTAAATTCTGCCACATGTGTATTCCACCAACCCGCATTGGAGCAGCGTGGTGGAATAAGCTCCAAACATTCTCCTCAAAAAGAGGAGAGGTGGCCTTAGCCCAGCAGTGGAACACTCACAAGTGTTTATTTAATTCGTCTGCTTTTACTTCACCATTGCATGTGTCGTTAACTTTTACTATATATTATTTTTAGTGATAATCAATTTCGAACTGATTGAATGGAATTGTAAAACCAAAAGTGATAGATAAAAAAATCTGCAATCAAAGCAATAAAAAAAATATTAAAAAATGTTTGCGATTTCGATATTATGATTCAAGGAAAATATTTCAATTGTACCGTTGTTCTCATTTATGTGAGATAAAAAATATAGTACTTTGAAAACATGCTGTAAAATGTTCTCTTCAAGTCGGTCATCGTCATACAAACCAAGAGTTTTACGATATTTTTTTATGGCTTCATCAGTTGTATCTGAATGATTTCGTTCCCTCACGGACGATGCATTTATTTCGGTTTAATAGTTTGTTTATTCATACGTTTTTAGGTTTCTTTTGGTCATTATTTTATTACTAAAATAAACATCCCGTTATTATTATTCGATGTAACATAATTCATTGAAATAATGGAAATCATAAAATTATTAAGTATAGATTACATTCAAGTTGTTCTTTTAAAATAATAATAATAATAATGTCCTCTAGACCGATTTCGGCCATGGCGGCCAATCTCAAGAGAGATTAGCCAACTACGCAGGAGATAATATGTGCACAAGTGTGTGCGCAAACACAGGTGCACTCTCTATTCCCTAACTCTCATAATCCGATGGGACGGCAATCCGACACGACCGGAAAGAGTTCAGGCGCAGGACCAGGCTTTACGTGCATTCCGAGGCACGGGAGTGTACACACTTCCAACTTCCTGACTCCGGGCTGCTACTGAGAATTTTCTGACAGAAAAACCCAATAACTTTTTATCGGCCCGACCTGGGAATTGAACCCAGGACCTCCGGGTCTGCGGCCTTATATCAAGCCACTAGACCAACGAGGCAGTTTTAAATTAATTATGAAATGAATGGTAAAACAAGATGCTCTATTTTTATATTATTTAATACATAAAACAAACGCGTTGAAATTAATATTACATTCTAAAAATGACATAAAGTAATGAAGAAATTAAAAATGAAGTTTTTAAAGAGTTAATTTTATTATTATATTAACACTAGCAGTTAATAAATATAACGTTATTGTCATTTATGTATGAAATTTAATAAAAAAGAAAATGATAAAATAAAACCTCTTTGATTGATTACAAAATAACCTATAAGATAAAAGCTTATGTTGTAAGCTTGTTGGTCTTGCTATAAGGCAGCAGATCCCGAAGTTCTTCAAGTCCCCAGGACTTCACGTCTATATACATATTATTTTTTAACAAATTTTACCACTTTAAAAAAAAAAAGTACATTTTTTATTTAGCCACGTGCTGGTCGTCTGCCAATTTCGACTAAGCGTGGAAATACCTCGACCTCGTGGATGACCTTTGTGTTAACGGGCCCCCGACTCTGGGCACTTGGTTTGTTATAACGATAACAAGTTTGCCTGCATTATGCCGGCACGTGTTACGTAAGGGCATTATCGGTGTTTGTCATTGTCAGATGAAGGACTGATTCATTCAGGGATACATTGTACCGAAAGCTATTTATCATCAGTAAACATCGACGTGTCGTTCGTACGAGTAAACTGGTGCGAACACGATTGATATCCGACTAATATTACAAATTCGAAAGTAGCCCTATCTGTCTGTTACCTCATCACGACTAAACCACTGAACCGATCGAAATGAAATTCAATATAGACGTAGCCTGACGGATAGGGACATAGCCTAGATAAGGACATAGGTATATATAGGTATATATATATATATAGCGGTAAATCGTTTTTTTTTTTATAGAACAGGAAAGCAGACGAGCATATATGAGCCACCTGATGGTAAGTGATCACCAAACGCCCTTAGACATTGGCACTGTAAGAAATGTTAAACATCGCTTACATCGCCAATGCGCCACCAACCTTGGGACTTAAGATTTTATGTCCCTTGTGCCTGTAATTACACTGGCTCACTCACCCTTCAAATCGGAACACAATAATACCAAGTATTGCTGTTTTGCGGTAGAATATCTGAGAGTGGGTGGTATCCAGACGAGCTTGCACAAAGTCCTACCACCAGTAAAATAAATTTGAAACAGATAGACTCACGTGGAGCAATATACTTTTATAATATGGTTTTCGCCGGTGAGTGTTAGGTATAAAAATGTAGACTATCCTTGGGACTCAAGTTTGCTTCATAATTAATTTTATTAAAATCTTAGGTTTAGTGGTTTAGCCGTGGAAGCGTAACAGACAGACGGATTTACTTTAGCATTTATAATATTAGTATAAACGGAAGGCTAGTACTATTGTTAAAGCATTGCTATCACGATATTCTGACAATCATTTGAAAAACAAGTCAGATACTAAATCGATTTTGGTACTATAAGAATATATACGTGTATGATATATTGTTGAAGAAATTAAACAAAAGAAGATCTTACACAATTATAACAAAATCTACTATTAAACATAAACAGTTAAGCTTGAAACTATTTTTACTTTCATTGCGTTAAAGTTTTTCAGAAACACAGTGTTTATACCCATAGCAAGAAGAGCCACAGTACGTCTTCAAGTAGTTTTGTTTACCATAGCCTATATATAGATACACAAAAGCTCTGATATCAACGGGCATTTTGTGCGTAATACGATGATAACGCAACAGAAATATGCGGAAACCGTGTGCGAAGATCATGCTCTATGTAAACACAACTAATTGGGAGTTAAACACATGACGTCGGCTAGATCAATATTTGGAAATGATAAGGATTGATAGAGTTTTTAGGATACGTTATCGTAACATCCAAGTTCATTAATTTCATATTACAGGTACACATTTTGAGGTTTAAAGAATTTATTCCCATAAAAAGACAAATAGTCACTTACATGACAACGTAGGAAATTATTTTTATATATATTCGGTCGTCGAAAACATAACAATTTTGATGTATGTTACGTTTAACGGTTGTGTTTTGAAAGCATTATTAATTAGGATTTATGTCAAAGCTATTTTTAATAATATATTTTGATAGTCTGGATTTAAAAACTTTAAAAACATTGAATGAGTTCACATTTTGTACATACGATGGTAAATTGTTTTATATTTGTGCTCCTTCATAGATGATATTCTTTTTAGCATAATTTGTCCGTGTTTTTGGTAAGACTATTTAACTCGGTCTATGGTCATTTTAAAGCCACAAACCTAAGTTTTAATATCATAAGTAATAGTTGTTCGTTAAAACGTTGAGCGGAAATTTTTTGAACTATTTAAGAATCTGCTTGTATTTTTTCCTTATATCCTATTTCTAATTTTATCCGAGTGTTTTATAACAATTCGCTTTGATCTCTTATCTTGATTTATTTTAATATTTATATATAAAAAATGACAATTCTGGCTTAATTCTGTTTCAACATACAACATCTAGTTGCTAAACTTGAATTTCATACCAGCGATTCGTGCAGGTTTTCTGACGCTCTTTTCCTTTATCGCCAAGTCATTATTCATAAGTATAAAAACAATTAAGTCATTAAAATTTTAGTGACTTTCGGCTGGTACATCTTCTATCCATTCTATTTCACCACCACCTTGGTTATCCATTTTTGTAAATACTTGTGACACACCTCACACTCACACCTTTCGTGGAATTAATTTTAGTGCAATAAAGTTAACAATTAGCCGACTCCTTACCTTCGCTCTTACTTCTCTTTGTACTGTACAATTAGTGTTACAAGATACCAATTAGTACTTATCAAATGGCTCCTCTAGTTTATTTCACTGTTTCACGATGAATTCTTCTTACTATTTCAAAGTAGCGAATGACTTACCTATATATAATATAATTGGTATTGATTCATTTGTAATTCGATTCTCAATATTTATTATTCAATATGTTGTGCCTTATGATTATATTAAAAATTGTAATTTAATGACTAAAAAGATAACGTATTTATTAATTAATCCAAAAATAATTATAAATAAGTCGGGATATTTTCAAACTGAAAAAAAAAGTTTAAAAACAGTAGAAAATAAATCAAAAGAATGAATCGTATATGAATTGAATACGATAAGTACGCGATAGAACCGATTAGTCATCGATTAATACCTTTATTATATAAACAAGTAAATTATATACTTAACATAATTTGCGCTGTTTTATTACACAAATCAGGTACTAACAATAATTACAGCAATCCTTTTTTAATAGTATTATAATTATTTACTGCACTTTATTACGTCATATTTTGTTTGACCCTCACCCGCGTTATCCGTGACATTAAGTGGTACTTCCCTTCCCTCTTATATTCTCCGACCCTCCTACCCACCTGAGCACCCGCGTACTAAGCTGCAACTCCAATAGAATATATAAAATAAAAGAGGACACAGCTTATCTTCTTTTGAATTTTCTCTCAAGAAACTAATTCTATTGTTTTATATGTAACTTTTTTATATATAAAATTGGTAGGCGAATGGGCAAATAGGTGACATGATGGTAAATAGACCCCATCGCCCATAGACATTGGCATTGTAAGAAATATTAACCATTTCTAACATCTTCCTTTGCCAACCAACCTTGGGAGCTAAGATGTTATATCCGTTGTACCAATAGTTACATGGGCTCACTCGCCAATCAACGAAACCGGAATATCACTAAGTATTGCTGTTTGGCGGTAGAATACGTGATGAGTTGCACATTGCGCCTTTTCTCGATCGATTTAACTGAATAAAGAAAACAGCATGAATTTCGTGATATCATCGCGCGCGCGCACGCTTACATCGAGCCTGTTTAAATTGCGTATATGTTACGGTAGACCCCCAAACACAATTACCATCAGCTTTCCTTCGTACCACATTTCTCTTAACCGTAAAGAATACATATTCATTAAATCGCTGATATATGAAGATTCCATAAAATCATATCCTGTATTACATCCTCATCATCATCTTTTTCTCGTCCACTGCTGGACATAGGTCTCTATACATAGGTATGTATCTCTCCTGTGTTGGTAACAGCCTGTAAATGTCCCACTGCTGGGCTAAGGCCTCTTCTCCCTTTTTTGAGGAGAAGGCTTTGGAGCTTATTCCACCACGCCGCTCCAGTGTGGATTGGTGGAATACACATGTGGCAGAATTTCAGTGAAATTAGACACATGCAGGTTTCCTCACGATGTTTTCCTTCACCGAAAAACACGAGATGAATTATAATCACAAATTAAGCACATGAAAAACTTCAGTGGTGCCACCCCGGGTTTGAACCCACGATCATCGGTTAAGATTCACGCGTTCTTACCACTGGGCCATCTCGGCTTTTATATAAAGTAACTCCTATATAAAGTTCTCCTGTGTTATATAAAGTAATATATTATTTTACGTTAAAATTATTTGAATAATATTATATGCTAACGTTACTTATATATGTTTTTACACAGTATCTTATCTATATGTCAGTAGGATATGCCAATCCTTATATCAGTGAATATTACTGCGCACAGATATAGATATTGTTATCGTCGATATTAACTGATTAAAAGAATTGATAGATCAATTATTTATATTATCACGATTTCGAATGGCGAAAGTACAGATTCTTCGATATATATCGAATTTAATTATCTATATTATATATAATTGTGTTTATTTATTTGAATTACCTGCCTTGTTGGTCTTTTGGCTATAAATAAAGCCGCAGATCCCGAAGTCCTGGATTCGAAGACCTAGATTGGGCTAATAAAAAGTTATTGGGTTTTTCTGTCGAAAGCCAAGAGTCCGTCAGACCAAAGTTTGGTCTAAGAAATGAGTGCACTTCCATGCTTCGCAAAGCATCTTTCCGGTATTACGAAATTACTGAATTTAATAAAAATAATATTTAATCCTATTTTTTTAATGAATGAAACTGCAATTTGTAATGGAAAGGAAGGATGTAGCAGATTAATAACTAGTAGGTACACGTAGAGGATGTCAGTATGGTGTTTCATTGAACGGAAAGTAACATAACGCTCACTAATGACGAGCACTTTGTTATTTATAAAACATTTGTTCGACGATTTTATCTTTCACATTTAATATAAACATAAATGCACGCATATTTTTTACCGACATCATAAAAGGATGATATTTAATACATGTATACATGTTTCTGTTTTCGGAGATTTCAAACAGATTTGTAGCACAAAATCATTAAATAAAAAACCCAATTGAGTTTTTTTTTGTTGTATTTATTTTTAAAGTCTCTTAACCTTGTCAAGGTCAATAATGATTTGGGATTATACACATTTCATATGTAAGATTAATAAGCTATAATACAAACACATTAAAAAAAGGTTAAATATTGTTAATGTATTCGAGTACATTAAAGTATATTAATTAATAAAACTATATTGATTTGTATATATATTAAAGGATTAATATATATAAGTATACAGTAACGATGTGTAAATGTCACGGCTAGGAAAAATCAAAACAAATCGTTAGAAAAATCTTATAGGTATATTAAACGGCTAATAACTTATTCATAGGTTAATGCCCCGTTAATAGGCACCTACGAATTATTATAAGCCCATACAAAACATTTCGTAGTATTAAATGTGAAAATGGACCTGAACGTATGGAAGTGACATTAAAGCTTGTTTGAGTTAATCTTTTAACATTCATCATCATATATATATACATAACGCCTATTACATAGCAGATAAGGTTCATATTCGCTAATTGTAATACGTTATATGTAGTTTATTCCTGGCGGGCGTGTTGTCGCATACATTACAATAAATCTAAATACAATCATTTCATCTAAATGTAAAATAGTGACAACACTTATGTATTCACTCTCGATATATTTATATGCTTACATATATAACATTACATAGTATATGTACGTTGTTCGTAATATCTCCCTATGATTATATTATTATATTGATTATTTAATTGCTTGATAATTAACATTTGGGGTTGGATGTAATGTGGTGATAGATTAATGGTGGGGTAACTCAGTGGTCGGATATCGATCGTAATTTTAAATTTCGAAACAGAATTAAGAAAAAAAATGTATATACCACAATCGGGATCTTACGTTATATGAAGAAAATGATCTGCAAAATTGTCATAGAACTTAATTCAAAAAACTTAATTCGAATATGGAATACAATAAAAATCGTTTAACACTTTTAACTATTGTTCATAATTGTTGAAAAGTGCTTTATTGACAATATTTTGATATAATTAAAAAAAAAAAAGATTTTAATAATATAGACAGTTTTCGTCACATAGGGGAAAATCATTCGCGTATTTAAATACGCAGACTTGCATTCTATATCCATCTGTTATGTTAGAAAACTTAGCTTACTTGTTATGTTACCTACTGTGTATGTATACGTCGCAGGGTTATTGCTAAATCCTTCAAAATATAATTTAATTGATGCAAGAACATATCCACGTAATTTTGTCAATCTAAATTCAAAACTGTCCACGGGCCGATTTCAGTTAAATTATAATCTGACTGAAGATTTTCAATGACAAATATTCAATATTCAACTGATATAAGTGGAAAAATCGAACGAATTTTCTACTATTTATAACACAACTAGGTTTATTTACAATATTACGGGCTGAGTACATTGAAATGACAATTTAACAAAATTCCAAGGCTTTTACATTCATATATAAGTGTAAAATAAAATACCCGGGATAGTAATAGGCAAATATGTTACAAGGTATAAGAGTTTCATATAGACATATAACAGTTTACATAAAGGATGGCTAATTTAGTGCTCAGGCAGCAACCAGTTCGTTTAACATTATAGTTTCTCCGAGAAATGTTATTATGTAAGACGAGTTCGAGCACCTCAGGTGGAAATTTTGCGGCATAGTTGACCTTACGATAGTAATGGAGGACGCTTGTGCCAAGAAAATGAAATTGTCTATTTAAATATTATTTTTTTTTTTGTCACCAGCAAGAATAATATCAAAATGTATTTAATTGATAAAAATAAATATTTTTAATGTTGGACGTACCGTCTTTCTACAAAACCAGTACGAAGGGTCGCCATCTTGAGATTAGTATTATTCCTTAAAACTTAGGAATACATATATAGTTTTTAAGCTCTGACTTTGTGGTCTGGGAAGTTATGCAGTTTAAAAGTACTAACTGTACGACCGAGCTTCGCTCGGCTATATTAAAAAGTGGTTTTTATGTTTTTGTAAAGAATTGCGTTTTTTCTTCAGAAAAACAGTTATATCGATATACTGTAAGCAAAACCTTATCTAAATACAAAATTTGAGCTAAATCATAGGAGCCGTTTCCGTGGAACACGAAATAAATTACTAATTTAATATTTTGTTATTAAAAATATTTTATAAAATATATACTTAAAATAAGCTAAGCATCAAACATTATATATCTCAATTTGCCATGTAGGCTACATATTCCAACCAATTTTAAAAACAAAACATATTATTAATACAGAAAAACAGTAATAACAATTTTTACAATGTATTATAAACTAAATGTATGTAATTTTGTTAACAGTCAATGATCCAATTAAAAGAACGCAAAGAAATGGACGAGGCTTTCAAAAAGGCGCAAAAGCCGTGGGCGAAACTTCTACAGAAGGTGGAGAGAACGCGACTAGAGTATCACACGGCTTGCAAACAAGAGAGGACCGCGCAAAACCAGGAGAGGAATGCCAGCGGCGACAGCTCCCTCAGTCCAGACCAGGTTAGTGATGTTCGATTTTAAAGTAGCTAGTGTATTTGTTGACAACTTCATGTTAAACATCTGGACGAGTCATTAAGTCTTCGTCTTAAGTTTTTTTTTTATATAGAAAAGGAAGGCGGTCGAGCATAGAGGCCACCTGATGGTAAGTGGTCACCAACGCCCTTAGACATTGGTATTGAAAGAAATGTTAACCATCGCTTACATCATCAATGCGCCACCAACCGTGGGAAATAAGATGTTATGTCCCATGTGCTGTGTAATTACAGTTACACTGGCTCACTCACCCTTCAAACCGGAAAACAACAATACCAAGTACTGCTGTTTTGCGGTAGAATATCTGATGAGTGGGTGGTACCTACCCAGACGAGTTAGCACAAAGCCCTGTGCAAACTGTATGTGCAATAAGTTACAAAAAGAAATTATCAAATGACACGAGAAACGAATGGGATACTTCATTCGATAGTGAAAAGTGAAAAAGACCATTGAGGTACAATATAAACAAACACATACAATACATTTTTAAATTAATATCGATTGTAACAAATATATAAAAGGGGGCGATGAATCATAAATAAGTAAACGGTTGGTAACATACGCAGAACCGAACGCCCCAGATAACTTCGAGGTGTACGTCAGACGACAATATCTCATAAAAAATGTATAAATACAGCTATTTATACCTTTTGTGTGGTTTTACTTGCTTAGTTTGTGCTAAGCATTTGGAGTGAGCTACTAATTACAGGCACCAGGGACATAACATTTTAGTTCCCATGGTTAGTGGCGCATTGGTGATGTAAGCCATGGTTAACATTTCTTTATTTGGTGACCGCTTATCGTCAGGTGGCCCATACGCTAGTCCTAAACTATACTATAAAAAAAAACCTTGGTATTCTAATTTAAGATTTCGTTTGTCTAAACAAATAATAATATAGTATTCTTAGGGATCAATTGCACCGTGTTTTATAGAAATATTCCAACCCAAAGAAACATAATAATAATATGTATATTGGTTTATGTCTGTATGGCTTATATGTTTATTTATTTAAAATAATAATCAAACAAAACAAATAAAAAGTTTTAAGTTTAAAAAAAAAATTAATACTTACACTTAAAAAAATTGTCGGTAAAATAATATAAAAAAAATTCGCATGTAACGTAGAATTACAACGAAGAAATAATTGTATATAACACTTTATATAACCATCGCTTCTCAATAATATACAGCGATACTCCTCGCTTAAATAACGTTTGTACATTATCATGAATGAATGGTACATGGTGTTTAAATAATACGTTATATTTAATTGATAAATTTTTGATGAAGTTTAGAGATTTATTTAATATTTAATCTGTGTACAATCATTTTTATAATATATAAAATTAATATATTTATAAATTTATATAAGTGCGTTAAAATCGACGTGCAGTTTGTTTGAAACGATTATTTCGCCTGCTTACAATAAATACAAATAGCCCGAATGTACATAACGTTGGAACTTATTCACCCATACTCTGAAGCCTACCTCTCATCGAGCTCAAACCCGAAGCCACTAGACCGAGCTAACGTACAGTCCAGTACGCGGTTTACTGCACTCGTAGTAAACATGGCACAAGTCTTGAAGAGCCGGACAATAATATTGATTTTAGAGTTCTTTGACCACTCGTCCCGTTTTATATTTGTCGATCAATTTCTCTCGATTTGGTTACGACGACGAGAATCAATTATATCATAATTATGACGTCAATTGATTATTAATGCCAGTTAACAGTTAACGAGATGGCTGGTCGTGTTGAAATATGAAGATTATCTGTATTCAGGATATGTACTTACCTACCTCGTTGCTCTAGTGATTAGATCATAAAACTGCCGATTCCATTTAACTGGATTATATATTTTTGTTCATATGTTATTAGTATACCTGGTTTATTTTATTTATTTAGTTACTTAGGAAGTTCGCAGTTTTCGCATTGTGTTACACCTGTGCCAGTGAGATCCATCTTGTCGGTTTGCAGCCTAAGTTGATTCTGAAAGAGGTTCTATGCCATTTGCCCACAAACTTGTTTGCTATAATATATCCTGCGTAATTGACTAATTCCTGAAATTAGACCAGTATTTCTCAACGTGGGGCCCACGCCCCACAGGGGTTACCAATTGATAACCTATTTGATAGTTAAGGGGGGCAATTAAAAATGGACTCGACACGACCCTTTCGCTTTGGGTTATTTAAAAGCAATGCTAGATATCGGTGACAAATTTAACAAATAAAGGCAAATTCTAAAAAAAAGGCTGTAAATAATTATTAGGTATAATTTCGTTTGATGTTACCAAAATATCAACTGGGTAATTAGTCGTCAAGTAAACTTCGTCGGGTATTCACCACAATTTCATAGTGATTTCTTCCTAAAACTTATCATTTATGTTTCGTAAGGAAACAAAACAATTTTTAAAGATTAAAAATTATGTATGGGGGGCATAAATATTTTAGAAATGTTAAGGTGGGGCCTAAAAAAGGTTGGGAAATACTGGACTAGACCATGAGGTTATAAGGTTTTTTTTTAAATTGCTTATATCACTCAGAACGATTAGTTAAAAAAAAATGTAATGCAAAACGATATCATTTTTATAAGCATAGATAATGCATTTTTAATATTATCAATGAGCCACACCCGCGCAGTGCTTAATGAATCATTTCTCATTTACGTGCACATTTTTCGAATTCAGATTAAGATTGATAAGTAACTTTCATTTGTTTTTAAATTATTTGTAATATAATTTAAAAAAATGTAACATCAATATCTTTTTTGCTATAAATTTACTTAGATATACATATATATCTTATGAAATACTTTCTTTCTTATTATTGATTAATTAGTTATAGTAATAGTAATAACGCTGTACGCTTGTACCTACTGTCTATTTGTTATAATACTAGTTACCTTATTAGTTATCATTTAAAGTATATTTTTTTATTCCTTGTACTATGACCGTTTTTGTATCCCCTACCTGAGCCCTATAGTATGCAAAATATAATGATGACTCGAGTAGTTAAGACTCGAAAGCGTAAAAAACAAACAAATGAGAAACCATATAATTAAATACAATAATAGTAACTACAGGCACAAGGGATATAACATCTTAGTTTCCAGGGTTGATGTCTCACTAGCGATGTAAGCGATGATTGACATTTCTTTCAATGCCAATGTCGGGGCGGTGGTTACCACTTACCATCAGCTGGCCCATATGTTCGTCCGCGTCCTTATTCTATATAAAAAAATACAAACTCACTTTCGCGTTTATAACATTAGTAAGGATAGCAATTGACTATCTAACCCGTCTAACCAACTATCTATCCAAAATTAAAAGCTACAGTAACAGTCTGTGAATGTCCCACTGCTGGGCTAAGGCCTCCTCTTCCTTTTTGAGGAGGTTTTGGAGCTTATTCCACCACGATGTTCAAATGCGGTTTAGTGGAATACACATGCAGGTTTCCTCACGATGTTTTCCTTCACCGTCAAGTACGAGATGAATTATAATCACAGATTAAGCACATAAAAATTCAGTGGTGCTTGCCCGGGTTTTAACCCACGATCATCGGTTAAGATTAACGCGCTCTTACCACTGGGCCATCTCGGCTTATTTGTCAGAAAATCAGTTGAGGTGTTAAGACTAAAATATTAACATATAAAATTACATTCGGTCACGGGAATTTATATAACATTCACCGCACCGGAATCCGATGATTGAGGTTTAATGGCAGGCGGCAGCATTTTGTTATAAATGATTATATTGTGATATAATTGTGACCTTCAGTGGTATTTATACGTAACGAGATATGCGGGATAATAATACACGAACCATTAATGAACATCGATTATTGCAGTATCAGGAAGATTGTTCATTTGCTTTGCTCTTTTTGTTTCATATTTATAAAATAATTTATGACGTACAATAAAACACTATATAATTGGTCCTCGTTTGTTAACTGTTAAGATATTTCAGTTAACAAAAAAAAAAAGGAGGCCTTAGCCCAGCAGTGGGACATTCACAGGCTGTTAGTGTTTACTGTTGTTTATCTTATTAAATCGATTTATTTTGCTCTTACCTTACTTAGAATCCTTTCCCTATAGTTTTATATGACAAAATAAACCAGCCTACAGCATATGTATGTATTTTAGTAAATTACCGAGATGGTCCACTGGGTTAGAACACGTAAATCTTAACCGAAGATTGTGTGAACCAATCACCTCTGAATTCTCATGTTCTTAATTTGTGTTTATAATTTATCTCGTGCTTGTTTTTTCTCCTCAAGGAGAGGGAGGCCTTAGTTCTAGAAGTGGGATATTTAGAGATATTATTTTTTACTTTATAATTAACCAGTTTTCGCCCGCTCTATAGGATAGGGGCAGGCATTGTGTATAAAAAATAGCCTATGTCCTTTCTTTGGGTTCAACCTTGCTTCATACAAATTTCAATGGTTTAGCCGTAAAAGCGTAACAGACAGACAGAGTTACTTTCTTCGTGCATTTCTAATATTAGTTCAGATTAGTGTACAGTACAGTAACAGCCTGTGAATGTCCCACTGCTGGGCTAAGGCCTCCTCTCACTTTTTGAGGAGAAGGTATGGAGCTTATTCCACCACGCTGCTCCAATGCTGGTTGGTGGAATACACATGTGGCAGAATTTCGGTGAAATTAGACACATGGTTTCCTCACGATGTTTTTCTTCACCGTATAGCACGAGATGAATAATAATCACGAATTAAGCATATGAAAATTCATTGGTGCTTGCCCGGGTTTGAACCTACGATCATCGGTTAAGATTTACGCGTCCTTACCACTGGGCCATCTCGGTATATAATAGTCGACAGATATAAGATGAGTGTAGATTCGTTTTAATCGATGCTTAGATGATTTGATTTTACTTGAATTTTTTTTTAGATTAGTAATTTTTAAAATAGTACAAATGTCTAATTTGATATTGTAGCTGACTTTCCATCTCATTACGATCAATAAATATGCATTCAATAAAAATATAAGCAAAGTACAAAGTTATACACGATCGTTTTACAAAGTAAACGACATTTTTTTCCTAATCACTTCAGTCAAACGCTATACTCCGTTACAAAGCTGATTGTACCGTAGAGACGAGCGACGTTTTGCGCTCCGTACAGCCGCCATATTGCAGGGACTTATCGGACATATCCCGATACTTTAAATTTATATATCCGACCGAACCAGGGGGGGGATTTTATAAATTTAAATATTTTCATGAAGTGAGTTTGTTTGTTTGTTGGTTTGTTACGCTTTCACATCTTATCTACTCAACCGATGATCATGAAATTTTGCGTACTCATTGTCAAGGGCATAGAAGAGAACATAGGGTACCTAACTGCTAATTACTGGTGGTATGGCTTTGTGCAAGCTCGTCTGGGTAGGTACCGCCCACTCAGCAGATATTCTACCGCAAAACAGCAGTAGTTGGTATTGTTGTGTTTTGGTTTGAAAGGTCTAATTACAGGCACAAGGGACAAAAAATCTTAGGTCCCAAGGATGGTGGCGCATTGGCTATGTAAGCGATGGATAACATTTCTTGCAATGCCAATGTCTAGGGGCGTTGGTGACCACTTACCGTCAGGTGGCCTATATGCTCGTCCACCTTCCTATTCTTTAAAAAAAATAACACCTTGCCTTCCCTCACATGTGGACGAATCCGCGCGTGAAAACTAGTATCACGCTAAATTAATCATTTGTTTCTATCAAAAGTATCGAATACGAATATGTATTTATGTTTGGTAAATCATAATATATTGCTTATAAGTTATTTATTAAAACGTTTTTAATTCTAAATTTAATCTGTTTAGTTTTTATTTTCACTGCAATGTGTAATTAGTTCGAGTGTTATCAAATAAAACATAATTAGGTGTCACTGTTATTTGAATAGTACATTTAAAGGTTTATATTAAATAATTTATCCCGATAAAATGTTTTAAAAACTGGTAACTCTACTTTTGTGGTAAGTACCCGAGCGAATGCCGCTGGCAGTTTCCTTTGCAAGTACACGTCGATTCTGTCGGCTCTTTGTGTGTCGTTGGGACATTTCAGAAGGGTTTTTTTTTTACAAAAAGAAAATTTATATTTTCTCTAAAAAAGTCGATAAAAGTCATTAAAGTAACTACTGGGAAAAGGCGTCTATTTTCCAGAAACATTTGCAACTAATTTCCACAAGGCATATGAACACTCAGTGCTGTTTTCAAGGCGTCTAATCCTTGTTTTTGCTATTTTACTAAAACAACAATACATTTGCGTTCCGGTAGAAGTTGGATCGGAATAGAATCGGAAACCGTTGATTGATTTGTTGAATTTGAACATCCCTGGATTGGAACCCACGTAATACCAAATAAAATGATTTGAGAACATTTTAAATATTATAATTCATTAATTCAATTGTTTTATGCAAAACTTATAATTAATGTAGTTTATTGTTTCCAAAAATAAACGCGTCTAGATTTGATAGAACTCTTCAGCCGGTTACGTCATGAACCCCGCGATTGGAAGAGTAAGTAAAATAAATTAGGAACACGTGCATCTGGTCTCCGCTACCTACATATTTCATGATGCTGCCGAAACTAGAATTTGCTCGCACTACGTCTACGTATTTAAATTATCTTTTGAGTAAATAACAAAAATATGACGTATACAAATTTTTAACTACAAAGTAATTACTGACAACGTAGATGATGTTGTTTGATGAAATACATTGATTTAACTGAATATTGTAGGTTCATATCTGATCAACTCAATTGAGTTATTTCTCTCCTGGATGAGTGACAAGTACACCTATAGGCGTGTTCTTTTCAATGATACCTTATTTAATGTTGTTATATAGTCACTATAAAGTATCTGGTTTTCACATATTGATGAAAATCCTTTAATATTAGAATGATTTTCTTTTTTTTTCCTTGTATCTAAAGTATCCTGTATTGTATATGATGGGTAGAACTAATACAAATCGTACATACAACAAGGATAACAAAACGTAAAGTTCTGATTTAGTAAATATCTACTTGCATTCCGCTCGTCGTAAAATGAACTTATTTTTCTTAACATTCTAGGAAAGTGTTTCGTTTTTTTATGACACACGTTTGTGTAACTATAAAGTTTATTGAGACCAATCAACAACGCATATACATATACATAAATGATTAAAAACTAAAAGCAATCGCTTACAGGAAAATACCACGAGTTTTTGTGATACTTAAGCGTTTCGCAGAAATACATATAAAATTTAAATGAAACGTGCAGCGTTCGATGTTTCGATGAATGATCCGAAATTCTTTTAATTCTTTGATCTAAAATTTTTGTGAAACGAGGATAAACCAAATATTTTCGCGAAACAATTTGTGAAATTAAATGTTGTGTCACGGTCTCCAAAGCCGTGCACGTGACAAATCGAAAACCACTCGACCGTTTTCAATATACATTACATTTGATGAGACCGAGGTATTCATATATTCATATTCTGTTTGACGGTGTTTAGGTGTTTTAATAATAATCCACAAACAAAAACATATAAAAAAAAACGTTATTAGTGTAAATTAATTATTTTTCTACGTATGTCTACAAAAACATGTTAAATGTTTTTAATATGTAAATTTACACTAATAAAAATAACACGTAACACGCACTGACACTGACTGACTGTATATCGATACTAAATGTACACAAAATTCGCGTATTGTATCATTTAAACTTCATTTTAAAGTATATGAAATAAAGAATAAAGAGCATATCTTAAATTAAATTACCTAGGAACGATTTGGAGCCTTATCCACATCCCTTCTATGTTCTACAATCCATTCACTGTCGACAGACTTTTTTAAAGAGATGTAGGTTTATCTAAAAATTAGCTTAGTATATATATATTGGAAAGTCTAACGATCAAATGGGCAGCTACCCAGACGGGTCAGCATAAAGCTTTGACACCGATGAAAACTGACGATACGAAACAGGTATAAGCTCTTTATTTTTCTACTTAAAAGGATAACTAGCAATGGGACATTTAGAGTCTGTGACTGTACAATTGTAAATACTAAAATCAACTTAATTTATGATATGAATCTAAACATACCCACAGATTTAGCTTAATGTATTATAAGCATTTATTGAACAATTGCTACGTTTTAATATAGTAACGATAATCGCGACCCCAATCTCATCTAATTGAATGTTATTACAGAATGAATTTGCATAATTAATTCGTAACAAAGGTCGTTCTAAACGATTCGCCTTATCAATGCATTATCTGAATTTAAGATCTAAGATCGCGTGATACCATCATCCCTGACATAGTAACGATAATATTTATTTAAATTATATAAAAAAAAACTATGTTTATTGATAATATGTTTGTTTAGAATACAATATAATAAAGTGGCATGTAATGGCTCACTGTTGGACTAATGCCTCCGCTCCCTTCGAGAAGTGTGGTCGTCCTAAACCTAACGTCTTTAGGTCTTTTGCAAGTTGTGATTGTTTCGCTTTGTCAAAAGCTAATAATGTGTCTCGAATGGATTTTGGTAGAGAGGCAAGGTACAGAAGCTAGCCAGCTTGTCCATGATCCATTGTACTCATATAAAACTATATCCATACCGATATACATTAAAATTCACGGCAACAGAAAAAAATAATTGAAAACATTATAAATGAAATATCAGTAAAGATGTCAAATTCATTTAGTTTAGTGATTTCATATAACCGAATCCACCCAATTAACATAAATGTTATTTATATACATGTTAAAGTGTACGCACACATCGATAACTTAGGGACTTGCTCAAAACTTCCTTGGATCTCGGAATGAAATCTAATGGAATAAGTTTAAACTTTGAAGTGAGCGCGGACCTCGAAACAAGTTAATTGCTCTCGACGTTGGACGATGCAAAGTTTTATAACGTTGCCAGTTGCATACGTGAATACTTGTTTTAGTTATTTTCATTTCAAATTGCATGAATATCAGTTGATATGAATTTTCATTTGGATTCAAAGGTTTTCTTTTTTAATAATATCAATTTTTAGGGAACGCTAAATCAATTAAAAAGCCGAGATGACCCAGTGGTAAGAACGCATGAATCTTAACCGATGATCGTGGGTTCAAACCCGGGCAAGCACCACTAAATTTTCATGTGCTTAATTTGTGATTAAAATTCATCTCGTGCTTTACGATGAAGGAAAACATCGTGAGGAAACCTGCATGTGTCTAATTTCAGTGAAATTCTGCCACATGTGTATTTCACCAACCCGCATTGGAGCAGCGTGGTGGAATAAGCTTTAAACTTTATTTTTTTTCTTTTTAAGAGGCCTTTAGCCCAGCAGTGGGACATTCACTGGCTGTTACGGTAAATCAATTTTATAGGATAAAGAGTTATCAAGAACCAATTAAACGGTATATTCTTTTTCCAAATTCATGTTTCGTAGATCATGTTACGTAACGTTGAAGAAAAGATCTATACTTTCGCATAGTACCAGTTTCAACCCTCTAAAAAATTTACGCATGAGTACACATGGACACATCAATAGAACATCTGCCGGCAGCTGCTGAGACCGTCTGCGTAACCGGTTACATTTATCTAAAAAAGCCTTTTAATCATAAACAAATGATTTATAAATTTATACTCGCTGTTATCGAACATAAGAAAGATCTGTTTGTGAATATGTTGTTTCACTTGGTATTAAATTGAAGGTTGGTTTAATTGTGACTAAGCTTACAAGTACGGTGATAAATATTTCCTACTATGGTTAAATACAATTTAAATAATATCAATTTTTTTATATTTTTTTCTTAACTTTTATGTATTATAATATTAAATTGTATAATGTAACAAAATGATGGATTTAATTTAATGAATCGAGGCAAGAATATATTTCTTGTTTCAATACTAATTATATTACCCATAAAGTATTATGCGTCAAAATCTTATTTTTTACTAGCGAGATCGGGATTAATGAGGTACATTATTACAAATAGGCACTGAGCTATCTTTAGTGCAATAACGAAACTAATTTATAAACAAACACATACAAACAGTATACAATAAAACATTGTATAAATGTAAAGAAACGAAACAATACAACAAAACTATATATCTCACTTAAGCCTAATAATTACATAAGATGCCTTCCGTGGTTTATCAGTTATCTAATCGCGGTAACAAACGCAGACCCTCTCACGATTGTGTGACCTCACCCCTATCTATTGTTTGTCTCTTTACAATCGTAATTAGCCAATCATATGCGTGCACACATGTCTGGCTAGGGTGACCATGATTCATTATATAGCGACACGTGTATGAAAATATAAAGAAAATGTACGTTTGTCAAGTGTCACGATATCAAATTAAACTTGCATTGTAGGTAAATAAAATTAAGATTAAAAAAAATGTGGCTATATAGTTTTTTTAAGATAATTTAGTATTACATTTCCTTTGTATTTTACAATTTATGACCACGACATCTCCAAAAGACAAGTAGTTCAATTTAATTGAGTTATTAAAAAGTAAATAGAGAGTTAGGAGACCATGATTTAATTGGTACAACATTTCAAGGTGCATAATAATCATTTTTATTAAATGTATGAAAGAATCGCATTGAAAAAAAAACTGTTTTGAGCAATAATACACACAAGCAAGTCGTTGTAGATTATCTGTTATCACCGGAACAATTGTTATGAGTCTCTTAATTAGCGGCGCTGTACTATTGCTACTCTGTACATTACTAATTAAGTACAGTCGTTCGTATAATAAATACGTTTTTATGTCGAAAACTGCAGATATTCCGTTATATATCTTCCTTTGCAATTTACAAATTCTTTATGTTTGGATTAATATCAAACAATAGTTTTAAATGTTAAGAATTGTAGCGCACAATACAATACAATGCAATTGTTACAATATCCGTAATGATGATTGAAAAATCTAAAGTGTCGTTCAGATCTATTTATTTTTATATACATCGAGAAGTTACATATAGTACACAAGTGATTAAAATAAATTAAAGTACCTGAGACTGATTAGGAACAGTGATATTGTGTAACCGATAAATCTGTATATACCTTTTACATATTTTTTTTATAGAATAGGAAGGCGGACGAGCATATGGGCCACCTGATGGTAAGTGGTCACCAACGCCCTTAGACATTGGCATTGTAAGACATGTTATCCATCGCTTACATAGCCAATGCGCCACCAACCTTGGGACCTAAGATTTTATGTCAATTGTGCCTGTAATTACACTGGCTCTCTCATCCTTCAAACCGGAACACAACAATACCAAGTACTGCTGTTTTGCGATAGAATTTCTGATGAGTGGGTGGTGTCTACCCAGACGAGCTTGCACAAAGCCCTACCACCAGTACATACATATATATCAAATAGATTGGTGTTTGAATTTTATCACACGGATTTTATGTCACCACTCCATTTAGATCATTTCAATTTTTAAGGAAAAGAGTAGTTTTATATAAAGCCCATCTGAGCTAAATAATACTCGAAACAAATAAATTCTTAGACTTATTTTCTTTATATAAGCACATATTGTTATGAGTGTTACTTATTACAGAATTAAATGTTTTTTATTAACCTGACACCATGAACTAAGTCCTTACATTTAACACAAATCTTTCTCGAACTACAAGACGCAGATCAAGTAAATATTTATCAATTAATTTTACAACATTGCTTTTTAATACATTTAATATGGAAAATTAAATCTATATTCAATTTAATTCGATCCACATAAAGACATGTCCCGTTTCTTTTTCGATGGCATGGTCCACCTACCAGAGTGATCACGTACGGACACGCAATGATCACTCAGCTACCAAACGAGTTAAATATTAGAGAGAAATGGTTTATTTGATTCAACGACGTTCATAAAATAACCGTCATATAACATTATGTCATTTTTTATTTTTTTTTATATTTGCCGGGTGGGCAAATGACTCTACTCCACCTGATGTTAAGTGGTAGTAGAGTCCAAACGCGAGGACGGCCAGTACAGTCTGGAAGAAGATTCTGCACTAGCCGCCCTCGCCTTGCCGGCCCGCAAGATGCCTCTTCACGCCTCGTAAAGAGACGTGAAGCGAGCGACGTATTGCCACGATAGGGATGGGCAAAGTGTGGAGGCGTGTTTCCCCCGGCATTGGTTCAGCCGCCGTCTCCACTGGACCAACACCCATCGCGGCAATGCTCGCTCAGGCACTGGCTGTACGCTGGCTGACCTCGAAACGCGGCTGCAAGCCACTTCACGAGATTTTCACCATGCGTACGGTGGTAACAAGCCAGGCGGATGTATATCATCCTACCACCAGATGATATCCCTTAGTCGCCTCTTACGACACCCATGGGAAAGGGGCAGTGAAATGTATTCTTTCTCCGTCACTGCACGGATAAATTGGAATTGTTGTAACATATTGTTGGACATATTTTGTTATTTGTCTATGATAAATTGATTGATCGATGATCTTAACTCATATATGTTTAAATCATCGATATTTTTATCCATTATAGATAATGTTGTTTTAAAATATTATTGTTCATATTTTTATTTTTGTCAATATAATGTTATTTATTCTCCGATATAATCTTATTTCAAAAATAATTAATTTCTTAGATCCTCCGTTTTCTTAAAAACCGCTACCATGACAGTTGTCTTCTTCCGTAATGACAGTTAATGGCCAGATGTAATTTTATTATCAGTCATATTCAACCGACAGATACAGGCAATCAATAAAAAACAATATAGAATTTACCAAGGAAAGACATCATAATTAAATTGTAGTATTTAGGTTATATTGTATACTTACTCCTAGTTCTTTTTTCGTAAATTATTTTATTGTGGAACACGCAACACCCACCCAATGTGAATGTCACCAACATTATAAATTTTCGAATAGTTTTTGTTCGTAATATTTCACATTAGTAGATTTCCAAAATCTCTAAAGAAAGTTCCAGAACTCGAATCGAAATTTCATTGAAAAAGACTTATTATTAAGCAATGTTTGCTTCAAAATATAAGGAAAAAAAATATGAAAACGAACGAATTCGCGTACAACCCGCGTATTACGTACGTATGAGATTATTCGCAAGTTCCACATAATGAGTAGTTATTCAGGAATTCGGTAGAGGCAGCGTATCAACCAGTTCGGGATGCATTGCGTAATGATTGCAACATCGCGTGTTGAACATCAATCGCGTTCGAAGCATTGCGTACGATATTCCGTTCGTTAAACGTCGAGGTTTTATGATTCCATTTGTAAATTCATATTTGCTATATTTGGTCATCATCGGCTAATGATTTCGAAAACAAAATTATGTATAAAATAAAATTACTTAATTTTATGGTTGTCTGGCTAGGGACCACCTACTCATCATATATTCTCAGCAATAGTAAGTATTTTTATGTATAGGTGGTGACCACTTACCATCAGGTGGTTCATTTGCAAGTCCGCCTACCTACTTTTCCTATGGAATCTGGAACTATGCTGTTGGGGCAATAAATATTATAGTTAATATAATCTTAGTAACAAACTGGCAGTATAGTAAAATCTTTATGACATAATTTTACTCTCTCTCTCTTTCTCTCTCTTTTGTCTCTTTAAAATCTTATCAGATTTGCTTCCTTTCAGAGCGAGGCACTATAAAGTGATCAAATTTTAGGTACCTGCATTGTAGGAACTTGGATTTAATTTGAATGTTCTAATATAATGATGTTAGAACGGTTCAAAGCTATTTACAAAGAGACATGTTTTTTTTTAATAATAATAATGTAATCTTGAAAGTTTCCTCCGAGACCTCATGTCTTGGATATCTATCAAATACGATTATTTACACTCGCGACTCCGATAAGACCATCAAGTCTGACACAATCGTAACGACATCAGTTATCCGTGACAGCGTGACAGTTCGTCTGATCGTATGTTTGTGTTAAACTAGCATTACACATATTATTTTTACATAAATACAATATATATTATTGTTATGTTATACACGTTGTATATTATTTAAATGCTCATTAATGTATAGTTGTTGGATTTAATTGCAATATAAGATATTCTAATTAGCACAACGCAACTGTTGGCCGTGTGTAATGCTATAGCGGTCGCACGTCTTAAAGGAAATCATACTTTAAAATGACACATAATAGAATAGTTGTTAAATACGGTTACTGTCTCCTATTAAATGCTTAGATTTAACGTACGACTTTAACGTAAATTTCCGATCGACGACGTATTTTAACGTCAAATACAGCGTTAGCAGTCAATAGATATTTCAGCAGCGAACGACGTCTCGATCACGACAATTCTTGATAAACAGTGCTCGAGACGGTTGATTTTTGAAGCTGCAATGAGACGAAATAAATAGAGATGCGATCCAAAGGGTTTGAACGTCGCCTACGACGTCAGTATGATGAACATCAACGTTTTAAAGAGACCAATACAGTACATTTCTGTAGTAAGCGGCGTACGGTGTGATGTTGTAAGCGACCGGTGGTGAAGATAAGACCAAAGTCTAAGAATAGGTTCTAGTTTCAAACATTTCAGAGCGAAATCTGTTCCGTAATTGTTGTCTTACATTTATTTTTTATAAATAATATAAAATGTTAAAGTGAGAACTATAATGTTTTAAAAAAATAATACGGATAATTAATTACACATTTGAATTACATAAAATTATATCTTATTTGTAATTAACCCTCCGTTTAAAATTGATAAAGACCGATCAAGAACATATTAAATACAAATGACAAATGTGTAATGTAACGACAAATTAATCGAAAAGCAATTAATACACAATACGAGCAGATAACGCATAATATCACATATGTTTCATCGACATTATTAATGTTGGTTATTAACCGATTTTCAATATCAAGGCTATTTGTGTTCCTTCGTGTGCATTGAATACATTTTTTATCTTAATTAATTTTAGTCGTGTCTACGTTGCGTATATATTGTTAACCATTAGCTTTATTTTTTTACTTTTTGAGCGTCTGAACTATATTTTATAACTGATTTTTGTCTTATTTGAACGATTTTCATATTATTTATATTATCAATAAATAAATAAATAAATAAATAAATATATATATATATTATTATGAAAGTTCTGGTGTGCATCGTTACATAAAATGTGTAGATTAAAAAAAAAACTTAAATGTATATAAATAAACGCGTGTGTGGCGTAAGTAGCCGTAATGACGAAACGAGAATTTATGTTTATAATTCATCTCGTGCTCGGCGGTGAAAGAAAATATCATAATGAAACTTGTATTAAAATTCTTCTATATATTTATACACCAACCCGCATGAGGGCAGCATTACGGAATATGCTTTAAACCTTCTCCTCGAAAGTAGTCGAGGCTTTAACCCAGAAGTTGGCATTCATAGAATTTTCAATTTGAGAACAAGGACGTTCGTTATTGTTCGTATTTGTTATAAACATATAATAATAATAATGTCCTCCAGACCGATTTCGGCCACGGCGGCCAATCTCAAGAGAGAATAGCCAACTACGCAGGAGATATTATAGTGCACAAGTGTGTGCGCAAATACAGGTGCGCTCTCTATTCCTTAACTCTAATAATCCGATGGGACGGCAATTCGACACGACCGTAAAGAGTTCAGGCGCAGGACCAACGGCTTTACGTGCTTTCCGAGGCACGGGAGTGAACACACTTCCAACTTCCAGACTCCGGGCTGCTACTGAGAATTTTCTGACAGAAAAACCCAATAACGTTTTATTGGCCCGACCTGGGAATTGAACCCAGGACCTCCGAGTCTGCGGCTTTATATCAAGCCACTAGACCAACGAGGCAGTATAAACATATAGTCCATTAATAAATCACCGACACAGCCTTGTACAATACATAAAACTCCCCAAAACAACCCTAATTTTCGCTTTTAAAAATGCGTCCACGTAACGGACCGTTTGGAAACGCGCTTATAACACGCCTTGTTAGTAAACGCTATAAGATACTACTCGATTAAATTATTACCCGTTTATAAATCTATCGTGTTCTCTTATTTATTACGATAGATTTATTTATAAAGCACAATTTTCTTCAAATACTTAAATTATAGTCGGGGATAAGAAACGAGCCGGCGACATTATTATCAACTTCTGTAAAGTATTTATTATTGACAGCCGACACTGGAATAAGTTGTTCGTTGTCACCAAACAAGTTGAGTTACTTCAAACACCGATTGTCGTCGATTGTCCGACGATGTGTTTTTGAAATAAAATCGGTACTCGACAGATAACTGTAAACAAACGTACCTACATATAACCACCTCAGTCCTTACAAAGTTGATAACACTAGTAATTTGAATGCTTTGTTTGCTTTAACGTCGTAATATCTTGTTGTTTTTTTTATTTTTATTATAGTGTAGGGTATAGTTTATCTATTCACTAGATTTTAGGGCTTTGCGAAATCCTGTCTGAGTAGGTACCACCCACTCATCAGATATTTTACCGCTAAACAGTTACACTTAGTATGGTTGCGTTCCAGCGTAGGGCATATCATCTTCAGGCACAAGGGACATAACACCTTACCTAGTTGGTGGAGCATTGACGATGTTAGCAATGGTCGCATGGTCTATGAGCTATGGTGACCACTTACCGTCAAATGATTAATTTTCCCATCTGCCTACCTATAAAATAAAAATGTACTTTTTTATTTATATGTCTTATTCCTTTTACGTGCGTATAAATTCATATATATGTAGAAAAAATAAGACATACATATATTCGTAAATGCATACTCATACATAAAAAACTGTAATAAACATGAGTGATATATCAAATAAATAAATTGTGTGAGTAATTTATAAAATAATTTTACAGTTAATTATGTAAATAATAAATAATTTGTCACATAAAGTTGTTATAACATTGTTCTACATAGAGACAAAGCTCGACCTTCTTCGAAAAAAAAAACTTAAAAATATAATAACTACATAAATGACTACGTACATACATACATACATACCTGTATGTTATTGGATACATTGAATGTCCCAGCCTTCTCTAAAGGAGAGAGCCCACCAGTGGGACATACAGACTGTTACTTTAGTTTAATTTTTAAATTTCAAGTGTACTATAAAATTCCTTCTCTTTGTATAAAACGTCTTCTTCTATAGGATCATTTAATTAGTACAAGTTTATTTATAAAAAGGAAATTAACAGTTTTGTTGTAATAAGATTTTTCCTTTGTACTCGAACGCTCTTAAAAGTTGTATAAAGTTTTCTACAGCTTCTTTCATTAAAGTTAAACCGCTACATTACATTCATACTTTTTTTTTTAATTCAACTCTTTTTTTTATATGACGATATAATCTCGCAAAACAGATAAAAATTCGTTTAGAAGTATGGTTTTGTATTATATATTAAATAGCTGGTGCCCGTGACTTCGTCTGGAGGATATTACCAATTTCCGAACTCGTATTTAAATTTTTTGTACAATAAAATACATTAACTCATTATCCCGAATCGGGATTCGAACCTAGGATCTCGATATGCTGTCGTAAAGTTTCCATTAGAACAATGATGATGAGACTAGATAAAACCATAAAACTTTATAGAAAATCATAAAGTACTTTACTATAAACCAATACATTATACATATTACATTTTAGTATTAAACAAGGCCGTACAAAACAGGCCCGAATATTCATTTTATAAGTTCAAAATTTTAGATCAATTTTCATACAGTTGACCGATCCGCACGCGACCACAAACACGCGGAACGGTTCTCGTGTTACGTTTACGTAACTAACTGGGTCGTGGCAGGTATACGGCGAGATATTGACGGGGTAACATTTAACGGAAGTTTATTTATCCTGACACAATATTCGATTATATTTTTTCATTAAACTGATCGAATTTTTTACGTAGGTACTACATAAATGTGATAGTGATCATCAAGAGGTTAGAAAATATCACATAGACAAACAGAACACAATTTCTATTCTTAAGTTGAGATCAGTAAACAGTGATGATTAAATATTATAGACCGACTGACTGGCCCGTCAGTTTTACAGTTCTGGATTAAAATAACAAAAAAATGTCCACAATATATATATATATATATATAATAATGTCCTCCAGACCGATTTCGGCCACGGCGGCCAATCTCAAGAGAGATTAGCCAACTGCGCAGGAGATATTATAGTGCACAAGTGTGTGCGCAAACACAGGTGCACTCTCTATTCCTTATCTCTTATAATCCGATGGGACGGCAATTCGACACGACCGGAAAGAGTTCAGGCGCAGGACCAACGGCTTTACGTGCTTTCCGAGGCACGGGAGTGAACACACTTCCAACTTCCAGACTCCGGGCTGCTACTGAGAATTTTCTGACAGAAAAACCCAATAACGTTTTATTGGCCCGACCTGGGAATTGAACCCAGGACCTCCGAGTCTGCGGCCTTATATCAAGCCACTAGACCAACGAGGCAGTCAGGCAGGCAGTATATATATATATATATATATATATATATATATATATATAAATATTAAAGAGAAACTTTCATGAATCTATAATTAGAATTAAATTTATTTACCTCACTCAAATCTTATTTAATATCGCTATTTGCGAGCTATCAGCCATTTTATTTATTTTAGACTTAGTGTTACTCCTACATAATAATTAAAAAAGATTTTATATTTGTAACCTAAAATAGGTATTATATACCTACGTTAAGATGGCAGATTTTGAAGGATCTTAGTCTCGGACTGAATTCCAAGCTGGTGAATATAATATAATAGTCACGTGTCACAAGGATTCGTAAGAAAATAGTTTTGAACTTAATGCTAACGTAGGAACATTTCACATCGTCGACGCACTCATTAAATTTGGCGAGGTCGTGCCGGTGCCTACGAAGACGTGCCTTATCTAGCTCCAATGAGCGTGGTGTTCACTCGGCTCGAGATTATGAAAATGTTTAGATATTTCTTAACAAAAACGGAGATTATAGGTGTGCGGGTGCTGAGCTGAGCCTTGTTAAACATTCATTTCGAGTTTCGATATTTTTTATGTATAATAGGTAGGCAGACTGTGTGACTGTGTGTGTGACAAATGGGTGATTTGATGTGGTAGATTTGTGATTGATAGAAATAAATGAAGTGATTTGGTAGATTGTCACCACCACCCATAGACATTGGCGCTGTAAGAAATATCTATAATTCAGGGTCGAGAACAATGAACAACTACAAATAACTACGACTATGTATTTTGTTTTAATCAAATAATTACATTTGTTGTTATTAATATGAATGTGTTCCATGCGTTCTACTGTCAGTTCTGAGGTTCGTTGAAATCGTATGCCATGTAAAGGTGCGTTTCGTTTGAAACTCTCAGTTTAAAAATGATAAGTATGAAAATATTAGCACGCGGAACAAATTCTGTGCGACATTGTAGGAATAATGACTAAGGGTAAATTGCTAGCATAACTATTTGTAAATAGTAAATAATGTAATAGTCGGAAGCGTTGGTCGTAGAATTTATTATTTAATATAAAATTCGAATTTTCGAATATCTATTGTATCTATATTTTACGAAGTAGTAGTAGTATTTATTTTTTAACTGCCTCGTTGGTTTAGTGCAGGCTAGGCTACATGTAAGGCCGCAAACACCTAGGTCCTGGGCTTAAATTCCAGGTCGGGCCAATAAAATGTCATTTGTTTTTCTGTCGAAAATTCTCAGTAACAGCCTAGAGTCTAGAAGCTAGAATTGTGTACACTCCGTCCTGCGCCTGAACTCTTTCCGGTCGTGTCGGATTGCCATCGGATTATGAGAGTTAGGGAATAGAGAATGCACCTGTGTTTGCGCACACACTAATGCACTATAATATCTCCTGCGCAGTTCGCTAATCTTTTTTGAGATTGGCCGCCGTGGCCGAAATCGGTCTGGAGGACATTATTATTACGAACAAATACCACGTTTTGGCAGAAAAACAAATGTGTGTAAAAATAATAATTTTATCTTTCTTTTTGATTTATATTTTGCTCTTCAGTGGGGTTTTTAATACTGTTATTTTATTACTTACCCAAGATAATATAATTCCATGACAGATATATACATTAAAAATTTTTATTTACTTTAATTAATTCAAACATTTTGCTCATAACACACATTGATAAGTACGAATATAAAAACTTTAGTATTATTTTTTATTATAAACCTGTTATTACGAGTGTCCTTGCCACGTGAACTGCAGCAAGATTAATAAAATTAATTGTCTTATATTAGTATAAATGTGTGTATGTGTGTGTGTATATAAAACGTGTGATTATATGTATGCAGTTGTGTTTGTGCATACGGTTTGACCTGCAAACGTCGGGGCGGGAAATGAAACGTCAACCGTAGACAGAGGCGTCGCGACGTCGTCGCCGGTTACTGCGGACGATCAACATTTGCAAATTGAATCTAACGGTTTCATTGAAACATTTACATGTATGTTTAGCAGTAATAGCTCAGAAACATATAGTTTGTTTGAAAGAAATGGTCGATTTGGTTGTATCATCGGTGTTTAAGCGTTTGTAAAGGCGACAATTGTCTTCTTAAATACGATTCGGTTACATCTTTGTCTTCATACACTTCAATAATTAATACTGAGGTGACATTCTTAGGGCTTCTCAGGGCTTTGTGCAAGCTCGTCTGGGTAGGTACCACCCACTCATCAGATATTTTACCGCAAAACAGCAGTACTTGGTATTGTTGTGTTCCGGTTTGAAGGGTGAGTGAGCCAGTGTAATTACAGGCACAAGGGTCATAAAATCTTAGGTCCCAAGGTTAGTGGCGCATTGGCTATGTAAGCTATGGTTAACATTTCTTACAATGCCAATATCTAAGGGCGTTGGTGACCACTTACTATCAGGTGGCCCATATGTTCGTTCGCCTTCGTACTCTATAAAAAAAAACATAAGTTGATGCGGCACATTTATCCCATCCTTGCAGTTTAGTTGTTTTATTGTGGACCATGAAGGTCCAAGCTTTGAGGCTTACATAGTTTGTATCTACTTAAATGGTAGCCAAAGATAAATAGTTATCAAAGTAATATAGAAATAGTTGTACATAAAATGCTTACGTTTATATTAAACTTTTTTTATTACGAAAGGTACATGTAACACGACCCCCGGGTGCTTGTCCTCCGATCACGTCTCTTAATAACATCTCGCAGTCCGGACGAAGCCTCAGACGCGCCCTTGATTGTACCTTGACATGAACTTTTAAACTGCTGTAGCTCCGGAGCTGAGGTTACGTTTTTTGACGAGCGTAGTAAATCTTCATCGTTTTTATGATCATAAGGTCTATCCACCTCTACTAATATATCAAACTAAATTGTGTATACAAACTTAATATATTTTATCATTAAAATATTGTATCCGCTTATATAATGCTGTTTAACTTGGCTGTATAATCTTCGATCTTCGGTAATATTCCATGCGATCTATCTTATGTGCAAAAAAGCGAGGTTGAAAGAATTTACGTATTTTTTTTTTCAACAACGCATTGCTATCTTTTGAAACTCAAAAAAGCATCAAATACATAATATGATCTTGGCATGTTTATGTCATAATATGTCAAGGTTTGCATTAAATTATATATTTTTTATTACACGGGATTTATTATATTAATTCAAATTGACTAAAAAAATGTCTAAAGAAAAGGTTAAAAAAAATTCAAGACTTTATAAACAAAATTGAATAACAATAGTTTAAAAAGTTTATTCTTTATTATTATTAATAATAAGTACTATAATACTTACACGTTATTATAAAATAAATTTACATAAAGAAATACTCTAAAATAATGTGGAAAAGTTCATCACAGATTGTTCCCTAGCAAATCATCCAGTCGACTGATTGAATCAAAATCAGATGTATGTAGCTCGTTCCTCTTCGCACACGAGCTGACTACTTCACTTTATTGATTTTTAGTTTCGTGTTAACAGGGTTTTCATTAAAATTATTTACAATCGTGGTGAGATAAAATTGCCGTAATTCAATTTTTTAGAGATCAAACTTTATAGTTTATGTCTAATGAATGCGTTGTGTGTAGTAAATGATAATTAATCATTACATATTGTGTACGTATGTATTTTTATGTACTATAAAACTAATTGTTATTACATGGGTATCATTTATACTTGGAATGAAATTTTATTCGAAAATATATATAAAAAACAACAAAAACTTTTAAATTAAGATATAGTTACGTAATCTTATGTATGTTTAAATATATCATACCTACTTTTATATCCGTCTCTAAAATATTTATATAGCATCCATATATTTTAATTAACGAAGGTTATATATAATTGTTAATTAAAATAGATGTTCAAATATCGAATCCACTAGTAAAATATATAATTATACATTTGTTTAGAGTTTCAGTTTGTATATGTTTGACGCGATTTACAAATTGTATTTCTCTTGTTAAATTATGTTTACTATGTTAACTTTTATCGTTAAAAGTATAGTGTTTACGATCCCATATGAGTTATAGCGATGTGATTAATAGTGACTACAAGGTAGGAAAACGTTAGGTCCATAGTGAGAATCACAAATGATCCCAAGATATGCAGACTAAGCCTGTCTGTTTACGGAGCGGTAGCCCTCGGGCCCTGAAGCGCGTCTCGGCTGACTCGGCGCCGTATGAATGACGCTTGACGACAATCTCGACTTGAGTGTTGACGTCATGCCGTCTAATGTCTCCTAGGCTTTTTGTTTTTCTATCTTTTAGCTATTTTACTTATAAATTTCCAAGAATTTATAGTCTAAAATTTATAATATAAAAAGAAACATATATATTTGTAACGTAACAACCCTAGTAAAAATACCTATAAGATCTGGTTTTCGAGGTATAAAAGACGAGGTGCTGTGTTCGAAACCCGGGTCGCCCTAGTAAAAATCGATTGTTTTTTTTCTGTCAAGGAGATTTCAGTTGTATCTTGTGTGTAGGATATTGGCCTTTTTACACTGTCTCGGAAAACACGTAATGTAATTTCGGTCAAAAGGTTGACGAAAAGCGTAGCTATGTGTTTTTTTGATAAATACATAAAACAAGAATCTACTATTTTCCTGTATCCTGGGGAGCACATTCGAATCAGGAAAATAATCTCATCTATCTTACGTAGACTTATTTACAAAATACCGATTTCATTTTAAGTGCCGTTACAGGATTTTAAATAATGAACTTCACTTATAATTAATATTTAAAGCTAAGATTTTAATAAATTTATGTGTCATGCAATGTAAAACGTCAGTGATCACTCACGCTTCTGTCCCTCAACCGCAGCCTTTTTTTTTTTAAAGCAAATTGAATCATTTTTAAATCTCCACTAATAATACTTTTAATTTTCTTGTTTCACCCGCAACAGCGATACATACTGGTAAGGTCATTTGTTCACAACTCTAGAGCTAGATGCACAGATATTTGTAAACAGTCGACTATTTACATAACCATTAATTCATTACATACATATCTATATCGCTACTGCAAAGGCTTTGTGTTAAAAATTGTATAGTCTATCCCAATGGGAATAGGGAAGAAGGTAAATAAACAAGTTTGAAATTGAATTGTCATTTGACATTTAAGTTAAACTAGTGAGGAGATATTTATTGAATGAGTTAATGAATGAATGAGAAAGTAATGTATAGTAAAAAAAACTTGACGTATAAAGAATTAAATTCAACTATAAAAATGTTTCATTGACATACCTACCTTTTGTACAAATACTAGCGTTATTTAAACTCATTTGATTTAATTATTAAAAAATAATAATAAATTGTATTATAATATATGACGAGGAAATCATAAAAGTCGTCGGAGTATGAATTCCGCTCCACATAAATCATGCAAATTTCACATAGATATGTATATCGTAGATAGTTGTCACTTCCAATGAAACCGTTTGCTAATGAAAATATACAACAAACGACAAGTGCTACACGACACACGTACGGCTCGAAAGGTGATTTGTCTTAGTGTGTGTGTGTCGCTCGTGACGTAGTTACCTTACAAAGTAGTCATTTATTAATTTTGAGATTGTGTGAGTTTTTCAGGAGCTATTTTATAATATTGATTGATTACCATACAGGATATTAATGTATTTATTATAACCCTTGTAAGTAAAAGAGTTACTTTGTGTCAAGTTTGTTTGGATTTAATCTACATTCCGAAACTGGTAGCGGAACGTTTATAAAATTTGGTTACTGTTCTTCAAATATGGAACATTTAAATAAAAACTGTTCTAATATATCTGTTGTATTGAACATAATTCATTATATTTATTTAGTCTTATTATATTATATATTATTATATATTATAATTTGGTACAGTATATAAATGAAAGTAGTTCTAATTTATAAAATGCGTTTGAGTTATTGGATTGCTTTAATGCACCTCGCGGTCAGACGTACGTCATACCCGTAGTAAAATATAGAATACTTTTTGACATTTTACTTGGCGATAGGATTTTTTGGCAGTCATCATATATCCTACCGCCAAACAGCAATAATTAGTATTGTTGTGTTCCGGTTTGAAGGGTGAATGTGCCAGTGTAACTACAGGCACAAGAGACGTAACATATTGATTTCTAAGGTTAGTAGCACGTTGACGTTACAAGGAATGATTAATATTTCTTAGTGGCAATATCAATAGGCGGTGGTGACCATTACCGCAAAAGTGTTACATTTGTTTTATTTATTAGCAAAGTGTTACATTTGCTAGTCTACCTACCTATTTTAACTTAAAAAAAAAGGTACTATATTTGTAATATCTTATACGATATGTAATAATTTTATTATTTATAACATCACATGTGACGTAGATGGTTTGCGGCGCATTCACGGTATAAGCAATACTTTATATTATTTTAAACAGTGCCTATATCTACATGCAGATGTGACCATTTAGCATCAGGTGCCAGCCTGCCATAACATTTGCCAGCGTTCATTATGATTAGAATAAAATAAAATAAGAAAAAAAATATGCAGTACCTTCGTTTCAATTTTCAACTTAGTTTTTACAGTCGTTTGGTTAATGTTTGTATGGAATAAAACGTAGTGCTGGACTTCCCAGGAGCTTAAAAGTTCATTTCGTTTCGTATAAGTTAAATACTCCCGGGGAGTTTCCAACGTTTAAATAACTTCATATCATTTACAAAAGAACATATAAAAATATATATTTTTATTTTTAGGAAACACTGTCTTATATATATTTTATATAACATACACCCATTAAAACAGCGGAAATAGTCGCATATATGTCAAGAAATAAACTGATTGTTTTTCTATTTTAAAATAATTTATTTTCAACATACCATCGTAATCGTGATTTAAACCTTTTGATTCAGGTAAAGAAAATGGCAGAACGAGTTGCAAAATGTCGAGATGATGTTTCGAAGAATCGCGATAAATACCAAGCGGCCCTGGCGGAGATCACGGCGTACAACCCGCGCTACATAGAGGACATGACGACGGTCTTCGACCGCTGCCAGCAGATGGAGGCGCAGCGGCTCACGTTCTTCAAGGACGTGCTCTTCAGTTTCCACAAATGCTTGGACATTAGCAAGGAACCGACGTAAGTGACTTTGTTTATTTCGATTACACGAAAAGTAAAAACACTTTTTACTTCTATTTTAACACTGATAATGATGCACGATTAATATATCTAGATTTTTTCGAAGGGTGATTTATAATAACTTGCGTAACGTAAAGCGAAATTCAACAGCCTGTAAACCACTCCACACAGTGGCCACCCACTCCACAAAGGTCTCCTCATTTGAGGATGAGGTTTGTGTATATACCACGTTGCTCCAATGTGAGCTGGCTGATACACATGTGTCGGATTTTCTCTAACACTCAAGATCTCGGCTTCAACTTGCGTAGCAATGCAAAATTCGAGATTCACTGCTAGTTTCTTCTATTAGTTCATACTCAAGAATAATAGAACCGTTATATTAAAATGCAAATATAATTCAAGTAATCCGTAAATAGTCGTCAGTAAGCCCGTGAGAGTCGAGCTAACATGCGCTGTTTGCGATGTATCGCTGCGCAGACTGTGCAAATAAATGGGTAGTAATCTATTTACAAACGTTAATGTAAGGCGGAACTCCAAATATTGTGTGGTGTTTGACGTACATGTGATAAACCAGTTCTATGATAATTTTTCTTTACGCCTTTTCTTAATTCTGATAAATCAATCAAATTTCTGTTGCTTTTTATCCATCGTACATTACTTTTGAGATTGTTTCATTAACTCATTAATTTCTACTAATTATCTAATTTCAATTAGTCAGGTATTATTTTATCTTATTTAGGATACATATTGTATTGTTTTTAAATCGAATCGGTTTTGCATTTGAAAAGTGTTTACATGGATTTCAAAATCACACCTTAGGCGTCCTACCACGTTGCTCTGACTACTCGGCAATGGGTTATATGAGGCTCCGTGACATAGGTTATTTTATTACTTATGTTTTACTTTACGTAAAAATCTTATTAGTTTTATATGGATGAATAATGCTGTTACAGATTACCACAAATATACGAAGAATTCCACCACACAATAAACAACGCGGACCACCAGAAGGACCTGAAATGGTGGGCCAATAATCACGGAGTTAACATGGCTATGGCGTGGCCGCAGTTCGAGGTAAATTCCATCTACCACCAGCCTGCCTCCCGCCCTCCCGACCTCCCCTACTTACACAGCAATGCATAGCTATATATGCAATTATATCGTTATGTATGCATTGATTAACTGAATGCTTTCGATCTAGTATAGATAGGTTAGACGTGTCTAGATCCTTAGAGCATGCAAATTAAGATTATCCTCTATTTCTCTTCTCTTCTAATTGGTTTAATCATTTAGATGACGTTCGGTGAACTGCCTGCTTATAAATCGAACGATATTCTAACATTGGATCTAGTAGAGACGCTTTAGCGACCTTGGAATTTTCTTTAGTCAACGCTAATTTCAATATTGACAATACTATGTTTGAGTTAGCGCCAACGGTTGCGGAACGTTTGCTTAAATACGTTACGATACGACCGTTAAGTGCCCAACTAACAGTGGACTTAACTCGAAATCTTCATAAGCAGATTTCAGCTATGAACCTCGAAAATAATACATATTTAAAATATAAAACAATTTAAAGCTATTTATATATAATATTTTAAATGACTCTGAAATTAAAAATGTTAAACTTCTTTATTCAAATATATTGATTTTTTGTTAGTCAAAGTTACGTCAAATATAATAATCGTTCGTAAGGTATTGTGTATAGCAAAGTGTAGCCAGGATTGACAGCGGTCGCCGCTCTCGTATCAAATAGGTATCAATTTCCTAAAGTGCTCCCTAAGGGTTATATCGTCAGCCCTTTATTAAGTTATGTAAGGCGGCGTTGTGGAAACAGGTAATATTTAAATTAGAAAGAAAATTAAAATAATACATATTTCTTAAAAGGACCATAAAATTTATTGTAATAAATGATTATGTTGCAACTTTGCTTTTCGAAATTTTCCAAATATAATTCTAATTAAAGTATAAAAAAATATTTAATTAAGTTTTAATTTTAAACTATTTGTAAATAATAATTGAATGAAATCGTAAGCTGTTTGAAAGTTAGCCACCATGTTAACGTTGAAAGGACGAACCGCCGGAGACCACCGAACCACGTTACAAATACCTTCCTGCCGCCGCTACAGCGGTGTTAGCGCGCGTGACCGCCCGACCACGATCCATACCCATCAGAGCCATGTGGTCACGAGCTCAGAGGAGATTCCGCCGTGCCCTTCCGACGATCTGCTTCGGTGATGAGAGGGATAGCAGAGTGGCGCCGTCGGACACGACTAGCGTGTACAACGACGGACGTTGTTATAATGTCGCGTTCATGGTACGCCACGGTGTTGGGACGGTTAGCAGAGCTGATGGTTGTGAGAAAGATAAAGACTCAATTGGTATTTAAAGGGCACCCACACAAAATCACTATAGAGGCAACGAATTCAAAACTTCCCAATTATTCGTTATAGAAGATAGAAA
Source organism: Nymphalis urticae (assembly GCA_905147175.2). Lineage (NCBI taxonomy): Eukaryota > Metazoa > Arthropoda > Insecta > Lepidoptera > Nymphalidae > Nymphalis > Nymphalis urticae. The sequence goes on along the minus strand of LR990004.1, from coordinate 1,632,305 downwards.
CATATTCCTACAGCATTGGTTAACAGTTCACTGGAAAAACAAAATTGATATTCCTACATTACCAAAACACCCATTCTACAAGTAATGCAGCTCTGGCAATCGCCTAATATAAATAATCATATATTCAATGCACAAAAATCAAATTTCACCATTGATCGTTCATTAGTTCCACAAACATCGGTCAAAGAAATCCCCGCACAGACCACCGGCTTGGGCAACTTGTGATACATAAGGAGTGATACTTTGTGCAGTTTATTTGCAAAGGATCGCCGGCACCCATACACTCTCCGTTTTGATGAAACACTCATGAACGATTAGATTGTGCAAATCATATGAAACCGATACAAGATGTCTCTCTATCTAGTGAACACCACGCCAGCACTTGTAATGTTGTCCTCGAAGTTCACCCACAACGCCCGTATCAAAAACCAATTATTATTTCACGGTTAAATCAGGTAATTAAAAATTACTTCATAAACTAAACGAATCATTTAAAAAGACAAAATACTTCATAAAATTGATTTGAATAAATGTAATATTTAGTATAAATTAGATATAATCATTTACGGCCTCACTTATAAATGTTGTTTAGCTAGTAATTAGTTAAACAACGCTGTCTCTTTCTTTCGAATGTAAAACCAATAATGATAGAAAGAGCGAAGTTAGTGTTTAACTAAACAGCCGCTAAGCAACGTTTATAAGTAAGGCCGATAATATACAGAAGCATACAACAACTGTCAATTCTAGCTACACACAGTCATACTAAATTAAATACATTTAAGTAGATTTAGCAATTAATACATGGATCAATAAAAACAAAGAAACAAATAAAAACCTCATTTTATACATAAAAATAAAATAAAAATAAAATCATAAAATTAATAAACTTAAATAATTACGTTATACTATCAGTGCAGTAGATGTATTTCTTACAGTAGTCTAGTTCTGTTGTAATTTAAAGAACACATCCTAAATGAATATAGCCATACATAAGATGCAACTTCTCATATCATTCTCCAAGCCCGGTCAATTGCAACCCGTCACTCGTCACAAACACCTGAGTGTAATGCTTGATGTCGCCCCCTAACGAACACCGGCTTTGTTTGAATTGTGTTTATTTTCTTTTTATTTAATCATTGATTTTGTTATTTTGATTTTGCCATCACGAACGCGCTGACACGTTGGAACATCACGAGGTGATCGTCGACTAAACATTTGTAACATTTATCAAAATGTATCAATACTGTACTTAGTTACGCTCTGTCGGTTAGTCAAAAAACAGTTGAACCGTTCCAACCCGTTGAACGAAATATTAGCCACTAAAGTGGTATAATGTATGTCCCAACGTGTCGCTCGTTCACGGACGCTTGTGACCGCGTGTCTCGACCCAGGAATACACTGAGGAGTTCCGGGACATCGCGAAGGGAAAGTCCAAGGAGAGCCTTCCCACCGGGCCCATCACGCTCCTCAACCAGCGACCAGTCAGCGAAGACGTACGTCCCGAGAGACTCTTTGGGTCTCGCTCGAAACATCTGCTCATAAACATATATTTCTAAAAAAAAATATCTCTTTCCTATTTCCAAATATTTCTTAAGCGGCTTTCAAGCGAGACAACAAAGTTATTTTTAATATAATCTATAAGTTTTCGTGAACAGCGAATTATGTATTGAGAAGATTTTTCTCGAGATTTTGTTTTTAATTGAATCTTTTACGTGATTTTCTGTTCACGTTAATGTTATATTTTAAGTCAAATCGGGGCTAAACACATTTTTATGTGATGTTGTTAATACATGTAAGCGGCAGGTTGATTGTCTCGAGTTAATATATTATTTATCGAATCGTTTAGAAGTGTGGTTAGGCCCAATTGTGGGATTTAAATGAGAATGAAGAGCATATAGTGTTCGATTTAGTATTTTGCTTAGCATACCATAGAGAATGTTTGCATGAAAACTCTTTAGTTTCGAGTAAATGGTGTATGGGTCATTCTCATTTTGATCTTTATATTAAATGTGCTTTATTTTTACCTCAATATATTTCGTTATTTTTATTATTTTTAAATATCGATGTTGCATGATGGATGTCGCTTTTCCGATATGCATATTGGCACGTTTTTAATATTATTAATATTAACCTTATATAAGTCATATTTATTCAGTTTTATAAATTACATAAATCTTATTATTATCTAAGTACGTAAATATAATATTATTTATTTAAATTTATTCCTAAAAGATATACATATACTTATAAAAACTAAAGTTTGGTTTTTACTTTTACATCAGCTATCAGGCTCGAAGGACCAAACATTTCAATACATTAATAATCTATGATACAGGAGCTTCCTCCAATCACGGCCAACAACAAATCGGGTAAAACGACCAATCACACGGAACCGCCGGCGAACAATACAGTCATGCAGAACAATACGAGCGCAAACAACACCATCGATAAGAAAACAATTAGTGCACCCATAGCTGTCACGTGAGTAATTTAAACCGTCATATCATTGTAACTAAACGAATAGTATGAAAATACGATTTTATCGTATAGGCAAACAATTATTATCATGAATATCAAATTAACATAGATTTAAGTAAATATGTATATAGAGTTATCGCTTTATGTAAAATTATTTCATTCTAAGTATTATTATTTTTTTTTTGTTTAATTTTTTTCTATGTTATATTAATAAAATGCTCTTGTAACATTTCACGAATACTAATCTAAATATATTTTATTCGAGTAGGCTTTTACAAATAATGTATAAGATTTAAATAAAATTTTGGTTGGTAGTTTAGATTGTACCGGTAAGAGCCAGCGCCCAACTAATCTCAGTGGATATTCATCTTTGCGTATCGAAATACATATTGTATTTATTTTAAAAATAAGTTTTCTTTCTTTCTAGATTATACGAATTGCTAATAATTATAAAATATAAAAATTTAAACATTTTACCGTATTAGCATAGAGCGTATAGAAATATACACTTGCGGGTCCGCTGCGTGCGCGCAAGCGTTGCGGGAGTGCGCCAGCTCGCGGTATACATTCTGCGACGCGAATTGTCTTGAACTTGCGTTAGTTCCGTGCACACACTGAATATATCATAGAACATTGCAGATAGATATAGTAAAACTAATACTATAACCATTTAAATTCGATTGAACATCATTACATCATCATTTGATTAATCGAATCATCTTAAATAGCTCTTGTGTAAAACATATTTGATATTCAATAAGTACGAACTAAGTAGTATTGTTAAAACACATATCCATTGTAATTCGATTTTCATCCTATCTTACGACGCGTTTCTAACAGAAGTCCTCCCGAATTCAGGAACGGCACCGCTTCCGGTCCGAAGTCGGCCAAGACGTCCCCGGCCAAGGACAGCGTGGGCAAGGACAACCCGTTCGAGGAGGAGGACTGGGACGAGGAGTCCGCCGGCGCGCTCACCGACACGGGCGAGCCCGGCGTGCCCGTGCGGGCGCTCTACGACTACACCGGCGCCGAGAGCGACGAGCTCAGCTTCCGACAGGGTACGTCCCTACAGATGAGACCACGCCGCATCCTCCGCCAGATCACTAATCAATGTTCTTGACTTTCAGGCGATTTATTCGAGAAACTAGAAGATGAGGACGAGCAGGGCTGGTGCAAAGGTCGAAAGGACGGCCGCGTGGGGCTCTACCCCGCTAACTACGTCGAGCCCGTCGGACACTAACCCCGCAGCACTCCGCAACACTCCGCAACGCTTCGGAAGCACTTCGTAACACCGGGCAGCGCTACGAGGCTAGATTATAATTAAATACAACAAGTGCGGAGCGTCAATATGCGGTTTTAGATATTAATTAGTCCAATGTCACTGATTTGTTACTTAAAATTCACGGTAAATTTTAATTATTATTAAATAAAATAGCTTTTTTCATTTGCTTCAATCGAGAAAAAAATTCAATACGTAAAGCAAAGAACGAGTATTTTCAGCCTCACCGACTAGTTTACGAATATCAGTTTCACTGGACTATGATTGTCATATGTTTATTCCAAAGGAACAATAATGCCTAACGCTGTATTTTAAACGAAAAAAATAATAATGTATTCTTTATTTGTGACGGAATGTATATTATGATTATAAATATAAAGTCACTCAGTCATAATTTAAGTACATTGAAATTATAAAGGTTAATATTCGATTGATGTTCTACATACTTAGACATCGTTCGGCACAATCGTTAAGAGTAGACTCCGACGTCGATACGCCATCTCGGATTATGAAATTATAATATGTAATAGCGAATATAAGTATTACGATCGATTGTAACGCGTGCCGATAACGAAAAAATTTATAATTTGCCGACGGTCCTTATGTTAGTATGGACAGCAGAAACATTTTTAATTATATTTATTTTTTACTTATAATTTGAATGAATAAATAAAGTACCTATATCAACTATGTAATAAGGTTTACTTAGAATTGTTTTAGCGTTTTCTCTTTATAGTACAATGTAATTTTTATTTCGAATAAATATTTAAATTCTCGCTGATATGTTCGCAATCTTATTTTTTTGTAATTGTAGAGTGCAACAGAGATGGAATAGTGTGCGAGTGAGATGGCAGCCGATTATAAATATTTTCTTTATTCGCACCGTTAATAACATATTTACTTGTGCGAAAATCATTTGTGTAAACTTTAGAATTTGTACGCTTCAGACTTTCTTTGTGATTGTGGGTTTTATGCGATATGAAGTAGGTACTGAGTTAGTAACGAAGCTGTACTGAAGCTGCGTGTCGGTCGTAAGCTTTAAACACTTATGAAGGACGAACTCCGACATATTTTTTTTGACGCTTTTAACTCCAATTTTTAAAGTGACGCGGCCCAATTTTTGAAAGATTTTAGAACGATTATAAGCGAGATGCGATTCGGAATTAAGTGATGAGTATTTTTGGAGAATATTTGTACAATGTGGAAACCAAAAAGTTGTCTTTGACGTTTGCGGAATTAGGTATAATTTGTGCGAGTCGAGTCACGACCGAGCGACCGACTCTGTCTCGAGGAGGGGGGGTTAGGGGGGTTTACGGTCGGTACTTCTACCTTTTTAAACCTAGCTAAGCCAAAAAATTGAACGCCAATTTATGATGTAGGCAAGCGACCGCTACCTGGCAACAAATTTATATATTTGTGATATATAAAATATAATATAGGTGGTTGTACTGCACTGCAGGCGTTTTCTGTACATACACAGTTATATAATCGTCGTGCATATAGAATATTTATTTCCCATTGTATATAACGTGTAATTATATAATATTGCTGTATTTGTGAGCGCGACGGGTCCGGCGCGTCCGGTCCGGCCTAAGTTACGTCGCGGGTGCTCGCAGCCGGTCGCCGGCCCGTCGCTTAGACTAATATATTACGAAGATGGTTAATTTTTTCTTTTCCTTTTTTACCTCGTTTTAGATATTGTTGTGTTGTAACGTATCGGAGTCAGTAGGCTGTAGGAGGCTGATGTTTTATCCTTTGACTCGTGACCGCTCGTAGTTCACTTCGTCGTAGCGCTATTTGTTTTCTTTGTTATGGTTTCAGAGACCTCTGTGAAATTCTTTGTATTATATTATTATCAGAGAGAGGGTGGTTCCGGACCACATATGTTAATATATTATTAATATTGGTAAAATTAAATTGTTACATATGATTTTTGTGTTTTATTATTTATTTCCCATCATTTTAGTCTAGAAAAAAATATTTGTACCTTTTAAAATGTCTAAAGTTTTAACTAATAATAAGATAAGTAGTTAAGGGTTTTAACTACTAAAAGGTTAAGGTTACTAAACTATAGAACACATATTTAATTCTTATTAAATATAAGAAAGCTATGAAATAATTAGCTGGTTTTTATCCGTTATTCGAGTTCGGCGCGGTGTGTCAAGAACTAGACACGACTGATACAAGTGTAAGACTGAATCAGGTTCTAATATATAATATTAGATGTAATACGAATTATTATTAAATAATACTACATCTGTTATTTTTTACAATAATAATCTACATTTTTAATCTGGCAACAAGAACATTGACAGATAGTCTTCATGGCGGGACATTGATTCTCTTGTAATTCTTTTTACGAGCATTCAGCACTGCTTGGTAAAATATGAGAATATTTTGTGATTGCGAATGATATAAGGAATCATTCATACATTTCATCGAAATCTCGTTTTATTTCTGAGTTGAGATCAAGTTCTTTCACAAGTAACAGTGTACGCGTTTGAGTGCACACATAGACTATCTAATCCTCATGACGGTTCTACTCGATCCAATAAGATCACGAGTTGGAGTACGTATTACGTATTTACGTACTATTCGAGGGCGGCGGTGTTTCACTAGCAACTGGCTCCTACTGATAATTTATTGACAGAAAACTCGAAAAAAAATGTTGTGATATAGGTTCCTCATAAGCTAACTACAATTTAGTTCCGTTTTTTTTCACGCACTGAAAGCCCTTAGAATGATAAATTCATGAAGTATAATATTGCTAATATTTTTGTACATTGTGTAAAATAATCTTTATTTTTTTAATCAATTTATCGAAATACAAATTGTATAAAGTAATGTACTATAGGTGCATTGAAAAAAACTACAAAGGTTTGACATCATCATCATCATGTCTATTATTAAATTATACTGAGGTCTGATATTCGTATTACAATTAACAAATTCAATAAAGCAAATATGAAAAATAAAATAATTAATAGCGTGCCCAGAAAATATTTTTTCAGCTTTTGCTTAATACTTTTGCGCGTTGCCGTACCGACATATCGGAGGCAATTGATTAATAAGACGAGGAATAATTGTTGTACTAGTTGTTCTTTCACTATAAATATTTTTTTGCTGGCTCAGTGCGCAATCGGTTAGTATTCACCTCACCTGTACATAATATAGAATGTTTTATTTTTCGACGTAAACTCTCGTTAAATAATTATTCTTTTCCCTAATTCATTTTTATCGTATTTTTGTTTATCTACTTTACTATTTAAAAAAAATGGGTGGACATTCATATAGAACAAAATATATACACATATTATATATAAAAAAATATATATAAGTGTCGAACAGACATCCTCTTTCGAAGTGAGTTAAAAAATATAAAAAAGTTTAAATAAAATAATGCTATATATTCTATATATTCTACAACTAAATTCGTTGATTTTAAAATACTTTATCTAGTATAAAGTAAAACAGCTTATTACCTATTTCTTTGGACCAAAATAATTAGTTTGGCACCCGCTATTTCTATTCTTGATCAAAAGCTAGTGTACCACAAACACCAGACAGTAAAAAAATGTCTTAAAAATTTGCTGATATTCAATAAATAAAGAAGTACTTTTTTAATAAAAATAGTAATATGAAAACACATATACATTTAAAAATCTCTTTATTTCGATTGTACGCAGTGCACAGTTACATATATTTAGCCCGACGTGATGCATTTACAGAAATAAAGCTGTACATAGAAATTGCAAATTATCCGAGAGAATAGCACGTCGTCGGGCTTTGTACGGAGGTCAGATTGTCTAAGCAAAGCTACACTACAACTATTATAATTTTATCGAAGCAGGAGCTCTTACCCAAAGTATAAGCCTTGTTTCACGAATTCATTATTCTAAATACTTTCTTAACATTGATATGGTCGTTAAAAGATAAACTTCTATACAAAGATAATATGTATTAGGAAATATTTGAAAAAAATATCGATGAATAACTCTTTGACTCAATAAAATATACGATGAAGCCGCATCGAGTAAAACAAGACTTATAAGTATGTCGGGTCAACGCGTCACTTTCGTACGAATGTCCGGAGCAACTCGTGTGCGTGCAGTCTGTGGATTTGGCACCGATTGTTATTATCTCTGAGCGCGAAAAAATAAATCAATTAAATAAGGGCCATTATACATAAACTATATAAACAGACATTTATAGGTATAAGTAGCACAGGGTTTTATTAAGATACTCAAAAATATTACTCTTATCAGATGTCACTGGATTATTTCTTGTGAGCTACAATTTGACAACTATTTGATTAAATAATATTTTTGTTTATTTTTTATTTTTATATTACGTTATGGATAATAAAAGCCTAAGATATGACATCTGATAGGAATAATTGAAATTACCATTAAATGCAAACAATCATGCGCGCGCGCATCGTTATAACATCATACATACATAACCCACGCGCGCCGTCGTGACGAGATTAAATGCCGATAAAGAATTTAAAAATAAAAAAAATCAAGTTGCTAAATAAATCGATGAACACAATTATTTTGACCATTTCCATAGCGAGACGTCACGGCGGGCAACACTGATATGTCAACACAAAATACATGTAATATTTACAAAATAACGTACACAACGATCAATGAGTAACAATAAGTCGGGCTCATTTGAGATTCCCATTAAACAATATTCCCTACGAACGAACATCGAACGGGCTACAACAGCGAACTACACACCATTACGAACGTACCTTGTGATGATATAGAGTTATAGACAATTTACAACACACATATAACGTAATAATTGTATAAAAATAATAATGAACATTTAAAAGGAATTATTCATAATAATGGAACAGAAGTCTTTACACAACAATAATTAATATAAAATATTTACAAATAACCAACGTAACGATATATTTATTTTATATATGTATATATATGTATTGTTAGCTAAATTAAACTACGGTATAAATACTTGCATTGACGGTCGCGGTCGGTCAACGCTCCTTCAGTCGCTAACAGCCAGCAATTACAATCTCGTTCAAATCGAAAGCGACTTAATACTTTATTATGACGGTAATGAAACACTTATCGATGCGTTCCATTAGTTTCATCCAACAACGCCACATGCAGATCAGCGGGTGTTCTTAAACGCAGCCATAACGTAACTAACGTCTCTCTAAATAATCTGACAGGACGAGAGATACGGAACGGAACAGTACAGTGTAACACTGACAACTTCCTATCTCCGGGATGATACTTAAAAAAGAATTACCCAATAAATTGTATAATACTCTAAACTCAAACCCCGGCCCACCGAAGCACTGAATTATTACACCAATGTATTACTTGTAACACTAATAAGACAGTAGTCACTTTCAAAATGAATACTATTGTGATTGCTAGTGTTTGACGATAAAATCTTGCTGCTTTTACCATCGATGATGTTGAATACTTCAAAACGATGATAATTTAAGATTTCGATAATACTTCGGGTAACACTCGCGTGTCAAGTTGTCATATATCGTGTATCAAAACTTGCTTGTCTTTACGGTCATAATTTATCCGACAATAAACTGTTTTGGTAAAATGTGTAAGAAATGTAACAGACATACATTCAAACAACTTATTATTTACATTATTAAAGTGCGATAAAAGTAAAAAACTAAATCGTTTACCAGAGTGAGGCTCGTGATTGCAAAATATTTTTTTAAATAAATTTAGTTATTCAGACGAAAATGAGTATTTATAAGATATTAATATGTAGATAAGATATTAATTTGTAGTTGCAAATTAATATTTGTATTGTCTATTTTACTAGAATTCCTTTTTACTATATTTTTACAAACTAAACAACTACAAGTTAAACAAGTTGATTTATAAAGTTTTTCTCTTACCACACTTTAACAACATTTAAATAAAGTTGTTTCAAATTTTAATTCCCAACTATCATTATCTGTAAGGTTAAAGATTTCGACTATCGACTATTTCTATCTTAATTTTTAAAGTATTTTTCCGGACTGATGTGAGTCGGAAAATCCTATATGAAACCAAAATGTAAATATTTCAATTAGAAAATCATGTCTTAATTGTTTATGAGCTACGATACGCGGGACGGACGTACGGAACGCACTTGTAAATATTACAGAAAGCGAGTTTAGTAGTTTTTTTTTTCTTAAATGACATATTATTTTATTTAATTCATTAATATTTAAATAATACCGACTTTGATATGTCACAATAAAACCTTTTTCATTCATGTTTTAAATAAAATACGCATTCTTTTGACATTGTGTTAAATGAAATCAAATTTCTCCCTCGATTGACAGCTTTATAAACATACAGATAAGAAAATAAATACAAATTAACGAAACGTTGAAAGTATTTGTGACCGAACAATATGTGTAATCTTCAGTAGTAATATCTTTAGTTTAAATCATTAAAATTTCTTTAATTTCACTAAATATTTTTTTATAGTCCAGTGGAGTCTTGCACACGATATCGTATCGTGCTCGTTGTGCACGTCTACAAGGAAGTGACTACTGCAGACACGCTTGCAGCTTCTCGATCCACTCTTGCGCAGCGTTCGCGTCACTCGCGCAGAAATTGTACGTTCTTCTGCTCGTTCTTAACTGAAACGAATAATTTATATGAAAAAAAAAACTGCATCAGTATTATTATGTACTTTTAAACTTGTGTATTTTTTCTCATGTGAAAAAAAAACATAGTGGATATATGGTACCAGGTGGTACCTGGTAGTAGTGGTGACACTTACGTCGAAGAAGGATCTGTCGTCGCACTTCTTGGGCGGTCCGGGCGCGGGCGGCGCCTGCATCACGGTCAGCACTTCTGCCAGGTCTGTGAGCGGTAAGCGGGTTCAAATTTTAAGTAGTTCATACAAATTACTTGGTAGCAGGGTTTGGTGCAAGTCCGTCTGGGTAGGTACCATTAACTTTTCACATACTCCACTACAATTAGTATTGTTACGTTCTCGTTTGGAGGGTGGAGGGTGAATAGGCCAATTTAACTACAGACACATGTGACGTAACATCTTAGTTCCAAAGGTTGCAGATATAAGGGATTAATAATATTTCTTATACTGCCACTTCTCATCAGGTGGTCCATTTGCCAGACTCGCTAACTGTTACAAATAGCCGTGCTAAATGTTTAATTTAACAGATACTGAGAATGATTTAAACTTAATTGTTGACTTTCAAAAATGCGTACTTTATTTATTTATAAAAAAAATCGTTACCCACCAATGAATCCTTTGCAATGCGAGTCTTCCATCGCGTCATAATATCGCAGTTGATGTTTTATGGAGTCGAGCACGAACCATCTGAAACACATTTTACGAGTTACAGTGTTCTTTTAACATTCGTACAGAGGCTGCGAACGGGTCCCCCGCCCACCTCTGCTTCCAGCCCTTGAGCAGCGCGCCGCGCTTGTAGAGATGCCCCTCGTGCGTGCGGTTCTCGGCCACGTTGGAGGAGAACTGGTCGTAGTACTGCTGCGAGACGGCGGCGGGCGGGCGCTCGGCGTGGCGGTCGGGCGGCGGCGGCGGGCCCAGGCGCGGCGGGCAGGGCGCGGCCAGCGCGTCGGCGCAGCGCTCGTGGCACAGCGCGCCGCAGTCGGCGCAGCGCGCGCCGCAGCCCAGCGGGCCCCACAGCAGGTCGGCGCAGTGCTCGCAGCGCGCGGGCGCGGCGGCCGGCGCGGGCGCCCAGCGGTGCGCGGCGGGCGGCGGCGCGGCGGCCAGGCGCGCGCGCGCCAGCACGTCCAGCGTGCCGCGCCGGTGCGCCGCGCGCGTGGCGCCGCGCACCAGCCCGCTGCACATGGACGCGTTGCGCTGCGGGGCCCCGGACACGTTAGCGCGCTCGCAGCCAGGTGGCTTTGCGTTGTGGCGATGGGTGGCCCACCTGCAGCTCCAAGGTGTTGGGTAGCTCCAGCTGGTCCCACCGCACGCGCCACTTTTGCGGCAGATGTCCCAGCTCCAGCTCCAGCTGCCTCAGTCGTTCCAGCAGACCGGTGAACGCGTCCGGCATGCACCGCGATATACTATCGTATCTGTTTACCAAATTAATTAATTATGTATGTATGTTAGCGCCTGCCATAAAAAGCATAGCAACTCATCACCCACTTTTTTTATAATTATGTGACCATATGATATCGCGCTACATAATACTCATAAAGTACTTAAGTTACATCTTTTTTTTTCTCTCTGTGTGTATTTTCAATCAGACCCAAGGCTTTGAGCAAATTTGTTCTGTGATGCTGTTAATCTAATGTTACTCGTTCATTTAAGCTATGTCATTGTTCAGACGCTTTTAAATTCCCAATCGATACGCACGTCAAAAATAAAGAGCTGTTAATTTTATATGTATGAAGTTTTCTTTGTACTCAATTCATAAAATACAATGTATTTACTTGAATTGTATATTTTCACTATGGCACTTTGATCAGTTTTTTTAATCATAATAATCTTCTAATATTAATCAATCAAACCCACTTCTCAATAACTCGTATAGTAGTTGAAATTCACCAGCAAAAGCACTCCCAGGAGGTGGTTTAAGCTACTTACGGTGACAGACTGTCAACGTCTACGAAATACTGTTTGTTACCCTGCAGTTTACTCACTGCGAAGACTTCACATAAATAGTAGTCTTATAAAATATACGAGTAATGTAAACGTAAGTGCGCCGTACCCGGCCACGACGAGCCGCCGCTGGGCGGGCGCGGGCCGGTCGTCGGGCCACAGGTCGGGCTCGTAGGGCGCCCCGTGCGACAGCTCCTCGCTCACGTAGTACTCCCACACCTCCAGGCTGCTCACTGCACTCACGGGCCGCAACACCTGCGGCGGGCGGGAGTGTTAGCGGACAACCCGCACCGATAATCAACGGTAAGTCTGCCCATGCGTTAAGTTCATTATTACTCTACATTACGTGCACGTTCACTGCCTTGTTTAAAGGATGATTATAAATTTTAAACGAGCAAAAAGTGGTCATACAGTGTTATAAAAACCAACCAGTAGCATTACCCTTTTCTTGTACTGTGAATGCGCTGCAAACACACACAACACAGTTCTCAAACTAAGATAGGCTGTGCCTTCAATTACAGTAGCTCACTCACTGTCCATACTTCATACCGAAGACAAAATACGACATAGTTTTTGAACATGTCAGGTTGCTCTCGTGACCGGTTATCGGACTTAACCACCGACGGAATCATTTTCTATTCATAGATAATAATCCTAAATATGCGAGTAATGCCAAAATTTATTAAACCACAAAACACATACGCCATACGATCTGGATTATTTGAAGAACATTAACAATAAAGTATTAAAGTATCTGTGTCTCAGAGCAAATTCTATTTTCAATACATTTTGGCATATCTCGGCCCAAGTCGAAAATGAGATTACTTTTTAATTATACACATGCAGCATCAATTTACTCGGAAAATATACACAGACTTAGCATACGGGGTCTATCGGAAAGCCTACGATTTGTAATAGCTATTTATAAGTTAATCAATTGCGAGCCAATATTTATGTTCTTTTTTCAAATATTTTTTTTTCCAGGTAGGGTAGGTCACTAAACATTTTTTCAGGTATGTAAGGAAGCGTCGCTTTTAAATTATAGCGATTACGATCGAATGAATAATAAAATTAATTATGTTCATCGCATGGCATGTCGGTTTCAAAACCTCTTTACATGAGTTATGCAATAATTACCAAGTTATACGCACTGGGTCATAGTAGAGCGTCGACCGCTGGTGCAAACGCAGCAATAATACAAACAAAATTAATATTTCACAACAAGCTCGCAGAGACAATGACGAAATCGTCCAACGTCCGTGACATTTTACACTGTAGTTAATACACATAGTATAACTACAGTTTGAAGTAAATCTAAGGTTAATTGTATAATTCAATTTATAAAAGCAGCATTGAAATGTATGAACATACGCAACGATAAATCTAACGGACATGACACGTATTCATATATATATTTTTTAATGTAAAGATTTGGTGCAATATATGAGTGACGAGTGCATACCGGGTTGTCGAGGTCGGGCGTGTAGAGCAGGTTGTAGAAGAGCGGCGAGCGCTGGTGCAGGCGCTCCACGTACTCGAACAGGCCCAGCGCGGCGCGCGCGTCCTCGCCCTCCGCGCCCGCCGCGCCCGCGCCGCCCGTCTCCACGCCCTGCGGACACACGCGGTGAGTCCCGGAACCAGCGCACTGCCCCCCCCCCTCGGCCCGCGCAGTACCAGGCGCGACGCGTCCACGCGGCGCTCGTCGGGCGCCAGGCCCAGCTCCGCGCGCTGCGCCTCGCTGTCCAGCAGGAACGTGCGGAAGCGGCACGACACGCAGTGGTACGCGACGAAGCGGAGGTAGTAGTCGTTGAACTCGAACGCCAGCGGGAACTGCTTCTGGAGCTGGAACGTGACGGACGGCATTAAGTATGTACATAGACGGAGGTACCAGACGGCGGTGCAACTCCCCCCTGCCCGGTAAATGTAATATGTATGTATAACAGTAACAGTATTTAAGTATTGTTAGCGTGAGTCAGTTTTGATTATGACTGGCTTCAATAAAGCTGCAATCACGCTGCAGGAGCGTGCATCGGTACCTGATGTACGGCATCGAGGAACATGAGGAACGTTGGCGTGAACCCCTGCTGCGGTGTGGCGGCGAGGTTGGAGCGTTGCTGAAACTTGTGGCCGAGGGCGAGCCACTCCTTTTCCACAAGAATACGAAAACCTTCGAGTGTCCGGTAGTATGGGTCGAGACAAATTTGCGCCAATGATGATATCTAAAATGAAATATTCAAAAAAAATTACTTGCAAGTCACAAAAATTAGATACTACTCGAATTATGTATTAATTCGAATTATGTATTAATTATATACTAATTCGAGTAGTGTCAATGGAAAAGCATTGCATCACCTGCGCAGTGACATCCCAGCCGTCCTCCAACGACAGCAGCACGGACGAGCCCTGCACATCCAGCAGGTCCACGACCGCGCCGGACAGTTGAAACAATTGCCGCAGCTGCCACAGCCAGCCCGACTCCTCCACTAACCTGGCGGTAAAGGCGAGGGTACAGTCGGCGCACGCACGGGACGGGCGGGGGGACGGCGGGCGAGGCGGGACCGACCTGAGGAAGCCGGGCTCGTCGGCGGCGGCGGCGGGCGCGGCGGGCGCGGAGGGCGCGGCGGCGCGCAGCAGCTTCTTGAAGGCGTGCTTGGTGGCGCGCGCGTCGGGGTAGTCGAGCGGCACGGGCTCCACGCCCGCCTGCGCGCCGCCCGCGCCCTTCTCCGCCAGCACGTACAGCGCCGCGCGCCGCGCGCAGCCCTCGCCCGACACTGACGTTAGATCAGATCGTTAGTCAGATCGTTATTGTGTATTAGAGTATTCGGACGGCACGCTTGAAAATTATTTCATTTAATAAAGAAAAAATGTTAACCTAGCCTTTTACGTGGTAGTCAAAGTGGCTGATGGCTACACACTGTTAATAAGTAATGGTGACTAATAAGTTCACGTGTGAAATATTGATATATATCGAGTATAAAGGGGATACCGTTGTCGAGGTCCACTGCGGAGAGTCTCGCGCGCGGCGTGTAGAGCTCGAGGTGCGAGGCCTGGCGCCGGTCCTTGAGCGAGCCCCAGCGCCCAAAGTGTCGTGTCGCCCCCGCTACGCCGGCACTCTTGCCGCCGCTGCCGCGTCCCAGCACCCTATCGACGTCCGCAAAGAATAAATGAGTTAAATACATTACACCAACTTTTTTTTAATGAAGAATATAAAAAAGAAATAAATAATAATAACTAAAATGAAGCTATAATTTTACTAAGAACAGACAACATTACATACTTGCTAATCAAGAAGCAACTTAGTATTAGATTAATGCATTTTATATATTTTTCTACAAACAAATAATTATTGTTTAGATATTAGCAATGTTGTGCTTTCATAATATTTTTATTGTAATTAAATTAATTAAGAAATTTGTCGCAGTAGAACTGACCCAAGAGTACCAGCGGCCTTGCTGAGCAGCGGCGTGTGGTTGTGCTGTTGCTCCTCACAGCACAGCAGCAGCGAGTCCAGGCTCAGACTGGAGTCGTCCAGTTCGCCGCGAGACGCTGGCGTCAAGGATACTAACGTTGCCAGGTATCTTTCCTGGAGTACACATTGCATTAGTATAGACTTGTAGTACGACATAGATAATTATAATACTCTATATAATACGTTACTTTGCTGCTCTGAAGTTAGCAGCAATTGACTGCTCATATCTTTTTTTTTATAGAACAGGAAGGTCACCATCAGGTGGCCCATATGCTCATATGGGCCACCTGATGGTGAGTGGTCACCAACGCCCTTAAACATTGGCATTGTAAAAAATGTTAACCATCGCTTACATCGCCAATGCGCCACCAACCTTGGGACCTAAGATTTTATGTCCCTTGTGCCTGTATAACACTGGCTCACTCATTCTTCAAACCGGAACACAACAATACCAAGTACAGCTGTTTTGCGGTAGAATATCTGATGAGTGGGTGGTACCTACCCAGACGAGCTTGCACAAAGCTCTACCACCAGTAAAAGCAATATTACGATCAATAAAAGAGCATCACGCCTGCGCGACGCGGACGCCGTCTCAGTCGCGGACTGTTGTATTGAGTTTGTGGTGCTGACTTGCGTCCCGCTTGCTCAATACAAGTGTCAAAAGTGTATTAATTATTACTAATTGAAATTAATTATTTCCGTTGCCTTATTGTTACATTAGTTTATATTCGAAGTAGTCTCGGCTATTGTTTCTATGGCATAAAACTTGTATTATGTAGTCAAATGTTCGAGGAAATGGTGCCATGAACTAAATGTCGGCTACACGCTTACTTGTTCTATACTAGAGGTAGTTTCAGTTCCACTCTGCGTCGTTCCAGGATTTTGATGACTGGAAGACTTCAGCATCCCCATCACGCCCTTATGATGAGATGCAGCTGATCTAGATCGCACACATACATGGATTAGTTTTAATGTGAATGGATTTTAACATTTTCACAATTTGAATTATTATATTCTTTTTAGGATTTATTGGATAGTACTTGTTTCGCCTGATGGAACCGCAAACATGACGATGAATAAAACATGAGATGGTGTGTGCTGTACGAATCAATCGTAACGCAGTGACATGCAGAGTGAATGTAGTAAAGTAGTGTCGTCGGCGGCCGTACCTCGCCAGCAGCGCCTTGGTGCGCGGGTGGCGCCACGTGAGCACGGGCACGCGGCCCTGGCGGTAGCAGCGCGACGCGCGCCGCAGGGACTCGTCCGACACGCTCTCCGGCACCGCCACCACCGCCGGGTAGCTGCCGCAGGACACGGACTTATTTCTTAATCGTTCGATAATAACTTTTATTTCAAACTTAGAGGGATGGAATCTATTATTTCACTTTAAACAGGACCGAGAGATAGATATAGTAATAAAAAAAGATTAAAATGCATTATTCACAATCGGCGAGGTTCAAAGAATTCAGCTAGAAAGACTCAAATATCATATACCCTGACTTGTGTATTTTAGAAATATTATTTTTGAAAGTTAAAGTGATCACAACGAGCTCGTGTAAGGCTCGGTGCATGCGCTCACCTCCTGCAGAGCGTGTAGAGCGCGTTGGCGTGCGACAGGCGGAAGGGCGGCGCGGCCAGCCCCAGGCGCGCCCAGTCGCGCGCGTACACGCGCTCGCGCACGCGCTCCAGCGAGCGCGCGTGGGCGCACTCCGCGCCCTCCGCCGCGCCGCCGCCCAGCTCCAGCTCCTCCACTGCGCACACCACACGGACCGCTCACTTATGACTGCTACCGACACTCGTACTACATGATAGTATTCATTATTCGGTGCTCACGTGACAACGTATCGGCCGACAGCGAGGACATCAGGGGAGGCGAGGTGAGTGAGCGCGCATCGGAGGACGGAAGGACGTACTTCTGTCTCTTCGAGGGTTTCGGCTTTAGGCCTGCACGTCGAGCCGTCTTCAGCAGGGTCTTTTTGGCGAAACCTCTATGAAACGAAAACGAAAAACGCAAACTTTAAACTGCTTTAAGTATTGATATGATTGAAATACAATTTTCTTCGAAAATAGCGAACACCCGTGGGATGATAGCGCGGATGAGAGAACGTGTGGGGGTCGAGGTACTCACTTGAGCGTATGGTGCTTGGGCTGCGCGAGATCCGCCGGCGGTGGAGCTCGCGGGGCCAGCGCGAAGTGCATTAGCGGGTGTGACGGGTGGCGCAGACGAGCTACAGCCTTGCGGAACGCCTCTGCCTGCTCGCTGCTCACCTCCTCGTCGAGCGCTACCTAATATCGAAGATGATGCCAATTTGATGAGATGAGATTTATTATATTGTATTGTATCGCGGTACTAATTTTACAAAATATAACCAATTCTTGATTTTGTCTACGCTGAGCGACTCATACGGTGGGTGCAACTTAAACGATTGTTTTTACGCATGTTATGTCCAAAAACTCACCTTTATAAGCTGGAAAGTGGCGGCACGGAGCTGCAGTCCGTCGTGTAACGTATGTTCCAGCTGCGCATGCGCTGCGCGGACACCCTTCTCCCGCGTTAGCGCACTCAGGGGGAAGGAACGCACCACCGTCGCCTCGCATGCTGAGAGCAAAATCAATTTGGGTCAAAAGCAAGAACACCTAACTCGAGCTCCCGCGGGGCGGGCCACTCACCGTAGGGGTCGAGCGGCACGCCCTTGAACAGCAGGCGGTAGTTGGTGAGGAACAGCGCGCCCTCGGCGGGCAGCAGCTGCGGCAGCGCGCAGCCGCGCCCGTCCGCCAGCAGCAGCGCGCGCAGCGCCGCGCCCGCGCCCGCCTCGCCCGCCATGAGCGCGGGCCACGCGATGCGGGGCTGGGGGGGGGAGCATCAGCGAGTGAACGTTTACCCCAGTGCCGTACACTTTGGTTTTATGTGACGTATACATTTATTTTTATATGCAAAGGACATAAATCCCAAATAAAGTAAACAAGCTTACAATAAATAAATAGTGAGATTTACCTTCTGTACAGGCGGCAGTCGTCGACTCTCCCGCGCGACGGCGTCGAGCGCCTCCAGGTGCATGTGCACGACGCCCGGCACCATCTGGTGCAGACAGCGCACGTGCTCCGCCGTCACGCCGCCCTCCGTGCACACCTGCGCACGCGCGTTACTTTAACATTTAATCTATCGAATATCAAATTTTGATATTTGGTCCAAGTACAAAATTAAAACCAAGTCTATTCGGGCATTTTACAATTTGGAATACCTTGTCAACAAATCTGGAGACCATCTTTATCACATTGTTGCCGGCTTCACCCGGATCCGCCTCTTCGAAACCTGATTCCGCATCTGCACTATCTGACTCCGCGACACTAAAATATCATACTAAAATTATTCCTATTATATATATTGTGTAATAATAGATACTGTAAAACAACGCGAAATTACTGTTACTTATCGGTAATGCAAACATCTATACAAACTATTATTACTTTTTTTTATTATTTTAGGAACGCAAAAAACTTAATAGGTTATATGATGGTAAGCCACCTGACAGTAACATTATCAGAAATCCAACAACAGGGATTATTTGTTTACGACACGCGCTAGGTGCTGAGCGAGACCTGTTGGTGATGCTGTTGCTGGCGCGGTCGGCGTCGTCCCCGCGCACGTCGGCCCGCCGCCCGGCGCCCTCCAGCGGCAGCAGCAGGTACACCATGCGGTTGGCGTAGTGGATGGCCTGGCTGTACAGCGTCGACTCCTCGCTCGCTATCAGCTCGCGTTGCTTCTCTGTACATCAGTAGAAACATACTTACATAATTACATATAGTCATACTCATCTCCTACTATCGGATATCGTCTACATAATAAGCTGTCCCTTTCTTAACAGACAAACTGAATCTTTAATTCTATAAGCTATTCTCGGCAAATAATATCTAGAATGAAAGCACTATGAACAAATAATTTAAATGTTACCCGGCGGTAAACTGGGCCACAGCCGCATCTGTTCCGCTGCGATTTCCAACGCACTCGGTTCTTGAGCTTTCAGTAACGATATATACTCGTCGTCTTCCCTAAAACAAGGCACAAACTATACACCAACTAATTTAAGAAAAGGTTTAGTTACAATTGAAAATTGTATAACCGCCTAATCTTATAAATACGTATGATATAAGACCTGGGACTGGGCATGCGGTGGTGGTGCGTGGGACTGGGCAGATACAGCGCCTTGATGTCGCGCTGCACCTCCTGATAGAAGGCCGCCTCCCAGAACTGCTGACTCGTCCACACCTGGTGCTCCTGTTCATAGAATTACCATATTAAGATTCTACAACAATGATACCAATAGCGTTAAAGTTGAACATGTCGTATGGCACCCGTGCTCGCCACGCACCTGTATACACATGTAGGCGTACTGGATGACGCCGGTGCACAGCTTGCGGCAGTAGGCGGTGGCGAGCGGCAGCACGGCCGCGGCGATGGAGTGCTCGTCCAGCGCGCTCGCCGACTGCAGCGCGCAGTTCATGAGCCTGCGGGGGGTGGATCGGAATAAACGAAGAGTAATGATACAAAAAACTCCTTGACTCGAGGGCCCCGACATGTCTCTAATCTTAACACATGTGTTATGCTTAACTAGAAGGGAAATCACATTTCCCCAACAATATATATTGTTGGCTTACGCAGCGATTTAAGCGAATAAATAAATATAGGAATGATAAATAATGTTGATGACAATGGTGATATCGAATAATTCAATTATTTCAATATTCAAGGTGTGAATACCACCAGAAACATAAGGATTGGCGCATTTTTATATAACAATCATTTTATGTTATAACGTACTATTGTTAATTAGAAACAATGAAAATGTTTCATAGTAAAAAATATATTATTTTAGGATGAGTTTTCAAGGTCGTTTCAGAATTCAAAGTATTTTATACATGGTGTATATAAAGCGATGCTATAAGCATATGTGTATTACTATTATTTCAATTAATTATAAGCGGAAATAGGATCGAGTGATACAAGGTCGAATCCATCACAAACAATAGAGATATAGACACGCAAGATACATACGAGGTGGACATTTCAATTACTAATTTATTATACGGAGAAAACAAATAAAATTGTCTCGACATAATAAACTAAACTCAAGTAAACACTATAAACGATTTTGAATTTATATACAATTTTAAATATCTCTACCATAAAGAATCAACATTGAAATAAGTATTACATGCGATGCGATAAAATCGGATATTAGTTAATTTTTTTAATGAAATAGCTAGACGTTCGAGCAAAGGAACGCCGCCCATAGACATTGGAGTTATAAAGAATATCAAACATTCCTTACATCGCCAATGCGCCACCAACCTTAGGAACTAAGATGACATGTCCCTTGCGCCTGTAGTCATAGTGGCTCACTCACCCTTCAAATCGACACATCGTACCGAGTATTGTCGTTCGAGGGTAGAATGTCTGATGAGTTGGTGGTACCTATCCAGACCGGCTCGCATAAAGCCCAAACACCAAGTAAATTCTTATGAAGCATGAAAAATCCCAACGGTATTCACCTTAGCATATTTTATCTTAAAATATTTATATCATTGAATTCGTTATAATCCATTCATATATAGATTATCTTCTGTGTTATTCTCGGTAGTTAAAGTAAAGTTACTTCGATGTCATTTGTCTAAAATAATTCGAAAAAATCGTTATTTTTCTAAAGCGAAGAAAACTGAAGGATTCATAATATTTATATTACGTACAAAATATATACATCTAAAGCGAAATGACAATTAAATATTGTCCACTTAACAATATCATATCCGTAAATCTTTACACGAACAGGCGATAGGATCAATGGGTAATTAAATACACGTAACTGTACACAATTGCATGGTATTAATATAGCGTGCGTGCGAAACTATAGTCATTACTGTTTTCACTTTGTACGTCGATATGTTGAAATTAATAACATTGATTTTAGCGTGTTACGCGGTTCAGAGCAGCGCAACCAATATGTTGGTGAGATATTTTATGATTTAAAACTCAGGACTTGAAGCGTCAATAGAGTTAATGATGAAAAAGTCGAAGGTTCGATCCCGTGGGCTATTGTCGTCCCCACTACTAACACAAGCTGTACGCTTAATTGGGGAGGGGTAAATAGGCATATTATTAAGTTAAAAAAAAACGGGCATTATTATTATTTTTTATCTTACTATTTATCTTTAAATTTAAAACTCAACAATTTGACTGTGTGTAGCGATCGGTATCGATATATAATAGAATACTTTTCAAATGTTTCGATATTTAGTTTTTTTTTATATAGAATTGGAAGGCGGACGAGCATATGGGCCACCTAATGGTAAGTGGTCACCAAAAGTCCTTAGACATTGGCACTGTAAGAAATGTTACCCATCGCTTACATCGCCAATGCGCCACCAACCTTGGGACCTAAGATGTTATGTCCCTTGTGCCTGTAATTACACTGGCTCACTCACCCTTCAAACCGGAACACAACAATATCAAGTACTGCTATTTTGCGGTGAAATATCTGATGAGTAGGTGGTACCTACCCAGACGAGCTTGCACAAAGCTCTACCACCAGTTTTTTGATATTTACTTTTTTAATATCCAAAATTATTATTTTTACTCAAACAAAAAAAATGAACTAAGACTATCAAAATCCATATCAATAGCCTCCACTATTAAATTGAATATATATTTTAAATATGTTAAGTTACAGATAATACAGTTGGTAACATCTATGTTGTATATTTCTACGGTTACAACCGTTCTATTTTCAATAGTATAAATAAAGTTCTAAATAATAATAAATATAAATTCTATCCCACTAGGGTCCAGGGATATGGTCACTGATAAGTATAAGCAAATGTCCTATGGATTTGAATAATGAAGTGCTGAAGGTGGACATGGACAAACACAAGCTGAACCGCACGCACGACGGCATCTCCGCCGACGTCATAACTACCGATACCATCGATAGTAAATATGCGGTTTGTTTATATTTAACTAAAACTATTTTGTTTTGCATAATTTTATTAGTATTCTGGGGGTTTTTTTTTGTTTTTTTTTTTCAACAAAATTATATTTATATTGATCATGAAAAAAAATCAATAATTGAGTCAACATCGCAATGATTAACATTCAACACAACCAAATATTTTTTTAAGCTAGCAACACTCAATATATAACTACATAAATTGGGATTTTCAAAACTATCTTTCGAGTGTATACTCCTTATTTCAGGCTTTAGTTGAAATTTGTAAGTACGTGGATGGAGGATGCAAGCCATATCAAATACTTTCCGAAAACGACGTCGTGAGCAT
Source organism: Nymphalis urticae (assembly GCA_905147175.2). Taxonomy (NCBI): domain Eukaryota; kingdom Metazoa; phylum Arthropoda; class Insecta; order Lepidoptera; family Nymphalidae; genus Nymphalis; species Nymphalis urticae. The sequence continues at coordinate 1,609,146 of LR990004.1, read as the reverse complement.
GTTGAATAAATACGCCGCGGAAAATGTGCTCAACGCGCTCACGCTGGCCAACATCGACCCGCCTGAATTCCCGGTCGCAAAGGTAAAGATTTTCGTTTCCAAATGGAGTTTATTATTTATCTATTATAAAGAGGCTTAGTTTGCCGCGTTTCGCTTCGTTTGTTTGTTTATTATTTTGCGTAAGAACTACTAGATATGAAATTTTAACGATATGATAGCTGTGGCCTGGTGCCAAAAGGGCAAATGTCAAAAATATTTACCAAAACGTCAAACACTTTACTATCGGTCATCAAAATAGTAACAATGAAAAAGATGTTGGTTGTTTTTGTAAATAATATGGAATACTAAGATTCATGTTAGTTATTGTTTTAAGTAATCTAAAAAAAGTAATGTAATCAAAAAACTTATATTTTTCAAATTATATTGTAATTCTTTTTGTCTGATCTAATCCATTGATAATTGTTTATTTCGATCGAATAATATCAATTTAAATTAGGGATTAGCAATAGAGAGTGTAACACCAAAGTATCAATGATTACGGTTAGGACACAAGTGTGTGGTTTACGTGTTCGGAGTGTACAGGAGGAGTGTAAGTAAAGTGCGTTTGCAATTTTCAGGGGGAATACCACGTCGACGACTACGTGATGGACTACTGCAAGCTGCCCCGCGAGGCCGTCTATGGCAAGTTCGACACCCTGTCCTTCCTACTGCTCAACGGCGAGAAGGTCGGCTGCATCAAGTGCGTGCTAGAATTCAACAAGTTCGAGGACGACGAGAACTACTGCGACGAATGATATCGATGTAACAATACGTGTAGAGATACAAATAAAGCGATGGCAAGGCTGGCGGGTAGTTTGATTGCACGCACCGCACGACGAGCTCGAACTGGTGGTGCTGCAGCAGGTGCTTGTTGGTGGGCAGGCGCGCGGCCAGGTCGCGCACGAGCGCGGCGCGCGCGGCCGGCGCCCGCAGCGCGCGCACCACGCCCGGCAGCGACTTGCGCGCGTCCGCGTAGCGGCTCTCGAAGATGGCCGCCACGCACGCGCGCAGCACCTGCAGGCAGTCGGTCGTTACATGCCGGAGTCGAAGTGCTCGGCGGTGAAGCAAAATATCGTGACATATTCACGTGTACCCCCCCCCCCCGCGACTCGTAGGGCGACAGTGCCCTTAGTTGGCCGCGGGACGTTACGGGGCCGCTCCGTTTGTTTAAAACGCAGCGGTAATGCGTAAAAAAAATGACCTCGAGTCGCCGGGCCGAGTTTGTGAGCAGCAGCTGCGTGTGCTCGACGGCGCCGGTGGGGGAGGCGCCCGGCGGGATGATCCTCGGTGCCGGCAGTCGGATCGCTGACAATCTACAACAGAAATTTAATCCGTTTATTAATTACTCCATTCCGGCGATGCTTTCCAATTCAAGCGTTATATAAGTCTAGATTTTAGTATATTATCTCTAGAAGTTATTTATTTTTATATCATGTACGTATTACATATATAGAATAAATAATTGGTCTAAGAGGTACCAAGATTTCCATTTAGTATTTTACCATAAAGAGCTTCGACTCAAGAAGCAGAAATTTACTCAACTTATTTAAAAAAATAGTAACACCTAAAGAATATTTCTACTATAATTGACTATAACTATTATGATACGAGAAATTCAACATGACAGGCATATTATTATTAAATATTTTTCTTTTTTAATCTACAACAAAATACTTAATCTATATTTAAATTATGAATGATATTTACTTGGGATTGTTCGCGTTTCTCGCTGTGACTTCTTCTATAACAGCATGTACTCTTTCCGCATCTAATGGTGGTAGAGGTGGTTGGTGTATCCGAGCTGAAGCGCCTTCCGGTGGTCGTAGTACACGCTGTGAGTACGTCTGTGTCGATACACCCTAAAAAAATATAGGGTATAATTTATTTTATGTTAAAGATAGGACAGCCAAATGGGCCATCTGATGATAAGTGGTCATCACCACCCATAGTCATTGAAGATATAAAAAAATATTAACTATTTTTACATTGCTAATACGCTACCAACTTTGGGAACTAAGATGCTATGCCCCTTGTACCTCACTCACCATTCAAACCGGAACGCAACAACACAAGTATTGCTATTTAGCGGTATAATATCTCGATGGCAGAAAAGTAGATACGGACCGGACTGATATCATATTACACGTAAGATATATAATAATTTTAAATATTATATATCATATTATACATAATATTTAAAAGTATTATATATCTTATTTTTATAAAAAAAGCACTTTCACAAAAATGAAGATGTCCGTATCTACTTTGCTGCCATCGATCTGATGAGTGAGTGGTACCTACCAATACAAACTTGCATAATGCCTTCCACCAAGTAAAAATTTTACAATTGTAAATCTTGTCCATTCTATAACTTGCGTTGTCTTTAACTCTATCCTATATACTTACAAGTAATTGTTAATATTTAGTAATTTAATTGACTGATTGATTGATTTCATCAATATTATGTATATGTTCAAAAGCCGAGATGGCCCAGTGGTTAGAACGCGTGAATCGTAACCGATGATCGTGGATTCATACCCGGGCAAGCAGCACTGAATTTTCATGTGCTTAATTTGTGTTTATAATTCATCTCGTGCTTGACGGTGAAGGAAAACATCGCGAGTAAACCTGCATGTGCCATATTTCATTAAATTCTGTCACATGTGTATTCCACCACGCATTAGAGCAGCGTGTTGGAATAAGCTCCAAAACTTCTCTTCAAAAAAGGAGAGGAGGCCTTAGCCCAGCAGTGAGACATTCACAGGCTGTTACTGTACTGTCGCAATATGTAAAGCTTATATATTTAACATTAGTAAATAGTCCACCTGTGGGTTAGGATTTTCATTGAGATGTAACTGCATCGCCAATTCCTGTATATGCTGTAGCTCTAACTCCGGATTCAATGATTCTAGTCTAAGTTGTTCAGGTAGATTTCTGAAATAAAATTACAATTACAATTTTTTTTATAAACCTTATCGTTGTAATGAAGATGTAATGAACTCCAAAGAAAATGTGAGATATTTGTCAAGAAAATTTTTTGAAGGCAACAATAAGTAACGTTACAAAATGATACTACATCTTTAAGAATAAAATAATGATAAATTATTGCATAGAAAATGACATACTGCACTAATTCGTCCCATATATCCGTTGGTCTCCATGGTGGTCCTCGTTCAGCGACCAGCCCATTAAAGAACATCGAGTCCAGTAATCGTACTGCGAACGGACACTGTGAGAGACCCCTGGCTCCAAGGAAGCCGGCCTTGTGGAATGTTAATACTGGTGACGGGTGGATCCTTATGATTGTGAGGCAGTGTCTGAAAACCATATTGTAAACCACTAAATGTTATGCATTACTTTAATATGTACATATGTCCTCCAGACCGATTCAGCCACGGCGGCCAATCTCAAGAGAGATTAGCCAACTGCGCAGGACATATTATAGTGCACAAGTGTGTGCCGAGGCACGGGAGTGTACACATTTTCAACTTCAAGACTGCGGGCTGCTACTGAGAATTTTCTGACAGAAAAACCAAATAACTTTTTATTGGCCCGGGAATTAAACCCAGGACCTCTGGGTCTGCCCCCTTACATCCAACCACTAGACCAACGAGGCAGTCAAGTACATATGTATTCAACTGTGAAAAAAACCTTTAGTAAATACAAGTCCCGCACACGACTTTACCAGCGTGTGAAAAGGGGGGGCAGACGTTAGATACCCTACGTAGATTCTGTACAATGTGGTTTCAAAATGAACGATGAACGGTAGAGTAGTTAATGAATGTACTGTAACACATGTCGAAGGGTTTTTAAAACCAAATTTGTTCTAGCGAGCCACATTGGAGGAACAGGCTCATGTTAGAAAAAAAATAAAATAATTTCTAGGGTCGACATCATCGAAATCGATAAGGAGGACTATAGTTAAGACGGGAAGGCAAAGCCACTTTCTCATTAACAATATTGGTTAATACTAACTTTTCCCGTTTAATCAAATTAAACACGTTATTTGACACGTGCTTTTAAAGTTTCTTGCTTTAATGTGGTTTATTTTGATATATTTATATAACTAACCTGTAACCCTGTAATAGTTTCGCCAACGTTCTCATAAACACCGCTCTGATCTCCTTGTCCAGCATATGCGGCGGAGACGAGGAGGGCGGGGGCGGGGCGAACGCGGAATCGGCTGATTTCAACTCCGGCTGCAAGACTAGAGCCAAGGCCTCTTGGAGAGACGACAGGAGCTTCCCCTCTGGGCGCGGTATATTAACCCCCGCCGGGATGTGAAGTGAGCCCACGTCGAGATCGGCTACTATAACGTCCAACTGAAATCGAATAAGATGTACTGTTATGTGTTTCGCTTTGGACTATAATTAATATAAAATATGGTTTTAAACTACCACATATTTATATTTTTTAGATTGATAATGAAAAAATGCAATTGTAGGATTGTACAAAAACAGAAATAGTGCGCAAAAAATAGGTTTTTAGGTAAATATGTGACAAAACACGAAAACACAAAATTTTACGCAATTTTATTTTTTTGTGTACAAAACGATTATGCCGCTTGTTTTTAAATTTGGGTGCCTAAATCTTACTTTAATAGGGAGTGTTTCCTCCTCTTGACCTAATCACTGCCTGCATACGCCTATTAAGTGACCTGATTAACTTTTTAATGTCTTCCTATGGGGTCCGTTGCCATTCTTCAGTTAGGGCAGCTTCCAGTTGATTCAGGGTTTCTGGAATTGGATTTCGTGCTCGAACCGTACGTTTTAGCTGGTCCCAGAGGTGCTCTATCGGGTTTAAGTCCGGACTATTGGCTGGCCACTGCATAACTGGAATTTCGACTTCCCTGAGATAGTCTTTAACAATTCTAGCGACGTGAGGTCGTGCGTTGTCGTGCATAAGTTGGAAATTATCCCCAATAAATCCAGCGTAAGGCATCACATGAGGCTCCAGAATGTCCGTTATGTAAGTTTCAGCATTAACAGCACGATTACGGAAAAAAACCAGCTCTGTGCGTCCCGTCAAAGAAATACCTCCCCAAAACATTGTAGAGCCTCCACCAAATCGGACTGTTTCTCGAATGCAACACTGAGAGTAGCGTTCTCCTGGCCTTCGCATGACGTTACGTCGTCCATCAGAGCCTACTAGAGACATTCGGCTTTCATCACTGAACAATACTGTCTCCCATTGGTCCAGTGTCCAATCGACGTGCTGCCTAGCAAATTGTAGTCTTGCTTGTCGATGGGATGCTGTGAGTTTTGGTCCTGTTGCTGGCTTGTGAGGGGTTAAGTTTTGCTCTCGAAGTCTTCTTCTTACAGTATTTTCACTCACAGACACTCCACGACTTTCTCGGAGTCTACCTTGAACGTCAACAGCCGAAAGATGTCGGTTTCTTAAAGACGTCAAACCAATAAAACGGTCATCGGTCGGGTTCGTGACACGCCCCCTGCCAGGTAGCGTTTGTACACTCTTCGCACCGCTGAACGACTTAATTTTAGTGTTCTAGCCACATTTCGCTGACTTAACCCCTCATGAATAAGAGCTACGACTTGAGCAGCTTCTGCTTCAGTAGTATCCATTTTTTATGTTTAAACTTATTAAAATTATTGTTTCAACAAAGTTTCATACACTTAATCAATAATAAACATCGAACCGAGATGATTCCGCGTTAAGAACTGGAAATAAACTAACCATGCACTTTGTGCACAAAGTAACGTTTTCTTATCAATACTTTAAAAATATTCCAAATATCCTCAATAACACTTAAAACTCCTCCAAATCAATATCAAGTGGGTAATAAAATGTTAAATGTATGTCCCATAAGTAAAACAATCCACCTAGGTCGTCGCATAGTTAAGATAACAACTTTGTAAGTAAAAAATACGGGTGGGTCGATTTTTTTGGCGGCCAGTGTAGAAACAACAGGACGAAGCAATTCGTTCTGACCAAGTACGACGAGATACGTATATGGCCAAAAACCAATGTACAATTGTTTTTGCAAATAGTCTAGCTGCTTATTATTAGTAACAGATAGTATACACGAAGTATAAACATCTTCTTACTGTCTACGTGTTCTATGGTACTTTAGATGCTATGTCCCTAACACTGGTTCACTCTTTCTCCATACCGGACCAAAAAAATACGACTTTTTGCCGATAAAATAAAAAAAATGAGTTCAGAAGTGTACTGGTGGTAGGGCTTTGTGGAGGCTCGTCTGGGTAGGTACCACCCACTCATCAGATATTCTACCGCAAAATAGCAGTACTTGGTATTGTTGTGTTCCGGTTTGAAGGGTGAGTGAGCCAGTGTAATTACAGGCACAAGGGACATGAAACCTTGGTTCCCAAGTCTGATGGCGCATTGGCGATGTAAGCGATGATTAACATTTCTTACAGTGCCAATGTCTAAGGGCATTTAGTGACCACTTACCATCAGGTGGCCCATATGCTCGTCCGCCTTCCTATTCTATAAATAAAAAAGAACTTACCAATTCTGAGACCTCCTCCTTCAAACTCGAATGTACGCCTATCAGAAAGGGCGTGGGTGTAGCGAGTACCTCCGCCAGCCCGGCCGGCAGCAGCGGTATGTACACGTGGGCGTATCGGAAGGGGAACATGAGCGCGGCCAGCGCCCTGCAGACCGCCGACAGCCGCGCGCCCGCAAGCGACACGAGCAGCACCTTGTGTTCGCTCATCACCGCACACCAGAGTGTGACTGAATTGTGGATACCTGAAAGTTGAACGTACGAAATGTCGATCAAGTCTCTTCTTTCTTTACATGTTATCGTTTTAAATAATCCTCTTGATCGTCTGCTTAATGAACCAACTGGGACATTCATAGAACATGTTAGCAATTATACTGCTATATAAGAAGTAAGAATTATATTAAAGCTAAAGTTTTCTTAGACATTTTTCTTTTGTAAATACATACTTCTCAGACTCAAGACAAACAGACATGTATCATGCACACAAATGTCTGTCCTGTGTGGGAATCGAACCCACAACCTTCGATGTGAAAGGGTCTTTAGATACTTGATCTACCAACCACGCCAACCGACCGCCAACCGACCGACAATTTTAGACCCTTTAGGCCCGTTTAGAATTTAACATTAAGAATGAATATGAATCCACTTAAGAAATCGTTTTTTTTATTCCAATCCTTATACTCTTAAAACATAAGTAGTTGCAATTGTGACTCACCTAGCAATCTCAATAGCATATACACAGCATTGTGCGTGACCGGCATGGGCGGAGCGGCCGGTGGTTGCAGAGCCTGCCGATCCCCTGCGCCTATACTGAAGCGAACCTGAGGTCCGCCCGCCGGCGGAACCAGCACGCAGCCCAGCAGGTTGCCAACCAGCGTCTCCAAGGGCACGCCCAAGTTCTCAACCCACACCGTGTAGATTATGCCGAGGCAATTCTGAAGAATATTAACCGTTACTTGAAATTACGCGAGTGATTAAAATAGCATTTTGCATTTAAAGTCTTACTTAAGTCATTTTAAACTGTATTGCGCTGCCGGACAGGGAGACCCGAAGTAACGGCTATTCCGCTGGCCGCCCGTGGCATAGTACAGGGGCCCGAGTGTGCCTAACCAGCACGCGAGGCTGCCCCACCAGGCCACGCATAATCTCGGGGTGGACCGTCGTGCCGGTTGGTGACCGGAAGGTGGGGTCCCGGCGGTCACTTCCGGGGGGGTTCGGGGGCCCTTCCGTCCGGCGGGCAGTGTAGTTTCCCTTTTGGCAACCACTTGGGGAAACACGCCTCCACACTTTGCCCATCCCTATCGTGGCAATACGTCGCTCGCTTCACGTCTCTTTACGAGGCGTGAAGAGGCATCTTGCGGGCCGGCAAGGCGAGGGCGGCTAGTGCAGAATCTTCTTCCCGACTGTACTGGCCGTCCTCGCGTTTGGACTCTACTACCACTTAACATCAGGTGGAGTAGAGTCATTTGCCCACCCGGCAAATATAAAAAAAAAAAAAAAAAAAAAAAAAATTCTTTATATATAATTTAGGTATAATTCCGTCAATTCGTTACAGTTTCCGCAAGTAACGTTTTTCTCTCAATTGTTTTTCATAGTTTTGTTCTTAAAAATGAAATGTATTTCACTTATTATATTTTATATAGACATATATACCTATATATATACCTATATATGTCTATGCAAAAAATCACATTCATCGGGTGTGGGCTTTTCAGAAATGTATCTCAAAATTTAACTACGAAGTTATTTGTTAAGTAGAATAGTCACCACAAAAGGGTTTTTATCGCTCAATTGACAAACCACATTCTAAGAATATAACAAGAAATGTTTACATTGTATCAGTTATAAGAAATTGCTTTTGTATAGCTGATAGATCATTCACTAGCTTCAATAGTATTATATATATTATATAGCATTAGTAAGAAAAACAATATATAACCAGCATATTATTATATATAACCAGTTTTGGAGATATCTTTAAAATGATTGTTTCAGATAACAATTAATGTATTTTTTCAAGCATTTTAATTTAGTTAAAGTTTGGCTGACGAAGGTTTAGAATATTCAAGAATTTACCCGAAATGTATCGATGTAGTCTTGCCGCGAAACAATGACCAGACATTTGGGCGCGTACATGATGCTGTGGTGGGTGATGTTCGGAACTGGCCGGCTCGAGTCTAGAGATTCTTCGTCCTGCAAAAGAAAAAAAACTATGTTACAAAATAAATAACAACGACACCTTATTATTAACATATGTAAGAAAGTATGTATTCGCCTACGGTCTTATAGCAATGAAAACTTTTTAAATAACCGCCACATTATTTAAAAAGTTTGCATATCGAATATCAATTATGAACATAATCATCTTTATATGTGTTATTCTTTTGCGCTTGTGTGCGTATATCACTGGACTCCTCCTATGCCACTTGACTTGTTTTGTGTGTGAGTTTGAGTGGATCTCGAAATGGTATAGATGAGGTTTATTAAATTAAAAAATAAATTTATGTAATTATTACATAAAATGAATAAATGTAAATGTAACATTATTCAATCAAATAACTCACTTATAAAAAAATTATTTAAAAATAAATGAACTCAGTCTAAGATTTTATGGCTACCCTAAAACCATACCGTCAATTTTAGCTACAGTAAAAGTCAATAATTATGATCCACATAAAAATAAAATAAAAAACAAGCAACGGAAGTGCAGCGAAGTTAGTCGGTCGACGGCAGACGACAGACGCTAATAGCTATGGTTATAGCGTACGTTGAATATTTACGTTCGAACTTCGATCCAAGAATCATGAGACGTTTTAATCTAGCAGATAAATTTCACATTTCACCTGACGTGATTGATTCGCTCGCAAAAATATAATAATAATAAAAAAATAAAAAAAATTAATAACTCAGCTATATAGCCATTAAGCGGGACCAGATATTGTAATATTCATTTAATACACTCAATAATCATTATTATATTGTGATATTGAGACAATTCATTCCATAAATATACAATTTATTAATAACTAGCTTTAGGCCACTTATCGGATCATACCATGGCTATTAAACTGTGTGAATAAAACCGCAACCATGAAGAAACTTGCATGTTCAGGGTGAAATTCTGCCACATGTTTACTTTAGCCGTCAACAACTTTACATCTACAAATTCACCAATGAGTAATCGAGCTCACTTCTGATGTATTCCGATATATAGGTACATAACACTTATGAAAATATATTGAACATTAATAATAATGTCCTCCAGACCGATTTCGGCCACGGCGGCCAATCTCAAGAGATTAGCCAACTACGCAGGAGATATTATAGTACACAAGTGTGTGCGCAAACACAGGTACACTCTCTATTCCCTAACATAATCCGATGGGACGGCAATCCGACACGACCGTAGAGTTCAGGCGCAGGACCAACGGCTTTACGTGCTTTCCGAGGCACGGGAGTGCACACACTTCCAACTTCCAGTTTCCGGGCTGCTACTGTAAATTTTCTGACAGAAAAACCCAATAACTTTTTATTGGCCCGACCTGGGAATTGAACCCATTACCTCCGGGTCTGCGGCCTTACATCAAGCCACTAGACCAACGAGGCAGTCATCAGTCAGAAAATCCATTCATTAAATACTTTGTGATATTAATTTAATTAGATTATATGACAGAATATTTTCGTTGACGAACTATAGAAACTCGACTTATTATTATCGACCCGACCTAAGACTAAAGAGAGATTCTGTTTAAAAAATAAAATTAAAGGCACTTTTTCCATGTTTTTATTTAACTTACAATGATTGTTAGTTTATATATCAAATCCTACAAGCTGAAGTTAAAACCACTTCCTCTTATAGTCATACTTATTACAACATCCATCGGAGTTGAAATTTGACATATCGGTTCAGTTTCGACGGCAATGCATTTTATGATTAGCCTGATTCAACACTCAGGATTAACCCAGACGAAGTAACTCCTCAACGATCATCCCAGACAAGAAATTCTGTTTTTTATATAGAGAATTTCATGTCTTGTGTTTGTTTTGTATACTTTGTTGGAAGCAAACGTAATAGCCGGTGCTTAGCGTTAACGTTTCCTAGAGAATACTCATTATAACATATGTAAAATGCAAGTACGTTACATTACTTGCTAGCGACTCCATAGTTTACAATCTGGTACACATCTGTTCGCGTATTCACGAGCTGGCATATGTAAATTACGCACATATATTAGAACGGTGACGTCACTCGTCTTGCGGTCGGAAACTCATTGTTTATTTTTTACAGAAACTCGATAACGGGCTCGCCGCGAAGCACAGGTTTAATAAACAAATACAAAAGTTAGACGATTCAATTTGCTGACGTTTAGTTTATTGAGTTGACGAGCCTTTTGGCGTGGTTGGTAGATACTTACCTTTCACGCCGAAGGCTGTGGGTTCGATTCCCCACCCAGGACAGCGATTTGTGTGCATAAACACATCTGTTTGTCTCGAATCTGGGTATAATTATCTATATAAGTAAACTAGTATATGTAGTATATCAGTTGTCTGGTTTCCATAGTACAAGCTCTGCTTAGTTTGGGATCAGATGGCCGTGTGTGAATCATGTCCTAGGATATTATTAACTGTCTAACTATATTCTTATGGTATAGATTTAATACACGTACATTCATATATAATTAGTTACATAGTTACGTCTGTTATGTATACATATGTATACCCAATGGTACCATTGTTCGATCAATGCCAACCCGTCTCTTGCGATTCGTCCCTGGCGTATTACCTAATTAGTATATTTTATACGTAGTACTAAGGCTCTTCTACATTACGAAACGAAGATCTCCCGATTTCAAATCTCGAACGCAGAGCAGATCACCTTGAACGTCGCAATTTGTATATATTTTTTAATTTAAATATTGAAATATAAATTAGAATACATTTAATATTATAAATACGAAAGTAATTCTGTATGTCTGTCTGTTTTACAATATATTTATTAATGTTAACTTGTAAACAAGACATAATAAAAAAACAAAGCCATGCTAAGTTTCTTTCGCCGGTTCTCAGGTCAGGGTATTTCTTATCCAAACGGGTGATAGTTTCTAATTTTACGATCAATAAGTAAGTATAACGCTTCTATGTTGAATAAAGTATATAGATTTTTAATTCAACGTCAAAAGCTGTAAAGTATCCACGCGAGGTTTGATTCACAAAATTGACGGGTATCGTGTTGTAAGGTTCAAAGAGTCAGCGTGAAGCACGTCTCCCTGGAGACCCACTTCTCAAAGATCCGGGGCGAGGAGTCGTTAGCTGTTTCATGTTTATTCAGCGCGATGCGGGCCACGATGCGATGAATACTCGTATGTATTCTATTCATGAGTTTTATAAAAGAGGAAAAAAAAACCTTTTTAGGAATACGTCTTAAGAAAACTATTTAATAAGTGAATTTATTATTTGTACATTCGTTGCTTATATATTATGTGCAAACTTCGAATCGAAACTAAGGCATTGGCAGCATAATGACCAATAAAATAAAATAAAAACTAAAAAAATTTTCATATACTTATATATAAACATATTTATAATATATAATATAATATATGAACCAAATTTGGGTCAAATCCGAACAAGGGCCGCGGAATTTTCATAATATGATTAACTAGTATTTATAATTTTAGTCATCACGTTCTTGGCATTAAAGAGAAAAATCGCGAGGAATATTTGTTTATCTATAATATATGCATATAAGCTCGCAATAGAACAGGCTTCATATATTCTCTGATAGGAAAGATCTTTACCCAGCAATGGGACATTTAAAGGTATTAGTCCTAGATCACCACCAGTACCCAGACCCTAGATCAGAGTGGACACGACCTTCAGCAATGAAGTAAACGACCGAAAAGAAGACAGTTTATTCTGAAGTTCATTCATTGTAACCATAACGAGAAATAACAATTAGGAATATTAAATATAAGTTAAAGATGTATTATTTAAAACAATTATAACGTATATTGTATTTAAATCCATAGACGGAAAGGCACTCAAGATAAACTATAGTGGTTTTTGTAATGACATCATTTAATTGTTATTTGGTTGTTTATATTGTTAAATAAATAAATAAATATTATCTGCATACAGAAATAAAATGAAATTATTATTATATACACTGTAAATATTGTTATGACAAAATATAATATTGTATGTAGGTTGATACCTTGCGCGAGGAAGGATGCATTGACTTGGCGATGACGTAAGCTTGCGGTTTTTAATTTAAACTTAGCGAAAACTTATCGTATTCCTACAACAATTGACACTATTCATAGCAAAATTATGAATAATATTCTAGAGAAATATACTTATTTTAACGCAACTTTAAGTATTTAATTAAACATTTACTTTATTAACTTTATTCTTTCCTAATTTATTTGTATACGTGTTGTTAAAGCGATATCTTTAAAAATGTTACGTTGGAGTGAACGAAGCTGAAAATGTGAAATTGCATGATGAGTTCGCCTATAATTGCGATGTATAGTGTTAATATGTGTCATTATTTGGAGTTGTTATTTTATGGGACAGACATGTAAAAACATTGTAAAGAACATTGTGTTGGCTTCCTATAAAAATAAAAATAAAAATAAATAAAAAACCAAGTCGACGAGACCTAATTTTACTGGGTGGTAGGGCTTTGTGCAAGCCGCTCAATACCGTCAAATAGCAATACTTAGTATTATTGCGTTGCAGCTTGAAGGGTGAATGACCAAGTGTAAATACAAGGACAATACATAACATCTTAGTTCCGAAGGTTGGTGGCGCATTGGTGTAATGTTTGATTGATATTTTGTACAGTACCAATGTGGCTGGAGGCGACAAATTACCGCCAAGTATTGGCCTATTTGCCTGTTCGAAACTAACAAAACTTAAAAGTCACACTAGTATTATTTCTATTTGATAAAGTGATGGTTTAAATAATTAATTGAAATGTGTTTACAAAATCATGATCGCTTTATCGTACTACAACAACGATAATATTAAAATTAAAAAAAAAGCCTGCAAGAAGTAGCCAGTGCAATTTTTAATGGTAATATATTTAATAATAATATACTTTATATTTTCAAGTAACAGTTATTAATGAAAAACGACACGCAATCTACCTAGCTGTGTGTGTGTGTGTGTGTGAACGTTATAACGTTACCGGAAAATAATAAAATGTTTTGAACGTAAGTCTAGTTTTATTATATTTTTTAATGTTATTAGTTTGAAATTAATTACGATTTTGCGTTTCTTTTTCATTTGTTCGTAAAGCATACATTTGTTCGTAAAGCTTATAAATTGTTCAAAGTGAGAATATGTCAGAGTCAAAATAAAAAAAAATATATTTATTCGAGTACTGCTTTTACAAAAGTCCTTTTAAATCGTAATTTTAATATATATCCATCCATCGGTTCGGGATGTGAATGCTATCGGAAGGAAATTCAGTAGTTACCTACTCTTTTTCATAAATCAAAACATGTGCATTTACGGCCTTACTTATAAAAAACGTTGCTTAGCGGCTGTTCAGTTAAACACTGATTTATCTCTTTCTATCATTATCGATTTGACATTCGAAAGAAGAAGACACTGTATCGCTTAACTAAACGCCCATTAAACAACTTATAAAATTTATACTCTGAGCGAATACTAACTCCAAGCTATCATTTACATAATCCTATACAATATAAGCTTTTTACGTTTTGTCACTGGTATATTATATACATATATAAATTAATTCCTGTATCAAATGAGATAGAAATTACATACAAATAACTAAGGGATAGATTGTAAGTAGCTCTTACAATGCTAATATTTAATCAAATCTGATTCCTTTTATATATAAAATTAATATTATATTACAAACCTATGTATATATCAGTTGATACAACAAATGTGATAATTTATCACAATTTTATTTATTTATCTTCTCACTTAGATATGATAATATACATAAAGAATGTTATTGTGATTATAAAAAAAAAATACCAACATCACCGTCATATCATATGAGACTTTGGGCGACTGTACGGGCACTAAATTAAAAAAAAAAGATCGCCCGCATATTATCCTCTTAATTCCATTAACTTTTATTATAATGGCTGTTTAATTTTTATTCTTTAACGTAAGGGTAAAATCAAATTGGTAATTCAAAATAGTAAATAGCTTAGTAATTTCAATGTAACTCGTGAGGTAACAACTTGTCACTTTCTTCGATACTTAACGATAACTGGATGAAATATAATAATAATAATAATATCCAGGGACATTATGCACAGACCAAATTAAGCAGAGCTTGTACAATGGAAACCAGACAACTGATATACTACTTTTCTTTTGTAAATACAGTATGTATATATAGATAATTACACCCAGATTCAGGACGAACAGACATGTTCGTGCACACAAATGTCTGTCCTGGGTGGGAATCGAACCCACAACCTTCGGCGTGAAAGGCATGTATCTACCAACCACGCCAACCGGCTCGTATAATTATTTGACATTTATTTACGAAGAGTGAGTGAGATGATTACGCATAACGCATGTTCTACTCAATCATCCACCATATTTTGTTCCAAGTGTTTTGGGTATACAACGTAACAGCCTGTGAATGTCCCACTGCTGGGCTAAAGGCCTCCTCTCCCATTTGAGGAGAAGGTTTGGAGCTTATTCCACCACGCTGCTCCAATGCCGGTTGGTGGAATTTACATGTGGCAGAATTTCACTGAAAGTAGCCACATGCAGGTTTCCTCACGATGTTTTCGTGCACCGTAAAGCACGAGATGAATTATAATCAGAAAATTAAGCACATGAAAATTCAGTGGTGCTTGCCCGGATTTGAATCGGGTTTGATCATCGGTTATAAGATTCACGCGTTCTTACCACTGGGCTATCTCGGCTTTTTTTGGGTTACCAGACGTTAATATACGTTTATTGTTACTGATCCGTCCTCGGGGGTAATTGCGTAATGTTACATAGACAATTTTCAATACACTATCTAAAACAAAAAGTAGGTTTTAATTGTACTTTTATTTTTAAAGATTTTTTTACAGATTATTGTTATCTCAATTTTTAAAAAATGTTACTAAGGAATAACCAGTATAAAGTATATACTATAATATCATTGCGAATTTCAAAACAAATTTCATAATTTCATCTCGTCTGTACCGAGCCTAAATCTGTCTAGACTGCTTATTCAATGAAGCGAATGTCTAGCCGAGTTTTAAGTTAATTAAAATAAGCCTCCCGTTTGAATTTATTAATATGAAATGTACGTCTGAGTTTTAACATAGCGCTTGAACCGTCAAGTACTCTCATAGTTTTGTATCAAGTCCACGCGTTTTATTAACAGACTGCGCCGAGACCGAAGAGGATATTGCATTTAATTTATTTATGTGCGATTCTTTGTCTGTATAATAGTTAAAAAAATAAAAAAACAAAATGTCTCATTTAAATATTTTCGTTTCTTCTTTATAACGTTTCAATTTCACACGCATCGACACGGGTATGTGTACATGCATTGCACACACACAACGAGTGGGAATCATTTGTTTTAATTAAAGTTGCAATTAATATTAGTTGCAGAATATTCCGCGAAACCTCTGACCGAATAGCCGAGTTTACTTTGGCAGTCGAGGCATTCGTGATTTTACAATTTTGATTGATTTACGCTCATATTAAACCTTTTTGTTTTAATTTAACTTTAGAATATACTGTTATCCGAGTAAATCAAACACCTACTTTTTGCTAATCTATAGTATAATATTTTAGAATTATTCGACCCAAACAAAAAGCTGAACGGTAGCTGAATATTTAAATCCATAACGAAGTTAAACAATGGGTCTACATGTTTATTACATATCACACTAGAGCAAGGTTATGCACACAAATGTAATATGTACGTAGAACTTGAAACGTATAATAACACATACAAAACCAAGCTAATCGGGTGTAAGCCTCTCGTTCTCGGACGGTTTACCTGCTTTAAATATTTACAATTAAGAAGTTCGGAATGTGTTTCGATAAGTTACTAGTAATCTGTTAACGGTTCATTGGCAATCGTGTAAACATCCTGCATGTGCACTGCATGCATTAAGTCGCAATCGAATGGCTCGTTCCGCAATTACACGCAATACGTGCATTTGTGAGATACACTTAAAATTATAAACACGGAAAGGAAATGGTAACTTTAGAATTTCTATTATTGTTTTCACTTATATATAAATAAACAATGCATTCGAATTTATAATCATAATAATTATAATGTCCTCTAAAACGATTTCGGCCACGGCGGTATATCTCAAGAGAGGTTAGCTAACTGCGCGGGACATATTAAAATGCACAAGTGTGTGCGCAAACACAGGTGCACTATCTATTCCCTAACTCTCATAATCCGATAGGATGGCAATCCAACACGACCAGAAAGAGTTCAGGCGAAGAACCAACGGCTTTATATGTTTTCCGAGGCACGGGAGTGTATACACTTCCAACTTCCAGACTCCGAGCTGCTACTGAGAATTTTCGGCAAAAAACTCAATTTTTTTTTCTTCAGAGCTTTATTGTCTTCAGAACCTGCTATATACTATTGATTAATTATGTTTATCAACAAACAAACGAACGAATAATTTTATCGAAGTCGCTTATCAATCAAATCAATCAAAATCAAAATATCAATAGCCTAGATCGGAGAAGTCGAAATACCCTTTGGAAAAAAAGTGAAAAAGGTTGTTCGGATAAAAATAATTTAAGTATTATTTTTTACATTGAGGTATAATAGGTAGGAGGGCCGGCAAATAGGCCACCTGATGGTAAGTGGTCACCATTAGTCATCAATCAATACGTATATAACTTGCTTCTCTTCCAACATATCTCCGTAATAAATATTTCATTTAAATTCAACGGGCGTATCAAACGTACGTTATCAGTAACTCGTATATTGCCAAGTATGGTGTGCACCTGCTGATTGCACAACTTTCATGTTACAAATCAAAGTAAAGTCACGTTAACTTATAAACTACGTTCTTACACAATCGTATTTTTAGAGAACTATTAAAACTTCCGTCTAGTACCCATTAATCTGACGATTGGTAGTAAATACTTAATAAATTACATCATTTTATAACACGTACTATAAATCGTCCATTTTGTAAAGTAAGTATGTAGTTACGTACGTAGGCATAATTTTTAATTTTTTTAATTTATAAGTACAACTTATAAAACCGACTTCCATATCAGACTAGTGCAATAAAAAGTAGATAATCTAATTTATTCTATTTTTTTACTTCTCATAACATTTACTGGTGGTAGAGCTTTGTGCAAGCTCGTCTGGGTAGGTACCACCGACTCATCAGATATTCTACCGCAAAATAGCAGTACTTGATATTGTTGTGTTCCGGTTTGAAGGGTGAGTGAGCCAGTGTAATTACAGGCACAAGGGACATAACAACTTATTTCCCAAGGTTGGTGGCGCATTGGCGATGTAAGCGATGGATAACATTTCTTGCAGAGCCAATGTCAAAGAGCGTTTGGTGACCACTTACCATCAGGTGGCCCATATGCTCGTCCGCCTTCCTGATCTATAAAAAAAAACCCTTAACTCTAACCTGACCGGCACTAATGTAAATAAACACCGTTTATATTTTAAAACTCTATTCTAAAACATCAATAGAATACTTTATTATTTCTCTCGTCTTATTCATTATAATTTTGAACACACTATCCAAATTATTAATACACGGAAGACCTGCTGCAGTTTCTACGTGTATAAAAACCATTCATTATTAACTATGAAAGTAGATTCAAGGCTTACGTAAACTATAATCCAATGTGTTGGAACCTTAGTAGGTTCTCTACATTTTTCAGTATAACAAATAACTTTGCGAAATTTGGTTTAAGGGTGCATCCTTCAATCTTTGGTTTAAACAAATCAACCCATTTTCAGGAGACATATATTAGTTTTTTAAATGCCAATAGAAATAATTTGGCCATAGACAATTTTGGAATTAAGCAGACATGTTGCGCTCAGCAGCGCTTTTCTCTAAGAACTCACTTCATTACTCACCCGTGAAATGTTGACAACCGACATGATGACATAAAGTAATGTTATAATTATTATGGTCAGTATCGCATATCATTTTCTGACATTGCCGCACCTTTTTCTGCGGTGACTTTCTATTTTGTTCTTACAGAATAAGCTGAAAACACACTAATTTATATCTTTGCATAGTGTAGTTCTACTATATTATAAATAGTTGGTTATAGGAATCAACATTACCCAAGAACACATACAAAAAAAAAACCCCAAAAACTCACACGACGAGAAAGGTAATCAACACGTAAATTGAGTTTTAGGATTTCATCCCGAAAGCCATTTCGTATCGTATTTCCTACAAACGTGCTTCCCAAACATATACGGAAATTCGAGATCTATATGTATACCGATACGTTTCAAAATGGAATGAGATTTATCTTAGAATACTTGTAGAGGAATATTATCTTTACACAGCTTGTTTTAAGGGTTAAAAAGGCATGTATGGTATCTACAATCAAAAGTAGGATCTGCATTGGTATTTGTTAAATAGAATATTTGCAGCTTCCTTTGATATTTCATACGTGATGGGGTAAATGAAATTTCCTTATGTTAGAGAAAAGATGTTTTTATCTATTAAAAAAATAAAGTGACAACAGAAAAGAATATAAAGCAAAAGTCACTGAGATCACACAAAACTTTTTAACAGATCAGTTTTTTTTAATCTATTTTTTTTTTAAGAAGTTTGGTCACATATTGATCATGTCACTCCTGTAGGAGCTTTTTCGGAATCCGGAAAGGCTGAATGCTGTTCCAGACCACTGTATTTAGGGGATTTATTTTTGTTATTATATAGAAAAAGATCTAGGCGTTCAGCTTCGTTCCGGACACACTCAGCCATTATGTAAATCACATCCTCAACTACGTTGCATTCCTAACAGATCAGTTTGATTTTTTTTTTAAACAAAGTTGGAAGTATCATTAAGCTTGAAGAAAACTTTTTCTTTAAAAGGCCCAATGACTGTCTGCACTATATGACGAGTTTTAACCAATTACAATAACATCAGTTAGTGTTGTAATTAATTAATTAATTAAATAAATTAAATTAAAAGTCAATAGCCCCACTAGACTAATTGTTACCTGTTACGCTATAATTCAATGTATACGAGACATGTATCAGGTACAGTTAAGATAAATTTTAAACTTGTTTATGAGGACACCTTCAACGCTGCCAAGTCGCCGACAGGTATGGGCATTACGTGAAACCTGTTACAATCTCTCTGCACTGATCTCCTCAAACATAAATGTCGAAGATACACAAATATGTGGAGAGATTTCTTTTAATTTTTTTTTTTTAAATTGAGAACAGTAGGCAGACCACCAAGCAATGCCCATAGACGTAACTACTATAATTAATAAAAACAAATCCTTATATTATGTCAACAATAGGATCTAACTTGAGGCTGTAATTACACTGGCAATTAAATGTCAAGCTTGTGTCAGCTTATGCGACAGAGTACTGGTGGTAAGGATTTGTGCAAGCTCGTCTGGGTAGGTACCACCCACTCATCAGATATTGTACCGCAATACAGCAGTACTTGGTATTGTTGTGTTCCGGGTTGAAGGGTGAGTGAGCCAGTGTAATTATAGGCACAGGGGACATAAAATCTTAGGTCCCAAGGTTGGTGGCGTATTGACGATGTAAGCAATGGTTAACATTTCTTACAGTGCAATGTCTAAGGGCGTTTGGTGACCACTTACCATCAGGTGGCTCATAGCTCGTCCGCCTTCCTTTTCTATAAAAAAAAAACAAATCATATTGACTGATGTTGCCATCTTATGATAATCACCATTGGAATCGTAAAAAGTATCGTAAGTAGTTTTTGCTTGTAATCTCACTTGGATTATATACCGAGTCACCCATTAGTCATCACACACCCTTCAAACCGGTACACATCAAGCTTCCGGTGAAAATCTGATGGATATTATTAACACGAGCTCATGCTATGCACAAATACATATATATCATACATACTATCTAGTAGCATACTATAGCAACTATAGCAAGGCCTAAATCATTGAAAGAAATAAAACTAAATCCTAAATCCTATCAAAAAATAAGCAATACTTGTTAATGTTAATGAATGAATTATCTTTATAATATAATAATGAACATGTAATACGGTCATTATCACGTGTACACAAAATTATTTAATAAACTTTTTACGAAACCTCTGTTATAATTTTAAACTGCAAATTCACAAGAAGCGTACAATTAAAAATAGCTAACGCTCGTCGAGATCAGCGATTTTAATTAAAAGTTAACAGTAAAACAACTATCTACTTACAAAGATAAATACTTTATTTAATTAAAAATTTTGAACGTTTCATTAATATTTAAAATGCTTTTGTAATAAAGACGATATAGTATAGTTTGAAGATTTTGATAATTGTTTTAAAAGTAACTACAGATTATTGGCCTCTTACAAGTGTATCGAGATATCGCCTTTCATTGGCTTTATTTAGACCATGAATAGTAATACGTATTATGGTAGATGATGTCGGAGCGTGTTCGATACTGTTTATAAATATTTAAAAAAAAAAAACAAATATCCAGCTCGGCGGCCATTTATTATCTATCCCTCTATATTAACAACTCTCTTTGCCGCCCTTTTTAGAGACCGTGTTGCCAACTTAAAAATATTAAAAAGACAGTTACCACTTAATAGAAAAATATTACGTCATACTTATTTAAAAATTATAACAAAATCAATGTTATATGGAAAAACAAAATAACATAAATTAAATATACACTATTAATATGAAATATGTATCAATCCCATTAATCACTAATTGCAGGTCGTGTAGATAGGTTTGTTACATACGTTTTACGAGCTTTCTCGATATTGAAGTCAGCATCGAACGGAACCAGTTCTTCCACGTTAAAGGATATTTAAATATTCTATAAGCGTTAAAGTACTTTTCATGGCAATATTAAATCGTTTTAATAACCATACTCGTAACTATATGAGACACACTACTGATACTAATCTGTTTTCAAGTACACAGAGACTGTTTTATTAACTGATGACTTACCTGACGGCTTTGGTGTAGTGGCTAAGCAATAAGGCCGCAGGTCCAGAGGTCCTGTCATTGAGAGGAACTGTCAGTGTTAGTGGAAGGAAGGAGGACTGGACATTGACAGTGTTTACACTCATCGTTCATCCGAAAGCCTGCCCTGCGTCTGAACTATTTTTGGACGAATCCGATTTTCCGTCCCATCAGATTATAAGCGCGAGGAACCAGAAAGTAGCATAGCACTAATTTGTATACTATATTTCCTGCACAATTGACAATTCCATTGTGACCGAAATCGGTCAGGACTCGGGAGGACATCAGATCATCATTAAAGCAGTTCTTCCACGGGTTTGTTTGTACTCAAAACTAATTTCTATTAAACGTACGATTTAGAAACCCCAGGCGTAAAAGCCTATGATATATAATTGACCACAATATAAGTGCACAACGTTTTAAATAACTATTCATCATGACTACGACACTAATGCGATGTTCATAATAATTTCATTTATAACATTTTCAAAGTGACTGCACTCTACGAGGGTACTTGAGTATGTTCATGTTTTACGGAGCGTTTCTTGAAATTATACTTAATTTAATCTGTAACGGGATATTATGTAAGATATGGAACCGACAATTTAAAAAAAAATAACGCGTTCAGTACACGTGACAGGATGGAACCTTTTTTGTTAAAATCTTTAGAGTAAGTAAAATATGACCTTGAAATTTTACTCTCATAGTAGTACATGCACAGTATATAAGCGACTAGATTGCGACTTGAATAAAACATAAAATACGTTTTACTTTGATAAATAAAAAGATACTCAAATGATCGTAATGGTACTTCATCATCATCACATCGTTTTTTAATTTATTTATTAAGGTTTACCATCAGTTGTATACACTGAATCTAACACAGAATACATTTAATATGTATATATATGCATAGAATAGCGTAACAACTAATTATAGGTAAACACCGCTTGTAAATAGATAATTATACATAAAAAGAAAAAAAGTGGCTACAGCTAATTCATGTAACACTGAATATAGATAAACTAAAACTTTATTACAAAAATAGACGAAGAAAAAAAAAATTTAACAAAAATATGTATATCTAAAAGTGTCGTATAAAAGTAGTTATTTTACTAATCAAAGTGGGATAAGCTAGTACAAGTTGATTTCAACTTAGCGAGGGAATCATAATGGAGATCTTACATAAATAAATTTATCGAATTAATGTCAACTAATATGTTTCATACGAGTCGTTATCTCCGCGACTCTATCCTCGTATAGTTTTCGCCTACGTACATATCCAAGTACTGCTTATATGTTTAATTACGGTACGGTAACAGCCTGTAAATGTCCCACTGCTGGGCTAAGGCCTCTTCTCCCTTTTTGAGGAGAAGGCTTTGGAGCTTATTCCACCACGCTGCGCCAATGCGGATTGGTGGAATACACATGTGGCAGAATTTCAGTGAAATTAGACACATGCAGGTTTCCTCACGATGTTTTCCTTCACCGAAAAGCACGAGATGAATTATAATCACAAATTAAGCACATGAAAAACTTCAATGGTGCTTGCCCGAGTTTGAACCCACGATCATCGGTTAAGATTCACGCGTTCTTACCACTGGACCATCTCGGCTTTTAATTTAATTACGATCATTTATTTGTTAATATCGGGATGAGCTAAAAGCAGACAGATAGAGTTATTATCGTTTAACAATGTAACTTGTGTTATAAACAATATATGTAAGTGTGTTGTTCATTAATGAAGCACACAACCAAAGCTCCCTTATATAATATTTCATTGATCAAACGGTTTTTTATAAATCGACTCTCTTCCTATTATTCGTAAAATAACAGGAAAGGGAAAATCGTTCAATATAAACGGGTATAATTTAATTTTAGAATCGTTTATTTACTTGAATGGCGCAGTTAAATAAACAGAATCGATTCGATGCAGCCTGATCGAATTTATTGTCAGCAATTTATATCGCCGTTTATATAATTATTTATATAACTAATGGTAGGCGGTGGGTCATAGAAATAAATTGACATTGTAAGACATATTTATCATTCTGGTCACCGACAATGCGCCGACAATTATGGGAAATAAGATGTTATGTTCCTTGTGCCTGTAATTACACTGACTCACCACATCCCACAACAAGATCACATCAGGCATCATAATCAGGTGGTAAAATGGTACAAAAAATAATTGAACTACAACAACACATATTCCATTTTATTAGATTTTGTACAATAACCTCAACTAGAATATGTTCTTATATATTGACGTCTCTATACCATTGAAATACACAATTTCAGTTTGTACAATATATTAAAAGGAACTAACTACATGTAACGTTCGGAGACAATGGAGAACGGAACCGTTTCGTCACTCTTTGTAATATTTCAGCGGAGTATGACAAATTTGCGAACGCCCTGAATTACTATAGATACATAAGACTTTTGTATTATGAGAAAATATGTAAATATATATAATATTCGCCGGTAGACGGGCAAACAGTAACAGCCAGTTAATGTCCCACTGCTGGGCTAAGGCCTCTGAGGAGGCCTTTTGAGGAGAAGGTGTTGGAGCTTATTCCACTACGCTGCTCCAATGCGGGTTGGTAGAATACACATGTGGCAGAATTTCAATGAAATTAGACACATGTAAGTTTCCTCACGATGTTTTCCTTCACCGTCATGAAAATTCAGTGGTGCTTGCCCGAGTTTGAACCCACGATCGTCGATTAAGATTTACGCGTTCTAACCACTAGGCCATCTCGGCTTTTTTTTTACGGGCAAATGGGCCACCTTATTTCGAGGTTATAATCAATATCACCATTCCTTACAATGTCAATGCGCCACCAAGTTTAAAAACTAAGATGCTATGACCAAGCTCCATAAGCCAGTTCTTAACCCCTTCTTCTGTGGTTTACCACATGAAACTAATTTGGAAGGCTTTTACGACAAGCCGCCTTGCTCGACGCCAGCTCTTCTTGTCTATGCTATAATGTAATATATGTTCCACCATATGGATAGAGTCGTTTACAGGTTTCAAAGAAACCTATTCGGCTTTACAGCACCCACTGGTTGCAATTTACAATTGGTGGTTCTCTTCAACTGTACAATAACCACAAGGCATACTTATTGTATCGAAGTTAAAACAACTAATTACTACTTTAGATATATTATTCCACGCCATTATTTATTCCATGTCGTTTTCGACAAACCCGCCGAATTAAGTGGGCCTCGTTGAGATCACTTCAATTAAATCTATGTCTTCTGATTCTGGTCACGAAACGTGTACGAAATGGAGAAGGCGATTTTTAATAAACATATTATTAAATTAAACAAGTCTAATATTTATATGTACGTTAATTATACATTATATTTTTGTTAATAGTAAATGATATCTTTGCAATTAATTTTTTTATACACAGTCCCCGCGTTCGATGCTTAAACTATATATAATAAGATCCTGTACTTTGATACAATAATATACAACTATAATAACGTACACAGTGCTTACTCAAACTGTTGTTTGGTTTAGAAATATAAACGTTACAAACGAAGATCCATTCATAGAAGGATTCATCAAAATCGAAGTTTCGGCTCTGAACCTGACTGTTGATTTGGATTTGGACTATGGACTTCGGATTGTTGTTGTCCCCAATCCTAACATTAGCGTTACGCTTATTGGGAGGGGTATATAGGTATATTACTTTTTTTTTTAAACGGGCATTGATAATATTCATTTAAAAAAATAAAAGTTTCACAATAAAATCTCGTGACAGAATTTCAAAATAAAATTACGATTAGAATGCAAATTAAGTAGAAGAAAAAATCTTGAATAAGAGAAATAATAACAGAGTAATATAGACAAAAATATTGTTACTTTTTACCCGGAGGTAAAGCTGTGTGCATGCCCGTCTGGGTGGGTACTACCCACACATCAGATATTCTGCCGCTAAACAGCAATACTTAGTAGTATTGTTGCGCACCGGTTTGAAGGGTGAGTAAGCCAGTGAAACTATAGACACAAGGGACATAACATCTTAGTTCCCAAGGTTGGTGGCGTATTGGCGATGTGAGGAATGGTTATTATTTCTTACATCGCCAATGTCTAAGGGCGGTGGTGAACAGTTACCATCAGGCCCATTTGCACGTTCGCCTTCCTATAATATAAAAAATAAAAAATAGTATTAAGTGCGTCATTGAAATCCCAACGCGGACAGTATTGTTTACTAGTTTAGTTGATGTTTATTGTTATCGTTCCCCTTAGGGTCGTTCCGCGAATTTATATAGTGTCACGTAACTCTCGATGTAAATATCAATCAATCAATCAGCCAATCAATAGTTTGTCCACTGCTGAACATAGGCCTCTCCCAAGGTGCGCCAAAGCTCCCTGTCCTCCGCCTTCCGCATCCAGTCGGTGCCCGCCACCTTCTTAAGGTCATCGGTCCACCTGGCTGGAGGGCGCCCTACGCTGCGTTTGCCGATCCGCGGTCTCCACTCTAAGACTCGTCTGCTCCAACGGCCATCGGTCCTACGACATACGTGACCAGCCCACTGCCACTTCAGCCTACTAATTTTGCAAGCTATGTCGGTGACTCCGGTTCTTTTCCGGATAATCTCATTTCTGATCTTATCCTTCAAAGATACTCCGAGCATAGCTCGCTCCATAGCACGCTGAGCGACTTTGAATTTGTGGACTAGTCCCGCAGTTAGTGTCCACGTTTCGGCACCGTATGTCATGGCAGGTAAGACGCATTGATTGAAGACTTTCGTCTTCAAACATTGCGGTATGGACGACGTGAGGACTTGACGAAGGTTGCCAAATGCTGCCCATCCCAAGCGAATTCTTCGATCGGCTTCCTTCTCGAAGTTGTTCCTACCGACTTGTATAACCTGTCCTAGGTAGGTATATTCCCTAACAACTTCGAGAGGTTTCCCTTCGACGTATATCGGTCCCGGCACAACATGCCTATTGAACATGACCTTGGTCTTGTCCAAGTTCATACCGAGACCGACACGCCGGGAAGATTCACTAAGGCTACGCAGCATTCTGGTTAGTTGTTCCAGCGACTCCGCTATGATGACGATATCGTCGGCAAATCGAAGGTGTGAGATGCACTCGCCGTTTACATTGACTCCGCATCCAGTCCAATCCAGCGTCTTGAACACGTCTTCCAACGCGTTGGTGAACAGTTTCGGAGATATTACATCCCCCTGTCTCACCCCTCTGCGCAGTTGGATCGCCTTCGTCTTACAGTTCTGGATGTGGACAGTCATTGTAGCGGCGTTGTATAGACATCTCAGTACCTCGATGTATCTCCAGTCGATATGACATCTCTGCAATGAGTCGAGCACTGCCCAGGTTTCGATGGAGTCGAAGGCTTTCTCGTAGTCCACAAATGCCATACACAGCGGCTGATTGTACTCTTCGGTCTTCTGCACAATCTGCCGAACAGTATGAATGTGGTCCACGGTGCTGTAGCCTGATCGAAAGCCGGCTTGCTCTGGGGGCTGGAACTCGTCAAGTCGTCTGGCGAGACGGTTCGTGACGACTCTTGAGAACAGCTTATACACGTGACTCAGGAGAGAGATTGGTCTGTAGTTTTTCAAGAGGGTTTTATCACCTTTCTTGAAAAACAGTACCACCTCACTCCCGCTCCACGTTTCCGGGGTCTTGCCATGTTGGATGACGGAATTAAAGAGGCTTGCTAGCTCTTTCAGGACCGGAGTCCCGCCTGCCTTAAGCAACTCTGTTGTGATTCCGTCATCTCCCGGAGCTTTGTTGTTTTTAAGCTGTTCTAGAGCCGCCCTAATCTCGCCTTGGTCAACGACCGGGAGCTCCTCGGAGTAATGGCGCGTAAGAGGGGCGCGCTGGTCATCAGGACTGATTCCCACAGGTTTATCCGATCTTGAAGAGAACAACTGCCCATAAAACCTCTCTACTTCTCCGACAATCTCAGGCCTAGAGGTAACGACTCCACCATTTTCAGTTTTAAGTTTTGTCAGACGCGGCCTCCCAAACTTGCGAGCGAACACTTTCGATCCCCGATTTTGCTCAATCGCAGCCTTGATGGCACGGGTATTGGAGCATCGGAGATCGCGTCGCGTCAGCGTTTTTATTTTTCGGTTTAAGGCCTTATCTGACAAAAACGATGGTAGTTCTCGTCGTTTCCTCATGAGCTCGAGTGTCTCAGCAGAGAGTTTTGGTGCGTTGTCTCTTTTCTGTGGCGGAAAACACTTGCGGGATGTGTTTTGCAGTATTTTGACCAGCGTGTCGGTTTTCTCATCAATACTGCTTACGGTTTCCAACGCGGTAAATTGATTTTGAAGTTCCATTTGGAACTTTTCGGCACCTTGAGCAGCTTGGAGCATGGTAGGTCGGAGAGTAGACCTCATCATTCGCGATCTTTCAGCTTTAAAGTCTATATCTAGAGTGCCTCGAACCAAGCGGTGATCACTTCCGGTATTAAACCTGTTGATCACTGAGACATCTCTAAATATGTGCCTTTTATTCGAAATGATAAAATCTATCTCGTTCCTTGTCACGTTATCGGGGCTTCGCCAGGTCCACCTCCTCTGGGGCTTCTTTTGAAAGAAAGAATTCATCAAAAAGAGCCCCTGCGCTTCGAGAAAGTTTACCAGCATTTGCCCCCTGTGATTTCTGCAGCCCAAGCCGTAAGGTCCAACTTTCGATTCACCGCTATTATGTACTCCCACTTTAGCATTAAAGTCTCCCATAACAACATTGTAGTGGGCCTTCGAGGTGTTGTTGAGAGCCTTTGCGATGTCCTCGTACATCGCTTCGACCACATCATCAGAGTATGCCGAAGTTGGCGCATATACCTGTACGACCTTCAGAGAGTACCTGTCGGAGAGTTTTAGGACAAGGTACGCTACCCGGTTCGACACACTACTGATTTCCACAATGCTGCTAATGAGATCCTTTTTGACCAGAAAACCGACACCACCCTGGGAGAGGTTATCACCTTCGCGGAAGTAGAGTAAGTTACCGGACTCTAGAGTTATCGTGTCCTCCCCCTGTCTTCGGACTTCAGATAACCCCAGTATATGCCAGTTTATATGACTTAGCTCTACTTCTAATTCGGCGAGGTGATGGTCCAGCCTTAACGAGCGTCCATTGTACGTTGCCATATTTAGTCGCCGTTTATGGTAGCCTGCCATGAACCGGTGATTCTTTGCACCCCCTGCCCTGCCGATACCGCGACCGCTACCTTGGTCGGGCCTAGCGGGCTTGCCGGTAACTAGGGGCCTTTTTTTTTGGCGCATCTACCATTTAGAGGTTTTGCCCATACTCGCCACGCTGGGCAGGCGTGTTGGCGAGCGCAGTAGGGGGTAAGATGCTTATGGGGGGGGACGCTGCTGCCCATCCCCCCTTTCCCTTTCCCTCAGATGTAAATATATAAAGTAAAAAAAGAGGAGTTTGTTTTTAATCTACTGTTAACTTCTGAGACAAGAATATTCAAAAAATAGTCTCCAGCTTTATAATATTTGTATAAAGATATTTTCGATCTACATTATTAAAAAAAAAAACAAAAGTTTATTACCCCGCATCCAATGCATAATATTTCACGAATCTTTGTACTCGCATTTCACAACAATTCCGCTTATGAACAAGGCCATTGACCTGTTAATATTTAATACAGGCCCCGAACCCGCAGCAACAAGTGTTCGGTGTTTTTATAGTAAGTGGTAGTTTATTAATAACCACGATAGAATTATCTTAATCATATTACATCGTGTATATCTGATTACGTGTAATTCTTATCTAGTATTACTATGATAGTCGAAACGATACATTTGTTATAACAGTAGTATTTAGTGTTTTATGATAGTTATACTTTCGCATTCAGAAATAAAAATTTTGAATGTATTTACAATATTTATCTATTTATATAAGTATCCATTTAATATAATATACAAGTACGCTTAAGGTAAACTCGATTAAGTAAAACTTCACGACAAAACCTGACCTAATGTCGCCAGGCATTATATAGTATTATAATTTAAAAGGTAAATAACTTAATGAGCTTCTAATGATTATGGCAGCCTGGATACACCGAACCTACTGATAGCTTTAATAGACAAAAGAGCATATATATACTTATATTAATAAACAAAACAAAAGCAAAAACGTATAAATAAAATCGCCTTTGACAGAAACCAGGTAGAAATGTAGTAGCCTACGTGACGTCACGAGGAGGATCGAGTTGAGTATCTCTCTTCATCTCATTCGTAGACGTAATCAAAATACTTCTAACTAAAAGAAAAGACGAATGGTTTATAAATATCTAAACCAATGACCATACTTGTTTATTTAATTTGCAATAATTGTTTAAGTAACTGAAAACAGCACAAAAATATTATGAACCATGAAGAAAAAACACAAAAACCAAACCTCACAAAAATTAAACCTAACGAGATTTCTCCTCTGGGCTCAAAGGAGGCCAAGAATAAAATACTCAAAACCAACGATCAAGTATAATACTCAATCTATAAATTGTTTTTATTTACGATCAATTGATACATTCATCTACGAGTATTGCCGATCACTTAAATCAACACGTGCGTCAGTATATCTAGCAATAAATGCTTCACGCGTATCTCTCACATCGTTGTATCCTACAACCACTTCGTTGTGAGGTCATAAAATACTTGAGTAATATTATATTTATAGCATGCGAGATCGTTTTATAAAATAGGAAACCGAACTGGCAGATGGACCATAAGAAAATATATTAAACATTCCAAGATTGCAACCAAGATGCTATGCCCCTTGTGTCTGTAGCTACACCGGCTCACTTACTCTTCAATTCGGAACACAACAAGACAAAGTATTGCTGTTTGACGGTTGAATACGGGATGAGTAAGTGGTACCTACTAAGACGGGCTTATACAGTCTTACTTCATGACTTCATGTTCGACTACTATTTTAAAAATCAGACTAAGTCCAGCCTAGGTATTTTTCAGTAAAGCCTGTGTGAGAAATTGGCACAACAATGAGATGTAACCTGCGACATTAACATCGGATTCCATTCCATCGGCCTCGGATCGCAT
This sequence comes from Nymphalis urticae, assembly GCA_905147175.2. NCBI lineage: Eukaryota > Metazoa > Arthropoda > Insecta > Lepidoptera > Nymphalidae > Nymphalis > Nymphalis urticae. Next base: position 1,578,382 of record LR990004.1, on the reverse strand, counting down.
TCGCCCGTACACATGTGAGCTATTTACGCTAAGAAGTGCCCATTTGCAAGGAACAATATTTCTTCCTCTAAAACTAACTACTTTGGTATGAAGGACAAAAATTTCGGTATAAAGATACCACTGTACTGTTGGTATTGTTCTACGCACAACTTTTGAAAAAACTTTGCTAGAAAACTATAAACTTTCAAATAAAAGATTCGTTGCATACGAGTCGCTATCATCCATCCATGTACCCAAGGAGTACTTTATTAAAAAAAAAAAACAAAACAACTTACATTTCTTTACCACGGTTTTTATATTTATTTATACCGTGGAATCCCATTGGAGATTCAGTACGGTTCGTCTTGTTACGAGATATTTCTTATATAAAAGTGGTATTTTCCTTCGGGAATTTATAAAATAAAAATTACATTTGAAAAGGTTATAAGTTATTTTTTTATAGATAAAGAGAGCAAATGCGCTAAAGGTCCACCTGATGGTAAGAGAACACCCATGACCACGTGTAAACATAAGTGGAGTTGCAGATGCATTGCCGGTCTTGAGAGAAACTCGATCTTTGAAAACTCTCACATTATAACTCCGTAAAACCTCAAGAAAAGATAATTCTACAAATTACACGTGTGTAGTAAAGAATGGACGCACGTCACATTAGCGGAATGTCAAGCATCCACGTGGTGTGGATGAAATTGACACCGACGGGATTTCAAATACATAATAATATCATTTGTGTACAAAAAATAGTTGTTTTTCTACTATTATAACATAAATAAATAAACATTAAACTATATATATAAGCGAAATTGTATTAAACCTTTGTATTAAAGGTCTCTCTCTTTCTTTTTTTATTATTATTATTAGAAAACTATATGCCTTATTTATTTTATTTATCGATCTCTTATACTATATGTGGTTTTATGTCTGGACCGACCGACCTCCGTTTTCCCCACCACCAACAATATGGGTACCTTCAAGTCCAGAGTGAATAGGCACCTTCTAGGCAAGCGCGCTCCATCTTAAATCAATATCATCTTCTTTAAAAAAAAAAAAACTATATGTGCATTAATCAACACAAAAAAAATCGCAACAATATCCGAGGTTTCAGATTACGAGCATTCTGCGGTCGAACGAGATTGAAACTTACCTATATTATTACTAAATAGCTATTTAATACACAGCTTTGCGACGACTGGAAACTATTCATTTCAAAGGTTATTTTAATTTCATGCTTCATGGGCACATCTTAACACATTTGTGCGCAGTTTAAACATAATTCAAAACTTGTACAGTAACAGCCTGTGAATGTCCCACTGATGGGCTAAGGCCTCCTCTCCTTTTTTGAGGGGAAGGTATGGAGCTTATTCCATCACGTTGCTCCAATGCGGATTGGTGGAATACACATGTGGCAGAATTTCAATGAAATTAGACACATGCAGGTTTCCTCACGATGTTTTCCTCCACTGTAAAGCACGAGATGAATTATAATCTCAAATTAAGCACCTGAAAATTGAGCGGTACTTGCCCGGGTTTGAACCCACGATCATCGGTTAATATTTACGCGTTCTTACCACTGGTCCATCTCGGCTCAAAACTTGTAGTAAATGCATTTTATAAACATAATTGTTTTGTATGATAATCAATTAGACTCTATTGCTAAGCAGCAACACATAGTAATATTGTGTGAAGGGTGAGTGAGCCTACAGGCTACAAGGGTCTTGACACTTAGTTTTCAACGTTGATATTGAATCGGCGTAAGTAATGGTTAATATTTGTCACAGTACCAATGTCTATGGCCGGTGGTGACCACATACCATCAGATCCCGTATTTATTACTTCAAACAAAACTTTCACAAATAACTTTTATAGAGTTTACCAACAAACAAAATTACGAAATACTTACTTTTTAAAGATAAATAAGACTCAATTCTTGTTAATGTTATAACATATCTCAGAAACGCTCGTATTTTTCTTGGAACAACGACATACATTTAATCTATAGCACAGACTATAAACTCCGGGGTTTTTTATGTCCCATTCGGCCTGTCCCATATTTAGATCTAAAATAAAAGGCGACATAAAACGCCTATATCCGCGCGTAAATCAAAATGAGCACAGTTTATTGAATTGAAAGCTTAATAATAAAATACAGAAATAGAGTTTTGAATATTATGAAGGGAGATCATCTACTTGTCGTTTGATCTTTAATGATTGATAATTTCCCTTATGTATGCTAAATAATAGTTAAAATATCTACTAACATAGTTTTTAAGCCTGTAACTAACACTATGGATATTTATCTGTTAATAAACATTTATTATTATATTATATAATGAAACCTTTTCGATGAAAAATAAAACCGGATGAGGACCAAAGTTATAAGCATGGCTTTCAAATTTAGTAGATTGAAGTCGTAATGAGCTGGACCCGTCTTGTCAAAAGATCGAATGATAGAGCAGACGAGTCTTAGAGTAAAGGTAGATCTGAAAAAGTTGGCGAGAGAATCCGGAAAGCGACGAACCAGGAGCTTTGGCGTACCTCGGGAGAAGTCTATATCCAGCAGTTGACCACGTTTGGCTGATGTTTGATTACATTTTGCTTAGTTCGTAATTTAAATATAATTTGTAACCTTTTTGCTCATGATAAAATATCCATTTTTTTTCTATAAACCGGCTTCGCGAACCCTTGCATCATTTAGTCTGTTTACGAATACAATGTAAGGTTCGTTATAAAAAAGCCGTGTTGCATCTGATCTCAGCACAATGTGAGATCATGCATCTATTTCGAGCGCGTCGTCCATGTTAATTAATATTTACGTTTTTTCATCTCGAACCACGTCACATTTGTGGGAACAATACTTTACGTACGTAACTACTTGTTTCTATAGCATTGTCTGTAATCATTCTTGATCTTTGTCGATTATTCTTAAATATCCGTTCGTTTTTGCTGTTCTATGCGTGTATGGAACAGTTTATATACAGTTTTATATTATCGTGTTATTGTTATTACAGTGTTATATATTTTAACGTTAATGCCCACGATCCGAACTGAAAACCTACGTATAGCAGATGGCTTACAAATACTAATACTTTTTTACCAAAACATACGTTTTTGTTAAGTTTTTTTTTAAATAGTTGTTTTGAATATCTAGATGAAACAGACATAATGAAAGTACTGATTTTTTAATTGAGTATATAACGAGCAATTGATAGCAAAAACGAAGATCGCATGTGAACGTAATAAATAATAATAATAATATAATCAATCGGCGACGTGATGTCGCTCCACGACGACTGGAACACATACAAGGATAGACTTCGCGTAATATAATGATCAACCTCGATACATAACACGTATATAACGAAATAGCTAATACGTATATAATTAACTCTGTGCCTTAAGTAGTAATAATATATATATAGCATTGTTGACAAATAATCAAGGAATGTTTATATGCGTTGCCGTACTATTTTCCCGTCGTGTCATCGTCCGAAGAGTATGATTTTAGTAGCCTATGAATATCTAGGTCATGTTAGTCATGCTACATTTAAACGTATTTACTGGTGGTAGGGCTTTGTGCAAGCTCGTCTGGGTAGGTACAAACCACTCATCAGATATTCTACCGCAAAACAGCAGTGCTTGGTATTGTTGTGTTCCAGTTAGAAGGGTGAGTGAGCCAGTGTAAGCCAGCCATAGGACATAACATCTTAATTCCCGAGGTTGGTGGCGCATTGGTGATGCAAGCGATGGTTTACATTTCTTACAAATACGATGTCTATCGGCGTTGGTGACTTACTATCAGGTAGCCCATATGCTCGTCGGCCTACCTATCCAAAAAAAAAATAACTTTAACTGTCATTCGACTAGGCATTTTCAATGTGTAACCGTGTAGCTTGGACGGCCGCTACAAACATAATAATAATAAAACGTTTTGTTAAACCAAAGCAACGGAACATACGACTGTTTCCAATGGCACGGGGAATGACGACGATACAATACATTCGCACCGGAAAGATGTCTGCAACTTGCATACAAATTTATCGTACAACGGTCGCAGATGTGAAGTATACGTTTCTATAATTAATAGCAACTGTTCTAATAAAAATATATAAAAAACTTTTTCAATGGGTATAAATATTGTAACATTTTTAAACAAATTACCATATTCGCAATAAGCCAACAACAAACTTGTGTGAAAAATAATTATTCTCAGCTCAAACCGTTTAGACGGAACTGGTTTTGAAATTAGTTACAAAATTTCACCCACACATAACAGCTAGTGAAATTATATAAAAGCTACATTTATAATTCTATTTAGATACAAATAATTATATAATTATATAATACGACAAATATTTGTTTATAAATATATTGATCGAAGAATCGATTTTTGAATATTTGATTACGTATATATAAACGGTACTCTAACACCAGGACCTTTCATAAAAGTAACATTGCTCACAAAATTTTTATTAAAGTAGTTAAGCAACACACTTTAGAAAGTATTTTTATTTAACAGTATTTTTATCCACACTAGATTTAAATTATTAATATAGATCTGTATACAACATAGATTTTTTGCATGTTGTACACGCCTCTAAGTGGCATACATATTAGTATTTAAGACTTAGATGTTTAAGATTTTATTGTGAATGCTGTATATGTTATGCTGTTGGTGTGTCTAAATAAATAAATAAACAGTATTGTTCTAAGAGAACATTGTAATAATAAGAAACAACTTATGTTTTTATAATATTTTATGGAAATACAGTTTAAATTTATTTCAAATAAAACTAATGTAAATCGAATTCTTCTGAATGCCGAATAACCCCTATATATATTAATTTTGTCTTTTATATGTTTATTTAAGTTGACAAATTTATGTATATTTACGGTTGACATAGTTCGGGACGGAAGGGACCAATCAAATCAACAGGTGCATTAAAAAGAACTTCGAAGGAAGTAAGGGGCATATGACATTGAAAAAATATATCCTGTGTTTTTTGTGAAATCCAAGCACATATTCATTCCATAATTTTTTTCAAATTTATATTTTTTTAATAAGTAGGCGGACTGGCAAGTGAGTCGCTTTATGATTAGTGGTCACCAATGTCCATAGACATTGGCACTGTTAAAATATTAACCATTCCTTAAAAGGCCACTCCCAACCAAACTTAGAAAATAAGACGATAGGTCTCTTCTTTATCTGCTTTACAATACTAAATATTACTGTTTAGCGGTAGAGTATATGATGTGAAGTGGAAAGTACTAAACCACATGGGCATACACAAAGTCCTACCAAAAAAAACGAACAGGAATAAATCGCCGAAAGATATTAAATATAAATCGACGACCGTTCTAACGTTTTATAATAGCTCTTAAACGAGAGCTTCCCACAGAGATTCGAGACGCAAACAACAAATACTATTCGCATCGTTTACAAAGTATTCGTGCAATTCCGAGATATGGAGCGGGAACGATAAGCGAATGCCGTGACTCTGACTCATGAATAGGAAACGGGAGTCATTACTGCTAAGTACATCTACCCTTCGCGATGTCGATTATACGGGAATTGTATGCTAATTCATATATATTGATACAAGGACGAGAGATGATAAAACTTAAAAAATGGAAAATAAGTTTGAAATAATAACGAATGAAAATACATTTTAAATTAATCTAATTTAATATAATTCAATGTTATTGATTTGTTTTGATTTGTATGAATTTGAATTGATTTGTTTTAATTCAAATTTATGTAATGTGGTATTATGATTTAATTCGAATTAATTTAATGTAATTTATAATATGTAAAATGTGTAAAATATTGTTATTGTAATTTTTGTATTTTATTATTTATTGTATTGTATATATGATCGTTGCTTGTCCGAAATAAATGTTTTTATTATTTATTATTATTGTAAAAACGAACAATTAATATAATAAATTAAAACAAAATCTCCAACGCTTGCGTATAAAACCACATAGATAAGGAAAATTTAATAATAAATTACGATACACACAGACGCCGGAAGAACGCCATTAAAATAAACATAGCACACATTGAAGGCGGGGTTCATGCACTCGAACCGTCTTATTCCATACTAACGAGAACCCATTACACCAAAAGCTCGGAACATGGGACGAGAAGAATGTAAATCAATTATAGTCAATTTGCAATCTAACTAATAACTAAGATTATTTTTTCTAATAGTGAGGTGGGGGGAGTCAAGTGTAAAAACAAGGGTATCTATCCTATATACTTATACTATACTATATACTATACCCCTGCGAAATTTCATAATAATCGGTTGAGTATTTAAGACGTGAAAGCATTACAAACAAAAATATAAATAAGCTCATATGAATCAACTTGCATCAAATCACTTCTTCGATCAATCTGATCATAGAACGCCATTTTCTATTGAAACCTCATCGAGATTTATATGGTAAAAGTACATTATAATGTGCTTACATTCGAATTGTTGGTCGATTGTGATATCTGAGAATAATGCTCAGTTTAAATGCCTTTCATACACTTTTATCTTCAGTAAGTTTAAAAATTAGTAAGCAATTAATTTTTCAATTTCAAATGTTAGTGGCAAATGGGCCTGATGGCAAGTCGATACCCATAGACATTGGCGCCGTAAGAAATATAACCACTCCTTGCATCACCAAAGCGCCACCAACTTTGAGAACTAAGATGTTATGTACCTCAAGTTACCGTAGGTCACTTCATTTCTACTATTCCGCAGTAGAATACTGATGAATATCCTATCACCTACCCTACGCCCTACCACCAAGTAAATCCAAAGACTACGCTCGTAATATACCATAGGTTACACATAGACATGTTTTCGATATATTTATCTAGTCAGATCATCGCAGGGCATACACCTCGGTCGTGATTTAGTACTCACGATTATATGAGATTCTCATCCTATGCGATGCTGTGTACTAATAATGTCGTGTGACCTACCAACCATATCTAATACAAGGCTTGATCTGTGACACAAGACGGAAACAAACGACACTGAAGATGGTACGTTATTTGATCCCGTAAAAAATCATCTAGGAATTAGCTCTTGTTAAGAACTTATGTCCTTCTGACCGTTGCTCCGAAGACATATTGCACCAAGTGCACAAATGTGACGGCTAGCATACGTGCACTTTATCTCTCACTCTCATAATCCGATGCAACGGCAATCCGACACGACACCAACAGTCTAACACTGCTAACTGCCTAACTCCGGAATTGCTTCGGAAAATTCCTTAACGGTCAAACCCAATATTTTTCTATTGACTTGGAATTCAAACCCGGGACTGCAGGCTTATAAATTATATAGCTAGTCACTAAACCATCGTGGCTGTTAGCCCTTAATACTAATGTTCTGCCAAGCGTGGTACCTACGTTTGCCCTGACGCTTGACTTACTTAATCTTCAGACCGGAACACAATAAAATAAAATATTTCTATAAACATGAGGATATATCGACATACAGTCCGATTTCTATTATTCTTTTCGCGATAAATAGTCCATTTATTGGAGAAATGTACAAGTAAATGTAAAAGCCGAGATGGCCCAGTGGTAAGCACGCGTGAATCTTAAGCGATGATGGTGGGTTCAAACCGGGGCAAGCACCACTGAATTTTCATGTGCTTAATTTGTGATATAATTCATCTCGTGCTTGACGGTGAAGGAAAACATCGTGAGGTAACCTTGATGTGTCTAATTTCACTGAAATTCTGTCACATGTGTATTCCACCAACCCGCATTGGAGCAGCGTGGTGGAATAAGCTGCAAAACATCCTCAAAAAAAGGAAGAGGAGGCCTTAGCCCAGCAGGGGGACATTCACAGGCTGTCACTGTTACATATTCTTATTTTTCTATTTTTCTTATTTATTCTACTTAGCATTAAGATCCTAGGAAGTTAAGCATTAACGAATAACCATAAAGGCCAATTGTCCTCTATCTAACCGATTTCGGTTACGGCTCGCATTTTGAAAGGAGACTAAAATGACCTGGTGTTAAGGCACCGAACATTTTATATTTTTTCTTCAAACATCCTCATAATCCTCATAATACGACTCAACCAGGAAGAGTTCGGATGCCAGACCAACGGTTTTTACGTGCTGTCGGAGGCATGATAGTGTAAACACTGCCAACAAATGTTCTACTTATTCTGGGCATTTAGTGTACGAAACAACGTAATGAACGGCAGATAGTATATAAAACACAGCTGGATTATGTATAGTTGAACACGTATTATATGACAACACAACATTATTAACAGACTACACAACTTCACACTACAATTCTTAGCAGCCGAGTAATAACGATTAGCGTCAAGCAATCTGGAAAATTGTATGAATAAAGCTTAAAAATTTAAAACACCGGAATATTTAGTTATAACTCACATCTGTTTGGATTGATTTCGATTGAAAAACACCATCAATTGTTTATTATTATCAAAGACGCGTCACATTTAATTGGTTTAAATTTACTGTAACCATTTACGAACACAGACGTACTCACAAAGACATAATTCCTAAAACACCTACTGGTCAGCACCGCCCATAGGCATATATCATAAGAAATATTAACCATTCCTCACGTAGCCAATGCGCCACCAACCTTGGGATGTCATATGCCTTGGGCCTGTAGTTACGCTGACTCACTCGCTCTTCCAACCGGAACATAACAATACGATTTATTGCTTTTTGGCTTATATGTGATCAGGTTATCTACTGGTTATCTACCCAGACGGGCTTTCACAAAGCCTACCTTCACGGGAACGAATACAACATTTGCCTGTATCACACAAATGGTTCCGATACGAAATCTGGACACGAGCTAGTCGACGGAGCAACCTTGAAAAAGATATCAACATCCTGACGCGTCGGAAGTTGCGGACATCGTTTCAGTGTCATTTGCTACTGGGACAATTCACTGTCACTGTTATTGTTCTCATTCCACTGATATGACGATAAAATGTTTTGTAGCTAGTGAACATATAAAACATATGTTCACTAGCTACCCGACCCGGCTTACACGGTGCAATTACGAAGTACGATAAGCAAGCAGGTAAATGTCAATTAATAGCAATATAGGAAGAAATATGATATTAAAATTGGTTTGAATCGTACTGTCATTGTAAATGTGTTTCATAATAAAAATCAATGATGTTTGTCCACTCCTTATTGATTCCAATTTAAGTAACATTAACTGCCAATATCATAAATTTTATCCGTTTCGAAGCGAACGATTTTTATTGGTCGCACCTAATTTATAAAATATATAGAAAGATAAATAAATAATCCATACTTATAAACCGACTGACTATCCATGCACAGACAAAACTATTCTCTCTAGACTCTAGAGAGCCGAAATTTGGAACTTTGGTTTATTATATGACGTCACAATCACATTCGATATTTGAATCTTTAATCTTATATGCCTAATTAGGTCGTTACTAGCATGGTCCTCACATCCCATTAAAACAAAAAAAAAACCAATTGAATATCGTAACCCGCTCTTGACATTGGCAATAACATAACGAGTCGTGAGAGTGTTGTTACCATAACTATTGTGTTCATTTATTACACCAGTTCACATAATCGCAAGTGAACTTATGTACGATGGAATACAATAACACAAAGAATTGTTGTATGATGACGAAATATTTGCGTGCATCACTCCTAATAAAACATAGGATATAGCAATTATTTTAAATTAAATATAAATTTAATAAAATATATATACTAAAGGGCAAATAGCTGAGGAAGTCGAGATGACCAAGTGGGTAAGAACGCGTCAATCAAAACTGAAGGTTGCGAGTTCAATTTAATACTCGCGCAAGTACCACAGTCCGTACATAATAGGATTAGCGATGCAATATACAACTTAACATGGGAAATGAGGATGATATTAAACCCTTGTGTATACAATTACACTGGATCACACACCCCTCTGGATCTACTTCCAGGTTTCGAGGCACACAGGCAATTAAGAATCGTTCGGTCTGTATATGTTTGCAAATTATTCCGAACATGTAAACAATCATAATCAGCTCATTTATCAATTATTTCAGCGTCAATAACTGAAATATTAAATATCAGCTCATTACTCATACTAGGAATTCGGACCAGAAAAGTGCTCTGTTGCATGACATTAATACAATATCAATTGATATATTTATATAAAGTCCTAGAACCACGTTTATCAGTATAAGGAACGAACAGTTAATATCCTTATTAGTCGAATAATATTATCCGACCAAAAAATAATGTTGACGCCTTTATTTACCAAACTTATACCGTGACCTTGAATATATAAAAATCGGGTTATAAGTTTAGTATTTAACAGAAAATCTATTAGAGTGGAACGATTATATTAAAGGTCGACGTGGATAGCATTCAGCCGTGTCCAGAAACGTTATGTAATTGCTACACTATCCGTGAAGATTACTTGGCATGATGCTGTTCGCACAACGTTATTATAATATCATTATTTTGTAACGAAAGCGTTAGTGTTCGATTTAACGATTAAATTTTGAAATTAAAAAAATATATTATTTGAATGAATTCTTTTTTTGAATTCAATATATCAATTTTAATTCTTCCGCTTTTCAGTGTTTTAAAGTTCTCTTAATGGTAAAGAATTTAGGTGATCGAACTTGTTTGCCAATGAAAAATTTGAGGCAATTCGTTACGAGCCGTTTTCCGAGATACACAAGATAAATGTATAATATATAAGAATTGCTCATTTATCCTTCATTCAGTCATTCATTCATTATTATAAGATTCTTCATTCATTATATAAAAGAAATCCGTAACATTACAAGAAATGATTAATATTTCCATCGTTTTTTGTTAAAAAATATCGAAATCTTTAAATGTTTTATGTTTTATTAAAAGTCACAATAAAACCAAAGAAAAACTGTTTCCCTTTCCTGATATTGGATTTCCTGATATTAATCTTGGAGGTTTAGTTTCAAAAATAATTAAAGTTTTTAGTGACCTGCATAAACTAGAATAAGATTATTTGATATTTATATATTTATTGCACATCTATGTATATGGGACTCCATAGAGCGCCTTGTCATTCAAGGCAAGGTGGATGGCACCAGACCGGGAGGCGTTCCTTGGCCTTTCCTTTTGGCGGTCATTTGCATGAATGTACCAGGCTCACCACTAACAGGGTTACCACTAACATATGGCGAAGGTTCGTGAGGCGAATAACATCTGCGCCGAACAATTTATAATACTTCATGGCGGGTGTCACGACGAAGAAGAAGAAGATGTATATGGGAGCTATACAAATACATAACTTACTAGTTGTTGCAATTATCATATGAAAATAATCAAAATTGTCGAAAGTGGTTCGATTATGGCACAGTTTGTTCGAGTTTAGTAAAGAACAAATTTCATACCTCGTCTGCCGGCTTGGTGGGCGTGATGGCTACGGTTTCGTTGAAGCAGAGACAGGCGCAGTAGTGCCTGTTCGCGTCCACGTCCGTCAGCACCGACACGTAGAACCGGGGCTCTGAACGTTCCGTGGACAGCGCCCATCCTTGCGGCTGGCAGAACTGTACAGAAATAACGAATGTTAAGATTATATACACATTATATAAATTATAAGATTATATCTAATATATAAAAATCTCGTATCACGGTGTTTGTGGTCAAACTCCTCCGAAATGGCTCGACTGATTTTTATGAAATTTGTTATGTACATTAGGGAGGTATGAGAATAGGTCGTAAAGTATATTTCATACCGTTAGCTGATAAGTGTCTCTATACAGATTTTTTTTCTATTTTCTTGTAGATATATATGATGTTAACATTCTGAGAGATAAGCATAATAAAAATTTAAAAAATCTGTGGAAAAATATCATTACCCATTCTATGCCGTCGTGGAAGGGTGTGTCCTCCCAATTGATCTCGGGAAATCGCTGAAGGATGATACCGTTACTGAGGCCGCCTCCTGTAATAATAATTTACGTTAAATAAGGGTTGTACGTCATTATCCTTTACCAAGACACAGAATGATATAGTTCCCATTCCATCGAAATATGAACATGATTTTATACTTAAAAAATCTTACACCATGTAAATAGTAATATTATACGCGTTAACCAAATCGAAGAGATTTTTACATTGAAATGTATTAGATCTAGTTTAGATATAGAACTATATTTAGATATAGATCTGTGTTGAAGTTTATTAAGAATATGTTTATAAAAATTATTCATTAAAGATTTTCTCGATTTATTCTAAAATGACAGTTACAAAGTATTCGATAACAAAAAAAAACAAACGACGCCTGAAAAGTATATTTTTGTAAAAGTTACCCTTCCCATTATGCAGATGTCATTCGTCAGTCGGCATTTACTCGTGACAAAGTTAACGACCTAACGGCCTAGCATTGCCTCGGACGCGACCTTGGCCCACAGTACAAAACACTCTGTTGACACATTAAAGCCGACGCCTCAGCATGCAGCAACATTAAAAACGACAACAGAAAAAATAATTGCACTCAAATACTTAAAAGAAAAAAAAAACAAAAGGTGACACAGGTACAATAGCTGACACGAAAAGCGATTACAATAAAAACTATATAATAATAAATAATACAACGTCTAGCACGAACTTATAACAAATTTTATTCTGATCTTGACTTTTTCCATTTATCCAAAATGCAATTGAAAAGAGAAATAATTTCAATTCAACGTAAAAAATAAAGCGAATAACCACACGCACACAAACAAACAAGCGAGCGCGTGAGCGCACGCACACATACGAATTTCTCGCATTAATATTAAGCAAGAATGTTTTTTTTTTACTGTAAATATTAATACTTATACTATGTCTGCTTTTATTTTTTTCTCAAGGTTCGTATTATAAAATTATAATCCTATATAGCCTTATTTTAGTAATGAGTAATAACTGTACAGCCATTTCGGTTTTGATTACAAATAAAAACAAATAAATAAATATTTCTGAGACCTAAGGCTCGCTCATCAATGACGTCATAAGACTTTGAATTAGAATAAATGAAGACATAAATCCAATGTATATTGAATACTTATTACTCATTAATGTATAAATTACAGATTTTCAAATTAAGAAGCGCTATTTTCTACAAAAGCACGAAACTAAGTCTATTTAAATCGAAAATTTTACTAATATCTCTTCTATATTATGCACTAAAAACAGTACTTGATAAATATATATTTTATTACTTATAATATAACACTATTCCACTTAACTACTTATATCCACTTCAACTCTATCTAAGGTCCGATAACAACTTCGTCGACATTCAAAACGCGATTTTTATCGATTTTATTCAAGATCTCGACCAATTATTGAATTGACGCTTTACCCTTCCCGTGGTTGAAATAGGTTATAGTGTTTATGTAAGCCGAGATGGCCCAGTGGTAAGAACGCGTGATTCTTAACTGATGATCGTGGGTTCAAACCCGGGCAAGCACCACTGAATTTTCATGTGCTTAATTTGTGATTATAATTCATCTCGTGCTTTACGGTGAAGGAAAACATCGTGAGGAAACTTGCATGTGTCTAATTTCACTGAAATTCTACGACATGTGTATTCCACCAACCCGCATTGGAGCAGCGTGATGGAATAAGCTCTAAACCTTCTCCTCAAAAAGGGGAGAGGAGGCCTTTAGCCCAGCAGTGGGATATTCACAGGCTGTTACGGTTTATGTTGCGCGAACTTGTGACATAACGACCGTGCGTCTATTTAATATAGTAATCAATTAATTAGAACCAGTGAACATCAGATCATTGACCCTGACATTTTTATGGCAGAATGCAAACAAAATTTCATATCTAAATAGGTCAAGAGTTAAAAGTTATAAAACGGACCGAAAATATTTGTATAATATAAACAAAAATATAATATACTGAGATGTGACAGTATTCATTTTTGATGACATTTATAAAAGAAATAGATTTCGGCCGCGGCTTCGGGCGTGTGTCAGGCATGCGGTGGGGAGTCAGGTGTTTGATACAATAAAATAGCCTATGTTCTTCCTTGGAGTTCAATCTTGCTTCATACCAAAATTCATAAAAAAACGGTTAATTGGTTTAGCAATTACTTTTTTATCTATTACCTGAGGCCTCTACCTAACACGCGAGCGATGCCGCGAGCGAAAACTTGTATATTATATAGCGTGAGGTTGTAATAAAAAAATAAGTTACCCTTGTGTACGACATCTTTATAAGTTTCTTAACGGATATCAAATATTCAGATCAGGCAAAGAATTCGTTGAAACCATTTTATAACTGCTAGTCACGTAGAGTGATAAAAATTCAACAGACTTAGCCAAAAAAAGCGATACTTAGAAAATGTACGTTTTTGCCTTTTAAAATGATTTATTAACCCCGTGTTGGAAAGCACAAATCTCACTTCTGTCTAGAACGATAGGCAACTTTATATACTTTACGAGATGTTTTTTATAAAAAACAATTAATAAAAACTGTAAAGAGCATTATCGAGAGTATAACATATATTTTTTATTGCATACATGTTAGTTTACATACACAAATACAAAAAATAACTAACAACTTATAATCGATAAAATCAAAATTAAAACTACACATAAATCAGATTGGAGACGTTTTTGAATTGGTAATAGTGTAATACCAACACTAACTAAAACCGAAATAAACCAGTTTACGCCAGCTAGCACGTGCCTCTTACTCTCACATAAGTAGCCTTAGAAGGGTCATGCCATTTAGTTTATTATTACTTTCTTACTAATTGGTTCGTTGTTTGTTTTAGTTCATTTATTGTTGTTATTTGATATTTAAATTATTAAACCTCTAAGAGACCTTTCTCTTAAGTTTTAAAAGAAAGATCTCAATGAATTTGGATGCTAAAGTGACATTAGCTGAGGATAAATTACAATTTAAAATGTCACAACGAATTATCATTAACATAAATGATTTATATAATGAAAACAAGGATAGACATACTCGTCTACGAAAATTAATAATTAAAAATATATAATCTACTTATAAAAATACAATAGTGTATGGTTATTTTCTAATGCACTGACTTCTTTGTTTACTACAAACGCAAAATCGTCTCCAAACTGATTTGGCTGTAAGTCTGTATGTAATGGATATTATCGAAAAAAATAATATTTTCAAGACAGTTAAGACAACATTATTGGAACAAAGTGAATATATATATAAATCTAATAAGTGAAAATAATATAATAAGCGAATATAGATATAAGTATATAGACTTTTCTTAGAGCCATTATATGATCGTTTGAGTTAACAATACTTAAAATAAACTGTTTAGCTTGTCTTGAGGTTTGGTACAAAACTAAGTGATTAGTGTGACAATCATCAATTAATTATGTTGATTCATTAAGAGATTATAACTTAAAAAGTTTTTTTTCCTTAGTCGTATTTATGAATTGGTTGAAAACACGAGATCGATAGTACTACATATTTCTATTTAAAAATTACGATATAAGTACCTAATATAAATAAAATATGGGTATTTTACTAATTATAACTTCACTACATCAGAGACATTTGTTATTTAAATAAAACATTTACGTTTACATTAAACTAACTCTATTTAACCCATTAAACTACAGAACTATATTTGTGTAACAACAAAATCGAAACATTTGAATACCCTTATAATATAAAATGACAATGACTTATCAAACATTGATACGCGACTTTAGACAATAATAATCATAATATCAAATTGATACAAGCATCAAAATAGCGTATCACCGTAATTAAGTTTTTAACATTTCACGAGTGATATCCGAAATTATATAACACCTATTAACTAATCATAATACCACGGACCCGCATTGGAGCGGCGTGGTGGAATAAGCTTCAAAACCTTCTCCTCAAAAGGGAGAGGAGGCCTAAGCCCAGCATTGTGACCTTAACAGGCTGTTACTGTACTGTAACTGTTGTTTACTGGTGGTAGAGCTTTGTGCAAGCTCGTCTGGGTAGGTACCACCCACTCATCAGATATTCTACCGCAAAATAGCAGTACTTGATATTGTTGTGTTCCGGTTTGAAGGGTGAGTGAGCCAGTGTAATTACAGGCACAAGGGACATAACATCTTAGTTCCCAAGGTTGGTGGCGCATTGGCGATGTAAGCGATGGGTAACATTTCTTACAGTGCCAATGTCTAAGAGCGTTTGGTGACCACTTACCATCAAGTGGCCCATACGCTCGTCCACCTTCCTATTCTATAAAAAAAAGTACTGCCACGGTGGATGTTTTAATAAAAACATAATATACTGTTGTTTGTTATTATGATTAAGAATATAAATTGTACATTTTCAATACACTATTCTCATATAACACGCTCCTAGTTTACGATAACTTTAGTTTGAAGGTCGACAAGTGAACTGGCTAGATTTAGACAGAATTTAGAGGCCGAATCGACAGGTTGCTCTGCGCCTTTGTAAATACCAAATTAGATACAGCCATGTTTTTTAAAATACATTCATAATGTTGTTGAATAATCCAATAATTAATATTATTAATATTATACTTATTAAACGACAAGCTGCCCGTCCCGACCTTATACGTGTAAAATTCACAATTATGTTCGAAAGTTTAGATGATAAAGAATATATTTTATAAATGATTTGCGTAATATCCGTTCTAAGTGAGCGTCTACATCGCAAGAGGAGTAAAAATGCTAAAGTTCAAGTTAATCAGATCTACAGTTAGAGATCTCGTGATGAGTCAGTCAGTGAGACTCAAGTCATAAGACCAGCTTTTTAACAATAATAAAACTACATCCTTTTTGTGCGTAAATCCATTCATCGTATGTTTACAAAAGTTAAAAAAATATATACCAAGTCGTTTCCGTGTTTTTGCCAATGGAGTGACTAACAAAATTATAATTGCTTTTCTAACCTTGGTATCAATAACAAATTCCTCTCTTTTTTATACGAATGCTTCGTTATTAAATTGAAAAAAATAATTAATGATATAATTTACAGGCGGTGTATCACTACTAGTTTAATAAAAACACTTGTTTTTACGACGTAACTTTCATGATCATCATGAAATTCTGCATAAACGATGTCAGTGGTACAGAAAAGAACATATACTACCTAGTCGATTTTCAAAAGTCGGGTGCCACGTTCACACAGCATACTACCCAACACCTCCCCGCGGGTGAAGACGTAGGCGGAAACGAATAGACAAATATTTTTCAGATTTTTGACTGATAAATAAGAGATACTGATAATTAAGCGCGCCCAGGCTATGTACCTACGTGTGTTATCTACACGTAGGTACATAGGCCGGGCGCGCTTAAACAAAGCGAATTAAAAAAAACATAAACACAGTTATAAAGTTTATTGTTGTTTTTTACTAAAAACACAAAACTCTTATTTCAAAATTAACGAACACAAAACGGTAACGGTTAAACTTTCATTATAATTTTCAAATGAATGTAATCTGATAAATAGAGCAAGGAAACCACCGCCTACCACAAAACCACCAATCATCCTTAGTGACGTAACACATCTCATTCCATATACGGAATTGTAATCACGAATGTATCTAGAAAGACGATCACTCTGAGTAAGTTCAGCCGATTTGCAATAACATCCGAAATTTGAATTTATAAAGTTTTCCAAACGATTATAACAGTAATATATATATTACCTAACCTACTATAACGTTCTACTCAAAAAGGGAGAGGAGGCCTCAAGCCCAGCAGTGGGACATTCACAGGCTGTTATTATTTTTTAAGACATAGGGCAACTTAATATACTTTACACAATAAACATATTATATTACTGAATGTAATTACTAATTATAAATACGCAAATGAAAATTTAATGAAAACTATTGTGTGGTATGAATGTATTTTTAACATATGTTTGCTATTTAATGCGTATCTTTCTGTCCTTAGAAATAGGCATTATGTTGACTTATTTAATTTGGCAAACAACCAAATACTTATCAGCTGACAATTGTTCTAAGCAATTTAATTAAAATTAAAATCTCTAACGTTCTAATGTTGCATATCTACTGAAATAATTTGCAATTCTTCATAAAGTCGGCAACAATGTATCAATATCTGTTGGCAACTGAGGCTGATATGATTACAACTAACGCGTGTTAACGGTACATAAGTTGCCAATTTCCCTTTTGCGAAGATGCAACTTGATAAAGTTAACGTGACAAATGCGTGATTCAACTAATAATTTCGCATTCACGTGTCAAGCGGTTTGTAAAGATACCTTTCGTTCCTGAATCTATGGATTCAATCAAAGACAACAAATAATATTTTAATAATAAATATTTAAAAACAGTGTTGGTACTTGATACACAGTCGATTTTAAAATTGTATTATAATGTATTGTTGTTTACGTTTAACTAGGATTATAGAAATCGATATTAAACGTAAGGAAAGTCGTAAAGAAAAATAACAAATATAGTTTTCATAAATAGGATTATAATAATATTTTTGTAACCTAATTAGTTCAATGAGGTTTTAGTAGCTTTTTTTTCTTCATTTGTATTGAAAAGTCCTATGATGTTTTATTACTTTTATGACTATGCCATGACGTTCGAGTGTGCTTCATACAAAATTTCATCAAAGTCGGTTTAGTGGTTTAGCCGTGTAAGCGTAACAGAGTAACAGACAGACGGAGATATTTCGCATTTATAATATTAATATAGAAGTATAGATTAAGTTAATTGCTGGTACACATAATCTTCTGTCCGATACAGTAGTAACCGTAATTCAACATACTTTTTTTTTTATTAATTTCAAAGAGGGTTTTTTCTAATATTATTCAATCTTGTAAAATTATTACTTAAAGGTGTTGTAAACAGTACTCGATAGTCTACTTTGGTTTGATATTTTCATTACTCATGACATCAGCAGAATATTTTCGCACATGAGTAGCACTGAAAACGGCCAATTAAAAAAAAAAAAATTCTCGTTGACGATAATTGCCCGCCAAAACAAAAACGAAAAGTGACGCAGCCATTGACATCATTGATTTAAAAACGCTTTTGACCAATATGAGGTAAATGATGCAGGAATTACGTATTTTACGTATTATTTTTGGAAATAGTCATTATACACTATGTATTTGAATAAATATATTTGTATTTGGTAGTTTTAATGGAATCAAAAAAAAAGTTCCAACTCCAAACAAGCCAGTTTCACTGAGACTATATCTGTGTATATTATACTGTATGGCAAATTGTGCAGAAACCAAAAATTACAACCAATCACACTGTATGGCTTTGATAAAATTTTATATCACAGAAACTGTTTACTAATGCGTCAAGATGCCGAAATAGACTACACTCACGCTTTACCGATAACATTGTCATCATTACAGAGTCACTGGAAGAACTTGCCAAAAACAGCATAGTCAAATGTGCCTTTCTAGTTTGGATGTCTCGGCATCAACTTGAAAAGGATAAAAATCATATTCAACAAGCAAGACTTTCAACAACCTCAAAGGCTTATCCTTCGTTGAATATTGATTCGATCAATCAGGTAAGTTACTTGAAATATCCAGAAGATACAAATAAAATAGTTTTAAATGGTAGCATTTGACAATTTCCATTAAGTCCTAGCACCAGCAAATACAAATTTTCATTAAATGCATCTTACCAGCCATGACATTAACCTTCACTATGGGCCTGAACAGCGGGACTAGTCCACAAACCCAAGGTCACAAAGGATAATCAGAAATAAGATTATACACAGCAAAACCAGAGTTATTGAGATAGCTTAAGAAATTAGCAATTAGCAGTTGGTTGGAGTAGACCTAGAGTGTAGTTATGTTTTGCTTGATATATTTTTTTATGTAAGAGGTGGGAAACGAACAGGAGGATCACCTGATGGAAAGTGACTGACACCGTCCATGGACACCTGCTACACGCGAGGGCTTATAGGTATGTTGCCGAAAATGATTTAATGATAAACCATTATTTTCAACAGGTCAAATTATCTTATCAAAGTAATAGTAGTTCATTGTTTGCAGAAACACCTCCAACATTGCTATTTGTTAAGAGAAAAGGGATGAGGAAACACTCAAAATTGCACTTCTAATGATTTTTAAAACTGCATAATATTTAATTATTAATTTCTTCAAAGAATTTATTATTTCAACAGTTATGTTTTATATAATTTAAAGTAATATACAATAAAAAAATATGGTGTCTTGACACATTATTAAAAGGATAAAAATAACATTAAAAATACATAATCAATTTCAAAACTTGTAATTTTATAAATCTTTTATAAAAACTTAATGTTTTGAATGTTTATAGAAAACATTAAAGTGCATTTGATTTTTTTCCATAATTAGAATATTCATAACTGGTGAACTATTAACATGCATAACAATTCAAGGCTGAATTAATTAGGCTTCAATTTAGAAACTCAGGATTGTTTCTAAGAATAGCTAGTAGTCACTCAAATTATAAATGCATGTATTAAACCAAAAAAAAAAAAAACATTCATTAGTTTTCATCTTCAAAAAATTATCAAATTGGACTTATGTTCAGCTTTTAAATATTATTCATTAGTCAAAAATTAATTTTAAAAAAATATGGCATGGATATTATTAAATCTAACATGCTAAAAAAGAAATATTTTTTTTTCAAATCTAACTGAAATCAAATCACCTATTGGTTTATTGTTGTGCCAACAACCCACAGCATACATTTTGTTTATCTTAGTTACTTGAAATATAAATGTAATTTAGATTTTATAATAAATATGTCAACATATGAACATAAATGTTATTAAAACAGTTTTATGTACATTAAACAATGTTTTTCAATCTCTTTTTAATTTTTAATGGTTAATAAAATTATAATCATATTAGAATTTAAGACTTTAAGAATTAGAATTTAAGAAACATTATTTAATTTAACTATTAAAATAGTATAATTTAAAAACAATACAAAATACAACTGAAATTAGGAAATGTTTACGTTAAGATAAATTTGAACATTATCTTCTTATCAGAATAAAAAATCCTCGATTTACAAAATGCACGAAAATATTAAAGGAAGTTTTCAAAATTATATGAGCAGTAACTTACTTTCTTTCTCGTGGTCGAAGCCCACTATGACAAAATAGTCCACTAGTCTGGACATGGCAATCCTACCGCAACATCCGATCAACAGCACAAAAACACTTTGTAATTAAATTACACAAAACGAGACACATTTTTTGAGGATTTCACATTATCAAGCACCACTGCCCCATTCAAGGCAGTTCGCGACGCGTACCGCACCATGAACTTCAAAATATATAAACAACACTTTCATTTATCTCGATCTCAACTATTCTATCTACAATTACAAGGAGCAATTACGGTAGCCCAGATCGAGAGGTTATTCAGCAGCTAAATTTAGGATTATTTAATCTATATACGTCTACCTACATAGCTATAAGCCCAAAATTTCTGAATATTTTTAATACGAGACAACGTTTGAGGGGTTTGCAAAATTTTAGATAATTAACGCCACAAATTAATCAGAAGCCCTATCTCGTCATCCGACATTTCCGAAAAACTACTACCATATAGAAAAATATAATATTAATATGAATTTAATGTTGCCATTTGCACGCAGAATAAAAATACTGTGTTCAAGTTAAGGTACAAATACAATTTATGGCATATTGAAATAAACAGTTTAACAAATTTTTGTATTTTGATGGTTGCTCTTATTTAATTTTAGTTCAATAATCAATAAATAAGTGATAATTTTTTTTTAACTTTAATATTTATATATATTTTTGATCTTGTAGTTATGGCTGAAAATATGAAATAAATTTTAATTATTATTAATAGTATATCAAAATCGATACGACACACTAACTTTTAAATATATAAAAACATTACTACTATATCAAATCAAGATATTTTGTAATGATAACGCAGTATCTTCTTGTCACTTACTAATCTTATTATACGTCAGTGTCAATTATTATCAATATCAGGGAGCAAAATATTGATATTTTCCTCATATTCTCATCTTGATATGCATTTTTAAATATTTTTCTACAAACATTTATATGCAATGTCAGAAACGAATGAACCTGTACCTGGATTAAAACAAAAGAAAGTGTTTAAAATTATAGTTCTTGGAGATTCTGGAGTGGGTAAAACATGCCTCACTTATCGCTTTTGCGAAGGTCAGTTTCTGGATAAATCTGAAGCTACTATCGGGGTAGATTTCCGAGAAAGAACTGTACGCATACGGAATGAAGATATAAAGGTACCAATTGGCTATTTTAAACTTTTAATTTTGTATAATTTCACATATTTTTTATTGAAATAGTTACACCATCAACTTATTACTAAACACTTATAATTTACAACTAAAACAGACAATTAAATCGAATGTAATCGAAACCTAATTAAACCTTAAAAGATGTTTCACATCCTTAAAGGTTTAAACAACATTTACCATAAAAACTAAAATTAAAATAAACTTACTGATTAAAAGAACTTTAATTTTTATTAGAAGAGTGAAAAGAAAAACAAATTATTTAATTTAAAACTGTGCTCAAGCACTGGTGGATGTGACAATCGTCAAAATTTATATTATATTTATAAGTGTTATTTAATGTTGTAGCTGCAGCTATGGGATACAGCAGGTCAAGAAAGGTTCCGGAAATCTATGGTGCAGCACTACTACAGGAATGTGCACGCTGTGGTCATAGTTTATGATGTCACAAAACCGGAAACATTCCATGTAATTTAATATTTGCTTTTATTTCTCATTTTATTAAACATTGTTATTACTTGATTAGAAAGTCTAAATGTTAATGTGGAACAGAACTTAACTATTTAACGCAATTAACTTGTTTAACTTTACTACATTCAATTTATACAAAATAGTATAAACTTTTCTTAACAGGCTTCTCTCCCTTTTTGAGGAGAAGGCTTGGAGCTTATTCCACCACAATGCTCCATTGCATTTCAATACAGTTGATATGATAACAAAAGTTACTTTAACAACATTAATATAATATTATGTATAAGAGGAATCAAAAATTTAGTAACATAAACCCAGAGAATAATAACATTAATAATGTTGAAGTTTAATTTCAAGAATTAGAAGTTTTTGTGTGAATACAACAAATACAGATAAACAAAGAAGAAAAATTTAATTCTTGATAGTATTAGTTTACCGTGTTGGTCTAATGGCTACATGTAAGACCGCAGACCCGGAGGTCCTGGGTTCAAATCCCAGGTCGGGCCAATAAAAATGTTATTGTGATTTTCTATCCAAAGTTGGTAGTGTGTACACTCGCGTGCCTCGGAGAGCACGTAAAGCCGTTGGTCCTGCGCCTGAACTCTTTCCGGTCGTGTCAGATTACCGTCCCATCGATTATGAGAGCTAGGGAATAGAAAGTGCACCCATGTTTAACCACAATTGAAATTGGTCGCCGTGGCCAAAATCAGTCTGTAGAACTACTATTATGGTTTCAATTAGTATTTTATTGTTGGCATTATAGTTTTGTCAAACTCTTATTGAACTTGTTTAGTTTTTATTAAAATAGAATAAAATATATTTCTATGAAAAATATAAAACTAGTAACTACTAGTAACTAGTTTGTAACATATTTGTAAGTGTTCAATTTATATTTATAAATAATGGTATATTATCTTGTAGTCCATAGCAAACTGGATGCAGGAAGTGGAGTCGCACGGGCTGACGGGCGCGCCGCGCGTGCTGGTCGGCAACAAGTGCGACTGCGGGACGCCCGAGTCGCGGCTGGCCACCACCTACGCCCAGCGGCTCGCTGACAAACATGGCATGCCGGTAAATACTAAACGTTGAAACGCGGAAATGAATTGATAGTGTGTTGCTTTTGTCTATTGGCCAAGACGATGGCCAGTACACGTCTGCCTATTTAAATATTTAAAAAATAATAAATTCACTCCACTATGTCATCCCGAAACAACAGTGGGTACTGTATGATAAATAATTTATGATGATTATTTTTGGCAATATTTATCATATTTTTCAGTTATTCGAAACATCAGCTCTCTTGGACTCCGAGTGCAACAATGTCGAATCTATATTCATGACATTGGCTCACAAGCTGTATTCTAAACAGCCGCTGCGCGTCCTCAGCGTTGAGGTAAATATTTTAAAAAATCTAACAGTGTCAATCCCCCTTTCAGTTAGCTTTTATCTACGAAATTAGAAACTGTGTTTATTCTTCCCGGTCTTGTTGACTTTGATGATCTCTATAAATTTGAAAAAGACTTTAAATTATTGTTCAAGACTACAATAACAATTAAAATTTACTATTACACATTATGTAACTATTGTATTACTTGATTCAAGGTGCCCCTCATAGCTACTAATAATTATTTTATTTCATAATATTTTTTCGAGTACTCATCAGACTCAGGAAAACCGCAAATAAAAAGTGTTTTTAAATCCACTGAAGCGATTTAAGCTTCCATATAATATCTTACGAGTAGCTTTTTAAAAAATTACTACGGAATTGATCCTCCGTCATACATTTGTGCGATATTCATTTTGAGGGGTTTTAGAGAAGCAAAAATACCAGTGGGCAGACCACCTGATGGTCAGACGATTTTAGAAAAATGGCGGGTGCTCAATGGATGCGATTCGCACAGGACCGGGATAATTGGCGCGCCTGTGAGGAGGCCTATGTCCAGCTGTGGATTAATATGGGCTGAATATGATGATGATGATGATATATTTGTAACATTCCAGGGTGAGCGTGGTCCCAGACTTGTGACGTTGTCGCGACAGAAACGGAACATCACGAGTAACGACGGTTGCCTCTGCAGCTAGAGGGACGAACGTCGAACGAGGCTGAGGGTCAATGTCGCAAGTGTTAAAACTAAATATATATGAACCATGAAAGTTCAAATTCACTGCCCTCGATTGGAATCAAAATTGTAATTATTGTTTTTATAGAACTGATAGATATCCGATAGATTCCGGGTAGTTTTCAACACAACACGCTATCTCTTTCTCTCTTATTAAGATTGAGGATGATAATCGAATTATTTTCATTTATATTAATTTTTTTTTGTGCCAATGTAGCCAGGATACTTGTTCGAACTGTTGTTTTGATTCGGTATTCATTTTTAGTCATATTCAATTAAACCTATAACGAATGTTACCCACTAATAAAATCATATTCAAAGATAAATAATAATAAAATTAAGTCGAAAGTATTGGTATGGATATATTGCAATTCAAACGGTGAATTTATTTAAATAAACAAAATTCCAGCATAATTATAAGTGTTCTGGACAAAAGGCTGTGTTTAGGATACCTTATAATAGAATAAATAAAATCTTCATTAAAAACTTTGGAGTGTCCGTCAAAATGACGTTCTGTAGGGTTGCTAGTGAAAAAAATAGTTGCAATTATTTAAGATAAAACGGTTTAATCCTTAAACACGTTTAAACACAATTTAAAAGATTAATAATATACAAATATATATTGAATATACTAACGATAAATAATCATTTTAATCTAATCTAAGAAACCGAAAGAGATATATATTAAAACTTAATATAAAATCAGCAGTTTGGTCTTCTTAAAGCTGCTATAATGGGTCAAATGATGACGCAATTTACTTGTAAACAATTTACATTCCACATATTAGATTACATTTTTATATATAAATTTATTACTTTGTTTATTATATATATAGTTTTAATTTCAAGTATAATTAAACGCTGTGTGTAGCGGGTACAAGGCAAGTAATCGATGAATCCGTGTTCACACTATTAAGTCATATGCTTAACAGATGTTTATAATTAAATCATGTGTTAGATAAAAAATGTGGTGTATTAAGCTCCAAATCTTCTCCTCGAAAAGGGGAGGAGGCCTTAGCCCAGCCTTGGGACATTTACAAGATTTCACTTATTTATCTAATTTTAGAAAGCATTTTTAATTTTTCACATAATTTTCAAAGAGCAGTTAAAGTTCTGTTTAGTAATAACTAGATCAAATTAGTTCTAATATCTTGCCATTTGTTTTAATATTGGCAGCCTAGTATAATTTTAAAGCATGTAACGCTTCCTTACGAGCCTTATCTAGATAAAATATTTATTTTTTGCCTGTTTTGCTTTTTATTTTATGTATATTAATAATAAGTTCAAATGTATGATGATTAGTAATTACTATAAATATTCGAACGTGTAATAATTTCTCCATTTTATATGTTTTGTACAAGTATTAGCCGTGGTCATACCGGCTTCCGTGGCACGGGATGAGGGGACTGTTAACATTGCCAACTTATAAATTACGGGCGGCTGAGATTCCTTGACAAAAAACTTTTATAGAATACGAACACCCCCCACCTTTCCTCGAGATCCCCCCCTCAACTCGTGACCACGACATGTCAAACTATTAAAACGTCGATCTAACCAATACAACAAATGTATGACTGTTAAAACCCTAATGTAATGGATAACATACGCGAAAGTTTAAAGTCTACCAGATAATTATTTATTTTTAACAAACATCGACTCGTATCTTCTATTTCATCGGTGGATAATTTTCGTGCGTTCACGACAAGAAAATTAAATGCAAAAGTTTTACGAATTATTACCAATAAGGAAAATCTAGAAAGTATTTTAAAAATTGTCAATAAATTTTGTTTATCCCTAAGTAGACGCAAATCGTACGCTCACGTCAACCAGCGGGCAGTGAGCGACGCGCACTGCGATATTTGTATATATTATGAAAATGTATATAGCCTGTAGCTAAGGAAAATGTGCCAATTTTATACATTTTTAGATACCAGCTAGATTACAAATAATTAGTATTACGACGATTTGTAAACAATATCGTTTGGAAAGTATAATGGAGAGGCAGTGTTTTAAAAATCAGTTTGTTCTCTATGATTATTATTTATGATTAGTTAATAATGTGTTGCTATTTAAAAAAATAGTTGGAAGTCATTATGGAAAAGACGCGGTTTCAAATCCTGCTTACAAAATGCAACACTACGATAAATCGTATGTTTATGTATATATAATATTTGGCCGTAATTGCGAACGCGTTTTTTGAGATTACGCATCTCTGGTCTTCTCCTGCTCCTAAGAACTATCTACGCAACTTTTGACCAACTCATGTACTTAAAGTCGCTCCTGTAAGGCGATATGGCCCAGTGGTTAAAGACGTGATTCCTAACCGATGATTACACGTTCAAACTCACGCAAGCATCTCTTAATTCTCATATGCTTAGTATGGGCTTATAATTCATCAACTGAACTAGTGTATTGTACGCATGTACGATTCTTACAGGATAAACAATTATATGTGATTAAGTATATAATAAATTTCTCGTAGAAATGTCGCAAACATTTTATTTCTAGACACTGTTCTGTAAATAAATCTATTATCGTTGTCTCTCACTCCATAGGAATCCGTCCTGTTCAAAGTGCGACGACCGAACCTCCAGTACTCCATTCTCTTACATTTTTACATCTTATATAATTAATGTTGTTGTAAATCTTTTTATAACACACAAACGATCAGATACTAACTAGAATAAAAATAAGAGACTATTACGGTAAACCAATCCATTAGGACCACGCATCTGATAGAAATACATCTGGTGTTTAATATTGGCGATTTCACACGAAACTGGAATCTGTAATAAAATAATGTCTTGAAGTAAAATTTCATTGCGATATTTATACATGTATAAATTACTAGTTTTCACCCGCGTTTTACGGGGGAGAAGCAGGTTTTGGGTATAAAACGAGCCTATGTCCTGCATTATGGTTTCAGCTTGCTTCATACCAACTGACAGGCAGACATACAGAGCTATTTTCACATTTATAATATTATAAGATAATTCTATTTATAAAATTCCGCATTCGAAGTAATTTGATTTGTTTTTAAAACGATTTTCCGTATTGTATAAATATTTAATTTAAGACTATTTAAGATTTTTATTATATTATTCTAAGTGATATTTTATTTATTTATAATGTAGCTCATATTCTTCTACGTTCATGAGAAGTGTGTAGCTAGTTAAGGTATTTTATTTTAAGCAAATTAAGAAATACAATTTTTGATGTCCAATAGATGCGAACTGTATTGATCTCTTTTTATATCGCCTAGGTGTAATTACTTTTAAAACAAACGCATCGTGTCAAGTCAGACAGCCAATATATTGTATTAGTAATAAAATTAAATGATATGAGTCGAGGAACGTTCTTGATTAAGAATTGCAATGTAAGAGATAATTATAAGTATAATTAAGTGATGAGATTAAATTTTTAAATAATAAATTGTTACGAAATCTTGTTTTATGTTTTAAGTTAATAAAACTTTTTTTTAATAAAAAAATATTTTTACTTATCATAAACTAGCTACTCATCCCTGCTTCGCACGGGTAGAATAAGGGTCTACGTAAAACGTTTATTAAATCCTAATACAATCGATTTATAGCAAACAAATAAGTATATAACTATTTATCTTTTAAATTAATATGTACCTATAGACGCCTCGAAAAGACAAACATTGGCCAAAATAAAAAAAGATAGTTTTATCAGTATAAATTAAATTCTATTCAAACAAACGAAATAGATCAGTGATATTTTTTAAAGGATAGTTGAAATGGCTGTTTCTAGGGAATTAATGATACTTCTGATATTGGTTCCTTCAAAATACGCTTTAAGCTTGTGATAAGAGTGGTGTGGGGCGTGACCTTGCGCTGTTGCCATTGAAAATTGATACTGCAAATGGTAACTTGGTGCGTTATTGACGCTTACTACGCTCAAATTAATTTAAGAACTTACCAATTTTATTTCTAATAGTTAAACGGCCTGTGGAAGTGGTCCCCGCCCCATAGTAATCACCTAAGAAATATCAACCATTCCTTAAATAGCCAATGCGCCACCAACCTTAGGAATTAAGATATTTCGTGCTTTGTGCTTACTGACTTACGACCCTTCAAACCAAAACACAACAGTACTAATGATTGTTGTTTGGCAATAGAATATGTGATGCGTGGGTGCACCCAAACGGGTATGTACAAAGACCAACCACCAAGTATATATATTAGATATAAACCTCCAAAGTTATACCAAAACAATGAAACTGAAATCAACGGTATACAAATAATTGCTCTCAACACGTCTATCAAAATTAAGCCCTAGTGGTCTTTTTTTAATCTAAATAGACAAAATGAAAGCAGTCGTTTCACGTAATCCGCAAAAAACAAATATATTTACTTCGTTAAAATCTTAGTATTGCAAAATTTCATTTCAATTTTCAAATTCATTTAATTTAAAATTTCCTTAGCAACAAAATGACTGTATTTCTGGCACCAGTTTTTGTTTACCTTCAATAATTCAGTTTTGACATTCTGTTAGGTTGAAATATTTTTGATTGCATTTTATCTTATAATCGTGAAGATAATAAATGATATATTTGCTTTAAGCAATATAGACTACAAAGAAACAATTTACTAAATTCACAATTTATCGCATCGACTCCGTGGCGCAACGGTAGCGCGTCTGACTCCAGATCAGAAGGTTGCGTGTTCAAATCACGTCGGGGTCAATGACTTTTTATTTTATTTTATTAATATATTTGTAATTTAAATATATGTTATTTTATTTAATTTAGAAATGAATGTACAATTTATTTTATTTTATTTAGAAAAACTAGTTTCTTATTTTTAGATATAAAGGAGATTTCATAATATAAACTCAAGGGTAAGTTATTACGATTTTTTATTTTTTAAGTTTAACATTTAATATTATCAGAGCTTTATACCATTTCATACAAACGCTCTATAAGTAAATTTACGATCAACCTTAAAGGTACTTTTTAATTAGACAATAGAAATAAATTATTTATATTGTCTTCAATAACTTTAATATGAAGATATATAAATTCATAACGGATATATTTACTCATTTTGTTTATTGCACAAGAAACTTTAATAGTCTGCCAAAGACGAAACTACAGTTTGAAGATTTTAAAAATTCAAATAATAAATGGAACATCGAGCACTACTAAAATTAAATTATATTAAGCTAAGATTTGATTTGAAAAATGAGTTTTTATTGTAGACTGTGACAAAAGTTGTATTAATTAGAGGAGTCTTTATGCAAAGTTCAATGAAAGAGCAAATAATTCACTACAAGGCAATAATTTAAAAGAAAATGACACTTATGTAATAGACAATAAGATTTAATTGGTGTTATCTTTGTACAACCATCCAGCGATAATAAACGTTATATTTAAAGGACTATTCTACTTTACTAGCTACATTAGAAATCACACAAAAATAAAGTTAGATTCTTTATTGCACGAACACAATAAAAATTGTATATATATACAATTTAAAATTACAACTAAAGATTTTATTTAACGACCGATTTTTTTTATAATTACAAAAATATGTAAACAAAGACGCATCTTATAGGTTATTTTTTCGGATAATGAACTATATTTTTACAATCTCATATTTATATATGATATTATAGCTATTTTGTTATACTTTCTGATAATGGTAAATCAATGTAAAAATAAATAATCATTATTTTTAGTTTTATTATTTTGCAATTTCGAAGAATATAAATAATTTATATACATTCAATATCAAGATGTGAATAAATATGATACATTTAAAACAAATCAAAAATAAAAGAAGCAAGTAATTTATTTGAAAACACGAACATACAAATTCAATGTTACATTTATTAAACACGACTTGTATCAACAATGTAATTTGTGCGTATACACAATTCAAAGGGGAATCCCTCGGCTCGGGCTAGAGCCACACACAACAATTTAATAAGATACCTATATAGTATATCCTTATAAAAAATTATTACAAACAAGATTTACTTTAAAACAAAACAATTCATTTTAAAGGGTTAGACGAAACAGTATGTAATATTAATTATTACACAATTAACAATCATTTAATAAATACGTTATAACCAAAATTTTTATTTGTCATAGATTTTCTCGAGAGCGTGTTTGTATGCGTATAGCTAATGAGCGATCAACGACCCTTGTACACGTTTCGATTAAATTAACATCGCAAATCGAGACAAGATTTCATATCGAATTTTAATTATTTTTTTTAAACGATATTAAATATTTAATAGCTAATTCTTTATTATCTGTGCAACAACTATATCTTAAACAATTAGGCAACGAATGAATTTTAAAATCTTACGTTTTACACCAAATTATATCGCTTTAATATGAAATTATTTTAATTAATTTCGAGCATAATCC
Source organism: Nymphalis urticae (assembly GCA_905147175.2). NCBI lineage: Eukaryota > Metazoa > Arthropoda > Insecta > Lepidoptera > Nymphalidae > Nymphalis > Nymphalis urticae. The sequence continues at coordinate 1,547,082 of LR990004.1, read as the reverse complement.
GACCTGGTAGAATGTACCATGTGGTCTCACAACACTGTCTACATCCAGCTAGTGTGAAACGATACGAAAAGTGTATTTCGTATTTCTAATAACACAATTTAGATCCGGACTTATGATAAATTATTATTATAAAGATCTACAAACTAACCCTTTGAAAAATTATCAATATGAGTACGCACGTCCGTCCGTGCATATGTTAAAAGCCAATCACGGCTTATCACAGTTCAATCGTAGTCGTAATCATTATCTTGAATTTTATATTTAACTATTTGGTAATTACGAGAGATCTTTAACGATACATTCAATCTTGTTTATTATATAACTGGGCACAATTATAATGTTCTATACAAACGGTAAAAGAAAAATATCGCCTCTTATAGAATTGGACGCAGTCGCAGAAACAGAACTACAAAAATTTGGGTTTTCAAATATTAACATAAATGTATAGAAATATAATAAACCCTTTGCGTGTCGCAATAGCTTTAGAATATGCTTTTTGAATTTTATCATATGGTTACGTTATTTTTTTATAGTAATTTCTGTAACAAATTTAATTAAATCATAAGTGTTAAGCAATGTTGGTTATTTATTATTTCCATAACTACGTCCAAATGTAAGAGAAGGAAAAGCAATCCGATACGCCTTCCGAAACAGAATTTCCGCTCCTGGATCAAATCGAAACATCTGTCGAAACCAATTCTCATATTAAAGTTGCTCCTGCAACGTCACGAGGTCGAACTCGTCGTCGCGTTAGGTCGCGACCGCACACGATGCCGCGGGGACGTCACATTTTCACATGTTTTGCCAGGTGGTGGTGACCAGCATGTTGGTGTCCAGCCCTCGCGCGATCCTCTCGTGTATGCCGTGGCTCAGCCACAGCATGCGGAGGTGCTCGTAGCGCTCGGGGCACAGATGGAGCGGGTTCCCGCGCCGGAGGCCCTGCAACACGGGGGCGGTCAGAGCGCGCGATGGCGGCGCCGGGAGTGGCGGCGGGCGGCACGCACCTGGTCGGTCTCGCCGTACGTGTCGAGGTAGGGCGCCGGCAGCATGGCGCCGCGCGCGGGCGCCGCCAGCAGCAGCAGCTCGCACTCGCGCACGCGCAGGAAGGCGCCCGCGCCCGCGCCGCACTGCAGCGCGTGCGCCACCACGGCGCCCACCAGCTCCGTGCCCGCGCTGCGCCCGCCCTGCGGACACGCGGGGTCAGTGGCCGCGAGCGCACGAGGCGCGCGGGGTCAGTGTACGCGAGCGCACGAGGAGCGCCGTCAGTGGCCGCGAACTTACCTTGCGTATCTCGACCTGGCAGCAATAGCTCTGCGAGCACAGAATCTGGCCGCAGACGAGGCACATCGTCGGGTTCTTGCTGTCCTCCCGCTCGGAGTTCGGGCAGGAGAACTCGGAGACCACGTTCATCAGCTCCGAGAAGTCGTCGGGCAACCCGATCAGCCGCGGGGGTTCGCTGGGCTCGAGTACTATTTTCGGAGATAGATCGCCGTTGAACCACTCGGTCGATAGCTCCGCCCAGGCGAGGGCCTTCTTTCTTGCTAAAATGTTATCTATTAGATCTCTGAACGTGCTGGGCAGGTCTAAGTACCCGCACATCGTCTCCCAGCTGTCTCCGCCCACCACGGTTAGTTCCGACGGAGGTTGAATATCACTCAAGAAATGGTAGAACAGACAACAGCATCTCAAGAAGTTATGACACTGTTTTTTTATGCGTTCCCAGACTTCGTTAGGACTTAATTTTTCAATTTCGAGCTTCCCTCTCCGCAATTCCTTCATAAATGATAGTAAGTTTTCTATGTCCGGTTTTCTAGCCGGTTCCGTGCCGTCCATAGTTTCGCTGGTGCAGGAAGTGACGTCAGTAGCTATTAGGGCTCTGGTTAATGTTGCTCTGAATGCCTCTAGTGTTATTTGTCTCGCTAAGTGTGTGGGACGGGCGGGGCCTGCTGTCTTGCAGAATAATGAGGGGGCGGTGAGGACTAAGGCAACTAGAGTCCCGAAGACTTCATGTGTAAGGGGGGATGTTTTTTCTAGAGTACTCAAAGTGCTTAAGGCGTGGTGGGAGACGTGCTTAGGTGAGGACCATATCGTCGGGACCACTGCAGCTAGACGTATGAGTGCTTGCAATGCATCCCGATGTCTCGAAGGCAGATCGCCGAGAAGCGGTCGACTCTCTGCCTGGAGGACCGCATCGGTGCTCATGATGGTATAAGAGGTGGCTCGGTACAGGGCAGCTACGGACACCATGCCGCCCGATTCTGTTAGACCACAAATTCCTGGAAGCATCTGTAAATAAAAATGTCGATGCATACATATTACTTTTTTCTTTTTTTCAATCGACCTGCACAAACGAGTCGATCGCGAATGTCACCTTGGCGAAGTCCTCGACAAGTGTCTTGGTGGTGTCGTTGTAGTCGGGCAGGTCGCAGTCGAAGTGCGTGAGGAACTCGGCGGGCAGCAGGTTCTCGGCGTGCGTGGACACGTAGACCTCGGTCTCGTCGGCCGACTCGTCCTCCATGTCGGACGACACGGCGCCCACGCTGCGTGCGCGCGCCGTGCAGTGCATTTCCTCGCAGTACTCCGTGCACAGGTGCACGGACTCGGAGCACACCTGCGCGCACAGGGTTACAGCTCCACTCGGACAGATACGGGGTTACGTTACACATGCTCAAAAATAATTATAATAACTTTTGAAAGTAATTTAAAAAGACTATTATAGGTAAATAAAAAAAACAAAATCCAATCGCTACAGTGTAAGTGTGCACTGTAAGCTGTTATAGTATGGCGCGTCTTCTTGGACTGAACTAAGTATATACAAATCAGGTCCTCACCTGGTGCTTCAGCTTGAGGATGAGCTCGGCGGCGTCGCTGAACACGTGCTCGCACAGCGGCGGAGGGGGGCGCGCGGGCATCGCCGGCGCCGGCAGCAGCGGCAGCGCCGTGTTGCACAGCCGCTCGCACAGCGGGCACAGGTACTCCTTCTTTTCTACGTCGAACGCGGCCGGCTGCCGGATGCGGTACGGGCTGCGGGTGTGAATTGAGAGTACATTTATAGTGGGTTTCATTTTCTCATGTAAGTTTAACTTAGCCGTTATTTCAAATTTCATGTATCATATTATTTTATTATAATTATTCTTCATCATCTCTTTTGCCAGCAGTCAGGTATAACGGCACTTCGAGCAGTAGTTTTCATCGAACGTTCGACCTGAATGTACCGCCCGTGACGAGGTCTCGCCTGTACGGAGGCACTCACCGCAGCTTCTCCTTGTCGAGCACCCCGTCGACGTACTTGCGCCAGCAGCGCGCGTGCAGCGCGTGTCCGCAGCACGACACGTGTGGCTGCGGGCCCAGCCCGCTGGGGGGCCACGCGCTGCGCCACGCCGTGTCGGGGCCCCCCACGCCCGCCCCCTTGCGGTTGAGGACGCTCGAGTGCTGCGCGAAGGCTACTAGCACCAGCGGCTCCGACATGGCCTCCACGCGGGCCTGGACAACAGTCGAATATATTACAACAAAGTCGTGACTATACGATTACCCTGTCTCCTTGTTAGTATGATGCTTATCGCCTGGAGCGAAAGAGGCTTTGATTGTTTAGAACTAGAAGAAGAATTAGAAGGCAATAACACTAATAGAGATTTAATGCGATAGTGTTTACAGTCACCATGATTGAAATGATATTTAATACAGAATTACAAATAAATACAGAATAACAATATACAAGAAGTGTATGTTATAAGCTAAAGCTAGCTGGCTAATGACCGATCTCATGGCTACCTGTTCCTGACACATGATGCACACTCGGGGCGGCTCGCTGACGCCGCCCCCCCACACGCCGAGCGCCGCCCCGCGGTAGAGCGGCAACAAGTCCTGCTTTTCCTCCTCTTCTGTGACCTATGTATTATTTTAACTATTTTAATTTATTCCTTGTAAAAATAATGATAGCTCTAATAATTCCTGTAATTCCTCTTTAGTGAGCGTCTAAACCGGTCGTACGGTTTCGGCGATCTCGTGGTGAGTCAGTGGCGTTTCGTTTGTATAATATATAGATTTACACCGACATACAAAGTGGACACATTAACTATATATAATTATAGTCTTACTTATTAGGCGTGTTAATGATTGATTTACCTCAGTCGTGGTTTCCTGGAAAAGTGTAGCATTGTTGGATATGAACTTGTTCATCTGAGCCTTCATTTGCGCCATCAGCTTGACGCGTCTCTCGGCCGCTAGCTTCGCGCGACGAGCCTTTTCAGCATCTAAATAAAATCAACAAAATATAATACAGTAATACATAAAAATCACGTCGACGAATCGATTAGTCTCGAGCCATACCGGCCGTTTCGTCGCTAGGCGGTTTCTCTTCCTGGTCGGTTTCCATGTTTTCAATGTCCAAGTTCTCGTCGCCCTGCCCCAGCAACGATCTGAAACGATATGAATTATTATTGGATATCGCTGCAGCCGGTCGCCGCTCCGTAACGGGACGCGGGACGCACCGCATGCGCTGCAGCAGCCAGCGGGCCAGCGCGCGGTGCGCGTCGACGCGCGGGCTGGCGGCGAGGCGCTGCAGCAGCGCCAGCAGCCCGCTGCGCGCCGCGCTCTCGGCGAAGGCCAGGAACTCGTAGTGCCCGCTCTCCTCGTCGCGCAGCGCGTAGCCGATCAGGTGCAGCGCCTGCGGCACACGCGGCGGCGCCCGTTACACACAATAGTACTTGCTTCCAATTTTATGGAATAGGAATGGAATAGTCCATAAAATATACCGTTTGTCGGTAACGTGACATTTATATATATATAGTTTATATCGGAGCGCCCCGGGATGGACGGGTCACCTTGTGCACTTGCGGCTCGGAGAAGGATCGGGCCCGCAGGTCGAGAGCCCTCTCCAGCACGCAGCGCAGCACGTGCAGCGCGGCGTCGCTCTGCAGCAGGTTGGCGAGCAGGCGGAAGGGCGCCGACAGCTTGGGCAGCGACGGAGGCGGGCAACATTCCGGCAGACCTAAAAAATATTTATATTTTATATATGTATACATTTATTATTACTATTATACAGGATTAACTAATGAAAATTTTGATATGACATGATTTTTGTTGGAGTTCTTTAACAATGTATGACCCTAGGTATACTTCAATTTACAAGTATTTATTAAAATCACGACTCCTCAAATTAAGATATTTATAAACTTAAACGCATGCGACTACGCTATAATGCGTTTTTCAGGGACATAAAAAAAAATTGGCTAACGTCGATAGACGTCATAATTTAATTTAATTGATTAGGTCTTACATAAGTACTATTATTACCTGCTGCTTTCCGTCTGTTCCTCTGCTCTTCCTCGCTTCTGGAAAGTTCTTCTCGCGTGTAGTGATAGAAGAACGTGTCATACTCGTCGTAGAGATGAGGTTTCAGTTTGTAGACGCCGCGGTTATTGCCGCCGGTCGGTTTCACAAAGTCTGCCACCTCGTGTATCACAGCTTCGAGACCGGTCTCGTGTAGTTGGTCCTCGGGGAGTGATCTAGATAAAACAGAAACATTTAATAATAAGCAATACCATTTTAACGAGGTAGGGCTTCGATTAGGTAATTTGCTAGGTACCACCCATTCACCAGTTATTCTACCGCCAAGTAATCAGTATTAAAATACTAAAAATATTCGGTCAAAATAGTGTAACGGTATATAGCGAGTCTGTGTATTCTTGACTTGACTTTGATATGTTACTATTTTGTTGTTATATATATATGTTTTTAATATTTCTTAACGTGACAATGTCTTTGGGCAAAGATAAACACGCGATACATCTTCTTGTATAAGTTTTATGTATACTAATTAAGTCCTTTCTTCAGTTAGGCATTACAAAAAAAAGTCTCGTTATTTATGGTAGATTTTTCAAATTTCATTTTTGTGTTGGCGTGCTAACAGTTTGAATATAGAATAGGTGAACTAAACAAATACCGATTGAGTTCGGAGTGCGGCATAGGCTTGACGCAGAGCATCTGTATGATCTCCTTCTTGGTGCGGTCCTCATTGGTCACCTCGCCAACACCTGGCACGTAGCGTGAACCTACCACTGTGAAATGACAATAAAGATTAAATGGTTTCACATAAACGGGGAAAAAATAGCTTTAAGTTACTCAATTATCTTCAATCATCTTTACCATAATCGTTAACATTCGCTTCGCCTCTTATCATTTCATTTACCCTTCATAGCTTACCTGTAATCAGCAGCCTCAGGAACTCCTCGACCATGCTGATGGTGTGTCTTAAGGTATCATCCTCGATGGACTTCTGTTCAAAGTCCGCTGCGGCCCAATCCAACAGGTTGAATTTGTTTAAAACGTGAATTATAAATTCGTTACTTTCAATTAAGGAAGCACCAATCTGAAAACAAAAATAAACTGTAAGGCATACTCTTATATAATAAAACTCATATATATATATATATTATAGGTAGGATGGACGGTCAAATGGGCCACCTGATGTTAAGGCTGTGGTGACCAGCCCATAGACTAGGCGATTTAAGTAATATTAACTATTCCTTACATCGCAAAGGCGCCACCAACCTTGGAAACAAAATTTTTATGTCCCTTGTTCCTATAGTTCCACTAGATCATACATACTTCAAACCGGAACGCAACAATACAAAGTATTGTTGTTTAATAGTAGTATATCTTTGTATTACAAATATATGTATGTACGCACCTGCAGCATAACGACATCACGATCAAACATCTCCGCTCTGCACTTGACGTTGTGGTAGAAGTACAGCTGGTTCAGCAGAGCGAATCCGTTTCGTCGCCACATACCAGCGTGGACCTGCGCGATCATCGACATCGTGCGCAGAACTGGCTCTGATGATTTATTATCCAATTTTAAACACATTGAAAGGCTTTTATATCGAATAACACATAAATTAAATAGATTCAGATCGGTCGATACGTTCGAGGAAATAAACAAAGCGGATACTGACCGATGAGCTCCTCCGGCGTCGGTTTGGGCGAGTCCGGTCGGTCGAACTCCCGGCTGTGGTAGGCGAGGCCGTGGCGGTGCAGTTGCAGGTGCAGGCCGGCCAGAAACCGAGACAGCGGCCGGTGCACCGACACCGGCTCCTTCGACACGTCGTACGGGATCACGAACGCGCTCTGGTTGCTCAGTTCTGTAACGCACGGGGAGGTTTCGTTTAGACAACAGGAATGATATATTTGTGTATTTATAATCATAATATGTAGAAATTAATCACCAATATACCAATACCAATAATATCGAAGTATCGAAGAACTCTGTCGGCGACATCGTTACTACTAGTACTTTGGAAGTGAAATTAAAGTGGAATATAATAATGTCCTTCAGACCGATTTCGACCACAGCGGCCAATCTCAAGAGAGATTAGCCAACTACGCAGGAGATATTATAGTGCACAAGTGTGTGCGTAAACACAGGTGCACTCTCTATTCCCTAACTCTCATAATCCGATGGGACGGCAATCCGACACGACCGGAAAGAGTTCAGGCGCAGGACCAACGGCTTTACGTGCTTTCCGAGGCACCGGAGTGAACACACTTCCAACTTCCAGACTCCGAGCTGCTACTAAGAATTTTCTGACAGAAAATCCCAATAACATTTCATTGGCCCGACCTGGGAATTGAACCCAGAACCTCCGAATCTGCGGCTTTACATCAAGCCACTAGACCAACGAGACAGTCAAAGTGGAATATGGTTGCCTAATAAATAGAGATATATGAACCAAGAAGTGTTTGGCACGTGGAACATAGAAATAGCCGGACGCGTCACTGACCGCGCAGCTCGTGCGCGTGCGCGGCGCAGGTGTCGGCGTGGCGGCGCAGCGCCATGCGGTAGGCGGTGGCGGCCAGCGCGCGCTCGGCGCTGCACCACTCCAGCGCCAGCGTGATGCTGTGCGCCAGCTTCACGTGCAGGTTGAAGGCCGACTCCCACTCCGGCTCGTACTCCATGTGCTGCCCCACCTGTCGGGGGGAGCTCGCTGTTGATCTGGCGGTACTATCGGACCCTTTTGGTATTGCTCAACAGGCGTGTATAAGGTTTCTAAATATTAAATGAGAATTTTGACATCCGAGCGTTAACTTTGTAACATCTCCAGTTACCGTAGCGTTTTCGATTTTTTTCGTCAAAGAAATCTTTTAGAATAATTCAATTTTGTATGTCTATTTCGCCTAAGGGCTTAACGTGAAAGCTTTCTAACAAACAGTTAAATTTTAGAAATAACATCCCACTCACTTGTCTAACTACAGAATCCATTCCCTGCATCATCACGAGCAGGTTCAGCATCAGCGACAACCCATGCAGGAAACCTTTCCTCAAATCTTCGTCGAACACGGTGGGAACGGAACCCAGCAGGTACTTGACGTCGTAGAGGATGAACTGAGCGCGCTTGAATCCAGTAGAGATATGGTTCCTGTCAAATTCAAGACGACCCTGAAAATTAAAAACAATGAAAGAATAAATTTATGAAAACTATTATCCATGTAAGTATGGTGGTAGTGGTATTACCTGGTACCATAACACGCCACATTAAATCCTTATTTCCTTGCTATAATTTAAATGTAAATGTATGCACATTTGGTTGTTGAACACACTGAAGACGGAGAAACTGCATTTCAGCATTTATTTTATAAATTACGTAGACGGATTGGAAAATGGGCCATCTGATGGTAAGTGGTAACTACATCTTATATATATATTGGTGCTGTAAGAAATTTTAACCATTCCTTACATTGCCAATACGCCACCAACTCTGAGCACTGAGATGTTATGTCCCTTGTGCCTGTAATTACACTGGCTCACTCACCCGGAACCGGAACACAACAATACCAAGTACTGCTGTTTTGCGGTAGAATATCTGATGAGTGGGTGGTACCTACCCAGACGGGTTTGCACAAAGCCTAAGCATATTGTTGTGGTCCGGTTTGAAGGGTGAGTGAGCCAGTGTAATTACAAGCACAAGGGACATAACATCTTAGTTCCCAAGGTTGGTGGCGCATTGGCGATGTAAGCGATGGGTAACATTTCTTGAAGAGCCAATGTCTAAGAGCGTTTGGTGACCATCAGGTGGCCCATATGCTCGTCCGCCTACCTATTCTATAAAAAAAAAAGTGAATTGTCCTTCTAGTGGTAAGGAAGTTTGGTACAAGTCAGAGTCGCTCACCTCCGCGTTGCAGCGTCTCGTGCACTCGCTGACGAAGGTGTTCATGACGACGAAGAGCGCGTCGTGCTTGGCGATGAGGTGGTGCGCCAGCGTGGGCGTGGTGTACAGCTGCACCGACAGCGACGAGATCGAGAACGAGTGGTCGTGGTCGTCGCGAATGAAGTCCTTCAGGATCGAACCTGCGCACAACCGATCTGTTTACGCCGCTGAGATACTCGGGTGGCATTCGATTTTTATCATTTAGATTAATAAGATTATCCGATTTGCAATTTTTTGTATTAATCCTTATCGGAATTAATTTAATGCGGTTAATCTTTGAAATTATAAGATAGTAATCATTATCTTGCCCTTGTCCCATTTATTTCGGATTCTCGCAGGGTAACCGGCATAAAATAAGATTTGCCAGAATTAACGCTGGTCGTGTGCACTTTTAGGGATGCTCTGCTTTGATGGTGGATTGTTTCCCCGTCACCATAAAGGGGGTAGAGACGCTTACGTGATAGACGCGCTTAACAAAATTTCCTAAGTAAGCTCTTACGACTCCCACGGGTTGGGATGGAGTGGCTTTATTCTACTGTCTCTTTCCAATGGTGAGCGCCGCCAGGTCACGATCGAAGCACGGCACGGGATGGGACATCTGATGCGTTTTTGAAAACGATCCCGCGCCCTCCTCTCTCAGTTCGAGGACGGCCATTGCAGTGGTTATAGTGAGTAAAAATCCCACACAATCTTTCGAAGATTTTCCCTGCGTCAAAATAAAAAGGCGGTAGCTCTATCCTACTCTTCTGAAACTACTTGGAAATTTCAAGATAATGATCTGTACATAGAATGTAGATCACGAAGCACCCACCGTAGTTCTTGGTGAAGAGTATGGCCATGGCGCGCTTGGTGGAGTAGTCCATGAGCGTGGTGGCGATGAGCAGGCGGTGCCAGGCCGTCCGCGCCGCCTTCCACATGCGGCAGTCGTTCTGCATGACGCCCGCCGCCACGCCCGCGCCGCCGCCCGCCAGCGCCCAGCCCGCCAGCGACGACTCGTCCGACAGCGCCACCTGGCTCACCGTCAGGCGCAGGCTCTGCTCCTGGCTCACGAAGTTTTGCAGCCTGGCAACGACGAGTGACAGGCTGATTTACTTGCTTCTTATATTTAATAGTTTTATACAGATATATTGTTTTTTTGTGGAATGCAAATAACTACTCATATACTTATAATTTAACTTTGTATCAAAAGGTATCCATAGCGATATTAATAAAAAGGTGCATCGTACGCTATCGGAGCCAAACGTGAAATTGTTCAATAGAACATTTGTATTTTTTTATTACTAGAATAAAATAATTAGAACACAACGTGTAACTCACCAAGTGAGCAGCTTCATGGCGAAGATCTGGTGCGCGACGACGTGCGCGTGCATCACCAGCACCTTGAGCGCCGGCCCGTGACGCGACGTGAACCTTTCGAACATGGCACGCCGGCTGAGTGCAAACGGACTCACACACCACGCGACTCGCACGCCGCCCACGCGTGCGGGCGGCGTGCGCACACGTGCGGACTTCTCTACTGACTTGAATCAAGGATGTTGCGGATGCAGTTGTCAAATGTTTTTAAAGAGATTATAATTATATAAACTTAGGATATTTTTTAGGCGCATATATATTTTTTTCGTTCTGATACGAGATTTACACTTGAATAATTAAGCATGGTAACAACATACGCATTCGCGGGAGTATTAATAACATCCTTGATTTAAAAAATATATATATAAAAATAAACCATCAAAACGATACTAGAAAATTCAATAGTTATACATTTTTTATAAGTAGTTGATTTTCTAAGAAATATATCCAAAGAGTGATAAATAATTTTACTGAGATACATTAAATTTTATAATTCCGGTGGTAGATTTTGTTTTTATAAGTCACGGATCAAATATTCTATATTCAAAATTGTGTCCTGGGACAGACTAGTGAGGTAATGTGAAGCACGAGAGACTCAAACTAAAGCCCTCGGTTAGCAGCGCATCGGCGTCGCGCACGAGCAAATGGTGACCACTCACCACCACGCCAGGTGGGGGGTCCAGCGAGTTAAGTATACGACGGAGGCTCACATCTCGATGTCGGTCTTGAGTTTATCGCAGAGCTGGAAGGAGTTGCACTTGACGAGCGCGCGACCCTCGCGGTCGATGAGGCTCACGAGCTCCACCGAGTCGCGGTGGCTGCACTTCATCACGCGGTTCAGGGTCGTTATCACCTGGCGGACGACATCGCTGAGTCACTTTAACTTATTACGCCCACGAGTGTTCAGCAAAGTAGAATAGAGCAGCCATGTGGTGTTATTTACAATTTATATAGACAATGAAAATTAACATGGTAGTACTGCAGTATATTTAATTAATACATATATATTTATACGTTATCGGCCATTAGTTATGAACCCGAATAACAATCTTCTTGTAATTTTTTTAAAATATAATTAACACCAATAAACTTGTAACGTCTATGTGTGGTGATAACCTTACCATGAGCGTAAATGGCAGTCGGTCTTCAAATTTAATATGAAAAAATAATAATAAATTGTTCAATGTAAACAATATAGAAGACTTAAAGAAAAAAAATTTAAAGCGAATATATAAAACCTTTTTTTTACTAATGGTATTTTAATTACTATTTTGTTAAAACCTTTTTCAAATTACCTGTTCGAAAGTATGAGTTTCATCGTTGTACAGCACGGTGCAATAGCAATCTGGTTGATCCAATATTTGAAGTAAATCCTTCTCGGCATCCTTTAATCTATAAAGAACAGATTTCAGTTTATATTGGGTTTGTAAAATTTTCTAGAAAATATCTATCTTTAGTATCGTTAGTCCAACAAAGGATTAATAAGATCTTAACGAATATTATCTATACTAATATTGGGAATGAAACGATCGTCTCCTGGCTTTTTTTGTACTTAATATTTGTACACTTGACATGATAACAAAAAAAGCCCACCTAGTTTCTTTCGTCGGTTCTTCTGAGTTATATATCATAGAGAACCTCGGATTCTGCATTCTTATAAGCTAGTTATTACGGCAGTCTTAGTAGGCATTTAATTATATAATATGCAATTAATTGACTGCCCCGTTGGTCTTTTTAGGCAAGGCTAGGCAGCATGCAAGGCCGCAGACTCGGAAGTCCTGGGTTCAATTCCCAGGCCGGGCCAATAAAAAGTTATTGGGTTTTTCCGTCAGAAAAATTCTGAGTAGCATCCCAGAGTCTAGAAGTTGGAAGTACATTCCCGTAACTCGGAAAGCACGTAAAGCCGTTGGTCCTGCGCCTGAACTCTTTCCGGTCGTGTCGGATTGCCGTCCCATTGGATTATGAGAGTGAGGGAAGAGAGAGTGCACCTGTGTCTGCGCGCACACTTGTGCACTATAATATCTCCTACGCAATTGGCTAATCTCTCTTAAGACTGGCCGCCGTGGCTAAAATCGGTGTGGAGGACATTATTATATACAATTCAATAATATATATACGTACATCAAATCATTAGGCAGTCCGGGCGCGTGGTCAAGGGTGAGCAGTCTAAAGCAATACGACAGACAAACCGACGCTACGATCTTCATTCGTTCAAGGACTTCGGGACCGATGTTGGCTTGTGCCTGCTCTTCGCTATCGGGGGCCTGTGGAACGAGTGACATCATTTTAATAAATTTATCAAAATGGAATAATGACATTCTTAAACGATATGGTCTTTGAACCTCTATCCTCCAGGTATTTCCTGCTAATATATATAGGATATAATGAAACAACAAATAATGCGAGCCGAGATGGTCCAATGGTTAGAACGCGTGAATCTTAACCGATGATCGTAGGCCCGTGCAAGCACAACTGAATTTCCATGTTCTTAATTTGTGTTTATAATTCATCTCGTACTTGACGATGAAGAAAAACATCATGAGGAACAGGTTTCCTGTCATGTGTCTAATTTCACTGACACATGTGTATTGCACCAATCCGTATTGGAGCAGCGTGGTAGAATTAAGCTCCAAATCTTCTCCTCAAAAAAAGAAGAGGCCTTAGCCTAGCAGTGGGACATACACAGGCTGTTACTACTGCTATAAAACAACTAAGATGGTATATATAAAAAGCCGCCGTACCGAGTGAAGATCACAGAAGGGATCCCTCTTCCAGGCCTCGGTATCGCCACAGTCGCAGCAGCCGCCGCCCCCGGACTGGCCCATCTTGTACTTGTGATGTCTGTGCGCGGACACCTTGAAACACTCCACGCAGAGAACGCATGTATTGTCCATACCTGAAAAATTAAAAAAATATATAATTATAACAATATGTCTTATATAATATTGGTCCCCTTAACTATTTAAGTTTAAAATTTTGTTCTCCTCATGCTGTCTCATCTTTTAGTTCCTCTGGCTGTAGCACTTTTTCCCCCAATTTATCGGTCATAAAAACCAAATCCAAATTAAGGTATTATGTGCTGCCTCTAGAGATTATTTTATAGATTGTTTGCGTAGTTTAAAAAAAATAGTAAATTTGATTTTTAATTTATGTCATCCAATATAAACTTTATTCCCTATTTGTTATATATACTTACTTATTTATTACATAAAAGCAACAATTAATTTTTATCGGATTTTTATGATACTAATATATACTTACACATTGATACTTACACAAAAAAAACATGTGTTTTAATTTTATGTTATATTTTTTTTATTTCAATCATTCGTTCTTCATTCATTAAACGAACATCCTTGGTTCAGATCTAAATAATCTGTGGTGTTTCGAATAACGTCAATGTTGTTATTGGAATTTTAGAAGTGAAATTTAAATTAACATAAGTAACTAAGTGAAATAGTGTCGTGTTATAAATAAAAATGTATATTAATCAAGAATTATCTATTGTACCAAATATAGGAGAGTGATTAGCAAATCTTTTTGTTTGTTTATCTTCATTCATCCTGACATTCGAATGGAATGCCATGAAATGGATAAATATTTGGGTACTTACCACACTCCCTGCAACTATACGCCGGCTCGCCCTGTTTGAACACACGGCCACATAACGTCGACCGTCGAGGCGGCGGTGGTTCCGAACTCTCTGCGGAGCCCCACACGAACTGTTCTAGGGGTTGTATCAGTAATTTGGATGCCAATTCTTCGTCGAAGGACCAATCTGGAATACATACAACAATTCTTGAAACGGATCACTTATATTAAATGGTATATTAACTACACATCGTGTGTACGCAGAGGATTACCAATAAATGTTATATGATACTAGCCGACGATACACGCAAGGAATGACGTTATACGCAAGGTGGCTGGCAGCGGATGGACATTGAGAGCTGAAGATCGAGCTCAGTGGCGTGCCATTAAAGAAGCCTATGTCCAGCAGTGGACGACAAAAGGATGATGATGATGATACTAGCTACCCCCGTCCCGTCTTTATGAAATGTTTATATTGTAACACGTGATATTACTATTGGTTTACACGACGCTCGATACATATTGACATCTTTAACAATCGTTTTTATATCAATGAATTATAAACACAAACACTTTTCTCATGAATCACTCCGTCCATTGTAGAAAACCGTATGAGAATCCGTTCACTAGTTTCTGAATTTGTCGCGTCCATACAGACAGTCAAAAAACCTGCTAAACAACGCTTAAAAGTGTGGCCGTAAATTGTTATATACCTTGTGCCCTTGTGTAGTTACATTGGCTCTCTCTCCCTTAAAACAAACATTTACATGTATTGCTGTTTGGCGGTAGTACACACGATGAGTGGGCGGTACCTCCACCATGTTAATTAATAATTTTCTATGGACATTTTATATACGCGTAGGGTTTTACTGGTTGTATTGCGTCATATAAACATCTACACCGGCGAACTATGTATTAGTAGCAATGTAAATAATGTATTTAGAGAAAAATATCATTGCTATGAATACGTCCGCTTGTGTAACAATTTTTTTCTCCGTGCCATTTCCACGGCAACATAAATAAACAAGTGACTATTTATATATTTAGACATAACCTACTTTTTATTTACTACAAATTATTTCATCTCTATATATTGATTATCAAAACGCTGAATTAAGAATTTCCTATTAAATAAAATCAAAAGAATAAAGTACTAAATATATGAACATCTATACTAGTAGACTGTTACGCTTTTAAGGCCACTGAACCGATTTTGATAAAATTCAGTTATGAAAGCCACGGACAGACTTAGGCTAGTTTTTTTCACCTAATACTCGCCCCCCTGCCCTTACTAATCGTAAACATAAACAAAAATACAATAATAATAAATTTTAACGAGTGAAGAGTTTAGATGTTAATTATGTTATATATTGATATTGTTGGGATCGTCGAGTTGGTTTCAGGTTTATAAAATATTATTAACTAGCGAAACCCGCGTTTTCATCACCGCAGAATACTGTTCGTGACGTAAATACTTCAGAATCTACATCGTACACAATGCCTAAAATAGCCAAGAGGTAATTTTGACACAGGTAGAAACTTTTTTATATATTATAACGAGAATTTTACATCAAAATCCGTCTTTGGTGGTGCTGCCTTATACCGAATGAAAAACTTTTTTATGTATATAAATATATAATATTTATTTTCGTGTACCTGCTCGTACTTATATTCTAAAGCCATATAGCTGAGGGTGATCTGAGGATATCAATAAATAAATAAATAATAAATCTTTATCCTTAACATAGTCCAGGTATATATCCGCCATAGTGGTTGCATCTTCTATACTAGTTTCCGTCTGCGTCTTCTGTTATTGTTAGTAACCCTATATATTTCTGCATCCCTAACAACGTATATACCCTAACAACGTATATAAAATATCATGATGATAAATCGATTGAGTAATTAAAGAAATAAATAAACTCACGGATTAAAATTAATTTTAAACATATCTTTCAGTCATATCTTATCATATTTTTAAGTAACCGTAATAGTATATGTTATGTATGTAGGATACGTCTATATATTATTATATAAAGGCCATTATGATGATGATGACGTAGATGATGATAGATATACGTCATCGTAGACTTTCTTAAAATTTATCGTTACTAGTTTCGTATATTATCTTCTGAATCCAGACTTAAAAATAGCTTTTTATTTATTGATTTATGAAAGTGATCGCCATTGAATTTTATTATTTATAAATTATCTTTATTTTTTATTACGATCATACTTTGTTATTAGATATTTGTTATGGTTCATCGATTCACTTTTAAAATTTCCTCAAGAGTATAAGTAATTCTATAAAATTATTTAATTTATTGAATAGAAGAAACACTATCGGCATATTCACAAAATTAACAACAAAAAATTACGACAATAGTAGGCTAGTACAGAATAATACACAATTATAGGCATTAACAACGATACAGTTATACTATTTAACATATAATAATAATAATATATATTTCTTTATTCTTCCTTAATTAATTTGCATACGTGTTGTTTACGCGATATCTTTAGAAATGTTACGTTGGAGTGAACGAAGCTGAAAATGTGAAATTGCATGATAAGTTAGCCTATAATTGTGATGTATAGTGTTAATAAGAAACATGTAAAAATTGTACATTGTGTTCTCCAGACCGATTTCGGCCACGGCGACCCATCTCAAGAGAGATTAGCCAACGCAAGACATATTGTAGTGACAAGTGTGTGCGCAAACACAGGTGCACTGTCTATTCCCTAACTCTCATAATCCGATGGGACGTCAATACGACACGACCGGAAAGAATTCAGGCACAGGACCAACGGCTTTACGTGCTGTCCGAGTGTATACACTTCCAACTTCCAGACTCCGGGCTGGTACTGAGAATTTTCTAACAGAAAAACCCAATAATTTTTTTATTGACCCGACCTGGGAATTGAACCCAGGACCTCCGGGTGTGCGGCCTTAAACCAAAGCCACTAGACCAACGACAAACTTAAACACGATAATATAGACAACATATGGACACCCAACTAATACCGAATACAAAACACAAGTAAATACGAAAGTGACTTTTTGTGCTCGTTACGCTTTCGTATCTAACTACTCGACCGAACATCGTGAAATTTGTCATACACGTTGTCCGTACCGTACCGAAACAACCTGTGAATGTCCCACTGCTGGGCTAAAGGCCTCCTCTACTCTTTTTGAGGAGAAGGTTTGGAGCTTATTCCACCACGCTGCTCCAATGCGGGTTGGTGGAATATACATGTGGCAGAATATCAGTGAATATAGACACATGCAGGTTTCCTCACAATGTTTTTCTTCACCGTAAAGCACGAGATGAATTATAATCACAAATTAAGCACATGAAAATTCAGTGGTGCTTGCCGAGGTTTGAACCCACGATCATCGGTTAAGATTCACGCGGTCTTACCACTGGGCCATCTACGCTTTGCTGTGGCATGTGGAATGCTCGACACGTTGTCAGGGGTGCTGAAAATGCACGTAACACCTAACATCTGCCCTACTCGCGCTTATATGAAATAAGCAATTCATGACTGAGTAAAATAATTCTAATAATGCTTTCACTTGGAATTCATTTTTATTAGTGTTGATAACTTGTGGCATAATTTTATCCAGGGGATTTCGTACCTTGGTTAACCTAAGCCGATGGAAGGTTGCCGCCCTCCTATTAGATGATTTTTTTAATAATCGGAATCTTTATTTCATTCAGTTTTAATTCATACGGGGAATATTTGATATGCTATAGACACATATTTTAGTTTTTAAGCGTTGATGCGTGGTTTAACAGACGAAATTTGCCATCCTAGGCTCGGGCCTACTCGGCCTTTAGAGAAATCCACCCCTGACTTTAATTAATTCTACTTTTTAATTAATATAAACTTACCCAGACACGTCCTGTTCGGCTGCGGCGAATAGATCCTGGGTACAGTCACGCGCCAGTGGTCCTGAAAGTGTGCTGGGGAGAGGACACCCTCCGCCATCTTCGTCCTCCATAGCTCCACGACAGCATCAGCTCGTGCCGGTAACGTAAATCTGTCGATATCACTCATTGGTATAGTTCCAATTGGACTTTAAGTTTGTTTTTTAGAACATATTGGAATGATTATTTAAGACTAATATTTGATTTACATCCATCCATGTAACGCAATTAAAAAAAACTTGAATTAAATTATTTCGTCTATTATATCAATTTAATTGTTCTTCGCAAATAACTGACAAATGTATATTATATAAAAGTTAATGCTAACAAAATTGTATGAATATATTGAATTTAATCATGTTTGTCGTCAATATAATTTTCACGATATAAAATAAAACTTTAGTTATTCATCGAGATCATTGATAAAATAAAACGACTTAGAAACATTTAAAAACGAACGTAACGACAACGAAATTACAAAAAAAAAACTCATGTAAAATAAGCAAACACGAGAATTCCCGTGCGCGGTAAGCGATAAACTGTTCTCCCAAGTTGGCATGAGGCCACCCTATGAGATCTATAATCTAATTATATAAATATATATAATAATAAACGAGTAAACAATACAATCGTGTAATATTGATGACGTTTTTTATTGAGCATTTCAATGACGTACCGTAACGTTATTTAGGTTCAACGTGCGTTTGTAATTTATACACTGATGAGAGACAGGTGTCGAAATTATTATTATAATACAAGCCGCTGCTACGGACTTTGTTTGAACTAACTTTGACCGAACTACACCGACCGAAGTACAGACAGCATAAAACTGTTACAATTGCAAATGTATGTAAAGCGAAAAGTACTGCAAACAGAAACATTTTTTTTTTCATTAATAGAGTAGTTACGACATCAGTTTGTCATGACTATATTTTGAAAAGGGTTGTCCATTATTAGAAATACGATTACATTTAGCATGAGGATATATGCTATCAGACGGCGCACTACAGCATGAGTAAATTACCAGCCTGTGATATATATAAAAAAATTAAATTAATCGCATTATTTGAATGTGATTTGGTTCGCCCACGCCAAACATATTTATCTGCTTTTACACAACAATACATAGCGAGGGAAGCTTCTATAAATAAATACAATAATCGAATGCTGGGAACCTCTAAATGTAGTTTTAGCGATATATAGATTTTCAAAAATCTCTTTTCGCGGAAAGTGTTGCCAGAAGCAGTCAATAATATAAAATATGTTATGTATATGGTGGTATAATGTGAAATATATATTAGATCGATTATATTACGATAATATGAATCACTGTTACAAAATATACTAATCTACTTAAACTAATATTTCAAATGCGAAAGTAATTCTATTTATCTGTCTTACGTTTTCGCGTCTAAACCAATAATCTGATTTTAAGAAATTTCGCTATGAAGCCAGCATGGATGCCCCAAGAGATCGGCTACTTTTATTTACAAATCATACCTGAAATAAACGCGCCCCTATCCTATCGCGAATAAAGCCGTTAGCGAAAATTAATCTTTCAATAAATAACCACTTTTCGTAGTTTAATTATTATTAAGCATTGTTCATTTAAGTACATTATAGATACAAAGTGTTGAGATCTACTATTAAACTAAATGTTTATAATTAATTATTGAGATAAAAATAAACAAAATTGTATTGTAAAAAATTTACATATAATAATTTCTTCAATCTTATTTGATATTTGTTTTAAAAAAATATCACCGAGACGCTTTCTTAAAAAACATATATCCAAACCATTGATACAATATTAAATCTAACGAGAAAAATCTTTAAGAGGGTCAACGTATAAAAAATATTTTTATCGCTTGTCTTAAAAAAAAAAAAAGTAATTCTGAAAGTTCAAAGACTTTTATTTATTACTTCAATGCGTAGGAACATGATTAACATATATTTAAATTTTTCGTAATAGGCTACTTGTTCAATAATATTTTAACAGCCTAAATTCAGGGATAGAGCCTCATAATATATAAAATTATTAACAAACAATTATAAACCTTATCGTTACTGAAATAAAGTTTAAAATACAAAACGTGTAACGACGAAATTATTTCTATTTTCATCGTACGGTCAGTGACACGGGTGAAGACGGTCCAGATAACAAAAAAAAAATCTTCAATCTTATAACGAGATAAGGTTTAAAATGGATTTTGTTTTGTTTTTATTTTGTTTGTATTTCAAGTGAAAGATAGAGCAAATTGAATATCGAACCATTATAAAAAAAAGTAAAGTATATCATTTGTGTACTATCAAATATTGTAAGTCAAAATGTTTATTCAATAGAAGCGATACGCTTATAGATTTCCGAAAATCTACCATCAGTTCGGGACAAAATACCTCAGGCACGAGAAGAACCTCGGCGCTTTTTTTTTAAATTCCTCATATTCAGAATGAATATTTCGAGTAAGCATGGATGGCTACATCGAAAACAAAGTGAAACATCTAAAAATACTCAAAGAAGCCTCGGGTCCGATATTGATAAAAAAAAAACAATATTCCTAACCAGGAATCGACCCGTTGACTTGAAACAAAACACACTGTATTAGTACACCATTCGATAGCTCATTTTTATCGAAATACTTTATTTTTTTAATTAAAAGCTAAGTAAAATTTGTTACTTTCTACTTATACGGATATTTTTTTTCTTTATAACTACAAATACTCTTGTTATAGGATTCTTTTTAAAATAATTATTGGTCGGTCTGAGTCAAAGGGAAACCTATCAGGAAAGGTTTCCTTCAAATAGTTACTTTTAAAATTTCAATATTATTAAAAGGGGTCAACGTCCTTCATTAATTTTTAAAATAAAACATTCTATCCTTTAAAATACCACTTGGCATTCGGTTATCCGTAAAAGGATTAATTTGTGACCAATAAAAACAACGAGATAAATAAAATTATATATTTTTAATGTAAATGTATAATTATCTAAAAAAAAATATATAGATAGAATTTAATTATGGAATGAAAATGGAATTCGAATTGTATTGGCGATATAAGAAATGACCAGAGTCTATTGGCAGATGTTACCGCAAGGCTGTCACTCCCGTCTCTACCTCTGCTTATAAATAAGATGTTCATTCGTCTGAATCTGAAGTAATCAGTACATTTAATTACGAATGATTGGATTCTTTTTTTTTTTAATTATAAGTTTAAATTTCGCAAGAACGGATTAGTTCTTTGAAATTATTTGGTCAGTAACACAGCTTTTAAAGTCGTCGATATATCGCGACTTTTACGGACTTTACGATCTATTATATGAAAACTTTGCCAAGATTTTTTTGCTCATATTAAACCAAACGTCATCAATTTTAAAATGTCAATTATTAAGACGATTGCTATTGATCAATGACCTTTTAACCGCAACCTACTGAAAACAAAACTGGCTCTTATATTTTTACTGTAAATCCAACCTTAACACAAAACACTAAAGTAAATATTCCTTTAAATGTGAACATTTAATTATTGTCGTCGTTATTACGTTATGTACCTAATTGCAAATTAAATAAAATACATTTTCGTTCGCACATTGTGTAGGAAGCTGGCACAGTCCCAGTGTGTAGCGTACCTGTTTCCCTTAGGCCTTGTAGATGACACTGAACCATTAATACGGCCTCGTTTACGAAGAGAAAAAGTCATCGCGGAGAGAAATACTTATGCGAAGCGACGGTCTTTTGTTTTAAGAATATCGTCATCATTATAAATATTTTATCGATATTGTACTCGGAATATCATTAAGATATGCCTCGCAGTTTCACCCGTGTTAGTAAAACAAGACCTATGTTAGTAGTCTACCTACTAGGAGATGATGAGATAAGTGTCCAAAATGCCTGAACCTAGAGCTATTTCTTTTTTGCTTTGTAAATAATACCCAAACCCCGTTTACTCAGAAGCATACCCTCAGTGCCGGATGTAGCAATGAATCTGTACTCAAATATAAACAAATATAAAAATAATATTAAAAGTAGTTTTAATGTACAACAGAGCGGTTGGAGGAATAGCTTAGCGCTATACTAATTGTGTTATAAGATTAAATTTATAACTTATTGCTAAAAGTAAATATTATTTGGTACGACCTTCTATCATTCGATGGGGACGGGCCCCACTTCGCGCGAATAGTTAGTTAATATAAGTACATATCTATCAACCTCTCTTGACTTGTATCCATCAATACTATCCGTACTTGGCGCCTCAACAACTCTTATGGGGTACTAAAGACATTGACAAGGTATGTCGGCCTCGGTCTGGTCAAATCACCATATATGTATGAGCTTAGTCATATTAATTATATTTTTAACGATTCCATTATCGTAATCTTTAACTTATGAGGCTGCAGATCCCGAGGACAAGCATTGCTATTCTGTTAGAACGATTTCATTACTCACCCGTGAAATGTTGACAACCGACTTATGGTGATATACTAGTTTGATGCATACTCTTGAAATGTTACAATTATTATGGTCAATGCCGCATATCACTTTGTGACATTTCACGACCGTTATCTGCGGTGAGTTTCGAAATTGTTCTTACAAAATAGCCCTACAGGACTCAAATCAGACCAATAAAAATGCTTACTTTATCAGTCAAGAAATTCTTAGTAGTTCGTCTGGGTAGGTACCACCCACTCATCAGATATTCTACGGCGAAACAGCAATATTGGTATTGTTGTGTTCCGGTTTGAAGGGTGAGTGAGCCAATGTAATTACAGGCACAAGGGACATAAAATCTTAGGTCCCAAGGTTGGTGGCGCATTGGCGATGTAAGCGATGGTTAACATTTCTTACAGTGCCAATGTCTAAGGGCGTTTGGTGACCACTTACCATCAAGTGGCCCGTATGCTCGTCCGCCTTGCTTTTCTATAATAAAAAAAAAGCCCGAACTTAGGACGGTTGACACTACTGTGTCTCGAAAAGATATTAACATCTATGTTGCTGCACCTGATCTCTTTCCATTCTTGTGCGATTACCATCCCATCGTAAGAGAATAACACTGGTCTCTGATGATATAACTTTCTAACAATTCACGATCACGGTTAGCGGCGAGTTTCGAGATCTTACAGAAAATCTCTACAGCGTGCTTAGTGTATTTTTTTTTTATTCGATAGCGTTGACATTAACTGTGATTTGCTTGGAATTCCGATTATTCCATAAGTCCATACACTAGCCACACAGACCGGTTACAATAATTTTCAAATTTCGAAAATGGTGTATTTCAAAACATTATTCTCTGCATAGATCTCGCCGCGAAAGAATATGTATTCCCCTACAAAATTACCATTGTATAAACTTGTCGGAACAAGCAACGCAAATGCGACCGGATAGCTAAGAATAAAAGCACCTACCTACCTACCGCGAAATTACTGAACGGAGTTTGTTTATACATAACATAGTATATATACAAGAACTGGTCACGTTTAAATCATACACGATATTATGGACTAACGATTTATATTGCACACATAATTACCATATAATATACCAT
The DNA here is from genome assembly GCA_905147175.2 of Nymphalis urticae. Classification (NCBI taxonomy): domain Eukaryota; kingdom Metazoa; phylum Arthropoda; class Insecta; order Lepidoptera; family Nymphalidae; genus Nymphalis; species Nymphalis urticae. Next base: position 1,523,453 of record LR990004.1, on the reverse strand, counting down.
AAAAAAGCCGAGATGGCCTTGTGGTTAGAACGCGTGAATCTTAACCGATGATCGTGGGTTCAAAAACGGACAAGCACCACTGAATTTTCATGTGCTTAATTTGTGCTTATAATTCGTCTCGTGCTAGACGGTTAAGGAAAACATCGTGAGGAAACCTGCATGTGTCTAATTTCATTGAAATTCTGCCACATGTGTATTCCTACCAACCCGCATTGGAGCAGCGTGATGGAATAAGCTCCAAACCTTCTCCTCAAAAAGTAGAGGAGGCCTTAGCCCAGCAGTGGGACATTAACAGGCTGTTACTGTACTGTACTGTATACCATAAACCTAAGACAGACACACATAGAAAAAATAAACGATTAATAATTATTGTCACATTACAATGAAACAAATAAATCCCACCTTTTATCCGCTTGTTTAATGCATTTTGTTAAGGTTTTAAAATAGTTTTTATTTCTCTGTACTTATTTTTCGGGCTGAATAACGGTCACCTGGTAACACTAACATGTCAAAAATAATATTCACAATTTATTAAACGAACGACGACATTTAAATGTTGACATTTCGCAGTAGGTTTATTACTCAAAAGTTATTGAATTAATTTAATGAATTACAATATTATTACTCTTAACGGATGATATTTTTTCTTAGTAAATGAATTAAATCAATAAAAGTCAAGGTCGTGTTTGGCTCGCGCCAGATACATTTAACTTTTATATATAGACGTGGTCATATTGACATTAATCGCACCATTATTCTCGTCAGACGAGACTCGAGCCGAAATAGGTAAGTAATTTATAAATTGAACAAAAAATGTAGAGTAAAAAAAACCGTTTACAATTTGTGGTAAGTCAGTTAAGTGTTTCAATAGATACGAGGATGGAATACGGGAATTATTTTTTTAATACCGGACGCTCTCTTGTCTTGAAAATCCCGTAATTTACACACTTACGTCTATCCCGTAGGAATTAATGGAATCGTTAGACATCGGGCGGAACGGGACGGGACGGCGACGGGACGAGCGATGAAAGACGTCACACCACACAACGTCCCGCCCTCTGTGTTACTATTAATACGACGATACTCAACCTTTCTTTATAGGGGCCACATGGACGTGTCGCGGGCCGAACAAACAATTAGGTAATGATTTCTTGAACGGATTTAACGCGTATATTTTAACACTTTTTTTATCATTTCATGACGTTTCAAACACTTTGCAGTGTCCAGTGTCCACAAGCAATTGTTTAATTCAAATTATTTAGGTGTTAATAAAAACCTTTGAAATTTAAAATAGTCCAAAATAAAGTAACATAAAGAGGACCAACCACAAAAGCACAGCGAGCCGCAGGTTGAGTACAGCTGCATTAATATGAATACTTATAGAAAAAAACGTCGCCATCCCACCCCGTCCGCCAAGTGACGAAGGCTTTATTTTAAATACTCTTGTACCCTTATTCTGACCCCAGGCTACCAACGTGTGAAACATTAAGATAAGTTCAAAGGTTTAATCGTGATGAGGTAACGAACAGATATATATATATAACTTAATCATTTATAACATTAGCCTGATAAGTTCAACAGTTGCGACCTTTCAACAACATAAATAATTAGTATAATACTATCATCATTACACCCAATATCGATTTAATGGAATCGATTACATAATATATACCTACATTTTATTATTACATAATAGTAGTGGAGTAGCGTTATAAATACTAAAGTGAATTTGTTCTTACTTTGTTTGTTACTCAACCGATCATCATATTATTTTTTTATAATTGCCGGTAAAGCAAATGAATTAACTCCACCTGATTAGTACCTGGTAAGTGGTAGTAGAGTCCAAACGCGACGACGGCCAGTACAGTCGGAAAAAATTTGGAGGAAAAAGAATAGTTGCAAAATATCTTCGTGTGCGATGGAATTGATGTGACAGTTAGGCGGTGATACAGAGAGCCAGCACGCGTAGACTTGTTAAGGTAAGGGGAAGCAGGAATTAAAGAGAATAATTCCTCTAAGCATTCGTTGTGGTACAGTTGATAGAAAGCGAAATTGTAAATGTTTGAGGATGACGACCTTTACGTCGTCAACAATGCGAACAATCCAAGGCTTGTAGGCATCTATATATTTTAACAGTCATCCGAAAGGTGTGAGCAATATTCAACTCAGAACCGTACCTGCGTATTGCATACATGTTGTCAGGGGTATACCTCCAATTGGGGGTGATCTTTGCAACATATGATATGTAGCACCTGCCCCTCACGCGGGCGACGCCGCCTTCGGAAACTAGTATTTATCATAAAACTACAATCGTTCAATATGTATTATATCATTAATATTCAAATACCAAACAGGTAAACTCGGATAAAAAAAAACAACAAGGAATCGAATATTGATAAATAATTTATATGTTAATGCAAATATTTTATACTTTAAGCAACTTGTTGAATTTATGTTCTGCAATTTTTATTTGAAACAATAATAGTGTTGTAAAAAACAATATTTATCGGCAAAGCGTGACATTTTATTGCCGTAAAGTAACAACGTGTAACGCTACTCTCTACATACGCAACTGATAAAAACAAATACTCCTATAAGCGTTCTTTTTAGAAAATATAGATGAATCATATGTTATATATAATTAGTATATAGGCTAGATATGTTTAACTTTGTACTGTTTTATTAATTATTATATTTATATACATTTAATTTATTGCACAATTTATATAATCTTGCTAAGTATAGCCTATACCAATCAAAAGAGGAATAAAGACACATAGACAACTCTGACAGTGAATTGACGCGTTATGATTGGTCAATCTTGAATTTATCAAAATATAATCTGTGATATTCACTATGGATGCGCGTAAAAATGACGTTTCGAATGACGGCGAAGTTGTTATCGGAACTTTGAACGTAAAATGAAAGTGGATATAAGTAGTTAGGTGGAATAGTGTTGTATTATAAATACATATATATTAATCAAGAATTATATGCAGTATATAATATAGCAGAGCTATTAGCAAATCGCATGGAATATGTAAGTCTACGGTTTGTTTATATTTACTTCCTCTTCGATTAAACTCCTGTGTAATCGTACTGGTGGTAGGGCTTTGTGCAAGCTCGTCTGGGTAGGTACCACCCACTCATCAGATATTCTACCGCGAAACAGCAGTACTTGGTATTGTTGTGTTCCGGTTCGAAGGGTGAGAGAGCCAGTTTAATTACAGGCACAAGGGATATAACATCTTAGTTCTCAAGGTTGGTGGCGCATTGGCGATGTACGCGCTCGTTAACATTTCTTACAATGCCAATGTCTATGGGAGTTGGTGACCACTATAAAAAAAATATTGAAGTCGTATATAGAACACATACAAATATTACCATAGTTGTATGCATAAAATAATTTGTAAATATTATTTTAATATATGGAACATAATGTAAATTTTCTTAAAATTATTAAAATTGAATTTCGATTTTTCTATTGTTTATTTTCACTATTATATCTGAATGATTTTTATTAACGAAAATAGCTTATATGTTACCTACCTACCTACCTAAATTGTATATCGTTCGTATCACCGTCACTTACATTATTTAACGACTCGATATCACTTTTGCAACACAAATTATGCAATATTCTCAATAACATCATATCACTACGCGATACATAAATTGGAAACCCGGACACAAAAAAAAAATTACTATGAAAAAATAAAAAACGTAATTATAAAAAAAAAAAATACAATCCCATATTGCCTATTTTAGCCTAAAGCTCAACAACGAGTGTATTTATACTAACAATCGCCTCAAGTGATCACAACGTTCGTTTATACGTTTAAATCAACAACAATAGGCTCAACCCGCTATTTAAAAGCGATTTGCAACACAAATACTACAAATATAAATATTATTATCGATTGCAGTGTGGAAATGAATAACGATACTGATAAGATTATATGAGATCTGTGAAATGCAAGTACAAAAACAAGTACATACAACGTAGATATAGCTCCGTAGGGGTGATTTAAAGATTAACCCTAATAATTCAATGATAAGGTGCGATTCTTTTGTAAATAATCTCTATACTATTTTTTTATAGAATGGGAAGGCGGACGACGAATAGACATTGGCATTGTAAGAAATGACAACCATCGCTTACATAGCCAATGCGCCACGGACCTTAGGACCTTTGATTTTACGTCGCTTGTGCCTGTAATTACACTGGCTCACTCGCCCTTCATACCGGAACACAACAATACCAAGTACTGCTGTTTTGCGGTAGAATATCTGATGAGTGAGTGGTACCGACCCAGACGAGCTTGCACAAAGCCCTACCAGCAGTTAACAGAAACAAAAACTACTACTATTATAGCTATTTCCTTCTCATGTATGACACCTGCACAGAAGTCTTGTCTGTGCCTTTATTTTAACGTGCCTGTATGTTTATTACCAGGCATAACAATCAATGACAATGGAGTAGCCATTTAATGATATTCCATTTTTAAATTGTTAGTGTAATTGTTTTTTTAATCAGCCTAATATTATAAACGCGTGTCCTGTTTGTTACATGAAGAGCGTTCATGGCTTAGGTGTACTTGGTAACAAGCTTTTTACGAGACTAAATTCGGTTCAAATCCTTTGGTATCTCCACATCCAAAGTCTATTCAAACAAAGCCACGCTCAGGATCTTGTGTATAACCTACACTCAAGTATGTAACCCATGGTGGGTTGTCGTACCCATTTTAAGTTATACAATCCATAGCACATTAAATACGAATTTCACTTGACGAAAGATATTGCTAGTTTAATTTTATGTATTTAAAAAATACATACCGGTCAGCCGGTATCATGTCTGCGGCGTCCTCTTCCATAGACTCGTCGCCGACTTCCACCTCCAACTGCATCGGCGGCGGTGTGCTCATCTCCAATTATCTCCGACTGTAACAACATAACAAAATAAATCGTCGCCAATATTTAACAAATTGATATCCGATATCTATAACAACAAATTTGAACGAAATACGTCATCGTTATTTTTTTTTCATTCCGTTCATTAAAACGTTGATCACGTGACACTTCGCAATTCGAACTTCGCGGTAACTTACTTTAGAAATATTACGAGACATTTATATAAACTCATAATATAATACGCAGGATTAATTGTACGATGCCTTAGCCCTTAGCACCGTACCGTAACAGCCTCTGAATGTCCTACTGCTGGGCTAAAAGCCTCCTCTCCTCTTTTTGAGGAGAAGGTTTTGAGCTTATTCCACCACGCTACTCCAATGCGGGTTGGTGGAATACACATGTGGCAGAATTTCAGTGAAATTAGACACATGCAGGTTTCCTCACGATGTTTTCCTTCACCGTAAAGCACCGTACGGGTGAATAGATAGATTGGCGACTATATCTCATTAAATAAAAACATATCACGGAATAAAATCCTTTTATTAAACATACGAAGTCGGGACAGACAGTTTAATAAAATAATGAAATATATGATAAATACACTATCTAAAACTGATTATTTATATCTAGATACATTAATATATTTGTATATTACAAACACAATAACAATAATTTCGAAAAACACAAACGTCAATAACACAAAGTTGAATCACCCTTCTCGTCGTCCTTTATAGTCTTTATACATTAAAAATACGAGACTTAAAGGGAGCCAATGAACTTGCCAATGCAATGGCATTTAAAAAACATTGAAGAAACTATAAGCATGGATACGTTTTTATAATAAGATAACAAACAATAAACGATTAAAATTATCTTGACCGGATTTCATTCTTCCTTTAAAAAAAATTGCTAAATGGCTTTTAGTTGAAATCACAGAGGCTGGTTAACTGTAAGACTGAAACGAAGACGAATTACGACTGCACTCTCTATATAGTCCGATGGGACGAGCATTCGACACGAACGCAGAGTTCACACGCAGAACCAACGGCTTTATTTGACTTTGTAGACTTTATGCCGGCTACTGAGAATTTCTTGACGGTTAAATGGATTTTTTTTTTTTAAAACACCGCTAAGTTAAACCCAAAAAGGTTATATTACTAGACTAATGATCGTTTGTAACGACTGCTACTCTATAATATATTTTAAGTAATGTGTGTGATTCCTGTTTGAAGCGTGGAATCACTCCTTTATAATCTTGCAAGGATTTTTGTTAAGCGCATCCATCTAATGTGCACGCAAGTGCCTAAGGAACCAAACAACTAGCAAAAATATTCCCAAGGAAAATTGGTATTAGGCAGACGGTTAACCGTAAAAAACCTCTTACAAGCCAGTAAGGCACACACTGCGCCGACCCCAAATAAATCGTAATAATGGAAAGTGAGTATCGATTTCATTGAAGTACAATAAATTTTAATTATATAAACACACATATGTACTTCAGATTATATTTTATATGATAATAAAAATGTCCTCCAGACCGATTTCAGCCACGGCGACCAATCTCAAGAGAGATTAGCCAACTACGCAGGAGATATTATAGTGCACAAGTGTGTGCGCAAACACAGGTGCACTCTATTCCCTAACTCTCATAATCCGATAGGACGGCAATCCGACACGATCGGAAAGAGTTCAGGCGCAGGACCAACGGCTTTACGTGCTTTCCGAGGCACGGGAGTGAACACACTTCCAACTTCCAGACTTCGGGCCGCTACTGAGAATTTTCTAATAGAAAAACCCAATAACATTTCATTGGCCCGACCTGGGAATTGAATCCAGGACCTCCGGGTCTACGGCCTAACATCGCACCACTAGACCAACGAGGCAGTCATTTTATATCATATACATAATATATACATAGCAAGATAAATTAGTAATTTCAGGAAATGCATTCAAGTCTTAATCTTATTCGTTCCGTTAGCTATTAATGTCGGTAAATGAGGAAATTCATCACTCGACCTTCAATATAGTGATGCAAGTACAATTATCAACGTGTTCTTTGTTCATCTAGTTATATATTATATATTATTAATCTCAATGTTAACATCATTGGAGCTATAGAAACCGGGATGAATGCGAAAAACCGATTTTTGTGACCTTTGACCTTGAATAACTTACGACGCAGACACATTTTAGAGACTTATGAGACAACATTGAGAACGCCAAAATGTACATCTTTTTACATTTAGCTTATCATCTCTCATTCCCAGGTTGATCTCTAATTTCACGGGACTATTATGTTACTTATTATTATATTATAATTTTTAATAGAACTAAATATGACATGTTTACATTAAACGTTTATAAACATTATAAAATTATCGTCGTGTATTTCAAAACCGATAAAATACCCTAAAAATATGTTCATTTAATTATATTTAATGATAGCAACGTATTATTATTATTATTTTACATTTATTCCTTAGCACAGTTAAGTACATCATAAGTTTGCTTGTGTAATAAATTACTTACTTTTCGTGATAATAGGTACAAAGGGGTTTCTTGCAAAAAGTTGGATTAGAGATGATATTGTGTTTGTATGGGTGTTTTGATGGGTGATTTCAGTTTCACGCGAAGAAATGGAAAACCGTTCTCACAATTCTTCAAGTATTGAGTACTACTGCCTTGTGGCCGAAGCTGGTAGGTTATTAATATTAACAAACGCCTACTAATAAACGTGAAAACAAAAGTTTTGAATAAAAGTGAGGGAAGACAGACATTGCCAGTGGATTGCGTGATCGCAACGTTTCGATTTCAACCCATTGAGTGCCAGACGAGTAGTGCGGTGTCACATTGCAATGATGACGATGCTACGGCGTAATGACAGTCTTAAACAACAATATTAACAATACTGCACTTCACTACTGCACTTCGTTGACTACGACGCCTCCACCCGCTTCGTCTCAATGGTAACCTTTTCCATTACGCGCTGCATCGTCAGCGTCCGTGCACCGTGTGACATACCGTCTTGTCTTTACATGGATATTTGTAAGAAACAAGAAGGAGTGTCATCGCTCAGTTGTAACTCTAACTGTACTACCGCTGTACGAGTCTATTTGTGAGGAGTTTACAAATATATATTATTATAAAGTATAATAAGTCAATTACAAATCATATCGAACTACATAAAAAGTATCAGTATTAGTCATCAGCGTCCTAGAATTAAGAATCACAAATTCAAACCAATATATATATTAAAGCATAAATGACAATTACTTATCCGAAATAATAAAACATTTCAAATTTTAGTGAAGATCACCTCCAAAACGAATCGCGGCCACGGCGCCCTATCTCAAGGACTAACCAACTGCACGGTACTTCCGTGTCGAGAAACCTACCGCATGCCTATGTAAATGCAATACATGTGACCTAATCACGGTTTGAGTTAATCATCATATCGTACTTGATTCATGATGACGACTTGACTAGGTAAAGACCAAAGTGACACTAATCGTTAGCCTGCCAACAGCCCAGATCTAACTTTAACGTGTTTTTTGCCTGTTCTACACCAGGGTTGCAATATAAACGTATATTATATACATTCGCTTTTTTTATATTCATATATATAACGAACTCGCAAACATACCGAACTCTTGTTTCGCTGCCTTATCAAAGGTCATTAGCCCCGTGGCTCGAAACACCTGGTAATGATGCGCGGCACAATTTTTATCCGAACTTTGTTACAATTTTTACATTTATGTTTTATTTGTGACATGAGTGTTTTTGTTTTTTAATTATAATATTATTTATTACCTGTGAGCATGAATTATTATGACCTTGAATACGTCCTACAATCGACCAGCCATGCTGTAAATTAAGTGATTAAAAAAAAAAAAAAAAACTGTATCGTTATTACATAAAAACAATTTATAGTACATCCAAAATTATTTCAATCACCGAACAACATTTGTATCTAAATTTCTTGGATAAATCTCAGTTAAAAAAATCATCACCAGACAATCAAGTCACCTGATGGTAAATTTTACCCACCGCCCATAGAATTTAGCGATGTAAGAAATATTAATAAGCGAAATACCTAAACTATTCGCCCGAATGACTTGTCACAGTTACTCCTTCCCCAACGTGGACGCTCACTAAGAACGGATATTACGCAAATCATATCTGAAATAGATTTTACTTCTTATTTACCCGCGCGAAACCGGAACGATAAGCTAGTTCCATATATTGCCAATTGGCACCAACCTTGGGAACCAAGTTGTTATATCCCTTGCGCCTGTAGTTACACTGGCTCACACACCCTTCAAATCGAAACACAACAATACTAAATATTTCTATATGGCAGTAATCAGTAATAAAGTAATAATAATATCTGACGAGTGTGTGGTACCTACCCAGACGATCTTAAGTAAAGCCCTCAACACGAAGCCAAGAGCGAATTAATATGATTATTAAAATTTAAATAATAATGAGTAAATAAATGCCAAAAAAAGCCGTGATGGCCCAGTGGTAAGAACGCGTGAATCTTAACCGATGATCGTGGGTTCAAACCCGGGGCAAGCACCACTGAATTTTCATGTGCTTAATTTGTGATTATAATTCATCTCGTGCTTTACGGTGAAGGAAAACATCGTGAGGAAACCTGCTTGTGTCTAATTTCACTGAAATTCTGCCACATGTGTATTCCACCAACCCGCATTGGAGCAGCGTGGTGGAATAAGCTCCAAACCTTCTCCTCAAAAAGGGAGAGGAGGCCTTTAGCCCAGCAGTGGGACATTAATAGGCTGTTACGGTAAATAAATGGCATTATTAGTTGAAGCAGTAATCATTTAGATAAGCTATGTTATAAATCTCTAATGCCAATTTATGTTACCAACGGTTCGGAACATTACATTTTATGTCGAAACCAACCGGAAACTAAGCTCCTCTCGACACTAATACGCTACATATATATTTTATGATGTCCTATTGTCCGATTTCTTGCTGAACCGATCAAGACATATTATTGAGCACAAGTGTGTTTGCAATCACAAGTGCACTCTCATATACAGGGTGACTGGTGAATTAGGATCAATATTTTAGGAGCATAATCGGTACATGATTCTCATTCGAATTATGTAAAAAAAATAGGTACTTAATTTTTGACCAAATTTACAAAAATTTTACTTTAAATAAATAAAGTGTGGACATATTTCCGCGGCGCGTGCGGCGTGATGTTTGCCCCCCCGCAACCCCTGCCCCGCGGCTTATTAGTATTAGTAGGTTAGTAGGTTAGTCGGGCGAGCGCCGCCGTAAGGTTCGTCCATCTTCCCGCGCGCGCGCCCCTAGCGATCGATCTTACGCGTATACCTAATGTTTCGTGTGTGAGTGTGACCCGTAATTAGTAATTAGGTATGGCTTATCAATACACAAATGCAGAATAATGTGAGTACTGTGAGTAGTAAAGTGACCCATTCGTGTTAAAGCGTGTGAAAGACAATATGCGTAAACGTGCCGAACTGTGTATCACACGAGCAGGAGCTCACTTTGAACATTTGTTAAGGTTAGTGTAGTTATGTAGGTAAATAGGTAGTTAAATGATTGACAATCGTTGTAAATAAGTATGATTCAATTTTTAAATACGCCGGAAATACCAAGATAGGTAAACAGTTAATTTTTGTCCCAAGTTCATATCATTTACCTAGTCAACAAATTTGTTGCTTAAACGAATGAAATATTTTGGTATTTTTGCCTGTCCTAAGCCAGGTTTAAAGTATGAAGGGGGATTGGATCATGCTTGTTTATCAAAGGTAGCCTGCTACCCTGTTAACACGCGGCGGCGTTTGGACGTAGGGAAAGTACCGCGCGATAACTAAATGTACATAACGGTGTTGTGTCGTCAGCGCAGCTAGGGCGTCCACATGACGCGTAATTAATTACATAACTTTTGGTTAACTTTACTTAGAAGTTTATTAATATTTATGTTATATGTATTTTTTTTTGGTCATATATGGTCGTCAAATATCACGTCCTTAAGTATTGATACTAATTCACCAGTCACCCTGTATAATCCGATGGGACGACAACTCCGACACAAAAATGTTCAGGCGCGGATCAGTATTTTACGATTATTTCCAACACCTTATTATAACTGAGAATTACTTGACAGAAAACGATAATTCTTTAATGGCTTGAACCCAGGGTTTACTCCCAGGACCTCAGGGTCTGCGCCCTTACCTTCTAGCCACTAGTACGATTCGGTTTTTTTTTTAAATCAACGAAAGCCTCAAAAAAACTAGAATACATAAAGTATTTTTGTTTTTAATTAGTAAACACGGGAGTAGGGTAAGTGGCGTCGTCTCGTTATCGTACCGAATAAAACATATAAGAGTTAAAAATCTAGTGGAAAAGAAAAAATATATGTGAAAAAATTATGCTTTTATTTATTCAATAAATAATAATGTTTATTTATAAACAAATGCGGACGGGAATTGCGAGTGCTGCCGATCTCTTTCGCCTCGCGAAGAATAAGAAGGAATATTCAAAGCTGACTGCCAACCTTCGCCAGTCGGAGTGGCACTCGAAGAAGAAGAATAAACAAATAAACTGATTATCAGGCTTTAGGCTTTTTAGGCAGGACATATTATACTCAAAGAAATACACTTTTTCTTAAAACAACATAAAACAATTTAAGTATCTTTTGTAATTTCGACGTTTTATTTTTAACATTTGCCATTGTCCCGTTTGATTTGCTCACTCTGCGTGCGACTGCGTTACACTCAATGTAATATACTTACAAAATGCCCAATAGAATTACAACTAACTGGACAGATGAATATTGGAGCAGACGTGGTCATAAAATGTAACAGTAATATGATCAGCTAAGGACAAATCTTCGAGTAGGTAAGTATTGTCCAATTAATCTCATGGTTGTTTTTTATTTGTGAATTGAATTTGTGACCCAAGGTATATATTTCTTATTTATCAACGTCGAATTGACGATCTATTTACAAGATTTTTTAATCTCCCTTATACTTATTATAAGTTCTGAAAAACACACTAATATAAAAAAGGGTAAATTTGATTGGTATTTCTGTTTAAATCGTCTTATAAGTAAGCTTATGGTCCTAATACATTTTTTCTCTTTTGTTAAAACCCCTGAAAACATTTTCTCTTGTACAAGAAGTCCGCACGTTGTCCAATACATTCTAATGCACAATACAGCATCAAGTCAGTCTGCCTCGTTGGTGTTGTGTGTGTGTTTAATTATAAGCTACTGGTCTTATCTTTGGTTATTAAGCGTTTCTATGAAGTTATTCTCAGTACCAATCCCGAGATAGGAAGTTGGCAGTTACATTCTCGTGCCTCAAAAAATATGTAAAGCAGTTGGTCACTCAGCACGTGATCTCTCTCCGATCGTGGCGGATTGCCGTGCCATCTGATAATGCAAGTGAGCAAATACAAAGTGCACTTGTGTTTATACATATATGTAACACGCCACTATAATGTCTCCTGCAGCGTTACCTGCACGAAATTTGGTCCAGCAGTATAAAAAGTAATCGTAGACGAATAATGGCAATACCTACATTTTAAAGTCATATTAAAACTGCAATAACTAAACGAATTAAATCGCAATGTTATTAATTTATTGATCAAGCAAGGAATATCAAACCACCACGTCAAACAATATCAAAGAAGATGGAAAGATTCATTAAGAAAAAACAAAAGATGAAAATGTTTGTTACGTATAATAATTAACGTGATTTAATTAAATACGCTTGTTGCAAGAAATGATGCAATGTCTTATACAATTCTAGAACAGGTTTTTATGTAAGTTTATAATATAATAGATAATTACTACTAAGTGTTGTTTTTACTTGTTTTTTAACAAGGTCAATGCACTATTTATTTATCATCAATAATTAAAACTTGAATCATTTTATTTGCTTTCAAAATGGCTCGAATTTGCCTCTTTATATAACTGTCGTCGGAAAATTTTCGCTTTCTTTACTCTTTTCTTAACTATTGCTTTTTTTCATGGAGGTTACATAAGTCAATCTGGTGTCGTAAAAATTTTTTATAAAGGTTTATGCAAATGAAAATTTTTTTTAATTAAGTTGATTTTAGTATTATTTTATGTAAATCCGCCGTAATATAAAAGAACATTTAAAACAAAAATGATTATTCAATGTTATATAACCCAAAAAGCAAGTGACCACGAAAGTATACAATTACTCTTTATAAATTTGGAACAAATTAATCTCGCTAGGTGTTTTATAACTGGAATATAGGGTAGGCAGGCGAATAACTGGGACGGCTATTTATGTGAAACGCAACCATCACAAATTTACTCGTGTAAATGCTTTAAGTTTCCTTCTTTTTTAGGCTTTAATTACTATATTGTAGAAGTCATTTTAAAAACAATGCATAAAAAACAGAATAAGACAATGAAAAAAAAATTTAAAAATCGAATATTAAGGAATGCATAACATGCTTCTTAATTTTGAATAATAATAAAAACTAAGTAGCCTATTGTTTGAAACTTGACCGTAATTCATAACTGATAAAAATGATACTTAAAATCGTAGAAGCACAAGTGACAATATTTACAAATACAGTAGATTACATTACATTTTTGTAAGATACTAGGACTACAGTTTATGGATTATCTGTTATAAAGCTTATAATTATTTTAATATTTTCTTTGAAATAATAATTGAATTATATGAAAAACAAGAGAAATAGGACCCCAACATTTAGCTAGATATAACCCCTATCACTATTATGATTAAAAAAAACTGTTTTGATTATATACTTCAATTATTTTTTATCGATTTGTGAATTAACCATGAAAAATAGAAATATGTCATCACAGTTTACATGTATTTTTATGTTCTTCAACTTTTTTAAAGAAATTTATTATATATTCATATTTATCTTACCGTAAAGGCAGTATTTGTAAGAATCACTGTCTTTTAACCATTATTTTATCTACTTACATTGTAAAAATAGTATAAATAAAAGCCCTTATAATTTAAAGGAATAATATTAAGTCTACATTCATGGAGAAGGTTTATCTTTATATATATATATAGATAAAGATAAGTGTGTGTAGTTATTATATATTATATATAATATAAAATGACTTGTTCTAAATGTTAATAAAGTATTTATGAAATTGAATGAATAAATTCAAAGATCTCTAAACATACAAACTGTAACTGTTTATAATATATTATAAATATTATAATGTATTTATAAAAGATGTTATATTAATCATTTACTTATCCACTTCTTCTACATTTAGCTTAAATTGTACAAAACTCACAATTTAAAAGGAGTACAAAGATTTTTCCTAACATACATATATATCTATATCACAAGAGAGAACAAAAAATATTAGAACAATGCTTATGAATCATTACTATAGATAAATAAATATAAAGTATTTAACATGAAACAATTATTTTATCGATTTAATTTAACTCAGAAACATTTAACTCAGAAAGATTTATATAAATATCTAAAATTAAAAAAAATATGTTTTTATGTCCGACAAAGTCTATGTATTACACTATGTATTAATTTTGAATATTGTGAGATGAATTTTAGTCTTATTTTTTAAGCAAATATGTAAAATAATAAAACTACCAAAAAGTACAGATTTATGCCACTGAATATCTTACTTCTGCTCATCCATTATTAGTCTGGAAATTTAACTATCTTGATAGTTTATTTTACATTATTATATAGATAGTTTATTTTATTATAAATACATATTTCAATATACAATCTTACTATGATTCATGACAGTTCACATAATATTTGTATATATTTAAATGTATAAAATATTATTTCATCGAATAATAGAATCACTGAAAAATTATGCTTGAAATTTGAGATCTATTCTCGCATTCTCTGAAAGTTCGTTTCCAATTTGTCGCAATTACAATCAGATCTTTATCTATATAATTGTATTATTCCGAGGTTAACTTTCTCCCTGAATTATATAAATAAATATATCCTTACGCATCCAGAAGGTGTAATTGGGGATGTATCACATCAGCAAATCTGCGACGGAATAAAACAAAACGCAACAAAAGAATATCTGTCCCCTTACCTCAGATCAAAATTGTTAAATCATCCAACTCGATTTCTTTGTTCCACCGAAACTTTTCTGCCACAGACAGTTTGATAAATATATCCGTTTAAACACAAAACGTTTTTGCTATCACAAATTACGAATTGCATGAACATCACAATTTTTCACATTGCTAGATTTCTCTATCATTGGCACAAATCCACTGAAATTGTGACATTTCATCACAGCGTGAAATTACTAAATATATCGTGCGGAAATATTATAGTTATCTGTTAAGAAGTCTGTATTTTTAGTAAATTTTTTTTATGGATTTCATTAAAAACATTCTTCAAACAAAGATACTAAAAATGTGATTGGAATGAAATGGACATTTATTACGATATCATTTTTCAGCTGGTTCAATTTTATTCGCTCTCACTCTGTGACTGTCATAGATAATAATTAGTAATCTGTCACAACATTTTATCCGTGTAGCGGACACTGGTCCGTAGTATAAGTCTAATGATAACTTCTAACTCCTACTACACAATTTACACGTATGCTGAATTGAAAATATTAGGAAATAGGAATAATTGAATTCTCCATAAAAAAAAACTTTAATACCTATTAGTTTTATCCGTTCAATAGCTTTGACGCTTTTCTAATGATCTATGTACTTGCGGTATTTCAATTATAAGTGTATGAACATTTTTAATTCAAATTTAAAGAATGAAAAACACACAATCTGACATAATTCCAGTGTGTTGTAATTTTAGGGACTTTTACATTATTTTTAGGATAAAAACTCAAGAACTGTCAACATTGGTTAGTAATTTGAATTTAGAACTATAAAGTATAAACCTAAAGTTGCCACTTGTCCAATGCCTTAAAAATAATTTAAGTTAAAGCAAAATATATGCTTTCTACGGGAGAAATTCTGAGGATAAAGAGTACGTCAAACTTCCTACGGAATATTTATATATGAATTTATATTTCCCTCTATAAACAGTTGACTGCAATCATTTGATCACAGTGATTACTGTGTAAGTATAATTTTAAGCGTTTCATTAAATAATAAACAAAATAGAGTTATGAATAACATATTTATCATTTTTAAAATATGAGCCAACGAAACTATGAGCCAATATTTTTTAGGACGATTTATAGCTTTTTATAAATTCATTTTGGGGTAAATAGGGATAAGTTGTTTTTGACTAGATATTTTTAAAACTTTTATTGATATGATCATAGAATCTTAAGGCTCTTGTACTAAATTATATATAAATAATTATTGTTTCTTTCAGATATTATTTTATACATATATATATTTATATGTATATTAAAATATCCAATCACCATGCCACGGACCTATAAACCTATTGGGAAAAAAATATATAAAAAATATGATCAAGATTTGATAGAAGAAGCACTTCAAGAGTATAACAAAACACATCAATCTTTAGCAGAAATAGCTGCTAAATATCAAATCACAAAGTCAGTTTTACATCGGCATAAAACATTTATAATGAAAAAACAAGGAGGACAAACTGCATTAAAACCAGAAGAAGAGAATTATTTAATTAAATATATAAATCTGTGTTCTGAATGGGGATATCCCTTAGAAACCATTGATATTAGATTTTTAATAAAGGGATACTTAGACGGGTTAGGACGTAACATCAATAAATTTAATGATAATATGCCAGGCCCCGACTACATATATGCTTTTCTCAAAAGGCACTCAGATAACATAACCGTAAGACTTAGTCAAAATTTAAAGAGATTACGGCCAACTGTTTCCTCTGAGATTATTGAAGACTATTTTGAAGAATTAGACAGATCATTACGGGGAGTTTCACAGAAAAATATAGTTATCTATGATGAAATTAACTTAATGGATGATCCAGCCAGAAAGGAAGTATTAATAAGGAGATGTGTAAAATACCCAGAAAGGGTAATGAATCATACAAAAGGATCTACCTCTACAATGGTTGCTGCTGCTGCAGATGGGTCTTTATTACCTCCATATGTAGTGTATAAAGCACAAAATGTTTATGATACCTGGATGCTAAATGGACCTAAAGGATGTTGTTATAATTGCACAACTTCTGGCTGGCTTAATACAATAACTTTCGAAGACTGGATGACATCAATTATATTTCCATATTTTAAGGATAAAATTGGGACAAAAATATTAATAGGTGACTATCTCTCATCTCATTTGTCCATAGATTTAATAAGAGAATGTAAGAAATATGATATTCGATTTGTTTTTATACCTCCA
Source organism: Nymphalis urticae (assembly GCA_905147175.2). NCBI lineage: Eukaryota > Metazoa > Arthropoda > Insecta > Lepidoptera > Nymphalidae > Nymphalis > Nymphalis urticae. Next base: position 1,506,183 of record LR990004.1, on the reverse strand, counting down.
AACTCAACTCATCTGACCCAGCCACTGGATGTTGCCGTTTTCAGTGACTTGAAAAGCAAATGGAGGAAGATACTTTGTAAATGGAGAGAAACGAATGGCAGAACACAAGCCACTATACCTAAAATATTTTTTCCATCAATGTTAAGAAATCTTTTAAGCAAAATAGAGAACAATATCACAGAAAAAATTTTGGAGGGATTTGAAAAATGTGGTATAAGTCCCATTAATAAAAACAAAGTTTTAGAAAGATTGCTATCTCATAATATTACCAAAAATCAATGCTTGAAAGGTGTAAATAAATACAAGAAGAATGTGGAAAATATTATGATGTCTGAAGATTCTGATGAAACCAATATGGAAGATACAAGTGATGATGAAGACAGTGCTAAAGAAATATATATTATAATAAAAGATTAAATGCAGTGAAATGCAATATATATATATATTGCCAAAGAAGTATTTTTAGGAATGATATTTAGTGACTATGATTCACTCTTCTTCAATGATTTGATGACAATTCCTAAAAATACTTTGGCTTTATTGTCTTATTTGTCCAGACAAGGAAAACAGTAAATTGAGGAAATCTGAAAATAATTATTGAGAGAGAAATTAAAAGAGGGAAGCCAAAGTATTCCAAACGACGATTAAGTAATAGAAATATTTTTTATAAGCATTTTAATTAATGTTTCCTTACATTTCGTTGAAATATTGATTTTTAAAGTAGAAATCAATTGATTTTATTAAAATAAGTTATTTATTATTTTTACGATTTGTCTCGTCTTCACTTTACTACCAAAATTTATTTCAATGTTGACAATTTTTTACCTCTATAATTCAATGAAAGGATAAAATGCCTGACAAGGTATATGTAGAAACCTGGGCGTTTATCATTCTTATGTTAAAAGAGGCTTAAGAAATAAGTAAATGAATATATATATTAATTCGTCTTCTATGCGACACGATAGTCTCAGTCAGGTGTGTCAAAAGAATGACACTTAAATGTTCAGATTGGATAAAGTTTTTAGTTTTAGAGATTAGTATAGGTCTCTATGCTAATATATAATAAAAATATTGTTTTGAATATCAAAATTAATTTATACATATTTAATTACTTTTCTTGAATTTACATTAAAATGTTTCGCAAAAGTATAAGTATATAAATAACAAAAAGAAAACTTTTCGTGCTGACGGTACTCTTGAAACATAATATTTTACGTTTTTCAATAGAGATACGGGTTGAACATAAAAAGAAAACAGATTCAAATCTAATATTTAGTATTATATTGTTTTTTTCCTAATAAATACAAACTTAGACTTACATCGAATATTTTGCAACAGATAACAAATAACATTTTATTCACTATTAAGGAGTTGAGAACCCTAAAGGGGGTATCTTTTCTAATATGCTGGTCATTGCTGACGGATAATATGCCATGAATTTAAATCTTTCCCCCATTTTACTTGGATCGACTAGCATTTCATATGCCGCCTTGATTTTTTCTTTATCTTCGTCGGTCTTAGCGTTATCTATTAACACCTAAAACAAAATAATTGTCACTATAATTCTATATTATCTTAGAAAAAAAAGAAGAAAAAGCTATCTTTTCGGGCGGTCTAATATATATTAGGTGTACAAATAAGTTTCCGTCGTTAGACAAAAGATGGTTCTACCCGTAAATTTTGGTTGAAGTATTCAAATGTAAATAGTCTTATCGTAAGATTGGACATTCAGCAACACGGTAATTTCGTAGTATTAGCGAATTTGTGTCAGAATTACATACTTTTCTTCGCCTGGAATGTCTAGTTTTGAGCCAAATAAGTAATAGCCATTTGCGGGAATTTTTGATTTACTTCTTTAGTTTGAAGAAGTCTGCAGCAAAAGCGTATCTTTTGCTTGTAAAAGTAAATGGTAAATCTGCTATAAGTGGCAGAAGTTGTTGTGAGTGCTTCCAAAAGTTTAAGGACGGTGAATTTGAGGTCGAAGACAAAGAAGGCAGCGGAAGGCCACAAGTGTAAGAAGATAAGGAACTAGAGGCATTATTGAAAGAAAATCGCAAGAAGAACTTGCAGTCAGTTTAAAATAATCCAAAAGCTAGGGAATCGGGTCCCATATGAACTGAACCAGGCAGGCATAAACACAGGGGTTTTTCGCATGGTATAGATACTGATGATGTAAAATGGATACACTATGATAGCCTAAAGAAAAGGAAATCCTGGGGATCATGTGGAAATGCTTTAAAGTCGACAGCTAAGCCGAATATTCATAGAAAAAGCTCTTGTTGTGTATTTGATGGGACCAGTTGGTGTCGTGTATTATAAGATGTTCAAACCCGAACGAAATCATCTCTGAGGTTCTTTGCCACAAAGACAAGATTGAGCCGAGCCCTGATGAAAAAACGGCCGTTGTATCAGCAAAAACACGAGAAATTGATATCGCTATATGACAACACTCGGCCACATGTTACAGAACCGGTGAAAATCTACTTGGAAACCCTTAAATGGGAATTTCTACTCCACCCGCCGTATGCACCAGACATTGCCCCTTCCGAGTACCACTTGTTCCAATCGATGGCGCATGACTTGTCTGAGCAGCACTACGTATTATATGAAGATACCAAAAATTCGGTCGATTCGTGGATAGCCTCGAAAGACGAAGCGTTCTTCCGACGCGGTATCCGTATACTGCCAGTAAGATAGGGAAAAGTAGTGACTAGTAATAGACAATACTTTGAATAAGCCATGAGGTTCCGTTCTTTCACGAGAAAATCCCAATTTTTGATAAAAAACGGCGGAAACTTATTTGTACACCTATATATATATATATATATATATATATATATATATATATATATATATAGCTGATTAGTCGCTATTGCCATCTGGGTAAAGGTTTTATTTACTGTTTAGGGAAAAGATTACTCCATCAAGGTACTCCACTAGAGGTTGAGATATATATAAAATTTGCAGATATTATTGCAACAAATTCAAGACTTCTATTAATAAAACAAAACAGCTCAGAACAGACTGAAAAATGTTAATATATTTGCAAAGTTCATGCGTTAGTAGTAACAGCCTGTTAATGTCCCACTAGAAGGCTAAGGCCTCCTCTCCCTTTTAAGGAGAAGGTTTGGATCTTATTCCACCACGCTGCTCCAATGCGGGTTAGTATAATACACATGTGGCAATTTCAATGAAATTAGACACGTGCAGGTTTCCTCACGATGTTTTCCTTCACCGTCAAGCACGAGATGATAAAGATGAGATTATAAACACAAATTAAGCACATGAAAATTCAGTGGTGCTCGCCCGGGATTGAACCCACGAAAAACCCTCGGCTCCGAAAAGTTCATGCATTAATTTCCATAAATATAAATAATCTTACTTGTAATCGAACACCAGCTTGCATTCGTTCCAAGAACTCCATCTGTTTGACCGGCCCTAGAACTAAAGCATAGTTCTCCGCTCCTGGTGACTTTGACGCTGATATCCTCAATTGACTAAAATCCACATCAGCCGTTAGGTCTGACGCACCGGGGTTCTCAAGCGGGTCTACAATTTTGTGTTTGTGAAATGCCTATAAAAATATATATGTCTAATTGAACCGTATATTTTTTATAGAATTTGCATTGCAACCATAAAAGCTTTTACGTGTAAATCGCCAGCTGTGTCATGGGACATGGGATTATTAAAAATTAATTTAAGAAAGTCACTGCTAGAAACTATTTTAAAAATCGGAGGATCGGAAAGGCGGACGAGCATATGGGCCACCTGATGGTAAGTGGTCACCAAACGCCCTTGGACGTTGGTACTGTAAGAAATGTTAACCATCGCTTACATCGCCAATGCGCCACCAAACTTGGGACCTACGATTTTATGTCCCTTGTGCCTGTAATTACACTGGCTCACTCACCCTTCAAACCGGAACACAACAATACCAAGTACTGCTGTTTTGCGGTAGAATATCTGAGGAGTGGGTGGTACCTACCCAGACGAGCTTGCACAAAGCTCTACTACCAGTGAACTTTAGGACCAAGTAACTATTAGCTCTATAAGAATATAAATCATACATAGTGACTGATTATTATAAATTGCTTATGCTAGTGTGTGAAACAGAAATAAAGCGATTGAGCTTCTAACTTCTAACTTTCTTAAAAAGATTTAAGCTCTGCTGATATATGTGTGTGTGTTTGAATATAATAAACAATGTAAAATTGCCCTTTTAAAATAAGTAACACTAAATATCGCAATCTTTATAATATAATTGTTTTCCTTTTCTATCTACATAAATAATTTAAATTAAAAACATAAATACCCTAAAAGTGTCTCCTTTCTCTCCATTGTGTCCGTAGTCAGCTATTAATGCAAGTCCTCCATATTGGTCTACTCTAGTAGCGAGTTGTCTGGCGATACCAAGAGCTCTGGGACTGATTTCGAGTTCCATTCTGTCTCCAGCGTCCAGGGGCGGCCTGATCAGCGTTCGAACGGACTGTGTTTCATTGGCTGCTATTCTGTACTGCAATTTTTCATTCTCAAGATCTATAAGGATTTCCCGCCATCCATTTTCTGTTTTCTGCGAAATTAGTATTACTTAATAATTAAACAAATTAGAACAACTGCAATTGGTCCATCTGAGGGTAAGCGGGTACCACCGCCCATAGACATTGGCGCTGTAAAAAATATTAACCGATGCTAACGTCGCCAATGCACCACGAACCTTGGGAACTTAAGATGTTATGTCCATTGTGCCTGCAGTTATACTGGCTCACTCACTTTTCGAACCAGAACACAAGAATATTAAGTAATGCTCTTTAGCAGTAGAATGACGAGTGGGTGGTACCTACCCAGATGTTATTACACATATGAGTAACCCTACAACCAAGTAAGCATTTATTCATGTTATACACCAATATATATCCTTTATCACTTTCACTGCACTGTCATTTACTAAAATTAAGCCGTATGCCGCAAAAAGTTGACGAAATGAAATTTTCAAGTTTATCGATGTGATGAACATGTAACGATCAGGCCACTGTGTCCGAAATTAGATTCACACACACACGCACACGCACACGCACACGCACACACACACACACACACACACACAGAGGACCCTCCTCACTGTGTTTGTCATAATACTTTATCCGTGCAGTGACGGAGAAAGAATACATTTCACTGCCCCTTTCCCATGGGTGTCGTAAGAGGCGACTAAGGGATATCATCTGGTGGTAGGATGATAAACATCCGCCTGGCTTGTTACCACCGTACGCATGGTGAAAATCTCGTGAAGTGGCTTGCAGCCGCGTTTCGAGGTCAGCCAGCGTACAGCCAGTGCCCGAGCGAGCATTGCCGCGATGGGTGTTGGTCCAGTGGAGACGGCTGCTGAACCAATGCCGGGGGAAACACGCCTCCACACTTTGCCCATCCCTATCGTGGCAATACGTCGCTCGCTTCACGTCTCTTTACGAGGCGTGAAGAGGCATCTTGCGGGCCGGCAAGGCGAGGGCGGCTAGTGCAGAATCTTCTTCCAGACTGTACTGGCCGTCCTCGCGTTTGGACTCTACTACCACTAAACATCAGGTGGAGTAGAGTCATTTGCCCACCCGGCAAATATAAAAATATATATATATATATATATATATATATATATATATATATATATATATATATATATATATATATATATATATATATATATATATAAAAATTATTTATTAGAATTTTATTATATTATTTAGAAATTTATTGATACCATAGTAGCTATATTGTATTTGTTTAACTATTTACTACTGATTAAATTACTGTTAGAATAAAAAAAAACTAATCAAGATCATCTCAAAATTCAATAAATGTAATATTTCCGACAATATTTTAATAATCTGTTCAAAGTATTACATACTGCTTTGCATTGTCGTGGCGTAATGAGTATGATGTTAAAAATGTGTTTTAATTATGTATCTTAGTTTGTCTAGAGTTTTTGTTTGTTAGTTTTAGCAGCAACCAAACAAGCTGACAAGGCTTATGGGTACACTTGTTATTGGAATGTGTTCGTGACTACAATTTGAGAAAATCACTAAAAAATGAACTAAATTTAAATTTTATGAATATTGGTGTTTTTAATTCTATTCTTAGTAAGCCTTCGAGTATTTCGGCAATTAAAGTTTATGAATTTGTTAGTGATCCTCTCAAACTGAATTAGCCTTAGTTTTAGAGCCTTTTTTTGTTTTAATCTACCGTGTAACGATGGGGCCGACATATAGGCTGGCTATAAAGGCTCTTTAAATATAAGAGCTTAAAAAAATAGGCTTATCACGGGTGTCAAGAATAAAAATAAACATTAATATTTTGTTGTTAATAAAAAAATAATAAAATTTATAGGAGACCTTTCAAACAAAGTAGTATATAATAATTTTTACTTACTTCAAACTTATGGATGGGTAAGACATCAAAAAATTCATGGGCAATGTACCAGGAAAAATTGTTGGGCACTTTTTTTAGATCATTGTACCAGTAGACTTTAATGCCACTCACTGTTTCCCCCTGCAAATTAAACATTATTATTATATATTATTGGGTCCTATGTTCATTTTGTAAATGTGAATTCACATAGTTGTCATGGAGATTTTAAAGAAAAAATTTAATTGAATAGATAAATCAGATATATCAAAATGAATTATCATTAACATGAAATATTTGGAGTTGAAGATACATTCATTATAAAAAAAAAATCTTTAATATATATATAATATTATATTAAGTACCTTTAAAATTGAAAAATATAAAATAAGGTGTTTGTTTATTATTTTGACTTAACTAACAAAAACATCTTCAAACTGATTTCAGTGTACTTGATTTTCTTATAAACATTATAATATTTATATGTATTTATTAAAAAAAAATTGGTCCTGTATTTTTATTTAGTACTGTGTCGACTGTAATATTTGTATAAGCCTGTACTGTATCATATTTTATCTTTCTTATTGGTGTTAAGATTGCTTATTCAATAAGATACTTATATATGAGACTCATTTAAAATATATTTCAATGTAGGACTTTACCTCGTAATTATAAGGTAGGTCTAAATCTGTCTCTTTGTGAGTAGCACACAACCTGTTTGCTTGAAGCAGCTGCATCGTTGATGATATCTCTACAAGATGAAGACTAAGATCATTTGCTTTGTATCCATAGCGATTTAATACCTGAAAAATGTTAATATATTTGATTATATTTTAAACTCATTCTAAAGACGATCAATTAAAATTGACTTCAGACTACATTTATTTCTAATATTTCCAAATAATTAATAAGTTATAGATTAAATAAATTATTGCTAATTGTGTTAGTTGGCATTAAAAAATTAAAGTTTATTTATAATTTACTATTATCTAATTCATTTGAACTGTGTGGATAATATGGTAATAGGGTTTGCCAATGTGATCCTAATACTATTTTTATAATATAACTTCTTGTAAATATACAAGTATCCATTTTAGACAGGTGTGGTGAAATGGTAGATGAACGAGAAATCTTACAATCTTGTACTTTGAAACATCCAAAATGTATGAGAGTGGAAAGATAAATTTGATTACCCTTAAAAAGTCTATCAATAATGTAGCTTTTCCAGGTCCTAGTTCAACAATTTGGAGTGGCTTGCCAAGACACATTTTCTGAGTTTCGGCATAGAACCAAATCGCTAAAATCTCACCGAATAGCTGACTAATTTCCGGTGATGTTATGAAATCTCCTGTCTCACCAATAACATCCTTTTTCATGTAATAACCTTCTGTAGGATTTGTTATAACAATGTTCATATATTCCGCAACAGTCAACGGCCCATTTAATCGCACTTTTTCCTTAATTATATCCATTATACTTGGCGCATCACTGAGGTTAGGCATTTTTAAAGTTTTGGGGTCCGGACGCTTTATAACCTTGTATCCTTTATGCCTTTTACACATATTCAAAATCACGGGTCTGCTTAGCGAGTGAAATATATAACGTGTATTCATTTTAATTAGATGTTATTATTTAGTAGATTTTATAACCTACTTCGAATCTAAATAAAAATATTTTATTTGTCAACTTTGACAATCAGCTGGGGATAGAGCTTAAATTAAATATCGACAAATTAAAATAATATCGATAATCAAAAAATATAAAAATTAATGAGTTATTGGAGTATGATCATATATTGTATAATTTTTTTATAGCTGTTAAATTTTGGTAACATAATCCAATTTCCTTTTAATTAATAGTTTTCATATATTTTTTGATAGCGCTTTTTATCCTCTACAATAATCTTGACATTCAACGTAAATGTCAATTTTATTTTATAGTCAATGTCAAATATTGAAAACAATGTGCGTATCGCGTGCAGCCGCGCTAGTTAAAATACAAGCAAAACAGATTTATTCTGTGAAGTAAAAGCTATAATAGTAAAATAATTGTAAAATTACACGAATTCAATTATTTAAGGAGGATAAGTTTTGTTAAAATCTTATACAATTGTTAAACGTGTGCGTAAAGGTACAATAATAATTTTACAAAAATGACTGAAGACGATAATAATGTGGATCCTGAAAGTAACACAAAATATAAAGATGGAGTTAACCAAAATGCTCGTTTAATAGTGAGGAACATATCGTTTAAGGCTACGGATGAAAATGTCAGAGAATATTTTTCACAATACGGCACTGTAGAAGAGGTTAAATTGTTAAAGAAGCCCGATGGAAGGCTTGTTGGATGTGCTTTCGTACACTACACTCATGTCCCAATGGCCAATAAAGCTCTAGCTGCCACTAACAAGAAAGCCTTTCTTGGTACCTATTTCAAATTTTTTATCTATTTAGCATTTTATTAATCCCCCTTTTTTATATAAAACAATCTATAATTAAATACATGAGACTGAACAAAGGACATATGGTTATTGATTACAAGCAAACCGATTAAGTTATATAAGCAAACTACATCATTTAATTTTCCCTTAAGGTCGGCCTATATATGTTTCTTGGGCAGTGCCGCAGCGTAAATATAATGAAGATATACAGAATAATGGTCCAAAGAAATTTAGCAATACTACAGATGACTCCAAACCAGATATTAAAGGTATGTATTGACAAAATTTTGTCTAATCATAGAAATTAATAATAGCATATATAAATTATAATGTACAGTTCAGGGGTTCCATGGATGTGGAATGGGCTATTTAATATGATTAAGTCATGTGAATACTCCGCATGAACACTTTAATCACCTGTTAAAGTCCCCCATTGCTGAACTAAGGCCTCCTTTTCGGAAGAGAAGAAATTGATTCAATTGCTCTGTTCTTTTATGTAAGAAATTATTCTCTCTCAGGCAGGTGCGATGAGAATAATTATAAGCATATAGTGATGTGTAAAAGTCAGTGATGTCTGTATAGATTTGTATCTAACCTCAGAGAAGATATGCTTGTTCAATTCATTCAGTAATCTCAGCTACATTAATTGTAATATAAGATCTTTTTTTTCTCTTATTTAAGATGAAGACGGAGAAGTTAAACCGACGTCAAAAGAAGAAAAGGACAAGACAAGATTTAATCGTAGAGCTCGTCTGATAGTTCGTAATATATCTTTTAAAGCGACAGAGGAGTCTCTGAAAGAGCATTTTGATCCATACGGTATAGTTCAAGAAGTAAAATTATTAAAAAAACCAGATGGAAAACTTGTTGGCTGTGCATTTGTACATTTTAAAAATGTGCCAATGGCTACAGAGGCAATTTTAAAAACAAATATGAAACCATTCTTAGGTAAGTAAATATTTGAGCAGTAAAATTTTATTATGCATAAGTTTATTTTATCACCATTAAGAAGAAGAAAAGTGAGTTGTTTTTTATTTTAATTCTATAAATTTGATACTTCTTTGCTTTGTTTGTTTGAATATTAAATACAAAGATGCAGTGGTCCGTTTGTTCCTCCATACACTTTAGTTTCTCATGAACAAATATAATTTTAGTATAAAATAATATATTAATAATAAAATTGACCAAATTTATAGTCTTAGGTTAAAAAAAATTACAATTATATTAAAATCCATATAATGATATTCTATCTATACTACAGACCTCACAACAAGTCCTTTATAAAATATTTCCTAGTGCTACTATTGTAGTCTCAATAAATGTATAACTTAATATTAATGACATATTTTTAGGTAGACCGATATCAGTAGATTGGGCGATTGCAAAAGATAAATATATGCAGCATGTTGTCAACAAGCAGGTGGAAATGCAAGACAATGTTAAGAAAGAGGAGTCGGATAGTGACGACGATGACAATGCAATGAATATTTCAACTGAAGACGTTAAACAGGAAATTAAAGGTATTTAAATTGTCTTTTCAGTCTCATTAAGATCTAGAATAAGTCCTATGAAGTGAGTCGGTTCACTGATGCATTTGATACGTCATAGGGTTAACAAGTAATATTTACAATTAGGTCACAAATGCTATTGTAACCGTTAATTATAAGATTCACCTCCCCCTCCATTTCGCTCAATTACTGACCTCTCTGTTTATAAAAATAGTACTAAACATAGACAATAATTCATAGACAAAATATTTAGTCTAAAGAGATTATATATACTTAATAATTCGTAATACTTTGATACAATTTATAAAGACATTTTGCTCATATGATTACTTATTACAGATGAATCGGATGGTGATGAATCTGATTCAGATAATGAAGTAAAGTCAGAAGACGAAGAAGAGGACGAGAACGAAGATGAAGATGATGATTCAGAGGACGATGAAGACGCTGATAAAGAGGTTGACGACGACGACGGTGGTGATGACGATAAAAGTGTAACAAGTACACAGCCTGAATTTCAAAGGTTTAACTTTATATTAGTTAAAAAATTAAATTAAAGTTCTGGGCAGGTACCACCCACTCATCATATATACTACCGCAAAAAAAAAATGCTTAGTATTGTTGTGTTCCGGTTTGAAGGGTGAGTTAGCCAGTGTAATTACAGGCACAAGGGACATAACATCTTAGCTCCCGGGGTTGGTGGCGCATTGGCTATGTAAGCGATGGTTAACATTTCTTACAATGCCAATTTCTATTGGGTGACCATTTACCGCCAGGTGGCTCACTATCCCACTTTTATATTTTTATAAAAAAAAAACGAATATTCACAAACAATGATAAAACTATGACTTTAATATTATATTAATTATTTCAATAAAAGATATGTATGATAAAATGATATCCGCTAAGCGGACTAGATACCCATAAACTCACAACACAACAATATATCCGTAACCGTAACAGCCTGTGAATGTCCCACTGCTGGGCTAAAGGTCTCCCTTTTTGAGGAGAAGGTTTGGAGCTTATTCCGCCACGCTGCTCCATTGCGGGTTGATGGAATACACATGTGGCAGAATTTCAGTGAAATTAGACGCATGCAGGTTTCCTCGCGATGTTTTCCTTCACCGTAAAGCACGAGATGAATTATTATCCCAAATTAAGCAAATGTAACTTCAGTTATATTTATTTTGTAATATATTGATATATTTACGATCGTATTTACAATATTAGTATAGATAAGTATAGGTAGTCGATCGTTTGTTGTTTTAGTTTTGTCGACTACAAGACTTTAATCGATTTATTTATCGCGACGTTTGTTACAGGATAAAACTAAACGACGCCGAGGACGGCTGCACGGTGTTCCTCACGAACATACCGTTCAGCGTGGACAACGACGAGCTGCGGACCTTTGCCGAGAAGACGGGCCCGGTGAAATACGCCCTCGTCTGTGTCGATAAGCTGACCGAACACTCGAAGGGTTCTGGATTTGTTAAATTTACGGTAAGTTATATTATGTTCAGATAGAACTGGTGATTGCGGCAACGTGGCATTTTGAATATCATTTTTTTATTATGGCATTTTGATGATTTTTGCTATTAATTATTTATGATATTGCATGACAATTTTTTTTTTTATTGAAATTTAGTTTACATATTTCTTTTATTGCACATTTTAAACAAACTGTTGGTACCCAATATGACAGAGTAATATTTATGTATAAAAGTTTCAACATCCCATTTCATTAGCTTGTAATATTAAGTAAAAGTCTAGAAGTTATAAGAATTTTAAACAATTTCCAGAACAAAGAGGACGCAGAACGCTTCCTGTCTCTAGACGCGTCCGAGTTGCGGCTGGAGGGGCAGGCCGTGCAGGTGAGGCCGGCGCTGCGACGGGACAACCTCGGCACGGGGAACAAGAAGCAACCCAAGGACAACCGGAACTTGTACTTAGTCAAGGAAGGAGGTTGGTGGATACGTTCAAACTTTTTGGTAATAGAAGACAAAATTTGGTCATTGCTAATTGCTTAGGTGTGATAAATAAATAAAATTATATTATAAATTCGTTAGTAACTCTGTCTGTTTGTTGGCTCGTCTCGACTAAACCACTGTCCATAATGATTATTGCTATCAAGCTATCTTGATGAAACTCTTTATTTTATTTTTTCAATTTTCTTTTTACACATTAAAAAAAACATTTTTACACATTATAAAATTAAAAAAAATAGCATAAAAAAGCGATTACATTCTTAATTTAATTTTATAAAAAAAACTTGCGTTATATCATCATTTGAAATTTTTAACTTTTAATAAAATTATTAGCGTGTAATATTTGAACGTTTTGCTCGAAGTGGTCGTGGCGGGCACGAAGGCGGCAGTGGGCGTGTCCGCCTCGGACATGGCGAAGCGACTCGCCCTCGAGCGCAGTAAGACACAGATGCTAAAGAACTTAAACAGGTAATTTATATAATCTTATATATTTTATTAATTTTTTGGTGGTTTATATATTTATTTTACACTAAGTGGTTAAATCAAAAATTAAATCAAAATGGTTTATTTTACAGCAAAGATATGACACACTTGATACAATAGCTGGGTTGCTTGCCATCATAACGATATCATAATTGTATTTCCGGCGGCATCCACACTAAGCGAGCTTGGGTCGTGGATACCTTATCCACCAGGTTAATCAGAAGCAAGTTAAATACAGCACAATCAACATAACGCCAAAATATTATGACAATAAGAATTGTTTAATCCCCTTCGTACAAAGGGGCGGGTAGGTATAAGCGCGCTCACGCCGGCCTGTGCAGGTTCGTGTCGCGCTACCGGCTGGTGGTGTCCAACCTGCCCGCGGCGTGCGACGACGCGCGCCTGCGCCGCACGTGCGCGCGCGCCGCCCCGCGCGCCGCCATCACCGAGGCGCGCGTCATGCGCGACCTGCGCGCGCCGCTGCAGCGCGACGGCCAGCACCCGTCAGTACCTTCTAGATACGGCCCCTTCCTTGTTCCCTAGCTCTATATCTCAGTAATAAACTTCACTAAAACATGAAATTGGGGTAGCAAATCTTAAAAATTATTCTCACATTCTCGTCGACTGATTTGCAGTAATTCTAGTTTCCTTCTATATTTATACATACAGATCCAAAGGATACGGCTTCGTGATGTTCATGCGTCACGAGGACGCGTTGGCGTGTCTGCGAAAACTGAACAACAATCCTGATATTTTCGACAAGAATAACGTGAGTGAATTATAGAATATCTTGAAATTACAAACAGGATCTGACTGACAACAAATATATTCTAACTATTTATAATATTTATAAATTTGAAAGGGATTTTATTTATTTCTTTGTTACGCTATCATTGAATAATTAACTGATAATCATTAAATTTGTATACACAGAGATATGGATTAGGACATAGAATACCTTACACCTACCCGCCCCCCCATTAAACTAACCCGCTGGTGTGTTAATAATAATGTCTTTATTATTTCAGAGGCCAATAGTTTCATTCTCAATAGAGGATCGTACAGCTTTAAACGCAAGGAAAAAGAGATTAGAAAAATCCATAGCGAATAATCCCTTAGCAAAGAAAGAGACACAAGATAACGACCAGAGCAAAGACAGGCGTAGGGGGAAGAAACGAAAACAAAACACGCCAGACGAGAGTTACATGAAGAAGAGAAAATTCGAACACAACAATGTTCAGAGGCAAGAAGTTGGAAAGTTCGTGCAAAGATCCAGGGATGATACGGAAGATTATTCAGGATTGACGGCCAGAGAAGGGAGTCAGCACAAGATGAGGAGTTATCATAAACTCAAAACACAAGCGGACTTACATAGACAGAACGTCAAGGTTGAGAAGAAGAAGAGCCAGCGGGCGATGAGGTTGAAGAAGGCGGCCCGCGAACGGATAAAGCAGCCGAAACAAAAGATTAACAAAAACAAAACGGGAAAAAGAAATAAGAAACGAAACTTTGACAAGAGTTTCATTTAAACAAATGTTTATCTTCGTTAGGAAAATATATTTAATACCATCACGTTGCGTTTTATTTAAAATTAAATATAAATAACTTGTTTTTTTACACAAACTTTAACTATTATATATATTTGATCTCACTCTTTCTAAACTACTTCATACTATTTAACATGAAACAGCAATAATTGTGTGAAAAAGAGATGGCTATATATATGTATAAGGCTATCTCTTTCTTACTTGTTCATTTGTTATTTTTTAGAGTATTAAATAATCCTTTCACCCATTTTTATTCCTTACTTAAACTAATAATTGTTCAGCACTATAATTAAATCACAATCTTGTCTGTATTCGTTAGCCTGTATAGGATCTCAGTCGGTGGCGCACTAGTGCGTAGTGCACATGTTGTTGCGTATGTGCGCGCGCACCAACGCGATGTACTCATCGCGGTGGGACAAGTAATGCATCACGTGCTTGGAATTTGGCCAGCACTGCAACGTACACTGTCGAATAAAAATACAAGTTAACGAGTATACCTATATAAAATAGCAATAACATTTTGGAAACAATTTTCTATTAGGGTTTTTAATATATCTTATTCTACTATTAAGTAATTAATAAAATGAATATACATAATATATTGAGACATACATATATTAAATATATAAGATACATATAGCGTAAAGGGGGATTATTCAAATTTATATTGTCAAGAAGTCTATCGTGAAATGCTGAAAACCAATTGACAGTGATACTATTTTGATTTATATATACAATATATCACACCTATAAATACAATATATCACATATTATAATTTACGATCGTGTCCTGTGTTGAGTTTTGATTTGTTTTGAATTGCGAGAGTTTGTTCTTATAGAGAGATAGCTCCACATATCGACTCCGCCGATATGATGATAAGGCGTCGGGGTCGATCTCACCTGTATGCCCATGTTCAGCCAGAGATTGTGAGCGCGTCGTATCCTGTCTTCTTGTCCGACAGGGTCCGAGCTGGACAGCAGGAACAGTGCGGGCGCGCGGCACGGCGTGGCGTAGTACGTCTCACACGCGCGCTCGTAGTGGCGGGTAGCCACCGAGTGGAAGGCGAGCAGGTAAAAACTGTCATCGGAGTTCGTGTTAGTACAAACTGCTATAGAAGAAACACGGCATCTTTTTCTCCGTTAATGTTTAGTATTGTACCTTGTGCTTTACACCTGACAGAGATTAAAAAAACAACAGCCTATTCAGGTCCCAATGCTAGGGAGAAGAGGTTATTCAGGTTTGACGTTTATGCCAACACGCTGTTCCAGAGCGCCTAAGTAGACACAGGGCAGAATTTCATTCGTTACATGCAGGTTACCTCACAAAGTTTTCCTGCAATGCCCAGCACGATATGAACTTAAAACATAAAATAAGCACATGAAAACTCAGTTTTGCTTGCCTGGGTTACCTAACTCACTTCCGTTAAGATTCACGTAGGTGTTTTACCAACAGTTCCTCTCGGCCCTTACTGATGTATGTTTTATTACTTCAATAGACATATATTATGTCTTATTTCAATAAATATAAATAGTCAAATGTGACAAAGAAAAGGAATTCCCTCAACTCAGAACTATTGTTGATATTGTGAAGTTAGTTGGCCAATAGATAGAAACTTTGAACAGTGAGTGTGAGTGAATGAGTAATGTGTGTAAAAACATCAGTAAGTCGTATGTCGGTTTTATCATAGAAATTCTTACTTTACAAATATCTTTGTCGCATGCTGTGCTGGTTTATTACAAGGAAACAATGCAATTGGGAGGCCGACTGCTACCGCGGTAATATCTGCCACTGAGTCCCATATTTGGGCTTTCACACGATTCAAAGCGGGTTGATATCTGTAAACACATTCGCAGGTTGTCTTAAAAACGTTTATAATTTTATAAAGCTTTTCGAATTGGTTAAAATCTGCTAGATCACGACTAAAAAGGCCATTCAAAATACTGTAAACAGATCCGGTGTACTAAAAGGGTCAATATCAGTAACCCTTGATTTTGGTAATCAAAATAGAAAAATGTTAAGTGTAATATAGCATAATAAATAAAACTTTTTTCGTAATATTGTTAGTATAGCGCTATGTTAAACTTATGCTGTTTTTGCTGATATACATTTATTATTTTTTAAATGATTTGGTAAATTGTAAAATGTGGTCTACATATTTCTCTAAAGCGTACTTGAGCCCTTTTGGCACAATGCTTAAGAATTAATTGAATGAAATACTGTATAGTAGTTAACATTATTGTGAGCAATATATTTGTTACAACTTACCATTTATTCAGCCCGTAAATTAAAGGACATAATTTAGATGTGTACCTGATATATTTGAAGGTTGGAAGCAGCTTACTCTATTCAATTAATTATGAATTTATATAATACTAGCTGACCCGTGCCCACTTCGTTGCGCGATAAAAAAAATTACTTGTGATCGATTGGCCGAAAATTAATTAAATTGTCTCACGTATTTGATATTTTAAATTAACTCTTAAACTATGCAACCAAAAAACAAACTGTAAAATTGAATTTTATATAAAAAAAATTTCCTTGGTAATAAAACAATTTATTTCTAAATAAATTGACGTGTTGTATATGGAAAACACCGTCTACTAGAAATATCACTCAATAGATTACAACACAGTGGCTTTTCCTCTTATCTCTTTATCTCTTGGTCCAAATTATATGCAGTAAAAGGATTTTTTTTGTTTTAAACACTTGAGACGATAAGTTTACTTATTTTGATAAGAATTCATAATTGTTGATAATATGATTAATAAACATGACCTAACGATTTAAATTATTTTTTATATAAAAACTACTTTTTGTGACTTAAATATAAAAGTTAGACATATGCTGTTGTTGACTTTTTTGTAGGCATTGTCAAGTTCTACAACTTTTTTCTAGAATTCAATCATATATGTCTCATCGTTAAGGCAGCGTTCGTAAGGAACATTTTCGTTCGACCGTTTTTTCTCCGACTAACTATGCAAATCCCACTAATACGAAAAAGTCTTTTCATTTTTCGGATTAATATATAGCTTATGACACTCACTTTCTATAAATTTTCAAAATCGGCTAGGTAGATCCAGAGGTTACCCCCTACAACCTTACAAACTTTACCTCTTTATAATATTAGTATAGAATTAGTGTCGATTCTTACATTTTATTTTCCTTCAACGCGTGCACTAAAGCCTCAGACCACACATAACCGCCGACAGAAAACCCGTGCACTACATACGAACCTTCGTTCGCCGCCATCAATTTTATGAGATCTCGACCTATTATCTGAAAAGAGTTTTAACTGAATAAGAATCTCCTTAATATTATTGTGGTCAAAGCCATATTTTGTTTATAGTTCTAGGTAAGAAAACAAGTCAAGCCTGTGTACCTCACACTCATCAAATAATCTCTTGATTTACGTTGTGATTGTGATGATTAATATTTCTAAAACTATCAAAGTCTATAGGCAATTTAGAATGACTACTTACCAGTAGGTTTTATATTTCAAAATTTGCGTGTTACCCTTTAAAAAAATGTCCATACACAGTTTTCACCATATTTATTTCAGGACTTTTAGATTTGATACTGTTTCAATTACAATTGTCTCAAGATTGGACATTTGTCTAATCCCATAGGTCCTCAACAATTAATTAATGTTATTTCGCATTTGATTTGGTGTAGGTAGCTATTGTGGCCATGTGATCATTGTGTCTTATTTTCATAAAGTTTAAAGATCTTAATCTTATTCTGTTTGTGATTGTGATCTGATTCACGGAGTAATCTATTTTTGAGAAAGAGGACTAGATGCAATAATAATTAGGTTAATACATAACTTTGAACAGTGATAATGAAATGTTTGTATAATATTGAGAAAAAAAGGTGTTGACTGTACAAAGATAAACAGATAAATATAGAAATTTCTGTTTCCGAAACAATTTGAGAGTCAAAATATGAATTTCCCCTACCTGTGTACCTTTTCTCGGCCATACAAGTTGCCATGGCTCACAAGACACACGGATGACATCGAAGCCGTCTTCGAGGTACAGATTCGCGTAATTCATAATTTGCTTATGCGTGGACATGAGCCAGCTCAACATAATGCATATTGGCTTTTTTGATGATCTGTTCATCCTTTGAAAAAGAAATTTACATTATATAAAAAAGCTATAGTTAGTGGTGCAGTTTCTACGGTAAAGTAAATTAATTACGTAATTATAATTTTAATAATAAAATTATTTTCGTCAGTTTTATTTTAACTGTTTTAATTATTGAAATTCAAATTAACTTACTTCATAGTTTTCAGGTCGGACTCAACTTTAACATTATCATTAGATATGTAATATATATTTTTCGTTATTTTTTGCGTGTGCGCACCGCAGACGGAAGACAACAGGCGTGGAACAGGTGACATATACGATGGCTGTGATTTAAAAAAATATATATATATCTTATAATATTGAAATAAAAATGTGAAGACTGTGTGAGTGTAAATGTATTTTATTGTAAATCTTGTCTTCTGTACTGTCAGATTCGATTCGTACGTCTTCTACGCTAAGTTCGTGTTGAAATATTTAAATGAAAAAACATAATGTTTGTATTTCAATGTAGAGCTTCGTGTCATTCTAAGGTTTGAATTAAAATTGCTTGTTTTTTCTTGACTTACATATTTAATCAGAAATCCACTTCTTGAATTACAAATGAGCAATGAAATTGCTTTATATTGTAATGCCATCGCCATAACCTCAATTGTTACTTCTGGTATCTGTAATTTTATTGTTTAATAAATTAGTTTAGTCAAGCATGTATAATATTAGGTCCTTACATAATATGAAATTGGCGTTTAGTACGGGAGGAATATAAAGTAATTTTTTTTTTGTAAAACATATTTAATTAATCAAAGTATGCACCGTTGTTATCTATACACTTTTGCCATCTCAAAGGTTGTTCATTGATCCCTTTACTAAAAAAACCATGGTGGCGAGAATCAATAAACTCTTTGAAGGCGGTTTGGACTGCCGCATCGGAGTTGAAATTTTTTCCTTGTAAGCAGTTGTCCAAATTCCAGAAAAATTGGTAATCTGTTGGAGCAAGGTTCGGGGAGTACGGTGGATGTCGCAGACATTCCAATTGTTGCTCATCTAACTTAGCGGTTGTTTGTTGAGCGTATTTGCAAGTTCGATTCATTCAATTCATGAGGTATGGGTTAATTCATCGAAAAATATTTCCTAGTTCATTTCGTAATAAAATAAACCAAAGTCACAAAATTCAAGGTTGATATATTCAGTTCGAATGCGATTCACATTATTAATATAAGCGTATTTAATTACAGGATAACAAAGTCTCGTAATTATAAAACTTTACAATGTATTTGACATTGTTGGAGCGTGTAAAAATGTTGCACTTAAATTTGTACAGCTTGCATCGCGGTTTCATCCGCGTTATGTTAAGAAATGCTTGTTTATTATTATTGTTTTGTTTTTTTTTTTTAAAGAATAGGAAGGCGGACGATCATATGGGCCACCTGATGGTAAGTGGTCACCAAACGCTCTTAGACATTGGCTCTGCAAGAAATGTTACCCATCGCTTACATCGCCAATGCGCCACCAACCTTGGGAACTAAGATGTTATGTCCCTTGTGCCTGTAATTACACTGGCTCACTCACCCTTCAAACCGGAACACAACAATATCAAGTACTGCTGTTTTGCGGTAGAATATCTGATGAGTGGGTGGTACCTACCCAGACGAGCTTGCACAAAGCTCTACCACCAGTGAAACCGTTGCTCCCGTTGCTCTTTTAGCTTCAGAAATATTCTAGTACACCGATGACAGCACTTCAGCCTCTAATTCCCAGGGTGGGGTCCCAGCCAGTACGCATGCCGCCTCATATGCAACGGTGCAATAGCCTCTAATGAGTTTGACCATTATGGCTCGTTGTGGTCTACGCAGATTTGCCTTATTCTGGGCCGTGAGAGCGTCGACCCATATTGGAGCTCCATAGAGAGCCATGGATCGTATCACACCGGCATACAGACGGTGACATCTAACATTCGGTCCTCCGACATTCAGTAGTAGTCGGTTCAATGCTACGGCTGCTCCGGTGAGGAGCAAGACGGTTAAAATGCTCTTTAAAGTTCCATCGACTGTCAAGGACAAGCCCTAGGTACTTCATTGTCGACTCGACGCCAATGGAGATCCCACTAATCGATAGACTAGAGCGTGGAGGTGGCGCTTTGCGAGGGCCGTGGAAGCACATTGCCTCAGACTTTTGTAGAGCTACCTCCAGTCCTAGCTTCCGAATCCTGCCGACCACATCCTCTACTCCAATAGTAGCCAGGAGGGCTGCAACTTTGTATGTCCGTCCTCTGGCTATTAAAAGAGTGTCATCAGCGTAACACACTTGTTCAACCCCTCCCAAATTGGCACCACGCAGAACCCAATCGTAGCCAATGTTCCACAGGAGTGGACCAAGAACGGAACCTTGAGGAACGCCATATATCATAGGGCTATCTTCCCATCCATTCCTCGTAGGGTACATGATTGTTCTCTCCAAAAGGTAGTCTGCAACTATTTGCCGCAGGTATTTTGGAATTCCGTGGAACTTCAGTGCCTCTTTAACAGTGGTCCAGGGAAGAGTGTTAAATGCATTGGCAATGTCTATAGACACCGATAATACCACTTCGCCCTGTGACAACGCTTCATCCGCTATAGCTCTTACTCTCGCTACTGCATCGATTGTAGATCTGCCACATCGAAATCCAAATAAACATGCACTGAGATTTGCTCCTCTCAATGTCAAGTGGTTAACGATGCTGGTAGCGAGCACGCGCTCGAACAGCTTACCCACCTCATCGAGAAGAACAATAGGTCGAAACGCCCGAGGTGAGTCTACAGGACGCCCTTCTTTCCTTAGCAGCACCAGCTTGCCTGTTCCATTTGTGCAGAAACCTTCTTTGTCGGATACAGGCATTAAGAAGCGCCGTAAGCCTAGGTTTCTAAGGTTCGAGAGCTAAAAACAACGCACGACCAGGTATTTCATCAGGTCCTGGAGCAACATTCTTTGCCCGAAGACGAACCATTGCGCTCTCTAGCTCTCCCTCAGAGACTTCTATTTCGGCACCGTTCTCTTCCTCGTTTGTGTCCATCGACAATGCCATCGATGGAGGATGGTGAGTTCCTCTGTCTGGAAATAGTGCTAAGATCACTCGAATCCGTATATCTGGCCGTAGGCTTTGTGTCAGGGGTATCGTGTAGGCGCGAAGTTTGCGTATAACCATACGATACGGTCTTCCAAACGGATCATTGTTGAATTGCTGAAATTGCTCGAATTCAGCAACGCTTTTGTTCGGCGAGAAATACACCCCTATAATTGAGATACCTTCAACGAACGCTGCAACTCCTCCAGCACCTTTCGTCACTTGATCAAATTTAAGGTTAGCAGAGCTCTGTAGAATCAATGCTACAAGGTTATTGGCGTCTCCAACCCAATTAAGTCTATTGGGTACAAAATAGGGTTCCGCAATTATGGCCATCTGAACTGACAATTCCGCCATACTTTGAAGGAGCAGATCCTGCGCACGGGCACAATGGTTTATATTTGCCTGCAGTACCTTAAGGTTCATTATTACAGTAAGTATTAACTTCCTCCATAGCCACATCAGTGCAAAGCAACTTCTGGGTCACCTGTGAGGGCGATACGACTTCTGTTGGTATGGTATTTCTGGGCTTATTCTGTCTAGAACATAATGCACCTGGCATTACATGCTCTGCTTTCTAGATGGTGTTCCGCAGGCTTACCAGCTGCTTCGCAAAGCACACAGCGAAGTGTGGCCGTGCATGTTGCGGCTTTATGTCCTAGCTGTCCGCAGCGATAACATTTCTGGCTTCGGTCGACCGCTGCTGTACAATGTGCCCCGATGTGCCCCGTCTCAAAACACCTGTAGCAGCGGAATTGCCTGGGCTCCAGCTGTGTTACTTTTGCTAACACCCAACTAACCAACAGGCGATCACTCATGGTGATTGCTTTAACAGCTTTTACCGGACATCGTACCCATACAGAGCCAAGTCCGGACGGTGTCTTCTGGATATCTCCGGTTTTAATAGACTCTACTGGGCACTCTCCGGCGCATGCAACTGCTACGACAATTTCAGGGAGTGAGGTAGAATCTTCAAGACCTGATATTCGGATATCTGCACACTTGGATGGCCTGTTAATGCGGACATCTTCTTCACTGAGACACTCACGTAGCTTTGGCTAGGGCATCTGCCTGCTCAGTACGAGCTCCACCTGGAATCTCGAGTATTCGAGCTCTTGTCGCTGCCTGACGGAATCGCAATGATGTTATGCCAAGTTCCGACAAAGCTATTTTGCTTTTCGCCTGAGCAAGAGTGGATGCGTACGTGACGCCTCTATCTTCTGCCCCTGGTTATAAGGTTATTACAACATAGCTAGCTTAATAGGAGCTAGGAGCTAGGAGCTTAACTTTCCTACTCTTTTCGTTCGATGCTGCTACGGGTGTAACTTGTTTTTTTGTGTTCCTCTTCGTTACCGTGGCCCAAGTATGAGTTACTGTCGTCACGGGAAGATTACTAGAAGAATCACGAAACACTGATTTCCTTGCCGCATCCGCAGCTTGAGCTGCAAGGGATTTCTTCTTTTTCTTCGGCTTCTTTTTCTTCTTTCCTTGCTTACTGCAGGCTGTAGTAGCGGATTTTTCGACAACTGCAGTTGACACTTTGTTGTTCGTCGGGACCGCATTCTCCGCGTTTTTGGTGCGATCTACGGATAACGGAGGCCGTAAGGACTTTTTCGGGAGAAGCCTATCCTCCAAAGCCTCTATTTTCGCATTCATCATCGTACCAACTTGGTTTAGCATGGAACGCGAGAATTCTTCCAGTCGCTTTTCAATAGTCGCTTCAAGTGACTTTTGACTGGATGAGGCAATAAGATCAATGGCAGAAGTGGAGCTCTGCTTGGAGCGTAACACTTCATCTCGCAGTTCTCCCAACTCCTTTTTGAGATCCTCAATTTCCTTTTCCAGTCGGACATTCTTATTTTCTAGCGTCATAACCTCCGTTGAGGACGACCTGTTATGCAGCGCATCCACCGCTGCTGTAATTGAAGCTGCTGCCTCTTTTAAAGCACGCTGAAAAGTACCCTTCAGGTTTCTTGACTTAATTGCGACATTTAAGATTTATGTCAACATCGTCCTGTACCTGTTTGTTAAGAGCAGCAGCTGTTTGATCTTCCTGGGTGGTACCTACCCAGACGGGCTTGCACAAAGCCCTACCACCAGTAAACCTAGTATCTAGTAAGTATCTAATAAGTATTTAGTCTATATAAAACTCTATTTCGTAACATTGTTCATCTAAATAATATTTTTCATATGTCGGCATCAATTTTTCCGACATCTTCAACAATTATCGTCATATTGCAGCCAAATTACCTGAAACATTAATGAATTATAATCTAAGCTCCCATGAATCACTCCGTCCATTGGTAAAAACCGTATGGAAATCCGTACAGTAGTTTTTGAGTTTATTGTGTTGACAGCCGAAGCGGCGGAGCACTTTGTTTAATAACTTGAAGTGATATCATGATATTGCCACCAACGAGAAAGGAGAGAGAGAAGGGGGGCCCTGAGCACACTAAAATAGTAATAACTTAGATGTTATTAAGTAAGCAGTCCTATCCTTGGGCAAGCTGGCTTGCGACCTCGACTACCCTATGAATATTTATGTGTTAAATTAAAATGTATATAGAAGTTGTCAATTGTCTTATTGGATGATAATAATTGAATAGTTCGTAGATTAGAATTTCAAACAATAATGTTTTATTGTTTGTTCTGTCATACATTTGCCTAAAGATGGTAGGTACCTATGTTTTAAGCAAATATAAACATTTTTAATTTCATGTACGTATAATGCTTTGAAGTGGCAACTACCACACAAAAGAATGCCAGACATTAAAATAGCTAATAATTATACTACCGCGTTAAACCGCGAATTTAATTTTATCATCTGAGTATTTTTTTAAACCATTTTATGATAAAAAAGTAAGATATTTCTACATGGAATTAATGAATTTAAATTTAATAAAAACTGTGCCTTCATTCAAAATTCATTTAAATTATCGCGATTGCAAAAGCTCATATTTTATATCAATATCGAAATTTATTATATGCATAAAAATATGCATTTTATACCTTTTTTATTCATTAAGTTTATCATTAAAATATTTAATAATTTTAATTTTTAACATATTTAAGTTGTTGTTTTTTGTTGAATAGGTAGGCGAACAAGCATATGGGTCATCCGTCACCTGATGGTTAATGGTCATCGACATCGACGCCCACAGACATTGGCATGCTTGGTTAATATTTCTTATATTAACAATCGCTTACATCGCAAATGCTCATATTGGGGGTCAAAGTTGCTCACGTCCGTAAGGTCTCACCAAAGTCAGGTTTCAACCCTCAGTACCTACACGTGGCCCCTGGGTGGTGCTAATTGAGCAACATATTCTAGGTAGGAGGCTCCGGCCGTAGCTAGCATTACCACCCTGCGAACAAAGCCGCACCGCCATAGCGATTTGTCGAGTGGCTAGATTCACATTGTCGCGCAGCACGTCGTGTTCCGGTGCGATGTTTGCAGCAGCTTACCATGGGGGATTGGGTCTGTATAGTTGTGCTCTGCATTTGGTGACAAGTTCTGACCGTAGTCGCAGTGAAGCGGGCGGCTCAATCTCGAGGGCAGCGGGATCCGAAGCACGGTGCACCGCTGGCCGACCGCAGTTAGTAGGGGGCCCAATTAGTAATTAGGGGTTCACCATCTACGAAAGGCTGCCCCGCCAACTTGCGAAAAATCCTGGGATGGTTTCCACCGTGCTGGTTGGCGACCAGAGAGAGGTCCCGGTGGCGATTCCCAGGGGGTTCGGGTGTCCCCGCGGTCTCCAATTGAGTCTACCATTTCCGTCTCTGCGATGAAAATCACGGTGTTCAAAATGCGGCACCTCGTACAACTTCCATTTCCCCATACATATTCACGCCCACACACAATGATTTGTAAAAATAGAAAGAAGAAAGTTTCAGAGCGGCTGCACCACCTCTCTTTTTCAGTGCATCTCTCTAATATACGAGGTTTGCACTCTAATCTCTTTGCGGTCCACCACCACCTTGAGACCGCCAAGCCACACTTGCTCTTTCTCACGGAGACACAAATCACCAGTCCAGCGGATGTAGCATACTAACAGTATCCAGGATAATCTCTTGAGCACAACTTCAAACCTCGAGCTGGGGTCTGTATGTACGCTCGTAATGACGTCTGCTGCCGGCGTCTCCGAAATATGGAGGTACCCGATTTTTCGGTAATGTGGTGCTTATCGGATACAGGTTTGGAGCAGATTATATACGCCTGCGTCTATAGGTCGCACAGTGGTGACCAGGTGACAACTCGGATGTTTGAGTATCTCAGCGTGACGGCTGATGCCATCCAACGTCGTTACCCGACTGCTCAAATGGTATTTCTGGAAGATTACAAAGCTCACCATCAAGATTGGCTGTGTGTTGACGTGGACGGTCATACACCTAATTGTCTGGACCTTCTGCTGACTACCGACCCTGGCCGGTTTTCAGTGTCAGTTGCGGCTCCTTAAGCACTTCTGATCATTGTGTGATCAGGTCGGTCTTCAACTTCCACGATCTGGACTCTGGTCCCACTGGAACCAAACGGGTGGCGATACAAGTCAGCAGACTGGGACGAGATACGACACTTTTTTGCATCCTACCCTTGGTAGTAGATATGCTTCTTTTCCACTGATCCGTCGAGCTGCGAACAAGCCATATCTGAAGTGATATGTCAGGCTATGGAGTTCTTTATTCCATATGCTGACGTATTACGCTACCATATGCTACTCACATCTGGGGTGAGGCCATGGACAAGTACCGTGAAGCGTTAGCCGTTTCACTTGACGTGTCCAAGGCTTTCGACCGAGTTTGGCATGAGGGCCCTCTTAGCAAGCTTCCTAGCTACGGGATACCTGTTGGCCTTTGCAACTGGATATCAGATTTCTTGAGTAGACGATCATTTCGAGTTGTCCTAGATGGCTTCTCGTCTGATCTAATGGCGATTAATGCCGGTGTTCCTCAGGGTTCAATTCTCTCCGCTACACTCTTCCTGCTGCATATAAACGATATGCTGAAACCCGGTACCTTTGGGTACGCAGACGACAGCATTGTAACGGAGAGATACATATCCGGTTCCCGAGCTAGTGCAACAGAAACTCGTGAGCACGGGGAGACCTTGGTAGAACGCATCAATTTGACATTGGAAGAGGTATCGAATTGGGGCGATGATAATAAAGTCAAATTTAAGCCTACCAAGACTCAATCATGTTTGTTCACCGCCAAGAGGAGTCCATTCCACCTGACTAGACGATTTCTGGAATGTATCTGTACCCATCACCGACAGTATTTAGCTTCTAGGAGTTACATTAACATCCAAACTTAACTTTGGACAATACATTGAATCACCACATTAAAAAAAATGCTCCATCAACCTTGCAGTAGAGTATCTGATGTGTGGGTGGTACCTACCCAGACGAGCTTGCACAAAGCCAATCTTCAAATAAATTTGCGCAATCATGATAGTTGAAGATGTCGAAAAATATTATGTCAACTGGGCACTTTATTGGCTTGCGAAACTTAAACCATATAATAGTTACATGTTTTACGATATAAACTTTGTAATTCTTTATAACCCATGCGTGCTAATACCTAATAAATAATAAAATTATGTACTTACGGTTTTCAAAGTGATTAAATTGTACGACTATATCTTTATAGCCATGTAAAATAATTATACACGTTAAAATTTTTTTTTTAATATTCAAGGTAAATTTTAGTTTGTAAAATTGAAAATAAAGACGTCCACTCATGTACGGCTCTAAGCTATTATTAAAATAAGCATCGTCGCTGCTTATAGTATATGTGATAATTTTCAATGTTCACATACTTTTTAATTTGTATATAATATTATGAGCGTAAAGACGAAGATGCACGGCTTATTAACATTTCACTTTATATAAATTGGACGATTTTTTTCTCAGCTGGTATTATATTGTAATGCTCTGATAATAATCGATATTAACGGAGTATAAAGATAGAATTGCAGTATTTATTGATAACAACATAATATACTATATTAATTTTTAATTTCATTTATGAAATATTACGGCGACTAGGTTGTTATACGAATGATGAACTCAACACCTTAAAAGTGAATTTAATGCCATTACGCACTGGTATATATATATATATATATATATATTATAGAATAGGAAGGCGGAAGAGCATATGGGCCACCTGATGGTAAGTAGTCACCAAACGCCCATAGACATTGGCACTGTAAGAAATGTTAACCATCGCTTACATCGCCAATGCGCCACCAACCTTGGGACCTAAGATTTTATGTCCCTTATGCCTGTAATTACACGGCTCACTTACCCTTCAAACCGGAACACAACAATACCAAGTACTGCTGTTTTGCGGTAGAATATCTGATGAGTGGGTGGTACCTACCCAGACGAACTTGCACAAAGCCCTACCACCAGTTTATTTTAATAACGTAATAATTCTGTAACAAATAAAACTTTAGAATCTTTCAGTTTCAATATTCTGTAACACTATATAAAACGTGATGTAAAATTAAATTACACATATGTATTACTGCACCCGGCGACATTCAATTAGAAACCTACATCCATTCCGTATGAATTCCTGTCCATAACTTTCTCTATATATATATGTGCCTGCAACACGATAGCAAATAAATTCATATTTGTACATTTTTAAATAACAAATTTGTATAACATATTGTACTTTAATTATACTATTTACTACATTAAGTTAAAGAAGTGATATATTTCGATGACGTGTACAGGTACTTTTTTTTTAATCATTGCAATCTTGTGTATAATAATTTTCAAGGATTTTTTAAAATAATAATCCTTGGCCACAGTAAGTAGATAAAAAAAACAGTTGTTTATTACGAAGTTAAACTTTTTATATTGTTTGATGAAATGCTAATTAAGCTGATTTAATAAATTTAATTTATTTAAATAAACAATTTGCAAATCTGTCCATAAATGTATTAATATGGTATATGGTAAAGTGGTAACGTTTAGAACGATTAAGTATTTATAACTAGTTAACATTACTTTCTGAGCAATTATGTATTATTAAATTGTAAAATTTCATCTCTAATCCGAACCACAGCCATTTTTACTTATAACGTAATTATACACACACATTCATAAACGTCAAACTGACAGTTCGTTCGTAATAAGTGAAGGGTTAAATAAATACTCAATGTTATTTAATATTTTTATTACATAAAAAACGTTATGAAAACAAGTTTCACAAGGATTTTACATAAAAACTTACAATAAAAATTCAGTTCAATCGACACGTGATCATGTTCGAAAATTTTAAACAATCTAATCGCAAAGACTTATTCCTAATAATTAAAAAAAAAAGTATGCCAACTTTCAGATTGTCATATAAATCTACATAAGACACGAACATGTGTTATATATATTAGTTTACTTTATATAATACTAAATACCCCTGAGACTTGACGTCACACATATTAACTATATTTAACTGTTAATAAACTAAAATTATATAATGTACTAACTAACGCAATATGTTCCCATTAAAAGATATTAATATTGGCCAGTATTGACATCGCGGAAATTACAATTTTTTTTTTATACTTAATAGGCAAACTTAAGCATCGACAATTAAAATAAGTCTTTGATTATTTCGTACTACTGTTCGATTTAAAAAAAATATTCTTCGAGTTTCTCGTCTCACACGAAATTCCAATTTCCTGATTACGTCATGAGCATCGATGCCGACCATGCCTTAAAGGTCATAAGTTATTTATATGTTAATTTTAAATATTTTTTTCCTAAAAATTTGCAACAACTGTCATCTTGGGCCAACTGTCAACGCAACATTTGAAAGTCCCAATTTCTTCTGTGTATTAAAAAAATGTGTATAATAAAAAATAAATGAAAAAGGCCGTATATAAATTATAAAGTATATAAAGATCTTTTTTAAACATTCGTATTTACATTCGTATTTGCTTGCATTTTTAGTGTTGTGTTATGTTTGTAGGAAATATACTTCCGTTAGTTAACATACTATATCTACATTAATGTCTTCTAATTCGAATTAAAATAAGTCGAGACAATTTTGTAAAAATATAAAAAAACTCAACATATTGAATGAAATAACGTGTAACATATATATTTAAATTGTAATGACGTAAACGAAATAATAATGATTAGAAAAAATAATATTAATTATTTTTTGTTTATTACAAAATATGCACATACCGTCATAACATATATTTTTGAGAACAATTAATTCTTCTATTACATAAAAGTGATTTTTTTTTGTTATTTATAGCAATAGCCAAACATTTTACACAATTCAAAAAGTAATAAATACACAAACAAATGTTAAATATAACATTTATCGATTTAAGCTTCAAAGAAAGTATGTATATCAGTTTGTCATAGCTATGTTTCATTTTTGTGACGTTATTCTAATTGAGAATGTATTGCACATTGCTGTCCTTTTAAGGATTTATTTTATAAATTTAAATTAGGCCTTTATACAATTCTTGAAATTTTTATAAAAAAACATATAGCGTTTTAGTTTGTATTTTTTTTCTTATATATAGTTATAGTTTAACATTTCGGGAATAACCTAATATGAAACGACAAAATAACACATGGAAAATAGTGCAGAACAAACATTTCGCTTACTCTTTTCCTCTCTCTCAGTAATAACTAACGAAAATACGAATAATGGCCAACGACGTCGGGCAGCCGCCGTCAGTGTGCGTGCGCGCGCGACAGCTGCGCGTGCGCGAGTTGCGGGGCGACGTGTTCCCGGAGGTGCGCGCGCAGCAGCGACACGTACTCGTCGCGGTGCTTGGTGAAGTGCTGCACGTGCGGGGAGCGGTCCCAGCACTGCCACGTGCACTGAGGGTCGGTAAAACACTATTGTTTTATATTTAACCAATAAAAAAAAATGAAATATTATAGAAATATTTTTCTATCAAGTAATTCTTAATTATAATAGCGCGTTAGTAAGTTAGAAAGTTGTCAGAGATTCACTGCGCCTATGATCTATCTCCGGTTCTCTCGTATTGTCGTTCCATCTGAAGATGAGGCCTGTGTTTGGACATACAACGCCTGAACTATATTATCTCCTAGGCAGATCGTTAACAGTAATGATCTTCAAAATAGAGGTTATTATTGCTATGGAATATATTTTTTCTGTTATAATGGCCACCTGATGTTAAGTGGTCACCACCGCCCATAGACATTAGCTATGTAAGAAGTATTAACCATTTCTTACATCGCCAATGCGCTACCAACGTTGGGAACGAAGATATTATGTCCCTTGTGCCTATAGATACACTAGCTCACTCATCCTGCAAACTAGAACAATACTAAGTATTTATGTTTAGCGGTAGAATATCTGATGAGTGGATGTTACCTACCCAGACGGGCTTGCACAAAGCCCTACCATCTAGAAAATGTAATAAGTGTTATTGAGTACGAGCTGCTAGTTCGCCGTCGTACCTTGATGCCCATCTTGCACCAGCTGTCGTACACGCTGCGGTTGCTGCGCTCGGCGCCGACGGGGTCGCTGGCCGACAGCAGGAACAGCGCGGGCGCGCGGCACAGGTTGGTGTGGAACAGCTGCGAGGAGCGGATGTAGTGCACGGTGGCGGCGTCGTGGAACGTCTTCATGTGGTATCTAATGGACAAGATTAATCATCGTAAACGGATATATCCATTTTAAATAAAAACCTACTTTGGAAATCAATCAAATCAAATCAAAAAAATCAAATTTTTTGGCGCGGTAAGAGTAAATTATTATTTGAATTTCACGTCTTTTTTTATATTTGCCGGGAGGGCAAATGACTCTACTCCACCTGATGGTAAGTGGTAGTAGAGTCCAAACACGACGACGGCAAGTACAGTCGGGAAGAATATTCTGCACTAGCCGCCTCCGCCTTGCCGGCCCGCAAGATGCCTCTTCGCGCCTCGTTTGAAGGAACCCGGGTTGTAAGAGGAGGGGAACACGTGAGCTGGTAAGGAATTCCATTTTTTGGAAGTGCGACAGAGAAAGGAGTTGCCAAATTTCTTTGTGTGCAATGGAATTGATGTCACAGTTAGGCAGTGACATCGATAGCCAGCACACGTAGACTTATGAAAGAAGGGGGAAGCAGGAATTAGGGATAATAATTCCTCAGTGCACTCGCCGAGGTACAGTCACTAGAAAGCGCTCAGCGCTGCTATCTCTCGACGCAATTGTAAAGGCTCGAGGGTGTTTGTCTCGAACTGTACGGCCTTAAACTTTACTTCAAGAGAAGAAGAGCCCTTAGCCCAGTAGTGGGACATTTACAAGCTTACTTACTATATATAGCGTTTAAGTGGGATATTTCTTAGCGAATAAAAGTAAATTTACTTCGGTCCCATATATTAAATAGGACACTTTAGTAGAACAATACGGTGGACAGACAAAAACGTTTGTAAATTCAAGACGATACAGTGAATATCATGTTTTTACAAAAAACATTTTTAAGAAATGTTAAACGCCGATACAAATTAGTTAATAAGATGGACCTCTTGGTCTTCGTTTACCATCAAATGAACCCATTCTATCTATTATTCCAGTCTATCTTCCTAATTAAATAAACAAGTGTAACGAGTAATTGAAGTGGGGAGCAGGTGTTGAAGAGGAGGCGCTAGTGTAGCGGTGTGAAGTGTGAGGCGAGTTGAGGAGAGGTGGAGATATTTGATGGGGATTGCGTGGGCTATATAAATGCCTTGCTCGGGAGGGAACCATGCTTTACGCAAAGTGAAATTGTTTATATAATAACCAGAGATATTGTTATATATTTAAAAGTTAATTATAATTGTAAATTCTGTGATATAAAAGTGATTTGCGAAAATTACCATCTTTATTTTTTCTGATTTCATAACACAAGTTAAAATGTTTTGGAATGGTTTTATAACTTTTTAGACCACCATTATTATTAACACTTGTAGATATAATCATTAAGTGTACTGATATATAAAAATATATTTAGATAACAATTACAGCACCCGTAATATAAAATAATATCGATCATACGATAGTTTTTTTATTAATTGATCCCACGATTTGACTTAAGTAGTGATAATGACATTTTTGTATTATTTGTTTAATATATATTGCATAATAAGTTATGCAGCTCAAATGAGTTTGGTGCACTGTAGAAAGTTGGACGATCGATTTCTAATCAGTATTATATTATATACTAAACTTTGCAATATTAGTCGTTCAAAGCTAAAATCTTACATAAAATTTAGTTCTACGAACTGATGATAGGGCCAAAGTACATTTTTGAGTAAAATGTTGATCACATTCAGCCATTTGTCAAAAACTAAAAAATTAAAAATTTGGTTTGTGCTAGAACGGCAAAAATATAGTTGGTATTAAGAAAACTAATAAAACAACCGTAAGCTAACTTATAAGACTAGAGATCCATACGTTCTGAGTTTAAAATCAGGACAGGCCAGGCAATAAAAAGTTAATAGATTTTTCTGACGACAAATTCTTAATAGCAGTCCATGGCAGTTATTTTCCTCGAAAAGCACGTTTAACTGTTTCGTTTTGCGCCTAAACTCTTTTGGATCGAGAAGAAGTTCGCCTTCCTAAAGTATTATGAAAGTATAGGAATAGCGTGCACTTGGGTTTGCGCACACAGTATTGGACGTGTGCATTGCACTATGGTATGTCTTGTGCAGTTGGTTATTCTTCTCCTTTGACCACATGACTTATGGCTATCAGCATTAAAATCAGTCATGTGGACATGGACATAATCATTGTGGCCGCTTTATTTCAATAGTCAGAAATCTCGAAGATAATACACAAGTACACACATATATATTTACAAATTACCTTTTTACCCATGTGTGTGTGTGGTACATATATCGTTTGTAATTTTTATTTGAATATCGAAATAATATTGACGGGCCAGTTGGCGTGGTTGGTAGATACTTGCCTTTCACGCCGAAGGTTGTGGGTTCGATTCCCACCCAGGACAGACATTTGTGTGGATGAACATGTCTGTTTGTCCTGAGTCTGGGTATAATTATCTATATAAGTATGTATTTACAAAAGAAAAATAGTATATGTAGTATATCAGTTGTCTGGTTTCCATAGCACAAGCTCTGCTTAGTTTGGATCAGATGGCCGTGTGTCCGAATGTCCCAGGATATATTATATAAATATAATAATATGTATCTTAATAACTTCCATGATTAAAATGTATATGTGCTATTTGCTTAAATAAACCGTGTTAGAGATAAAAAAAACATAATTTGACGAATAAGTTAAATTATTTTTACGCTTGTTTTGTTTTTCAATATGGAAATTAATGTCACGGTCACACATAACTTCTTATCAGATATTTATTATATCAGTTACGTCACTACATATTATAAAACAAAGTCCCCGCCGCGTCTGTCTGTCTCGACGCGATAAACACAAAAACTGCAGACCGCATTCTCATACGATTTTCACCACGGAGTAATTTATAACGAAAGTTTGACTATGATTCATGACTGTTGAAAATATCGAGAGAAAAACGTGGCGACTGAGAGCTTTACTGGCGTGCGCCGCGCAAACCATTATAATTGTATGTATTACTATATAAAGGTTTTATGTAGTTTTTTTTTACGCCCGTGCGAAGCCGGGACTAGTAGCTAGTATATTGAACACATCGTCTTTGAGTATTGGCTAGCCTCATACCTTTCGTCTCTGAATAATATACGTCTCAGTATCCCAAGATAGCCTACACGCTAAATTATCATAGCAATACATAGCAACGATTATCATACCAGTACGTAGTAAATGCATCACACATAACGGGGTGATGCAGACGAGCATGACGGCACTAGAGAGTGTCATGCTCGCGAGGCGCGCCAATAGATGTTTAACATCGATATAGAAACAACGAGAATTGAATCCGGAGCTGGAGGCCCTTGGGCAACAAAGGAGTGAAGGTCCCTATTTTCCAAATATTTTGACCATTTTTTTTCATTCGGTTATTTCAATAAGAAAAATTCCTAAAACAAAAAATATCCCAATATCGAGGATCATACACATTTAATGTAGTATTATAATGAAGTTATAGAAAAATACAAGTATAATCCGTGGATGCTGCAATAAGTTATTATGGGGCCCCGAGGCTGTAGCCCTTGATGGCTTCCCTTAAATTGGCCTTGATTGAATCTGTAACGGTAACACGGTAACAGCCTGTAAATGTCCCACTGCTGGGCTAAGTCCTCTTCTCCCTTTTTGGAGGTTTTGGAGCTTATTCCACCACGCTGCTCCAATGCGGATTGGTGGAATACACATGTGGCAGATTTTCAGTGAAATTAGACACATGCAGGTTTCCTCACGATGTTTTCCTTCACCGAAAAGCACGAGATGAATTATAATCACAAATTAAGCACATGAAAAACTTCAGTAGTGCTTGCCCGGGTTTGAACCCACGATCATCGGTTAAGATTCACGCGTTCTTACCACTGGGCCATCTCGGATTGAATCTGTGGTTTCATAAAAATACATACATACATACACTGGTCAACTGGTCGCTGGTCAAATTGATCATTTGTCTAGACTTCTGACAAACCTTTTTAAGAAACTTTAGTAACAAATTCGAACAAACTGATCGCATTAAATAAATTTTGTCATTCGTCAAACGTTAATCGTTTATTTTATAGCAATCAGTTATCAGGCTGTTTTCTGTCAATTAATTTCCCAGTAATTTTTTTTATATAGATCAGGAAGGCGGACGAGCATATGGGCCACCTGATGGTAAGTGGTCACCAAACGCCCTTGGACATTGGCACTGTAAGAAATGTTAGCCATCGCTTACATCGCCAATGCACCACCAACCTTGGGACCTAAGATTTTATGTCCCTTGTGCCTGTAATTACACTGGCTCACTCATCCTTCAAACCGGAACACAACAATACGAAGTACTGCTGTTTTGTATTTGAATATATCGGAGAGCTATTCAAGGAATTATGCATTTCACGTAATCACTTCGAATTATTTGTAATCACAGAACAGGCTCATTTTCACTGGTCGATAGCTCGCTTGTTATTCAGCTTAAGGGGACTCCCCGGAGATTAATAATATAATATATTATTTTGCTTTCTTTTAAATACAAATACAGTTATATGTGGCTGAGTTAGCCTGTAAGTGGCGCGTAATGTTAAAGTTAATGTGTTATAGAAATAAGGAAATATTATATTGTAAACACGTTAGCTTCCTACTTAATCATATATTATATAATATTCTATATAAATGTATTGTATCACCGACAATCGATCATATAGAAATATTACTAGAGTATATATAATCTAGAGTCGTTTTAAAATCAACAATAAGTATTATAAATGAGTAATATTTCATAGTTAGTCTTAGCTTTGAATAAATTTATTTATTCATTCGTGTTTTTAACAGTTTCTTTTCATTACAATCATCAATAGTCTGTTTTAGTTTTAAATTCTTAAGAAACTCCTGGAGAGATTTTGTTTTCTACG
Source organism: Nymphalis urticae (assembly GCA_905147175.2). Lineage (NCBI taxonomy): Eukaryota > Metazoa > Arthropoda > Insecta > Lepidoptera > Nymphalidae > Nymphalis > Nymphalis urticae. The sequence goes on along the minus strand of LR990004.1, from coordinate 1,470,149 downwards.
TATCGTATCGTATTTGAATAAATTGAATTTAACTGCCAGAAATCAAATTGACAAAGATATTATTAATTATTTGGCGGATAAACTTAAATGGTCTGAAACAAATGAATCCAATTGTAGATTGAGCCGAGTTCCGCGACTAGTACTGCCTAGACCACATTTGCAAGCATTTAGAAGTAGCTTTCGTTTCGCAGCTTCAAAGTGTTGGAACGATATCCCACCTCCGATTAAGAACAGTACGTCTCAAAATAAGTTTAAGGCACAATGCAAGCAATGGCTTCTGTCTATGCAAAAGACGCAATACGTCTGGACAAATGTTTGTTACTAAACTTAATATAATTGTTATTTTGATTGAAATTTATTAAAAACAATTTACTTATACATTTTAAATATCATTATTATTGAATGAAATATTTTCCTTTTCCTAGAAGTTAAACAAATTTAAAAAAAAAACACCTTTTTCTGTTTTAGTAATGCTTGCATGTTTTTATTTTATTTTAGTCTATTGGGCGTGTTAAAAAAAAAACATTGTATTCACATAAGTTTATATTTAAGTAATTTTGTCTTCTTTTACCTTTTAATGCACTGAATATAACGTTTGTGTTGGCAGCATGTGTACAAGGCGTAGACTGAAAAGCAGCCTAGCTGAGACTACGACCTTTTCACCAAATTTTCAAAAATCACATTGTTAACTCGTTTTTTTTTCATGGATTTGTACCTTAATTTTGTCTTTGTTTCTTTTTGGTGAATAAAGTTATTTTATATTATTAAGGCCCCGTCTTAGTAAATATTTGACATAAATAATATATTGTTAGGCGCGACGTCGAGGTGAGCCGAAAGCGATAGCTGCGAAGATTTAAAGTAAGGATTTCGTACGGCGACGACGGAAGGGCTCGGAATGACATACGGGGAACGTGCAAGCTGGCTGCTTGTCATATTTAAAAAAAAAGAGTTGTATTTTTTTCTTTTTTTGATTTTTAAAAACAGTACGGCGAACAGCACGATGGTTAAAAAGTAAGTGTTTTATTTGCTTAAATTGTAATTGACTGTAACAATATACTAAAAAGTACCCATGTACGTATACTCCAAGAAAGTCTTCTTCTCCGTTTGAGGAGATTAGGGAGCTAAATCCACCAAGCTGTTTCTGATTGGTGGATACACATGTGGTTAATTTTCACGCGACGCATGCATGTTTACGTTAATCATGATATAATTTATAGACACAAATTAAGCACGTAATTAATTCAGTGGAGCTTGACCAATTTTGAACCGGAAATATTCTAAGATTTAGGTGTGATAACCGATGACCCGTCAGGATTAAGAGCGTATTTATATCATTGTAAAATTTCTCTGAGTTTAGCAGTTATGTGTTAAAACAACGTTACAACAAACACACAATATTCATTTATTAGTAGATACGTCGATCAATTATTATTTTATCATTGAAGATCAATATCGAATGGAAATTTATATAAATTAACTTTCTACTTAATCTAATTACATCATAACGGGATGTGTGGCCACGTGACACGACACGCTTCACACATCGGGGATAGCGTGTTCTATATCCGTTTGTGTCAAATATTTATCATCTTATCATTAAACAGTCACATATCTTTCGCCGCCTGAGTTGTTGCGCCATTATTTATTACTCAAATACAAATATACTGCAAGACAAACACTATGAAAATATTCGTTTTTTTTTTTATGTTATCATAGACTATGATAACAACCATTATTGTTTTTTTTTTAAATATAAAATTAGTTGGTTAAATGGACCACCTAATGGTAAGTGGTCGACACCGTCCGATCAGTTGTAGATATTGGGATGTCAGAAATATTAAGCGTTCGTTACATCGCCAATGTAACACTGACTTTGGGAACTAAGATGTTATGTTACACTGGCTCTCACCCTTCAAACCGGAACACAACGATACTGAGTATTGCTGTTTGGCGGTAGAATATGTGATGAGGATTAAAATTAAAAAATATATGAGGAAATATACAATATAGAATTTGCCCTGAAATTATTGGCGTCGTTCCTGTCGTCGGCGTGTCGCGTTATTGCAACCTCTACACGGGATACGCTATCGTGCAACTGTAGCTTTTTTACCGCGTCCGTATCGTTTCGTAATCCCTCATATACTGTTCGTCGTGATATTTAAATCTTATCCTGTAGTAACAGCCTGTGAATGTCCCACTGCTGGGCTAAAGGCCTCCTCTCCTCTTTTTGAGGAGAAGGTTTGGAGCTTATTCCACCACGCTGCTCCAATGCGGGTTGGTGGAATACACATGTGGCAGAATTTCAGTGAAATTAGACACATGCAGGTTTCCTCACGATGTTTTCCTTCACCGTAAAGAACAAGATGAATTATAACCACAAATTAAGCACATGAAAATTCAGTGGTGCTTGCCCGGGTTTGAACCCTCGATCATCGGTTAAGATTCACGCGGTCTTACCACTGGGTCATCTCGGCTTCTTATCCTGTAGGCAAGCTTAATAATAAAACTACTCACTCCATATACGCCTTTAGCGTTTTTCGCATGATCTTGTTCTTAGGAAAGACCGCGAGCGGCACACCGATCGTGATCTCCGTGATGTCAGCGGCCGAGTCCCACACTTGAGCCGCAATGCGGTCTATAACTGGCTGGTATCTGTAATTTACATTAAATAAATTATGAAAAAAAAATAGCAGTTTGATTCTTCAATGTGTTCGAATTATAAATGTTTTCAAACGTAGGCGGAGACAGACGTCTCGCGTCATATTGGCGCTAGTGTGGCGTGATGTTTGGAGTCGCACATGCTTTTCGCGGAAACCGCGCGACCAACTCACTTCACACCGACATTTTATAATTCTAATTGCTTAAGTGTAGTATCCGGCATTAGCACGGAATGGACTTTATATGTATAATGTAATATTGTAATAACACAATTTGTTTCGTTATTTATAATTTGATTACATATTTAACGAGCATATAAGTTTTTTCTTATAAAATTATACATAATTGATTAGTTAATTAAATGTTTTTAATTTTATTATAAATTTGATATCTCGCTCTCTCTTTTTTTTAAACCTAATTTCTATTTAATTGATAATTTTATCCGTTACATCTACCTGTACTTTGTTATGTGTTAATCAAACATTGGAAACTTTTGTTGGTAATGATTTGTTAACATTTGATATTTATGAAAAAATTGATTTAAAAAATAAAATGGTGAGACGACCAAGACTTTTTTGCATCGTTTATTACACAGCTAATCATTTTCCTTATAACTGACGTAACAATGGATACAAATGCTAAGAAATATCTCTATGGTAGTTTCGAATCAACGGAGGAAATCCAATGAGATATTTCAAGAACTTCAAAACAGCCATTTATTATATAACTATGTTTTTTTTTGCGAATAATCGCAGACGTTACATTACCAGCATCTTACAATTTTATTTTAGGATTATTAACGACTTTTTTTTATTTCAAATAGGTAGGTACAGGCAATTGTTTTTTTTTATATAGAATAGGTAGACGGACGAGCAAATATACTTTAATAATACTACTTAATAACGGATAATAACAACGGCGACTTTTAAAGGGTAATTTTCAAAATGCATAAAAACTTTTTTGTGTATTCTTCTTAAACATATTATGATTATATCTCATATTAAGGTGACGTCCTACGGTGCGCGATGGAGGGGACGCAGGGGATTATTCACGCACCGCACTGAAGACCATTCCACGGTGCGTGTCGGTCTGTGTCGGTCTTGAGACCCGAAGCCATTCATTGTAGTTATCGACTCGCGACAGATCCGACGCACCGCTACGGTGCGGGCTGGTCGGCGTCCGCGTTTACTGGTGGTAGAGCTTTGTGCAAGCTCGTCTGGGTAGGTACCACCCACTCATCAGATATTCTACCGCAAAACAGAAGTACTTGGTATTGTTGTGTTCCGGTTTGAAGGATGAGTGAGCCAGTGTAATTACAGGCACAAGGGACATAAAATCTTAGGTCCCAAGGTTGGTGGCGCATTGGCGATGTAAGCGATGGTTAACATTTCTTACTGTGCCATTGTCTAAGGGCGTTTGGTGACCACTTACCATCAGATGGCCCATATGCTCGTCCGCCTACCTGTTCTATAAAAAAAAAAAAAACTTTACTGCCATTTGATCAGGCTATACTTCATCGAAAAGCAAAAATATAACAACACTCACTGTTCCTTATTATTCATGACGTGCGCGCACAACTCGCCCCAGATGTACCCGCCCACCGAGAACCCGTGAATGACAGTCGGTTGGTCGTTCGCGTTCGCCGCCATGAACTTTATAAGATCAGCTGAGACCAGCTGGGAGGAAAAGAGAAATTAGTATTTTTTTAATATTTAACATGCAATGTTTTTAGTTTGCTTCGGTCAAAACTTGCAACCTGAATTGGAACCACTTTCTCTTATCATACGAAATTTCACATATCGGTTCAAAATACACTTTTACGAAACGTATGTCCTGATTTTACTTATACCCCTAATTGATTTTGACAAAAAAATCCTTAACGGTTAACAGCTTAAGCAATATTTTTGTATATATATACTAGTTTTTTAAAAAAATTTTTTACTTTCCTTAACCGGGTATAAAATGTTGACGATTTTGATCAATAATAATCATAAAATTGACACATATGTCAGTCTGTCTTCCAGTTATGAATTATCGATGGTAATAGTTTGACCCAAATCGTATAATTATAGTCAACCGTGATACGGCCTGTTTTTAACCCACGACGTAAAAGGAGGGGTCTTATAACTTTAACGTGTGTATCTGCTGTGGCATCGCAGCTCCCAAATCAACGGATCGATTTCGATGTGGTTTTTCTTTTTGAAACTTGGTGTAATCGAGATGATTCTTAGCTAATTATTATTCAAATCTGTTCAGGCGTATGATGAACATCAACTCATTTCCTACTCGATAAAACGGTCTTAACAACTTCCACAAGTCCAATTGATTTGAAATTGCGGTCCCCCGAAGCGACTCCGCTTGTATTAAAATATGACGAGGTAGCTAAAATAAAGTTAAGGGCCGACAAATACATTTTTTTAAACTTATTAGAGGTTCATTTTTGTGTCGAGGATGATATAAATATTTAATTTTATAATTAACTAACCTGTGAACCCTTGAGCGGCCAAATCAGCTGCCAGGGCGTGCAGGACACGGAGATGACGTCGAAGCCCTGCTCGAGGTATAGATTTGCGTATTTCATCACGTGCTTCTGTCGTGCCAGAAGCCAGTTGATCATTACGCATGTTGGACGGTTCAGCTGTTTGTCCAATCTACGGAGAGGAGACAAATATTATTTTCGACATACGATTGAAGTCAGTACAAGTGCCAATTCCTATACGTATTGTTTTTATTATTTATAAAATATAAATATATATTAAATACAAACTGACGATATCGTAAGGGTCTTGGGAAGCCGTTGGATACGGGTAGCCCAAAATCGACCATCGTGGAAATCCTTGGGGGAGGCCTTAGCCCAGCAGTAAACATTTCACGGCTGATATGATGATGAAATATAAGCACATGGCAATTCAGTAGTTCTTGTCCGGATTTGAACTTCGATTAATATTAACGTGTTCTAGCACCTTGGCCATCTCAATGAATCATAACATATTTGTCATATTGATTAAACATACACATAAAATGAACAACTGTTGTCATATGCAATTTACGAAATTGTATCATATTGAAAAATCCTTTTTTAGTGCTAATTATTTAATAAGAATCGATAGTCGATGATATACTGCCGTGCCTTCAACGAGAATTATTCTCGATCCCATAAGAATAAAACACCATGTCCCTTGTCTCATGACAGGGAAACATTGTTGAAGCTGGCGAAGAACGGCGAGAATATTTGTCACACGTCCAAATTATATCTTAGCAGTTGACGTATTTGAAACATTGTAGTAACAGTGCGAGCACATTTCTAAATAACATCGTAACAGCCGCATTGGAGCAGCGTGGTGGAATAAGCTCCAAAACCTTCTCAAAAAGAGAGAGGAGGCCTTTAGCCCAGCAGTGGGACATTCACAGGCTATTACGATCGTAACAGCCTACTGATGACAAGATACGTTTTGTCTGGATAAAATTCGGAATAGTGATTCATTGGAGAATTGCAGCTAGCGTTCCTGTCACCATACCACAGCCATGATATGAACTGTAGCTATTATTAATTCCCTTATGACATTGAATTCCTCAGTGTAAATAATTCTTATACCACTTTGACAAAACATTATCTTTATATCTTTATGTAGATAATGTTTGTGTGTGTGTGAGTTAATGGTTTATATTGGACCCGGTAGGTGGCGATTCGATGGGGAAGTAAATAAAATTCTTATCCCCCCCTCTTAGAATTCGAAACAAAGTGTAAAAGAAAAATACTGATTTATAATTTAGAGGTGACTTGTTTCTAATAAGAGGCGAATGTACACGCCTCTCAATGTTCGATTGTTTGTACTTCAATCTTAAGGTGCCATTCAATCAATACAATCGCGAAACGCTTGTTGTAATTTATATATATTTAACTATGTTTAGTGTTTATTTATATATAATAAAAGAATAACTGACTAATTAACATATCAACTCACAGCCCATGGACCTAGCACCATGAAATACAGCCCTTTTACACCGTAGGATAGCACTAAGAAAGGATTTTTTTTTAGTAACTCCTAACTAGTGATAATCGGTATGAGTGTGTATGAAAATTTGATTTTTGTAGAAAGTGCTTTAGAAATTGTTTATAAAAAAATCACATTCAGTTATTCGCTAACGTCGAGATTTTTCTAGAATATTAGTATTTTTATATATAATTAAGTATACCTACGCGAAATTACATATAAATAAAATATTGATAAAAAACCGAGCCCACTACTTTCACTTCAATTATTATATACGAAAAATCATTTAATGTAAATTGAAATGACTTGTAACGTTTATTCTAAAAGTAATGCCCAAAAAATTCCGAAAAAGTTACGCCGCAACTGTAACTACTTTGTTAATGAAATTGGTTAAATGTACACAATAACTCGTATGTATTATTCTAAGTTTTTAAACGAGCCAATAATATATATTCGGAGAAGTATATTAGGTAGCTACTTATAAATATATCATTGGTATAGTTACAGTCTCAATTGAATGGGCAAAGTTTAATAAACGTTTAATCAACTCATTGCTTCGTGAATAATGCAAGCGACTGCACACACACACACACATGCAATGTTAGAAGTACGTATACACGGCGAGACCTGGAAATAAACGTGACCTTGAAAATCTCATTTCTGTTTATGACTAGGCCATGAATTCACACAAATCAGTTATAGATCAGAATCAGAAAGTAAGAATCTCAATTGAAAATACTAGATTCTGAGACCGAGTAAAAGTTTTTAATCGACATTTTTATCACGATTATGTTTAATAATAATAATATATTCGCTTTATCTAAATCAATAAATAAACTTGGTTTGAGAAAAAAATTAAAATTTCACAACTCACGAAACAATCTCTTTAGGTCGTGAGAATTATATTCTATTAGTTAATTTTATAAATCTTATATACATATCTTCGAATTATTATGAATGTAGTATATTGTAGCACACACTAACACAACTGCACTTTTTATTCCCTCACACATAATCAGGCAAATCCGATACGACCGGAAACCGAAGGCTTTACGCGCTTTCCGAGGCATGATCCAGTAATTTCTAGACTACAGGCAGCTGCCGTGCTTGTTATGAGGTTTGTACGTAGACCCTTGAGCTCTTTGGCTTTTTGGCCTAGTAGAGTTACAAACCATGAAAGCCGTTTGCAGTGACACACATTATGTTCAACGCACAGTCTGCTAATACTCGTATCGTCATCAGTATTTACTAAATAACCACCATCAATTACTAAATAATAGAAGTACATAAACCAAATATATAAAACAGGCTTTATTGGATACTAAAAAAAAACAATAGTACTGTTGTAATTAGAACGAATGTCTTTGCATATTAATATGACTCCAGACATTATGTTCAGCCTATATAGCGGGCACGTGTCGTAACAGGTCACTTTACAAACAATACACGAAACTACGCACTAATTAAAACTAATTTAACTCACATTCACAATTAACATATCGATAATAAATCAATTAAAAATTCTTACAATAAAAAATCAAGAAACTTTTTTTTTAAATTGGTGCTTAGCCAGTAACAGATCAGATTAATGATTGTAATTTACTTACTTTATACTTTATTGTACACCACAAAGAGAAAAAAAATACGAAACATGGATACGGCCTAAATAAAAGTAGCATACAATTTTGGCGACCTTATCGCTACGTAGCGATCTCTTCCAGGCAACCAACGGAGTAAGTGATTATTCATAGGATATGATGTAGGTGGTGCTCTAATAATAAATAAGACAATATTCATTTATGATTATATTAAGGTGGTTTATTAAAAGCACTTTAATTTAATCAAAATCAATCTCATGTAGTGGTTGCAATAACGCATCACATGAAAAATAATATATTAAACTACTATAAAACTACCAGAGACTATCCCCTTACAATGGGTCTATAATAGAGATCACCTTATAATGGACAGGCTCGACGAAAACTATCCAAACCACTAGGAATCCAGAATCGTATTAAGATCAATCGACAACAACAAGGAACTGACCCAAAACAAGAAGACAAAATAAACATAATTGCAACCCAAACATTTCTGATTGTGAAGTCTTGAAATAAAATAAAAACATGGACCTTAAACTACCAAACTCTAAAACTGATAGAATGATAAATAATATAATAAAAAATGAATGATACACCAAAAGCAACACGTCTGTTGAGACTACAAGTGAACATCGCATACCATTTTAATCTTACATCATTATATTTATGATATGATATGTGTCTATGAATGACATTCTAACTAAAATTAATATATAAATTCAAAAGTGAGTTTGTTTATTAGTTTGTATGTTACGCTTTTTTCGTCTTATCAACGACCATCATGACATATTTTTTTTATAGAATAGGAAGGCGGACGAGCATATGGGCCACCTGATGGTAAGTGGTCACCAATGCCCTTAGACATTGTAAGAAATGTGAACCATCGCTTACATAGCCAATGCGCCACCAACCTTGGAAACTAAGATTTTATGTACTTTGTGCCTGTACTATACTGGCTCACTCACCCTTCAAACCGGAACACAACAATATCGAGTACTGCTGTTTTGCGGTAGAATATCTGATGAGTGGGTACAAACCTACCCAGACGAGCTTGCACAAAGCAATACCACCAGTAAAAACATTTTGCATCATTTTGCATGCACGTTGTTAGGGGTGCAGACGAGGACGTAGGGTACCTAGCACCTATCCCCTAGACGCGTACGAACGGGCGGAATCTGGTAGCATTTAAAAATGGATCTATTCAATCGTGAGTCATGCGCCATACTTGCGCTCAACTTTGACCCTGATGCCTTATCGCCCGCTGCAGCGAATATCATACCGCGACAAAAGTCTCCTTTCATTAAAAAAATACTATCAGACAAGGGATTCAATAAAACGATTTATTTTCGTAGCAAATAAATTGAATCGCTATTACAAATATACAATCAGCAATATATCAGCAAAATATGTCTCTTGCGGTTTTGGCGCACAATTTCGTACCGTTGGCCTCGCTTCGTAGTCGTAATTTCATCTAACGGTATACAATAATGCAATGCATTTATAAAATTACACATCTAAATTTGAGATTCATAAGTATAATATAACAACGTGTTAAATTAATTTAACTCACTTCATAGTTTTTGGATCTGTCGTCAGCTTGATCTTCTCATTGGTTATATATTGTATGTTCTTCGTGATGTCCTGCGAGTGCGCACCTCGGTCCCACGTCAGTGCCACGGGGGCGCAACTTAGCAGAGGTCGTAAGGACAACTGTTGGACAAAGAAACGACTTAATTATTTTACATAAGGAGTTTAAGTATTTTCTTCAATTGAATTACACAAATATATTTAATATACGTGTTAATTACCACAATTAACAGCAATAATGTTATTAAAAACAAAAGAGGATAGAATATCGCTTATTCGTATTATAAACAATGAATCATAGTAATCAACATGCATTTTTAGTAGCGCGCATTTATTACAAACCGAATCGGTCACTGAATCATATGATTTATATTATAATCTTTTAGTTTCCGTCCGCGGCTTCTCCCGCATGGTAGGAGGCAGGGGCATTTACAAGAGGGCTAATACCCCGGGGCTACCACAATAGAAATTTATAAAACAAAAATATACCAATTTCGGAGTACTTAATGCAATACATTTTTATTAAAACACCCGAATGAAAAAAGTTGTTCCTATTATTCAGAAAATAGGTAGAGGTCTCCATTACTTTGTTGCCCAATGACCTCTAGACCTCTATGTCCTTATCTGTATCCCTGAACGTGCATGCAAAATTCCATGATCGAATCGGTTGAGTAGTTAAGACGTTTGAGGGTAACAAGCAAACAAACAAAATCAGTAAGGATTACGAGATTAATGTATTTGTCCAATCCTCATGTGCTTTATTGGATTGAGCGTCATCATTGAACCTCAAAACGGCTGATGAAATTCTGAAAAAGGTTTTTCCATCAACCCGCATTGAGGAGCGTGCTGAAAAATAACTTCATAAACTCCAAAACCTTATCATAAAAAGGGCCAATGAGTCCTTTTGTCTAGCAGTTCGATATTTATATGACGAAATACCAAAATTTTGGCGTGTAAATTAAAATCTAACCATATTTTATTTTCAAATGAAAAATAGTTCCCATATATCCCAACGAAGTAGTTAACACCTACGGCTCTTTACGATCCCTTCTGATTTTCTATCGCGATGAACAAACATATAAACAGACATAAGATCACATGATTATTATTGTCGAATTTAATACGAGACAACCGAATAGAAAAAAAACACATACAAAATATTTAAAATAACCTCACGATCCTATAATTGGTTTCTTTAAAATTCATTGGCGAAGAAAAATTTAATAACAAAAACGAAATGTAACAAAAAGTAACTTGAGCAACGAGCGGCCTCAAACCGAGTTCAAGCACCTTCAAAACTAACTAACGGAAGGTCTACGAATGATAAGTAAAATGCCATTCACAACTTCACAAGTTCCAGGTCACACCTAACTTTAAGGGCCATCTAATAACTTGGCCGCATTATTTGTTTATTATATTATAATTAGGCGACTATAAATAAAAATGCTCACTGGTTAAAAACACGTAAATTTTATGATGATAACGGTTTCAAACCCAGGTAAGGAACATTAATTTTTTATGTGATTAAGTTGTGTTTAGTATCCTCGCCGGTGAAGTCGGTAGTCGGTCGGATGAATATCTGCCAAATGTTTATGACGAATTGGAATAGCGTGATGGAATTAAAAACAACTGTGTACTAACTTAATGATCCTTATATCTATTAAAGCTTAAATATAGCCAGAGCAAGGCAAATCAAGATATTTAAATAGCAATGATTTTATATCTATATAGTCCGTATAAAACTTTTTTTCTATGTAATTAAAAGTAATATTAAAGTTAAAAAAAGGTCATTAATGAAATTATTAATTTTAAGATTTTTATTTAAATCGATTTGTTTATAAAAAAAGTATTCTTTCTACGTTTAAAGTGGTACACTTTTAAAGTTGTTTTTTTTTTAAATATTATAAATAAACTATCGTATTGTTATCCATACATTTGTACGATGTTCAATACATTGTAACTTTATGGCTTGGCATTCATTTATATGGATACTTCGATTTATCTAGTAACTGTCATTGTTATGATTAGTATTTTAGGACCTCTAAAATACTACATATATAGTTTTCAAGAGGATTTTCATAAACTATATTTTAAAATCCTTAAAAACACAATACAACATAAAATATCTATTGACACGCCTTAGTGGACCGTAAGCCGTGACGATAAGCGGCATGGGGTGCTCTACTCCCTTGTGCACGTATATTATATACTTCGTTGCTATAATATATTGTTATAATAATAATAAATATACATTTACTTTATACCATAGTAGATAGCCACTTTGTTGTTTCAAAAATCGTAATAATATCGAGTTACAGTTATAACATTTGAGATAACGGTATAATAGTTTACTTCGTATTAATTCTCTTTTGAAATGACTTACATAGTATGTCATATCGATTCAGCAATATACAAAGAACAACGTCAGTACTATGTACTATATATACAGCTATGAAACATTTATAATTACCGGTCTGTTTCAAGTTCAAGTGCAGAACACGTGCGCATGCGCCGGTCACGTGCATCGCGACATACTGTTGCCAATTGTATAATAAAACAACATACGCACACATTATGCAACACCGGTACTACGCAGTATGAAATAATAAATTTAATTTTAACTTGATTCGAGTTGCTAGGAACTAAGACGACCCAGAGGTTAGAATATCTGAACCTTAACAGCAAATTTTTGGTTCTAACCACGTTCGAATACGGGTCAGTTTTCAATAACAGCCATAATTAAGGAAGCTTACAGCTTAAACTGCTTTGAAGCTATCGGAAAACATTACTTGCTTGGACCTGCACCTGATCTTTCTCAGATCCTGTTGGATTTCATTGGGATATGATTCCGGAAATAGAGACGACGTAAGACCTAAATTCGAAAACGAGCGCTAATTCGATAAGAGTGGATTAAATTAATTAAATGTAGTATTTTTTTTTGTTTGCTATCTAACACCATTTATAAACCAATCTTTATAACCCAATCCCCTTTCTAACCCAATGAGTTTTCATTGTTTGGGATACTCATGGAATCTTCCCATTTTAGCCCATTTAAATTTAAAGAACAACCTGCCGCCGACCTCCTCACACGCGGGAAAAGACGTTTTTGTCTTTTTGACCATTTAATCCTGACAAACATGTATAATATTCCACTCAATGCGTACTACATGGACATCTGTTGTTCTGCTCATTTAGTTGCAACATTAAGTTGTTAGTTAGCCGGCCAATTATATAATTACAGGCATAAAAGACGTAGTCCAGTAGTAATGTAGGTAATGTCACGTGGCTCTTAGAATTAACGTTCATGGACACATCAGGTAATGCATTTGAACCTCTCATTGACGATCAATAAAAACGCATGACATTTACGCTTGTTGACAGGAAAATTGTCAACTCTTTCTCAGTCCTCCTCTTAAAAGAATTTATAAACTCAGGACTAACTGAACTCACTATATAAGTAAAAATTAATAACTACGCACTAGTTGACGGCATATTAATGCAATTTTCTTAGACTGTGTATTTATAACCTTGTTCACACACAAGGGTATTTGAGTTCGATGAATATAATTTCAAATGCACGCATATTGTATTCTAAAACAATTTAAGGTGACTTGGACATAGAAATAATGATAATTTTTCTGTAATGCCTAACTGAAACTGCGCGTTTCGAATATACGTTTAAGTATATGTTACGATTTTAGAAAAATGGCGCGTCTTCAATGGATGCGATTAGCACAGGACCAGGAGAATTGGCGCGCTTGGAGGCCTTTGTCCAGCAGTGGATTAATGTGGGCTGAATATGATGAAGATGATGATATATTATTAACTTATGTTAATTTGTGAATTTTAACGTAAACGTATTAAATTTTCATGCTTAATGGCATAATGTAACCGGATTGAATATTAATTTAACACCTAATTAGTACACCTCACATTCAGGGCAAATAGAGATTTTTTTATTAAAGATATTTTTTTATTATTTTTAAAATATTTAAATTTTAAGCTGCGCTTCACGTTTTTGTTTGTAATGCCTAACTAAATAAACTACTAATAAGATAACAAAGAAAATGGATGCGTTTCGGAGGGTTTTTTTAATAAATATGTAGCTGCGTTTCGCAGTTTCGTACCCTTTAGATATTATGGACATGACAAGTGAATTTCATTTTCATTGTTTATGTTTCATTTTAGTTCATGGTCTGTTTCAAGTTCCACTTAATTATTTCAATTTAATATAGGAATTAATTACAACTGTGTAACTGGGTGCCTAAATTAGAACGTACGCGTTTTTAGAAAATGACACAATAAAATCGTTTCAATCGAAAATTATTTATTAAACAAAATCTTCAAAACAATTAAAATTAATAATAAAGTTGAAATAAGTTGAAGTTTCAATGGTTCGTGAAATGATATTAAAATACAGCCAGACATTCAGCTGAGTGACGAATCTAATTATTCGTCCGTAGAAGAAATGGACGATGAATATGCAATGCAAACCTATCCATTTAATACGTTATTCGTTTAATTTTATAAATTATTTCTCAGTCGGTTTTGATCCGCTTTAAAAAAAAAAAGTTTATCATTACGTGGGATATATTACTTATTTATTTACAAAGTCGTCTGATTTCAACTTAAGTATGAAAATTATGAAGTTCTTATGATAAGATCTACGAAAAATTATTTTTTGGGGGTTTGTTTTTGTTTAATTCCATTTGATCATCACTACATTTTTCTATAAAATTCAGATTCCGAACGTAATTGTAATAATTATTCCTGCGGTTATATTATAATAGTATTTAATTTTAAGCTGTATTGAAATGAAATATTGCACTAGGAGCCTGGTGAAATCATTGATATTCATTCATCATTTAAATATAATATAAATATACTTAAAAAAAAATTCAAGATGCTCGCACAGATACGGAGGTAATTACGATTTTATTTATATAGATATAGGTTACAAAATGCATTGCCATGTTACCTTACAAGCTTACGGTTATCTGTGCAACTTGTCAATATAACCTACTTTAATAATTGTGAAACCTAACAACACCATAACGCGCATTTCAAACTTCCGTAAAAATTATTACCCTTTATTTTAAAAGTGGTACGCTCATATTTTTCCTTTACTTATTATGATAAAACGATTTTCATCCTGTTGACATGTGACTACTAATCGATATATAAATCGAGTAAAATATAAATCCCACTGCTGGACAAAAACTTTTTTTATTATTTAAAAAAAGAAAAAAATTAAAAAAAAATTTAAATCGACGTTAAATCCATTTAGTCTCCTTCTGGATTTAATCCAGAGATTTAAACCTGCAAACTTTAGTTAATATCGATATGTTCTATCCACTGAGTCATCACATCTTATCCCTTACTAAAAAATAAACATTATTGTCTTTAAGTGGTACAGCAGGCAGTATAGAACATTGTAGTAACATAAATGATCTTATAAACCGCGTAGAACTAACGATCCGTGTATTAATCGATCGCTCCAATTTAATGTAACTCGAATAATATGTGTATGTTTTTGTTGTAAATGCCATTTCAAAACCCAAGTTTCTAGCGGCTTTAGCATTTACTGTTGATGATATTGATATTGGTAAAACCATTTCTATGTTGATTTCTATCATTGCCAACAAAAGTATACAATGTAAATAATTGTTGTAGCAACATGTGAACGATGCGAGCCAACTATGAATATACATGTTAATAGGGTATGTTATGTGGGGCAATACGTTGGCATAGGGACACTTTGTAGGACTAAATATTTAGTGTATACGAAAATGTTACAAGCATGTCATCCACGTGAGGTAACACAAGAACTGTAGCCGCAAATTAATTTACTTTTTTCCAATGACAACAAATACCTTTATTAGTTTATTATTTGCATAAAAACAAACAATAACTGTTTTGACCCGCTATGGATAGAATTACTTGACCTTAACACAACATTAAGACCTGCATTGAATAATCAAACTTTCAGTATTCATATATCAATTGCTTTATTACATTCTTAAACCCATTCGTGGCAGTGAAGAAAAATATTATGAGATTTCACGCTTACCACGGTTAAAATTCTGACATATTTATATCAACTGCACCACAGTGGTGTATTGTACTGGCATTTTTTATATAATTAATATTTATCTGTTTTTGAATTAATATAAACAAAACAATCATCATTAACATATGTAACAGCAATGTAAGCATTGAAATATGAGCCTTTGTATTACACTTGCAGGAATTTCCATTTGTTAGAACCAAATATGAGAACCATAAGATACTTATTTAGCATGTTAAATCTTACCACACTCATTATTTAATATTTATTTCATTTATTAAAGTATACATAACAAGAAATTAGCGGACCCTGGCGTTACTAGGGCAGGAAAACGCTAGGTAGAAGAAGACATAACAAGAAACTGTAAGACTTTTCTAAACAAGAATAAACTAGATTTCAATTTGAAAAGTAATTCATTTTAAGGTTTGAAACTGCTGAAAAAAGACATTAATACAACTTACAAATATATATGGTTTAACTTACATTTCCATTCCTGATTCCCATCTTTCCACAAGAAATTGTGACAGCTGCCATGGTCTTGAATAGACTCATCTTGCCCTCTTTAAAATCTATAACAAAATACATAGTAATAATTTCATTTTGTTTTTATAATACTAATCATGTTGTCAGTATACTGAATTATTATTATGAACATGCATTGTCAACCGCTTAATCTGTACAATTAAAAAAGTGATACCAAATCACACTACATCCCTAGTACAGATACAAGACATATGGTCTGGTGTACAAAGACACAATCAGGCTTGTTAATAATGTACTTTTTAACATAGGAATTTTTATATAATGTTTTATTGTAGGCATGATTTTATGTCAAATATACAACCGCCATGGTTATACACTGTGGACCCTTTAAAGCATTCACTCTTGGTACAGGAATGCAATGGTATGAAATATATATTTTTCAATTAAATTGGTTGCTCGTTGTTCTAACACCAATGTAGCAATACATGTTATTAATGAAAAAAAAAGTAGCATAAATATGATAATCTTTTAAGCAACATTATAAATAAAATATAATCCATATTTATTTTTCCTATTTTTAATTTGAAACCATTATTGTAATGTAATTGTAAATAATCATTTTCTTAATATAAGTTATATATAACAGTAATGTGGTAGTTGATTATGATTACATTTATCAAACTAAAATTATCTAAGTATATAAATCATAATATTATTTTAAAATTAAACATAAATTAGTTTATTATAGAGTTTATATGCAAGATTATAATGAAAATTTAAACAAGCATTACATAATTATGTGTTGTTACTGTAAAATATCTTAAAATATGTATTTTAAATTACGTTAAATTTAGTTTAAGCTGCACTAGATAATCCAAACTAATTTGGTATTAAACATTATCTTTATATAATATAGTAACTTTATTATATATTTCAGTATTTATTTAATAAAATATGATATTAATACAATGTGTGCTATTTTGTGGTTAATATTGGCCATTGCACTATAATACGTATCCTGGCCATTGTAACCACACATCAGTGCTAACAGCTAAGCACCAGTAATTTTCTCATTGATGCCAAACTACAAATAGCCATGGAAAATGCACTTGGCCTTGTTTCTATCTCTTAAATAATAAGTGACCTATTTTTATTTATACAGAAACAATATACGAAAATAATAAGTCCCATAAACATACTGAGATAGTTTAAGTATTAACCAATATCAACTTACCCTCTAATAATAATTAAATCTCGTTAACAAGCCTTGTTAGAATAATATTATAAAAATATTTTCATAACCGCGTTATCTCCGTAGTTTGATCAAAAGCATTTATTTTCTTGTAGTTTGGTATTTAGAAAAAGTTTATTATATTTTACTTATTTTTATGACAAAGCGAATCATTTAATTTATTGTTATTTAAAACCACTTTTACTCAAAATACGTTTAATAATAAGACAACCTAATTTTAATGTAGTTATTTGATTACACAAAGTTATAATTTTTTGAATTTAATTTCACTCTTCACATAAACACCGCAAAACCGGCGACACCGCTGACGCGTGTAACTACAACAATGAACAAACTCCATAAAATCTGGTTGCTGGCCAGTGTTGCCAATTCAACGAAATAAGATGTGGCCAAATACTTTTAAAAAGGGGCTAGTTAGCGCTAGAATGATAAAATCAAATATTTTAACTTTGAAAAGTAACTAAAAGTGACCAGAAAAGAATTAAAAACAAACACATGTGTATAAGTTTGAAACGTTTTAAAGGTTATATTTCTTTAGGAACTAGGAAGAATATTATGTTTGCTTGCCGATTAGACTCAACACTGGTCAACTTAACACATCTACAGGTATTTGGTAAGAATAGTTATTCTTTTAAAAAGAAAAATCTATTTGCTGTGCTTACGACCGAGGCCGATTTTACAAGTATAGGAAGCACTAGCAAGGCACGGAAAAATAAAACGTAATTATGTACGTACTGTGTGAAATAAATACAAAGTAAAGAAAACTGTATCCTCGGATTTTTTTTTAAATAGAATAGGTAAGTGGACTAGCTTATGTGCCACCTGATGTTAAGTGGTCACAAACGCCTATAGACATTGGCATTGTAACAAATATTAACCATCGCTTACATCGCCGAAGCGCCACCAATCTTGAACACTAAGGTGTTATGTCCCTTGTGCCTGTAATTACACTGGTTCACTCACTCTTTCAACCGGAACACAACAATACTAAGTACTGTTTTGAGGTAGAATATCTGATGAGTGGGTGTTTCCTACCCAAACGAGCTTGCACAAAGCTCTACCACCAGAAAATCTGCTTCAATGAAATGAGCTGAAATGCTGAAATGAGCTTCGGTCAAAAATACTTATAGCATAGTAGTAGTAGTATTGTTGATCGAAGGAATTGAGTGAAAACAAATGTTGATTTAACAGTATAATTTTACTATAGTTTTATCTTGATAATAGTGGCTTAAATTGCGCTAAAATATTAAGCCAATTGTACTTAATTGTATTAGTTAAATTAATCTTATATAATGGCAGATCTAAACAAAATAATAGCTCACTTAGCAACTTGTATCGAAAGGAAAGGAAGAGCAAATAAATTTATACTTAAATTCATTATACATCTGATAATAATAAAAAAAAAAAAAAAAATAATAACATTGAACCAATTCTTATAATAAAATAGTAAGTATTATTTTCAGGATTTTAATGCAATATAAGGTTCCGTTATGCAATGGCATCAATAAACATAACTGAGAAATTATATTTAGAGACAAAATAGTCGTATGTACGCGTGAAAACACACGCCGGAAATTTTCTTCTTGCTATCACTTTAACATGAAATAATACGACAATGCACCATTGTATAAGCTTCGATATGATATAAGAATTGTTTCTCGGCCTTTTCACTTGATTAGAATCGTTTTCTAACATAAAAATAAGCGAAAATTGAACAAAAAACACAATGAACGCACCAACTGTCAAGAAAAAAAAAAAAAAAAACCCCAAAACTGGTTACGCGATAAGGGACAAAAGATTTGATACTTCTATCTCTATCTAAATTGTCATTTGTAACGTAATTTTTGTTCTCTTTCTTGTTTAAGTGAGAAGGAAATCGTCATTGCGTATATTCGTAGACAGAGAAACTAATAGACGCAATGACGGTTTTCTTCTCACTTACACAAGAAAGAGAACGAAGATTACGTTACCTATGGTTTAGACAGAGATAGAATTATCAAATCTTTTGTCCCTTATCACGTAACCTGTTTTGGTGTTTGTTTCGCTACTCAGTAGCGAAACAAACTTGACAGTTGGTGGATTAATTGTGTTGTTTGTTTAATTTTTACTTATTTTCATGTTAAAAAACGATTCTGATCCAGTGGAAAGGCCGAGAAACAATCCTTTTATCATATCGAAGGTTATACAATGGTGCATTGTCGTATTATTTCATGTTAAAGCGATAGCAAGAAGAAAATTACCGACGTGTGTATTCACGCGTAAGTACGACTGTTTTGTCCCTAAATATAGTTTCCCAGTGATAATTATGTATGCTATAGCATGATGGAAAGTTATGTCGTCTTAAAATCCTGAAAATAATAGGTTTTGTCGAGTTTTTATCATTCATAACCTATAATTGTTTATCAGGTAAATGTTACCAGTGTCAGCGAAAAAATACCCCGATTTTCGATGAAAAAAATTGACTCGACAATGTAAACAAATAAAGACGGAGTCTAATAAAAGCCTATAATGCTTCTTTATATATATATATATATATATATATATATATATATATATATATATATATATTATTTTAATTTATATTTATTTTATATTGGTGATCTAAGAATTATATAATAATATTTGTGATTGAAGTATTACACATCTGACATGATAGAATGACTAAAATACCTGTGAGTACTTATTAATAATATAGCTAAGTTTATCGTTAGTTTTCCAAGCGATCCAGACCTACGTAAAAAATGGATCGAAGCAACTGGAAGAAAAGATTGAACTACCGCAATATATTCTAAAATATGTAGCAATCATTTCCCAGAAAAATTGCTACTAAAAAACAAAAACAAAACAGTTCTGCATCCTGATGCGGTACCAAATGCTGTAAGAAATTTTTAAAATATAATATTTAATTTATTTTATTAAGTAAATGCACTAAACTACTGTCAGCCTACTAGCCTCTCCTACAACGTGCCACATATCCTGTGCTGTGTTACAGCACAACATATTAAATATCTAGTGAGTAATAGTGCAAAAACTTTTATCAAAAATATTACACCCCGTCTTATTGCCTCTATTGGTGACAAGAGGGCTGGTTAATTTTTCGCCCAGAGGGCGTTCAAAGGAGAAATGCTGCTTACATTCTTGCCACCATTCTTCGCGGTCATTATTTGTACAGTAACTATATTTAATTTTTATTTCCATTTATTTAAAGCATATAATATGTATATAATTATGTAATTATTACTGTATGTCATATTGGTAATTTTAAATAAATAAAAAAACATTTCGTTTTGTTTTAAATCCTATAAATATTTTTTCCCGAAACAGGGAAATGCAGTTACTATGGCAACATTATACACACACATTGACAAACTATCTCTGTCTCAATCGCGGTTTCACGACCCCTTCGTCTATTTGTTTCTCTGTCTACGCGTATATTAGTTTCTCTGTCTACGTGTGGGGTCCATGTTGGTGTCAATTGTCATTTGTCAATCGTCGATTGTCAAACGTCAACTTGGAAATCAAAACAACGTGCTTACATCTTTATTTTGAAATAAAACTTGATATTAATTAAAAATAAAAATACAACAATATTATTGATAATGAATGAAAATGAAGTGAAACCGTTTGCAGAGTTAGGTGTAAAAGAGTGGCTTATTAAACAGCTTTTTAACCTTGGTAAGTTAAAAAGCAAGATAAAAGTAAACAGAGGTTACTTATACAAAATACGTAGATTAGAATTGCTCGTATTATTATGCATTTTAAATTAAAGTCTTGTGGCCCTATGCAGTAAACAGAACCTGGCCATTTTAACCACCACCTCTGAGATGTAAAGATTTCTTTGACTTCTGCAAGAAAACCTCATCTAGGTTTAAAAATTTTTTTTTCTTCAATAAAATATGTCTATGCAGAGCAATGGTTGTTTGACACTTATAGACTGTTACACACTTTAAATAAAGTAATATAACATAGATGTAGTAAATTCTTATTTTTAAGGTATTCGGAATCCTACTCCCATCCAAAAAGGTTGTATATCAAAAATTCTTGAAGGGCATGATTGCATAGGAGCAGCGAAAACTGGTTCTGGCAAAACTTTTGCATTTGCTCTGCCAATTCTTCAAAACTTAGCTGAGGATCCTTATGGAATATTTGCTTTGGTTCTTACACCGACACATGAACTAGCTTATCAGGTACCTTTTAATATAATAATTTATCTGTGCATATTATTATACTGTTAAATTTTTTATAACACTGCGTTTGTTCATTTAATGGTTTCTTTCAGAGTTCTTATACAATTATCCAGTGATCAAACAAGGTTAATTAACATGAAATATGTCATAATTAGATAGAACAAGTCTATTAATCTTAAGCAGATGTTATTATTTCATCCATTTATATTTATTTAGAACAAGAATAACTTTTATTCATATATTGTTTAGTTCAGTTAATATTGAAACAATCTGTTATGAGATTTTCAATATT
Organism: Nymphalis urticae; assembly: GCA_905147175.2. Classification (NCBI taxonomy): domain Eukaryota; kingdom Metazoa; phylum Arthropoda; class Insecta; order Lepidoptera; family Nymphalidae; genus Nymphalis; species Nymphalis urticae. Next base: position 1,448,030 of record LR990004.1, on the reverse strand, counting down.
TTTATCTTATATTCCAGATAGCCGATCAATTTCAAATTTTAGGACAGCCATTGAAATTAAGAGTATGCATAGTGACCGGTGGATCAGATCAATTAGAGGAATCATTGAAGTTGTCAAAACGACCGCACATAGTGGTGGCCATGCCTGGTCGATTAGCAGATCACGTCAGTGGCTGTGACACTTTTAGTTTAAAGAAAATCAAATATTTGGTATTGGATGAAGCTGATAGGTTAGACTAAATTGAATATTACAGAATATATATATTTCTCCACAAAAAACCCAACAAATTTTTATTGAACTCAATACTGTCCTAAAAGCCAGAACCTTAAGATGTTCTAAAATATATTATGAACGGACATGATGCTTACGGTTAAAAAAGTAATAAATCTCACTTAATTTATTTTCACCAGGCTCTTCAGTGAATCTTTCGAGGGGGACCTTGAGACAATATTTGCTGCTTTACCAAAAAACAGACAGAACTTACTTTTTTCTGCCACAATCACAGATGATGTTAAGGAATCTAAAGTTCTTCCACTAAACAAAGAAGTAAGTTTGAGAAAAAAAATTAACATAATTAGTTCAATAACTTAATGTACCTTACACTTTAATTTAGTTTATTGCCCACTAATATACTTTGATCTGTGTCTAATATAAGGAAATAAAATGGCTGAAAGTAGTAGGCAAGATTATATGATATATGTATATACTCAGTTTGAAAGTAATAGCCAGTAAATTTACTTTTGCATTATGTGGGGTGGTGGATAGTGTCCTGGATGATAAACATTTTTATCTGACATGGTGATGGTTCTTGCCTGTGTTTGAACCCACAATCTTCAGAAAAAAACAGGCATCAGTTTCGGCAATTTTATTGTGTGTCTTTAGGAGCCAGTCTTTTAGTGGTTTTAACAGGCAAGGTTTAAGTAAAAATTACTGTGTATATATTAATTATTAATCATACATTCTAAGTTTATTGAAATAATTTTTTTCCTGTTATCTACATTTACAGAAACTCATAACATGGTCGGAGAGTGACCCACAGCTAACAGTGTCCACGTTAGATCAGCGATATGTCGTGTGTCCAGCGTATGCTCGGGATGTGTACTTAGTGCAGACTCTGAGGAAATACAGAGAGACGAAGCCTAGTTCACACATTATTGTCTTTACAGATACTAAGAAGTAAGTTGTGTAGTGATAGCTTAGCCTCAAATTAAATATACTGATGGTAGGGCATTGTGCAAGCTTGTCTGAGTAGGTACCCACTCATCAGATATTCTAACGCAAAACAGCAGTATTTGATCTTGTTGTGTTCCAGTTTGAAGGGTGAGCCAGTTTAATTACACTGGCTCACCCATAACACAACAAGGACACAAAGGACATAACATCTTCTACAGGGTCCCAAGGTTCGTGGCGCATTGGCGATGTAAGCGATGGTTAATATTTCTACAGTGCCAATGTCTAAGGGCGTTGGTGACCACTTACTATCAGGTGGCCCATATGCTCGTCCTCCTTCCTATTCTATATAAAAAAGTACTGTTATGGATAAAAGTCCTACAAACCGGGTAATATAGAATATTCCAATGTGTATTAAATTGATTCAGTTATTTGGGTAGTATAATTGAACAGTCCTTGATATAACTATGTATAAAACCAGGATCGGATTTAGAAGTCTGGCCCTGGGGAATGGAATGGGGGCTTTATTATTTTTATAGTTTTAATCTAATTATATTTTACTAGATATATTACTTATATATTAATAATCTGGCTCTGTATAAAACTCTTCAATAATCATTCACAAATCTCTTTCAAAATAATTAAAAAATGAATAATTTTATTTGAGTAATAAATATTAAAAAAATGTCTCATTTTGTTAACAGAGAATGTCAAGTGCTGTCAATGATGTTGAATGCCATTGGGATGGACAATGTGTGTCTGCATGGGTTCATGCGGCAGAAGGAGCGCGTGTCTGCACTCACACAGTTCCGCAGCAATCTCAAGTGTACACTGATAGCTACAAACGTAGCGGCCAGGGGACTCGACATACCTTCAGTCGACTTGGTTGTAAACCATAAGTTACCGTTGGAGCCCAAGGAGTATATTCACAGGTAGAATAAATTTCTCAGAATTAAATGACTATGTTTTCTAGGTTATAAAAGAGAATCATTTTGATTTTTATAAATCCAAAATATTAAAAGAACCTCTGAAGCTATAGCTATGATGGTTCGAATGTTTTTGTCGTTCCGCCTAAATTGCTGGTCGGTTATCATTTATATTTTAAAACATATTTCCCGATAGATAATAGAAATATAATAAAATTGCTTAAAAAGAGAATTTATTGCCGGAGATTTTCGTTAGAATCAAAATCTCGTACCGGTGGCATCTTTACATTTAATTTAATCCTGTAACATGACGATTTATATGTACTTACATGAGCCTTCTTGAATAAAGATTATTTATATTCTAGAGTGGGGAGAACAGCTCGAGCTGGACGCAGCGGTATGGCAGTCTCCTTAATAACACCATACGACATACTGCGGCTCGGGGAGATTGAAGATCAGATCAAAACTAAACTCACAGAATACAAGATTGACGGTATGAAACTGTTTTTCCGAATTACTAATGGTAGTCTACCTAGAAGGCCTACACACTACATCTACATCTACACTACGCCCTTCTCACCGAGTTTTTCACGCCCTAAAATATCACACAATTCTTTACCTCTTATAGTGTAGAACGAATACAAAAACCAACTACAGGAATGTATAATGTAACCGTAACAAATAAAAGTAAATAATAAATAAAATATTTATACCACAAATAAAAACTTCAATTAAAGTGTTTAATCGTTAATTATTTATAATATTATTAATAAAATATATTTGAATGTGAAGACGACGAAGCCGTGAAAGTGTTCACGACGGTCAGCGTGACGCGCCGCGAGCAGGAGGCGCAGCTCGACAACGAGGAGTTCGAGCAAAGGAAGCGGAACTACAAGATCAAGCGCTGGATCATGGCGGGCGTCGACCCCGACGCTATGGAGGCTGGGTAAGCACTGATTACTCACAAAAAATGCATACTTTTTAATTACTGGCAACACTTTTTTATAGCTTGTACAAAGTCCACCACCAACTAAATTTATCATATTCTTACCAGATTGGAAGAAATGCGCCGAAAACGTATAAAGGCAGCGAAAAAAGCCAAATTGGCTAAAATAAAGGATATCCAGGCACAAATTAAGTCTGCGGAAACGGGAGACAACGACACCAATCGCCTTCAACCGAGCGAGACCGAGGACATCGATGCGACGATCAAGAATGGTTTGAAAAAAGTTAATAAAAGTCTCATGAAGAAAGACGAAAGATTCAAGGACGTTATAGGGAAAGTCAGCAAGATTAAGCGTAAAGCGGAAAACATTAAATCAAAACAGAACAGCAAAGAAGAGCATAAGTCAAATACGAAGAAGAAAAAAATAATAAGTAAATAATAAACGTAAGTTATGTTACCGCATATTTTGTTATCATTTCGACATACTTTAACGAATATTAAAATTATTTCAAACTTCTAAGCTAACTTCTATAAAATGATTTATGATTGAAAGTGCCTCAACATGGATTATATTATGACGTTTATGTTCATTGAACATGTTTTTCAATCGTATCGAACTGAAAAATCAATCATTGCTGGTGTGATACTGTGACCTCTATTAAGCAACTAAATACTTTATTTTATTAGATGCTTATCTCATTATGTCTAGTGTCTCAAGTCGAAAGTCTTCGACCAGTGTGTGTTGCCAGTGATGACTTACGGATCAGAGACGTAGTCGCTTACTATGGGCCTCAAGGCTCAAGGTCACTCGAAGAGCGATGGAGAGGGCTATGCTCGAAGTTTCATTGTGAGATCGAATCAGAAATGATGAAATCTCCAGGCCAACCAAAGTAACCGACATAGCCCGAAGAATTGCTGAATTGTTGTGGCAGTGGGCGGGGCACATCGCTCACAGAACTGACGGCCGCTGGGGCAGAAAGGTTCTCGAGTGACCACGAAACGGAAGACGCAACGACAAGGTTATGAGGCCTTTTGTCCAGTAATAGACGTTGTATGTAGTAAAGCAGTTAGGTATATGGTATAGGTATTCTATGCTTGAGTGAGTTTGTCTATGCTTAGTTACTAATATCAGGAAGAGATTCATCATAAAAATAATTTATATTTTTGAGGGTATGAAAAATAAAACTATATATTAGTGAATAAACAATAATTTTATTATACAATGTAAGTATAATTAAAAATGAATACAACAATAGTTATAGACAAGCAAATCGTTGATGGCAATTGATTTGGCACAAATCAGCCGCAAAGCTTTCATATTATATACTGGAATATATGACATAAGGCTTTGATGATATATCTATATTAAAACGCCTATGTGAAAAAGAGAAGGCACTAATGAAAAATCTATTTAATTACATTCATAGTTATTTAAAGTGAGATAACAGCTATGTGTTTTAAGCGAAGATTTCTACTTGTGTTTCATTTGAATATTTTAAAAGAATTCATTTTTATTTAATAAATCCTAAATATTTGTCATATTTTTCTAGAACATTTGTTACAAATATATGATAAAACAATGTAATCTTTACTTCTAAATCGTGATTACAAATATTGATGTTTGTAGTCAAAATATAAAACCAATACCCAATTAAGAATTAATTATAAATTAAATAATAAAATATCATAGACGAAACGTTTAAAATTAAATAATTACAATCACAGATAATTATATCAAAATTATGATACTGCTAAATGAGCCTGTAATATTGAAAAATATAACTAATCGACGCGCCTCTTTACCAAAAAGCGTCGCGTATTCCTCTATAAATAACGAAAGTGCTCTTTGTAACAATCGGCATTTAAATTACTGATTATTATTATTTTTTAATTTGGACAACTAAATGTGCCCAAGTGAATATCAAATTGCTATTTCTCAAATAGGCATGAAATAAAATTCATTACAAATACGATTTACCTATAAATAAATATATCAATCGATTATTATATTAGCTGTTTGAAAATTTAATACATTTCATTATCTTTAGAATTAAATATAATCTATGCAAGACTTCATTGATGTTTGCATCTTTAATTTTCATAATTTGTCTCAAAGAATTTTAATTATTTATATAATAATTGTTAAGAATATGTCAAATCATTAAAAAGTATTAAATTGTCTATGATTTCATCTTAATATCTTTGATTAGATCTCACTGCGCAAATGTCGTAAAAACCGACAACAAAATTAGTTCAGTCCATCTGTCAATGTTAACTAGCACCTCAATTAGGCTGTCGGTAAACCAATTCTTTAATTCAATTATTCACTGGGGTAAGTGTAATACTAAACAAATGCTTTTTCTTGTACTGTGCACTGCTTTTACCCTAAATATACAGGTGAGTAAGCGAAGGACGAAGCAGAACTATAATTGCTAATGGACTCCTCTTGGTATTGATGGCTTTATTTTTCTTAACAACTCTCGCTACATATACAGTTCAAGGTCATTATGTTATGTCAAAGAAATAAAGTATATAAGATTAATTTAGTATTACAATTTCAAAATCAAAATTCTAATGATATTTTCAAACTAAAAACAAACTTTAAAATAATAGAACCATGTGTTGCCATTTCAAGTTTTTTTAATTAGATTACAAAATAATACATTTAAAATTTGGACTTGAATTTCATTATTTAAAAATGTAAATTCATACTAAAAAGTATTTATTAAACATACATTTGATTATGTGTAATAAAGATAGCAAAGCCTAGCGAAGCTTGATATACGTCATTTAATTGTTTTTTTTTTAATAATTCTTTTATTATTTTAATCTTTATACATTATATTTTAAATTGAACGAATATTATAAAAAAGAATATTTTAGATCGATTTCCGATATTAATATTAAAAAATAATGCGTTATTTATTTTATAAATAATTATTTTTAAAATACATTAATAATAACTTATCAAGTATCACCGATAAATGTTATAAGGCGTCTGTGGCCTAATCAGGGTTTGGGTATAAATTGCGTTCGAGTACTACGTAAGCAAGCTCAGGGGTTCATATTCTTAACTTTGTCGATAAAGGGAACCGGGGGAATACCCGTTGAAAACGATATCGCTACAGCGATTGCCACGGATGTGTATGATATATTTATATTGCCCCCAACCCCACGAGACCATAAAAAAAACCGCTTACGGAATACTCGAATAACTCCAAAGAGAAATATTTTTTCAACGTTAATACATTTTTCATTTCACGCTAGATACTAACACATACCGTAACAGCCTGTGAATATCCCACTGCTGGGCTAAAGGCCTCTTCTCCGATTTGAGGAGTTTGGAGCAGCTAACACATAAAGGTTACACAATTCAAAGCGAACAGCTCAGAAACTCTTTTATATGACCACTTCCCATCAAGTCGACGGCCTCGTTCGCTCCATAATAGTATAAAAAATGTACAAATACAAAATATGATATAATAATGGTAATGTAAATACAAACATTGCAATAAATATATTATGACCTGATGTGTCATCGAACTTATTTTTTTTTAATAAAATATATTTTATACAGACAATATAATATAATGTGACGACAACATTATATATTTTATTCCATCACTTATATACTAGTATATGAAAGTCGGAGAACATTAGAGCAATAATATAAGACGAATTTTATGTCACGATAGATATTCCCAGACATATTCGTTTCAGTCATTTCCGCCATATTTACTTTCGATGATTGGAATTATTTATTATCTGGCAACACAATGTATTAGAATGTGATATCTATTCAGACATTTGAAGCAGGGAGTTGATGGTGGCGTCCTTGTTGCCGCGGTTCGCGTCGAGCACCGATTTGATGACTTCCTTATCGATGCTGGGGAACATTTCTTCAATCTAGAAAAAAACCATACAAGACACTGAATTAGATTCACCATACGGTTATATCATCTTCAAACAAAAAGCCGAGCCGAGTTTAGCTGACAATCGACCTCGACTCAAAGTAAACGACAGGACAATATGAATTAAAGGTAATATTGTTATCAATCAGATAATATAATTCAACACGCGATTGTAATTACTACAACTTTGTTAATCGGCTCAAGTAAAGTAATTGACAGAAACAAAAAACAAAGCAGTATTGCCAACTTAAGATAAATGTATGAACATTGAACATCCTCTACATATTTAACATGAACAATAGTAAGTTGGGAGTAGTCACCTGCTGCAGCTGGTCCGCGGTGACGAGCGGCTGCGGCGCGTGCTGCGGCACGTTGGGCGGGTGGTGCTGCGGGTGCTGCGGGTGCGGCTGCGGCGCCTGGTACACGGGCATGGCGGCGTAGCCCAGCCCCGTGCTCGGCACCACCAGCACGGGCGGGAACGTGGCCACGGCGGCCGGGCCCACCTGCGCACGCGCACCGTTAGCAGTCCGTCGACAGTTATTGGGAATGCAATGTGTATTCGGCAGATTTTTACGGCCGGCTGCCTGACGCCAAGCCTCCTTAAAACTTAGCCGGTAGATTTATTCAATACGCCATTTTTTCACAATAGCATATTATATAAAAATGTATTCTATATAAACTTTATAATCAGTTAAACTGGCACACTCATCTTCCGACCGGAACATGACAACACTTCGCGTAGCTGCGGAATAAGAGTGGGTGTTACATATCTAGACGAGCCTACCACCAAGTAAATATCAGAATTTACAAGTATTTAACTCAATAGTGGCGCTAAGCTATCGAAGCGTGAGGCCTTTTAATATCTCGCGGCGCATTTTAAAAGCTATTGTTGTATGTTGCCCCGACCACTATTTCAATTGCTTACACATTAATTTCTATTCCGAATTGAATTAAAAGCTCCTTATAATAATCTACTCCAATTAAATTCTATTTCGATTGATTGAATGAAGTAATTCATACTTACAGAATAGCTAAGAACGAGATTGATCATGCCCTCCATACCGTCGCCCTGTTTACCGTTCAGAGGATACCAGTCCTCGTGGGTCTCGCCCTGGAATACAAAAAAAAATTAAACAAGCTAACACACAAACGTATACACACTCACACATAAGTAAGAGAGTATTGTTTGCGAATTCAACCGATAATACAAACGTGTTTTACTATTGACCACGATATCACCGATATGTCGAAGGCATGACGAGATCAGAGAATTAAAACAGTTTTACCAATAATATAAAACCAATTCACATAAAATTCATATAAGAAGATGCCCTGTGTTATGAATAACGTTTTAGTATATGTCATGGAAAGCGATATCGTTTAATATTAAGTTGCTGATTTGAGTATCATAGTACTAGAGAAGGGGTAAACACCGTGACGTCACTTGTTATTGTTAAGGCGGCACGTGGACAGAGTCGTGTTGGAAAATGAGGAAAAACGGTACATTACGATTCGGGACGCTGACCAGGTCACTTCTCCAAAACGAAACTTTCAGTTTACCTAGTTTACTTTTATGTGTGTTTATTGTGTTCATAAAAAAACAAAGGAAGTTTATGCGAAGTGTACATTATCATCCGCCTACGCAATGGACCCTGTACCACCAACTCAAGATGGAGACAGTAGTATCGCTTAGCCGTCGCTCTCGTCGTCATATATAACATTATTATATACTTTCACCTGATTTTCATGTTGTTGTATTTAAGGCGGTTACTTACGTTTATAACGGCTTGTGGTATGGTGATGTGGGTCCAGGCGACGAGCTCGTCCATCGTGAAGGAGCATTCGTCGAAGATCTCCAAGTAAATTGAGTTGACTCCGGGCGGCAGCAAGCTGTTACGAATAGTTTTTAACGTTAAAACTTATCTTTCAATAGAATCGCTTTGGGACCTAGCAATGGTATATATAAATATAAAAAGTATAAGTTTTGTCTCTGACCGATATAATTATTCGTTTACATTATTCTGTAAGTAGGATTATGTCTATAGTCCAAGGGAGATATGCTAACGAGTTGGACTAGTTGGATACATATTTAAGGACTTTTAACATAATTATCCCCATTTGTGAATACAGCCACAAAAAAAAACAAAAATCCGTAGAAAATAATGAAAATTGTAATCCAGAAATTTCGATTGTGGTTGGCAATAAAGACATGTACTGACATGAAACTATCAAAATAATAGGAATATGGTGTATATCTGGTGAAAGCACGTCTGACAGCGAATTAACATACGCTTATATCTTGCCTGGTTGTACGATATACGGTAAGGTGGTATACTGATCAACTCAACTTTGATTTTTTTTTTAAAATCAATATAAATAAAAAATACTATTTTACTAACTATTACAATTATTTTTATTCCTGACTGCTTAAGATATTTCACGAATATAAAGATATATTTCGGTGTGAGTTAAAATGACTATTTAAATAATCAAACAAATTGATATTTAAATTGCACACACAAACTACAAAATATACAGTATGAATCATATTTCGTACTTGAAAATTGAAATATAGTGCTTAGTGCAGTTAGAAGGGAAAATAAATTCGAATATGTGTAATGTAAGTTACGTAACCTTTGAATGACAATGTTTCCGACACAAAATCTTCTATCACTTAAACTGCTGCACGTGCTTTATACGATCAAGTCTGTCTCCGTTATACAGTAACAGCCTGTGAATGTCCCACTGCTGGGCTAAGGCCTCCTCTCCCTTTATGAGGAGAAGGTTTTGGAGCTTATTCCACCACGCTGCTCCAATGCGGGTTGGTGGAATGCACATGTGTCAGAATGTCAATGAAATTAGACACATGCAGGTTTGATCACAATGTTTTCCTTCACCGTTAAGCACGAGATGAATTATAATAACAATAAATTTGTTGACATGCACATGAAAATTTAGTGCTGCTTGCCCGGGTTTAAACGCGATCATCGGTTAAGATTCACGTGTTCTTACCACTGGGCCATCTCGGCTTTTTCCGTCTCCGTTATAGTGACGTATACGTATAGTATACAATTAATATTTTTTTATTGATACGCAACGCGCGCCAGATGTAGTATAGTGATAAGCAATATGCCAGATACAATTATCTTATAAAGTTTCAAATTAATCGGAGAAACGATAACATATACGCGAACTCTTTTTAATTTCTATAAAGTAGATAGGCGGATACGCATATGGACCATCTGATGGTAGATGGTCACCACAATCTTTAGACATTCGCGCCTTATGAAATATTAATCATTCCTTGGGAATTAAGATGCTGTCTTGTGCCTGTAGTTATACTGGCTCACTCGCCCTTCAAGCCGGAACACAACAATACGAAATAGTGGGTTTTGTTGGTTGAATATGTGATAAGCGGGTGGTACCTACGTAGGCGGGCTTGCACAAAGCCCTATCTATATAGAACGTTGATGGTAATATGGCAGAAGCAATAACCTCATAAAGTTTCAACTTAATCGGATGAACGATAAGAGACACGCGAACTCATAGATTACGAACGAAAACAAATCTTATTTTTTATGTATTTTATTTTTTAATGTATAGTATAGATATTATTTATACGATTTATTGTATAGCACTACATATAGACAATAATATTTAATAAATATGTTCGAGAAGAGATTTTTCATTCCCTTCTAAATAAATGATATTAGGTCCTTACATATGAATTTAGCGTTTTGTCGTACTGACCACTTTGATCTGAAATATCTCCTCTTTGGTTAAGAATTCCAAATTCAAATTTTTAAATTCATTTAGCTGGTATATTTGAGTTTTGAAAACAGTCATTCATTTGTTTTTTCCTCATTATTTTTTTTTTGTTTGGCGTCGCTTATAACCGCACAATGAAAAACATGAAATATCGATATTTATGAGTACGAGTTCTACCGTGGCACCAGTGCATGTTTTGCACAGCATATTTTAAAAAAAATGACTTTATATTCCTCCCGTACAAAACGTGACATAAATATACAAAAAACAATATGTAATATATACATTTGTTTTTATCTGTTTTCTTCTTAATTCTTTAATCATAACCTAATTTCAATTAATCTATCAATCAAAATATTGTTATTCAAGTATACCTTTACAAGGAGGTATTTATGAATCGTCAAGCGCTACCACTTAGTAGTATTAATACATCTATAGTAATATTATAAATGGAAAAATATCTCTGTCTGTTACGCTTTCACGACTATACGACTGAACCGATTTTGATGATATTTGGTATGAAGCACGCTTGAATCCCAAGGAAGGTCATAGCCTACTTTTTATAACAAACACCTACACCCAACCCCAATAACATAATGTCCTCCAGACAGATTTCGGCCACGGCGGCCAATCTCAAGGGAGATTAGCCAACTACGCAGGAGATATTATAGTGCACAAGTGTGTGCGCAAATACAAGTGCACTCTCTATTCCCTAGTTCTCATAATCTGATGGGATGGCAATCCGACACGACCGGAAAGAGTTCAGGTGCAGAACCAACGGCTTTACGTGCTTTCCGAGGCACGGGAGTGTACACACTTCCAACTTCCAGACTCCGGGCTACTACTGAGAATTTTCTGACAGAAAAACCTAATAACTTTTTATCGGCGCGACCTGGGAACTGAACCCAGGACCTCCGGGTCTGTGGCCTTAAATCAAGCCAACCCCCTATGACGCGAACGAAAGCTAGTGTTTATTACTTGAACAACGATAAATTGGTAAAATTTGCTTGTAATTACTACTACTAACAATTAACCATCCTGTATACATACCATATTCTAATAAATAGAGGAATTACTAATATATCCGTGATGTATTATATCAAAATTTTCATAGTAGCTAAATAAATATTTTTAAGTACATACATAATATTACATTACAACGATACTTTCGTCCGCTTCGGACCTGTTTATAACATTCTTGACCTAAAACGGACTTTTTTCTCTTCGTTGCTTTGTTGAAAAATTTTATTTACATAATTCCATTTAACGTCGCATACGAAAATATTTAGGTGTATTATTGCGAAATTTAAAAGAAAACTTTTTATAACTATCGCGTATAATTTGCTATTGTAGTTGAGGACTTTATTTCCTTTAGTTGTTTCAAGATAATCATGAAGAAAAACCTTTAAATAAATATGAGTAGATTTAAGTTTAAAATATGATTAACATCTTTTATACGTATTTAAGGACTACATGACCCAGTTCAAGCCGGGGCGAGCACCACAGAATTTTCATGTGCTCAATTTGCATGTATTGATGCTGAAAATGGATAATCCATTTGTTAAACATTGGGGGCAACTTCATGTATCTCCTATGTACTCGTTGTTTTAGACCCCTTATGTATGCTAAATAATAGTTACTTGTAACTAACTCTATGGATTGATTATCTATAAATAAACATTTATTATTATTATTAATTCGTGTTTGTAAAGCATCGTTCTTGGCGGTGAAGAAAAACATCGTGAGGAAACCTGCATGTGTCTAATTTCATTGAAATTCTGCCACATGTGTATTCTACCAAGCCATATTGGAGCAGCGTGCTGGAATCTCGGCTCTGAATACATTGTCTACATTGACGAGCCAAAACTTATAAAATATACTATATTTTACATATACTTACCAATGTATAACTTTATTCCATCGTGGCGTTTTACCGCCGCTGGGGTCTGTTTGAGTTTCATAGATACAGTGACCGACTCGCAGACGTACGTATGGATCCATGCGAGTGAGACCTAAAATAGGAATTTATTTATTAATAAACACCGATCAGTATTGCCCTCGTTAATATTATACTCAGAGTCTGACGTAGGAGTTATCTTTTAAAAATAGGTAGGCGACATGGTAATACCGCCCATGTTATGGGTACTGTAAGAAATATTAACCAGCCCTTATATCGCCAATGCATCATCAATCTTGGGAACTAAGATGTTATGTATCTTGTGTCTTGTAGTAACGCTGGACCTTTCAAACCGGCACACAACAATACTAAGTATTGCTGTTTGGCGATTGAATACATGAGTGGGGTGGTAACTCATGGAGTCATAGGTTAGTTATAAATTTGTAGTTTTTCATTTGTTCGTTGCGGCTATTCCTATACGGTCATTATCATTCAGATTAGTCCTTAATAAATATAAAATTTGACAGTTCGTGATGTAGTCTGGAAATTACACATAAAAAAAGTCCTTGCAGATTTGATGAAGCTCTCATAAGCTGGTTGAAGGTGACTGAATCAATCATCAAACAACCCACACTTGATGATTGATTCAATAAAATTGCATGAAAGCAATGTATAATGGAAATGTGCCTTTTAAACAGTTCTATTAAAAAGTCCACAACATTATAATATCTACTTCGTGATACCAAAGGGAAGCCGGAGCGGGTCGTCAGTTTATTATAATAAAAATACACTTAATCGTACACCAAGACCAGTTGTACAGTGAAAACAAATAAAACAATGAAATAGACGGTACACATATTGGCCTTATCGCTAATCAAAAATAATTAATATGACCTTTCAACATAATATGAAATAGAAAATAGAAAAATAGCCAGTTAATTACCAATTGAATCGTGGTAATAAGAATTTTAGGCATTATTTTTCAATGTTATTGTTTATAGTTAAGAATAAGTTAATATTAAGTGCTTGGTATTATTGTGTTCCGCTTTAAATGGCGAGTGAGCCAGTGAAAAGCCAGGCCCAAGAGATATAACATCTTAGTTCCCAAGTTTTTTTAACTTTTTTTTTACCGTTAACAGGCAAGCGCTTGACCGTTGACTTGCCTGATCTTAAGCATAGTCACGGTCTAGGATTGAGCGCGCCTGCCCAGAAGGAACCCGTTTACCCTGGATTTGAACACACCTACATTGTAACTATCAGGAAATATGGACTCAGGCAAAGCATTCCACAGTTTCGCAGTGCGAATAAAAAATGTGGGTTCAAAGCGCTTCGTACGTAGGCGGGGAAGTTCCACTGTGTACCTATGGCGCTTTGGTCGTGTTTGCCTGGCCGTCCGATAGTAAAAGGGGGCGGAAGGAATAAGATCATGTAATTCCTGCGCACATTCTCCAAAATGTATCCGATAGAAGACTGCAAGCGAGGCAACCTCACGTGACCACAAGATTGGTGGCGCATTGGCAATGCAAGCGATGGTTAACATTTCTTACAATGCCAATTTCTATGGGCGTTGGACTTTATATCGTTTTATCCGTGCAGTGACGGAGAAAGAATACATTTCACTGCCCCTTTCCCATGGGTGTCGTAAGAGGCGACTAAGGGATATCTGAGCGACCATCTGCTCACCTGGTGGTAGGATGATAAACATCCGCCTGGCTTGTTACCACCGTACGCATGGTGAAAATCTCGTGAAGTGGCTTGCAGCCGCGTTTCGAGGTCAGCCAGCGTACAGCCAGTGCCCGAGCGAGCATTGCCGCGATGGGTGTTGGTCCAGTGGAGACGTCTGCTGAACCAATGCCGGGGGAAACTGTATTGCCCTGCCGGACAGGGAGACCCGAAGAAACGGCTATTCCGCTGGCCGCCCGTGGCATAGTACAGGGGCCCAAGCGTGCCTAACCAGCACGCGAGGCTGCCCCACCAGGCCACGCATAATCTCGGGGTGGACCGTCGTGCCGGTTGGTGACCGGAAGGTGGGGTCCCGGCGGCCAATTCCGGGGGGGTTCGGGGGCCCTTCCGTCCGGTGGGTCAGTGTAGTTTCCCTTTTGGCAACCACTTGGGGAAACACGCCTCCACACTTTGCCCATCCCTATCGTGGCAATACGTCGCTCGCTTCACGTCTCTTTTCCTCTCTTTTCTTTCCATATGGTAGCGCATCAAAGCAGGAATGACGGTCGTACAGCGGTGCACACCCCCACCATACCCACGCTGTTTGAGGTCGAGTTCACTAACATCCGTGGACTCCACGCTAACCTCAACGCTGTCCACCACCATCTCGAGACAGAACGGCCGGCAATGATGTTTCTAACGGAGACACAAATACTCCGTCCTGCCGATACCAGCTACCTTAATTATCCCGGCTACATGCTTGAAGAATCCTTCAAAGCGAAAGCCGGAGTATGCTTATTCGTCAGGACGGATGTTTGCTGTCACCGACTGCGCTGCTTGGAGGACCCCTCCTTCTCCATGTTGGTGGTACGTGTGGATCTGGTTCGTCAGAGTCGGGTCTACGTGTGCCTCTACAGATCCCACAATGGTGACTTGGAGACAAGCCGATTATTCGACCATCTTAGTCGGGTGGCAGATGCTGCGCAAGAGCAGTTTCCTAACGCGGAATTGGTGTTTTTGGGGGATTTTAATGCTCACCATGAATCATGGTTGAAATCCCTCAAAACTGACCATGCTGGGAGGACTGCTCATGCTTTTGCTCTCACACATGACTTGACCCAACTGGTTGATCAGCCCACCAGGATCCCTGACATTGATGGGCAAGTGCCTTCTCTACTGGACCTTCTGCTAACTTCTCACCCGGTGGAATATCAGGTTGTGGTTCAAGCTCCACTTGGTTCTTCGGATCACAGCCTCATATCTACCAAAGTGCCACAGGCCAAGCTGCCGCCACCAGCGGTATGCAAACGTCGCGTTTGGCACTACAAGTCGGCAGATTGGGACGGTATGCGCGATTACTATGCGTCAGTCCCTTGGAAGGAACGTTGCTTCAGCGGGAATGACCCGACAGCTAGTGCCGCTGCTGTTGCTGGCGAGATCATGTTGGGAATGAAATACTACATTCCTAGCTCAGATCTCGACAGTAGGGGTGCGCGTAACCGTTGGTTCACTCGCGAATGTGCCGACGCTGTATCATCTAAGCAGGCGGCATATCGCGAGTGGATCAATGGCTGCATTAGCGGGGCATCTAACATTGACTCACTGAAAGCAATCTACAATAAAAACTCCAAGTCCTGTAAGAAGGCTTACACGAGAGCGGACGCACAGCGCATTGTACAGATTGGTCATGACCTTATTTCTCATCCTCGGGGCTCCCGTAGCTTCTGGCGTCTGACCAAGTCTGTGCAAAACAATTTCTGCCAACCTTCGCTGCCACCGCTCAGAAGTCCGGACGGATCGCTAGCTCACAGCCCGCAAGAGAAAGCTGATCTCCTGGCTAAACTCTTTGCCGACAACTCCGTCATCGATGATTGTAGTGCTCTGCCACCAGTAATACCTTCTTGTGGCCACACGATGCCTGACATCAAAATCAGGCAGCGTGATGTGCGAGCGGAGCTGCAATCACTTGATGTACGGAAAGCTAGCGGTCCCGATGGAATACCAGCCATAGTGCTGAAGAAGTGCGCGGCGGAGCTGTCTCCCGTGTTAACGCGCCTGTTCCAACTTTCTCTTTCTTCGGGATGTGTGCCGGAGGCTTGGAGAAGAGCTAATGTGCAAGCGGTTCCCAAAAAAGGGGATCGGTCTGACCCGGCAAATTATCGGCCAATAGCTATCACCTCAGTACTTTGTAAGGTGATGGAACGGATTATTAACAACCAACTGATCCATTACCTAGAAGATCACTGTTTAATTAATGATCGTCAGTACGGATTTCGACCAAAACGGTCTACAGGTGATCTTCTAGCGTACGTAACACACCTCTGGGGTGAAGCTATCGACAAGCATGGGGAATCGTTGGCTGTCAGCCTCGATATCTCCAAGGCTTTCGACAGGGTCTGGCACAGAAGTCTTCTCTCCAAGCTGCCGGCATATGGTCTGCCTGCTCAGCTTTGCACCTGGATTGCCAGCTTCCTACATAAGCGCAGCCTTCGTGTTTTAGTTGATGGTTGCGCTTCACAATTCTATGTAGTGAATGCTGGGGTCCCCCAGGGATCTGTGCTATCTCCCACTCTGTTTCTTTTGCATATCAATGATATGCTCTCTCTCGGGAACATTCATTGCTATGCAGATGATAGTACAGTGCATGGTGGATACCACGGACGCGCAGTGGCTGGGCGAGCGGAAATTCAGGAGAGGCGGGAGGATCTTGTCATTGAACTAAATAGGACGTTAGAGCTTATCGCCAAATGGGGCTCAGATAATCTTGTTGAATTTAATGCCAAGAAAACACAGGTATGCGCTCTCACAGCAAAAAAGTCACCATTTTCCCCTCTTCCCTCCCTCTGTGGCACTCCGCTGGTGATACAAAGCAAAATCGCCATGCTGGGGATGGACGTTCGTTGCGACCTTAGTCCAAGGGATTACATCGAGGCTGTGATAAAAACAGCTTCACGGAAACTCGGAGTTCTGAACAAGGTGCGGCGTTTTTTCACGCCACAACAACTGTGCCTGCTGTACAAAACACAGGTACGGTCTTGCGTTGAATATTGCTCGCACCTTTGGGATGGCTCCGCTAAGTACCTTCTTGAGGCCGTGGACCGGTTGCAGCGACGTGCAGTTCGCATTATTGGCGACCTAAAGGTCACTAACACCCTCGAACCTTTACAATTGCGTCGAGAGATAGCTGCGCTGAGCGCGGAATTATTTTCCCTAATTCCTGCTTCCCCCTTCCTTCACAAGTCCACGCGTGCTGGCTCTCGATGTCACCGACTAACTGTGGCATCAATTCCATCGCGCACAAGGAGGTTTGGCAACTCCTTTCTTTGTCGCACTTCTAAGAAATGGAATTCCTTACCAGCTCACGTATTCCCCTCCTCTTACGACCCGGGTTCCTTCAAACGAGGCGTGAAGAGGCATCTTGCGGGCCGGCAAGGCGAGGGCGGCTAGTGCAGAACCTTCTTCCCGACTGTACTAGCCGTCCTCGCGTTTGGACTCTACTACCACTTAACATCAGGTGGAGTAGAGTCATTTGCCCTCCCGGCAAATATAAAAAAAAAAAAAAAAAAAAAAAAAAAAAAAAAACTTACCATCAGGTGGCCCATTTGCTCGTCTACCTATCTATTCTATAAAACTTGTCGGTTATTCTAGACAGAGTCTACATAACGAACCGCTGGTTTGGTTTGAGATTGTCTTGTAAATTCACGAATGACAAATGTCTTTTAAGAACTTACTTGAAAAAGATATATATTATCTTTGTAATTTTTGACATTGATTTTGCAAAATCAAAATATATACTTTAATATAACAATTCGTTTAGTTTATTCATTACTTTTTTTTAAATATGCAAGAAGTCTACGAGTTCTCGTAGTTAATTAAATGTTTATTTATTTTCGAAATGTTAAGGTCAACATTACTACATAATGGTATACATTACTACATAATGTTTCTAATAAAGTAAAAATGTAATAACATGAAGGCCAATTACAACTTTTCACTAATAGATAACTTATTATATTTAATTATTACTGAAATCGATATGACTCACATTTTGAAGACTTTAACGTCAAGTCAGCCATCAATCAAAATGAATTAAAGTTTATTAATAATTAATTGCATTTTGCGTTCAAAGATACACGCCAGAAAAAAGAAGAAAAAATAATTACGGTTTTTAAATAATTTTACCGTCGCATTGTTACCGATGTCACTCAATAAATTAGGACAATTAATTAGGGCCGATCCCAATAGCACGAGTACAACCTTGAACTGATATGAAATCATGTATTCGTGACGAGTGACCATCGGAACTTTGGAAGTAAAATAAAAGGATAAAGTATTAAGTAGTAAAGTTAAGGTTGTAGTGACTGCCTCGTTGGTCTAGTGGCTTGATGTAAGGCCGCAGACTCGGAGGTCCTGGGTTCAATTCCCAGGTCGGGCCAATAAAACGTTATTGGGTTTTTTTGTCAGAAAATTCTCAGTAGCAACCCGGAGTTTGGAAGTTGGAAGCGTGTACACTCCCGTGCCTCGGAAAGCACGTAAAGCCGTTGGTCCTGCGCCTGAACTCTTTCCGGTCGTGTCGAATTGCCGTCCCATCGGATTATGAGAGTTAAGGAATAGAGAGTGCACCTGTGTTTGCGCACACACTTGTGCACTATAATATCTCCTGTAGTTGGCTAATCTCTCTTGAGATTGGCCGCCGTGACCGAAATCGGTCTGGAGGACATTATTATTAAGGTTGTAGTCATGATACAACGGAGCGATTAGCAAATCGTATGGAATATGTTCAAGCAAAACCGATGCTCCGCTTGCCATTGGAATACAGTATAGTCCTGTGTGATTTATTTAGAGTAAACCGTGTCCGATAATTGTCTTCTTATCGGTAACACAATAATGTGGTGCCTTTCGCAACAATTAATATAATGAATATCGATCAAAATAAAGCTATATTTAGACAACCTTTTAGTATTTTTGAAAGTAATATTTAAAAAAATACTATTCACCTTTTCGGTTTAGCCTTCAATGTTAATTAAATATTTACATTTCTAAAAGTATATATATTAAGTTACTAAAATAGCTGATAACGAAAGAGACAAAATGTATACATGTACTTGGAAATCATTATGCTGGCTTCTTATAATTAACAGCGTCTCGGAATTATGTATTTATTTATTATCTTTATATATTAAAGATAGTAAGAGGATAGAGAACACATTTTAAGAGTATTAATTGAACTCTTACAAATGCAACAACTTCACATACAATGACATCTACTTATGTTTTAGTATTTAGCATAGATTAAAATTTGTTTACTTTTTTTTTCAATCTATAATTATGGGAGCTTTGGTAACTTCTAAAGGCAGACGAGAAAGTGGGTCGCATGTAATCCACCAAATAAATTGGATATAACATCGATATGTTATCTTACACCGGTATGGTGTACTAAATGAGAGAAACCTCAATATATAGATACTAGCTCACTAACACTTCAAACCGAAACACAGTTGGTATTGGTAAGCACAGTGCGTCACCAAACTTGTGGACTAATATGTCCCTTCTGCCTGTGGTTACACAAAGCCGTACCAATTAAACGAATCAATACGAATGGATGTGGGATTATGTGTCAACCATAATATGTGAGGTTCAAAATTAATTTTATCCTTCTGTGATGGCACTATGAAAAACTTTCAAAGTTTTTCTAAATATGGGTTATGAATTATCTTTGAGATTAGTTTCTCAGTAACAGCCCGGAGTCTGGAAGTTGGAAGTGTTTACACTCCCGTGCCTCGGAAAGCACGTAAAGCTGTTGATTCTGCGCCTGAATTCTTTCCGGTCGTATCGGATTGCCATAACATCCGATTAAGAGAGTTTGTGAATAGAGAGTGCACCTGTGTTTGCGCATACACTTGTGCGCTATAATATTTCCTCTGTAGTTGGCTAATCTCTCTTGAGATTGGCCGCCGTAACCCCGAAATCGGTCTGGAGGACATTATTATTATTATGAATTATCGATTATCACTACGATACTGCTACTCGTTGGTTACTTGCAACGTTACTTGCAACTCTTTCTCGTCGTATCAGATTTGGCGTCCCATCGGACTATGAGGGTGACGGTATAGAGTGCACCTGCGTTTTCGCACAAACTTGTGAACTGTACATCCTATATAGTTAGGCTAGTCTCTCTTGTGATGTGCACAAGCGATCCCGTGGCGCTTCTCGCTAAGACGGAAAGGGTATCGCTGGTTTTTGAGTGGGTATTACGATGTTTGGAGCGCACTCGGCGCCTTGGACACCGGCGAGACCCTCACTGTTTCCGTGGGGGAAACGCGTAATGCGTTTTTCCAGCGTTAAAAAAAAGTCTCTCTTGTGAATGGCCGCCTTGGCAAAGACGGGCTGGTAAAAATTCCAATCACTATCACCATGATCATTCATCAAAATAATGTATATTGTAGGTAAATATATGTCTAATAAAAAGTCTTAAAAAGCACTCACCATAATTTTTTACAAGTTTAGCCTGTGCAATAGTAACGCTGAGCCTCGCTGTTAGCGGTGGACCCGCTGACGGCATCTAAAGAAAAGTTTACAATATATTCATTTCATAAAAAACTTTACTTTAAAAGTTTTATGAACTCTTAAGCAAAAATATAATAAAAATGTATTTGGTGGTAGGCCTTTGTAACAGCCCATCTAGGTAAGTATCACCAACTCATCACATATCCTACCACCCAATCAGCAATACTTATAACCTATTCCAATCGGAGTTGGAATAAAGGTAAACCAACCGAAGATTTACAAATTGCATGCGATTTTCTAATTGTTCTGCTGTATTACGCACTATTAACAGTTCTTAATTAATTTACCTTGATTTATAACATAATACTATTCCACTTAACTAGTTATAACCACATTAATTTAACTTTCGAAGTTCCGAGTACAACTTCGCGGACATTGAAAACGCCATTTTTTTCGCGAATACATAGTGAATAATAACCCCACCCGTACCAAACATCAGCCCCCTCCCCAATGTTCCCGTGGGGGAAACGCGTAATGCGTTTTTCCAGCGAAAAAAGAAAAGAAATAGTATTGTTGTATTCAGGTTTGAAACTGCAGGAACAAGGGTAATAATAAATATTAAATATCTCTGACATAACCGTCACTGCACCAACCTTGGGAACTAAGATGTCCCTTTTGATATCCATTATTGGCTTTGTTATTATAATTAATTTAATATTTTACTATGAAAAAACAGTCAAAACCTGACAAAAATAAATTTAAAATTTTGTTTTACTTAACAAAAAAACATTTGCAAATAACATTTTATCAAAACATTCGCTGACTTTTTTACATTGGGATGAAGAATGGTTTGTTACTTGCTATAATTACGTCTGCTCACTCATCCTTCCAACCGAAACAAAGCAATATCATATTGTATTAATGTTAAGTGGTAGAATTAATGTGGGTGGTGTCTGTCCAGATAAGGCTGTACAAAGCCCCGTAAATTAACCACCGATATACATATCAATATATATTGTGAACAAAATCTAAAAAATAAGTATACATAAATAAATATCATTGCTTTAACTTTTCACATAAAAACATAGAAACCATTGTTTATTATGTTTTCATTAAATATGAATAATAATTTTAATACACATCATTTTAAATTAATTGTTGAAAATGATTAAAGGATTATGAATAGTTTACCGTAGCACCACACAGCTGTTGTTGCAGAGCAAGTGCAGCTTGATAATCAGCATCCAGAGTATCTGTTGTTCCATCAGCTCTCAGAAACCCAGAGGGTAGAGGCCCCAAAAGGACCTAAAGATAAAATAAAGATAAGAAAATTGAATAGATAATACAATTTTACCTTTCATCAATATATATCATATATGAAAATAGAATATTTTGTTTTTTTTTTTATATGATATTTGTTAATAAATTGTTACATATTTAAAATATGTGTTTGTGGATGTGTATACATTAATTTTGACAAGTTTTTTTTTTATAATGTGCACTATACAAAAAAATTGAAAATTGTTATTCATAGCAATGTATTAAAGACGTGTTTTTTGTCATTTTGTGAACTGAAATAAAATGCACTATTTATCGTCGTCATACTAGGAAGAAGCAAATCTATCAAGTTTTTTTTAATGTGTCGATTCAGGTAAAAATCTTAAGTAGCTACAGATAAATGAAATTCTTGTAAACACTGTTGTTGTTTTGTGAGAAATCTACCAAAACTTATCGAATAAAACAATACCATTAAATCGTAGAAAGATCGAGAAAAAATTGTTTTTGTTTATCAAATCAACAACATTTTAAAAACCGGTTGACAAAACAAGACACCTGGTGAGAAAATATTCATTCGTGTTAAGATAAGAAAGCAAAACGCAATACTATGAATCATATTTTATACCTATCTAGACTTATTTATTATTATTGCTCATGATTTATGGACTCACCCTTCGCCTGCGTTCCTCATTTCTATCATTGGGCTCAGTTGAAGTCATTATTATCGCCTCGAAACTGAGATATGTCTTAATAACTTTTGTAAATTATTTTTCAGAAAAATAATCTTCCGAAATCGACTGGTTTTTACGAAAGATTAAAGATGACAACGAAATACGAATGAAATCTGTCAATTTTACTAAAATGTCTGTTAATGGCATATGTCTGATATGTCAAAATAGCCTATAATGTTGCCTGTGAACTAAAGGAAAATAAAATTCGAAAGTATTATAAGTACACAATTATAACGTCAAATTATCACAACCTTAAAAAATCTTATTTTAATTGATTAAAAATAAGTTAAAACTTTGTTAAATGTTCGTATGCACTTTTTACTTAATGTTGTCACCCGTTTAATGCTAGTAAGAAAATAATCTAATGTCAAACTTCCTTATCTCGTGTCAAAGTTGAGCAATTTCAAATTATTTTGCTATTTTTTTTACAAATATTGCTAAATATATTGTTGTGCCTGGATTAAATAAAATGACTAGTATTTAATGTTAAATATTTTCTGTATTTAAGGTGTCCAAACTGTGAGTGTGTCTTTAAAATAAGCATATGTTTAGTTGATTTTTTTATCGATTGAAACTAATTGTGACCATGGATATCATCAAAACGCCTAAGGTAAGCATTAAAAATGTTTTATTACAATCTTATCCTTTGTTTAAATATTTACACCTATAAAAATATTGTTTTAGCTTTTGAAACTGCTGAACACGTTTTGTACATTAATGTTTAATTATATAAAATGCAAAAAGTGTCAATTGTTGCAAACCTATTGTTTTTTATTATTGGTTAATTGTTTAAAATTAATTATAGACGTTTATATAATACATGGAATGTAATAAGTTAAACTGATACTTTCTAAATAATTAGAAATGATTTGAATCTTGTAGTAGATGAATGCATAATATATATATTATAAGTAAAAATAGTTAATAAGAATATGGTTACATATTATAAATAATATTATTATTTACATAGATAAAATTAAAAACAAATTTAGTAGGGATAGTAGTTTAGTAGTATTTTATTATTATTTAAGTAAAATACGACAAAAAACCAATTAAATCCTTACTAAGTTTAAAAATGCAAAATGAGTTTGTTTTTTTGTTTATTAATTTGTTCATGCTTACATGTCTGTCATGAAATTTTCCATTCCTCTAGTCATGGATATGGAAAACCACTTTTTAGGGTACCTAACATCTCCCACTCAAGCACAGGGGATGCCACGGTGGGAATCTGGTATGACTATAAATACCAATATTGTCAAAAAATATTGAAGTCCACATTAAATAATTAGGTTGTGTACAAATTATACCTACGTGGAATGAAAGAAAGCAATATAATTGGCTAAAACATTCATTATTGTAAAACAACTAATTAACTTGTTAATTGTTGAGTATGATGTTGAGACTTGAGACTTTACAAAATTTTATTTAACTTTACCCGTTTCTATGTTATGTTTTGATCTGGTATCTGAATTTTAAAACAAGTACCACCTAAGCGATTGAACTTTAAATTTGCTTACATCTTTGGCCTAATAAGCTCATTTACTAATATTTGTAATTTGTATAATAAGGCTGCCAAACTAAAGTTGTTCTTTTTGTAACTATAACATTAAAAACTCAACATAAAACTATATACAGTAACATTAGAAGGTTCTATAACTTATTTGCAGAAGATCTTTTTTTTTTGTTAATGTTTATTCAAACTTGTGCATACAATAAAAAGATTTTTTTTTTGTTTAAGCTGAATTAAATAGATAATCATATAATATAATTGCAGAATAATTATATTATTAACTTCTACTTGTTCAAACTTTAGATCAAGACAGTGATTAGTGTCAAATACATAAGCTACCCTAAATTCAATATTATTTAAAAAGCAAAGTAGTAGATCATATTATAGTTGAAATACTTTATACTTCATGTTTACATTTGAAACTAGGAAATTAAATCGGAAAATGGCGCCAACCCGGGTGCAATCGGGCATAACCGCGCCTTTGTTCGCGCATGCGCATGGTTCTGACCTCTGACATTCCAAAGTAGTATTTATGCGATGAAGATAAGGTCTAATGTGAATTTATTCGTTGATATAGAATCGCAAATATTTCGGGATACTACCAGGGCGCATTAATCGTCAATTTGTATCTAGTTCCTCTCGCGCCGTCAAGGGGTGAAGACGAAATTTTAAATGCGCGGGAAATTTAATTCGACGTAATTATATCGAGTCGAAGGTTTTTAAAATATAACTTGGTCCAGATTTATCTGTTACAAGTTCTTAAATTCATTCGAATCGGCCAGTTTTCGTATTGTTCAATTTATTTGTACTTGATTTGATTATTTTTAAGATAGAAATATCTGATTTTTTAAAAGTACTTAAAATAAAGATGCGTGCACACAGTGTTATTGATAATTATTTATTTTAAAAAGTTATTAAAATTTAAAATGGCGTTTAGTTCTATAACTTCTTCGACGATGTTCGGTGAACTTGGTAGGTTGGCGAATTGGCTTAAGGGTGATTGTGTCGCACCCGAGGAGTTTAGTGGACTTGCCGTCACTGAAAAGGTGAGACCGGTAATTAATTTCCGATTGTTATTTAATTACCAAGTTTTTTTTTCTTTTAAATTTTGTTCACTGAGTTTTGTTTGTTTCGCTACAGTTTGCTAACTCGTGTTTGTTTATATTTTACACTAGATATCGCACGCGGCTTCCCACGCATGTTAGGGGGAGGGGGGGCGACTAGTAGGTAAAAAAGTATCCTATGTCCTTGGGGTTCAAATTTCATCAATATTGGTTTAGTGGTTTAGCCGTAATATTAGTATAAGAACACACTTCATTACTCACCCGTGAAATGTTGACAACCGACTTATGGTGATATACTATTTCGATGCGTGTATTCTTGAAATGTTATAATTATTATGCAATGTCAATGTCGCATATCACTTCCTGACATTTCACGACCGTTTTCAGAGGTGAGTTATGAGTTTGTTCTTACAAAATAGCCCTAATGAAGAAATTTATTGATTAAATACTCGTCCTCGACTATCAATATCAATGGAGGTCGGATATCAAACATAAATAACGGTTACTTAAGTCGGTATTAGTATAAAAATTATTATAGACCTTGAACAAAAAAAAAAATCGTTTTTTTTTTGTGAAATATAAACACACGAACGAATCGTATTATTTACCGAAACGACTGTAATAAATGCAATAATTTATAGAGATGTTGAAATTAAGTTTTTCATGTAAGTAATATTTTCATATAGCGAATGAAATAACTTTCCAGAAACTATGCTGACGATAATTTTCAATCTCGAAATCTTAAGATATAGCATTGGTATTATATATAATTTTATAATATTAATTGAGCAATTCTTGTATATATATATGTATAAATTATTTCGTGTATTTCGCAAACTATCTATTTGAATAAAGTTTTTACTTTCGAGTTTCTATATACAAGCGTCTTGCTCGATAAAAATCACAATTTTTTACAAAAAATATATAATCAATAAATAGAGCCGAACGAGCGGTCGCCCGGGTTATGTATTATAAGCGTTATGTAAACAAGCATTGTCTACTTGATAGTGTTGGTCCCATATCAATAATAAATAAATGATTTATTTTTATGACTCATCGCTTGCTTGGTAAAAAATTAATATAATGAGGGATTGGTCCATATAAGCAACTCGTAGAGCGGTATTTATATCAGACTCAGAACGGACTAGGTGAAAAGATTTTGGACATTTGCTTTTATAATATACGACGTCATAATCGATTTCGGTCATGATCATCCATCTCAACGGGACAGGAGATATTGCACACGTGTTTGCACTTGTTTTAATTCACTCCCATAAGTTGGAACGGCTATCCGACACGATCGGAGAGAATTCAGACGCAAGCACGAGGGGCGTTACGTGCTTTCCGAGGCACGGGTTTGTAAACTCCGGGCTGCTACTGACCGAACAGCTTTCTGTTGGCCCGAATCGGGATTTGAACTCACGGCTACGGGTTATCAACCCTTTAAGCTAGCCTGTATGTTTATTTAGGAGATCGATCCAAAATCACTTTAAAATTGTTCTCCACCTTAGTTCTTACCCACATAGCATGTTTAAAAATATAATTAAGTGTAATTGCAACAATATGAAGTGGATATCCCATATCTAGGATAATTATGCCCTAATTAACGCGTAATTTAATATACCGCGTCACACAGATACAAATTATGATAATGATTGCGTTGATTGACGTGATCAACCTTTAAATTGCGAGTCCATTATTGAAAAATATATCAAATGTCCTATCAACAAAAGTCCTGATATAAGGTTAGTCCTTTGTAATAAACTTACTTGCTATGTTAATTTTTTTTGTAACAACCTGTGAAAGTCCCACTGCTGGGCTATAGGCCTCCTCTCCTCTTTTTGAGGAGAGGGTTTGGAGCTTATTCCACCACGCTGCTCCAATGCGGGTTGGTGGAATTCACATGTGTCAGAATTTCAGTGAAATTAGACACATGCAGGTTTCCTCACGATGTTTTCCTTCATCGTAAAGCACGAGATGAATTATAATCACAAATTAAGCACATGAAAATTCAGTGGTGCTTGCCCGGGTTTGAACCCAAGATCATCGGTTAAGATTCACGCGTTCTTACCACAGGGCCATCTCGGCTTATGTTAATTTATGTTTGTGGTATTAATTCCGTTATGTGTAAATTGGAATTGGAATCGTTATATACATACGTATATTATTGTATAACCACTGCAATGCCATAGCAGTGCTATTCTCCAAGTATTCCGTAACTCAGTCGTCAACTGTTGACAACCGACTAATTGTGATACGCTAACATACAAAAGCGAACTAAGTATAAAAGATATGCTTTATACCTTAAGATATCGTTTTCACTGGTGGTAGAGCTTTGTGCAAGCTCGTCTGGGTAGGTACCACCCAATCATCAGATATTCTACCGCAAAACAGCAGTACTTGGTATTGTTGTGTTTCGGTTTGAAGGATGAGTGAGCAAGTGTAATTACGGGCACAAGGTTGGTGGCGCATTGGCGATGTAAGCGATTGTTAACATTTCTTACAGTGCCAATGTCTAAGGGCGTTTGGTGAACACTTACCATCAGGTGGCATTAGTTCGTCCGCCTTCCTATTCTATAAAAAAAAAACAACTAAATAGATGTTTTTCTTAAAAACGCAACGGAAAAAACAATTAAATTATTTATTAGATATTAGAACTGAGCGATGTTCGTTCGCCCAGATACAAGTTGTTATCGCACGCATGACTTTATGATCGATCGTGTTCTCCGGTGATTTACGAATAAGTTCTTACAGAATAGCTATGCAGGGCGGAAATTTGAGATGAGATAGTTATTAACGTAGATAGCTAACCGTTAGGTATATCTATACAATGTTCAAGTACGTGTGTTTATGTTGTCGATTTGATCTGTATTCATAAATGTTGTTAAAAATTAAACAGTAATTAGAGTAAGGAACGACTTTTTTTTTGTTCTAGCTGTAAATGTTAATTTAGTGTAAATGAGTGGGCGGTATGTGGGATTCACCGGCGCAGACTGCACCATAAAACCCACAAAAAAACCAGCGGTGCTAACTCCGCCAACGATATCTGCTAAATAATTTCCGAATATGCCCACTCCATCAGTTCATATTCGTGACAGTTGGGTGTCACCTGGAGACATACCTCGCCAAGAAACGTCAAATAACTTATGTCAAATTGTATTTATATTATGTTTCTATTAAGGATCAAGAGACTATCGTAACTTTTGTTTCGTTAGGTAATATGACTCCGAAGTAAGAGCAGAGTTCTGGCTACAAATAACGTAGCAAGCAAAACTTTGTTTCTTGTGGTGAAGACAATTATCCTAAGGATGTCAATCCTTCTTTTTCATCCCACCTGCAACCTGCATAAATAAGTCGTTACGAATATGCTAAGGTTTCTTTAGTTATGTATAATAATGCATTACATAAATAGGTACACAACTAAAGTAGTATTTATACTTGTATAACGTTTTGCAACGTGACAACAGCTGTCCCTTCGAGTTATACGCCCGATATGTACGTCACATACACAACATATACTCGTATGTATGTCTATGTACTAACTTTATGAAA
The DNA here is from genome assembly GCA_905147175.2 of Nymphalis urticae. Lineage (NCBI taxonomy): Eukaryota > Metazoa > Arthropoda > Insecta > Lepidoptera > Nymphalidae > Nymphalis > Nymphalis urticae. Next base: position 1,419,108 of record LR990004.1, on the reverse strand, counting down.
CTTGAAGTTATGTACCGCTCGGCATATGAATTGGTACAATCACATAACTAGACATGAGTTATCGTGATCAAGTTAGGTATATTTCATTTCATTTATTAAGTTTTGTAATTAAAACAAGTGAACTAGGATATTATCATTATTACCAGACTACGGAACCATTCGTAATCATAGTCATGTGATTTTATCCCTTATGTATATGGAAGTAGATTCGTTACCTTATAACTTTGAAACTACTTATCATAATTCGACAAATGAGGTATCGTTAGAAGCTCGATCGTCCGCTGGCTGTGACGGCACTCCAAATCGGCCAGGAGGTCGTCAATACAATGTATGGTTGATGTATCAATAGATATATAATTTTATTCAAAAATAATTCTTTTCAGTATAATGAAACAAGCGGTGCTGACTGTTTTTAAAACAGGTCGTTTATAAGGAAAGGCGTTTTAATTACCCACCGCTTCATAAGAGTTACGGGCGCAATACCTACTCTCTTACTTAGTTGGGTTATACGGCTGCAAAATTTAGAAATTCCAAATTCCCATTAGCAGAACGGTTTTCGGCTTCGTCAAAATATAAAAACAAATATACTGTGGGCAGTGTCGATGTTTCAGTATCGATCATTCATCATCCCTATGAGGAAACTCGCATACACATGCCGAAGTTATTGGAACGTTAGAGATCTTATTAACGAGAATACGTTTGAACATAACGTAAAAAGGAATGGGGGTAGAGCCAACGTTCAAAGGTCAAAGGATCTGCAATGAACGTTGGCTGCAATTCTAATCAATCAATATCAAAATATACTTGAAATTTTCGGACGAGTGCGGGCGTTCCGCTCGCTAGCGTCAGGGATGTTGAACTGCAAATTATTCTTCGTAAAAGGCGGTGCGGCTTGTGGTTCCGTAATGAGACATTTGTAAGCTCAGCCCTGCCCAAGGCTTTTAGGTGAAATAAGAGACATTAATCAAAATAAGCAACGTATAAATTACTTGTTATATATATAACAAATATACTATCAGTAGATATAAATGTAATGATAAACGCTATCGTTACAATAAATTTACACATAAACATACTTTTTTTGGCAAAACTTTGAAATGCAAATATTTACGAACCAAACCGAACCACTAAGGAATGCAGATATTAGAGAAACATAACTTTTATTTTTTATTTCTTAACAAAATGCCTGTTGCTGAAGGAGGGATAAGCAAGCATAAGTTGATTCGTTTCCGTCTGAAAATTTCCTCTTCCTACCAAATGATTTGAAAATCTGTAACATTATAAACATATACAAGTATAAACTATAAAAATAAGTATCAACAAATATTATATTGTGTAACTTGTTCAAGCTATAAGGAAACTAATATTTTGTATCTCATTAAAAAAATGTTTTTACAATCTTTTTTTAAACCGAACCTGAAATCCAGGACGCCTTGTCTAGAAAATCCAATTAATTTTCTGTTATAAAAAATTTAATCTGATTTACGCTGATACATTGAAAATTTGAAAATCGAATAGTTTATCGAGAATACACACACCATCAGGCTAGTACAAAAACAAGATAATCTAAATTTTTTTTTAACTTACATCCGAGAGAATAATAAAAACAGAGATAGTCAGAAAACTTCCCCTTAGGGAATTTATTATCCGATATAATCTTCGGGAGAAAAATTTGACAAATGCGTAAATTTTGCGGTTTTACACCACCAGATTACATTTTAAATTTGTCGGTTTTTTTTACAGTTTCATTTCAAAGGTTAATGATTTTCTAAAAAATGTCGCCCGAATTTCAATCCCTGATATTCAGATAAGATTCACGTGGTCTAACCTCTAAGTCGATACATTTATAGCATGTAGTTTGTATATGTATAAAATGAAATACAAGACCGTAATCTGTTGTTTGCAAGTTTGTTACACGTAGTTTAAAAATAAAAAAAAACTGTATTTCAAAATAACGAAGTGAAACACTGAAAATGTTGCCATTGTTCAAACAGCGAGCGAGGTTTCCTCTTACGAATGTCTCTCAACCGTTTGCACACTCAACTGCATTCAATTCTAAAATATTAAAACTAATTAGTGCCAGCTACATATTTTCATTTGCTTTTTGATGTCTTTTTTTTCAAAACTGCTTTTTGGAACATATTATTTTAAAAATCTCAAGCTTATAATTTTTTAATACAAATTAGTTATATGGTGTTGTTTGCTTTCTCAAGAAAATAATATGACAATTAAAAAAATAAATTATCATTAGGTAATGGATAATATATATATATACCTCATATATTATAATAATAATAATAATAATAATATCTTGGGACATTATTCACACACGGCCATCTGATCCCAAATTAAGCTTGTACAAAGCTTGTGCTATGGAAACCAGACAACTGATATACTACATATACTACTTTTCTTTTGTAAATACATACTTATATAGATAATTACACCCAGACTCAGGACAAACACAAATGTTCATGCACACAAATGTCTGTCCTGGGTGGGAATCGAACCCACAACCTTCGGCGTGAAAGGCAAGCATCTACCAACCACGCCAACCGGCTCGTCAATATATTATATTACAAATTTCCCGGATGTCAGAACTCTTGAATCTTAACCGAAGAATACGGGTGCATACGGGCAAGCACATCTGAATTCTCATGTACTTAGTGTTTATAATTCTTATCTCGGCTCGGCGGTGGAGGAAAATATCGGATATGTGTTGGATAAAAATCTGCCATGTGTATCCACCAGCCCGCATTGGAGTAGCGTGGTTGAATAATCTCCAAAAGGGATTGTAGAGACAATACAAAAATTAAAACTTATATTGCGATAATTTTAGTATTACAATTTTAGTGTTCGCAAAGTGGTCGAAAATCCACCGTAATTGCAAGTTTTACGAACAGATTTTTTATTCTTTTAATTTTTTTTTACTGGTAACATACCTCGGAATAAAAATTATCCGTCATATTTTCACCTTTGATTATCCAATTTATATCGACTTAAGGCAATTTAAGTTGACATACAATGTTATAATGTCAGTGCTCTATATACAAGCCATTTCTTAAATTTTGTCTTTGAATGCCAAGATTGCGAACTGGTTCAATCGCTCCGTTGCTCTCGTTGTGCCAAATTACGCAATATCAGTGCAGTTCTCACATAAATTTATGAAGTACGTCTGATATATAATTAACAAGTAGTTCTCGTGCTTAATACATGATACGTTTGTCATTTCGTTCTAGCTACATTATAGTTTTTAATTTACAGCAACTTCTGTATCCAAGGAACTCTGAATTCAGTAGTTGGTTCAAACAGCGAAGGTTGAGAATTCAGAAATCGAATACGGATTTTATAAATAAATTGCAACATCTTGCAAAGTATCGTAAAAACGCGGTTCGAACGTCATAAAATATTCCCTCAATCCCTCGAGTGAAATAAAATTTCGCGTAAAGCGGAAGGAAGTTGAATATCCGTTTTGGCTTCACGTTCATTAGCTTCAGTCGAGCCGTCATAAAGGAGATTAACTGCTAATACTGTGTCATTTGGTATTTATCGATTTGATGGATATTAAAATTTAATCACAATTATAATTTACTTGATTTAAGTATGTATTAACCTACAACGAACTCGTTATTTACTCTTTTTTTTAGTACTCGATGAAATAATGTTATTCGAAAATAAGCAACGTTATAATGGAAAAGAATATGTAATGGAAATATAAAAAGCCGAGATGACCCAGTGGTAAGAACGCGTGAATCTTAACCGATGATCGTGGGTTCAAACCCGGTCAAGCACCACTGAATTTTCATGTGCTTAATTTGTGATTATAATTCATCTCGTACTTGACGGTGAAGGAAAACATCGTGCGGAAACTTGCATGTGTCTAATTTACTGAAATTCTGCCACATGTGTATTCCACCAACCCGAACTGGAGCATCGTTGTAGAATAAACTCCAAACCTTCTCCTAAGGGAGAGGACGCCTTAGTCCAGCAGTGGGACATTCACAGGCTGTTACTGTTTAATGGAAAAACAATCTATTTTTGTAAATAAACTGTGATACCATTAGTTATATATATGGTATTGGTATGCGCAAGGGCAAGTGGGCCACCTAATGTTAAGTTATCACCGCCCATACACATAGGCGATGTAAGAAATATCAACCATTCCTTATATCGCCAATGCGCCAAATTTGGGAACGAAGTTTTTATGTCCCTTGTGCCTGTAGTTACACTTGCTCACTCACCCTTCAACCCGGAACGTAACAATACTATGTAAAATCCGACTGGCTTGCACAAAACCACCGATAGTTATAGACAATTGAGACGAAACGATAAAAAAATATTCTTCCAAATTAATTTTTAGTATTTTTTCGATTGACTTTGTATTTACTTTAATGTTGAATTTCGAGACCTTCAATAATATGGACTATCGGATAACTTAAATGAATGCCGTTTTCCATTTCTAAATGGAATTGGTATAAAGTTTCAATTATTTATTAAAAATATATAAAATAAATTCCGAAGACCCCGAAGTTCTTTGATCAAATACCGGGTTAGACAAGTAATAAAATTAAATGCTTATATGTGAAGAAGTTATCATTTGTTGCGTTTTTTTTTTAAAAGTATAATAGCAAATGCCCTTAGAAAATACTAATATTCCTACTTACACCTTTAATTAATCGTAAATCTTATGTTAGGAATGGGGCCGACATAAACCCAAGGCTGACACAAACTCCTTGCATCGAACCCGCGACTTTTACATCGCTAGACAGCCCGTAAACCATTGTGCTATTGACGCGTTCATTATAACAGAATCGCGCCTATACATATAATAGCTATAAAGGCAACATTTAAACTATTGTTTATATTACATTATGATGGACTGAACTCGTGAATCTTAACCTATGATCGTGGGTTCAAGCACCACTGAATTTCCATGTGCTTAATTTGTGATTATAATTAATCTCGTATTTGTCGGTGAAAGAAAACATCGTGAGGAAATGCATGTGTCTAATTTACTGTAATTCTGCCACATGTGTATTCCACCAAACCGCATTGGAACAGCGTGGTGGAATAAGCTCCAAACCTTCTCCTCAAAAAGAGAGAGGAGAACTTAGCCCAGTAATGGGACATTTACGGGCTGTTACTTACTGTACATTATAATTATGGTGTTCTCCAAGGAAATGAAGATGTTGAAAATATTCTTTTCTTTGTCTGCGCACGTAACTCGCAACCTCGGAAACTTTTTAATGGATTCAAATAACTTTTTTTTCTGCGCTCCTGTACTATTTTAATCACATTAAAAGTAACTTTCGAATAGGGACAAGTTATAGCTTGAAAAGAAAATCGATGCCAACGCATTCAAGATTAAAATGTAGACTAAAATGTTCACCAATACAGACTATATTTTATACAGCAGCACTATCTTATAAGATATTCGGTGATTTTCGGTTTGACTTTTTTAGCCTTTTGAAGCTTTTGAATGATATAATTTTATGCACTTCTCTTGATAGTAAGCGTGTACTAAAACTAACGATAATTATAGATTTTTATAGCTGGTATAGTGGTTAGAGACATGAATCATAACCGAAGATAACATATTCAAATCCGGCCAAGCACCGCTGAGTTCTCATGTGTTTAATGTATTATAAATTCATCTTGTGCTCGGCATTGAAGGAAGACTCGCTCCTGTTGGATGAAGTTCTACCGTATATACACTCAACAAAGCTCATTGGAGTAACGTGTCACGTCTTTGTCCATCAGTGGGATATTTACAGGTTGTTAGGTTACAAGTTAGTTTCATCATTTTATTGTATAGATTATTTCATAATATGTCCTTTCACCAAAATTTGTAAAATTCTATACCAAGATATATTTTCTTTGTAGCTCATATATTTATCATGATACAAAGCTTTATTGGCTTAGCTTGCGTTTAGCCTCATCACAAACTTTTGTCCCCTTTATCAGTTTTTTTTTAACGCTTAAAAAAAAACGCACGCGTTTCACCCACGGGAAGGTGGGGGGCTCGCTGGTGTCTAAGACGCGAGTGCGTGCAAGAGTGCGCCCCGAACATCGGAATACCCACTAAAAAACCAGCGGTACCCGTTCCGTCTTATCGGGAGCGCCACGAGATCGTTAGCACATGCTACCGTGAGTTCCATTTATCACTTTCTTAAGGGTAAAATTTTCAAAAATCCTTCCTTTCAGTTAACCAATGATGTAAAAAAATCATGCAAATTATCCTGGTGCTAGTAGTTTGGGCTGTGCGTTGATATGTCATTCAGTCAGTTATTCTTTTATATATAAATAATAGTTTTAATCATAAGAAAATGATATAATATATATTTTTAGAAAAATATTCCATTTCTCCGAACAGTAGATATTCGTCTCGAGAAAATTGCGTAAAATTCTTCCATGCACATAACGTGCTCACTTATTCAAAGTAGCTTGAAATTAAATTTTCATGTCTCTCATGTTTTAACCTTTTTCAAATGCAACATTTGTCTCTATCATTTTAGAATATAATAAATATAAATAGAATATATTTTATTATTAGTATTATAATGGCGAAAGAGAGTTTGTTTGTTAATATTTCACGTCTTAACTACTTAACCGATCATCATGGATAATACGTACACGCTCTCAGGGTTACAGAAAGAGACATAGGACACCTAACACTTCTCTCATCCTCACGGGCGAAATAATGCACTTATAATATTTCAATAAAGAATACACTTTACAGCAGTGTGACGTCACAATCAGGATGAATCCTTATGTTATTTTAGAACGGAGAAATAACAATTCTTCTTATAAATGTTGTTATTTATCTCTTTCTGTCATTATTGATTTGCCATTTAAAAGACGAAGACACAGCGTTGTTTAACTAATCACTCATTATAAGTAAGGCTGTTAATGTTTAATGTTTTATCTTTGGATATACATCATATTTAATTCTAACGTAATTGTAATAGGTTACTGTCTCTTTAATATCATCATCATCATCATCAACAGCCAATCATTGTCCACTGCTGAACATAGGTCTCCCAATGTGTGCCAAAGCTCCCTGTCCTCCGTCTTCCGCGTCCAGTCGGTGCCCGCCACCTTCTTAAGGTCATCGGTCCACCTGGCTGGAGGGCGCCCTACGCTGCGTTAGCCGATCTGCGGTCTCCACTCTAGGACTCGTCTGCTTCAACGGCCATCTGTCCTACGACATACGTGACCAGCCCACTGCCACTTCAGCCTGCTAATTTTGCAAGCTATGTCGGTGACTCCGGTTCTCTTCCGGATAATCTCATTTCTGATCTTATCCTTCAAAGATACTCCGAGCATAGCTCGCTATATAGCACGCTGAGCGATTTTGAATTTGTGGACTAGCCCCGCAGTTAGTGTCCACGTTTCGGCACCGTATATCATGGCAGGTAAGACGCATTGGTTGAAGACTTTCGTCTTCAAACATTGCGGTATATATCTTTTGCGGTATAGTATCTTTAATTTACTCGGCTTATAATGAACAACAGCTTGACCTACCTATAAAGGGATGAGCTCTATAAATAACCCAAATAGACATGTTTACATGATGTTAAATCTAGTGAAGTCGATCCGACAGATATTGAAGGTAATCGATTTTCACGCTCCACTGGCTTGGGTAAATGTCTTGAGATTGTGTCCCAACACACCATAATTCTATGCCGTTTAATTAATTGTGCTAATGGACGAGAAGACGTAGTAAGCAAGGCGTGGATCGTTGGTGGTTTAACTGAATGTTGGATGGCTTACTGGTTACTTTGATATGTACTCGCTGTAATCAGACCAGTACGACTTGGCCTTCGATTCCAGTAAGGTTTTCGAAAATCTCAGATCATCTTACGTTTTCCATATTAGTAAGGACGATAAACTTTAACAATATGATATTGTATCGGAATAATCTTAACTGTTTTGGTTTCATTCGTATCGGTTTGAAGATATCGTACGAAAAAAGTTTTTGTTATTAAATGTATCGCTGGTCGTGACACGGATTTTCTTGTTTATTTTCTATTCTATCGAGTATGCTACACCTCGATTAATTATTTATATATAAATATTTATTCATTTAGACTAAATGTAAACATATAATTCGATATCATTTAATATTTTTTATACACGTCGTTTTTGCCTAATATAGGCAACTTCTTGTCTGTATATAGGTAACAGCCGACTCATATATATAACACACCGAGATTCGGGGCGCATTTCGAACCGGTGACCCCAGAGCGGTACTGCCAACTGCTCCAACGGGCAAGCAACTCCGTGCTATTTCACCAGCGTTAAACGTGACTGCACCGCCTCCGTGGGGCGCTGTGTGATATTTATTACGTTCAAACAAATTCCGCTTTATAATATTAAAGTAAAGATAATGGTTACCTAAATATTTATTATATACAGTTACTTTTAAGACTCGGTATTCTTATAATTATTTTACATATTGTCCTTATATATAATATTCTAACATTATTAAAAAATGTTATATTGTAATTATTACGTTTAAATGTATCTGGTTTATATTCGGATTTTTTTTTTAAATCGGACATGCAATAGTATAGCGTAATGCCAAGTTTGTATTAAAATATAAAGGATTTTTATTTTTTAAGAAAATATTTTTCGAGTACATTATTTAAATTTCTCGCAAGTTGTGCTACGTACTAGTCATCATTTGCTATTATGTTTTTTTATTGTTTAGTAAAAATTAAATTATTTCGTTTTTCTAAAAAAAAAAGAAGATAACTTATTCCTGATTTCCATTAAAATCAATGCAAAATCTTTTCAATAATAAATAATCAACGAACATGTGTCCTAAAGCAATTAGTAGACGTAATTAAAACTATACTTACGAAGCGGAATAGTTCGCGTTTTGTTATTTGAGTTCGGCTTTCATCTCTCGATGATTCGACGTCCAAGACCTAAAAGATTTCATCTTCAAAGAGTTTCGATTCAATGCTATTTTTATGTGCATAAAAAACTTGCAGATTCTTTGAACGATTGAATTTATATTTGCTAGTCGTGTGATTATAGTTCTGTAAACATATTTTCTGTATGTATTATTTAACAAAAACCTATCATTAGGAGAGGGTAGATGTGAGCGCCGAGCGTAACATGTGTATACGGATTGCCTCCTAGTTTTTTTATTTAAAATAATCAGTAAAGTAATATATTACATTAAAAAATTATGTTTAACTATTAGTTTGAGAAATATAAAGCAAGAATTAAACCATAGTGAACAAAAACAGTGCAATTGAAAGTGATATAAACTATTAACAAAAATTTAAAATCTAACGTGTGGTTAATAAGTGCAATCAGTGCAGGACGCGTGAGTGTGTCATCGCCGGCAAAGGTCATTGACCGCGAGCTGTGCTAAAGCGCAACGATTGAATATTTGCTAAGACATTGTAATTATACCTACGGAGTCAATAATAACAAAAAAGATGCCTAAATGTGTTACGTGTGGAAAATTTATGGCTATAGGAGATGGCGCTTCTTGCTGCAAATGCAGGGCTTTAAACCATCTTGCCTGTATTGGGTTATCAGAGAAATCAAAAGTACCTATTAATTGGACATGTATGGATTGTAAGTCAAAAACTTCAAGGAGAAATAGCGACGATACTCCCGCAAAATGTAATACCTTACGAGACGGTAGGCAGCCAGCTTCGAACATGGACGTTTTTATGTCTCCCAGTAATACAGTGTCAGAGCAATCAACTATTATAAGCGAGTTGAAAAGTATTAAAGAAGAGTTGTATGCTACTCGTAATGAGCTGAAAGAATTTAGGAATGAAATGGCATGTATATCGTCTTGTATAATAGTATGTAATGAAAGAATAGATGGGATCGAGAACAGATTGGAATGCTTAGAAAAACGACTCGAAACTCCTAGTATCAACAACGATGAATCCCTGAAAGCAACAGTAGACCAGCTCAAAGCAGACCTTAATGAGAGGGAACAAGATTTATTACTTAATGACATCGATATCACCGGCATTCCGGAAAGCAAAGGTGAAAATCCTTATCATATTGTGAAGCTCATAGCCGCAAAACTCAGCGTTAAAATCGATGAACAAGATATCACGCGGGCAGAGCGTATAGGACCTATACACGGTTCAAAAGAAGGAGAAAACGCAACGCGCCCAATTGTAGTGAGATTATCGAGGAAGACTCTACGAGATGACTTACTACGAGCGGCACGTATCCGGCGTGGTGCAGACACAGCAGATATGAATATTCCAGGCAATCCTAGAAAATTTTACGTCAATGAACGCCTGACAAAAACTAACAGGCAATTATTCAAAAAGACGCGAATTGCGGCTAAAACGTCTAAGTGGAAATTTATCTGGACACGAGAAGGAAGAATATATACAAGACAAAACGAAGGTAAACCGAGTATCAGAATCAAATCCGAATCAGATATACTTCGTATTTTTAGGATTGATCAAGTTTGATCCGATGTTGCGTTTAAATTACATATTAACTTCGTTTTTATCGATAACTCTTTTCATACTTTTACTTTTCATATTTTTATTTGTCTTATGTTTACTTTTATTATTAATAAATGCACGTTCACTCTATGTATATTTAAAACTGCACTATACTCGTGTAATCATAATAACCATAACAATAGAAAAGACGACAAATATGCTTACTTATATTATTATACCCACAATTATTATATTGAGAAGATCTAAGTTATTGAATTATTTTATGAACAAGGGCATGTTAACTACTCAAATTATAAACAAATTTAAATTCTTATATGTTTATGTTTGGGGAACAGGTAGCAAGGCAGCAATCACATGACGGAATATTTAAGACTTAGTTTGCTCAATGTTAGATCACTTAACACGGGACGAGATGAACTCTTAGTTTCTATAGAAAAGCATTCGCCTGATGTATTGGCCATAAACGAAACCTGGATTAGAGAAGGAGACGACATATCTCTGCTGCAAATACCAGGGTATATTTTTAAACATATACCCAGATCTACAGGGAAAAGAGGAGGCGGTGTTGGTTTTTATATTAAAAAAAAAATCAAGACTCACATCATACAACATCCGAAAACGTCTCTAGAACAAATGTGGATTGAGTTACAACACAAAGGGCTTCGCTTAGCCATTGGGACTGTCTATAGGCCGGAAACACAAAATATTGGAAACTCTATAGAAGAATTAAGTGAAACTCTGAGCTCCCTGTCAGCGTACAGTTTTCAATGTCTCTTAACTGATTTTAATATTGACCTTTTAAATAGTAGTTCAAACGACACAAAAGAATTTTTAAGGTCCTTAGATCAACAAAATTACACACAGTTAGTTCAGGAGCCTACGAGAATAACTATGACATCAGCAACACTTTTAGATTTAATAATAACAGACACCCCAATGCTGTGTACAAATATTGAAGTAATTCACAATCCTTGCTTAAGTGACCATGCCTTAATAGTAGCAGACTTTGACATAAAAAAACAAAAAGATGGGGTAAAATCAATTACCAAAAGATGTTTTAATGATATAGACGAGGAAGAATTTGGGGAAGATTTGAGAAATATTTCATGGAATAAAATCAAAGAATCTGAAAGCATTAATGATATGGTAGCAAAGTTCAATTGTGAAATATTAAATTTATTTGATAAACACGCACCGGTCAAAGTCATAAAAATAAAAAACAATTCTTATCCATGGATTACCGAGGTTATTAAAATAATGATGGAAAAAAGGGATGAGGCGCTAAAAAAAGCCCATAAAAGTAAAAATGATGCAAGTTGGTCATATTATAAAATGTTCAAAAATTTTACCAATGCAAGTATAAAAAGAGAAAAAAAAGCTTATATAAATTTCTATGTGAATAAAAATGCCAATAGACCAATTCTAATGTGGCAACATTTTAAAAAAATTTCTCCCTTAGGCAAGGGCAATTCAGGTTGTATACCACCTCATTTGCAAGAACCAGACAAAATTAACGATTTTTTTATGACATTGCCAGGCAATGAAATCACAAATTTAAAGACACTAGCCCAATTCACAACGAATCGAGACTCGAACACCGAATTTTTCATAAAAGAATGCTCGAAAGAGCAAGTACTTAACATAATAAACAACATCTCTTCAAATGCAATTGGGCATGATAACATTTCAATAACTATGATAAAATTAACCTTGCCTGTTACGCTTGATATTATTACCTATATCATTAATCAATCTATCAAAACACACACGTTTCCAGACTCATGGAAAATAGCAAAAGTAATACCTTTACCAAAAATCACATCAGTAGAAAACTATAAAGATCTAAGACCCATCAGCATTCTTCCGGTTATGTCAAAAATTATAGAAAAAATCGTATGTATGCAACTAACAACCTACTTAGAAACACATAACATACTTCCAGAACATCAATCTGGCTTTAGAAAAGCTCATGGAACGGCCGCTGCGTTATCATCAGTAACAGATGATATTCTTTCGGCATCAGATAATGGTAACGGAAGTATACTCGTTTTATTAGATTTTTCAAGAGCTTTTGATTGTATAAATATTGAACTTATGTTGGCAAAATTATATTACTATGGAATATCACACAATGCTTGTAAATGGTTCATGTCTTTTTTAAAGGGAAGAAAACAGTATGTTTCTATAGAAAGTTCTGAACAAAAGGAACCGCTGATTTCGCACATTAAATCTAACACACGTGGAACCCCCCAAGGATCAAGTCTAAGCCCAATCCTTTTTATCATATATACAGTGGATTTAAGTCGCGAGTTAAATAGCTGTAAGATACATCAGTACGCAGATGATACTCAGGTATATCTACACTTTGATCCAAAAAATACAAACATTTCAGTAAATTTTATAAATAATGATTTAGAACATATATCTCAGTGGTCGGAAAAAAATAATTTAGTTCTTAATGCGAATAAATCAAAATATATGGTACTGGGCAGCAAACATCAACGTGAATGCATTAAGGGACACAACTTACAGATCAAAATAGGCAATGAATCTTTAGAACAAGTAAAAGTTGCAAAGAATCTTGGTCTATACGTTGACGAAAATCTCAGATTTATAGAACATCTAAATCTGAAAATAAAAAATGCTTTTTATAAATTAAAAGTTCTATATAGCTTGAGACCTTTCATGTCGGAGAAAGTGAGAGTTACCCTGGTTGAGTCACTTATTTTATCGATTTTTAATTACTGTGACACAGTGTATGGTCCCAGATTATTGAAAAAGACCGAAAAAGCTATACAAAGAGTTCAAAATGCTTGCACTAGGTTTTGTTTTGACGTTCCTAAGAGATCACATGTAGCTCCTTTCATTAATTGTCACAATATTTTAAACATGAAATCACGTAGGAAGCTTCATCTAGCAGTATCCTTACATAAAATTGTACGGAGCAAAAAGCCAAATTACTTATATCAAAAGCTTGACTGGCTAGAGAATAGAAAAGATAGGAGTGTCCGAGAAAATGAGAAGATTAAACTATTAATTCCTAAACATAAGACAGTAGGATTTAAAGGTTCTTTCAAATATGCTGCAGCAAAAATTTGGAATAACCTACCACCACCCTTACGTGAATGTCATTTTTCGATTGTAATTTTAAAAAAATGCCTTAAAGAATATTACCTTCGTCTACAAGTAGAAGTGGCTACGTAACAAAAACTTTACAAATTAATGCGAATGAAGCAAAATATGAAAGACTAGAATCCTAAAAACTTAGACTTCTCTTTATTTTTATTTAATCATAGTTTCAATTGTCCTAGCCATGACGTACACATAGAGTTATGGTTGTTATGATGCGAAGATGTGCATGCGTGTATTAAGTTTTTGTCGTTCTATTAATGTCAGCTTTAAAATGTAGTTATTGATCTGGAGAAATTGCTTATTTACTTCTTTTTGTGCTATATAATTATGTCACCGGTTTCTCTTTTACTTGCTTTTATATCAGTTTTTGTTTTTTTTATTTTTTGTTTTATCATTTTCATTATACTTTAATATGATACGGAACGGTGCGGCGCTCTCAACTAAATCAATATAATTTAGAAGGAGCAAGCTGAAAATCAGCGCTGGGCATAGCACAGCACATAGCTGAGCTTGCAACCAATTGCGATATGGTCGTCAATGAAAAAAGAGTGATAAATTAGAAAAAATGTGTCCAGTATGAATAATTTGTATCTCATAAAAATATGTATGTTTTTCTTAAAAGTTACTTTGTAATGTACGACCTATCTGAAGCAATAAATTTTTATTATTATTATTATTATTATTATTAATAATAATAATATCCTGGTGAATTATTCACACACGGCCATCTGATCCCAAACTAAGCAGAGTACTATGGAAACCAGACAACTATCATTGAAACACCGTAGTAATAAAAAAAATATGATGTAGATGATTAATCGCTAGTTCAAATAGCAGATGTCTTAGGTTCAAATCCAGTGTTTGGGTCATTAAAAATGTATTGGGATTTAAGTTGAGAAGTTGATCGTGCTTCACTTTCATGTTTTTGACAGTATTTCCGGTGACGACGGATTTGGCATCCTTTCAGTTTATGATAGTGCTTATTAAATAATTGATTTTATATCGACTAGTCATGTGATGGTCCTGTAAATATATTATATGTGTATATTATTGTAAAATATATCAAAAAGGGACTAACGGTAATAGGTGTTGTTTACTTATTCATTGATGGTTCTCCTTTAGATAGAAGGAGATAGCATTGTTTAACTAATCACCCTCCAAGCACATTTATATATAACGCCTTAAGAAATTAAGAACGGTTAAAACTATAGACGATTTTATGGATGAAACCTTGCTTGGATGAATGAACGCTTTTGCCTATTTCTATTTATACTAACTAAACTAAAAATTTTGAAACGATTACATGATAAAAAAACCCGCTGTTTCTTTCGTTGGTTCTTTTCGTATCAGAGTATTTCTTTTCCGAACCGGTGATAATTCCCAATTTGACAATTAATAAGTAAGTGTGATGCTTCTATGTCGATTAAAAGATTTTGACTTGATTTTGTACTAATCTTGTTGTGGTTTTTTGGAAATTTATAAACGTAAATTATTTTGTTTTTGTTTCAATATAAAATTTGTTGCTATGTTAATAATTTTTATCTGTTTTGGTAGAATTTGCATTCGAAACTAATATAGCGGGTGATCACACATCGCGTCACAACATAATTGTTTAGCAATTAAAATTATCGTATACCTATTTACAAATATAATATAAATTTAATGGCGGTCACTTTAAACGTAAACCCTCTTTTGTTATCTTAGTATAATATCATATCACTGGCCATTATATTACAGATTATAAATGAGTCCATACAAATATTTGATTTGCATTGCGTACTCTGCCAGCAATTATTTGGTTTGGATTGATTAAATATTTTCTTATACTGAAACAATGTATTTCACCCATGAAATCGTTGGGCGCGTTGGCAAACAATGAATGAGTCTAATGGTATAAGTTCACATTTATACTTTTTAATAATATTATAAATAAACAAATAACTCTGTTTGTCTTTCACGGCTAAGCCACTGAACCGAATTTGTTGAAATTAGGTGTGATGCAAGCCTTTCCCCCGCGAATACGTGGAGGAAGCCGCGGCAAAACTAGTATTGAATATTTTCAGTAGAAATTAGTGTGTTCCTTACTTTCGAATTACGTTTTTTTAAGCACCAGATGATATGATAACTATGATGATGAGAACTCGGTTGTTTTGCCCGATAATATTTGGTTAAGATTATATTAAGGTTAAACTTATAGCCACCGTGCCACCGGCGCCGCATATTGGTGGCCGGATAATTCGAAAAATACTCGATCGATTGACATGTTATTTCGACACAAAGTTTCATTTCAACTCGCGTCTGTTTTTATAGTAAAAATCCTCTCAGTTTTATAACAACCCGGGTCCCGGCAAGCGTAATTTCGGTGTATAACGTCTCTCCACTAACAATAGCTTAAAAATAGCAATCCCGTACAACAACAACAACAACGTTACTACGTATTGGTGTTTGGCGGTAGAATATGTGATGTGTGGGTGATACCTACCCATACTAGATTCCACAAAAAACCAAGGCAATAATAATAAAAGAATTAAATTCAGTAATTGACACTATACATCATGGTGATATTATCCTAGTTGGTATTGTCTACGAAGGCCATTATTATCAAAAGCCAAAATAGTCGCCCAAACCAGGTATTTGAACCTAAGACTTCTCCAATAAGCTAGTAACTAAACTTTACCAATCTAAGACGAAAACCAATCATATCTATATCATATTTTTTTATTTCATCTTTAAATTTTATCAGTCGGGTGTTTCAACGACATTTAATCTCTTAAATTATTTATAATAAAGTATCTTAGAACAAAGCGATTATTTCTTTCTTTGTTTTGTACGGTATTGTCTTACGAAATTTGAAAAAGTAAATGAAAAACGGGCATAATGCCTTAAAATATTAAAGCAATAACTCAAACAAAATGTCAACCCAAAGTAATTGAGTTTTTAATATAACATATTGTATTATCTATTACACGACAATATTATTGTAAATTGCTCTAATTTTTTGATACTGTAATTTACAATTGTTCCTACAATTTGCACAATACAAGACAAAGATATTAAATAAAGATTAACGTTTCATTATATTTTAATGCAAAACTTGATTGTGTATTCTTTTTGTATTTGTCACATAATAGTACTGTTTGAGGCAATTATCGTTGTTTTGCAGCAAATTAAGTGCCACGCACGAACTCCTATTGTTATTCTGTATTACTGAATCCACTGTCCACAAACTAACAAACAAGTTACGTTCCACGAACGGTAATCGAAGGCATACGTAAATAAAAGCATTTAGCGTTATACAAATGTACTTTTCCTCAAGCCTTCCTTTGTCGCTTCTTCTTTCTTGCCATATTCTTTCGTTTTGCTTTCCAAGCGTCACAAGTCGGAATGTTATTCATTAAAATCATCGCCAAAGTGGGTGGTATTTGTTACACTGTTCTGTATGTTTTTTTTCCGTGGAATTTGTATTCAAGATGTAGAGCGTAATGAACGACAAATAGATCCCTTTGTGGATCTGAGCTTCTAAAATACGCCACAAAGCTTTATTGCATATATATGCGTCGATTTGATATTGGAAGGTTTCATTTAAATTACTTCTTATTAAGAATTCAATCATTGTCTTCGTTGATGTATTTAAGAATGTATTTTATGGCTTTCAAATAATTGCTATACTCAACGTTTTCATAGAAGAAATGTACAATGAAACGATAATCTTTATTGAGGCTCTTTGTCTAGCAATGTACAATAATTTGTTGGTACAATTGGAAATTACAGCATCGAATAGTTAGAACAATCTAAACAATCTAAAATAATTTTGTTTATATTATATAATATAATATTTTATGTTTAAAAAACTCAGTTACTTTATATTATCTTCACATTATGTTTAAGTAATTGTGTTAATGTTAGCAGCAATTTCAATTTTAGAGTAAATATTAAAGATAAACATACAAATTTCGTAAGACAATACCGTACGAATTAAAAAAAAAATCTTCCCATTTTCATTAGACGGCTTAAGATACTTTATAATAATTAATTTAGGAGATTAAGGGTCGGGGAAATTCCATAAAATATAAAGGTTATATATACAAATTATGGTGTAGACATATTTGGATTAGTCTTCGCCTGGGGCTAGCTATGTTTCTTAACCAGCTTATAAGGCTACAAATGCAGAGGGCTTAGGTGCAATTCCAGGGTTTCGGCCACTAAAGGTATATGGGTTTATTAGTTGAGAAGTTGGCTGTACTTACACTCCAATGCATCTGATACCATTCCAAGTCTGTGTCAGATTGGACGTCATATCAGTTTATGAGAGTGCACTTGTGTTTGCGCACACAATAGTTCAGTATAATATCGCCAGCGCAGTTGGCTTATCTCCTTTTGCCAGTTCCCCGGTCGGTGTCGGTTTTTAATCCCGCGACACACAACACTGGCACTGACGACAACTGGGTTAAATCGTTGCGAACGATATCTTGATTGTTGCGATTTTAACGGACCATATTTTTCGTGCAGAGAATCGCGGATCGTGGCTAAAGTTCGTGGCCGCAATTCATGGACCGAGTGTAGAGCCGGCCTTTGATAATAATGGCCGCCGTGGACGAAACCAACCAGGATGACATCTACCGTTATATTTGGCGTCAATTACTGACTTTGTTCTTATTATTATTATTTTTTCTTTTTGTATAATTTGTCTGCAATAGGCATTGATGCCAATAAAGCAACAACTAACCTAACCAAGGCTCTAAAGACGTATCTTTCTAATATTCGAGCTACAGCGGACACTGGACTGGTCGAACGGCCCAATTAAAAGGAGCCACAGAACCACTGGATCATGTAACAAATACGTATCTCGAGTTCCTAGTAATTCCCTCGTGCCCAATTAGTTCACATACAAGGTTTTTTCATAAAGTATTCACGGTAAGCCAATAACCTTACATATAGGCTACCTAAATAATTATTGCTGTTACAATTATTTGTAAATAAAAAGTAAGGATTATAATAATAGTATCAAAGCCTCCCCAAATCCCTTGATTCATAATATTTATTAGATATATTTCGAAGTAAAATTAATGAGTAACAATATTGACATTAAGTTTAATTAATTGTTAAGGCTTACGATGAAAGTATTATTACAGATGAAAGTCGAATGAATTGTTCGTTGAGTGAAAAGTTGAAAATAATATTCAACGATGTTGAAATAATTTTGTTTATACGAAGATAGGTCGAAAAGTCCGTGGAATGATAAAATATAAATTTACTTTTTTTCTTTTTCAGCATAAAGCTCGCCTGTGATACATTTATAATCAGTAGATAAGGATAATACAGTCTGTAATCCGTCAAATTTTTTTGTCTTTGCCAAAACTTTTTAAAGAAAAAGTTTCGAAATTTCCTTGAATTCATTGTCTGAATCTGGACTACAAGTGGTTCTATCAGTTTTAAGCAACCATCGCAACTTTATTCCTGTGAACCGAGCGCTTGTCCTGCTATCTACAGCTTTAGATGATTTTTCTCGTAGTTTTCAATCTATGGCTTCTTTCAATCTCGCTGATATGTAGACGCATATGTGTACTACATATTTAAACGTCGTATAAAATTAACACATTCTTTGATTTAACTATGATTAAACCAATTAATTACCAAGAGAGGTAGTGTAGTCCTTTTTATGTCATTGCATTTACCATTATTTTCTCTCATCTTACAAAACGGTACCAAAAATCGCATGTACATGTTAAATAATTTTTATTATAATAATAATATTATCTGTGCTGAGATTTATCACGAACATCTCTAAACTATACAAACTGGGAAAATCAAATCTATTATATAATATGTTATATACTCCTTGAGTATATATATATGTTGACCTTTCCTGCTCTATTATGTATATACAGAAGGATTTATTGTTCTCTTTGAAAGCGCTTTTCAGTCTTTCGATCTGATACCGATACGATATTAACTTTAGCAGAAAAGAAAAAAAGAGTTCCCAATTACTCACTTTTCTGCACTTTTGATATTATAAAGCATTTGCATAAGCATAGCAATATTGGTAATTGTATATAATAATTGATAATATATTCGATATTCTTAAATGATTTATGTATTTCCACAAATAATGAAATGTAATATGAATATATATAATGAAATGAAATGTAATATTAATTAAAATTGGAAGTTGCTAAAAATATGTTTGTGAAATGCGAAACCTTTGTCGATACATTTGTCATCGATCTGCCGATGTCGTGTCGCTGTCGTCGTGTGTAAATAAGTTAATAAGTCGTACATTTTTCTTTGAGACTGAGCTCCTTGCGATCTCATTTAAGTAGTGGAACATGTAAGCTTAGAATTCTTTGAAACTTGAACACAATATTTCTTTGTAGGTTCAATTTCTTATGTAACGTTTTATATCATACAAGAATATATGTGTAGCATGTATTGATGGTATTATGCTTATGTCGGCAATTTTTTGGATTTTATAACGATTAACCATTTTTGCTATTACGTTAAACTTCTCCGTGGGTATTGAGTTGAGTTTACTCTCTCACAGTACCAGCGAGGTATGTATAATATTAACGACCTTACTTATAAAAGTCGTTTAGTGGGTGATTAGTTAAACTGACTGCCTCGTTGGTCTAGTGGCTTGATGTATGGTCTGGACCAGGGGTCCTGGGTTCAATTCCCAGGTTGGGCCAATAAAGTTATTGGGTTTTTCTGTCAGAAAATTCTCAGTAGCAACCCGGAGTCTGGAAGTTGGAAGTGTGTACACTCCCGCGCCTCGGAAAGCACATAAAGCCGTTGGTCCTGCGCCTGAACTCTTTCCGGTCGTGTCGGATTGCCGTCCCATCGGATTATGACAGTTAGGGAAGACAAGAGTGCACCAATGTTTGCGCACACACTTGTGCAAAATAATATCTCTTGTGTAGTTGTAGGTTAATCTTTCTTGAGTTTGGCCGCCGTGGCCGAAATCTGCCCGGAGGACATTATTATTATGATTATTAGTTGAACAATGCTGTCTTCTTCTTTCAAATGTCAAATCAAGGCTGACAGAAAGAGTGAAATCAGTGTTTAACTATACAGCCACAAAACAACCTTTATAAGGACGTTAATTTTTACAAATATTCCTTTCGTTTTTAGTGATTTAATTAACTATAGGATATACTAATTGTATGTGTGCCTATCTATACATTGATTTATTATTGCACGTTACCATTTTTGATTTGCTTGTATATTGTTTTCTGCACGCTAACGCGCTCAAGAGTCACTATCCGAACTTCGCCTCTTAACGCACGTGTATTCTTAAATTTATATCCTTATTTAATATAGTTCATATATATTGAAGTTCTTGTTTTTTTATTACACACAACAATGAACACATTAGGCAAATATGTATGTCAAACAATGTGCTGAAGTACCACAATCAAAATTTGTGTTTATTGGCTTTCGATTATGACAAAATTTTGCATATTGTAACTAATTGTGACATGTATCTGTTAGTTTATTGTACGTATAGAGATCCTATGTCATCTGTATGAGTGTTTATGTGTATCTACATGTAACTCACACATAAACATTGATCTAAATACGTATAAAGAGACTTCGCACTCAACTTGATTTTCCATTTTGCGGTATGGGTAATTAATTGTACAATATTGCGTGAATCATCGGGCGAGGAGAGGGTATTATAATAAAATATTAGCACTTTATAATTCCGTAACAGCCTGTGAATGTACCACGGCTGGGCTAAAGGCCTCCTCTCCCTTTTTGAAGAGAAGGTTTGGAGTTTATTCCACCACGAATTTCAGTGAAATTAGACACATGCAGGTTTCCTCACGATGTTTTCCTGCACCGAAAAGCACGAGATGAATTATAAGCACAAATTAAGCACATGAAAATTCAGTGGTGCTTGCCCGGATTTGAACCCACGATCATCGGTTAAGATTCACGCGTTCTTACCACTGGGCCATCTCGGCTTTTTACTTTACAATTTTTATTAAAATTTAATTCAATTTTAAATTACCGACCTTACAATTACTATGTTACAATAATCAACTTTAACACTATTACAATTACAAAATTACAAAAGATTAATGAAATAATTACTGATTTTAACGATGACGTCCGTCGAACGCGTGGATGCGTGCGCGCCCTCTGTCGTGCGATCATCCAATGGCTTCCCTAGCACTCAAGATGGCCGCCTCTTTAGCCTGTGACGTTACGTCAGAGTGACAATCAGGAGTCATAAATTATAGAAATTGATTAAAACATATTTTTTTCGAGACGAATTCCGCTGCGCGCTCACGTATATATTGAGGTGTATGTTTGTCAACAAATCCATTCATTCAAAAACTATGTACGAATATAATCCGATTAATTTCAAATGAAAATTTAAATACGAAAGCGACTTAGATTAAAAGCAAATACAACATTCCTGTGTGATCTTCGATTCAATGTTTGCTTTGTACTTCGGCGCCGTAGTCGATTACATTAACGCAATGCACACAAGACAGCGTTTCCCGTTAACCTGAGTCGAGAAGAAACTTATATAACGAAACAGTATACAGTAACAGCCAGTTAATGTCCCACTGCTGGGCTAAGGCCTCCTCTCCATTTTAAGGAGATGGTTTTGCGCTTATTCCACCACGCTGCTCCAATGCGGTTTGGTGGAATACACATGTGGCAGAATTTCAATGAAATTAGGCATATGCAGGTTTCCTCACGAGGTTTTCCTTCACCGTCAAGCACGAGATGAATTATGAACACAAATTAAGCACATGAATATTCAGTGGTGCTTTCCCGGGTTTGAACTCACGATCATCGGTTAAGATTCCCGCGTTCTAACTACTGGGCCATAAAAATTCTAATTGTATAAAATGAGTTTCAAGAACTTTCATTCAATTTAGTGCTTGTGAAGTACAAAGAAGAAATTCTTAGAATCGAAGAATATAAAAATATGAAAAAATATACGTTTACTTTTTTTCATTATCATCTTGTAATTTAATGTATTTGAAATACGTAATGCACTTTAAATTAGTTCTTATATCTTCAAAAATCTAATTTAAGCCCGCCATAACCGCGTCATCGTCGTCAAATTAACTTCCACGAATATGCTCCTGTATTTTTTTAGAAAATTGCTAGATAAATCCGGAGAATACAGTGGTGGTCAAGAATACCGAGCAGAGTCGAGCCTAAACTGTTCTCTGCAGTGAGTTTTGATCGATGAGCAGGAGCATATCGCAAAGAACCAACACTTGTACTTCTAAGAATTTTTTGATTTACCCTCGTATAACTGGAACCCCAGAACATAGGCTACTTTTAAAATAATATGGGAGATTGTAGGAAACATGTCTTACGGTTGCGATTCAAATATCTTGCTTGAGAAGGCCATGAGGCGGAAGGCCCGAGAACCTAAGCAGTGAAGTCACCTCAGTTTAAACTCGAACACACGAAAATAACCGTATGAGAATACACGATACATACTTTCCAATTAATAACCAAGTGTTCCTTTTTTAAATGAGCTAACGGTATTTTATTCATTTTTATTTACATTTGTTTTATGTTTTCTGATGTTTTTTTTATTGAGCTTAAATTCAATGTAATTTCTAAATTTTTAAATAACAACAACACAAGAACAACAGCAAGGAGCCTTACGTTGGTAAATTAAGTAGTTTCTTTGTCGCGATTTAACAAAATTTAAACCAACCTCAGTCGACTCAAGAAAATCACCGTCTAGTATGGAATATTTCCGAAAGTATGCTGTATCATTTCCATAAAAATATACAGAACGTTAAAAGAGATAGGAAAGATTATTAATTTGCACTTTGAAACTGACCGAATACTTTATTTATATATATTATTTCATTTATATTAAAACAATCAAACAAGTTTTATGAAAAGTTAAATATGCTGACGTTATCTGTTATTACATGTTTTTAGAAAGAGACGACACAACCAAGAGTCCTGAAAAAACTTAAATTATATTTTAAAAAGCATCATGTTCGACAATAATCCGCTCTCCGACGTAATAAGCCATCATTAGTTGGACAATGAAAACAGTTCCAGTATTGTCGTATTTTAATAACTGAACAAAGGAACCATTATAATAGCACTACTGAATTCAATACTAAATAATTCACATTATTAATCTCGATTTATAATAGAAAAGGTTAAATAAAACGTCGGCTAATAAAATATTATTGTTAATATGATTTAAAAAGGGTCTACTAATACTATACATCCGAAAATGACTTTGTTTGTCTATTCAATTGATCATCATGATATTTTGCACACATACTAGATATAAACTAATATTAAATAAATGTACATATAATTTTTTTTTACTGGTGGTAGAGCTTTGTGCAAGCTCGTCTGGGTAGGTACCACCCACTCATCAGATATTCTACCGCAAAACAGCAGTACTTGGTATTGTTGTGTTCCGGTTTGAAGGATGAGTGAGCCAGTGTAATTACAGGCACAAGGGACATAAAATCTTAGGTCCCAAGGTTGGTGGCGCATTGGCGATGTAAGCGATAGTTAATATTTCTTACAGTGCCAATGTCTAAGAGCGTTTGGTGACCACTTACCATCAGGTGGCCCATATGCTCGTCCGCCTTCCTGTTCTATAAAAAAAAAAAACATTTATATATTAAATGCAGACTCGGTATATCAATAGTTGCATTCCTATGTGGGGATCTATTTTGCATTAAGCGTAAATAATCCGAGAGTATTCGATCTCCATCTAAGCGCATCGGACTATATAAGTAGGTCAGTAATAATTCCACGAGTTCTTGTAATTTTTAGGTTTCCATCTCAACAATGCCAGGAGTTCATTATAATAGTGTTCACGTTTTCGACCTTTCGTAATTCAAGACGCTATGCGGTCATTAGTTGTGAAACTCGAAACTCTCGTTATTTACCTCAATTCAATGTTATAGATGAAAGATTTATAACATTAATTTTTAATAATGTAATACGTTAAAAAGAATTTTAAACAACTATACTGCAATTTTGGCGTATTATTTACAACTAATTATATAATTAGGAAGAAATATATTGGTACAGGATGATCTAATTCTATTTTCCTAAGTTGCAACACTGTAAAATTGAGAGCTGTCAATAATGGCGCGTAATGCACATTTAAATAAATAAAATACATTTGCGAGAATCGCTTAACATATAAAATTCAGTTATCTTACAACTCGAACGTAGGGACCATGAACATGAATAGAAGCGATTCACGCAGATTAGGTTTTCGAGCACCATGTAGAGGTAATAGTGATTTTTCATAGAAAATGATACACTCTTGATATGTTAATAAAATATTGCCGGCTTTGGGATCAGAAAAATCCTTACTAAATACATGAGATGCCGTCCCTAGTTAGACAGTTAACGCAACGCGCCATAACCGAATGATAATCGATTATTTTTGGCATGAAATCAAGGACGTAGACGACGGAGTCATGTGGTTTCAGCAAGACATCGCAAAATGCCACGCGTTCAATAAATTAAAAAGTTCAGAGGTCGTTATTTCACGTCACGGCGACCAAGATAATGCGATTCAATGCCGTTGGAGTTTTTAAAGGGTTTTTTTTTTATGAGTTGCATCAAGATAGCACGTTACAATGCTGCAATGTTGGCCCTCCTTAAAACGAACATCCGTCAAGGTCGATGGTTGCTCAGAAACTTACGGGAAAGTAGTTGGGGATTATTTCGAAAGAATATACTGCTGCAGAATATCAAGAGGGGCGACAGATTATTTTTCATAATACGTGAAAAATACCGAATATTAGATTAATAACAAATATTACCTTACTAATTTAGTAAGGGAATTTTGAAAAGTCTAATTACCAATTATTATTAATGATACAATTTTCAAATGTAAAAGCCAACGTAGCACTTTATATATTTCTTACATAATACGACTGTGTCATGGACGCTGTCCTTAAGTTAATACATATGCTACCTACTAGCTGTTTGTTAGTTGTAATATTCGCTGCTTTGAAATAGTATATTTTATTTTATTATTATTCAGCTAAAACAACTGGATTTTATAGTATTTGCATACAATTCGCCACCAACCTTGGGAACTGAGATGTTATGTCCCTTGTGCCTGTAATTGTTTTGTGGTAAATTATCTGATGTGTGGGTGGTACTTACCCAGACGAGCTTGCATAAAGCCCTACCACCAGTAGAACATCGGATTAGTGATCAGCCCTAACACCATATAATAATGTATAATGCTGTTTTAATTTTATAAATTATATATATATTATATATAGGTATTTTATATATTATATATAGGGTCATCACGCCCTAACATAATATGTGATTCTAATAGTAAATTTATATTGTTACAGGTACGTACGAGTTTTGAAAGGTCAGGCAGATTAATCGAGAGAGTATTTTTTAACATGATGAATATCAAATAAACTCATCAAGAGCTTTTTATCTTTTATTATTACTATTAAATTTAATTTTATTTCACTGTTTTAAAAATCGTCATTTCAATTTACATATCAGAAAAACCTCAATATAATAATTCAAAGTAAAAAATTCTCACACCAAACTGCAGTTGTGATTTAACCGTAAGTCGTGTCTGACGACTAATCGCTTAGACGATATTGTACGTTATAAAAAAAATACGTAAATGTTAGGGTGTATGTATAAATAATGTGTTACATTAACATTTATTAAAGCAAAAGAGGAGGAGAGAGTATGTACTGTATCCTTAGGAGACTTGCGGCTATACTTATTAACGTTGCTTAGCGGGTGATTCCGATTAGTTAAACAATGCTGTGTCTTCTTCTTTCGAATGTCAAATCAATAATGACAGAAAGAGAGAAGAATTCAGTGTTTAACTAAACAACTGCTAACCAACGTTTATAAGCATGGCCGCCATTTCTCCCGTT
This sequence comes from Nymphalis urticae, assembly GCA_905147175.2. Taxonomy (NCBI): domain Eukaryota; kingdom Metazoa; phylum Arthropoda; class Insecta; order Lepidoptera; family Nymphalidae; genus Nymphalis; species Nymphalis urticae. Next base: position 1,392,614 of record LR990004.1, on the reverse strand, counting down.
CTGTCATCATTGATCAGATATTCGAATAAAGAGGACAAATCGAGGACTAATACCTCCCCATATAATATTTATAGGTAAATCCGTCACTTGATTCATGAAAATATATATAAAAAAATAATTATAAATTTTAGTTTCTATTTAGGTTTATAATGCGATTGATACATTGTTTCTCTTTAGATTCGAAAGAGATATTTTTAGCCAGTTAACCATCCAAAATTATAAATGCGAAAGTGAGTCTGTTTATTTGTTTGTTACGCTTTCACGTCTTAACTGATCAACATGTACTTGTCGGGAGTAAATATACCCTGTCTCCCTCCCCCTAATGCGGAAAGCATAAGTAAATAAAAACAAACGGTATGATCGTTGATTTTCAATATAATTTATTTTATTATTTCAGTGCAAACTTGTAGTATATTTTGTTTTGTTTTAAAAAAGTGTGTGAATTATTGTTTCTATATAAGTTGGAAAAGTATTTATACTAAATATTGAAACAATTTATGAAGGATTATCCTTTCCTTTCGTAAATGTCACACGTCTGATCAATGCTAATCTCTATTGAATAGGTTCCATTAGGCGCCATTGTTATTCGATTCTCCACCTTCTTAAAGTATCAGTAACAAACCGTAACAACGACTCGAATACAAAGTCACTTAAGGTACGTTCTCCAGGAAGTTCATCAGTATGATATATCTTGTTTATTATAAGGATAGTAAGTTTGAAAGTTCAGAGCATCTACTTGGTCCATAACAAATTGACTATGGATGCACTAAAATATTAAAAATTTCGCTATACTTTTTTTTACCGCGGTTTATCGTTTAATGAGCGCGATTGTATAATTTTACTACTACAGGTGCACTTATATAACGTCAATGGTTAGCTGCATTACATTTGTCTGTTGTCTGACGTCACGATAGCGTCGCAAATATGAATCGACTTCATTATCTTTTTAAATGCTTACATTTTCAAGTGGTAGATAGAACTTTTGTTTAAATATCAAAAATTTGTTATTTATTATTGGTATCGCATTTGTGTAATTTAAACCTTTTGTAAAAGAAATATATAAGTTAAGACGTGGTGTCTCTCGTGGTTACCTCTAAGATTATATCCCTTTTGCCTGTAACTAGACTGTCATACTCACCCTTAAACCCGGAACAATTCAATATAAAGAAATGATAAGTACATAATCAGACAGACTTGCGCGGAGTTCTACCACCAATTTTTTTTTTGTTTCTTAAAATTACATTTTTGTGTATGACAAAGACTGAAAAAATTTTTGAACCGGACGTTAGACATTCTTTATTATACTAAGGTATATATGTATAAGGTACTAATGTTATACTGTTATTTTATTTTTTATAGAACAGGAGGACTGACGAGCATATGGTAAGTGGTCACCAAACGCCCTTAGACATTGGCACTGTAAGAAATGTTAACCATCGCTTACATCGCAAATGCGCCACCAACCTTGGGACCTAAGATTTTATGTCCCTTGTGCCTGTAATTACACTGGCTCACTCATCCTTCAAACCGGAACACAACAATACCAAGTAATACCGTTTTGTGGTAGAATATCTGATGAGTGGGTGGTACCTACCCAGACGAGCTTGCACAAAGCTCTACCACCAGTATTTAATAAAACATATTATTTCCTTCACAAAGTATTATTCCACATGAAATATGTCTAAAATTAAAAACCAGGCCTGTTTTAGTTCGAGGTCGAAAACGTATTGAAACGTCGTCGTATTTTTGCAGTATGTCATATTGTCTATATGACTTTTATATCAGTAAGCACTCCTTAAAATTCGATACCATGAGTGATCACCTCACGCCCTAATTGTTCTATTATTGACTACAACGTAGTACAAATGATGCGCTCAAAGTATTCTTTTAATTAAATCTCTTAGTATAATTAACTACGGCTTAATAGAAAGTGTATTTATATGTAAAGTCAAATGTTAAATAAGTAATTTTCTGAAGGTGTCCCCGTTTGGGCGCCATGTTTTTACTATGTAAAATAGAATATTATTAATGAAATAATTTTACTAGAATAACGTTTATTATGTCATTATCTTTTATTTCTGAATATTTATTTAACAAATTTATTTTAACAGCCTATTTCTTATTCAAGTTAAAATTCGGTATTAATTTGTCTTAAACAATCTATGAATAAAAAATATTAATGAATGAAACCTGCAAAGTTTAATTGTAAAATTGTTTCATTAAAATAAAAACAACTAAATACATGAATATGTATGTAATATATATGATAAAATATCCTCGGTTTTTATCATTAAATCACGAAATAAAGTTCTTAAAGTACTAATTGTTGATAAATAATTGTCAAAAGTGTTAATTAACTCATAACGGACATACAAAATATATAAAACTTATTTATTTATTTAGTAGGAAGCCAACGTTATATACTATATATATTTTCTTAATGAGTATAAAAAAATATTGTGACAAAGTATTTACCAATTACAGACTAATTTAACATTAAAATTAAAGATGTTGCTCTAATTATCGAAATAAAAACAAATCTTTAACTTAAGATCATAAAAATAATCAATCACAAATTTACAAGACTGTTGTTATTGAAAAAAAAGCCGAGATGGCCTAGTGGTTAGAACGCGTGAATCTTAACCGATGATTGTGGGTTCAAAACCGGGCAAGCACCACTGAATGTTCACGTGCTTAATTTGTCATTGTCAATTCATCTCGTGCTTAACGGTGAAGGAAAACATCGTGAGGAAACCTACATGTGTCTAATTTCATTGAAATTGTGCCACATGTATATTCTACCAACCCGCATTGAAGCAGCGTGGTGGAATCCAATCCTTCTCCTCAAAAGGGAGAGGAGGCCTTAGCCCAGCAGTGGGATATTAACAGGCTGTTACTGGTACTGTTATTGAAAAAAACACTTGATATGTCGTTCCAAGAATTAATTTATACCTAAAATTGCCACTTTCTCATTTCCTAACAAACGGTTTCTTCTATTAATTGCTACATTGTAATACTAAAGCGAAATTTTTCAATAAAACAAACAATATTTGTTTTGCTAAAAATATTAATTATTTAGGCAATTATTTATTCAATAAAAATTAAAATAATTATTTATAGCTATATAGGTTCAAATTGTATTGAGATGTTAACTATATAAAATTGTTACATATACATTTTTATTTTATTTTCAATGTTGTGCTTATATAATCCTAACATACCAACGTTAAATAAAATCTTAAAAACTACTTAAATTAGAAGTGGAAAAGCACATACAACGTCATCAACGCAACCTAAATAAAATTCTTTCATTATCTATTCTAAAACTTACCTTGTTCCCGTTAAATAGGTTAGGATTTCGTATAACACCTTCCATTGCTCCATATATCATACAGCTCGTGGTTACGTCAGAGTGATGTTTTTAATTCAACCTTTTTGAATTACCCTCAGGTAGCGTAAAGTAACGTTTCGTATTTAAACACATCACTGCTTAATTTGACGTACGTGATGTTTATATTTGTATAGTCTTACTATAACTTGGAATTGGTATCATGTTTATCTAAAGCATTTCCCATTAAAGCATTATTTAAATATAAATATTATATTTTTTTATATTGTTTTTCCAATGATTGATTTTTTTCAGAGATAATAAATAATACGCCTGAGCGATTCCGGGAAAACTCACTAGTCTGAAAACATTTAGACTAGACTAACCACCTGCGCGGGACATATAATAGTATACAAGTGTTTGCGAATATTTTTCTGGCTGCTATTGCGAGTTTCTAGACAGAAAACCCAATAACCTTTTTTTACACGCTCGACTTTGGGTATTTTTTTTTTTAAGTTTAGAACAATTTAAATTGCCGATTTAAAAAAGCCGAGATGGCAAAGTGGTTAGAACTCGTGAATCTTAACTGATGACCGTGGGTTCAAACCCGGGCAAGCACCACTGAATTTTCATGTGCTTAATTTGTATTATAATTCATCTCGAGCTTTACGGTGAAGGAAAACATCGTGAGGAAACCTGCATGTGTCTAATTACATTCAAATTCTGCCACATGTGTATTCCACCAACCCGCATTAGAGCAGCGTGATGGAATAAGCTCCAAACCTTCTTCTCAAAAGGGAGAGGCGGCCTTAGCCCAGCAGTGGGACATTAACAGGCTGTTACAGTTACAGAACAATTTGGGTTAAGAGCACAAATATTTGGATAATTCGTCTTATGTCTATAATATACTGATGTTGGTATGGAAGATACAACCTCACATGCCAATGTAAATAATTTATCTCTCAGAAACAAACGTTCGGATAAACTTCATTAGATATTCTCGGATAGAGGCCAAGTGGAGGAATCCAAGTAGGGCGATCTTACAAGCACAAACCGCTCATTAGTTATTCTACCATTAAAACATAAATGCAATGTGTGTGTTTCGCTTTAAAGGGAAGTAGACTTATTAGTAACAAAGTACATAACATCTTAGATCTCATTGTAAGCTCATTACATTATGTAATGATTGGCTTATATATTTTACAAAGACAATGCCTTCCGTTCGAAGTAATATACAATCAGCCAATCTTCTTGCTTGTCTCTTTTTGTTATTAATTTTAATACATTTCAAGTGCTAATTTGGATGTTATTAATTTATAAATTTACGTCGTAAATCATCTTTTTCGTCGTCGTCTTCATATGAGCCGTCAATTTAATTATTATTATTCATGTTCAAGGGAAGCTTCTTAGTAAATCGGTTAGCTCAAGCGAGAAATTAAGATGAATATTAATTTATTAATATTTTCTTATTATATATCTAGTGAATGTGTTGACGTAATACAGTTGAAGATTTGAAAAAATATGTATATTATATTATGACTAATGCATTTTCTATGTTTTTAAATAATTTTATAAATAAATTCACCATCCAATTGTTCTATTTAAAGATAAACGAATAATATTTTTTTCTGAATATCGTATTTAATACAATTCTTATATCCTAAATATTATAAAAACGTCGTTGAATAGTCCAAATTAAAAATTAATATTATAAAAAAAAGGAGAGTTTAAAAAAATAGCAAAGATCTTTGTTTGTCAGTTTTATTTATTTAATTCCTTAAGTTTGATTTCATTTCTGTTATTTATAAAAATAAATACATTTTGTGAATATGCCGAAATTGAATTGAATTGAATTTTAATCCGTGCAGTGACGGAGAAAGAATACATTTCACTGCCCCTTTCCCATGGGTGTCGTAAGAGGCGACTAAGGGACATCTGAGCGACCATCTGCTCATCTGGTGGTAGGATGATAAACATCCGCCTGGCTTGTTACCACCGTACGCATGGTGTAAATCTCGTGAAGTGGCTTGCAGCCGCGTTTCGAGGTCAGCCAGCGTACAGCCAGTGCCCGAGCGAACATTGCCGCGATGGGTGTTGGTCCAGTGGAGACGGCTACTGAACCAATGCCAGGGGAAACTGTATTGCCCTGCCGGACAGGGAGACCCGAAGAAACGGCTATTCCGCTGGCCGCCCGTGGCATAGTACAGGGGCCCGAGCGTGCCTAACCAGCACGCGAGGCTGCCCCACCAGGCCACGCATAATCTCGGGGTGGACCGTCGTGCCGGTTGGTGACCGGAAGGTGGGGTCCCGGCGGCCATTTCCGGGGGGGTTCGGGGGCCCTTCCGTCCGGCGGGTCAGTGTAGTTTCCCTTTTGGCAACCACTTGGGGTAACACGCCTCCACACTTTGCCCATCCCTATCGTGGCAATACGTCACTCGCTTCACGTCTCTTTTCCATTCTTTTTTTTCCCATATGGTAGCGCATCAAAACAGAAATAACGGTCGTACAGCGGTGCACACCCCCACCATACCCACGCTGTTTGAGGTCGAGTTCACTAACATCCGCGGACTCCACGCTAACCTCAACGCTGTCCACCACCATCTCGAGACAGCACGGCCAGCAATGTTGTTTCTAACGGAGACACAAATACTCCGTCCTGCCGATACCAGCTACCTTAATTATCCCGGCTACATGCTTGAAGAATCCTTCAAAGCGAAAGCCGGAGTATGCTTGTTCGTCAGGACGGATGTTTGCTGTCACCGACTGCGCTGCTTGGAGGACCCCTTCTTCTCCATGTTGGTGGTACGTGTGGATCTGGTTCGTCAGAGTCGGGTCTACGTCTGCCTCTACAGATCCCATAATGGTGACTTGGAGACAAGCCGACTCTTTGACCATCTTAGTCGGGTGGCAGATGCTGCGCAAGAGCAGTTTCCTAACGCGGAATTGGTGTTTTTGGGGGATTTTAATGCTCACCATGAATCATGGTTGAAATCCCTCAAAACTGACCATGCTGGAAGGACTGCTCATGCTTTTGCTCTCACACATGACTTGACCCAACTGGTTGATCAGCCCACCAGGATCCCAGACATTGATGGGCAAGCGCCTTCTCTTCTGGACCTTCTGCTGACTTCTCACCCGGTGGAATATCAGGTTGTGGTTCAAGCTCCACTTGGTTCTTCGGATCACAGCCTCATATCTACCAAAGTGCCACAGGCCAAGCTGCCGCCACCAGCGGTATGCAAACGTCGCGTTTGGCACTACAAGTCGGCAGATTGGGACGGTATGCGCGATTACTATGCGTCAGTCCCTTGGAAGGAACGTTGCTTCAGTGGGAATGACCCGACAGCTAGTGCCGCTGCTGTTGCTGGCGAGATCATGTTGGGAATGGAATACTACATTCCTAGCTCAGATCTCGACAGTAGGGGTGCGCGTAACCGTTGGTTCACTCGCGAATGTGCCGACGCTGTATCATCTAAGCAGGCGGCATATCGCGAGTGGATCAATGGCTGCATTAGCGGGGCATCTAACATTGACTCACTGAAAGCAATCTACAATAAAAACTCCAAGTCCTGTAGGAAGGCTTACACGAGAGCGGACGCACAGCGCATTGTAAAGATTGGTCATGACCTTATTTCACATCCTAGGGGCTCCCGTAGCTTCTGGCGACTGAAGTCTGTGCTAAACAATTTCTGCCAACCTTCGCTGCCACCGCTCAGAAGTCCGGACGGATCGCTAGCTCACAGTCCGCAAGAGAAAGCTGATCTCCTGGCTAAACTCTTTGCCGACAACTCCGTCATCGATGATTGTAGTGCTCTGCCACCAATAATACCTTCTTGTGGCCACACGATGCCTGACATCAAAATCAGGCAGCGTGATGTGCGTGCGGAGCTGCAATCACTTGATGTACGGAAAGCTAACGGTCCCGATGGAATACCAGCCATAGTGCTGAAGAAGTGCGCGGCGGAGCTGTCTCCCGTGTTAACGCGCCTGTTCCAACTGTCTCTTTCTTCGGGATGTGTGCCGGAGGCTTGGAGAAGAGCTAATGTGCAAGCGGTTCCCAAAAAAGGGGATCGGTCTGACCCGGCAAATTATCGGCCAATAGCTATCACCTCAGTACTTTGTAAGGTGATGGAACGGATTCTTAACAACCAACTGATCCATTACCTAGAAGATCACTGTTTAATTAATGATCGTCAGTACGGATTTCGACCAAAACGGTCTACAGGTGATCTTCTAGCGTACGTAACACACCTCTGGGGTGAAGCTATCGACAAGCATGGGGAATCGTTGGCTGTCAGCCTCGATATCTCCAAGGCTTTCGACAGGGTCTGGCACAGAAGTCTTCTCTCCAAGCTGCCGGCATACGGTCTGCCTGCTCAGCTTTGCACCTGGATTGCCAGCTTCCTACACAAGCGCAGCCTTCGTGTTTTAGTTGATGGTTGCGCTTCACAATTCTATGTAGTGAATGCTGGGGTCCCCCAGGGATCTGTGCTATCTCCCACTCTGTTTCTTTTGCATATCAATGATATGCTCTCTCTCGGGAACATTCATTGCTATGCAGATGATAGTACAGTGCATGGTGGATACCACGGACGCGCAGTGGCTGGGCGAGCGGAAATTAGGGAGAGGCGGGAGGATCTTGTCATTGAACTCAATAGGACGTTAGAGCTTATCGCCAAATGGGGCTCAGATAATCTTGTTGAGTTTAATGCCAAGAAAACACAGGTATGCGCTCTCACAACAAAAAAGTCACCATTTTCCCCTTTTCCCTCCCTCTGTGGCACTCCGCTGGTGATACAAAGCAAAATCGCCATGCTGGGGATGGACGTTCGCTGCGACCTTAGTCCAAGGAATTACATCGAGGCTGTAATAAAAACAGCTTCACGGAAACTCGGAGTTCTGAACAAGGTGCGGCGTTTTTTCACGCCTCAACAACTGTGCCTGCTTTACAAAACACAGGTACGGTCTTGCGTTGAATATTGCTCGCACCTTTGGGATGGCTCCACTAAATACCTACTTCAGGCCTTGGATCGGTTGCAGCGACGTGCGGTCCGCATAATTGGCGACGTAAAGGTCACTAACACCCTCGAGCCTTTACAATTGCGTCGAGAGATAGCAGCGCTAAGCGCTTTCTATCGACTGTATCACGGCGAGTGTTCCGAGGAATTATTCTCCCTAATTCCAGCTTCCCCCTTCCTTCACAAGTCTACGCGTGCTGGCTCTCGATGTCACCGACTAACTGTGACATCAATTCCATCGCGCACAAAGAAATTTGGCAACTCCTTTCTTTGTCGCACTTCCAAGAAATGGAATTCCTTACCAGCACACGTATTCCCCTCCTCTTACGACCCGGGTTCCTTCAAACGAGGCGTGAAGAGGCATCTTGCGGGCCGGCAAGGCGAGGGCGGCTAGTGCAGAACCTTCTTCTGTGACTTGACTTTTCCTGTGACTGTACTGGCCGTCCTCGCGTTTGGACTCTACTACCACTTAACATCAGGTGGAGTAGAGTCATTTGCCCTCCCGGGAAATATAAAAAAAAAAAATAAAAAAAAAATAAATATTGAAAATTATGTAATCTCGATATTTCTGCAAATCTTTAAAATTATGTAGATCTGTCAACAGTATTGTATTTATTACTTATGCTGCTCATACAACTTTACGTGATGATACAATTCGTATACAACGTGAATATTTACAATTCAAATGGAAATTTTATCCATACTATATAATATAGTAAAAGTTACGAAGTATCTTGTAAGTAATATTTTTGCGTATCGCGTGACTTAGTTCATTTACCCATACAACCCGAAAAGAAATACATATTAATCCAGACCCTATTAATATAGTCCATTAAAAATTTATAAATTATCTTCTCTATAAAACATTTTCGTTTATAATATTACACATAGACATTTAATCCTAACTATGACTAATAAATATAATAAATACTTTTTTCATAATCGTTTAACTGACATGACAATGTCTTTGATGATTTTATTTATTGGAAAATATTAAATTAATATTATTATTAATATTTATAAAACTATTTATTCATTTGAAATGAAACAGAGGAGTTTACAATCGAAAGAAAATAAGTGCGTTTGTAATCAATCAGCGAAAAAACAATTAGTTGCAGTTGCAGGGTGCTCAGATGATTTAGCAGCGGTTTCAGCTTTGCCCGATAATTTAGCGCCTCGAAATTGTGGCTCAACTCTTATAAATTTTCTTCAACAAAGTGAAATAAATCACAATAATCTTTTAAATAATCTAGTGAAAGAGGCGCAATCGATAAATAATGACATTAATACAAAAGTGAGAAATACTGCGGAAATTTTGTTACGTGACATCCAAGAAAGTGACGAAAATATAGAAAGTATTGCAAAATCTCAGTCTAGTAATGTGCCTTTATCAAGAGAAGATCGTGATAATGCGCTTAAACAGATAACAAAATTATCCATGCAAAGAATAGAAAATCTCGCAAAATTTAAAATAGAATGTCTTGGACTGGAGAGAAGACGAGCAGATAAATTAAGAACACTTTTAAAGTGTCAGTTTCAACATCTGGTAACTGTCGGTCACGAGCCACCAACAAGCTTACTGCATGAATTTGATGAAGAGATTTATGAGATAAATCATCAGTTACTTAGCAATTCTAGGGCTTATCTAGAGCTGGAAGCACAGTTTCGACTACAATTAGAAGAACGCATTGTACGTGCACAATCGATGATTAATGAATATTGTCTCAGTTCTGCTAAAATGGGAAAAAGTGAATACTTGCCATCGTCGAAGAATCTTAACTTTGGAAAAGGGTCTATCGCTGAAAATGATAAAAATCAAACATTGAAAAATGTTTCAGGTTTGGTAAATTTAGGCGAAGTTAAAAAAAATATCTCTGAAATTTTAGAAATATATAACACTGCTAGTTTCAAAGCTTTTACAGAATTATGTACTCAATTAGACGATTTGTTCAATAGCATTATCAATAAAGGTTATTAACAGGAGTAGTGTGGAAGCTTTCAATTTGAATAATATTATCAGTGATACTTTAGGACTCTTACCAAAATTTAAAGATCAGTGTACGAATGAGGAATTCAATAATGTACTCAAAATAATACAAACCGATGAGTTAAATCTACAAAAAAAATGGATTTCTCTTTTTAAGCGTCTCAATGATATATACTTAATTTTATCAGACCTATGTCGTATATGGAATGACCTTGCAAACCGTTTCGCTTTAGTGAAAAAATTCACTATGCTAAGCTTGGACGATACGCAGACTACATTTGATGCAATTGAACTTTCAAATGAGATAAACTTTAATATAGCATTAGAACAAATGCGCTGTGCTCCTGATTTTGATAAACTTCAACAACATTTTGAGGTTAACAATAACTTTATAAACAAGAAAGCAGATACCTTTTCATTACAAAAAGAAGCTGAATACACTAAGCTCGAAGATTTCATGAAATATCCCGTAACCATGTTTCATATCATAAATTCTGAATTTGGCTGCTTATTAGATAAGCATTCTAAAGCGCAAAACATAGAATACTCGATTATTTCTGCAGATTCTACATCAAGCATGCAGGAACTTTTGTCGTTGCGTGCACCAATTTTGCAGACTATGCTTCAAACCCAACTTCAAGAACAGGAGATATACGTCTGTATTAATGATTATTTAAAATCTTTTGATAATATTTTACTTCTTATCTCTGAACATCTGAACCGACAGCCAAGAAAGTGGATAGATGAAAGGTACTCTCTCGTAAATATGAGATGTTCTCTAAAAGTCTTATCTCATAGTGTTCGGACAGAACGAATAGAAGCTGCTCGTGAAACGCGCTTGTCAGAATTACGGTTTCACGATTCACGCCTCAATTCCCATTTAGATGCCATGTATAATATAATTGATATGCTGCCATCTGAAAATAATATTCAACGATGTTGAAATAATTTTGTTTATACGAAGAAAGGTCGAAACGTCCGTGGAATGATAAAATATAAATTTACTTTTTTCTTTTTCAGCATAAAGCTCGCCTGTGATACATTTATAATCAGTAGATAAGGATAATACATTTTGTAATCCGTCAAATTTCTTTGTCTTTGCTTTTAAAAAGTTTCGAAATTTCCTTGAATACATTGTCTGAATCTGAATTACAAGTGGTTCTAGCAGTTTTAAGCAACCAACGCAACTTTACTCCTGTGAACCAAGCGCGTTGTCCTGCTATCTACAGCTTTAGATGATTTTTCTCGTAGTTTTCTATTTAAGGCTTCTTTCAATCTCGCTGATATGTAAACGCATACGTGTACTACATATTTATAAGTCGTATACAATTAACACATTTTTAAACCAATTAATTACCAAACGAGGTAGTGATATCCTTTAATGTCATTGCATTTCATGGCATTCCCACATCTCACAAAACGGTTCCAAAAATCACATGTACATGTTAAATATTTTTTATAATGATAGTTATATTATCTGTGCTGAGATTTATCACGAACATCTCTAAACTACACAAAATAGGAAAATCAAATGGATTGTATAATGTGTTATATACTTGAGTATATATATGTTGACCTTTCCTGCTCTATTATATATAAATACATATGTAGAAGGATTTATTGTTCTCTTTGAAAGCGCTTTTCAGTCTTTCGATCCGATACCGATACGATATTAACTTTAGCAGAAAGGAAAAACAGAGTTCCCAATTACTCACTTTTCTGCACTCTTGATATTATAAAGAATTTGCATAAGCATAGCAAAACCGGTGAAAGTATATAATAATTGATAATATATTCGATATTCTTAAATGATTTATGTATTTCCACAAATAATGAAATGTATATTAATTAAAATTGGAAGTTGCTAAAAATATGTTTGTGAAATGCGAAACCTTTGTCGATACATTTGTCATCGATCTGCCGATATCGTGTCGCTGTCGTCGTGTGTAAATAAGTTAATAAGTCGTACATTTTTCTTTGAGACTGAGCTCCTTGCGATCTCATTTAAGTAGTGGAACATGTAAGCTTAGAATTCTTTGAAACTCGAACACAATATTTCTTTGTAGGTTCAATTTCTTATGTAACGTTTTATATCATACTAGAATATATGTGTAGCATGTATTGATGGTATTATGCTTATGTCGGCAATTTTTTTGGATTTTATAACGATTAACCATTTTTGCTATTACGTTAAACTTCTCCGTGGGTATTGAGTTGAGTTTACTCTCTCACAGTACCAGCGAGGTATGTATGATAGTAGCGACCTTACTTATAATCGTCGTTTAGTGGGTGATTAGTTAAACTGACTGCCTCGTTGGTCTAGTGGCTTGATGTAAGGTCTGGACTCGGGGTCCTGGGTTCAATTCCCAGGTCGGGCCGATAAAAAGTTATTGGGATTTTCTGTCAGAAAATTCTCAGTAGCAGCCCGGAGTCTGGAAGTTGGAAGTGTGTACACTCCCGTGCCTCGGAAAGCACGTAAAGCCGTTGGTGCTGCGCCCGAACTCTTTCCGGTCGTTTCGGATTACCGTCCCATCGGATTATGAGAGTTAGGGAAGATAAGAGTGCACCAATGTTTGCGCACACACTTGTGCACAATAATATCTCTTGTGTAGTTGTAGGCTAATCTCTCTTGAGTTTGGCCGCCGTGGCCGAAATCGGCCTGGAGGAAATTATTATTGTTATTATTTAAACAATGTTGTCTTCTTGTCAAGAAAGAGTGAAATCTGTATTTTTTCTTTTTTAATAGAATAGGAAGGCGGACGAGCATATGGGCCACCTGATGGTAAGTGGTCACCAAACACCCTTAGACATTGGCACTGTAAGAAATGTTAACCATCGCTTACATCGCCAATGCGCCACCAATCTTTGGACCTAAGATTTTATGTCGCTTGTGCCTGTAATTACACTGAGTCACTCACCTTTCAAACCGGAACACAACAATTTGTTTAACTATACAGCCACAAAACAACCTTTATAAGGACGTTAATTTTTACAAATATTCCTTTCGTTTTTAGTGATTTAATTAACTATAGGATATACTAATTGTATGTGTGCCTATCTATACATTGATTTATTATTGCACGCTAGCATTTTTGATTTGTTTGTATATTGTTCTCTGCATGCTAACGTGCACCAGAGTCACTATCCGAACATCGCCTCTAACGCACGTGTATTCTTAAATTTAGATCGTTATTTAATATAGTTCATATATATCGGAGTACTTGTTTTTTATTACAACAATGAGCACATTAGGCAAATATGTCAAACAATGTGCTGAAGTACCACTTAATCAAAATTTGTGTTTATTGGCTTTCGATTATGACAAAATTTTGCATATTGTAACTAATTGTGACATGTCTCTGTTAGTTTATTGTACGTATAGAGATCCTATGTCATCTGTATGAGTGTTTATGTGTATCTACATGTAACTCACACATAAACAGTGATCTAAATACGTATAAAGAGACTTCGCACTCAACTTGATTTTCCATTTTGCGGTATGGGTAATTAATTGTAAAATATGGCGTGAATTACCGGGCGAGGAGAGGGTATTATAATAAAATATTAGCACTTTACAATTCCGTAACAGCCTCTGAATGTCCCACTGCTGGGCTAAAGGCCTCCTCTCCCTTTTTGAAGAGAAGGTTTGGAGCTTATTCCACCACGAATTTCGGCGAAATTAGATACGTGCAGGTTTCCTCACGATGTTTTCCTGCACCGTAAAGCACGAGATGAATTATAATCACAAATTAAGCACATGAAAATTCAGTGGTGCTAGCCCGGGTTTGAACCCACTATCATCGGTTAAGATTCACGCGTTTTTACCATCTTTTTTTTTGTTGTCGAGGAGGAAAGGCATTTACGCCTACCGCCCGGTCCACGACCAGGACGGTTATGTGGGACTCTCGGGGCAGAAGGCCACCGTCCTACCCACTAAAACCTCCCCGTACCCTTTCCTTCTTAACGAGGAGCGCTACGGGATCGCTTTCGCATGCTACCGTAGCGACGCGTTTTTACCACTGGGCCATTCCGGCTTTTAACTTTACAATTTTTATTAAAATTTAATTTTATTTTAAATTACCGACCTTACAATTACTATGTTATAATAATCAACTTTAACACTATTACAATTACAAAATTACAAAAGATTAATAAAATAATTCCTGATTTTAACGATGACGTCCGTCGAACGCGTGGATGCGTGCGCGCCCCCTTTCGTGCGATCATCGAATGGCTTCCCTAGCACTCAAGATGGCCGCCTCTCTAGCCTGTGACGTTACGTCAGAGTGACAACCCTGCTACATTCAGGAATCACAAATTATAGAAATTGAGTAAACATATTTTTTTCGAGACGAATTCCGCTGCGCCGTCACGTATATATTGACGTGAATGTTTGTCAACAAATCTATTCTTTCAAAAACTATATATGGATATAATCCGATTAATTTCAAATGAAAATTTAAATACGAAAGCGACTTAGATTAAAAGCAAATACAACATTCCTGTGTGATCTTCGATTCAACGTTTGCTTTGTACTTCGGCGTCGTAGTCGATTACATTAACGCAATGCACACAAGACAGCGTTTCCCGTTAACCCGAGTCGAGAAGAAACTTATATAACGATACAGTATACAGTAACAGCCTGTTAATGTCCCACTGCTGGGCTAACGCCTCCTCTCCATTTTAAGGATACGGTTTGGCGCTTATTCCACCACGCTGTTCCAATGCGGGTTGGTGGAATACACATGTGGCAGAATTTCAATGAAACTAGGCACATGCAGGTTTCCTCACGATGTTTTTCTTCACCGTCAAGCACGAGATGACTTATAAACACAAATTAAGCACATGAATATTAAGTGGTGATTTCCCGGGTTTGAACTCACGATCATCGGTTAAGATTCTCGCGTTCTAATTACTAGGCCATCTCGGCTTATATATATATAACGATATTATAGTATTATTCAATATATACAAATATAAAAATCTAATTGTATAAAATGAGTTTCAAGAACTTTCATTCAATTTAGTGCTTGTGAAGTACAAAGAAGAAATTCTTAGAATCGAAGAATATAAAAATATGAAAAAATATACATTTACTTTTTTTCATTATCATCTTGTAATTTAATGTATTTGAAATACGTAATGCACTTTAAATTAGTTCTTATATCTTCAAATATATTTACGCCAGCTATCGTCGTCAAATTAACTTCCACGAATATACTTCTGTATTTTTTTAGAAAATTGCTAGATAAATCCGGAGAATACAGTGGTGGTCAAGAATACCGAGCAGAGTCGAGCCTAAACTGTTCTCTGCAGTGAGTTTTGATCGATGAGCAGGAGCATATCGCAAAGAACCAACACTTGTACTTCTAAGAATTTTTTGATTTACCCTCGTATAACTGGAACCCCAGAACATGGCTACTTTTAAAATAATATGGGAGATTGTAGGAAACTTGTCTTACAGTTGCGATTCAAATATTTTGCTGGAGAAGGCCATGAGGCGGAAGCCCAGAGAACCTAAGCAGTGAAGTCACCTGAGTTTAAACTCGAACACACGAAAATAACCGTATGAGAATACGTGATACATACTTTCCAAATAATAACCAAGTGTTCCTTTTTTAAATGAGCTAACGGTATTTTATTCGTTTTTATTTACATTTTTTAAATGTTTTCTGATGTTTTTTTATTGAGCTTAAAATCAGTGTAATTTCTAAATTTTTAAATAACAACATCACAAGAACAACAGCAAGGAGCCTTACGTAGGTAAATTAAGTAGTTTCGCGATTTAACAAAATATAAACCAACCTCAGTCGACTCAAGCAAGTCCGTCTAGAATGGAATATTTCCGAAAGTATGCTATATTATTTTCAAAAAAATATACCGAACGTTAAAAGAGATAGTAAAGATTATTAATTTGCACTTTGAAACTGACCGAATACATTATTTATATGTATTATTTCATTAATATTAAAACAGTCAAACAAGTTTTATGAAAAGACAAATATGCTGACGTCATCTGTTACTATATGTTTTTAGAAAGAGACGACACAACCAAGAGTCCTGAAAAATTGATATTTGTCATGTTATGTTTTATATATTAACTTCAATTATATTTTAAAAAGCATCATGTTCGACAATGAAAACCGTTCCAGTATTGTCGTATTTTAATAACTGAACAAAGGAACCATTATAATAGCACTACTGAATTCAATACTAAATAATTCACATAATCAATCTCGATTTATAATAGAAAAGGTTAAATAAAACGTCGGCTAATAAAATATTATTGTTAATATAATTTAAAAAAGGTCTACTTATATTATACATCCGAAAATGACTTTGTTTGTCTATTCAATTGATCATCATGATATTTTGCACACATACTAGATATAAACTAATATTAAATAAATGTACATATCATTTTTTTTACTGGTGGTAGAGCTTTGTGCAAGCTCGTCTGGGTAGGTACCACCCACTCATCAGATATTCTACCGCAAAACAGCAGTACTTGGTATTGTTGTGTTCTGGTTTGAAGGATGAGTGAGCCAGTGTAATTACAGGCACAAGGGACATAAAATCTTAGGTCCCAAGGTTGGTGGCGCATTGGCGATGTAAGCGATAGTTAATATTTCTTACAGTGCCAATGTCTAAGAGCGTTTGGTGACCACTTACCATCAGGTGGCCTTCCTGTTCCATAAAAAAAAAAAAAAAACATTTATATATTAAATGCAGACTCGGTATATCAATAGTTGCATTCCTATGTGGGGATCTATTTTGCATTAAGCGTAAATAATCGGAGAGTATTCGATCTCCATCTAAGCGCATCGGACTATTTAAGTAGGTCAGTAATAATTCCACGAGTTCTTGTAATTTTTAGGTTTCCGTCTGAACAATGCCAGGAGTTCATTATAATAGTGTTCACGTTTTCGACCTTTCGTAATTCAAGACGTTATGTGGTCATTAGTTGTGAAACTCGAAACTCTCGTTATTTACCTCAATTCAATGTTATAGATGAAAGATTTATAACATTAATCTTTAATAATGTAATACTTTAAAAAGAATTTTAAACAACTATACTGCAATTTTGTCGTATTATTTACAACTAATTATATAATTAGGAAGAAATATATTGGTAAAGGATGATGATGATGAATTCTATTTTCCTAAGTTGGCGACACTGTAAAAATGAGAGCTGTCAATAATGGCGCGTAATGCACATTTAAATAAATGAAATACATTTGCGAGAATCGCTTAACATATAAAATTCAGTTAATCTTACAACTCGAACGTAGGGACCATGAACATGAATAGAAGCATTCACGCAGATTAGGTTTTCAGCATATAGAGGTAGTAGTGATTTTTCATAGAAAATGATACACTCTTGATATGTTAATAAAATATCGCCGGCTTTGGGATCAGAAAAATCCTTACTAAATACATGAGATACCGTCCCTAGTTAGACAGCATAACCGCATGATAATCGATTATTTTTGGCTTGAAATCAAGGACGTTGACGACGGAGTCATGTGGTTTCAGCAAGACATCGCAAAATGCCACGCGTTCAATAAATTAAAAAGTTCAGAGGTCGTTATTTCACGTCACGGCGACCAAGATAATGCGATTCAATGCCGTTGGAGTTTTTAAAGGGGTTTTATTATGAGTTGCATCAAGATAGCACGTTACAATGCTGCAATGTTGGCCCTCCTTAAAACGGACATCCGTCAAGTTAGATGGTTGCTTAGAAACTTACGTGGAAGTCGTTGGGGATTATTTCGAAAGAATATACTGCTGCAGAATATAGAGGGGTGACAAAAATTTTTTTATAATACGTGAAAAATACCGAATATTAGATTAATAACAAATATTACCTTACTAATTTAGTAAGGGAATTTTGAAAAGTCTAATTACCAATTATTATTAATGGTACAATTTTCAAATATAAAAGCCAACATAGCATTTTATATATTTCTTACATAATACGACTGTGTCATGAACGCTGTCCTTAAGTAAATATATATGCTACCTACTAGCTGTTTGTTAGTTGTAACATTCGCTGCTTTGAAATTGTATCGTACAATATATATTTTATTTTATTATTATTCAGCTAAAACAACTGGATTTTATAGTATTTGCATAAACGTACTCCGCCTTATGATTGAAAACTAGCTTGAAGTATAAAGTATCAGCCCGTAAATGTCTCATTGCTTTTAGGCGGTTTTTTTATAGAATAGGAAGGTGGACGAGCATATGGGCCACCTGATGGTAAGTGGTCACCAACGCCCATAGACATTGGCATTGTAAGAAATGTTAACGATCGCTTACATCGCCAATGCGCCACCAAACTTGGGAACTGAGACGTTATGCCCCTTGTGCCTGTAATTACCCTGGCTCTCACCCTTCAAACGGAAACACAACAATACTAGGTATTGCTGTTTAGCGGTACAATATCGTAGGTGGGTGGTACCTACCCAGACGAGCTTGCATAAAGCCCTACCACCAGTAGAATATCTGATTAGTGATCAGCCCTAATACCATATCATAATGTGTAATGCTGTTTTAATTTTATAAATTATGTTATGTACTTAAGCGGAGAATAAACAAAAGCGTTACCCCATATAGGGTCATCGTGACCTAACATAATATGTGATTCTAATGGTACATTTATATTGTTACAGGTACGTACGAGTTTTGAAAGGTCAGGCAGATTAATCGAGAGAGTATTTTTTAACATGATGAATGTCAAACATCAAGAGCTTTTTATCTTTTATTATTACTATTAAATTAAATTTTATTTCACTGGTTTAAAAATCGTAATTACAATTTATATATCATAAAAATCTCAATATAATAATTCAAAGTAAAAAATTCTCACACCAAACTGCAGTTGTGATTTAGCCGTAAGCTGCGTCTGACGACTAATCGCTTAGACGATATTGTACATTATAAAAAAAAAAACGTAAATGTTAGGGTGAATGTATAAATAATGTGTTACATTAACATTTATTAAAGCAAAAGAGGAGGAGAGAGTATGTACTGTATCCTTAGGAGACTTGCGGCTATACTTATTAACGTTGCTTAGCGGGTGATTCCGATTAGTTAAACAATGCTGTGTCTTCTTCTTTCGAATGTCAAACTAATAATGACAGAAAGAGAGAAGAAAGAATGCAATCAGTGTTTAACTAAACAACTGCTAACCAACGTTTATAAGCATGGCCGCCATTTCTCCCGTTCTGTCATCATTGATCAGATATTCGAATAAAGAGGACAAATCGTTGTTCAACTAATCCATCCCCATATAATATTTATAGGTGAATCCGTCACTTGATTCATGAATATATATATATATAAAATGATTATAAATTTTAGTTTCTATTTAGGTTTATAATGCGATTGATACATTGTTTCTCTTTAGATTCGAAAGAGATATTTTTAGCGAGTTATCTATCCAAAATTATAAATGCGAAAGTGAGTCTGTTTATTTGTTTGTTACGCTTTCACGTCTTAACTGATCAACATGTACTTGTCGGGAGTAAATATACCCTGTCTCCCTCCCCCTAATGCGGAAAGCATAAGTAAATAAAAACAAACGGTATGATCGTTGATTTTCAATATAATTTGCTTTATTGTTTTAGTGGAAACTTGTAGTATATTTTGTTATATTATAAAAGTGTGTGAATAATTGTTTCTATATAAGTTGGAAAAGTATTTATACTGAATATTGAAACAATTTATGAAGGATTATTCTTTCCTTTCTTAATGTCACACGTCTGATCAATGCTAATCTCTATTGAATAGGTTCCATTAGGCGCCATTGTTATTCGATTCTCCACCTTCTTAAAGTATCAGTAACAAACCGTAACAACGTCTCGAATACTAAGTTACTTAAGGTGCGTTCTCCAGGAAGTTCATCAGTATGATATATCTTATTTATTATTAGGATAGTAAGTTTGAAAGTCAGAGCATGTACTTGGTCCATAATAAATTGACTATGGATGCACTAAAATATTAAAAATTTCGCTATACTTTTTTT
The DNA here is from genome assembly GCA_905147175.2 of Nymphalis urticae. NCBI lineage: Eukaryota > Metazoa > Arthropoda > Insecta > Lepidoptera > Nymphalidae > Nymphalis > Nymphalis urticae. The sequence continues at coordinate 1,372,251 of LR990004.1, read as the reverse complement.
TACCACGGTTTATTGTTTAATGAATGCGATTGTATAATTTTACTACTACAGGTGCACTTATATAACGTCAATGGTTAGCTGCATTACATTTGTCTGACGTCACGATAGCGTCGCAAATATGAATCGACTTCATTATCTTTTTAAATGCTTACATTTTGAAGAACTTTTGTTTAAATATCAAAAATTTATTATTAATTATTGATATCGAATTTGTCTAATTTATAACTTTTAAATATGAAATGTATAAGTTAAGACGTGATATCTCTCGTTGTTACCTCTAAAGAGTCACCTCTAAGATTATATCCCTTGTGCCTGTAACGAGACTGTCACGTCAATATAAAGAAAAAGTAACAAGTACATAATCAGACAGGACGGACGGACTTCTACCACCAATTTTTTTTGTTTCTTAAAATTACATTTTTGTGTATGACGAAGACTGAAATAATTTTTGAACCGGACGTTAGACATTGTTTATTATACTAAGGTATATATGTATAAGGTACTAATGTTATACTGTTATTTTATTTTTTATAGAACAGGAAGGCTGACGAGCATATGGGCCACCCGATGGTAAGTGGTCACCAAACGCCCTTAGACATTGGCACTGTAAGAAATGTTAACCATCGCTTACATCGCAAATGCGCCACCAACCTTGGGACCTAAGATTTTTTGTCCCTTGTGCCTGTAATTACACTGGCTCACTCATCCTTCAAACCGGAACACAACAATACCAAGTAATACCGTTTTGTGGTAGAATATCTGATGAGTGGGTGGTACCTACCCAGACGAGCTTGCACAAATCTCTACCAACAATGTTATGTTATGGTAAATCTAATTGTAATAAGTGTAAAAAAAAAGTGTAGCAAATAACTTATTACGATTATCGGGTGGTGGGCATCGGTAATAGCCTGTAAATGTCACACTGCTGGGCTAAGGCCTCTTATCCCTTTTTAAGGAGAAGGTTTGGAGCTTATTCCACCACGCTGTCCAATGCGGGTTAGTGATATACACATGTGGCATAATTTCAGTGAAATTAGACACATGCAGGTTTCCGATGTTTCCCTTCACCGTCAAGCACGAGATTAATTATAATCACAAATTAAGCACATGAAAAACTTCAGTGGTGCTTGCCCGGGTTTGAACCCATTATCGGTTAAGATTCACGCGTTCTCACCACTGGGCCATCTCGGCTTTTTACGGCTAATGTTTCAAATGTATCTGAAAGCCTGATTATAGTTTTCCAACAAATTGTCCGCTATAATTTTTATGTATTTAATAAAACATATTATTTCCTTCACAAACTATTATTCCACATGAAATATATCTAAAATTAAAAACCAGGCCTGTTTTAGTTCGAGGTTGAAAACGTATTGAAACGTCGCCGTATTTTTGCAGTATGTCATATTCTCTATTTTACTTTTATATAAGTAAGCACTCCTTAAAATTCGATACCATGAGTGATCACCTCACGCCCTAATAGAGCTATTATTGACTACAACGTAGTACAAATGATGCGCTCAAAGTATTCTTTTAATTAAATCTCTTAGTATAAATACGGCTTAATAGAAAGTGTATTTATATGTAAAGTCAAATGTTAAATAAGTAATTTTCTGAAGGTGTCCCCGTTTGGGCGCCACGTTTTTACTATGTAAAATAGAACATTATTAATGAAATAATTTTACTAGAATAACGTTTATTATGTCATCTTTTATTTCTGGATTTATTTATTTAACAAATTTATTTTAACAGCCTATTTCTTATTCAAGTTGAAATTCGGTATTAATTTGTCTTAAACAATCTGTGAACAAAAAATATTAGTACCGAATGAAACCTGCATTAAAGTTTAATTGTAAAATTGTTTCATTAAAATAAAGACACCTAAATACACGAATTTGTATCTAATATATATGATAAAACATCCTCGGTTTTTACCATTAAATAACGAAATAAAGTTCTTAAAGTACTAATTGTTGATAAATAATTGTCAAAAGTGTTAATTACCTCATAACGGACATACAAAATATATAAAATTTATTTATTTATTCTGTAGGAAGCCAACGTTATATACCTATATACATTTTCTTAATGAGTATAAAAAAATAATGTGACAAAGTTTACCAAAACCAATTACAGACTAATTTAACATAAAAATTAAAGATGTTACTCTAATTATCGATATAAAAACCAATAAAAAACAAATCTTTAAGTTAAGATCATAAAAATAATCAATCACAAATTTACAAGACTGTTGTTATTGAAAAAAAAAGCCGAGATGGCCTAATGGTTAGAACGCGTGAATCTTAACCGATGATCGTGGGTTCAAAACCGGGCAAGCACCACTGAATGTTCACGTGCTTAATTTGTCATTGTCAATTCATCTCGTGCTTGGCGGTGAAGGAAAATATCGTGAGGAAACCTACATGTGACTAATTTCATTGAAATTGTGCCACATGTATATTCTACCAACCCGCATTGAAGCAGCGTGGTGGAATAAGCTCCAATCCTTCTCCTCAAAAGGGAGAGGAGGCCTTAGCCCAGCAGTGGGATATTAACAAGCTGTTACTGGTACTGTTATTGAAAAAAACACTTGATATGTCGTTCCAAGAATTAATTTATAACTAAAATTGCCACTTTCTCATTTCCTAACAAACGGTTTCTTCTATTAATTGCTACATTGTAATACTAAAGCGAAATTTTTCAATAAAACAAACAATAAATATTTGTTTTGCTAAAAATATTAATTATTTAGGTAATTATTTATTTAATAAAAATTATAATAATTATTTATAGCTATATAGGTTCAAAGTGTATTGAGATGTTAACTATATAAAATTGTTACATATACATTTTTATTTTATTTTCAATGTTGTGCTTATACAATCCTAACATACTAACGTTAAATAAAATCTTAAAAACTACTTAAATTAGAAGTGGAAAAGAGAAACATACAACGTCATCAACGCAACCTAAATAAAATTCTTTCATTATCTATTCTCAAAACTTACCTTGTTCCCGTTAAATAGGTTAGGATTTCGTATAACACCTTCCATTGCTCCATATATCATACAGCTCGTGGTTACGTCAGAGTGATGTTTTTAATTCAACCTTTTTCAATTACCCTCAGGTAGCGTAAAGTAACGTTTCGTATTTAAACACATCACTGCTTAATTTGACGTACGTGATGTTTATATTTGTATAGTCTCACTTTAACTTGGAATTGGTATCATGTTTATCTAACCCATTTCCCATTAAAGCTAAATTTAAAGTAAATATTATATTTTTTATATTGTTTTTTTCCACTGATTGATTTTTTTTCAGAGATAATAAATAATACGCCTGAGCGATTCCGGGAAAACTAACTAGTCTGAAAACATTTAGACTAAACTAACCAGCTGCGCGGGACATATAATAGTGCACAAGTGTTTGCGAAGATTTTGCTGGCTGCTATTGCGAGTTTCTAGACAGAAAACCCAATAACCTTTTTTTACACGCTCGACTTTGGGTTTTATTTTTTAATTTTAGAACAATTTAAATTGCCGATTTAAAAAAGCCGAGATGGCAAAGTGGTTAGAACGCGTGAATCTTAACTGATGATCGTGGGTTCAAACCCGGGCAAGCACCACTGAATTTTCATGTGCTTAATTTGTATTATAATTCATCTCGTGCTTTACGGTGAAGGAAAACATCCTGAGGAAACCTGCATGTGTCTAATTTCATTCAAATTCTGCCACATGTGTATTCCACCAACCCGCATTAGAGCAGCGTGATGGAATAAGCTCCAAACCTTCTTCTCAAAAGGGAGAGGCGGCCTTAGCCCAGCAGTGGACATTAACAGGCTGTTACAGTTACAGAACAATTTGGGTTAAGAGCACAAATATTTGAATAATTCGTCTTGAGTCTATAATATACTAAGATTGGTATGAAAGATACAACCTCACATGCCAATGTAAATAATTTATCTCTCAGAAACAAACGTTCAGATAAACTTCATTAGATATTCTCGGATAGAGAAATAAATCCAAGGAGGGCGATCTTACAAGCACAAACCGCTCATTAGTTATTCCACCATTAAAACATAAATGCAATGTGTTTTGCTTTGAAGGGAAGTAGACTTATTAGTGACAAAGTACATAACATCTTAGATCTCATTGAAAGCTCATTATATTATGTAAGGATTGGCTTATATATTTTACAAAGACAATGCCTTCCGTTCGATGTAAACATACAATCAACCAATCTTCTTGCTTGTCTCTTTTTGTTATTAATTTTAATACATTTCAAGTGCTAATTGGGATGTTATTAATTTATAAATTTACGTCGTAAATCGGCTTTTTCGTCGTCGTCTTCATATGAGCCGTCAATTTAATTATTATTATTCATGTTCCAGGGAAGCTGCTTAGTAAATCGGTTAGCTCAAGCGAGAAATTAAGATGAATATTAAATTATTAATATTTTCTTATTATATATCTAGTGAATGTGTTGACGGAATACAGTTGAAAATTTGAAAATATATATATATATATATTACATTATGACATTTTCTATGTTTTTAAAGAATTTTATAAATAAATTCGCCATCCAATTGTTCTATTTAAAGATAAACGAATAATATTTTTTTCTGAATATCGTATTTAATACAATTCTTATATCCTAAATATTATAAAAACGTCGTTGAATAGTCCAAATTAAAAAATAATATTATAAAAAAGGAAGTAGAGAGTTTAAAAAAATAGCAAAGATCTTTGTTTGTCACTTTTATTTATTTAATTCCTTAAGTTTGATTTCATTTCTGTTATTTATAAAAATAAATACATTTTGTGAATATGCCGAAATATTGAAAATTATGTAATCTCGATATTTCTGCAAATCTTTAAAATTGCAGTTGCAGTTCAAGTCAACGGTATTGTATTTATTACTTATGCTGCTCATACAACTTTACGTGATGATACAATTCGTATACAAAGTGAATATTTACAATTCAAATAGAAATTTTATCCATACTATATAATATAGTAAAAGTTACGAAGTATCTTGTAAGTAATGTTTTTGCGTATCGCGTGACTTAGTTCATTCACCCGAACCCGAAAAGAAATACATATTAATCCAGATCCTATAAATATAGTCCATTAAAAATTTATAAATTATCTTCTCTATAAAACATTTTCGTATATAATATTACACATATATATTTAATCCTGTTGTATGACTAATAAATATAATAAATCCTTTTTTCATAATCGTTTAACTGACATGACAATGTCTTTGATGATTTTATTTATTGGAAAATATTAAATTAATATTATTATTAATATTTATAAAACTATTTATTCATTTGAAATGAAACAGAGGAGCTTACAATCGAAAGGAAATAAGTGCGTTTGTAATCAATCAGCGAAAAAAGAATTAGTTGCAGTTGCAGGGTGCTCAGATGATTTAGCAGCGGTGTCAGCTTTGCCCGATAATTTAGCGCCTCGAAATAGTGGCTCCACTCTTATAAATTTTCTTAAACAAAGTGAAATAAATCACAATAATCTTTTAAATAATCTAGTGAAAGAGGCGCAATCAATAAATAATGACATTAATACAAAAGTGAGAAATACTGCGGAAATTTTGTTACGTGACATCCAAGAAAGTGACGTAAATATAGAAAGTATTGCAAAATCTCATTCTAGTAATGTGCCTTTATCAAGAGAAGATCGTGATAATGCGCTTAAACAGATAACAAAATTATCCATGCAAAGAATAGAAAATCTTGCACAATTTAAAATAGAATGTCTGGGACTGGAGAGGAGACGAGCAGATAAATTAAGAACACTTTTAAAGCGTCAGTTTCAACATCTGGTAAATGTCGGCCACGAGCCACCAACAAGCTTACTGCATGAATTTGATGAAGAGATTTATGAGATAAATCATCAGTTACTTAGCAACTGTAGGGCTTACGTAGAGCTGGAAGCACAGTTTCGACTACAATTAGAAGACCGTATAGTACGTGCACAATCGATAATTAATGAATATTGTCTCAGTTCTGCTAAAATGGAAAAAAGTGAATGCTTGCCATCGTCGAAGCATCTTAACTTTGAAAAAGGGTCTATCGCTGTAAATGATAAAAATCAAACATTGAAAGATGTTTCAGGTTTGGTAAATTTAGACGAAGTTAAAAAAAATATTTCTGAAATTTTAGAAATATATAACACTGCTGGTTTCAAAGGTTTTACAGAATTATGTACTCAATTAGACGATTTGTTCAATAGCATTGTCAAAACAGGTTATTCAAATAACAGGAGTAGTGTTGAAGCTTTCAATTTGAATAATATTATCAGTGATACTTTAGGACTCTTACCAAAATTTAAAGATCAGTGTACGATTGAGGAATTCAATAATGTACTCAAAATAATACAAACCGATGAGTTAAATCTACAAAAAAAATGGATTTCTCTTTTTAACCGTCTCAATGATATATACTTAATTTTATCAGACCTATGTCGTATATGGAATGACCATGCAAACCGTTTCGCTTTACTGCAAAAATTTACTATGCTAAGCTTGGACGATACGCAGACTACATTTGATGCAATTGAACTTTCAAATGAGGTAAACTTTAATATAGCATTAGAACAAATGCGCTGTGCTCCTGATTTTGATAAACTTCAACAACATTTTGAGGTTATCAATAACTTTATAAACAAGAAAGCAGATACCTTTTCATTACAAAAAGAAGCTGAATACACTAAGCTCGAAGATTTCATGAAATATCCCGTAACCATGTTTCATATCGTAAATTCTGAATTTGGCTGCTTATTAGATAAGCATTCTAAAGCGCAAAACATAGAATCCTCGATTATTTCTGCAGATTCTACATCGAGCATGCAGGAACTTTTGTCGTTGCGTGCACCAATTTGGCAGACTATGCTTCAAACCCAACTTCAAGAACAGGAGATATACGTCTGTATTAATAATTATTTAAAATCTTTTGATAAAATTTTACTTCTTATCTCTGAACATCTGAACCGACAGTCAAGAAAGTGGATAGATGAAAGGTACTCTCTCGTGAATATGAGATGTTCTCTAAAAGTCTTATCTCATAGTGTTCGGACAGAACGAATAGAAGCTGCTCGTGAAACGCGCTTGTCAGAATTACGGTTTCACGATTCACGCCTCAATTCCCATTTAGATGCCATGTATAATATAATTGATAGGCTGCCTATAGAAGCGTCGGAATTCAAGGCGATCGATGCACCAGATTTATATCCTTTCACAAAATGGATAATTTCTATTAAAACAGATATGGATATGTTATTGGTAAAAGAACCAATTGATCCTGAATTAAAGAGACTGAAGATGAGTAGCTATGCACATCGCCTGGCCAAGCATAGGCTGTTGTTTGAAGAATCCTTAGATACAGCAATAAATGATTATAAAAAGACAATTAATCTAAATTTACAAAAAGTAAGAATTTCAAACGTTAATTTTCTGTCACGGATTAAACTGTTCTTCGAAGGAGGCAGATTTACAGCGACTGAGGCAATTCGAACATGTACCGCGCTTGTAAAGGCAGGAGACGCTTTAGAGACATGTTCCTCCCGAACGATGGAAGCCCTACATCAACGACGTAATCAGTTGCTAACATTAGCAGATCAACAAATATTACCACTTCAACGTATCGTCGAGGATGTCGTTAAATATGCAGCTAAAAGTGCGTTTGATAAGAAAAAACTGCCTGCTAGTAGGAGTAAATAATATACATTTTAATAATTAAATTCTATAATTTTTGCCCTGAATATAATTCCTTATTTTATTTATATATTTAAACCAAGAACTTTTAGTCCCATATATCAATACCAAGCAGATATACGAAAACCTTTTATAAGAGACGATCACATATATTCCAGTGGAATTCTTTGTTTTGCAGTGGTGGCCTCGCCCAGCTGGGCAGGTACACATGGCGAGGGCGATTGAGTAATTACTTCTTGGTTCCCAACGTTGTTATTGCTATTAGCGTCGTAAGAAATGGTTAATATTTCTTTCAATGCCAATGTGTATGGGTGGAGGTGAACATTTATCAGTTGCCAGCCTACTCACTTATTATAAATAAATAATATAAAAAGAATAGTATTTTTGGCCGATATAATAAAAAAAAATAGTATCTAATATATCTTGTAATGTTTTTACATTAAAATATTTCTGTAATTCTGTATAGAAAACTTTAATATCAGTATAATGCACTCTGTGTGTCAACGAACAGATATGTACATTTAATTAGGTTATTTAGCAGGTGATTATTTAAACAATGTGTGTCTTCTTCTCTTAATTACCAAATCAATAATGACACAAAACACAAAGAGAGAAATCAGTGGATATTGCTTGAAAAGAAATTGCTTGTTCTTGTTTTATTAAAAATTCATCTTGTATTCATTTAATTTCGTAAGGGCGTGCTAAAGATTCAACAGGAAAATAAAATTGTTAAAACTTACTTTCATCGAATAATTTTCGAGCAAAGCCCTCAGGGACCCTTAGCATAAAACTTTTCCGGGAAAATATATTTCCTTTTAAACTATGCCTTTGAGATTATTTTTATAAGACGTTTATAACGAACGACCTTATATTCTTAATCGAAAATTTCGGCTTCAAACCGGGCAAGCACCGCTGTATTTATATGTGCTTAATTAGTGTTTATCATCATGAATTGTTCCATTGTTAATTTTGAGTACGTCTGTAATTGTCACTCATAACAGTTCCCCAAAATATATTTCAGTATTTTTTTAGTATACGTGATGTCGATGTACCTTTCAAATAAATAAAAAATCTAGCGCTCGGCGTTGCAGGATAACAAAGCACGTATTAAACGAAATACTTTTCAAATCCTTGTTTTGTTATTTATAAAAGATAACGAAAAGAGTACACTTATTGATGTTCTTAAAAAAGTAATTTCTCTAGAAAAAAAAAAAATTGCTAGAAATTAATAATTATTACATCCAAGAATTTGCATTCGAGTAGTACGTGTACGTAATTTCATGCACGCTGATATTGGATCCGCAGGATCGAAAATTGAGACGTGATTAGGTTTTAAAAGAGAAAGAAATATTCTCAAGTAACCGGAATTAAGAAATATGGACATAAAAACATACGTAAAGAGTTTAAAAGATACGGTATAACCAACGGTTAAAATCAAATCAATATTCTTGAGACTGCGGTTTTAAAAATATAGATAAAGAATAAAATATACAATATGGTTCCATTGGGGTTGCTATACTAAGATTCTTAGAAATCGATCACAACGTTCTCAATATATTTAGTACGTACATTATTAATGACTGAGTCTTATTTCTACATTAGTACCGAATACATAAACATACATATTATGAAAAAGACTGACATACTGCAACCCTATAAATTTTAACGTATCAATATTTTAATTACTTTTGGGCATGGGATCATACATGTCCATTAACTCGGCCCCTGGGAGAGTAGAGCCACCTTCTTTACTCTTCACTTGGGCAATTCCTGACTGGCGCGTCCACGTCGCGGGGGTGGGCATCTTACACTCCAGTAAGCCGGAGTGACTAGATGGCGAAGTTCAGCAGGGACCCAGCTCTGCGGGGTATAACGCAGAACCTGTGCCCAGGGTTACGGGTGAAGACCTCAACGGTGGAGAAGAGCGGAGACAATAGTTGTCGGTACGGTCCAACCAGCGGAGGAGGCGAGCCACAGGGGCGTAGTACCTGAATCCTGGTGGAGGGCAGCGGTAACCATCAGTACTGTGGTGAAGCGCAAGAACCATATGTTCTGAATCGGTTCACTAACAGATTTCTACGGGCACCAAGTCTGTAGTACCGCGATGTAGAAAACAACGGGATACTACTACATTATCTATTCCCACGAGAGTTGTACGATGAAAATGCAAGACAAGAGAAACGTACGTTTGCCTGATCATCCGCGTAGCGACCGGCGCTCTGGGTTTTCCGGGACTCAAAGTGTGAAATTGGCTACCGGCCGGGGGAATGTAGGCAACCAGGCACCCCCCGGAAAGCATGCGACTGGAAGACAACAATTCCAATTGCGCAAGAACACCCGTATAGGCACATGGAATGTACGAGGACTCCTTGATGAGGGTAAATTACACATCTTGGATCATGAGCTTCAACGATGTGACTCCATTATTACCGGTTTAAGCGAAACTCACTGGAAAAATAGTGGCCACCGAGACTTAGTTAAACATACCATCTATTATTCAGGACACGATTCCAGTAGTCACGCTGGAGTGGCCATTGCAATTCCCAAACAATGGACTAATGCAGTTCTAGGTTATAACCCTGTCAGCGACAGAATTATAACAATGAAGCTCGGTGCATCTCCCACCCCGTTGAATATTATACAGGTATATGCACCCACCAGCGCGGCGAAAGATGAAGATGTAGAAAGTTTCTACAATGACATTGAATCTTCAATAGCAACAATACCAAATAGAGAATTGCTGATTATACTTGGCGATTTTAATGCAAAGGTGGGTGATACACGGATGGATGTGGGCTTGCGGAATATTGTAGGCAAGTATGGTCTCGGCCAAAGAAATGCTAGAGGGGAGAGATTACTCCAATTCGCAGCTGACAACAACCTCACCATCATGAACACAGTATTCCAGCAACACCACAGACGGCTATATACCTGGACGACCCCTGATGGAAAACATCGGAATCAGATTGACTATATTCTTATAAGATCGAGATGGCGAAGCTCAATTATGAACGCACACACACTGCCTGGAGCTGACTGTCAGTCTGACCATCAACTTCTCGTATGCAACCTCAAACTTAAGTTACGTAACTCCATACCTCGCAAATCTAGCAAGAAGCTAGAAATAGTGGACCAAACTGCTTTTATTAACAAACTATCAGTTGATACATGGAAATCCAAAGCATTAGGCGATGATCCTGACTCACTCTGGCAATCTGCAAAAGAGCAAATAAAAATAATTGTTCACTCAACACAGCCTACCCGAACTAAGGTTAAGCACCAGCATTGGATGTCAGACGACACCTGGCGCCTCGTTGAGAAACGTCGTGAGATGAAAGCCAAGGGTACATCTGTCCAAAACTTAAATTTGATGAGTGCGCAGATTCAATCTTCTTCTCGCAAAGATAGTAACAACTATTTCAAAAACATCTGTCTAGAGTTAGAAAAAAACGCTGAACGCAACGAAACGAAAGACTTGTATAAGAAGATTCGTAGCATAACTCGACAATTTAAACTCAAAAGCTGGGCTATCGAGGATTTAAATGGAGTTACTGTAACCGAAATCAAGGATATTGTTGGTGTGTGGAAAGGATATTGCGAGCAACTATTTACAGATGACAACATGGGATTATCGTGCAAGTTTTTCTCACAGACTGCATATAATACCATGGAACCAGCTGTACTGAAAAGTGAAGTTCAAGCCGCAATCGATCACCTGAAGAGGAATAAAGCTGTAGGAGCTGACGAAATCCCAATAGAAATCTTCAAAGCAATGGGTGAATACGGAGTTGATATGCTACACACTATCTGTAATCGTGTCTGGGAAACAGAAACGTGGCCAAAAGACTGGGCACACTCCGTGTTTATACCACTGCATAAGAAGGGATCAACAAAGAAATGCAACAACTACAGACTAATAGCCTTAATATCACACGCCAGCAAAGTACTCCTTCATATCATCAACACCAGACTGCAAGCTTTTCTGAAACCTGAAATAGCTATGGAGCAAGCAGGATTCATGAAGGGTCGAGGGACAAGGGAGCAGATTTTAATTCTTCGACAGATAATCGAAAAGTCTAGAGAGTTTAACAGCCCGCTCTATATCTGCTTCGTCGACTTTCGCAAGGCCTTCGACACCGTGAAATGGCACAAGTTATGGGACGTACTCATACAAATGGGAGTACCTAACCACCTAGTTCGTCTCATTTGCCGACTATACGAGGACGGGACTGCGACTGTTCGAATAGACGACATTGACTCAAAAAGCTTTCAGACACATGCTGGTGTTCGGCAAGGGTGCATACTCTCTCCACTCCTATTCAACGTATATACGGAGTGTATTATGAGAATCTTTTTGGAGCAAGGGGACAAGGGGGTTTCAGTAGGAGGTCGTAAGATATCATATTTAAGATACGCCGATGACACTACTCTTCTCGCTCAAACAAAAGAAGACATGGAACACTTGCTGACACGCCTGGAGACAATTAGCCTCTCCTTCGGACTTGCGATCAATAGAGTCAAAACCAAGATGATGATCGTGGACCGTGCTGAACTGAATCGCCCAGATATATCTATGATTGGCAACTGTGAAGTAGTCCAAAGCTACGTGTACCTCGGCTCCACAATCACGAACACGGGTGGATGTGAGGACGAGATTCGAAGGAGATGTGCTATCACAAGGTCTGCTGTTGATAAGCTAAAAAAAGTCTGGTGCAACCGCAATATAACAAAAGCCACCAAAGTCCGCCTGATGAGAAGCCTAGTCTTCCCTATATTTCTTTACGGCGCAGAAACATGGACGGTTCGACAGAAAGACCGACGCAAAATTGACGCACTCGAAATGTGGTGTTGGCGGCGACTGCTGCGGATCCCTTGGACAGCATTTCGGACTAACATCTCGATCCTGGAGGAGCTAAAAATCAAAAAAAGACTATCGTCGACTGTGCAAACACGAATTCTCAAATACTTCGGACACATTGTTCGAAATGAACACTCCATGGAACGACTCGTTGTCCAAGGGCAAGTGGAAGACAAGCGGTCACGCGGTCGAGTACCCAAGCGTTGGACATACATTATAAAAGCTACAACACAGACCTCCATAGTCCAATGTTTTAGAGATGCTGAAGACCGCATCAAATGGAGACACATAGCGGGGGCGGTAGCCAAAAACGATGCGTCATCGTCAACCACGACCACTCTGTCAAGAGCGAACGACTGATACGATTTTAATTACAATTATCTCTTTTCTTTTTATTTTATGTACTCGGTTTATTAAATAAACTTCGGTTATTGAATCGGCATTGATTGTTTCAATATTTTATTCAAATAGACTATTTTTTTTAATGTTTCGCTATGTACTGTCATTTTTATAATAAAAAAAAACAAAATACGCTTTACAAATTTATAGAAAAAAAAACCATTTTATTATCTGTTCGATTTGAGAGATGGCAGCACTGCTACTGTGTTGTTCGACGTCGAAGATTTGATCGTTTAGCAGCCGCTTAGTCGCCGGTCGCTTCTCAGTTTTAAAACGATTAAATATAATTTCATTTGTAAGTATCTTCATTGAATATTGCGGATTATTGGCATTGATTATATTGTTTGTACATTTCATTTATTGGTTTTTATATTCGTTTCAGATTGTATACAAATATCATGTAACGGTTGGTTACCTACGTCATCTACTTTTTAATACTTATTTGAGAGATTCGGGTTACCAAACCGTAAGCAAAACACGTTGTATTCGTTTTGTTGAGACATATTCATTGTTATTTGATCGGTGTTTAAACGATTCTTCGTTAAATTCCAGTATTTGTATTAAATTCGGCCACGTGCAATATAAGTGATATATTGCCTGATTTCTATATATTTAAACACTCCTGAGGTGAGTTGATGCATTAATTGCATTTAATAATCAATATCCTTCGTGGACCAGTATTTATTTTTATTAATTTCTTCATAATTTACTCAAAAACTAAACGTAGACTTTCTTAATGTACTAGGTGACCTCGGTCGAATCCTAATGCTATTTGATTCGTTTGAAAGCTTTTTTTCATTAATTTAAAGTAGTTCTTGCTTTCTATTACTGTTTTATTACTAATTAAGCAATATTTTCCATATTTTGAAACTTAAAAAGTTAATATTAATAATTTCAATTATATACGCTATTATTCTTGCTTGTACCTGTGTCTAGGATATTCTTAGGACCTTCTTAGTGTTTATGCGAGACAGGTAATAAGTGGTTTTGCCCACAGGGAGTGTTTTCATTTTTATAAATACTTTGTATATTGTATTACAAAGTAATATAATATTGTTCCGTGGACTCAACCGTGGAATTGTTGCTGTGTTGGAGCTGTTGGAGGCTCTGCTGTTTTGTGGAAAATAAGCTGCTTGTCCAGTGGCCTGCTGCTGCTGTTACTGCTGCTTTTTGGCTCTTTAAAATATTGCTAATATTATTATTTTTTCGTCTTACTTTAGCTTGTTTATTTTTAAGTTACTTTAAGTCCCGATTTATGTTGTAGTATTGTTTTTAAGTGTTGCGACTTTTCCTATTTTTTATTTAAACAAACTTAACTTTTTTGCATTTTTGATTGTTGCTTTCGGCTATTGTATCATACAATTTAATACTACTTAAAAATGGAGGATCGCCCAATTAATTTTGCAGTTAAAACAGAATATTGTAATTCAAAAATTGTTGGCACTAGAACTATAAATATAATTCCATTGCAATGTATTTATTCTTGTAGTTGTTCGATAAATGTTAATTCACTCAATTTAAAATTTAATGGTAAAACATGTGTTGTTACTTTCATTAAACGTGTAGAGGAGTTACGTCAGGCTCGTGGTATACCTTTTGATCAACGTTTTAAATCAGCAATTGATTTGATTGTAGATAATGGTTTGTTGTGGTTTCGAGGTATTCGTACCAGTGTCACTTCGTGGCCAGAGTTAAAAGCTGTGCTACTTGATAATTTCTTACCACTAGATTTCGATAAGAGATTATTGGATGAGATTCGTTCTAGATCTCGAGGAATTGATGAAGGGATTGTTGTTTATTTAAGTATATTGCAAAATTATTTCTCGCGTTTGAGAAAGCCTTTTGAAAAACTGATCTTGAAAAGTTGGAGATAGGTAAGTGGAATATATAAGACCTTTTTACACAAGTCGATTACCGGAAATTTATACTGTCAGATCTGAAGAAGCACTGCCGTCAGTTAGAACATGAAAACCTGAAGTAAAGATAAGTCAGCTCCTGATTTAGCTTATAAAGATTCATTTTGACGTTGATTCAGGGTTTGCACTATCTTTAAAACTACGTTTAATATTTAATCATTATTTAAATCTATCTCTGATTTTTTACCAATGCCAACTTACTTAAAATATTTCTTAATTTGATAATATCATTAATGAACTTTACTTAACTTTTTAGGATAACGGTTGAAATACATTATAGTATGTATTAATGCTTTAGTTATATATCCTTACAAAAGATAACGTCAACGGCCTATGACTTGATTTTGTTTTGTTACTTATAAAAATAATAAAAAATCTCTTAACCTTACTTTTTTTTATTAAAAAAGCGGACTGGGTGTAATAAAATCTCTTATTTGTTCATCCCCATGACAATATACTAATTTATTAAAACAAAACATCTTGTGGCCCAGCACTAGACAAGCCTGTCCTGTGGGTACCAACAGTTACAATTTCGCACGGTTGCCTGACGATATCCCATCCCCATATCCAAATTTTTGACTAGAACTTAATAAGACTATTATTTCTATATATAAAATAAAGTAATATAATAAATACGGTTCAAATCCTGTAAGTTTATTCCCTACATAACATCCTCCTCCGTATAAGGAAAAAAGGAGCAGGTATTAGGTACAAAAATATATTATATTCTTCCTTGGGGTTCATGCTCATATCAAATTTTATCAAATTCATTTCACAAGTTTAGCCGTGTAAACTTAAGAGACAGACAGTTACTTTCGCATTATATATATTTATTATTATATGATGAGTGTACATGTAAAGATAATTTAAGATATATAAGCTAATTACGATTTTAACCCCTATATTAAATATAATGTTTTCGATTCTTTATTTAAGAAAAAAAAACTCCATCTTACGTTAGTCTCACCTTTTTGGTCTACTACGGTTTGATTTTTATATATATAACAATAGAATTGTCTCGTTTTAAATATGGCGAAAGTCAAGAGACTATCTATGAAAAGAAACCGTCACAGTATCGAGAGGTTTTCGTGAATAGAACAATGCGGATCGGATTGAGACACCGCCAATGGCTTCCCTTTCAAATCTCACCGTATTATCATCGTGCGAAGAATGGCAATGAGTTAATTAAGACGTCGAAGGCAAATAGTCTGTGGCGTGATCGATATTTGCAAAAAATATATAAGATTAAGATTTGAAGTATACCAATATAATAATTGTTTATATTATTAAAGATCAATTTGATTTATTTTGAACGTGTATCGGTAGCATTAACTTTATAAAAACAATCCGTATAAGAATTCAAATCGAGTAAATGGAAGTTATATTGAAATTCATTCTCTATTTTGTTTTTTTTTTTTATGTTTTATATACTAAAATTCCTACGATCGGTCGAAATCGAGATATTTGAATGATAAATTAATTTTTTTTTATTTAGACAAAAATTGAAAATTAAAAATGATTCAAAATCTTTATTCAATATAATAAATAGTATTACATTAGCTTATTGACCGTCAGTCTCTCGATTTTCATAAGTATTTATATTGGTACATAGTACTTTGTCACATATCTACTATATAGACGATCGAAGCTCGCCTGGGTAGGTACCACCCACTCATCAGATATTCTACCGCAAAACAGCAGTACTTGGTATTGTTGTGTTCTGGTTTGAAGGGTGAGTGAGCCAGTGTAATTACAGGCACAAAGGACATAAAATCTTAGGTCCCAAGGTTGGTGGCGCATTGGCGATATAAGCGATGGTTAACATTTCTTACAGTGCCAATGTCTAAGGGCGTTTGGTGACCACTTACCATAAGTTGGCCCATATGCCACCTCCTTTTCTACCTTCCTTTTCTATAAAATAATAATAATATATATAATTAATATGTGAGATCCTTGTAAGCTGACATGAGGTGATTAATTTAACTTGACTCTTAGAACCTTCACAGCTGTGATATGGAAATGACAGGCTTATCGCGTTCACTTTGACACGACCTTGATCCTCTGGCTCAAATGAAAGAGATGGCGTGCTTAAATAGATGACTCATACTCAATTTATTATAATAAATATTTATTGGAAATATCAATCGTTGAAGAGCCGTAACGGCCCAGTGGTTAGATCACGAGAATCTGAACCGATGATTCCGCGTTCAAATCCGGGCAAGCACCACTGAATTTCGTGTAGCATTGTTCTAGTTACTAGACTGAGATCACCTCGACTCTTTGATACTTTATATTTAATACTATCAAAAACAGCTTCAGACTTAAGCCATACGTCAAACAATTAAAACAGATTTGCCTCTGACAGTGAAAAAGGCGACGGCTTACTGTTTATATAAAAGGGAATAACTTTAAAGGGTCTTTTATATATTTTTGAAACATCTTTTTCTTTGATCGTACTTTATTTATTTTAGGCAAGTCCGTTTAGATATTTTTGTTTTAAGTCCTTTCATCCTTTCACGATCATTAATAACATCTTTTTATATGTGTTTTTTGAAAAAACTTTCTTTGAGTCAAACATCCCTTTTTTATTAGATATACATTATATATATATATATATATATATATAATTATTTTATAGAAAAGGAAGGTAGAAAAGGAGGTGGCATAATGGGCCACCTTATGGTGGCTATGGTGGTAATGTGCCTGTAATACCAAGTACTGGATATATATATATATATATCCTGGGACATTAATCACACACGGCCATCTGATCCCAAACAAAGCAGAGCTTGTACTATGGAAACCAGACAACTGATATACCACATATACTACTTTTTTTTTGTAAATACATACTTATATAGATAATTACACCCAGACTAACGACAAACAGACATGTGCATGCACACAAATGTCTGTCCTGGGTGGGAATCGAACCCACAACCTTCGGCGTGAAAGGCAAGTATCTACCACCCATTCGGTTGCTTAAAACCCAAATTAATTACACTTAGTGAAGACGTACATATATAATATGTTTTTACATTGATCAATCATTTTGATATTCATTCGATGTAACGATATTTGCAGAACCGATGCATCAACTCCAATGCCATGATCGATGAGATATTTTTCTTCTTAAACCATTAATAATATTCAGAATAATATTTATTTGGATAAAAAAATTCTAAATTTACAGACCTATGCTATCAATTGTCGGTAAAGTGTAATGATTTTGTTGGCGGTTTTTCTCGATAGAAACTACGTTTAATATTAAGTAACAGTTATAACATTAAATTGCATTTAATCTTTTAAAATGTATTCTTAAATTTTCTTACTTAATTTAAAATTTGTTTTCATTTTTGACATTGACAAAAAGTATTTTTATATATATTCAAATATTGTCTGTGGTGTACGTCTCATAAATACTGGTTACATACTGGTTATATTTAAATGTTTTTATATTGTGCAAGCACTTTAGATGTCGTATGTCCGTTTCTGTATACTTTTTTTTTATTCTTTTATTTTTAAAGGGCCTTAATAGCCAGCCTATATGTCGGCCCTATCGTTACACGCTAGATTAAAACAAAAAACGCCCTAAAACTAAGACAAATTCAGTTTGAGAGAATCACTAACAAATTCATATACTTTAATTGCCGAAATACTCGAAGGTTTACTAAGAATAGAATTAAAAACACCAATATTCATAAAATTTAAATTTAGTTCATATTTTAGTGTTTCTCTCAAATTGTGGTTACGAACACATTCCAATAACAAGTGTGAAACATCATCTAATACACCACATACTTGACAATTGGGAGTGTCAATTTTCCTCATTAGATGTTTCTGTGCATTTGAAAACGTGTATGCAGATTATCATAATAATCGGATCGGTTCAGTTGTTAAGACATGAATGGGTAAATAATAAACAAACTCATTTATAATATTAATTAGGATTAATCCTCTTCATACTTCCACACAACACTCTTAATAATGAAAGCCGCAAGGTCTGGTACGCATATTCATTAACAAACTTCGAAATTGTTACAAATTCACCCCGGGCCATGTTTCCATGGCAATATTACCCGAAGTATATTCTAAATTTAAAATACTCTCTAACTTACCTTGAGCAATTACCTGTGGAAAGTGACTTACTTCGATTAACTATCAAAGTAAGTAATAATCTTACTTAGATAGGGTACTATAATCGAATTAGTAAACCTGTAATCGAACACAGTGTTTAATTCATGAACGCTATCGGCCTATAAACGCTGTTAAGCGAGTTATTTGTTAAACAATGCTCTGTCCTCTTCTTTCGAATGTCAAATCAATAATGTCAGAAAGAGATAGTATATCAGTGTTTAAAAAAATATTCGCTAAGATACATTCATAAAGTTAGAGTGTATTAGTTAAAATTTTACCTCAACCTATAATAACCCATTATCACCCAAATACTATACGTCGTAATATTACAAACGAGAAGGAAACTCAATCTATCTATTTGTCTGTCTGTTACGCTTTTACGGCAAAACCATTGAACCGATTGTAATGAAATTTGGTATGAAGCCAGCATGAGTCCCATGAATCCCGGTTGTTAGGGGGAGATGTTTGGTCCTTTCCCCCTTAAACACGGACAAAGCAATATAATATATATTCAATATAATATCGAGAAGCCGAGATGGCCCAGTGGTAAGACCGCGTGAATCTTAACCGATGATCGTGGGTTCAAACCCGGGCAAGCACCACTGAATTTTCATGTGCTTAATTTGTGATTATAATTCATCTCGTGCTTTACGGTGAAGGAAAACATCGTGAGGAAACCTGCATGTGTCTAATTTCACTGAAATTCTGCCACATGTGTATTCCACCAACCCGCATTGGAGCAGCGTGGTGGAATAAGCTCCAACCCTTCTACTCAAAAAGAGGAGAGGAGGCCTTTAGCCCAGCAGTGGGACATTCACAGGCTGTTACGGTATAATATAGTTTTTAATTACGGATAGAAGAAGTGTATATTATTATTTCTCGCTTTCTATCATCATTTATTTGACAGTCCAAAAAAGAAGTCACGGATGTTGTACTATATTGTATTTATAGATTGACTGCCTCGTTGGTCCAGTGGCTAAATGTAAGGCCGCAGACTCAGAGGTTCATTTCCCAGATTATTTGGATTTTTTGCCAGAAAATTCTTAGTAGCAGCCCGGAGTCAAAGTTAAGGTGTGTACACTCCCGTGCCACGGAAAGCAGGTAAAGCGGTTGGTCCTGCGCGCTTCCCGATCGTGTCGGATTGCCGTCCCATCAGATTATGAGAACTAGGGAATAGAGAGTGCACTTGTATTTGCGCACACACTTGTGCACTATAATATCTCCTGCATAGTTGGCTAATCTCCCTTGAGATTGGCCGCCGTGGCCGAGATCGGTCTGGAGGACATTATGTTATTAGGGTTGGGTGTAGGTGTTTGTTATAAAAAGTAGGCTATGACCTTCCTTGGGGTTCAAGCGTGCTTCATACCAAATATCATCAAAATCGGTTCAGTCGTATAGTCGGGAAAGCGTAACAGACAGCGATACTTTTCCATTTATAATATCAGTACAGATGTATTAATACTATTAAGTGGTAGCGCTTGTTTAAGTGGTAGCACCTGTGTTTGCGCACATACTTGTGCACTATAATATCTCCTACGCAGTTGGCTAATCTTTTTAGAGATCGTCTGCCTTGGCCGAAATCGGTGTGAAGCATTATATTATTTATAGATATATCCATCGATCCGCATTAGGCCAACATGGTGGAGTGAGCTCCAAATGTTCTTCTCAAAACTTTACCGTTAATTTTGTAAATATAAAATTCATGTGAGCGTCAAAGCATTCGTTTAGAACTTCACGTAAATAATACAAAAATATTTACCCTCGTCTCATTAAATATTTATAGTTAAAACAGTGACTATCTCGACATTTGCTCAAGAAAATATAATTTGCGCAAAAGGAGCGTAAAACAGCTATATAATGAGATCTGAACTGATACTCTATTGATAAATGTTGGTAGAGTATAATATTATTCAGTTAAACACTTACAAACATCTAATTGGACCGTTCAAATGCAATTAACTTTTAACGTATTAAAAGCCAATGATACCGTTCTAAGCACGTATAATATATTTACGATAATGAGTTAAATACAGTAAAGTTTATTTTAATGAAGTAATTACAAAGTATAAAAATTGCTAAGTATAAAATTCACTGTAAATTCTTCTAATATAATGATTTTTTTGTAAATTAATACAATACAAATATTAACAACTAAAAGCCAGGAATATTTAAAAATAAAAAATTAATATACCCCTTGTTGGTAGGGCTATGTGCGAGCCCGGCTGGGTACCAGCCCCTCATCAGATATTCTACCGCCAAACAGCTATATGTAGTGTTATTGTGTTTGGGTGAGCCAGTGTAACAACAGGCACAAGGAACATAACACAATGTTCCCAAGATTGGTGGTGATCTGACGAGATAAGGAATGGTTAATATTTATTACTGAGGTACCAATGCCCATAGACATAGTATGTCTATGGGCAGTGTTGATCATTTCTCATCAGGTGGTCCATTCGATAGTCTGCGAACCTAATCTATAAATATTTATTATATATATATAAATATATATACATTTTTGATAATACTTTATCTACGTCTCATTTTCTCTCGACACGAATTTTACGAAAACAACTTGGTAAATAAAACTTTTAGCTAACATATAGGAGAAGTTATAATCCAGGGAAATTAGTTGATTCCCGAGGGTTGGTAGCATACTTTTATATTTATATTTAAACCCAACAGAGAAAAATCATTAAAAAATTATCTCATGTGTTTATTTATCGCTTTGTCCATAATTAATATAAACAAATATCCACAACAAAGGCCCAGGCTATTTAAGAACCAATTATTATTTCGTGTCGGATATCAAATATTAAAATAAAACTCACCAAAGACCGGGCAATAAAGCTTTCATTATTGTTTTGATTTATTAATGAAGATTGAATATATAAACTATTTAAAAGCTTCGAGAGAGGTAGTGGATAATTAAATTCTCATTTCGGCTTGTTGAACAAAAGAGAAACAATGAACAATCATCGGTACTGTTGCTGCTGTAATGCCAACCAAATATTCGTCTCAAGCAGTCGGTTATTATAATTAAAAAAAACATCTGACTAACTGGAATCATTAGTTTCCATTTATTTTTATTTTATAAATCTCCTTTATTTGATTACTATGCACTAACTTGTTCTTACATAATTTTTTTTTTTTATTATAGAAAAGGAAGGTGGACGAGCATATGGGCCACCTGATGGTAAGTGGTCACCAACGCCCTTAGACATTGGCATTGTAAGAAATGTTGCCCATCGCTTAAATCGCCAATGCGCCACCAACCTTGGGAATTACGATCTTATGTCCCTTGTGCCTGTAATTACACTGGCTCACTCACCCTTCAAACCGGAACACAAAAATACCAAGTACTGCTGTTTTGCGGCAGAATGTCTGATGAGTGGGTGGTACCTACCCCGACGAGCTTGCACAAAGCTCTACCACCAGTAAAATTTTACTAAGTTCACTCTCTTTTCGCAAGAACCTTCAAAAAGTTTTGGGCAATTTAGGCTCAGTAGGGCTTAGATTAGTTATTGAACCAGACCGGTTGGTAAAAACTAGGTCCTTAGCTGGATAGCAATTCAGAACTTAAAAAGACTTTGCTTTTCCTTTTGACTTCATACGTCTGATAAAAAACATTTACACATTATTTATTTGTCCAAATTATGAAATATGAATATGAAAAATTATTATATATCTTTTATAATATACGTAGATGGATGGGCCTGATGGTGAGTCACCAACCCTCAAACACATTGGCGCCGTAAGAAATATTAAACATTCCTTACATCGCCAGTGTGCCACGAACCTTGAAAACTTAGATATTACGTCCCTTTTATCTGTAGTTATATTGGCTCACTCACCCCTAAAAATATGTATTGCTGTTGTCTGTAGAACATAATGAAATCTACCCAGTCAGACTCGAACAAAGTCCTACCACCAAATAAATCTGATACTTAAATTACTAATTATAAAGATACTGAAACAGAATCGTCTCCAATATTACCCTTTGTGGTTTTACCTTTGTAAAATTTAGGTTATGTATGTAGGTTTCGGGAATAATACACATATATGTACCCTATTCCGATCGGAGTAGGAATAAAGATAAACAACTAATAGATTTACAAGTTGCATGCGATTTTCTAATTGTTCTGCTGTATTACGCACTATTAACAGTTCTTGATTAATTTACTTTTATTTATAATACAACACTATTCCACTTAACTAGTTATAACCACATTAATTTAACTTACGAAGTTCCGATTAAAACTTCGCGGACATTGAAAACGCAATATTTTCGCGAATCCATAGTGAATATCATAGATTATTCGAGATCTCGACCAATGATATCGGTGTCAAAGTTGTTTATTTTGGTTTATTCCTTTTGTGGTTGGAATAGGCTATATATATTTCCATTAACATGTAACGGGCGTGTCAAATCAGGTCCCCGACCGGTAGACAATTATTCAGTAGGTGGAACTTCTTAATATTTGATTCGGTACTCGAATTACAAGATTCTTGGCATAAACAAGATTTGTTTACTTAAGAGATCGAAACAGACTTGTTTTGTTTTTTTTTCGTCAAGTTTTAATTATTTGCCAATAAAAATATAATTTTACTCTTGCAGTTGGAGAATGTTCAGATGCTGGATAAATATAACCTTCGAAATCCGTCGAAGGGAACGCTGTACTTCGCTACGACGCATCTCATATTCGTCGATCATGAAATGAGAAAAGAGACATGGGTATGTGTAAGAATTATTCAAACTGAATGATTAAGATGATGACGTCCTTCTCCTCACTAGGCAGTTCAATTGAAACGTGAACATCAAAGAAAATTATGAGGATACGGATTGTGTAACGTAATATGAACGAAATTGATGAATGGACGGTATCCTATTCATAAAATTAGTAGGTACAACTTCCGTATTGCGGGACACGATTTCTTAACAATATAAAGGATTAGTATACGAGATCCTAAATTTTTTTATGTAATTTTAAAGATCTCATCGTGAATATTAATAAAGTTTTCTTTTAAATTAATCCATTTTAATAATTGAATATTATGAGCTTTTGTTCTTTTCGTTTTTTTTTTGGATTTTAACTATTAGGTTAAAAAAAATTTAGAAAATTTAGAATTGTCTTCATTTTTGTTTGGTCATTTTTGAGTTTTGTTGTCTTCATACAAAGAAGATAAAATAAGATATAAAATCTTATACTACACATTTAATCTCGTGTCTACTGCGTTGTAGAATCACCTTTTGATAGAGTTAAGTCATGATATTTTCAGACGGATCTTGTGCGTTTTGTTGGCTAGTTTAAAGGCCGTTTCATGGACTTATAATATGTAGAGAAACAAATAAAAAAATCGTTTAATGACGTATAATTACGTTTATTATGGTATAAGGGATGGTTATATGATGTGTTATAAGGGTTGTTAACTATTCAAGTGGCCCATTTGCCTGCTATAATGATGTTCTGTTGCTCCTCTTAGATTCTCCTAATGCACATATCGTCTGTTGAACGTTTACCAATAACAACAACGGGCTCGCCATTGCTCGTTCGTACCAAAACCTTCCAGTCGGTATTCTTCGTGATACCGCGCGAGAGGGACTGCCATGAGATGCATCAGACGCTTTTGAGATTGAGTCAGCCAGGTAAACTATGATTTTATATACGCATAGTGATATTTTCAAATCTTACTTACTTACTTCAGCATAATAGTCACTAGAAAATGTTAAAGTTGAAACAAATATATATAATAATAAATATAAATTACTTCCCTAAATCCTTGTCAAATGTTCATGCAATTTTAACTTTTTTTTAGTAGGATTTGCAACAAGAAGTATTCAATAAAGCTTACATTACATTTGTTATATGTCTGTGCTCCAACAACTATAAGAAACCAACGCAACCATTTCCAACCAACCACTTAAAATCGCAACGAATTAAAAGTTAAAAATGTTAATCAAAGTATTATAACTAAAAAACCTTCTTATATTAAGTAATTAAATTTGAATAACTAAAACAAAATAAAAAAATACTAGAAATACAAATAGAACTATGAATTATTTCGTGGATAAAATTGTATGTAAAATGAATAACTGCATACTGCCTATATGTTTGAGATTAATAGACTCATACAACCGATTACGATTGGTACACATATAAAAATACATCAAATTTTTCGTTACTTATAAAGGTTATCTATTAATTTGAAAAGGCACATCCACAGTAAATACATTAAATACATAATTGTTAATTCAGTATCGTAATAATAATATCCTGGTACATTATTCACACACGGCCATCTGATCCCAAATTAAGCAGAGCTTGTACTATGGAAACCAGACAACTGATATAGTACCTTTCTTTTGTAAATATACTTATATAGATAATTACACCCAGAATCAGGATAAACAGACATATTCATTAACACAAATGTCTGTCCTGGGTGGGAATCTAACCCACAACCTTCGGTGTGAAAGGCTCTACCAACTCAGCCACTCGGCCCGTCTTTGTAATAGCTACTTAATTTTTTTATATATAAACTGAATATTAATATTAAATTAACTAAAAATAATAATAAAAAATATATTCAAAAATAAACAACAATAACAAATCTATTATTTATTAAGATTCTAACAGTATATCGTAAATGGGTACGTAATAATCTTTTATTCTTGATTCTATATGTCTAATTGCAAAATGTTTTAATTGCAGTACATTTGGATGAATTATACTGTTTCCACTACAAGTCAACTCCGGATGATTTGCCGAAGTCAGCGGGCTGGAACTTCTTCGATATACAGACAGAGTTCCAAAGGATGAATGTACCGAATGAACAGTGGGTCCTTTGTACCGCAAACAGGGAATATGAAGTGAGTTAATATTATATTTAAACATTTATCATACTTTGCGAATGGTCGTTAAATATGAATGAATGAATGAGAAAATTGTAATGTTTCAAATGAGTTGAACAATTTTTCTTAACTTAATTCGTAGGATTCATTTCATTCGTTTTATTTCGCGGGTAGACGAAAATATACATTGCAAATTTCCTCCAGTACTTTATTGAATAGCAGCATAAGGTTAAGTGTAAACAAGTAATTACGACTATTCTGGATATGCCTTTGTTTTGAGTGATCTACAGATTCTATCCACTAAATAAAAAGCTCGGGAAAAATTAACAGAAACGGAATAAAGCGAATGTCAGATACATTACTGGTGGTAGAGCTTTGTGCTCGTCTGGGTAGGTACCACCCACTCATCAGATATTCTACCGCAAAACAGCAGTACTTGGTATTGTTGTGTTCCGGTTTAAAGGGTGAGTTAGCCAGTGTAATTACAGGCACAAGGGACATAACATCTTAGTTCCCAAGGTTGGTGGCGCATTGGCGATGTAAGCGATGGGTAACATTTATTACATTGCCAATGTCTAAGGGCGTTTGGTGACCACTTACCATCAGGTGGCCCATATGCTCGTCCGCCTTCCTACATATATAAAAAAACGTCATATTATCTGGTAAAATCAATCTTTCAGCTCTGTGACACTTATCCAAGCGAAATCTACGTCCCGGCTCGAGCGTCTACAGCTGTGCTCTTAGGCAGTGCCAGCTTCAGATCACGGGGTCGTTTACCAGTCCTCGCTTATTTACATCACAATAAAGCAGCTATTGCTAGATGCAGCCAGCCGTTAAGTGGATTTTCGGCTCGGTGAGTCTTATATTGGATAGTACCCAATAAATACATCGCACTACAATGTATTCAGGGCCTAATATATTGTAACGTAATGTTCTCAGATGTATGGAAGACGAACAAATGCTGGATCTGATCAGGCGAGCGAATCCCAACTGCGGTTATATGTATGTTGTCGACACGAGGCCCCGGGTGAGACGATAGTTTATAATATATAAACAACATTTTGATATAAAAAAGTCGTTCTTCGATGACGTCTAATTTTATCAAAATAATAAGCAACGCCATCTAGTGAGAAACAAAGCATACCTTTGTGTTATTGAATTATATCTATTAACAGTTTAAATTGTTGTATTTTTAATCTGTGTGTCATTCGGTTAAAGCATTCATCGTTATTTGAAATAAAATTAGTTCAGTCTTTGCTCGCTAACTATCACGTTGTTTTACTTACAAAATCCAATGTTCTTTTGCTAAATTATAATAGAAGTTTAAATGAACGGCTAAACAAAAAGTGCTAAAGGGTATTATAAAACTAACGACTTCGTAGATAATACACCTTGGCAATAAAATGATGGAAGCGTATTGCATTTCGAATTATTATAAATAATAATTGAAATAAATTAGTCGGTAAAATTATATATTTGTACATTTATATACGTAAACTCATTGTCTTTGTTTGGACGGTGTTTTTCAATAACTGGAAAGTATCGACCTAGTGGTACAATTTTGCAAAAACCTGTAAAAAAGTAACCCTGTAAAATTTCCTACTTCGCTTGTACAATGTGTGGTTGGAATCAAAATGTATTGAATTGTTTTGCTATTACTTGTTTTATAGATAAACGCAATGGTGAACCGCGCAGCCGGTAAAGGATACGAAAATGAGGCGTTCTACGAGAATATAAAGTTTCAGTTCATGGGCATCGGGAATATCCATGTGATGCGCAAGAGTTTACAGAAAATAGTCGAAAGTAAGGCATTTTATTATATCAAAATTGTCGTACACTACTTTTCCATTATATATGTAATTGTTAAATAAAAAATATATTTTTTTTAGCTTGCGAACAAAACAGCCCAACGATGTCATCGTTTCTCAATGGACTGGAATCTTCTGGTTGGCTCAAACATATAAAGTAAGATTACTTCCCGTTGATTAGTTTTGTATTTAAAATACAACATTCTCAAGTGAGTTCCCCCTTACAACAGGTCCATCCTCGACACGTCCTGGTGGATCGCCAGCGCGATCGAGAGCGGCGTGAGTGTGTGCGTGCACTGTAGCGACGGCTGGGACCGCACCGCGCAAGTGTGCTCGCTCGCCGCACTCTGTCTCGAGCCGCACTACCGCACCATCAACGGCTACCAGGTGAGAGAGCGAGACGAAGCGATACGGTGCACAATGGACGAGAGAGAGAGAGAGAGAGAGAAAGAGAGAGAGAGAGAGAGAGCACGATAAGCACGCAGCTTAGAGACTAGCTATCAGGTGTCGTGATATTGTCACCGATACTGAAGCACTCTGGTCTATCAGATTGTCGACATTTTAATTTATTATAATTATTTGCTATGCCGTAGCCATCCGCATTATATTGTAGTTTAAACATTTTTTTTTTTTAATATTTCAGGCACTCATCGAGAAGGACTGGCTCTCCTTCGGCCACAAGTTCACGGCTCGCTGCGGTCACGTGGCGTGCGACTCGCGGGAGAGGTCTCCCGTCTTCACGCAGCTCCTGGACTGCACTTGGCAGCTGTTCAGACAAACGCCAGAGGTAAGTCAGACAAGGAGAGCAGCAATTAATTGTTATTGGTAATCATTTCTTAACTAATATATGGCTATCTCGCTCTAATAAATTAGTAATATTATTTTTTTTTTAAGTTACGCTTCACGTGTTATAACTACTAGGACTCCATCCGTTTGCAACGATAAATACTTCGTAACCGTATTCACTAACGATCTCACTTATAACTAAACGAGTGAGTAGATAAACAGTTCTCTGTCTTCTTCCTTCGAATGTTAAATCAATTATGAGAGAAAGAGATAAATCAATGTTTAACCGAACAGCAAAAAAGCAACGTTTATAACGTAAGATATATTCTTTATATATAAGTACATGATATGTCTCGTTTTTCAGGCGTTCCAGTTCAACGAGAGATTTCTCCTGACGCTACACGATCACGCGCATGCGTGCCAGTACGGCACGTTCATCGGGAACTGTCAGAAAGATCGCCGTGATTTAAGGTTAGAAATCTAATCATTGTGTCGCTTACTAAATATTTCTATAAAAATGTATTATTATTTTATAGCTTAAAGTGAAAAATTACAGTTTTTGTTATATTGATTTATTTTTGAACATAATTTTACCGTGACAAAAAAAGGATGCAGACAAGTACTATATATTTTTTTTTGTAATAATACATACATTATATATTTAAAAAAATGACTGTACATAGTACATAGTAAATAAAAATCGCCAGCACTTTTCAAAACATATAAAAACGAAAATCCAAATTATAAAGCTCTACTACCAAATAAAATCGGTCTGTTGAATGTAAATATCACCCATACGGACCGATTCGCTTCGACCGCTAAACAGCAATATATTTTAGTTTAAAGAGCAAGAGAGCCAGTTGAATTACACAGGGACGTGAGTAAGTAACAGCCTGTAAATGTCCCACTGCTGGGCTAAGGCCTCCTCTCCCTTTTGAGGAGAAGGTTTGGAGCTTATTCCACCGCGCTGCTCCAATGCGGGTTGGTAGAATACACATGTGGCACAATTTCAATGAAATTATACACATGCAGGAAACCTCACGATGTTTACCTTCACCGTCAAGGACGATTATAAATAAATTAAGCACATGAACGTTCAGTGGTGCTTGCCCGGGTTTGAACCGACGATCATCGGTTAAGATTCACGCGTTCTAACCACTAGGCCATCTCGGCTTTTTTTGAGGGACGAGAGACATACAATTATATATTATTATCTTTATATTTCTTTTAAATAATCACAATGGTCTTACTGGTGCAGTCTAGGTGGGTACGCGTTCGTCTCGTCTTATATTACGTTATCTCGTTACAGATTGTCCGAACGCACGTTCTCCCTGTGGGGCTACATGGCGAGCCATCTGAACGAGTACAAAAATCCTCTCTATAACCCCAAAGCACACCCAGACGTACTCAAACCAGATTTGAGTGCTCAGAGTATAAGGTATTTGCCTTTTTTTTAACAGACTTGAGTAAGTTACTGATATTTTATGATGAGCGGTACATTTACTGGAGGTACATTGAAGGTAGGTTTACTGGTGGTAGGGCTTCGTGCAAGCTCGTCTGGGTAGGTACCACCCACTCATCAGATATTCTACCGCAAAACAGCAGTACTTGGTATTGTTGTGTTCCGGTTTGATGGGTGAGTGAGCTAGTGTAATTACAGGCACAAGGGACATAACATCTTAATTCCAAAATTTGGTGGCTCATTGGTGATATAAGCGATGGGTAACATTTCTTACAATTCCAATGTCTATGGGCGTTGGTGACCACTTACCATCAGGAGACCCATATGCTCGTCCGCCTTCCTAAATTATAAAAGAAAGACATATACTAAAATAAATCCTACAGACGATACGATACCTGATTGATTTTTAAATAAAACGTTTGTCACCACATAGATAGCTTATTGTTTGTGCATTGTCTGTTATCTGCCAAGCAGACAAAATATTTCCTGCGTGCTAAATGTGCTTGAATTTAAAAAAAAAATCGTATCCTTATAAATTTATTGTGTTTAAGTCGTTAGTTGTTTTACTTATGTAACCGTTGAATACAACTGTACCGTTGCCCCTGGGGCCAGGTTCTGGCGCGGCATGTACTGCCGGCACGAGAGCGGCGTGCACCCGCGGGAGGCGCTGGCCGACATCCTGCCCGCCGCCGTCGAGCACTCCGGCGCGCTCACGCACCACATCGACTACCTCGCCAAGGTCTCTGCACACGTAAACGCCACGCTATGTTCTTCCCGGTTATCACCACTTACCACTGACATAATAATAATTAGTTCCATCCATAGTTATCGACAAACTATACTTTGTGTTCTAGTTTGAAGGGTGAGCCAGTGTAGCTACTAACTACAGGCAAGGGAGATAACATGGGAACAGAGCGGGTGATTAGTTAAACAATTCTCTTCTTTCTCGTCTTCTTCTTTCGATTGTCAAATCAAAAATGAGAGAAAGAGATAAATCGATGTTTAACTGAACAGCTGCTAAGGTTTATAAGACAGGCCGTAATAGTATGTTCAGTCCATCTCATGCGATTGTCACATCGCCATATGTTATAATTTAATAGGAATGGTGTTTTTATTTCTTACAGAGAATATCGACATTCAAGAACCTTCTCTCTGGACGTAAAGCCGAAAGGAGCAGAGAGACCGCGGTAGTCAACTACCAGAACGGCGCCGACGACACCGTCGAGATCGAGACGAAAGTGGAAGGTCTACAGATAGACAACAAGTTAGTACAATAACTGAACTCTGGCAGGAAATTATCGCGCCTTCACGTATAGACATTCTCTGCAGCCGCCCAGAGTGCGACTGAGTTATCTGATTGGTAGTTGATTAATTTTGTCGGTATGTGTGTCACCTTATTATTTATTATTAATAACGGTGATTTACGGTGGTAAGACTTTATTTTTTACAGAACAGGAAGGCGGACGAGCATATGTGTCACCTGATTGTTCGTGGTCACCAACGCCCTTAGAAATTGGCATTGTAGAAATGTTATCCATCGCCTACATCGCCAATGCGCCACCAACCTTGGAAACTAAGATGTTATGTCCCTTGTGCCTATAATTACACTGGCTCACTCACCCTTCAAACCGGAACACAACAATACCAAGTACTGCTGTTTTGCGGTAGAATATCTGATGAGTGGGTGGTACCTACCCAGACGAGCTTGCACCAAGCTATACCATATACAAGGGATATTACATCTTAATTCTCACGATTTGTGGCGAATTGGCAATGTAACGGATGGCTTTATTTCCTCACAAATCCGCATTTGCCAATCTGCTTACCTATTTTGAATGAATATATATGTATATTAATATAATATTAAATATGTTGTTTATTAAATTCAATCTGTCGGGAATTATATTTATTAACCTGATATCGTCGTGTTAATATTTCCGTCAGACTGCTGTACGAGTCGGGCGGCTCGCTGTCGGAGCTGGAGTGCGCCACGCACGACCACCCGCTCAAGGAGCCCGACTCGCAGAACATACCGCTCATAACGGAGGTATTTAGATCCATCCCTATGTTATACGATACATATTAGTAAATAGCCAGTAACTATCACACAGTTGAGCTAAGTAGTCTGTTCTATGAATGAAGCATAGTACGAATATAGCCAGGCTGGGTTTCGAGTTGGGGTGTTGGTCGAATAGACGAGGTCCAGTCAGGACAGGCTCCAATTCGATTTAGTATTTTATCTTTTTATTTGAATGGATATATTAATGGGTGTCATTCGCATATTAGTTTTATATCGAATTTTACTCTATTAAATTTATCACTGAGATTAAAAAAAAATCATTGGTTTACCTGGCCCCCAGTAACCACGTATTGATTTCATATACAATCACAATTCCTATAAAGCAACGATCGTGACGTCAGCAAAATTTTTGAAAGTTTTTGTTTTGAAATGTATAGGAAAGTGAGATACAGTCTAAGATGGAGCGCGCTTGCCTAGAAGATGCCTATTTAATCTAGACTTTAAGGTACCCACATTATAGGTGGTGGGGAAAACGGAGGTCGGGAGGGTATTCCGGACCTTGGCGGTGCGTATCAGAAACGAGGAAGCAAATCGTTTCGTACGTGTCTTAAATACGTCAACGTCAACTACGTACGGGTGTAGATCTTTTCGATGCCTCGCAGTTCTGTAGTAAAAAGGTGACGGGGGAACCAAATCAAATAGTTCCTGAGCACACTCTCTGAAATAGATCTTGTACCGACAGACAGGCAACCTTACGACGATGTTCTAAGGTCTGGAATTTAGTGACCAGTGTTTGGTTTTCTACCACGACGATCCACTAAATCCAAAGCATCAATCTGCTACTTAGCAAAGCCGCCTCATAAATGGCTGCAGTACTTCATGCACGATCTGACTCGGGCTTGATATAAAGACAGAAGCTGTTCTGGTGTGAAGTACTGTTTGAACTTATTGAGGATGCCAAGTTTTTTGCCAGCAGTTTTAGCTTTGGATTCAATGTATTGTCCAAAGTTGAGTTTGGATGTTAATGTAACTCCTAGAAGCTCAATACTGTCGGTGATGGGTACAGATACATTGCGAAAAGTTGGAGTCAGGTGGAATGGACTCCTCTTGGCGGTGAACAAACACGCTTGAGTCTTAGGATTAAATTTGACTTTGTTATCATCACCCCAATTCGATACCTCTTCCAATGTCAAATTGATGCGTTCTACCAAGGCCTCCCTGTGCTCACGAGTTTCTGTTGCAGTAGCTCGGGGACCGGTTCTCTCCGTTACAGTGCTGTCGTCTGCGTACCCAAAGATACCGGGTTTCAGCAGATCGCTTATATGGAACAGGAAGGTTTACAGGAAGAGTGTGAATATCAGCTTACCGCCGTCCACTGCTGGACGAAAGCCTCCATCCCAATTTTGGGCAGTCCGCATCCATCCCGTACCTGCCACCTTTTTCAAATCGTCGGTCCACCTTGCCGCAGGGCATCCTATACTACGTTTGCCTCTGCAAAGGCCAACAGGTATCCCGTAGCTAGGAAGCTTGCTAAGAAGGCCCTCATGCCAAACCCGGTCGATAGCCTTGGACACGTCAAGTGAAACGGCTAACGCTTCACCGTACTTGGCCTCTCCCCAGATGTGAGTAGCGTACACTAAGAGATCTCCTGATGATCGATTCCGACGAAAGCCGTACTGCTGGTCCGATAGGAGATCGTTTTCTTCGAGGTACGCCTGGAGTTTGTTATTCAATACACGCTCCAAACCTTTGCAAAGTATGGCGGTTATTGGAGGACGCCCGAACCCCCCTGAGAATCGCCACCGGGACCTCTCTCTGGTCGCCAACCAGCACGGTGTAATTTTCCACCATCCCAGGATTTTTCGCAAGTTGGCGGGGCAGTCTTTCGTAGATGGCGAACCTACTACTTGGGCCCCCTACTAACTGCCGTCGGCCAGCGGTGCATCGTGCTTCGGATTCCGCTGCCTTCCAGATTGAGCCGCCCGGCGTCACTGCGACTACGGTCAGAACCTGTCACCAAATGCAGAGTACAACTATACAGACCCAATCCCCCATGGTAAGCTGCTGCAAACATCGCACCGGAACACGACGTGCTGCGCGACAATGTGAATCTAGCCACTGGACAAATCGCTATGGCGGTGCGGCTTTGTTTGCAGGGTGGTAATGCTAGCTACGGCCGGAGCCTCCCACCTAGAATATTTGCAATTAGCACCACCCAGGGGCCACTTGTAGGATAATGAGGAATGGAACCTGACTTTGGTGAGACCTACGGACGTGAGCAACTTTGACCCCCAAAACTTAAGTGTTATATCGTTTATATAAAATATCATATGTTTATGGTAAGTGAAATTAGTTTATATGTATTATGCAATCACCACGATAAATTTGTTTGTGTGTGTTGCAGAAAGTGGACGCGTCGATACCCCCGAGTCTCGTTCAACTCGAGGCCGAGATAAACACTGTTGCTTTGGATTGGAAAAGTATTAAGAACGTAACGGAGTGCAGCTGTTCCACGCCTCTCGACCACTTCAGCAGAAAGGTACCCCACGGCTCTTATATAATATGGTGTAGTGATGTTTAAACAAATACAAATGCATGATGTTTTGTTTTATATTTGTAAAGGTTACTGAAAATTTTTAAAACACATGCTACTTTTATTTTTTTTGAATCACGAGCGGCATGAGGTAGAGTGTGCTGCGCGGGATACATTATAGTGCAAGTACACCCTTCATTCTCATAATTCGATGGAAGGGCAATCCCACACGGGGAAAGACGAGGCGCAATGCAATGGCTTTACGTGCTTCCCAGGTTACAGATTTTTTTTCGACAAAATACCTCAATATTCTGTACTAGCCCGGCCAGAGGTGTCGAATCTTTTAATAAGCCCACGACAGAACCTCAGTCCGGCAGTGGCACACAAAGCTGGCACAATGTATATACGAGTCCGCCGCCCACAGCACCACTGCTGGGGCTGCGGGCGCTGCGTGTGCACGCGCTGCGTGTGCGCGCGCGCGCCGCTGCGGGCGCTGAGCGCGCCGCGCGCCGTGCCGCTGTGCGCCGCCTGCGCGCCCGACGCGCCCGCCGCGCCCGCGCCGCCCGCCGCGCCCGGTGAGTCGGTTACATATATTATATTATATTTTGATAATTTTCAGACGCACTCGATATTTATTTAATATCACTTCGGTTATTGCCTTTAATAAAAGAATGATTATCACGTTTAAAGACGGCTTTGTAATGGCTATTTTAAATATAGTAATATTGTTTATTTCATCTGATCAATTTTAAAATATTGCTGTACTTATACTAACATTTTATTTATTTTTTATATTTAATTATTTTGTAATGTTTTTTTTTTCAGGTCTGGTAACACCCACTACCTAAGTTAGGAATATCAAAAAAAATCTTTAATGATAATATTGTAAGAGTTGTAAATGTATTTGTATTTCTGATTGTATAATGTGATATAACAAAAAATATATGTTGTTTAAATTGTTATCATGGTTAATTGTACATTAATAGAAAAGTTGCCAATTTGTTTTGTAATTTTGCAAATATACCTAACATATTAAAGAAATGCTGCCACATTTATAATATTATGTAATAATGATTACAAGTATTTCATGACGCACAGATATATAAATAATTTATTTAAAAAAAAAACATGACAATGATAATGAATGAAATTTCTCTGTATTTTTTTTTTAAATTCAGTAAATGTAGTAGTATTCATACATAGTATTCAAAAAAACTTAGTTTTTAGGAGAAATTTTAAATTATTTCTTGAAGTCGAAAATTATAAAAACTTATGGTTATAGTGAAATATTTTTTTATAGTATTTGTTGTAGTTGCATTTATCTCTGTTCATTCGTTTTAATAATTTGTTTATTTCAAATTAGCCTAAGGTATGTTTAATTAGTTTATAATAGCTGTCAAGAAACAGAAAAAAAAAACTGAGAAAACTTTTTTTATGAAGAATTATGGGGCTGGCCTGTTGATGAGCATGCTCGTAGTAGCCATGTGCTTATTAATTCCATATAGACCGACCTCATTGTTCTATCTCTGCCTTGCGTGTTAAGTAAGCTAAACGATTTGACACACGTTAATACAGATGGATAGCTTATTTAACAGAGGCAGTTAGAAGTAAAAAGGTAATTAAATAAACCGTCATTGTCGTCCTGAATCTGGATTTAAATAAAATAAGTATCTGTAGAATATTTTTGAGTTGTCCTCTGATAATCGCCGGCCGTAATAGCCCAATAATTCTCGGTCACTGTATAAGAAACTAGGAGAAAAGAAAATGTTCAATGAACGATTAGTTTTGCTTATGGATAGTAGAATTATCTATAAGGTGAAATTCAGAATTTAAAACCACCCACGAACACGACACGGCATCGTTGCGACGTCGTGTCGTGGTACTCAACTCTGGTCCTTGTAAAAATTCACGTCACGACATCGTAACGCGTTGTAGGAATTATGTTAATAAATGTTTGAAGATAAGTGACCGCCAACCGTTCGTTAATGGCTATCATTCCATCGTATATGACACTCGGCTGTTAACGTTAAGCCATATTCTATTTTTAAATGTTATAATTTATTTTCTAAGATATAAATGTAAAATTTTATAAATGTACAAGGTAGATTTAATTTCATCACAATTAAAGTAATTCTAGGTTAGTTTTTAATATCGAAATTTAGACAAAGGTAATCGTATGAAAAGCCAAGTTACGTATAACAGATTGTATCAAATGTCAATTTAAGGATATATTGTTTTTTTAATTTTTTTTATATAAAAATGATTTAGTATTATATGTTTTATTCTTATTAAGGAAGTTTTTTTATTCCGTTAAAATTAATGATAAACATTTAATTTGAAAATAATGTTGACAGTTTCATATTATTGTAATGAAAAAAATCTTATAAGCTGAATAATATAAATCTTTTCATCAAACACCTTTGTTTATTTTAATCCACACCGCAGTCTTTCGCTTTCTAGAAGTTTATTAACTTGAAATAGCGTATATTGAGATTCCTTCATTTACCAATAACAGATTGTTAAAAAATTCGCACGCTAATTGAATGAGTAATTTTCATCAATGATCAATTTGTATGATTTGGTGTTCTATTTTTAAAAATACCATATCGAAGGTTTTCTTAAATCAGTTTCACTTTTATATGTAACATACTAACAACATACATACATACTTATGTATTAATAATTTTATTATTTAAAATTGCCTTTTAAATCAAGATAAAAGTTATAAAATTGTATTGATATATTTTTACATAACGAATGGCTTCATAAAAAAGTATAATAGCCAATTAAGCGCACATAACAATCTTAGAGGATTTATTTGTTAACTAAATCGAATAAATAACGGTTCTAACGGTAATACTTCAAAATGTTATCCTATGCTTTCATTTTGATAACAATTTTTCAAACAGTTATGAACGAAAAGAGTCAGAATAATGATGAATTGTTGGGAATGGACACTAAGCATAATATAAAAATCGACAAAGACACAATCATAACGAAAAACATGATCGTACAAAAGAAAAATCGTGTAAAAAGTGGTGAGTTATGCAACTACACAGTAACTTCTTAATTTTTTTATATTTCACAACAGATCAACCAATCGCCAATTTGTACTTGCACAGTATAGCTGTTTTCCCGTTTGGAGGGTTAACAAGCCAGGATAGCGGCTGCGCGTTTATAATATAAATAATGATTAATATTTATTAAATGCCAGCCTGTATAGACGCTGCAATTGTTTATTTGATAAATATAAAAAAAACATTAAGCTACATCATTTTTTCATTTTGTTGGCGTTGTTGGTGGATGCTTGCCTTTCACGCCATAGGTATTTGTGTGCATGAACATGTCTGTTTGTCCTAAATCTAGATGTAATTATCTATATAAGTATGTATTTACAAAAGAAAAATAGTATATGTAGTAATCAATTGTCTTGTTTCCAAAGTACAAGCTCTGTACAAGCTTAATTTGAGATCAGATGGCCGTGTGTGAAAAATGTCCCAGGATATTATTATTATTATTATACAGAATATATATGTATAATAAAAAATATTCTTATACTTATAATTAATAATATTGAACATAAAAAATATATTTGATTTTTTTACATGAGTGAACACACACAATCACGGAAGTGTCGAGCCGGATTGGTCATACAGTTCATTTCCTAAAGAAGTCAAGAGTCACGTTGAGCAGTTTAAAAGGAATATGTCCGAATGCCTAAAGGAAGTTCAGAAGAACGATAAAAGACCAATAAAAAGTCTGTCACCTGCGAAAGAGTCACCTGTACATGGCGAATGTCTCATTGCGTGTGTTTTAAAACGGAACGGTGTTATTGAAAACGGAAAAATCCATAAAGGTTTCTATGCTTCAATACTACTTCAATTCTAAAAACATATCTTTAAGTTAATATTAATATATTTATTACAGATAATTTACTTTCATTGGTGCGTAAATTTTATGAAAAAGATGATAAACTGATGAAGAAATTAGAGAAGAACTTAGATCGCTGTATTGAAACAAGCGTAAACATTAAAAACGACTGTGCAATGGCATCGCATCTGAACGACTGTACGAATTACCTCATGATGAATAACAAACATAAAATTATTGTGAACTATTAATTATATTAAAAATAAAATGTTAAAATATGCTCGCTGATAACAAGTATTATAAGTATAGTAAATAAATTGAAAGAATTATACCTATATATTTAAAAAAAAAAATTACAAAGAAATATCCGTAAAATATATGTTAAAGACAGCCTGAAAACTGTAGTTGGTGTACCTACTTTAGATATTTAGTTACTTGGTTTTTCTATAGACAAATCACTCTCGCATGTAAATCGGATCAGATTATGAGGTCGGATTTGCCGTCCCATCAGGTTATAAGTCTGTATGTGCGCAAATAATTGTGCATTATAATAGTTGTCTTGCGTAGAAAGCCAGTCTCGCTTGACAATGGTTGCCAGGGCCAAAATCGGTTAGGAAAATATCGTCATCGTCGTACAAGGATATCTCTGAATTATTATAAAAATAAAAAACTATTATAGTTCGTTGTCAATAATTTATTTAAATAAAAATACAAAAATAAAGGGATAACAAAAGGTTTTTAAGGGTAACAACATGCAGATATTATCAAGGATTGCTATTTTGCGGTAGAATATCTGATGAGTGGGTGGTACCTACCCAGACGAGCTTGCACAAAGCTCTACCACCAGTAAAACGCCAACATTGTCCAACTTACGCCAACATCGTCCCACACATAAAAATACTTGGCACTTAGAGCAGACAACGTTAGGTTCAGTGCGCTTTTTATTTTTGAGACATCGTACGCAACGGCCACGTTTGTAACGCACTTTACTGTTAGTAGTACAATAGTCAACACCTTTGTCAACACCTTTGTCGTAATGATCTGGGAAATGATCGAGACCGTCCAACCGTTAATCATTCGCTTGTACAGTAGCCGCTCTGATGCGCTGGATGTTTTTATGTTTTTTTGACAGTATATTTGCTAAAGCGTATCTGAATTCCCTGTGACTCATTTTTCGACCTTGAGGATTCGCACTTGTGTTGTATATTATAAAATAATTTAGAATACTAATATTTAATAGTCTTCTAAATACTTTTATATACCACTTAAGCCCACGCTTGCGGTCCAATAAATACATGGCCAGTTTTTGGTCTTTCATGTCCACACCGCCCATGTATTTATTGTAGCTATGAACTATAAGTGGTTTTTCACATATGCCACGACAAAACAGCACCACAATGTCGAGCTATGAAGGTCCCTCTTTGCATCTGTTTGTCATTTAGACATTTAATGTCTCGAGGTGTATCGATCCTACGTCTATTTAATGAGCCGATAACGCCAGTTTGGTTTGCCTTTAAAAATCTGGTTAATGTAACACTGTTGTAAAAAATATTCATGACTAAGCAATGGCCCTTATGAAGGTACGCTTTCATTAGCTTCAAAAAAATTTTTGAAGTGGTTCCATGGAAACCATGAACTGGTTGTGACGGACCAGTATTTTTACAAATATAGATAAAAAAGTTAAGCAAACATCCCGTTTTAGCTTCACATTAATCAAATGTCTTAATTCCAAATCGTGCGTCTTTAGTTTGAATACACTGTACCCAACTTCCAAAGTAGGAGCGATTAATCAAGACTAATGACGCCGAGGCGTATATAACTCTTGGAATTTTTTATTACACTTTGTACAATTGGAGCAATTTTTGCAGTTTTGCGGTCATCCCCATGTACATTAACATTTAAGTCATAATTATTAATAAAATGAATGATTCGTGATATCAATAAAAATCTATTTTTATACATTATTTTACGAAAATTGGGCATACCCATTACTCCTAAACTCCAGTATTTATCAATGCGATTGCGGTAACAAAGGCCCATATATATAAGTATCGCTAAAAAATTGTACATTTCCTGTACCGTGACCAATAAAGAAGTCGAGATTCAGCAGAAAACCCCTTTCTGTGTTTGTGTTTCTGTATATCATTCTGTAATATTCATTAGTATGATGTACAATTTTTTCCATGATGATGTTATCCCATATGGATGAAAATATTTGAAAACGGTTTGCTGAAGGTATTTTCGGGCCTGATTGTTGTGTATAATTTTCCTCAACACCTAAAAATGTTGAAAAATCATTTGTCCATATGAGGTTATCTGAATCTCTATCTGGCAATGTCGGTACAACGTCTATTACTACTTCACCATCATCTAAATTATCGCTTCCTCCTTGTAAAATTCTTAGAAGTTCTTTTTCGGTAATATCTTCTGATTCGTCACATTCACGCTTGAATCAACAGCTAAACCTCAACTAAAGATGGTGGTAGAATAATTTCGTCTGAGACAGTGTGTTACTCTAGAAAGGTTTTACCAATAACTAATATAAATTAAAAATATTATATCTACAAATTCAAATGCTATCAACTTTGGTTTGGTTGCTAGCATCAAAAAATTGACTTGTCTCTGCTTGATATTCGATGTTTTCTAGACCAGAAATGATTGATTGATCAATATTGGTAATGCGATGCTAGATTTCCCTAGATCATTTCCTAGACGTGGCTGGCAGTGCCGAGAGTACGGCATTAGATTGCTCTTTTTCGAATCTATCTAAACAATAATAATCTATTTGTGTCGTGTGTACAAATTATCTATATTATTAACAAACGCGATAGAAACAGGAAAAGTAATTATTTTTGTAATATTGTGTCTGTAATAATAAACTAATAACAAATAGAACTAAACTTATTCGAACAACAAAAATTAACCCTTCCCATGTAGGATATTTTTTCCATACTAGCAACTTTTAAAGGTGTGCTATTACGATAAATTTCTTGAAACTCATTAAATTCAATTAATTATAAACCCTATTTACATTCTCTACGATTAATCTGTTTGAAATAGTAAACTATATGTATTTAAACGCTCATTATTCATACTTTTCACATGTGCTTATATAAATATTAATACTAATCTTTTTTTTGTCTGTATGTCTGTTTTTCGGGTTAATCTTTAAAACGGATAAAAATTACAAATTAAAATAACTGAATTATAAGGAAAAATTCAAGGTATCGTTTAATCTTTATTTCATCAAAATCGGTTTAGTGTATCAAAAGTTATAGAATCGTGGTGTCCAGATTTTCCGGAGTAGAGTGACCTACTGCCATATTGATATACTAGCATTCGCGTTTCGTTCAAATTTGCGTTTTCGTTGTTCTTTAA
Source organism: Nymphalis urticae (assembly GCA_905147175.2). Taxonomy (NCBI): domain Eukaryota; kingdom Metazoa; phylum Arthropoda; class Insecta; order Lepidoptera; family Nymphalidae; genus Nymphalis; species Nymphalis urticae. The sequence continues at coordinate 1,330,503 of LR990004.1, read as the reverse complement.
TTTATTTCATTATTCCCGTGCTTGACGGTGAAGGAAAGGAAGGAAAACATCGTGAGGAAACCTGCGTGTCTAATTTCACTGAAATTCTTGTGTATGCCACTTGTGTATACCACCAAACGTCATTGGAGCAGCGTGGTGGAATAAGCTCTAAACCTTCTCCTCAAAAAGGGAGAGGAGCCTTGTATACCTTAATAATAAAGACGACGAGGAAAAAAAATGCAATATATATACTCTCTTCGAGAGCCGCGATAACCCAGTGGCTACTACTGAAATCGTAGTCTTAAATATATGCCTTGTAAAAAAAAACAAAAATAACGGCACGGGAATGTACACTTCATACACCGGGCTCCTATTGAGAATTTTTGATAAAAAAAAATCCAATAACTTTTTATTAGGCCAGCCTGGGTTTGAACCCAGAACCTCCGGTATTGCGGCTACAACTAGCCACTTTATTTTTGTTAATTTTTATTAAGACCTTATTACAATCACATTATGTAATTACAAAAATATGTTTTTTTTTATATAAAAAGAACACTTTCCAACCTTCGAGCGCATATCTACGCTCTGGCATACGAAGGATTAATATGTACTTTTATCAATTGGGATTATATTCCCTGGTGAATATATATATATTCATGTCCTCAGTCTATTTTATGGTTTATTTATAATTTATATAGTATAGAAATAAATTGTACCTTATGTAGGTTATATTACGTCGTTTTATTGAGGTAGGATGTTAAATACCTAATAAATTTTAATACTAATTAAGTATAAATTGAAACACTGTTTTTAATCTGTATTAAATGAATGCTAATTTCCTTGTCTAGTTTTTTTCTTACATTAATTAATACCGACAAAATTTAATTTAATTCATGAGAATACAATAAAGAAGTAATATTATGCCATTGCATATGCAGTTTTAAGTATACTTAAAATCTCTTTCCTATAAAATTAATTATAATGAATAAAAACTGATGATTTATATGATTACAAAACTTCATTCATTCTTTCATCCACTTGTTTATCATACTTATTTAAATTCAAATAACTTAAATATATCTTAATAACGTCTAAATTGTTTTCTAAATTTCTCATAGTGATAATCGTCCGTTGCCCTTTCACCCTTTGCCTTCTTAACTATTTTATTAACACTTTCATCTATCACATTAGCTTCTACTTTCTTACTTTCTGGCTTCTCAACTTTTCTCTTCTTAGAATTAGCACTATCTAAATTAAATCTATTGTGTTGAACAAAGTTCACTGCCATATTTGTGGGTACAAATTGTGACGGCCCATCTTTTTTGTTATGCCTTTCCCACAAAAGTTTCATTTTAGCTTCCTCAGTTGCTTCTATATTTTTAATTTTCGCATCAATACCAAGATCTACTTCCGGAATACCACTAAGCATTTGGTTAGACAACATCTCTTCCGATCGATGTGCAGCAGATGCACGAAGATGTTCTGGTAAGGAGAGTAATGCTGCTTCTTCTGGTGCTAAGTATTTCAGTGCTTCACCATCATCATTCTCCTTCTTGTTATCATCGTTGCCTTCTAAAAATTTAATAATAATATTACAGAATATTAATCTATACATAACTATAAAAAATAATGAATTTAAAAATATGTTATAATAATTACACATCCAAATAGATTAACAAACAACACAAACCATTAAAATATACAATTATTTAAATTTTGAATGTATAATTTAATATTAGAAGACATTTCAAAAATGTTGCTAGCAATAATACTTTTATTGCTATTTAAAAAAAAAAAGATTAGTTTTTGGGCATTAAACACTAGCAACCTTTAGTTAAAAACTGATTTATCTCTTTCTGATACTATATGTTTGACATTTGAAAATAGAATACTAACAAATAAAAGCTAAATAATGTTTATAAATAAGGTCACAGATTTAATTTAAATCTATTCTTGTAATTTATAAGGCAGGCTACCAAATAGTAATTTTCGCTAAAAGACATTGGTATACAAGAAGTCCACTTCTTACACCATCAATGCACTGCTAACCATGAAAAACTTAAGATTTGATTTTGGAACTTAACACTTAGTGAACTTAAATTTAGTTACACTTTCATAGCTTAACTATAAACTTATTGTTGTTGTTGTATATGTTCTTATATTTTAAATTATATATTATCTCTGTTTAACTTTGTATAACTTGTGCAAATTTAAAAATAATATAATGTATTTTTCCTACCAAAATATTTAAAATATACATGTAAGCTTTGATGTTTAGATTATGCAAAATAAATAACTCATCGAGTAACACATTTCTCACAAATCAAAAGTCAAGCTACTAACACTCAATATGTAATTAATATCTAAAATAGTAACAACTTTTGAAAAGCAATTAAACTTACCTTTTCGCTTGGCCAATTGCTCTTCTATGTATTTCATCATTTCTTCATCTTCATCACGTTTATTTGTTTCAGCGGAAAATTGCGTTCCTATACCAGTGTCGTATGCATCATCTACCTGTTTAACTTTCCCGCTTTTCAAGGCCTGCATATTCACCATACCACCAGCTTTGATATTATAGGGATCCTTACAAGTAATTTCTTCTACTAACGTTGTTTTTTGTCCTGTAGCTAGAGCGACTATGCTCACACCGTTCGGTCTTTCTCGTAGTTTCTGTATTTCTTTTGTCTCCTGTAATCTAGCCAAAATTAATTCCTCGTCTTCAGATTCCTCATCTTCAAGTTTTATTCTTTGCCTTAAGTTTTTCTTTTTTTTCGGTTTAAACTTTATTTCTTCAACTTCAACTATGGATTCCTTGGATTCTTCCATTGTATTTATTTTCTATCAGATAATATTTTTTTTAATAATTAAGGTTAGCAACTTGTTGATAAAGAGGAGTGTTCAATAATTAAGGTTAAATTATTACTTCAGAAAATAATAAACTTCTTGTTCTTTATAATTTATGTCACAACAACACACAACACAACCACAGACTTACAAAGTACGGAATATAACCACTGGTCTTAACCACAGAGTATATAATCACTATGTTCTAGTTGTAAAAAGTACCAAACAGAAACCAATCACATGATGTGAGAACTTCTTTATAACTAAAATTACAGTCTATCGCGAGTTGTACTTTTTGTATGTAGTAATTCTATTATCTGATCACATGGTACAGATTAATAAGATGATTTGAACATAATTCTATCTAAAAATTATTAGCAGTTAGCATAGAATGTTAAGTTATAATATGGATTCTAGTTGCCCGTCCTAACTACGTACGAGTGAAATAAAAAAAAATTAAATTAAAAACTTAGAAGTGTACGCTTTAGTGACATACGTATGTATGTACATAAGAATATATATAAAAATATTTAAATAAGTAGTTAAGATATAGTCACTATGAGCTAAATGCCAACTATAAACTAGCCCAACGTATAATATACTGCAGCTACTAGACATTGATACCAACTTGGGGGTTTTCACCCCAAATTTAGGGGAATTCAAGACGTCTAGGGTTTTTTTTAGGTGGTACACTTTTTTAGGGGAATTTTTTAGAGGTCTATTATTCACGTTTTTTTTTTGGTAATCACTAAAACAATTTATATTAAGCTTCGAACTCAACCAACAAACTAAACCAAATATAAACTCCAAGCGTGGCTATAACTGAAATATGAAAAAACTATAATATATTGAAATTGAAATAATAGCTCCCCTTGAGCTAATATTCAGCGTGCTTGTATAACACGTTGGAGGCCCGCGCTTCGATTTCTGGTCACTGAATGAAAAATAAAAATCGTTTAATTTCATTGTTATCATCATTAATATTATTAGGTCGTTAATTAATGTATGTAAATATGTAAAAAGCACCCGCCTACATAAAACAGCAATTTTATACTTGTATGAATGTATTTTTAATTTGTATTTGAAATTATCTCTCAAAACGAGTGTACAACAAAAAAATTTAGAGGTTTTTAATCGATATTTAGGAGAATTTAAAGTTGGTTCTAGGAGGAATATTCTGTAGGAGTTGGCATCACTGCTACTAGACGGCTTTATGGTTTATGGATATATTTTAGACTTTAATCTTTGTTGTCTAAACTCTAATGTCTTTGTTCTTATCAGCTATACTTCAAACTTCAAAATAAACTTTGATAAGAAGAAGATAAATAAAAATCACACACAATGATAATTTTACTTCAGTTTGATAATCAGAAGCTAAACTACGGTTGCATTCATAGTTGTAAATGTCGCAAGAAAAAAACCAGAAGTTATTAAATTCGTATAATTAACAGTGTTAACTCTACAACCAAATTGTTAAATGATGGCTGGTGTCTTGTTATTGCAGTCTTCCCCGCCAAAATTGGAGGATATTCAAAAGAGAATATTCCACAAAAATGCTCTTGAATTCCTGGCAAATTTGCACAGAGAATTCGATTTTAAAATCGATGAACTTTATAAAAACAGGCTAAAAACTGCTGTCGTTTTAAAATCAGGTTCGTCTTTAACCTTCAAAGAATCTACCGAAAGAAAAGACTTTTCGTGGAAGGTAGCCCCGTTGCCTCCTAGGCTAAAGTATGTATTTCTCTTAATTTTGTATATTCCCATTGCTAAAACTACACAATTAAAAAGAATATCACTGAAAATAAGTAACTTTATTATATTTTTTTTTTAGTAATCGCCATTTAGATTTAGGCGACGTATCAGCATCTAATGCGGCACATTTCATTGCTGCATTAGACTCGGATGTTCAAGGTGTTCAGGTTGACTTTGACGATGGACATTGTCCAACATGGAGAAACCAATTACTTGCATTTAACAATATCAATCTTGCTGTAAATGGTAAACTTCCTGGAGCACCCATTAGCATTGCTACCTGTCCTGTTTTAATGCTCCGACCTAGAGCATGGAATATGATAGATCATGATATTTTGGTATGTATTGATTGTTTTATGACAGATACAGAACCCTATCCAAATTGAATGCACCTTAAACATTCTTAAAAACATTATATAATTATAATTTAGGAAACCTGAAGATTTTAGAATATATTGGAGGGTGATTGGACACAGACAGGTCATAAAGATCAGCTAAATACTTTTTTTTTAAGTTTCATAATATAAAACCCATTACACCAACCCCAAATAAATAATACAAAGTCAAGAAAAAAAAAAATTGTGTAGTTTACAAAATAAATAACAATGTATTATTACTGTACTGTACTTATAAATATTAATTCATATAAGAATTATTTACATTTAATTTGTGTAAATAAATACAAATTTTAAAAATAGCTTCTGTACATGAATGTTTGGAATGGTGGGAATTGATTCTTATTCTCTGATCGAAACATGAGCCATGCCTCCTTTCATTTATCACCTCATAACATAGCTTTATAATTGTTGTAGATTGATGGTAAAGAAGCCGTAGGTGCTCTAGTTGATTTTGGCATTCTCATGTATCACAATGCCAAGAAACTGTATGAAGCGAACAGTGGTCCATACTTTTATTTATCCAAATTAGAAGGCGCAGCGGAAGCTCGACTTTGGAATGAAATATTTGTATGGACTCAGTCACAGCTCGGTATACCACAAGGGACCATAAAAGCATGTGTCTTAATAGAAAATATTGTTTCAACATTCGAAATGGATGAAATATTATATGCATTGAAGGATCACTGCATCGGTTTGAATTGTGGTATATGGGACTACTGTGCTTCGATTGTTGCTAAATTTGGTATGTTTTTTTTTTAAATATATATTTTTTTTATCTCTTAGGACTAAGCATTCAGTTTCAGACAGTAAAATGTCTGTTATTCATTTCTTACAGGGGATCGCAAAGAATTTTTATTGCCTGACAGAAATAAATATGTGAATATGGATCAAAAATTCCTCAACAGTTATATGAAACTGGTCGTTAATACTTGTCACTCAAGAGGTGCCTTGGCAACCGGAGGAATGGCGGCCGCAATGCTTAAACCGGGCACAGATGGGACTGACGATGCGTAAGATTTTACTAGTTTAACTCTTTCAAATAGTTCTCTCTATTGATATATCTTTTCTTTTCGATTGTCTCGTTGACCTTGAGGGCCATAGGTCTAAAAGTCATCTACTCAAACTCGCCCAATCGGTTCCAAAAGTTCGGACCAATAAAAGGTTATTAGGATTTTCTGTCAAACTTCTCAGTAGGAGTTTGAAAATTGATAGTGCTTAAATTCCATTGCCTCTGAAAGATGTTTTAAGGAGGGCCCATAATTATCCTTTTTTATAGTTCAGGTCTGCCGACAGGCAAATGGGCCACCTGATGTTATATGGTCACCACCGCCCACATAGATATTGGCGATGTAAGAAATTTTAACATTCCTTACATCTCCAAAACGCCACCGAACGAAGATTAAAACTGGTATTCGCCTTGCTTCGGAAAGCACGTAAAGTTTGTGACTATCGTTCCGGTTTTGCCGATAAATATATATAGTCTTAAATAAATATAATTTAGATTGTGTTACCCAAGATCAAAACTGTTTACATTATCTGTATAACAATTATTTAATTATTAGCCAAGTACTATAATTCTTTTATTTGTTATTTTATAAAAAAAAAAAACAAATGTATACAAATTAATAATGAATTGTATGATCGATATCCGTCATTCTATAATGCAAATCATTGACATATATTAAGCCTTAGTGATATATTTGTAACTCTTATTTCTTAGATAATAAGGTTTAGTTTAAAATCGAAAGTGTTATATCGATAAATGGCTTATCGCTTGTAGTTCAATTTTATGTAACAAGGCAGAGGTGAAAGTATCACTTGCATTGTACCAACAATTAACTTGCTTGTCAATTTGAAAAATTAGAATGTTTTTACTGGTTCCGTCCACGGATTCACTTTAAGGAGAAATAATAATGTCCTCCAGACCGATTTCGGCCACGGCGGCCTATCTCAAGAGAGATTAGCTAACTACGCAGGAGATATTATAGTGCACAAGTGTATGCGCAAACACAGGTGCACTCTCTGTTCCCTAACTCTCATAATCCGTTGGGATGGGCAATCCGACACGACCGGAAAGAGTTCAGGCGCAAGACCAACGGCTTTACGCGCTTCCCGAGGCACGGGAGTGAACACACTTCCAACTTCCAGACTCCGGGCTGCTACTGAGAATTTTCTGACAGAAAACCCCAATAACATTTTACTGGCCCGATCTGGGAATTGAACCCAGGACCTCCGGGTCTGCGGCCTTACATCAAGCCACTAGACCAACGAGGCAGTCAGGAGAATTACCAACTATGTAAAACATACAATAGTATACAAGTGTGTGCACAAACACAAATGCGATCACTACTTTCATAATCCGATGGGATGGCAAAATTGATATGTCTGGAAAGAGTTCAGGCGCGAACCAACGCTACCTGCTATTAAGGCAAGGAAGTGTAAACAGTTTTAATTCATTTTTTTTATATTAAATAGTCCGCCTGCCAAATAAAATGCCTGTCGGTAAATGATCATTACCGCCCACAGACATTTGCGCTGTAATATTCCATTTCATTCCTTACAACGCCAATGTACCACCAATATTGGTAATTAAGGTGTTATGGCACTCCCCTGTCAAAACGGAATGCCATTACGCTACAATACTTACAATAATTTCTATGGATGGTGGTGACCACTTACAAATAGGTGGCCCATTTGCTCGTTATATGTGCAAGTTATATGTGTAATAATGATTTGTGATAAATAATGTAATCAAGGTTAGAAATACTAGGTATTGTTGTATGGCAGTAGAATATGTAATGAGTGGGTGGTACCTACTCGGATAGAGGTAATAGCTCAATATTTTTTATTGGCCCTACCTGACTTTAATCCAAGTCTTTGGTACCTTGCAACCCTTTAAACTAGTCAGTAAATCAAAGAAACAGTAATATATATTTCCTCCCAGGTCGAAGAATATAGTGAACAAAGTGCTCGAAGCCAAGTTGAAGGAAATAGAAGCAGGTGTTGATGGCTTCATGGTGTACGACTCGCGTATCGTGCCACATATAAATGAGGTCAGTGTTCTCTTCATTTCTGCGTTTATACATGTAAAGTTTCATCGAAATCGAAACATTCTTTCAATGATTGATAAGTTTTGTATTATTTTTTTTTGGAATTACATTTTGTTAGTAATTTTTTGATGTTAAATGTAAGGAAGTTCAAACAATGAGTTTTTATGTTTTGAAGCAAAAACGCGGCAAAAAGAAACCGGATGCCGCTTTTGTAGCAAAAAATGTATAGTAAAGAATATAATGAATTGCAAATTGTCTGAAAATGCCTTTGTTATATTGATTTGAATTATCGTGGAAAAAATGCAAATTGACTTCCGGCGGATAATAATGTACAGAACATTAATTTGAATATTCTTGATTATAAATTAAATTAGCTTTATTTGATATAATAACAATATTGGTATTGCCTGTCTTCCGAGTTGGCGCAAGGGATTATGCAATTTTGCATACACCTTGTACCGACAACAAATTCAGAAAAATGTCATACAATCGGTGTAATCTGTGCTCTGCCGGCACAAATCCGTTAACAAAATAAAAATATAATAACCCAAGTTGGCAGACTGGCAAAAGGGCCAGGCAGTAAATGGTCCACGCCCATACACATTGGCAATAATAAAATATTAATTGCTTCACTTCCAATGCGCTACCATATACCTACACTAAAATGTTATTTTCCATATTGTAACTGACAATCTTTAAACCGGATACGAGCACACTTGATACTATAACGTGTTAAATATATGTAGTATAGTAATGCTTTGAAAAACAATTCTTTTTTTTTATTAAATTTTTTTTTAATCTTCAATTTCAATCAAAAAATTCATTAATCAAATTTACATAATTATCTTTGTATGTAAATTCAAATATATAACATGTAAGCCATGTATCCGCAATTTGTTACCATCTTTTTTTGTACAAGATTGACTATTTGGGAGAAAAATGATATTATTCACAAGCAATTATCATCTGTAAGCTGAAATGTATAAAGGTTAAATTCATTTAAATTTATTATATAATATCAGCTGTGGAAGAAAAGTGGCGCAACTCCAAATCAAATTCATCGCATATTGGACCTTAACGTAACGCCAGAGGAACTATTATTGATTCCAAGCGGTGGTGTCACCATGCAAGGCTTGAAGCACAACGTGGCTGTCACCATCCTTTTCATATATCACTGGTTGGCGGGAATCGGTCATTTCTTCTATAGTGGTAATGTTGAAGATTCAGCGACTGCGGAGATATCTAGAACGCAGATCTGGCAGTGGATTCGGTTTTCGGTTAGTCGATTTTTTTTTTTTAAATTATACTAATAGATGCAGCAATTCATAAAGATAATAATAGGCTAATAGAATACGAAATACATAGTAATCGCTACTCTGAAGTTTTATTATGCTGCAGGCAACGATTGAAGGGCTTTGTGCAAGGCCATCTGGGCAGGTACCACCCCGTATCAGCCTGTGAATGTCCCATTGCTGGGCTAAAGACCTCCTCTTCCTTTTTGGGAAGAAGGTTTGGAGCTTATTCCACCATGCTGCTCTAGTGCGGGTTGGTGGTACACATGTGGCAGAATTTCAATGAAATTAGACACATGCAGGTTTCCCCAAGATGTTTTCCTTCACCGTCAAGCACGAGATAAATTATAATCACAAATTAAGCACATGAAAATTCAGTGGTGCATGCCCGGGTTTGAACCCACGATCATCGGTTTAGATTCACGCATTCACGTTCTTACCACTGGGCCATCTCTTTACCACCCACTTGACACATATTCGACCAATCGATTCTTCCTGCCTTCCTTCCATTGACTGCTATTATTTTCATTCAATAAACAATAAAATAATAATGTAATTCTTACAGCCCTATCTAGAAGAGGATTCAAAGAAACAAGTAACATTGAAACTGGTGGAAAAGGTCGCGTCCAACTTTTCTGCGCACGCGCACAAGAACCTCTGCCGGTCGAACGCCGAACGGAAACGTCTGACAGCAGCTATGTACATGAGCTTGGAATTATTCCTGTGCAGAAATCCGCCAGAATTTATAACAAGCTACCTGAACGACAATCACAAATTCAGGACATTACATAATAAATCCCTTTTGAGTAACCTTTAAAGACTTTTAAAAAGTTTTTTTTTTTTGTTTAAATAATATCTGAATTTTTTTCTGTATCTTTTCTGTTGATTTATGTTATTTTCGATGAAGTTTGAAAATTACTTTTTAAAAAGAATACATAAATAGGTATTTGACTTTATAATAAGAAATACACAAATAACAAACAAAACAATCATTAATTACTTTAAATGCTAACAAGACCAACTAAAAATGACAATTCAAGTAATTGTATGTTCGAAGCACCCAAATTTCGCGCCAAAAGTGATTCTTCTTCTACGACGGGCGATAAAGCAATTTTCTTTTTTTAAATATATTTCGGCACAAGGACTGATACATTCGGTCGAAGATTGTTAAGAATTACTGGTGTGCAAGCTCGTCTGGGTAGGTGCCACCTATTCATCAGATATTCTACCGCAAAACAGCAGTACTTGGTATTGTTGTGTTCCGGTTTGAAGGGTGAGTGAGCCAGTGTAATTACAGGCACAAGGGACATAACATCTTAGTTGCCAAGGTTGGTGGCGCATTGGCGATGTAAGCGATGGTTAACATTTCTTACAGTGCCAATGTCCAAGGGCGTTTGGTGACCACTTACCATTATTAACAAGAGGATATACTATTATTATATAAAGAAAAATTGATCAACGCTTAATATGTATTTTTTACAATTTTTCTTGTTTAACTTCAATTGTTGTTATATTTTGGTTTATTAATATGACTCGTTATGTGAAATACAAATTTTATTTTAATCTTTATTTATATCAAAATGTTATGTTATTGTTTATGGTACTCATTAAATATGTTATCTTTGTTTTTATTTTATTTTATTTAATCCTGTTATTACATCCGTTAAATCAGTGCTAACATGAAATAAATAAGTACGTAAATTTTAATATTATATCTTTAGGTAATTTCAATGGCTTAACAGTTGAGTCTACCTTGGAATACCCCCATATAATCTAAACCGAAACTCGGCTTAAAGATCACCACGGACAGTCAAAATAAATAATGAATCTTTCAATCATAAATAGACAACTGTAAATATGAAATTTTGATCTTGTTAAATAAGAGTACGATAAATGTCAATTATTACAAGAATAATAATAATAATATATATATATATATATATATATATTTATTGATTATATATATATATATATATATATATATATATATATATATAATCAATAAATATAATCAATAAAAATTGTTACATTTTAATATACATATATAATCCTAGACTATATAATAAACTTAATACTAAATATAAAACAAAGAACATCTCTAATATTCAAATTAAAAAATGGCTTAGGGATCTTGATTATGAGAAAACTGAGCAGTTGTTAACTTAAGACTTAAAAAAAATAAAACTTCAAAGAATCTTCCGAACGAAAAGACTTTTCGTGGAAGGTAGCCCCGTTGCCTCCTACGCTAAAGTATGTATTTCTCTTAATTTTGTATATAACCATTGCTAACATTGCACAATTAAAAAGAATATCACGGAAAATAAGTAACTTTAATTATATATTTTTTTTTAGTAACCGCCATTTAGATTTAGGTGATGTATCAGCATCTAATGCAGCACATTTCATTGCTGCATTAGACTCGGATGTTCAAGGTGTTCAGGTTGACTTTGACGATGGACATTGTCCAACATGGAGGAACCAATTACTTGCATATAACAATATCAATCTTGCTGTAAATGGTAAACTTCCTGGAGCACCCATTAGTATTGCTACCTGTCCTGTTTTAATGCTCCGACCTAGAGCATGGAATATGATAGATCATGATATTTTGGTATGTATTGATTGTTTTATTAACACATATACAAGCCATGACAGTTACAGAACCCTATCCAAATTGAATGCACCTTAAACATTCTTAAAAACATTATATAATTATAATTTAGGAAACCTGAAGATTTTAGAATATATTGGCAGGTGATTGGAGGATGTTGGACACAGACAGGACATAAAGATCAGCTAAATACTTTTTTTTAAAGTTTCATAATATAAAACCCATTACACCAACCCCAAATAAATAATACAAAGTCAAGAAAAAAAAAATATTGTGTAGTTTACAAAATAAATAACAATGTATTATTAATTACAAATATTAATTCATATAAGAATTATTTACATTTTATTTATATAAGTAAATACAAATTTTAAAAATAGCTTCTGTAAATTAATGCTTGGAATGGTGGGAATTGATTCTTATTCTCTGATAGAAACATGAACCGTGCCTCCTTTCACTTATCACCTCATAACATAATTAGCTTTATAATTGTTGTAGATTGATGGTAAAGAAGCCGTAGGTGCTCTAGTTGATTTTGGCATTCTCATGTATCACAATGCCAAGAAACTGTATGAAGCGAACAGTGGTCCATACTTTTATTTATCCAAATTAGAAGGTGCAGCAGAAGCTCGACTTTGGAATGAAATATTTGTATGGACTCAGTCACGGCTCGGTATACCTCAAGGGACCATAAAAGCATGTGTCTTAATAGAAAATATTGTTTCAACATTTCGAAATGGATGAAATATTATATGCATTGAAGGATCATTGCATCGGTTTGAATTGTGGTATATGGGACTACTGTGCTTCGATTGTTGCTAAATTTGGTATGTTTTTTTTTTAATTTTTTTTTTAATCTCTAACGACTATGTATTCAGTTTCAGACAGTAAAATGTTTGTCATTTATTTCTTACAGGGGATCGCAAAGAATTTTTATTGCCTGACAGAAATAAATATGTGAATATGGATCAAAAGTTCCTCAACAGTTATATGAAACTGGTCGTTAATACTTGTCACTCAAGAGGTGCCTTGGCAACCGGAGGAATGGCGGCCGCAATGCTTAAACCGGGCACAGATGGGACTGACGATGAGTAAGATTTTATTATCTATCAAATAGTTTGTATTTATATATACATATCTTTCCTTTTTTGATTGCCTCGTTGACCTTGAGGGCCATAGGTCTCAAAGTCATCTACTCAAACTCGCCCAATCGAACCCAAAAGTTCAGACCAATAAAAAGTTATTGCGGTTTTCTGTCAAACTTCTCAGTAGGAGTTTGAAAATTGATAGTGCTTAAATTCCAGTGCCTCTGAAAGTTTTAAGAAGGGGTCCACATTTATACACTATAATAACTCTATTGCAGTGCGTCCTTTTTTATGGTAAAGTTCTGCCGACGGGCTTATGAGCCACTTTATGTTAAGTGGTCACCACACACCACCGCCATAGATATTGGCGATGTAAGAAATATTAACATTCCTTACATCCCCAAAACGCCACCGAACGAAGAAAAAATTGGTATTCCCCTTGCTTCGGAAAGCACGTAAAGTTTGTGACTATCGTTCCGGTTTTGCCGATAAATATATATAGTCTTAAATAAATATAATTTAGATTGTGTTACCCAAGATCAAAACTGTTTACATTATCTGTATAACAATTATTTAATTATTAGCCAAGTACTATAATTCTTTTATTTGTTATTTTATAAAAAAAAAAAACAAATGTATACAAATTAATAATGAATTGTATGATCGATATCCGTCATTCTATAATGCAAATCATTGACATATATTAAGCCTTAGTGATATATTTGTAACTCTTATTTCTTAGATAATAAGGTTTAGTTTAAAATCGAAAGTGTTATATCGATAAATGGCTTATCGCTTGTAGTTCAATTTTATGTAACAAGGCAGAGGTGAAAGTATCACTTGCATTGTACCAACAATTAACTTGCTTGTCAATTTGAAAAATTAGAATGTTTTTACTGGTTCCGTCCACGGATTCACTTTAAGGAGAAATAATAATGTCCTCCAGACCGATTTCGGCCACGGCGGCCTATCTCAAGAGAGATTAGCTAACTACGCAGGAGATATTATAGTGCACAAGTGTATGCGCAAACACAGGTGCACTCTCTGTTCCCTAACTCTCATAATCCGTTGGGATGGGCAATCCGACACGACCGGAAAGAGTTCAGGCGCAAGACCAACGGCTTTACGCGCTTCCCGAGGCACGGGAGTGAACACACTTCCAACTTCCAGACTCCGGGCTGCTACTGAGAATTTTCTGACAGAAAACCCCAATAACATTTTACTGGCCCGATCTGGGAATTGAACCCAGGACCTCCGGGTCTGCGGCCTTACATCAAGCCACTAGACCAACGAGGCAGTCAGGAGAATTACCAACTATGTAAAACATACAATAGTATACAAGTGTGTGCACAAACACAAATGCGATCACTACTTTCATAATCCGATGGGATGGCAAAATTGATATGTCTGGAAAGAGTTCAGGCGCGAACCAACGCTACCTGCTATTAAGGCAAGGAAGTGTAAACAGTTTTAATTCATTTTTTTTATATTAAATAGTCCGCCTGCCAAATAAAATGCCTGTCGGTAAATGATCATTACCGCCCACAGACATTTGCGCTGTAATATTCCATTTCATTCCTTACAACGCCAATGTACCACCAATATTGGTAATTAAGGTGTTATGGCACTCCCCTGTCAAAACGGAATGCCATTACGCTACAATACTTACAATAATTTCTATGGATGGTGGTGACCACTTACAAATAGGTGGCCCATTTGCTCGTTATATGTGCAAGTTATATGTGTAATAATGATTTGTGATAAATAATGTAATCAAGGTTAGAAATACTAGGTATTGTTGTATGGCAGTAGAATATGTAATGAGTGGGTGGTACCTACTCGGATAGAGGTAATAGCTCAATATTTTTTATTGGCCCTACCTGACTTTAATCCAAGTCTTTGGTACCTTGCAACCCTTTAAACTAGTCAGTAAATCAAAGAAACAGTAATATATATTTCCTCCCAGGTCGAAGAATATAGTGAACAAAGTGCTCGAAGCCAAGTTGAAGGAAATAGAAGCAGGTGTTGATGGCTTCATGGTGTACGACTCGCGTATCGTGCCACATATAAATGAGGTCAGTGTTCTCTTCATTTCTGCGTTTATACATGTAAAGTTTCATCGAAATCGAAACATTCTTTCAATGATTGATAAGTTTTGTATTATTTTTTTTTGGAATTACATTTTGTTAGTAATTTTTTGATGTTAAATGTAAGGAAGTTCAAACAATGAGTTTTTATGTTTTGAAGCAAAAACGCGGCAAAAAGAAACCGGATGCCGCTTTTGTAGCAAAAAATGTATAGTAAAGAATATAATGAATTGCAAATTGTCTGAAAATGCCTTTGTTATATTGATTTGAATTATCGTGGAAAAAATGCAAATTGACTTCCGGCGGATAATAATGTACAGAACATTAACTTGAATATTCTTGATTATAAATTAAATTAGCTTTATTTGTAAAACACCAGCGGGAGGTTTTTGTATATATACGTCTGGGGTATTATACATTATTTATTGTATATAATAACAATATTGGTAATGCCTGATTTCTGAGTTGGCGCAAGGGACAACAAATTTATAAAAAATGTCATACACTCGGTATAATCTGTGCTCTGCCGCCACAAATCCGTTAACAAAATAAAAATATAATAACCCTAGTTGGCAGACTGGCAAAAGGGACAGGCAGTAAATGGTCCACGCCCATACACATTGGAAATAATAAAAAAATATTAATTGCTTCACTTACAATGCGCTACCATATACCTACGCTAAAATGTTATTTTCCATATTCTAACTGACAATCTTTAAACCGGATACGTGTTAAATATGTAATGCTTTGAAAAACAATTCTTTTTTTTTATTAAAAAAATTTTTAATCTTCAATTTCAATAAAAAAATTCATTAATCAAATTTACATAGTTATCTTTGTATGTAAATTCAAATATGTATATCATGTAAGCCATGTATGTATCTGCAATTTATTACCATCTTTTTTGTATTTTGACAAGATTGACTATTTGGAAGAAAAATGATATAATTCGCAAGCAATTATCATCTGTAAGCTTAAATGTATAAAGGTTAAATTCATTTAAATTTATAATATAATATCAGCTGTGGAAGAAGAGCGGCGCAACTCCAAATCAAATTCATCGCATATTGGACCTTAACGTAACGCCAGAGGAACTATTATTGATTCCAAGCGGCGGTGTCACTATGCAAGGCTTGAAGCACAACGTGGCTGTCACCATCCTTTTCATATATCACTGGTTGGCGGGAATCGGTCATTTCTTCTATAGTGGTAACGTTGAAGATTCAGCAACTGCGGAGATATCTAGGACACAGATCTGGCAGTGGATTCGGTTTTCGGTTAGTCGATTGCACTTTTTTTTTTAATTATACTAATAAATCAGCAATTCATAAAGATAATAACAGGCTAATGGTGTACGAAATACATAATAGTCGCTACTCTGCAGTGTTATTACGCTGCAGGCAACGATTGAAGGGCTTTGTGCGAGGCCATCTGGGCAGGTACCACCCCGTAACAGCCTGTGAATGTCCTACTGCTGGGCTAATGGCCTCCTTTCTCTTTTTGAGGAGAAGGTTTGGAGCTTATTCCACCACGCTGCTCCAATGCCGGTTGGTGGAATACACCATCGTCCGTCAAGCACGAGATAAGTTATTATCCCAAATTATGCACATGAAAGTTCAGCGGTACTTGCCCGGGTTTGAGCCCACGATCATCGGTTAAGATTCACGCGTTCTTACCACTGGGCCACCTCGGTACCACCCATTTGACACATATTCGACCATTCGATTCTTCCTTCATTCCTTCCATTGACTGCTCTTATTTTCATTAAATAAACAATAAAATTATAATGTAATTCTTACAGCCCTATCTAGAAGAGGATTCAAAGAAACAAGTAACATTGAAACTGGTAGAAAAGGTCGCGTCCAACTTTTCTGCGCACGCGCACAAGAACCTCTGCCGGTCGAACGCCGAACGGAAACGTCTGACAGCAGCTATGTACATGAGCTTGGAATTATTCCTGTGCAGAAATCCGCCAGAATTTATAACAAGCTACCTGAACGACAATCACAAATTCAGGACATTACATAATAAATCCCTTTTGAGTAACCTTTAAAGACTTTTAAAAAGTTTTTTTTTTTTGTTTAAATAATATCTGAATTTTTTTCTGTATCTTTTCTGTTGATTTATGTTATTTTCGATGAAGTGTGATAATTTGACTTTATAATAAGAAATACACAAATAACAAACAAAACAATCATTAATTACTTTAAATGCTAACAAAACCAACTAAAAATGACAATTCAAGTAATTGTATGTTCGAAGCACCCAAAATTTCGCGCCAAAAGTGATATAAAAAAAAAACAATTGCACCCTTTAAACATTCTGTTGACTGTGGGCCTATGTTTTCTAGTGTGTTACTCTCTGTGGAACCAGCTTTAACCACCGGTATTTTCAAACAGATTTGTCATACATTGGAGAAAAAAAACCTTTCTTAAAGGCCGGCAACGCACCTGCGAGCCATGCCGGTGTTCATGGGCGGTGGTAGTCAGTTTCTATCAGGTCAGCATCCTGCCCGTTTGCCCCCCTCTAACATAAAAAAAAACCTATGAATTAAAATGAGAATGATAATTAAATTATTTGTTAATATTGATATGAATTGAATGTGGACTCAATGCAAAAAATATTTACGATTTTATACGATTTCCAAGTCGCAGGTTCGATCCTGTATCTTTGTTCTATCGTTGTATTCCTAGCACAATTATGACACTCAATTATTTCTTTCTATCTTATTTTATTAATATATTGACTCGGAAGTTACTAATGGTAATGGTAATATTTAGTGCATTTTGCAATACAAGTTGATATTTGATATCACAAGTACACTTTTTACATTTTTAGTTCAGACTGGATATAAATAAAAGTTATAATAATTTAATATAGTAATTTCTCTATTAATAACATTTTGTGAAACAAATTACAAATATACACACATACACGCACACACACACACACACACACATACCTACACACTACTCTAAATAATTATTTATTAAGATTTAGTAAGAAATAATTATTTATCATTTATTTTTATTTACATAGAACGATATGACACTAAAATATGAGAGAGGACACTGATTTCTGTAATACAGGTCTTTGAGCCTAGCTCAGAAATCAGGGACTTCATTATACTTTGTAACTTTTTATGTGAATAAAGATTATTTATTATTATATTATTATTATACTCTGTAATATACATATATCAAACAGTTTTCATAAAAAAAAATGAATGCTGACAAACTAGCGCTCTGATAATCACAAAGCACGTGTAATGCTTCTATGTTGAATAAAGTTGAATCACGCAGATAAACAAAATATTTATAGTTTTTTTTTTATAGAACAGAAAGGCGGACCTACATATGGGCCACCTGATGGTAAGTGGTCACCAAACGCCCTTGGACATTGGCACTGTAAGAAATGGTAACCACAACCACACCAAGCTTGGGACCTAAGATTTTATGTCCCTTGTGCCTATAATTACACTGGCTCACTCACCCTTCAAACCGGAACACAACAATACCAAGTACTGCTGTTTTGCGGTAGAATATCTGATGAGTGGGTGGTACCTACCCAGACGAGCTTGCACAAAGCTCTACCACCAGTATAAGTAGTAGTAGTTAACTTATAGAGCTGGTTGTACGATAAGCGAATATTGATGAATTATTTTTGTGTTAGATACTCTGTTTACTAAGGATGCATGTTATGTAAAGTCGTAATCAAAAAGGGCGAAACAAGAGGAAATACTATTATTATATAAAGAAAAATTGATCAACGCTTAATATGTATTTTTTAAATTTTTTCTTTTTTTACTTAAATTGTTGTTATATTTGAGTTTATGAATAGGACTCGTTATGTGAAATACAAATTTTATTTTAATCTTTATTTATATCAAAATGTTATGTTATTGTTTATGGTACTCATTAAATATGTTCTCTTTGTTTTATTTTTATTTAATTCAATCCTGTTATTACATCCGTTAAATCTGTGCTAACATGAAATAAATAAGTACGTAAATTTTAATTTATTATATCTTTAGGTAATTTCAATGACTAAACATTTGGAATACCCACATATAATCTAAACCGAACCGAAAGGATTATATATGTGTATATATATACACACATATATAATAAACTATATAATAAACTTAATACTAAATATAAAACAAAGAACATCTCTAACATTCAAATTAAAAAATGGCTTAGGGATCTTGATTATGAGAAAACAGAGCAGTTGTCAACTTAAGACTGTTGGCAATTTACAAACTTAAATTAAACTTCAATAATTGTTGCATATTAAAATCTACATATAGCACGCAACCTCACCCACAAATACAGACATACTGTTACACACTCACACGCGTTCTTAAAATAGTGTAATTAATTCTTTTTTGTTTAGTATTAACAATTATTGTAACTAAAATCCGAGAAGGAACTGACTTCCAAAACACAGCGAAAGCTAGTTTGGAATTCAGGACTTGAATTAGAATTGTAAACAAAATAAATATATAATAGAACAACTAAAATGTCCACTTTATAGCAAAATAAAACATACATGACCTTAAAACCAAATAACTTTATTTAAAAAGAAATTAAATATAAGTGAAGTCAATAATAAAAAAAAACGATACTTAACTCGTGCCATAAAATACAATTTGTCCTCGTATGTTGTCGCATTTACGACACGATGACGTTACGACAGACAGAAGATTTTTATCTAACAAAACTTGGAATATAAACATTTAATATCTCGATGTACTCTATGGTGTTAATATTAGATAGCATTCGAATATATAGAGACGCCGATTTAATTGATTTTAGAAAGGTTTAAGAGCAGATTTTATCGTTAGTGGTCAACTTTACTCGAAAACACTGTTACTAAAAATCACGTCTTATCAATGCCGAGCCAATCATCAGACCTAAGACGTTATTTTTCTTGCCTTTAATTATACTGGCTCATTTACCCTTCAAACCAAAACACGGCAATACATAACCTAACATTTTGGTGATAATCCATTAGAAATACATTTCATTCGTATCTACACAAAATGATGATTGATTTTCAAATTATTATTTTAGTCTGTTTTTCTCAGTGTTGTCAGATGACGGGAACTTATTATAATACACATTAAAATATATTTAACTCATTCAATTATTAACAATAATAATCATGTCCATTGATTAACATTCGAAGCACGTGATTTGTATAACAGCTTTATAAAAACATTATATCTAAAGTAATATGTACAAAGCTTATATAACCTAAAATTAAGAGGATTTTATTTGGTCATCATTTACACATTTCTAGAAACGTGATAACGGAACTTATAATATAAATGTGGCATTAAAAATTACAACTAACGGTTTATAGATGTATAATTGTGCTATTAAAGGAATATTTTTTTTTGTATTTTAAAGCATTTTTATTGATATATTTTTTAGTACATAATTACGAATTAGACTAAAATGCACTATTGGACAAATTTATTTATTTTTGTGTCGTTAAAATCGGCTGGACTTATATATTAAATTCAAGCATATTTATAGTTACAGCTAAATTGT
This sequence comes from Nymphalis urticae, assembly GCA_905147175.2. Lineage (NCBI taxonomy): Eukaryota > Metazoa > Arthropoda > Insecta > Lepidoptera > Nymphalidae > Nymphalis > Nymphalis urticae. Next base: position 1,309,844 of record LR990004.1, on the reverse strand, counting down.
TAACATAGAAGAGCCTTATCATTTTTTTTTGTTTATAATTTCGTGTTTCCAAATTCATTATAAACAATATATTAAAATTTCTCAAGGGCTGCCTTATCGTTTACACCGATCTCTGGCAGGCAATATTGTAACAAAAACATAAAAATAAGAAAAAAAAATATATATTAAGAGATACTATATTTACATTTATAGTTACTATTATGATATATACATATGTGAACATAAAGTAGTAACATATAAACAAGTTGCTCGTCAAAATTGGTTCAAACTTCATCAGCCAAGATGAGGATACCCTTGGACAGTAAAACCCACCACTATGAGCTCATTTAGTTTTGTTCTGTTTAAATATTTTAACTACAATTTATAATATTTACAAACAACCTTTGTTATCAAAATTGATTAATTTTATCTTTATTAAAAAAAAAAACCACTAAGAATTTTCAAAGGAAACTTATAACATATATTAAATTAAATGGCTGCTTGTATCAATATCGTTTGGTCGTATAATATCACTTTTAATGAACTAATCTACACTTTCTTAAAAAAAGCTTAAATATTAAGGCAGATACGTTTGTTATAATGTTGTATAATATGTAAACATCCTAATAACTATTATTAATAGTACATTGGAATAAGACTGAGGAAAATATATAACGGACTCTAGTAGAACATTCGAATTAAGATATTACTTTTGTTACTGCTAAAGGTCGTATGTAAAATTTGGAAGGGTATAATGGTTAGGTTAGGTTAGGCTAGATGGCGCTGCAGCACATCGGCTTTTACCACGTTCAATCGACCGCCATGAAAATTGAAATTGACTCAGGCAGGAAAACATCTGCCGGGTTTTTCTAGTAAAATATAAAAACTAAATTTTCCGACTTATCTATGAGAACTAAATTTAGCCGTAACATACGCAACTAGCTGTGACTATGCGACATTCCACGAGTGCCGGCACTTGGACATGGAGCAGCGCGAGCTCTGCTCAACCCCATGCGCTATGACACGGAGCAGCGTAGTATCTGCTCCCTGCTAACGCGCTAGGACACCGAGCAGCGCGAGTTCTGCTCTCCCCCCACGCGCTGGCGGGCGAGCGCACGCGCGAAGTTCGTGTCGCGGACGGCGGAATTCTGCTCCTGCATCGACAGCGCCAACGCGCGGGCCAGCGCCTCGTCCTCCGACTGGAATATACAAGAATATAATAATTAATATATAATATAAATAGAAATGTTGCCAGTTCTGAAGAAAAAAATTATTGGGGTGTTAACATCTTAGATGTTAATGTGCCATCCTCCTACAAACCACTTACGCTTAAGTGGTTCATTTGCTTGTTTTTTTTTTTCATGAATAGTGTGCTGGTATTACCAACTGTATTAGGTCAATTGATGAATGCATTAAAAAAATCTTTATTCGCCAACAGTTGTGTGGGACAACTGGGGAATCTATATTCAACTCTGCCCAAACCACAAGGTAAGATTTACAATACATATACATACATAACCCCTTACCATATTTCCTTGTACTTCTGACAATGCCGTGACAGAAGTAGAGACGGCTGTTCCGTTAGTTAGATTAATTTCATTTGCTTTTAAACGGGCCATTGCTGCTTTACTGTGAAACAATAATAATGTTTTACTGTAACAGTGTATCATGACATTTAGTGTAGCAATAATATAAATTATATTGATGCTATTGGATTTGCACTTCCAATTATTAAAGTTTGTTTTAGGAGAAGGGACGAATACAGTTATAATTCCATTCGTCAGCATCTAACTACTTAAGTAATTTGACATTGTATGCGGCGTACGCCGCAAATTACTGAACATTACAAAATCATTGAACTTTGGAAGTTTTATCAAAGAATACACTATAAACTTCATTTTAATATTATATTCAATTAAAGATGAAGAAGATGAAGAAGAAAGAAGAAACTTTAATATTATATTAAAAATACATAAACTTGTCACAGTCTCAAAATGACTTTAATTATAATATAAGAATGGACACCATACAATGAGAACGTTCAAGGTGCACTGTAAAATTAGGTATCTATAATGAATGAATTAAAAAATACATACGCAGCTTGTCTTCTCTTTGCAGCCAATTTCCCTTCACAGGCATGATCAGCTGCATGTCGGTGACGGAGACAGTAATTAAGTGTACATTCACTGCACACTAAAGGCACCAACTCTTTCGTTTTGCATCCCTTATAAGAGCATCTATTTGTGAATACCTGAAAAATTATATTTTTTAAATATCACAATAAACAAGTGGTAATCTATAATGTACAAAACTTCTCTATATACAAAATAAACTGACTATATATTTTGCAATTAATTGTACAAAAGGGCAAAGCTTTATATTATTAGATTTAGTTTTAAAAGGCTTTTATCAATTTATTGTAGCTAGAGTTCAGAACGGCAGGCCACCTGCATTGTCACATATTTGAGACAACACTTTAACAAGCTATTTATAGTCTTGTATACTAAAACCACTGAATTTTCATGCGCTTAATTTGTGATTATAATTCATCTCATGCCAACCTTCATGTGTCTAATTTCATTGAAATTATGTCACATGTGTATTCTACCAACCCGCATTGGAGCAGCGTGGTGGAATAAGCTCTAAACCTTCTCCTCAAAAAGGGAGAGGTGGCCTTAACCCAACAGTGGGACATTAACAGGTTGTTACTGTACTGATACTAAAACCGAGTTTAGTTTATGCTATATCAGATCAGTATCAGCTTTTTCATTTGTTCAAGTTTATAAATGACCACCGTAATATTAAATCTTATTAACATAAATTCAGTATATTACACGGATAAAAGTAAGGGTTGATGATAATTCATTTAACATTATGAAAGTATCACATTGCATCATATTTACGGTGACTTAAATATTTGAATGATTATATTAGGACATTTAAAAATCTTGTGCATATGTTATATCTTGTGCATACCTTATTTCTTCTCTCCTTTGCGGGATCTGAAGTACATTGGTTGTCTATGTGTGCACCCACAGCAACATCGGGAGCTTCTCCTCTCTTCCCAGGAACCGGTGCACCGCAAAGTGGACACTGAGGGACTTGCACATCCCTTCCATTAGGTGATGGGCACTCGTGTTTAATGTATGTAAAGTGGTCCGAGCTGAAAGTGTAAATATATTTTTACTGTAGACCTCTGATATTGAGGGTATTTTTGCTAACATGAAAATATGAGTATAACACTTATCATTATGCTACGAGGAACTATTTATATAGAAATGTTTAAGTAAACCTTGAATGCAATTACTAATAGTTTTAGAAGGTCAATCACTATAAAGGATATGATTATAATAAGTAGAATCTTTAAATAAAAAATTACATTACAACCTCTTTTATAATAATAATTGATAATGTAAAGTTCATAGATTTTTAAAAATAAAATTATTTGAGAATTCAAATTTATTTTATTGGTATCTACCCATATTTATATTTTTTTGTATCACCTACTAAATATCAGTGTCATGATCATGAGTCATTGAATGAGTCATATATAATTATGAAATTTAAAAAAAACTTAGAAAATAGTATCAAATAAGTTTTTTTCGTTAAATAAGGAAATATTACTATAGTCAAGGCTTACCAATATACATCCTTACAAGCATCACATTTCATTGGCAGAAAGTCTGAAAAATAAAATTTTGTTTAATTTATCTGAAACAAATATTCTATTTATCAGAATAACTTACAATATAACTCAATGTTTTAAAGTTTTTATACAAAGTTTAAGGATAAGGTAGATAAAATTTAACTTACCCAGTTTATTACAGGATTTATATGAACAATTCTTCCCAATATGAGGAAATTCCATTGTTTAAGTTATTAAACTTAATGCGTCTGAATCTGGTCAAAGTTTTTAAAGAAAAGCAAAATAATACGAAATTAAAGCAATAAATATGCTAACCACTCATGCAATAATCATCGTTGTTTGAGCAATAATGTTAAATAACAATGAAACGACATATTTAAGTTATAAGTAGGAACTTGGATTTGTCAATGTCAGACTGACATTTAATGTATATTTTGTCCATGAATCAAGTATTATATGATCTGTGATAAGATGATACAATGGCATGATCTTTACTTAAATAAATGATCGATTAATCAATCGAAGTTTTTAAAAAAAAATCTAATGGGTGTTTATGTGAGTACGACTTATGTGTTTTTATCAAGGACTCATTCTTATCTTAAATAAAATGCTTAAGTGAGAAAAATACCATATTACAATAATTATAAGTTATAACTTAAAATAACAAATAATATAAAGAATCAAAAATTTAATGCTGTCTTCTTTGTTATTTTTTAATAACATTTATTTATTTCTGGTCATGTGCAAATGACCTTTTGTCCTAAATAAGCATGACAGATATGTATGACGTTTAGAAGCTGTCAGTCTGTCATCTCACATCACTATCACATATGTCTGGGGTCGGCCAAGATTTTTGATAGTTAAAATAAAATTGTATTTAAATAACAAATCCATAAAACAGGGTACTCGATAAATCTGGGGTTTATTGAAGATATAATCAAGAAAATGAGCAAGCTCATCCCTTCCGTCGCTAAGCTCCTTAGCGGAACTTCGATTACGGTGGGCTTGGTGTTATTACTAAAATTAAAAAATTAAGAAAAATGAATGTGCTATACGTGCCGCTATTATGCTTGTGTTAAAATCGACATGTGTTTGTATTCTAGAATGCGGCCGGCCCAGTTGCAATCACTTCGAACGCAAAATACAGTACAAAATCGGAATCAACATTCGAAATTAAAGTGAGTTTTTTTTAAATTTTTTTATGAGTACACTGTTTTTACCTCTTAGTTATACGGTCAATATAAAAAATAAATAGATTAATTTCAATACCAATGTTTGGTCAGTGAAAGTTTATTTAAATTATGTAACCTAACCTTCAAAATGTCAAGTGTAAATTTGTTATCTTTAGTATTTTTATGGAATATTTGCATTTTTTATGAATGGCAAAAAACACGTTTGAACACTGTCTAATAACTTAATAATGTTTACATTTTGAGTAAAAAAAATATGTTTCTTTTTTAAAAATATAGCCTTATAAACTCCACAAATTGGATAAAGGTCCTGCTCAATCAGCCACACTTACAGCCGAAGATGCACTCAAAATGTACGAAAAACTGGCAGTACTCAGAAGAATTGAAACAGCATCAGGAAATTTATATAAGGAAAAGATTATTCGTGGTTTCTGTCATTTGTATTCAGGTATTTACAAATACTTTTTTTAAATATTCTGCTGGGTTTTGACAAATTGACACATTGATAATAAAGTATTTATAAAAAAAATACTATATATATTTTATTATTATTGCAACATTTAACAAAAATCTCAAATTTATTTTTCATATAGCAACTAATACATTGTTTTTAAATCAATCCATCCCAATGCAATGTGCATTTAGTTTATATATTATACTGATTATGTTTTATGACTGATGTGATGCAATATTTTTGTAATTTGTGTATTTGTTTCGAAATTATTCCATCGTGCATTATTTATTTATTGATAACAAGAACACGAAATACACATGCATCTACATATAATGCATGAATAGTTTAAATTTAAAGCTGGTGAAACTGCAAAGCATAGCTCTTTATATAAAATGTTTGTAGATAAGTTATATGTATATTCTTTTAGCATTTTTTTTTCTTCTATTAAGTATTACATTTATTTATATAGCGATTATAATGTATATAACAATTAAGTGTTACAATCTTTGTCATGGTTTCTTCTACATTACTTTAAGCAAAAGGGCTGTCATTATTACTCTTTCACTATTCATTTACTAACATTTTCTTCAAAAATATTTTTTATCTCGTTTCTTATTCTTAAACTTAACACAATAATGTAAACATGTTTTTGCACATCTAATTCTTTTATTATTATTGTTTGGTAATGTGGTATACATTGAAAACTTATGCTAACTTATCTCATCCAAGATTAAATTCACTGATTATTATCACATTTCAAATTTTTATAGATAACTAAAAATACTGAGGGAAAAATATACATCAATTTCAGTTCCTTTTAGCTGTTTTTTTTTTCTTGAGATATGCTGTAGTGAATGATATGAGTTATTCATTTTGTTTTGTGAATTGTCAATAGTGCTATGGATTAATGGCCTGACCCCTGGGGCTGTTGTCGTCTCCACTTCTAATACAATTTTTATGCTTACTTGGAGAAGTAAATAGCAATATTAGTAATTTTAAAAAAACGACATGCATTATTGGCATGTATTATTTAAAAAAAAAAGTTTCTCAATTTTTCTTCTTCAATTGAATATTTAAATAGTTTTCTTAGCCTAAAAGGCAAATTTTAGAAAAGTAGAGAGTGTGGTAACCATGTAGATAGCTAAAACAACATGTATTTCAAATTTTTGTTTCATTTTAGAATGTCTGTGGCTTGTTTTTAAATACATAAATACTATTTTCAGGTCAGGAAGCTGTCGCAGTTGGAATGCGTGCAGCAATGCGTGATGTTGATTCTGTTATCACTGCATATCGTTGTCATGGATGGACTCACTTAATGGGCGTTAGTATACTCGGTGTTCTGTCAGAATTAACCGGAAGAAGAACTGGATGCTCACGAGGCAAAGGTGGTTCTATGCATCTGTACGGACGAAACTTCTATGGAGGCAATGGCATCGTTGGAGCTCAGGTAAGATATACATATTCAAGTCCACCATCTTCTCTGTTTAATAGCTTTGTTTAGGTATGTAGATAATAAACTGGGTTGAGCTAATAAAAGCTGTTTTTTTTTGTTAAGGAATTCTCAATAACAACTTAAAGTTAGAAAGCTGATAATGGTTTACTTATAAGACTGACTAACTGATAAAGCGTTGATGGCCTGAAACCTACGGATACAATGTTATAATTATAATAATTGAAATAGCTGAGTTTGAACTCGCAAAATCGATTAAGATTCACGATGAGCCTATTGTCTATATATTTAAGAGCGTAATTGTCCACCCAGGTGCCACTGGGCGCCGGCTTGGCGTTCGCCCACAAGTACCGCGGCGACGGCGGCGTGAGCTTCGCGCTGTACGGCGACGGCGCCGCCAACCAGGGACAGCTGTTCGAGGCCTACAACATGGCCAAGCTGTGGGACCTGCCATGTGTGTTCGTCTGCGAGAACAATGGTTACGGTGGGTTATAAGTAAATGGTAATCAATACTCTTTGTCCTTGGCTCGTCAAAGCACTTTTAAATAATTTTATATTATTAATTGAAATTTAAAATCACCACCGGTTCGGAATGTAGATTCTACCGAGAGGAAACTGAGTAGTTGCTCTTTTCCGATATTTAAATTATATTAGTAATTAAATAAAGTTAATTAATTAATTATCCTGCATGGATAAATTCTATATAACGTACGTATTTTAATTGTATGTATTTTAATACAATTAAAATTTAATTATATCAATCAATTACATATAACTTATCATCCTGGGGCCTCGAATCCATACCTTCGACCTAGATAGTGCTTAAAACTATGCCTAATTAAGCCTTTTAAATACCTCATAAATAGTTTCAATTAGAATAGCAACGTCCTTAATATGCAACAATTATATAAATTAAAACAATCTCTTGGGTTCAAGCAATGATTTTGAGGACAATATGAAACAAAAAATGTATCCCTTTTCGCTTCTTTAATCTTATTGCCTTAACAAAAAACCGATTCTTACCATACAAAATAAACATTTTGATTTAAACCAAAGTAAATAAAGTTTGATATTTTTATGCTGTCTGTACTAACATAATTTCTTTCCGCCATTTATGTATATCTTCTTAATTGTCAAGCACTATTAATTTAGGTGAATAATAATATCAGCTTATCGCCGTCCACTGCTGGACGAAAGCCTCCCCCATAGTACGGTTGGCGTTCTATGGGGGGGGGGGACCCCGATCTGCAAACATTCCGATCTTATATTATGTAGGTGAATATTAATTTGCTAAGGTATGGGCACGAGCGTGGACCGATCGTCCGCCAGTTCCGACTACTACAGCCGAGGAGACTACATTCCCGGTATCTGGGTAGACGGCATGGACGTCATCGCGACCAGGGAGGCGACCCGGTTCGCTATCGACTATTGCACTAGTGGGAAAGGTAAGTGTTATTATTAATAATAAATAAATTTCAAAATAAATTATAAATCATATAAAAAAACTGGGTCTTTATGTCTATATATATACATACAGCCTTGGAAACTGATATGTTATGTCCTTTGTGCCTGTCCTTTCTGCCACCTGCAGACAGTAACGCAACAGTACTATTGCTGTTTAGCTGTAGAATAAGTTTGTGTAAAAGTTTGCGCAAACAAAAGTGCACTCTTATTGTCTAATCGACGGCAAATTTAATGCGGCCGGAATTAGTTCACGCGCAGGACCTCCGGATGTGCCTTATAGTTAGCTACTGGACCAACGAGGCAGGTGCCTACAATGGCATAAGCTGATATGTAAATCCGTTCCGCAACTGATAAAAAGTCTACAACATTAGCCAGACTTTCAAAGAGCGTAGTGGAGGCTGTAACGCATTCCTGAGTATCATGTGCATTGCAGGGCCGCTCGTGATGGAGATGGAGACTTATCGGTACTCCGGCCACTCGATGTCGGACCCCGGCACGTCGTACCGGACGCGCGACGAGGTGCAGGAAGTGCGACAGACCCGCGACCCCATCACCTCCTTCAAGGAGAAGATCCTCACCAGCGAACTCGTTACTCCGGACCAGCTCAAGGTATGATTATATAATTTACAGTTTGTAAATTTCCCACTGCTGGGCTAAGGCTTCCTCTCCCTTTTTGGGGAGAAGGTTTGGAGCTTATTCCACCACGCTGCTCCAATGCGGGTCGATGGTATACACATGTGCCAGAATTTCAGTGAAATTAAACACATGCAGGTTTCCTCACGATGTTTTCCTTCACTTTAAAGCACGAGATGTATTATAATCACAAATTAAGCACATGAAAATTCAGTGGTGCTAGCCCGGGTTTGAACCCACGATCATCGGTTAAGATTCACGCGGTCTTACCACTGAGCCATCTCGGATTAAATATTTTTAATTATATTTTTTTACAAATTTAAACAGGAAATAGATACACAAGTTCGTAAAGAAGTCGACGAAGCAACGAAACAAGCTAAATCGGAACCGGAAGTGGGCGTGGAAGAGCTGACCGGAGACATCTACTACAATAACCTGGAACCATTTATTCGCGGAATTCATCCGAACGCGCCGTTACAGCACGTCGAAGTTGTGGCGCGCAACTAAAGTTATATCTACCATTATTCCGCTGCTAAAAATTAAATCATATTGTTTTTTAAATGTATATATTAAAAATTATCATTTGTTTTGTAAATGTATGTATATATTAAAAAATTATTGTAATAATTCATTTTTTTTAATGATTTGAATACATGTATATCGCCATATTGGATAACTGTTACAGCGGAATAATAAATATTTCTATTTTTTGGATATAGATCTTATAGCAATCTTAGTTTAAAATTACCGACAACATTAAAATAGTTAGTTAGGATAGTTAAACATTAATCTATTGTTTAATTCATTTTGCGTCTGTGTTTTCGAAATCCTTTTATTTTCAATCGTTTATAATTTTTTTCATATCGAAACTGCCACTATATAAGTTGTCAAGAATATACGCACGTTATTGCAATTTTGTTCTATGTTTAAGGGTAATAAATATTTATTAAAATATATATTAAAACCTTTTTTTATTTATTTTAATCAATCATTGATTACGTTCTCACTATTTTATATGAAATACAATGAAACGATCTTATAAGGCATGGACATAGCTTGAAAAATAATGTCTTTTGTCTATGATGCAAGGTTTTTTTTGCTTTGCTAACTTGTCATTGATTATAATCTATTTTTTTTCTCTTTCTGGTGTGTTTAAAATGCTCTAATGATAATGTTTCCTCTTTTTTCAAATGTTAAATTACTGTTGACAAAAAGAGAAACCGTTTTACTTATATAACGTTTTTTACTATAATTATACTAGTTTAAGCTGGTTGGTTGGTTCTAGCTGGCGTCCTTTTAAAGACTTATAAAATTTGTTTCTTATATGGCTAAATGGCACAATGAAAAGTCACATAGTAACTCATAAATTGAAAATTATCATGAAAATCATATTAGAAAAATGAAAATCGTATTTGAAATTCCACAATTTATTTCGAATATAATCCTACTAATACAAGTTGTCGAATACGTTAAACGTACAATACAGTTATACAGGCGTCCTGATTTCATCAAAATATTTCGTAATCACAATTATTTATTGAGCTTTTGTATTCACGTCCTATTGCTAAAAATGCTAGAAATATTAAAGCGATTTAGATAGATTTTTTTAATCACGCAGTATACTAATTATTAGCTTAAACATCTAGGCAAATTATATGAGGCATCAATGTCACATGATTTGTATAAAGGCACAATTCAGCTAAAATTAACAATGACTATTATACTTACGTGTATATTTTCTTTAAAATAATTGTCTTTACAATTTTATGTATTATTATCCGACTTCAAGAACACGAGAATTCTTATATTCTATCGTACGTTTTTTAAAATTCAAGATAATATAAGTTTTAAAGGCCTCTCCACATTCACACACACATAATATCGCTGTAATAGCTGTTCAACTCAAGCAAACCATTTGCAGGGCAAAAAGCCGACAAATATAAAACAACAAAGCACGACCAAGGCGTTTTTCGTAAAGTATATAATATGTGAAACTGTTCTACAATCATGGCACTCGATAGATTCGCGCTTTTGGTTTATTAGCAGCTGTTACTATAACACATAACTTTTTAATGAATAGTGCGGGAATGAGGAAAAGCCTTAACATTGTAATAAAAAAGGCGGGAAAATGGAATTTAATTTTATCTGGGCTTTTAGGTTATCTGTGGATGACATGATGGACAATATTATTATAATTTAAAGTTTAAAAAAATATAGGAATTTTTAATCTTACAACACAATTATGACAATTAATTGGATTTTAATACTTATTTTTTTAATATAAGGTCTTTTAAATTTTACTTAAGGGTAACGTCTTTTACTAAAGGAATGTGAAGGATTTTAGGTACGAGAAATAGGAAGGGAATGTTTAGTATTAACTATTGAAGTTTATTGATTACTAGAATTGTAATTAAGTAAATCATGTGAGGTACCTGTGCATCTGAAATTATTATATATCTAATAAAATGTTTAATCTATAATAAACAATTAAAAAATATATAAACATATTAAAATAAGTTTTTTTTAATCACATACATTTGTATAAAATGTATTCATAGTTACTGTCATTCAGGTAAGCAACGAAATTTTAGAGAATAATTTCTTAATCGCAATAACAAATTTTAAGGCATTATTTGTACATTGTGTTTTCACGCAAATCAATTCCATAAAATTATTGTTAATATTTAGGTAATTCAATGAAATTTATATATTTATTATACATAATGTCTTCTAATTGCTAAATAATTACTAATATTAAGAAAGTGACTAGAAAAAAATCACGTAATGATGTCTAACTACACTATACACTTATATAACAATTTATTTGAATAATAACTTTTTACAGTGTCGTTTTACACTTACTTGCAAAACCGGATTTAAAAATGGATGACGTGAAACAACGAAGAAGGTTCCATCTAATATTTAAATTATGGCAAAACAATTTCAGAATGTTATTTACATAAAATCTGTCCATAGGTCGCCTTTATTTAATACAAGGCATAATTAAGGCAGTATCATCCTCTTCTGAATCCAGCTTTGCTTACTTATTAAAGGCATTTTTAACAATAATTAATTTAATTATTATCAAACTTGCAGAGTAGTTGTCAAACACCAGTGACAAGCAATATGGTATTAATCATACAATTGACATTTTAAGACGATTGGCAGATTAAAATATAATCATAATTATATATTCTTAATAAATCGTACATAACTTAAACGTTTCGCTAACTGACTCTGAAACGATGAACAAAGCCAGATGGAAGTAATTGACTAAATACTGGACGCTAATTGGTCGCTTGTTGCGTCATTGGTTGCTAACGACCAATGAGCATTCAGATAAATATCAAGCTATATAGGTTACAGAAGTTTCAGTTTGAACACGATTGCTTATCTGTTTGACAATTAGCTGCAGCAGTAACTTTTTTTTCTTGTTAAAATATAGTCGACATGATGCTTAAGGATTTTCTTCGTTTGCCAAATTTTCCTCACTTTCCTCAATGAAGCCGCACTGTAACTCGTACAACCTCGCGTAGATTTTCTTCAGAGCGATGAGTTCCTTGTGGGTGCCCATTTCCGCGACCACTCCCTGGTCTATGACGCAGATGACGTCTGCGTTCTGTATGGTCGCGAGGCGATGGGCGATAATGAGACACGTCCTGCCTTCACTCGCTCTGTCCAAAGCTTCTTGGACCACCTACAAGGAATACACAATCATCGAGGTGCATTAACGAAAGCAACCTCATTTCAACTCGTGAGTTGTAACAGCCGACTAGGAAATGACGATGATGATGAATATGACTGCTTATACAAATTTGGTCACGCGAAATAAAAAAATAAAAAAAGTTACATGTAGTTGTACAGATTGCTCTTTTAATAAAATAACTATAAAACGAATTAATTATAATTGAAGTTTTTTTTTCACATTTGAAAATGCAGCTGAATTTTATTCAAAAAATGTTATAGTAAGTTTAACTTACTCCAAACCTTCTCCACAAAAAGAGGAGAGGAGGCCTATAGCCCAGCAGTGGGATTTTCACAGGCTGTTACAAGTTACAAGTACAACAAGTTTAACTTGGGATGTAATGATTCTAAATACACCTATATATCCAAAACTGTTGAGGCATTCAAAAGTTATGGCGAAGTAAAGAAACATACATACATATATACATGAACCCTGAAATTATTACACGCTCTTTTTGAGCAGTTGTGAACAAAACTACAAAGTAGAAGCGGCGGCATCGCGCAGTTACCCGCTCGCTGTGCGTGTCGAGCGCGGAGGTGGCCTCGTCCAGCAGCAGCACGCGCGGGTCGCGCACGAGCGCGCGCGCGATGGCGATGCGCTGCTTCTGTCCGCCCGACAGCTGCGACGCGCGCTGCCCGATGCGCGTCGAGTAGCCCTGTGGGTCGCCACTTAGTAGATCGCTCTTTTTTTTTTATTATATTGCCGGGAGGGCAAATGACTCTACTCCACCTGATGTTAAGTGGTAGTAGAGTCCAAACGCGAGGACGGCCAGTACAGTCGGGAAGAAGGTTCTGCACTAGCCGCCCTCGCCTTGCCGGCCCGCAAGATGCCTCTTCACGCCTCGTTTGAAGGAACCCGGGTCGTAAGAGGAGGGGAATACGTGAGCTGGTAAGGAATTCCATTTTTTGGAAGTGCGACAAAGAAAGGAGTTGCCAAATTTCTTTGTGCGCGATGGAATTGATGTCACAGTTAGTCGGTGACATCGAGAGCCAGCACGCGTAGACTTGTGAAGGAAGAGGGAAGTAGGAATTAGGGAGAATAATTCCTCGGAACACTCGCCGTGATACAGTCAAAAGTCTCGACATAGGACGAGCCGATCCGTCCTCAAGAAACAACGCTATCGAAATGTTTTCTTACATCGGGCAAGGCGGCGATAAACGAATGAACGTTTGCGGCCTTCGCGGCGACGACGATCTCCTCTATCGGGACGTCCCTGGTGTTGTCTCCGTAGGCGATGTTCTCGGCGATGGTGCGGTCGAACAGCACCGGCTCCTGCGACACGATGCTGAGGTTGCGACGGAGAGTCGACAGCCGCATGTCGCCGACGATACTGTGATCGTCTAGATACTGAAATGGTACACTCACTTGAGCATTTCACTTACAAACAGCACAAAGGACATACAAGTCTCGTTTAAATTGTTTTCAGCCAGCAGTGTGCGCTGTAGTGCCTATATGTTTATAGAACATTTTGTTTCATTGTTTCACCTGCCTTTCAAACGTGGAAGTTTTTTTGGGAAACTAGAAAAGTGTTATATCATGATTTTTTTTTTTATATTTGCCGGGAGGGCAAATGACTCTACTCCACCTGATGTTAAGTGGTAGTAGAGTCCAAACGCGAAGACGGCCAGTACAGTCGGGAAGAGGTTCTGCACTAGCCGCCCTCGCCTTGCCGGCCCGCAAGACGCCTCGTTTGAAGGAACCCGGGTCGTAAGAGAAGGGGAATACGTGAGCTGGTAAGGAATTCCATTTTTTGGAAGTGTGACAAAGAAAGGAGTTGCCAAATTTCTTTGTGCGCGATGGAATTGATGTCACAGTTAGTCGGTGACATCGAGAGCCAGCACGCGTAGAATTGTGAAGGAAGGGGGAAGCAGGAATTAGGGAGAATAATTCCTCGGAATACTCGCCGTGATACAGTCGATAGAAAGCGCTCAGCGCTGCTATCTCTTGACGCAATTGTAAAGGCTCGAGGGTGTTAGTGACCTTTACGTCGCCAATAATGCGGACCGCACGTCGCTGCAACCGATCCAAGGCCTCAAGTAGGTACTTAGCGGAGCCATCCCAAAGGTGCGAGCAATATTCAACGCAAGACCGTACCTGTGTTTTGTACAGCAGGCACAGTTGTTGTGGCGTGAAAAAACGCCGCACCTTGTTCAGAACTCCTAGTTTCCGTGAAGCTGTTTTTATCACAGCCTCGATGTAATCCCTTGGACTAAGGTCGCAGCGAACGTCCATCCCCAGCATGGCGATTTTGCTTTGTATCACCAGCGGAGTGCCACAGAGGGAGGGAAGAGGGGAAAATGGTGACTTTTTTGCTGTGAGAGCGCATACCTGTATTTTCTTGGCATTAAACTCAACAAGATTATCTGAGCCCTATTTGGCGATAAGCTCTAACGTCCTATTGAGTTCAATGACAAGATCCTCCCGCCTCTCCTGAATTTCCGCTCGCCCAGCCACTGCGCGTCCGTGGTATCCACCATGCACTGTACTATCGTCTGCATAGCAATGAATGTTCCCGAGAGAGAGCATATCATTGATATGCAAAAGAAACAGAGTGGGAGATAGCACAGATCCCTGGGGGACCCCAGCATTCACTACATAGAATTGTGAAGCGCAACCATCAACCAAAACACGAAGGCTGCGCTTGTGTAGGAAGCTGGCAATCCAGGTGCAAAGCTGAGCAGGCAGACCATATGCCGGCAGCTTGGAGAGAAGACTTCTGTGCCAGACCCTGTCGAAAGCCTTGGAGATATCGAGGCTGACAGCCAACGATTCCCCATGCTTGTCGATAGCTTCACCCCAGAGGTGTGTTACGTACGCTAGAAGATCACCTGTAGACCGTTTTGGTCGAAATCCGTACTGACGATCATTAATCAAACAGTGATCTTCTAGGTAATGGATCAGTTGGTTGTTAAGTTGTCACCTTACAAAGTACTGAGGTGATAGCTATTGGCCGATAATTTGCCGGCTCAAACCGATCCCCTTTTTTGGGAACCGCTTGCACATTAGCTCTTCTCCAAGCCTCCGGCACACATCCCGAAGAAAGAGAAAGTTGGAACAGGCGCGTTAACACAGGAGACAGCTGCGCCGCGCACTTATTCAGCACTATGGCTGGTATTCCATCGGGACCGCTAGCTTTCCGTACATCATGTGATTGCAGCTCCGCACGCACATCACACTGCCTGATTTTGATGTCAGGCATCGTGTGGCCACAAGAAGGTATTACTGGTGGCAGAGCACTACAATCATCGATGACGGAGTTGTCGGCAAAGAGTTTAGCCAGGAGATCAGCTTTCTCTTGCGGACTGTGAGCTAGCGATCCGTCCGGACTTCTGAGCGGTGGCAGCGAAGGTTGGCAGAAATTGTTTTGCACAGACTTGGTCAGACGCCAGAAGCTACGGGAGCCCCTAGAATGTGAAATAAGGTCATGACCAATCTGTACAATGCGCTGTGCATCCGCTCTCGTGTAAGCCTTCCTACAGGACTTGGAGTTTTTATTGTAGATTGCTTTTAGTGAGTCATGATGTTAGATGCCCCGCTAATGCAGCCATTGATCCACTCGCGATATGCCGCCTGCTTAGATGATACAGCGTCGGCACATTCGCGAGTGAACCAACGGTTACGCGCACCCCTACTGTCGAGATCTGAGCTAGGAATGTAGTATTCCATTCCCATAGGAATGTAGTAGTCATTCCTACTGAAGGAACGTTCCTTCCAAGGGACTGACGCATAGTAATCGCGAATACCGTCCCAATCTGTCGACTTGTAGTGCCAAACGCGACGTTTGCATACCGCTGGTGGCGGCAGCTTGGCCTGTGGCACTTTGGTAGATATGAGGCTGTGATCCGAAGAACCAAGTGGAGCTTGAACCACAACCTGATATTCCACCGGGTGAGAAGAGAAGGCGCTTGCCCATCAATGTCTGGGATCCTGGTGGGCTGATCAACCAGTTGGGTCATGTGTGAGAGCAAAAGCATGAGCAGTCCTTCCAGCATAGTCAGTTTTGAGGGATTTCAACCATGATTCATGGTGAGCATTAAATTCCCCCAAAAATACCAATTCCGCGTTAGAAAACTGCTCTTGCGCAGCATCTGCCACCCGACTAAGATGGTCAAATAATCGGCTTGTCTCCAAGTCACCATTATGGGATCTGTAGAGGCACAAGTAGACCCGACTCTGACGAACCAGATCCACACGTACCACCAACATGGAGAAGGAGGGGTCCTCCAAGCAGCGCAGTCGGTGACAGCAAACATCCGTCCTGACGAACAAGCATACTCCGGCTTTCGCTTTGAAGGATTCTTCAATCATGTAGCCGGGATAATTAAGGTAGCTGGTATCGGCAGGACGGAGTATTTGTGTCTCCGTTAGAAACAACATTGCTGGCTGTGCTGTCTCGAGATGGTGGTGGACAGCGTTGAGGTTAGCGTGGAGTCCACGGATGTTAGTGAACTCGAAACAGCTTGGGTATGGTGTGGGTGTGCACCGCTGTACGACCGTTATTCCTGCTTTGATGCGCTACCATATGGGAAAAAAGAATGGAAAAGAGACGTGAAGCGAGCGACGTATTGCCACGATAGGGATGGGCAAAGTGTGGAGGCGTGTTTCCTCAAGTGGTTGCCAAAAGGGAAACTACACTGACCCGCCGGACGGAAGGTGATTGTGCTTCGTGTATACGTACCACATAACCGTCGTCCGGGTCGTACAGCCGTTGCAGGAGCTGTATGAGGGTCGACTTCCCGCAGCCGCTGGGCCCGACCAGCGCCACGCGCTTCCCGCACGGGATGAGCAGCGAGAGGCCGCGCAGCACCTGCACCTCGCGCCGCGTCGGGTAGCGGAATTTTATGTTCTTGTAATGGATTTTGCCATCTGCTACCTAAAAATTGGAAAGCGATATCCGGGCTATTATAAAAAAGATACGCGTTTTTATTTATTTTGGCAACTTTTTGACATATCGTAGACCTTTTGATTTCGTAAAGTTGCCACTATCACAAACGTTCTACAACTTTTTTAAAAGAAATGAGTTGATTCTTCTGTTGGTCTGCTGGGAGTTAGGCCAGAGTCCTCTTCGATAGCCCAGTCTGGGTTGAAATTAGCGTTAGAGGAGCGTTCCATGGGATCTAACTTTTGTCAACGGTCTCCAGATCAGAGTATCTGCTGTTTTCTGATATTTTCTTAAGCTAGTTAGAAATAATAAGCTCAAATATTTATTATTATTAGAAACTAATAATGTCTAAGGGTTGTAGTAATTTCAATAGACGATGGTTTTTTAAGAACTTTTGTTACAAATTGAATTCTGCGCTGGTGAAGCGGGAGGTTCAGTTAGTTATTTTATATATAAAGATTTTTGAAGTTACTTTGCTCGTTACGATTCGCTCGTAAGTAAATAGCTTTCGGCAGCAGCGAGCGCGGACACTCACGTAGGCGTCGGGCACGGAGGGCGCGTGCGTGCTCTCGACGAGCGGGCGGCGCGCCAGCAGCGTCATGACGCGGCCCGCCGCCAGCACGGCCGCGCCGAAGTTGGGCGCGAACGCCAGCGCCTGGCCCATCATCCACGCGCCGAATATCAGCGCCTCGGACACTCTGGGAATTGACACCGATTATTCAATATTATACCGTAACAGTTGTGGAGTTCATTGATTGAAAAGATAAAGTCAAGAGCCATATTTATATTTAAAGATAGAAAATAATGACAGAATCGTCTGCAAAAAACGTTGTACGCAAATAATATTAGTCGGTACTCGAGGGGGAGTAAAAAATACCAGTAATAAAGACAATACGAATAACCTTTTGGCTTATGTTAGCAATAAATTGATGTCTGGTCTGGGGCTCGTTGGTCTAGTGGCTGGTTTACAAGCTGCAAATCTCGAGGTCTCGTGGGCAAAAATGCTTAGTTTTGCGTTGGAACTCTCCGCAGTCGTCTCAGTTATCCGTCCCATCGGATTATGAGCACTATAATATACTTACATACATATATATCCCGTGCGCAGTTCTCCGTTGAGAATGGTCGAAGTGATCGAAATCGATCAGGACATCATCAAGTTAATAAATGAGTCCATCCTTTAATTTGGACACTTGAAATAAAAATCTAACAGAACAGTTAAGGATATGGGCCGTAAAAGGAAAATATAGACATCGATGGATAGAACCGTAGCACGACAACGATGGGCGTTGCTAGTTCCTGTACTTTGGAGAGCTAGATAGTGTCAGCGTGTAAAGGCGCTCACTTGATGACGTCCTTGTAGGGCACCTGGCGGTCGGCCACCAGCACGCCGCCGTACCACAGCGACAGCGCGTAGCCGGCCACGGGCGCCGTCTGGCCGAACGCGAACACGGCGCCGCGCCAGCGCAGGCTACTGCGCGCCGCCCGCCGCGCGCCGCCGCCCGCCGCGCGGTACCGCGCCAGCGCGCCCTCCTCGCCGCCTGCGACACGTGTTAACTTTTTTTTTAATTTTTTTTTTATATAGAACAGGAAGGTGGACGAGCATATGGGCCACCTGATGGTAAGTGGTCACCAAACGCTCTTAGACATTGGCATTGTAAGAAATGGTAACCATCGCTTACATCGCCAATGCACCACCAACCTTGGAACCTAAGATTTTATGTCCCTTGTGCCTGTAATTACACTGGCTCACTCATCCTTCAAACCGAACACAACAATACCAAGTACTGCTGTTTTGCGGTAGAATATCTGATGAGTGGGTGGTATCTACCCAGACGAACTTGCACAAAGCTCTACCACCAGTAGTCTACTTTACGTCCGCGGGTCGGACTAGGGGATCGTTCAGTACATAGTACGAACGCTCCAGAGTCTAGACCACCGATTAATGGTAACTTTTGAAATACATTGATATTATCATTGGTCCGATGGAATGTTCGAATTAAATATACCCAAACACCGAAGCCCTTAAGATATATCTGTATATGTATGTACGATATATAAATTTATTAAGAAAACTTACAGAACGCCGACACGGTTCTAATGTTGGTGATGGCCTCCGTCGCTATTGTGGTCGCCTTGTTAGACGCTTCCCGTATTGTTGCGATGCCCTCGGCCAGCACTCGGCCTTCCAGCACGACCGCTATTATGACCATCGGCACCGATATCAAGGACACTAGCGTCATACGCCACGTGTAGTACATGGACACCATGATACCGATGAGGATGGTGGCTGATGCCTGCATGAGCGCGCCGATACGGGTACCAGTTGCCTGTGATTAATAAATTGTTTAAATAAGACGGTTTTATATTTTAGATCAATTTGTGTTTGAACCGAAAAGACTCATATTACTCATATTGCTGGCTGCGTAGTGACTTTATTTCATTCATACAAGTTGTAAAAATTTGTTAATCAATTGTAATCTTATTGAATTTGTTGTCTGTTTTTTTTTCTATATTTGCCGGGAGGGCAAATGACTCTACTCCACCTGATGTTAAGTGGTAGTAGAGTCCAAACGCGAGGACGGCCAGTACAGTCGGGAAGAAGGTTCTGCACTAGCCGCCCTCGCCTTGCCGGCCCGCAAGATGCCTCTTCACGCCTCGTTTGAAGGAGCCCGGGTCGTAAGAGGAGGGGAATACGTGAGCTGGTAAGGAATCCCATTTTTTGGAAGTGCGACAAAGAAAGGAGTTGCCAAATTTCTTTGTGCGCGATGGAATTGATGTCACAGTTAGTCGGTGACATCGAGAGCCAGATATTTGAGTACCAGTACCATTTAAATTTCATACCTACATCATTTTATGTAAACAAAATATTGAATTAAAAAAAAAAACCACTTTTTTAATTATATTTATTAAGAAATACTATTTATCCTAATACATACTCCTTGGACGGCCGCAGCGTCGGAGGCGAGCCTCGCACAGAGCGCCCCGACGCCGTTCAGTGGATTGTCAAACCAACCAATCTCCTGTTGTAGCATCGCTCGAAACGCAGCCACCCTGTATACAAATGATGATGTATCAAAATTATATTAAAACATAAATACATAAGGTTGATGATGGACATGAATACGCTATAATAGTTTTGTGATTTTAAAATCGGTGCAAACATTAAATACAAATGAAAAAATACTTAAATGTATTCACGCCCTGCCCTATCCTTATTATACATTTATATTTTTTTGTTAGTTATATGAATTCTGACAGTTATACCTAATATATAAGAATTCATTCATTTACGTAGGTATTTACCTACGTAAATGAATGAATTCTTACAAATCAATGGAGCTAAAAATTATGTATTACGCTGACTCACTCGCTTTCAATTCGGAACGCAAAAATACTAAGTAATTGCTGATTAATATGATATCTGATGAGAGGGTATGTACCCAGACGAGTTTGCAGTCTTACCACCTTGTATGTAAATTGTCGTGTGTGATTTTTTCAATAGAAAACAAAAGTTACCTCAGTCTAGCCGTGAGCCTTACGCCCGTGATGTTGAAAACAAAGATTTGGAAGAAAATTCCGATGCCAGTGTAAACTCCAACTAATAAGAAAAGTATAGCAATGATGTTTGTACCGCGACGGACGTAGTCTTCATCCTTACTTTCTAATAGCTGTAATTAAAAAAAAAAACACTAAGCCAACACTTCAAATGCTTTATTATGCGAGGCTCAATTATTGTTATTGGATTTTAGTACAGTATTTTTTTATAAATGTTTGTAGAAAAATGATGTTTAACAAAAAAAAAAAAAACATTTTTGAGGCTATTGCAATTAAAAATTAGCTTAAACTTTTCAAATTATTTTGTTTAAAAGACTTCGTATTGTTTATAAATAAATAATATCTACTAATGTTTTATATTTAAAACAGACTCCTATACGATTCTTCGATTTTTTTTTTAATAAAAGGAAGGTGGACGTGCATATGGGCCACCTGATGGTAAGTGGTCACCAACGCTCTTCGACATTGGCATTGTAAGAAATGTTGCCAATCGCTTAAATCGCCAATGCGCCACCAACCTTGGGAACTACGATCTTATGTCCCTTGTGCCTGTAATTACACTGGCTCATTCATCCTTCAAACCGGAACACAACAATACCAAGTACTGCTGTTTTGCGGCAGAATGTCTGATGAGATAAGAATGTAAAAAAAGCATCGTAGTAACTGTAGTTACTCTTGGTATGTGTATTTGTATTGTATGTGTATATATATAAGGTGTTTTCATGTGTCATATGTGTGTAATGCTAATTCAAACAAATATTGAATAATATAAAATAAAAAAAATACTATCCTGGACTTTTGAATCTGCCTTAAGTAGAGTCCCGAGTAATTTTTGATCGGGCCACATTCACCCGAAATATAAACTATTATTGAAAAGACTTACACCATAAGTTTCACCGAAGAGTATAGCAAAGCATGGAAACGAAGATCCCACGGCAATAGCAGCTATAATTCCTATGGCCATTAGATGTTTTTCAGGTTCACATAATTTCAAGATTTGCCATGTTGTCGGCTCAAACTCCTTTTCCTCCTTATCCTCAATCACTACGCTATCTTCTGAACCTGAATCCTCTTCTTCCATAGAGTTACTCTTCATCGAATCAAGGGAAACCATTTTTTGAAGTTTCGACCTCCTCATCTGGGCATCTGTGGTTGGATCAAAGTTAGCTGCGAATTTTTAACAGTAAGAATGTTAGTTCTACGTTGGAAAGCCTCTCTGAAAAATAATCGCGCCATAATTATCATCACGTTGATTGATTGAACATGCGTGATTGTTGATCGTGAAAGTGATGCATGCGATCCTTCAGTGACAACTAAACAATAGGATTTAAGCGTTGTTTTCCTGGTTAGTAGGAATAGTTCAGCTGTTCGGAATCTATCGGGTTGATGCAGAAATAATTATATACAAAATGTACTCCTGGCTGAAACTAGTGTTACTGCTTACTTTTTTGGGAATCTGTGTTCCCATCAGGCGCGATGCTCGGCTCGTTTTCCAGTACCAATTGATAGTATCGACCTCTTAGATTCAGAAGCTCTTCGTGAGTACCTTCTTCTACCACCTCACCCTTTTCAATGAACACGATCCGGTTCGCATTCAACACCGTTGCTAATCTTTAAAAATAGATTTTTTGTTACTAGAATAATTTAATTTAGCGCGAGACTAAATACGTAGTTGGTAAAATTATATAATTACCTGTGGCTCACCATGATGGTGGTTCTACCATACGCAGCCGCATCCAAAGCTCTCTGAACTTTGGCTTCGCTTTGGGAGTCAAGAGCTGACGTGGCCTCGTCGAGGATGAGGATTTTTGGTTTCCGCACCAAAGCTCTAGCTATTGCGATTCGCTGTTTCTGTCCGCCAGATAGTTGAGCACCTCTTTCACCAATCATAGTGTCATATCCCTATTTGATAATAATCCAATTTTATATTTTACGTATTAAACAAAGTCTCATTATCTGATTATATTAATTATAAAAACATGTTTACGTCTGTCACGTCTATAGTTTAAATTTCAAGCGAGTAAAGCTGCGAAGCGTAGCTTCTTATATAATAATATTATGTACTAAATCCTTCTCCTAAACATGCTGCATCTTCTTGTATATTGCTTTGGTATTTTTTTCAGGTATAAAAAATATTTCCTAATTTATCAGTATAGATTTTATGAATTGATTTAATTAATATAAGAGATTCCTAATAATATATCAAAAAGACATATGTCTCATTCAAACATGTGATTTATTTTTGAATCTTAAATTTTTGGAACAAAGTAAATTTATTTTATGTATTATTTTACAACTTACATTTGGCAAATGTCTGATGAAGCCATGACAGTAAGCTTGCTTTGCCGCTATGACGATTTCTTCATCCGTGCAAGTAGGGTTGCTCATTCTAATAAAAAAAAAGAAAATAACCTCTAAATTATTCGATCAAGTATCCCTTAATATCTCCATGGAATGAAACATATCGCAGTCACTCACCGTATATTCTCCTTAATAGAACCAGCGAATAAGACAGGTTCTTGGCCAACGACAGCGATGTGACTTCGGTAATGACGTACATTGATATCTCTCAGATCATTATCCGATGCGGTCACGGATCCCAAGTCTGGGTCGTACATCCTTTGCAAGAGCTGTAGTACTGTGGACTTTCCGCTGCCGCTCGCCCCGACAAGTGCTATCGTTTCGTTACGATTTATCTTCAGGTTGAGTCCATTTAGGACCTATATTTTAATTGAATTGGTTATTTAATATGTGTGTTATACAATGAAGAGGTTAGTATGTTTCTAAATTTAATTTTAGGAGGGCAGAAGAGTAAATCGTAAACCTAATGCTGATACCTTCGTCTAAACAAATGGAACTGCAGTTAAAATCACTCCCTACACTACCAATGCGCTATAAACCTTAAGATTTTACATGTTATGTCTCAGCTTGCCAGAAATACAACATGCGTATGTGTATGGGTATTTCCCACCCAGATTAGTTAGTGTAGGCTCTACAACCATTCGTGTGTTGATGGTACAAAAAAATAAATTGTAGTGAAAAATTTATTAATATCTTATTATTAAGTTGAAAGATAAAGCAAGTCAATTCGTTGGTATTTACTATAAGCCTATATATGGTCCAGTTGGTGGTAGGGCGTTTTGCAAGCCCGTCTGGGTATGCATCATACTTATTACATATTCTGCCGGCAAACAGCAATACTTAGTAGTGTTGTATTCTGGTGAGTGAGCTAGAGTTTAAAGTTTGTGTGCTACAGGTACAAGAGATCTTTGTTCCGAATGTTGGTGGAGCATTGGTGATGTAAAGAATGGTTAATATTTCTTACGATATCAATTTCTATGGGCGGTGTGCATTTACCATCATTCATTTCATTCATCACATCTGCCATAATTATTATAAAATATGTGTCATAGCATGTATCACTGTTTAATCTGCTCAAACTTTTATTTAACAAGAAAGAATACTTTTAAGCAATGTGCTTATATATATATATATATATATATATATATATATATATATATATATATATATATATATATATATATATAGTAAGGAAAATTAGCAGGTAATCCTCCTTCCAGCCCTAAAATAGCTGAAGAAATATTACCATAATAGCATGTAACTTAGAATAATACCATATAACTAAGAAGTAACCAGTTACCTGAACATCAGGTCGAGCTGGATACCTAAAGAACACATTCTTCAGCTCCATATCGCCTTCCAGTACCGGTTTACTGCCTTCAGTCGACAGGCTATCTATGGTTGGTTTTCTATCAAGCACAGAGAAGATCGCTCCTGCTGAAGCCCGGGCGCTTGCTATCGCTTCGAGATGTGGCGCCGTCAGACCTACGTTCTGTGCTCCTTGGAGGACGCTGAAGAATATCTGGGGAACAAAATTAGAAGATTATTTGTTATTTCCTTAAATACAAATAATTTATATTAGGAGGTTAGAGATCTCCCTCTGACAATTGTGGATGTGGTGTGATTATTTTTAAGGGACCCTCTACCCGTCCCGGCTTCGCATAGCAGATATGGAGTCTTCATAGAATGTTTATTATTTTATAAAGCTCATAGGCGGCATAATTTCTCCGATGTTTTTTTTTTTTTTAATTCAGGCAATTTTCAGAAATTTATTAATAATCCTTAATAAATTATACACCTAAAACTTCCTCATGAATCACACCGTCCTTTGGTTAAAACTGAATGGAAATCCATCAGGTAGTTCTTAAGTATGTCGCGTTCATACAGACAAATATACGCGGGGTTATAACGTGATCTTGCACAAATTTATCGAATCGAGATTTATCTGTCTTTCCTTTCAAATATTAAACGGAGTATATCTTTTTTTTTTTTACCGTTAATAGGCAAGCGCTTGACCGTTGACTTGCCTGATCTTAAGCATAGTCACGGTCTAGGATGGAGCGCGAATGCCCAGAAGGAACCCGTTTACTCTGGATTTGAACACACCTACATTGTAGTTATCTGGAAATATGGACTCAGGCAAAGCATTCCACAGTTTCGCAGTGCGAATAATAAATGTGGATTCAAAGCGCTTCGTGCGTAGGCGGGGAAGTTCCACTGTGTACCTATGGCGCTTTGGTCGTTATCTTAATTAATACAGATAAACTATTCAAATAGTAAGGCTCACTTACAATCATCAGGACAGCTGGTGTATACACCGGTTTCTCTTCGTGTCGACTGTCCAAGATCAATCCGACACCGTACCAAAACGCCAACGCGTATGTGGCGTAGATAATAAGCCACATGAAGCCACTACCAATACCCGAATACACCCCCTTCTTTACACCGGTCTTCTTAGCTGGATCAAGGCGTTTTTGATATCTGTAAAATGAGATGAGTCCCTTCAAATACTTCATGATGATTATGATTATAGAATATTAGAGTATGAGGTCCTTATTACATACATACATTACATAAGCAATTGCCGATTTTTTGATATTTTTATTCCAAATTTAAATTTATTTTATAATATTAGCTGTATTTCTTTGTTTGTTTTCCCGTCGTTCGATTCTTCTTAGGTTAATATGTTTTTATTTTAATAAAAAAAATAACCACAGATAACTAATTAAATACCTATTACGGGTGATACAATTTAAAATATTATGTAATAAAAATTTTAGAATATAATAAAGTATACCTATCTATCTCTTTTTCCTCCCCCCCGAAGGCGACCACGGTGCGGATGGACGCGAGAACTTCCTCCGCGATGACGCCGGCCACGCTGTAGGCTTTCAACTCTTGTGACGTCAACGACGATTGAACCTGGAATATGGTTTTTTCTTAAGTATGCCTTATCGCTAAAAATATGTCAAATCATTAAAAAGTACAAAATTGTCTATGATATTAATATGGCTGTGTGTGAGTAAGGTATTCACACATAGCCATCAAAGATCATCTATGTCGGATACCTCTGTCATAATTAATACGTAGGTAAATAGTGAAATGTGAAATAAACAAGATACATAGAGATACTAACACACGTTTGTTCTGAAGAAATGAAATTAGCGTATTTTTTTGTAAGGGGTGTCTTAAAAAATTACGCTAAGTAATTTGAAAAAGAAAGCGATCTAAATATCTTCTAGAGAACAACATTAAAACCAGTAATTATGCAAATAGCCGCAGTGACATTCATCGCGTATCTATTCTCACAATTTAAATATAAAAAATAGTTTTTATTCAAAATTATAATAATACCTTAGCCACAATAGCGGTGGTGGCGATGATGATCGGTGCGCAGGACAGTATGACGAGTGTCAGCTCCCAGCCGTACGCGCACGATATGATAACCGCGGTAACGAACGACATCACGAGATAAATCAGCATCGGTATCTTCTCACCGATGCCTTCGCGATATTTTTCTACGTCGCTGAAAAACAACGCAATATGACAATTTGGACGTTATGTACCGTCGTGAGCTTTTATTTTGTAAATAATATTAATGTGTAACTACCTCAGCGCTCGGCACATGACAGGTAACTGAGACTTCGAGCGTCAAACCAGTAAGCTTAAGATTTTGAGCGTCAGGTAAGATTTCCTATATATACACCACTTATTTTTCTCCTCAAAAAGAGGAGAGGAGGCCTTTAGCCCAGCAGTGGGACATTCACAGGCTGTTACGGTTACGGTACACCACTTATGGCGCGGCGCTCACACCATTTTTGTTCAAAATGTAATTTCACCATTCGATTGCGCTTATTTCCTAATTTCAATTAATTTGAACTGTGAATTTTATCAGATGATTGAAATACTAAAACGGAAGATGGAAAAATAAGGAAATTATATTTATTAGAAGAATTTATAATTAACGATAACGAAAAAAATAAATTAGGAGTAATTATAAAAACATACAGTGTCTTATATATTTTCATAATAATAAAAAAAAATACGTATTTTTCGTCACGCACCCACAAGGGAGTATGACAGCATAAGAGAGCATCATGGCGTTGGCGCCCTGCGGCATCCGAGTCGTTATTACCCGCAATAGATGTTTCATATCAAAAAAATTGGCAGATTGCTACGCTACCCCTGGGAATATATTTTCCAGTTGGTTGATTGAAGTTCGAAATAATTTATTTATTCATCACTAATATTCGCCTGCGTGTTAGAGGGAAAGAGGAGGCGGGTATTAGGTAAAACTAAGCTCAGGTTCTTGCTTGCTTCTTTTTTTCTTTTTTTTTTATATTTGCCGGGAGGGCTAATGATGTTAAGTGGTAGTAGAGTCCAAACGCGACGACGGCCAGTACAGACGGGAAGAAGGTTCTGCACTAGCCGCCCTCGCCTTGCCGGTCCGCAAGATGCCTCTTCACGCCTCGTTTGAAGGAACTCGCCTGGTTGTAAGAGGAGGGGAACACGTGAGCTGGTAAGGAATTCCATTTTTTGGAAGTGCGACAAAGAAAGGAGTTGCCAAATTTCATTGTGCGAATATGCGTGCCAATAATGCGGATGCTTCATTGCTTTATACCATATTTTATCGAAATTCGATTTATCGAAGTCGGTAATAGTTTAGCCTTGAAAGTGTAACAGACAGACGTAATTATTTTCGCATTTATAACATTAGTATAATACAAGTATTAAATTTACTTCCATCATCTACGAAACAAAAAAAAAAAACGTTTGACAAACAGAGCAGAAAAACGTTCTGAACTGTTTTGTCTTTACCTTTTCATACATAGATAATAAATAATAAGTTAAGAGTGAATCTTAATTCTAAATATGTAGGTACGAAAGTTACCGTCAAAAACTGGGAGCTTACTCTGAAACTTTAGTTGCGAAGTTCATTGAAGTGTTGAGGTCATACCACGTGATATCCTGTCGCAGTACCGCTTGTAAAAACTTCTCCTTCACCCTGTCGATCTGTAAAACAATAATATTAAAACGACCTTGAATAATACAAAACATTTTAGGCTTCTCATGTTAATAGTCTTAATTTAAAGAGGATGAAATAAAGCGCAGCTTTTTATTTAATAATATTTAATATTAAAATCTTCTCCAAATCTCGCTTCATCTTCTGATATAAGTTTTTATGTGTATTTGTTTAGTAGATTTTTTCTGTTAGGCATTACAAAAAAACGTTTCCTCATTTATTAGTTTAGATAAATTTTTACCAACGTGTTACCATTTTTTTAAATTGTTAACCTTCTATTAAATGTAAATTAAAAAGCAGTACTCTGTGGTTAGAGCACGTGAATCTTAACTGTAGCTTGATGGTTCCAACCCAGGCAAGTACTATTGAATTTGCATATCAATACCTCAAGCATTAAGTAGGCCCTAGCCCATCAGTGGCATATTTACAGACTTATTTGTAATTTAAATAAAAGTTAATTTAAAGCCATTCATTGCAACACACAGGTCGTTGAACTTTTAACTTGAACACAAAAAATAACAGATAATAAATTAGTAGAAAACTTTTTTTTTAAAAACCACGATTGGCGTGTTATTTTATGTTTCCGAGGTGTGGCTCGCGTCGGTCAGGGTTTGCGTTAAATCTGAGCCGCACCTGGCTATTAAAGCTACAATTTGTAACCGCATCGAGTGGGTTAAATTATCAGCCGCTTTTGTCTCTAATCATATAATTATTGCGATATAAATGCCATCTAAGGCGTTATATTCTAAGATTATGTTACATACAGTGGCGTAGCTAGGTGGACAAGGGCCCCGGTGCATAAGGAAAGAATCGGGCGCTCATCCCCTCTTTCCGCGTAATTTCCGCTGAGTTCCGGGGCCCTGGTGCACTGCACCACCTAGCCCTACTATAGCTACGCTACTGGTTACATAATATTATACTACGTGATTAAATGCAAAAATACCTGTTTAAGTGCAGCATAATTAAAAAGATCGACACTGATCACCCCCACAAGGAACTGCAGTACGGAGAAAACCGTGCAACCGATGCCGAAAGCCTGCGAGTCTTCGATCAGGGCTTGACGATTCTCCTCCCGGCTTGCGTTTGTACTGTTTAAGTTATGTAAATACTATAAATAATATAATGTATCTATATTTCATAGCAGAGTTCTGTAGTTTTAACAGAATTTAATTGTGACGCATATTTCATATTTTTCAAAATCACATTAATGGTATATAGTCTATAATAATGTACTATTTATCGCAAAAATAATTATTCGAAATTACTTCGAAGTACTTCAGATTCCAGAGCGGAATTATGCATACTAACCTCCAAGTATAAAATAAATGTATAATGTATACTAATCAATACAATACTATATACGAATCAATTAATTATTAATGATATAATAAGAAAAGTCGATATGGCGCAACTGAAATTCCATGTGCTCTATTTAAGTTTATATTTCATTTCTTGAAATCGAAATGAGTCAGATAAAAATCTGTTATTGTGTATCCACAAAAACGCATCGGAGCGGCGTGGTGGAATAATCTTCTAAACTTCTTCTCAACATGAGAGAGGGCCTTAATCTATTAATGGGACACCATTTTTACTTTATGTCAGAATTGAAACTGAAAAGTATTCTTGCCAGTAGTGTAATTTTTACGAGCATTTGGGCCACCCGATGGTAAGTGGTTACCAACGCCCGAAAACATTGGCATCGTAAGAAATGTTAATCATCGCTTACATCGCCAATGCGCCACCAACCTTGGGAACTAAGATGTTATGTCCCTTATGCATGTAATTACACCTTATGCCTGTGTTTTCTAAAGTTATAAATATAATTAAATCTGAGTGAATTGCGATTTTTATTTTAGACATGCCTATAAAAGAGCACCATCACACCGCTTAATGTTTCGGTTCGTAACTGTTGTTTGTTATACGAAATTGTACTTTATAATATAATAGGTTTTAATTTCAAAATCACTCACAGTATCCTGCCTCCGCCAAACCAGGCAATTGTGAGCGTTGGCGTTGAAGTTCCATTCATAACGGTTCGGTCTATCAATAGCGATGTAAATTCGCCGTATATGATAACACCGACCGGCACGAAGAGACCGTTCAGCGAAGCGAATATCACACCCAGGAACAGTAGAAAGAACTCCCATGGTTTAGCAAATCTAAACTATATTAAAATTTAATTACATATTATTTCCATTAATATTTTGTAACACATTAAACCCCTAAATAGATATTCTTATTAGACCCCTCTTATATATATGTTAGGAGTTATAATAATTTACACGATGCTAATAAAAGTCCTCAATGTGTATACCAATCCGTGCGTGATAGATGACCTTTCTCGTTAAATTGGCTATTTAGTACAAAAAAGATTTAAGCAAATCAGATCCGTAGATCTAATTTACTCGTAGATATATTTTTCGTAGAAATAACTAGTCTAGTCTAGTCTAGTCTACTAGTTGCTGTCCGCGTGTGAGTGGATGGGGCATATATTAGGTACCATATTTTATATATCTTCTGACCAAGTGTATGCATTATTTCATGGTAATAGGTTGAGTATTTAGGGCGTATAATCGTAACGATAACAAACTTACTTTTGTGTTTATAATAATAGTTAGAATTGTATATTTTCATATTATCACATAACGGATAAAAGCCGAGATGGCCCAGTGGTAAGACCCCGTGAATCTTAACCGATGATCGTGGGTTCAAACAAGTGGCAACACTGAATTTTCATATGCTTAATTTGTGATTATAATTCATCTCGTGCTTTACGGTGAAGGAAAACATCGTTAGGAAACCTGCTTGTGTCTAATTTCACTGAAATTCTGCCACATGTGTATTCCACCAACCCGCATTGGAGCAGCGTGGTGGAATACGCTCCAAACCTTCTCAAAAAGAGGAGAGGGGGCCTTTAGCCCAACAGTGGGATATTCACAGGCTGTTACGGTACGGGATTATAAGAGTACCCCGCAAAATGATTTATATTTATTAAACGCCATAAACTTAAATTAAATTCAATCATTTGCATACTTACTAGACTAAACCAAGAAACTGCATCCGTTTGAACATTGGGATCCGCTCTGAAAATAAAGTTGTTATATTTATAATACTGTGTAATTTCTATATGAAGCAAATTTAAATGGATATTCTAGTGAAAACTGATACCGTGTGTCATGAGGCATGAGCTATGTGAAAAGCGCTACGTTTTTCAGATTCGTACCGTTTAGAAGATGCCATTTCCAACGACAAAGCTATATTTTTATCCTTGCGCTGCTAAACAGATCACGATAATATCAAATTAATTTTTAATGATATTTCAATTATTGGTACATAAAATCAATTCAGTTAATTTAAAGAGTATTATTATATTTATAATAACTTAAAAGTAAATTAAAAAAATATTATAAACTTAGAATAACAAACACCTTATAAAAACAGATTTGAGTCTTTTCTTTTTATCTAAAACAATAATTTTTCCATTACCAATAAATAATAAAATAAAAAAGTATTAATTACGTACCTACCTGTAATACTTATTATTGAAAATTGGGAGTACTTCGATTTAATATTAAAATTGTGACTCTATAACACGTTCGTTTAATTTATAATAGACATACAAACAAACAAATGGAGTATCGATATTTTGTAAGAAATCACTTCGTATTTTTTACTTTAATTACTACTAGATTACTATCGCCAATCAGTGATATATAGTAGTATGTTTTTCCAGTTTGTCAGTTGAAAGAACCAACGTAACTACAGTCACAAAGGATGCAACTCCTTAGTTTCCAAGATTGGTGGTGTATTGACGAAGGTTAATATTTAATAAATCTTTACGAGTGGTGGTGACCTTATCATCAGATGTCCCATTTGCCAGTATGGCAATCTATATGAAATAAAACAAAGACAATCCCATAGGAAATTAAATTTATTTATTGGACATATACCCAATTTTGTTCTATTTGCTTTACAGGCACTTTCATAGACAAACCCTCAGTTAAACAAGAAAAAGTTATATTTCATAAGCAAAAGATTAGATTATAAATGAAGCCATATATCTTAGGAACGGCCTTTTAACATCCTTGTTAGAAGTCAGAAACATCATAAATCTGGGCCGTTGAACGAATGCCAAGTTTCTTTGATCGATGTTAGGAAAAAATATTTATCGGTTTTTTCATTCAAAGAAATCATAAGTTGTACTAGTATTGACCGCTTACGTAATTTAAAATTTGTTGATTTTTATAATACTCCGAAATCTTATGTATTTTAATAGCTTAATGTTGAATTGTTTCATTTAGCTTATTTTTGCAACACCGAAATTGCTACTAATTTAGCATTTTTCCCGAAAAAAAAAAAATAGTAATGTTCAAGTCTCGGGTTTATAATATATCTGCGCAAAAATAACGTCAATCCCTCCGATGCTAGGAGAAGAAACTACCAAACACACTTATAATATTAGAAAGGACTATATATGTATTGGATTATGTATTATGACACAAAGCTCAAATGATAGAAAATCTGAGAAAACTGTCTATATTAATAAATATTCAAAGACAATAACTGTGGCACTTATTCACTATTATGAATTCCTTAAAGAATCCTCGGGTTCTGTCTTGCAAAGACGAGAATTCTTAAGTTAAATAGAAGAAAAATTAATGTAGGTACGTAATTAATACATTATATGATAAAATATCATTTATAATAATTAAATTAACACGGGTATTAAATAATAAATGAAACTTACCCTTCTGCTTTAAGCGCTTTTTCCGCTAGGAAAGCAGACTGCTGAGCAAGCGAGCTGATGGTGAGCGAATTCTGGCGAAAGCTGAGGGTCAGCGCCGGCCGCTGCGAGCCTCGGCGACTCGAGAACCTTGACGTGACGCTTCTAGACGACTCATTGCGTTTCATTCTCGGGTTAACCGTTCTGTAAGGTGACGTCATCGTCAGATATTTGTTTTTGTTTGGAGTATATTTTATGTTATGTAGTAACTTTCGTCTATAAAGACAGACAATGTAAAAACTATAAAACAATTCTCATTACATCTCCACGGGACGGGATCTAAGATGTAGATACCTTGGTATCAAGGTACATACCTTGTGCATGTGTAATACTGGCTCACTGACCATTATGTTCTAACGAATGCGTTAAGTTAAAAGTGAGTTCAGCTATAAAGCACATATTCCGTCAGATGTCTCAATATATCTATAGTGTCGGATTGCCCTCCCATCGGACTATGGGAAAAAGGGAATAGAGTGACCCTGTGTAGTAAATGGTGTTAAAGATTGACCGTTGAAATTCAGAAGACGGATATTATATTTAGTTTATTAAATTGGTTACTTATAAAAATTAACGTAATGTAGAAGTGTCTTTGCCTAAAGATGACTTTGTGTGTGAATACTGCGGCGATTAAGGACTAAAGCCGAGGCTTGTAATAAAAATATTCGATCATACTTCATGTAAGCTTTTTATAAAAATAAGCTTAAAATAATATTAATATATTAAATTAAAATAAGAACCGATGATGGCCAAGGGATTGGGACGCATGAAATTGCATAGATAATTATAAGTTAAAGCTCAGGCAAGCATTATTACTTCGAGCTAGGCAGTGAAAGAAAACATTGAGAGAAAAGCTGGATGAGTCTAATTAAAAAAAAAACTCCCTAAAGGGTAGAACCCGCATTGAAGCTGGCGTGGTGGAATGAGCTAAAAATCTTCTCTTTAAAGGTGAGGCTTAGCCACTTACAGGCTGATAATTTACTTTAAATGAACTTATACTTACAGATTAACTAAATAAAAAGGAGTTGCAAAAAATAATTATTAAGACTATTTAGTGGCGTATACCCTTATACAAGTTTTAAGAGTAAATATCAAATCGCTTTATGAGAGAAACGTACTTACGATCAATAAAATTATCATCAGATTCATAATTAGCTTTTTAAAGCAACCTGTCTTATATTAAGCATATTAGGAGGTTACGTAACACTTGCATATAATCTATATTTCTTTTATTTAATAATAATGTAATATTCAATGAAGTTTTCATACAGTTGACCTTTGATTTAAATTGTCAAATATGATTAGTGACGTACGTACGTACTTCTTTGCGTGTTTTGGTAGAAACTTCATATTCTTTTTTTATTATTAGTCATCCGAAAAAAAAACAATAAAATGAAAATATAATAAGGTAATAATAGTTTAAGTTTAGATAAAATTATCAGTGTTTTACCGCACACCTTACGCCGTTGACAATTCATATAAAAAAGTTATAAGAAAAAAAAAAAACAAAATCAAACAGTGATAATATTATTCATGTCTCTATGTATATCTGCGTATATTTAAAACAGTTATAATACATATACGTGTGTTCAAAAAAATGACCGCAAGTAAAATACCGCAGTCTTTCCAAAAAAATATATATTATATATTTCCAGTGTGAAGGAACCATAAAAATTGTAGAGTTATTCTGTAAGAACATTCTTCACTTGGTGGTTGGGTTCTGTGCAAGCTCGTTTGGGTAGGTACCATCCAGTCATGAGATATTCTACCGCTAAATATCAGTACTTAGTGTTGTTGTGTTCCGGCTTCAAGCTTGAGTGAGCCAGTATAACTACAGGCACAAGGGACATAACATCTAAGTTATCAAGATTGGTGGCGCATTGGCGATGCAAGGGAAGGATGTAAGTGTTTTTTTCTTATAGAATATTTATCATCACGTAGTCCATTTTCCTGTCCGCCTACCTATTATATAAAAAAAACTCGAAGCTCAACTTATCGCAGAATACGATCGTGAAATATCATAAAGTGATATATTGATTATAACAATATTAACATTTAACGCATACATCAAATCATTACATCAAGTTATCGGTTTTCAACATTTCACTAATTAAAACGAAATAAGTTCTCATATATTAAATTTACAATAATGATCAGTAACGTGTGGAAACTGAGAATTGTTTTTTTTTTTAATTCGGTTATAAATAAATTGTTCTTATACCTAAAAATATACTTCATTCAAGTTAATTCATAGCACTTATCTTTTATTCAGTAATTGTAGTTTATTATGGCAATTAAACAGGGAACCGCCTTTACTTAATCTTTTATCAATTGATTTCTTATATATAATTATTCTTTCCAGAGCTATTGGTTTAATAATGCTATTTGGTTCCCAGACAAAGTTAATTGACCCTACACGTGTAAATAAGCCAATACTGATTACGAAAAGTGACTCTTGTCTGTCTGTTACGCTTTAAAGGCTAAGCAACTGAATTTTGATAAAATGTATGAAGTGTGAACCAAGGACGGATATAGGCTAATTTTTGTACCTAATAATTGCACCTCGCCATAACAAGCGGGCAAAGCCGCATCCGCATACTAGTATATTATAATTTATAATAATAAAATTAAATACCCTTACAGTTTACAGGAAAATTTATACGAAAAAATTAAAAGTTCTCATGCAAAACCGGACAGTTTGAAAGCTTCGCTACGCGTGACCGATATTTAAAAAAAATCGAATTATTATTAAAAAAATTGAAATTTTAGCTCTGTTCTTCTTGTCTCGTTTCGAAATTAAAAAAAATAACTTCAAATAATTATCTATGAATGGATTAATTTATTAAAATGGGTTGCAAAGATCGATTGATAGAGTAGTCAACGTAGTACTGCATTGCGGCGCGACGCCTCACGCTCGGCGACTACACAACGATTTTACCATTCTCAGCCGACTGGATAAAATAGAGTCGTGTGTTTAAAAGAACACTCTAATATTAATTAATCGTAACTACCCAAAAAGCTTTTTTTAAAAGTGAACTTTATATCAATGGACATAAGTTTCATTTAACTTTTATTCATTAATAAATAAATCTATCTAAACATAATGATTGACCGAAATAGATAAAGTTAATTCAAGTATTAACTCTGAGCGTCAATTGTCTAGTGTTTTGTTATGTATTTGCTTTTACTGGGTTCATTTTATATCAGTCAAGTACATTTTGTTTATAAGGATTATGTAATAACGTCTGACAATTGTATATAATCAAATTATTTTCCAAATTTATATATTGTTCTGTATACATGTAAATTTATTTCTTGTATCTAGGAAACGACGCTAACGGCTTAGTTCAAATTTTGTATTGCGATGACGTTTTGCTTTTAAGATTATGTAAAGTCTCTTTCCGGTAAAAAACTAAAAATTGCACGTAACAATTTTTTTTTTTACAAGTTACAACTATTTGAGCCGAGGGAAGCTCGGTCGCCCAGGTCATATTTATGATTATTGATGTTGGGTAATTTTATTTGTTTTTTATCTGTCCTAGCTGTCATCACTTATAGCTTTATTCACTTGGTAGTAGAGCTTGGTTCTGCGTGTTGTTGTGTTCCGGTTTGAAGGGTGAATCGGTAGCGTAATGGCTGGTTAATATTTCTTACAGCGCTAATGTCTATGGGCGGAGGTGACCGCTTACGATTAGGTGGCCCATTTGCCTGTCTGCCTACCATTTAAAATTAAAAAATAGCTATCTATAAATATTACAGTTGTTCTTCATGAAAATAATACTATACTATAATTTATTATATTCGACGTAATTACATCGTTCAAGTTAAAGTTTTGTAAAATATATTCTAGATTCTTATGAAATTATGTAAAAAGTATAAATATAATATAAGTATATATAATATATAGAAATAAATTATATCTTGAATAAATATTTTTTATGTTTATTGTAATATTTGCTATTGTAAGTAGTGAGTTTATTGCCGGTTGTTACATTTGGTTAGAATTTTTATTCCGAACCGATGCCAGCTTTATACTATATTCAATGTTTGGGCGTACTTAAATAAAGATTATTTTCATTGCTTTTGAGGTATTACATTAAATTATGACATCAATGTTACTCTTTTTTCATATAATTTTGAACGGAGTAACACGTATCTTAAGATATAATTTATGCAAACCGCTGACGTTGAACATCTTCGAAGAGGCCATTTGAAATGCAAAACGAATGAAAAAAAAAACGATTAAAAGAAAAAAAAACGCCTTATATAAATTAATAATTGTACAATCGACGAAGAGATTAAATCAAATCGCCAGACGGTAGACATTTTATTTTCGTTAACGAAATTGATTTAGATCAAGGGCCAGTTAAAACTGAATTGTTCTTGTTATTGTTGGACATTGTGACAAGCCAAGTGCATCTGCCAGTGCGTTCTATGCTATTATTATAATCGAGTTACACGGAATTGAATCTTATGTGTTTGCTTATCAAATTATCGTGACGTTTTATAGTCAGGTGTGGGGTTGTGTAATGTCCGTTGACGTTCGCTGTTACGTAAGGTTTTCGGCTGTGACGTCATAGGTTTTTCAGCACCAAGGGTGGTTGATCTATCGTACGTGATTTAACTAATGTGAAATGATATTAAATATATTGTTTAGTTAAACATAGAATTATAGTAAACTATTTATTTACTATATAAAAATATACCTAGTATAAAATAATATAACGTAAATTAAGATAATTTAAAAATATTAACTAAAGAAACGAAGAACTAAAGACTTAATACGTTGAACTTGGTTTAATCAATAAGAACTTTCTCATAGAAAGCTTTTCAAACCTACAAAATAGCTCCTTGAGCAATAATAATAAAGAAAGCAGTCGACTTCACTTTTATTAATTTTTCGGAATGAAAAATAAAGTATGTAACTCTGGCGTTCATTAACTAGATCTATGCCAATAATTAAGATCGGTCGCTACTTGAAAGGAGGGCAAACAATAAACCACATATATGTTATAATATCAGTAGCTATAATCTCTATGGTGCGAGTATATGAGGATATTCGCCTGATCGATTTCAGCCACGGCGGCCAATCTCAAGAGTGATTAGCCAACTGCGCAGGACATATTATAGTGCACAAGTGTGTGCGCAAACACAGATGCACTCTTTATTCCCTTAATCTCCTAATCCGTTGGGTCAGCAATCCAACACGACCGGAAAGATTTCATTCATAGAACCAAAGACTTTGCGTGCTTTCAGAGGCACGGGAGTGGAGAGGAGAGGAGTACACACTTCCAACTCCCAGACTCCGGACTGCTTCTGAGAATCTTCAAAAGAAAAACTTAATAACTTTTAATTGTTCCGACCTGGGGCTTGAATCTAAGACCTCTGGATCAGCGGACTTAAATCTAGCCACTCGACCAACTAGTCTATAGTATTACGGGTTTGAAGAAAGTTTTATCAAATCGTTCCTGGTAATTGGTTAACAAAGATAGACATATACAGTTTTCTAACGGTTAAGATAATGTAAGGCATGGCATTATTAAAAATATAAATAGGCTTTTGTGCTTAAAATCGCATTGTAGGCAGAAAACATTCGCTTGATTCAGCGCAGAGCTCGCTTGAATGTGTTATACAAGTTTTTCATTTAATCCCTGTTAAGTACGCCCGTGTATATAATAGAAGCTGAACTAAAAATACATTTCAATTTATATGATTCCCTAAGTAGATTAAAACATACTATTCTGAAGTTGATTGTTTTTCTTAAAATAATTCTTCAGTTTTCTTTGTAAAATAGCTAGGTAAGGCAAATAGGACATTTGATGGTGAGCGATCACCACCATCCTTAGACATTGGCGCTGTAAGAAGTTTTAATCATTCATCGCCAATGCGCCACTAACCTTGGGAACTAAGATGTTATGTCCCTTGTGCTAGTTACACTGGCTCACTCACCCTTCAAACTGGAACGCAAGAATATTAAATATGGTTGATTGGTGGAATATATGATGAATGGGTGGTACCTACCCTGACGGAGTGGCACAAAACTTTACCACCAATTATCAAGGTCGTGTCAAAATGTATAAATTACAGATCAACAAATCTTATTTATCTTTTTGTCTATTTATAACGCTTGATGTTTTCATGGAGAATTTATTGTAGTATTTTTATAAGTTTCTATTAAACATGCAATGCAACAAGCATTGTTTAATAGAAATGTAATTGATAATGTTATAGAAATGTAATTGATAAATTGTAAATGTTAGTTTTTTAGTTCAAATTTCAGTGTGCCTAGTGCGAATTTTTTAACTTATTCGCTATTAACTTATGTAATTCCGATTACTGCCTCTAGATAGCGCTGTTCTTGTTCGTGCTTTTCATTCCATACAAATCGCAGTTAAAGTCAACGGTATCGAATAAGTAAAAAACTCTCACGAGGCACACAGTTCCGATGACAATCCGTTTTTATGGTAATCATGACCTGATTCTACACTTAGGATTGGTTCCAGACTAAGGAACTCCTCAGCGGCTAACTCTATAGACACGAAACTATTTACCTATCTATATAAAATCATGTATTAATATACATATTATAAAACTATTTTAGGAAGGCAGAAAGTGTAAATGAGCCTCTGGGTGCTGAATGGGTGTGAAAACTATAAACTACTCGTTTCAAATTCTTGTTATTACTTAATTGAAAAAACTAGAACACCAGTATACATAAAACTTATATCAGAAGATGAAGTATGCGTTTCACTGAAGGATTTAATATATATTTGTATATACAGTACAGTAACAGCCTTTTAATGTCCCACTGCTGGACTAAGGCCTCCTCTCCCTTTTAAGGAGAATACTTGTATATGTATATACGAGTATGTATTTCTTTAATTTACTTTTTATTAACATTAAAGCCTTAAATAAATAAACATTAAAAATAGTTGCTGTACAAATCGTGACCGCGAGGAATGATGGCAAAAATGCTAGCAGCATTTCCCTTTTGAATGGCAATTCCAAATTCGATTCTCTGGGCGAAAAATGAACTAGTCCTCATGCCACCAGTAGACTCACAATCACGGGGTGTAATATTTTTGTTGTATATTAGCGAAATACCACAGACTGACCGACTCATCTCGAAACAATAAGTCCGATTGAAATATAGCAAATTACTCCTTTCATGACGTAGACGCTCACTAAGAACGGATTCTACGCAAATTCAAAGCTTTGTATGAATTTTAGTACGAAGTAGTAGTCGGGACGAATAGCTAGTGTTATATAAGTAGATGCGCACCAAGATCGTGTAGATCGTGACAAGCGTGAGTTTCATGTTCTTTTAGATAAATGCCAAGAAGTAGTTGATACTTCGAAACTTGTTCATAAACTTAAAAAATATTGACACTGGTTTTACTCGATGTCCTACTATTGGAATAAAGCCTTGTACTATGGATACGGTGTGGAGCTAATACCACGATACTTTAGCTTTGGTTCATGGGTTTCATCAGGTACATGATATTTTTTGTTACCACCGGGCATAGGTTAGTAAGCACAAGTAAGGCACGAGAAGCCCCAGGTAAGGTTGGCTAGATTCAAACTCGCGATCTTCTATTAAGATTCACGTGTTCCATCTAATGGTATTAAACCATGTATGTGTCGATGTCACATAAATCAAACCAAAGTACACGTTTTCTAAAATGAATTTTAGTCAGGTAAAAGGTTTAATTAAGTTAAACGGGTAATGTAAAAATAATTTATTATATTAGTTATTTCTTTTTTTTTGTTAGTTGTAAAATAATTATCATTTAGAGGTTATGTTCATTGCCGACTTACTTTATTTAAGAACATTTAAATGCTTTAACGTAGTTGGCAGTAACACCTATTTACAACTAAACTTCTCGTAATTTTTGTTTTATAAAAACATTCAATTACAAGTTTAATTATACAGTTTGAATAATAGACCACCTATTATTATTAGGATAACTACACAACATTTCATAACAAAAATTATAAATATTATAATTTTTTCTACAAAAATATTATTTACTACGCAATGCTTTAAATATTATGAATCCAAACTCCACCCCGAGAAAAACAAGGTCCTAGGCAAGTAGGTTGAAATAAAAACTTTACTACAAATATAAAAAGAATCTAATATAAGTTTATGATATTTTATGTAATAACAAACAGGAAAGAAATACATCAAATATATTTGTTTCAACAAAATGAAAACGAATGTATAGTTATGCGTCGCCCAACGTGCGCACCGCAGCGTGCGTAGCGAATGTAGCACGTTCGAATTTCTTAGATTTTGAATTTAGAAAAACAGACATTTTCCTTTAATCTTCGAATGTGCTTTACAACCTTAAATCTAGTTATTTTAATTATTTAAGATTAAAATATAAAACGGTATTTAAATCATAAAAAAGTTGTAAATAAATCCGCCCCCTTTAATTAAATTTTTTTGGGTATAATAAACAAGCGATGAATTGTAAATCAAAACTAATAGAAGCAGAAGAATCAGATCCTTCACACTTCGTAAACACGATTTCGATAGTGGAATAATTCTATCTTACTATTCGGTTCGGCGCCGCGACGACGCCGGACTGGCGTCGTTGTCCTTTACTGTGCCAGCCTTTGATTTCCATTAGCTCTTAAAATATATTAGGGAACACTTATCATAACATTTCCAAGGTTTATTGGTCTCCATAATTAATGATTAGCAAGACGTATGATGTTTTTTTATACTAATTGTTAAATGTCTACGGATATTATGCAGAAATTGTTGATTAATTTATATTATGTAAAATATTTATACATTAAACATTTTCACTAACATTATTTATCTAGGTAGGGTTGCCATGTCTCAGGAAAACTATGGGTGTTGATAAATTAAAAATATATATATTTTAACGTTAATACTTTGTCATTAATACATATCGAATCATTTTGAATAATAAAATAAGCGATTTAGAACAAGCATAAAGATTTATATAAAGAATTTATATATGCAAGCATTAGCCAAGTCGTGCACTAATTGTCCTACGACCTTCACACAGTACTTTCCGTTGGCAATTTTTATTATATTTTTTTGACTAATGAGGTTTTATATGTGAGGTGGGGTTTCCGTAAATATAAAAAAAAATAATTCGGATATTGTCTACATAGTATCGTAGGATTAACAAATTTAAGTTACAAAACTAAATAGCTTTCTATTAAGTTACGATTATCAAGACGAACTGTAATTATTATACGATTGAAATTATAATATCAAAAGCCTGAGCCAAGTCAAAATGTTATTTTGTATGTGAGCGAAAATATTTGATTCTTGGAACTTTGCCAAAATATTGAATAGGCTGTTCATTTGAACTTTTAACCTACACACTAAAAAAAAAAAGAAAAAGTAGTGCTTTCTAAAGATATTATGTTAACAACTTCGATATCTTAATTATAAAATATATTAAAACAAACTCACCTAGTATTCTGTAAAAATTATTATCCTGAAAACACCGATTTTTTGTAAGCTCCCAAAGAAGATCTAAATTTACTTCCTTCATAAGGACACTAATTATTTCTAAACTTGAAGCGGACGAAAATGATGGAAACGCGGGAAAATCGAAGCAATATGGCGACGGACGCAGGACGTCAACCCTGCGCAGATGTTGGCAGCATACTGGGTGGTTTTGGCGACTTATCTAGTAGAATAGCTAAAGTCACATCAAATATTATATCTATATCTGTATCAAGGAAATGAACAAAAAAATGTTCGTCTACATTCCATTTATGAATTTATTTATTGTCTACCAAGACACACATAGCCGTAAGCAATCATTATTCTCTTTAGCATCGGCTTTATTGTAGCATTCATCTTTTTCTATGAATACAAGGTATAAAAAACACATATTTTGAATTTTTAAGAATGGAATGTTTTTTCAAGGAGTTCAAGGTCAAAATCGTTTATATTTTATATATATTACTACTAATACTATAAAGACATAACTTAGCTAATTAGTTTATATATATTTCAATATGCATACCATTAAAGGAATATTAAAAGACTATGAGAGCTAGAACCGAATACAAGAAGCTATAATTAAATTAGGTATAATATTATAATAATTAATTTTTATCATAGTCAGCAATAAAGTGATAGAATTATACATTTGTAACAGACATACAAAAATATTATGACTGAACTTAAAGACATTATCGTTTCCTTACCCAATTAAAGTGAGTAAAACTTTTATAACAATAATAAAGCAACATTACTTATAAACGTTGCTTAGCCCGTGGCTTAGCGGCTGTTTAGATAAACACAGATTTTTCTCTTTCTCTCATTATTGATTTGACATTCGAAAGAAGAAGACCACATGCTTTCTTGCACATAAAACAACTTTTATTAATAAGGCCGTAAATCATTAAGAAAGATTTAACAGCTACTTAAGTGCTGACAGCACGAAAAGCGCTTTAAGTGTGGTATTCCGAATTCAGACTTCGACATATCGATGTATTCTCTTTCTTTTTTTTATAGAAAAGGAAGGCGGACGAGCATATGGACCACCTGATGGTAAGTGGTTACTAAACGCCCTTAGACATTGGCACTGTAAGTAATGTTTATATTATCGCTTACATCGCCAATGCGCCACCAACCTTGGGACCTAAGATTTTATGTCCCTTGTGCCTGTAATTACTCTGGCTCACTCACCCTTCAAACCGGAACACAACAAGTGTGGTGTGTGTGGTGGTGTGTGTGTGTGAGTGGGTGATACCTACCCAGACGTGCTAGCACAAAGCCCTACTACCATACAAACTACAACAGTTTATATTACAGTTATTCGTTGAAAAGCTTGTAAAACAAACTTAACGCTTCATCGTTACAGCGGTAGGAATGTTGCAGTGTTCAAGTAATGCCTTGAAAACAGGAATCTCTTCTTATATTTACTATAGTCGGACTGGAGACTGCTTATGTAGATTGGCGATGTAGGAAATATTAACCATTTTACATCGCCAATGCTCCACTAATCTTCTGAATAAATAAGTTATGTCCTTTATACACACACACACATCAGAACTAAATAGTTCTGTTTAGTGGTAGGTTAAGTGATGAATTAGTGGTACATACCCAGACACACTTACAAAAACCTCTACCACCAAATCATCGTTTCGTTTTTTATGTTTTATGTTAGTATTACGGGATTTATAAGAACAACATTGTGTGACCTTCTGTGTGAGATGCTGGGGTAAATTCTACTAACAAATTGTCACTTTATCCCAATCGAACCGAAGCGTGATCGTTGCCGTTTTACCGTTTTCCTATTCTTTAATTAAATTTATACTGATAATTAAATAATTTTTAAATAATTAAATAATTATCTGTATTTCGGATTTGAATCGGGAACGTGTCGTAATCGCTATAAATTAGTAGAATTCGGCCCCTGATGATTTTAATACGCTTATCAAAAATATACAAATACAATACTAGTATTGTCGAAAATATTCCATGGTGATCGGTTGATTAGTTTACACGTAAAAGCGTAACAAGCAAACGAATAGATAAACTCACTTTGGTATTTATAGAATTGAAACCCGACTGCTACTCGGTAAGAACTCACTTCGTTATATCTCATTCTAACTGAAATAATGACAAATAAAATATATTTATTACAGTTTCTTATAAATATAAATACCAATAAGATTTTAAATAATAGGAT
Organism: Nymphalis urticae; assembly: GCA_905147175.2. Taxonomy (NCBI): domain Eukaryota; kingdom Metazoa; phylum Arthropoda; class Insecta; order Lepidoptera; family Nymphalidae; genus Nymphalis; species Nymphalis urticae. The sequence goes on along the minus strand of LR990004.1, from coordinate 1,264,986 downwards.
ATTGGGTACCCCATTGGGTACACGGCTAGTGGTTTTCTAAATAGCAAAAATTACCTATTTAAACTTTCTATTTAAATCTCTAGTAACAAGAAATGCAGGTATGATGTGAGTAAGGCTGTCGCCGGACAAATAAATCAATAAGCTGGTGGGGAAATACGAAGAATTGTAATGACTTTGTAAAATTGCTAGTACCTATATTTATTTAGTAAATCCATATTGAATTTACTGGTGGTAGGGCTTTGTGCAAGCTCGTCTGGCTCACCAACCACTTATCAGATATACCGCAAAACAGCAGTACTTGGTATTGTTGTGTTCCGGCTTGAAGGGTGAGTGAGCCAGTGTAATTATAGGCACAAGGGAGATAATATCTTAGTTTATCTTAGTTTATATATATTATATATATTTCAATATATATATATATATATATATATATATATATTGAAAAGAAATATAACTGTAAAATATATATATTTTAAATAACTTTTACATTCTCGTATGTTAATAATAAAGGAATATGTCTTAAGAGATGATTTTGATTTCTATAAACAGTACAGGTTTAATTAACAAAACACAAAAAGTTTGCAGTCGAATCATGATGACTCAGAAAACGTGAATCTTAAGCGAAGTTTAAACCCGAGCAAGCACCAGTGATTTTTTATTCGCTTAATATGTGTTAATAAATTAGTATAATAACCGAGATGCTCCAGTGGTAAGAACGCGTGAATCTTATCCGATGATCGTGGGTTCAAACCCGGGCAAGCACCACTGAATTTTCATGTGCCTAATTTGTGATTATAATTCATCTCGTGCTTTACGGTGAAGGAAAACATCGTGAGGAAACCTGCATGTGTCTAATTTCACTGAAATTCTGCCCCATGTGTATTCCACCAACCCGCAATGTAGCAGCGTGGTGGAATAAGCTCCAAACCTTCTCCTCAAAAGGGAGCGGAGGACTTTAGCCCAGCAGTGGCACATTCACAGACTGTTACGGTAATATGTGTTTATAATTCTGGTGCTCGGCGGTGATGGAAAATATCATGAATGAATGAATGTGTTGGATGATATGTGCATCGATTGTATACCACCGCGTAAAATAATCTCCAATCTTTCTCCTCAAAAAAAAGAGGAGGCCTTAGCCTAGCAGTAGGGGATTACAGCCTGTTAGATAAAAAAAGTATTTATTTCGCGATATAATCGACTTCTTCAACCATTAAAATTCTTCGCCCGGAAGGTCTTCGCCCAGTTCAATGTGATTGGCTAACAAAAAATTCAAACTAATGAAATTTCACTTATATCGAGACCAGTGAAATGAGCAGGAAATATTATAATGGTAAAGTCAAACACGGGTGCTGAAAGAGCAGATCGGCTACTGTCCCCCATTTGAGTCGCTGGCTAACAAGGAAAAGCGGCACACTTACGTATAGGCTGGCGAAGAAGACCGGGTAGGAGGCGTCGTTGCTATGCGCACCTTCTCCCCCCGCCGTTATAGCCACCGGGGCTAGGTGGTTTTCCTGTATCCGGTAACCCCCTTAGAAATGAAGGCCTGCAGGGGCGGGCCGACCTTCGGAGTGTTACAGTAGGTACGTCACGTGGGGGAAACGCGTAAATGCGTTTTTCCAGCGAAAGAAAAAGAAAAGGTCAGCTACTGTCTTTTTCATTATTAGGCGTAGGGCCAAGAGTTTTATTTGCTTTTGAAGGAAAGTATCAACTTCCAAAATGCGGGCGACTATTGAAAAGTTTTTGATAGAATACATTTTTACCCGGCGTATGAAGCCAGGACCTCGGGATCTATAGCCGTGTAAGCTACCCATTAGACCGGTATTGTAAATAATAAGTATATACATAGTAAGCTGTCCTTAGGTGAAATAAGAATTTTATCGCAGCGCACTGGGTCCAAATTTAATTATTCAGGAACCCACTTAAGAAGGAGTTCAGTGGCACGTAGCTGATATTCGATCAGGTTCAAATGTGTCAATATAATCGAAAGGAACATTACGTGTTCAGGCACTTTCCAACCAATGGTTACCACAACTAAAACTTTGCATGCAATAGTTTGTCTACAAAGAAGACCGCAATATGTAAATTTTCAGTGTATGTCATTGTTACCGTTTATTTCGTTAAAATTTCAGAAATGTGATTATATTTAACACGATAACTAATTCAATTTATTTGCAACATTTAATAAAAATGAATATAATATAAATTTCCGAACGCATTTTTTCACGCACAGTGAAAAGTGGTAGAGCTTTGTGCAAGCTCGTCTGGGTAGGTACCACCCACTCATCAGATATTCTGCCGCAAAACAGCAGTACTTGGTATTGTTGTGTTCCGGTTTGAAGGGTGAGTGAGCCAGTGTAATTACAGGCACAAGGGACATAAGATCGTAGTTCCCAAGGTTGGTGGCGCATTGGCGATTTAAGCGATGGACAACATTTCTTACAATGCCAATGTCTAAGGGCGTTGGTGTCCACTTACCATCAGGTGGCCCATATGCTCGTCCACCTTCCTTTTCTATAAAAAAAAAAAAAGCTGAAGGCTTGAAAAAAATTACGCGGTCGTTATAGCCGTATCACACGACACAAACCTTAAATTTGTGTTGCATAAATAAGAGTTTGTGCACGGCACATGAAAACGTCAATTTACGTTTGGCGCGAATTCTTTTAATTTTTTGTATCAATAAATTAATTTGTTCAAGTTTTAATCTATAAAATGAAATTAAAAGTTTCTGATTCCGAACTAACTGCATAGGCAATACGTACGTGAAAATCGGGATGGCGTTCCATGGGGGAGGCTTTCGTCCAGCAGTGGACGGCAAAAGGATGAAAAAAAAGACGTGAAAATGGCAGCTTTTAAAGGATTATTGTCACAAATTGAATAAAACACTGGGGATGGCGCGAGTTTTGCTAGTTACTAATAAAACTAAATATTTGATTTAAGGATTAAGAAAACAATCCAGAGAATTTCATTTTTTTTTAATTTTGCCATCTATACAGGGAATTATTTTATTGTTATAAATTAAAGTCAGTTTGTACCAGTAGACATTTATTAAGGCGTTTTCATTGAATAAATTTACAAAATCACAATTTAATAAATATAGAATACATCGAACCAAATATTTTTAGTGAATTCGCCAACATAATTAACTTAAAGATAAAATTTGATAAACCTAGTAAATTATTTTACATAACTAAAATAAACTACAAAAATAATATAATATCCTTATATTTATAACTCACATTTTAAACTCATAATTACATTTATGTAATTAGACTAACACTAGGTGAACGTGGCGTCGTATTATAATATATAGGCTTGCCTAAATCATTTATTCGTGTAGACAACACACTAAATTAACGTTTTAATCAATTTAAAATTATATTTTGTTTAACTTAACGTATTATATTACAAGATGGCGGCTATGATTTGCAGTGACGTCATACAATGACAGATCAAATATAAGATAATTTTCAATCGACATTAGCCACATAAATACGTATAATTTGTATCATAGATGCAAATACACAAAATTGAAGAAGTTTCGACATTTTTTACCGCAGACTATAAACAATAAAAAAGTATATATAACATTAATAATTATAAATATATTCATTTAGTCTGTGGTCTACACAAATACACAATAAACTCTGTTAACTAGATATTTATTGCACTAGAGTTAAGATTTTGAGATAAAATCTAAAATAATAATAATAATCGATAAATTTTAGTGCGGAATTAGTGAAAGCGCACATTTAAATTTCATTACTTATTTTACATACGTCTAAATTGAACATCAAACACTAGTCTAGTAATTTGGTTGTGATGTTTATAAACTACGAATTTCGGCGTAAAGTTACCGTGACAATTAATACCAATAATGGTGTCGATTTTGTCTCTAAACTAATTTAACGATACTAACTATTGCCATCTCTCAATCTAACGTGAAATTGAAAAGGATAGCAAGTCTTAGTTCCATCAAATTGCGTTCGGAAATCAGGATAAAGGACATAAATATGAGACACATAAATAGTGTAAAAGTGTACAAGCTTTGTTGTATTTAAAAACTAATGTGTTTCTGGACGTGAAGCTTTGAAATATATTTTTATAATGTTTAAGAATAAAAACTGGATTGAATGATCGACTGGGTAATATTTGAGTCACACTCATTATGTTGATATATAAATAGCACAAACGTTTTGTAAGCAAATATTACTTAGTATTTACAAAATCCTGACCTCTAAATAAATATAAAATTATAATTGAACTCAGATATGCCAAAATGTACCAAAAAAAAAACAAAACACTTCCAATTATTTCGCTGTTTATGTCCAGTTTATTCAAGAAACGACTTGTTTCGTTTACAGACGGTAGTCTACGAGGCGTTAGACAAAGAATTTCAATAAAAAACGCTTCGTAAGTTTTCAAGTCTCTTGTATTTGAAGTATTGGAACGATTTTAAGGGAACGATTTACTTGACGGTAGGGCTTTTTGCAAGCTCGTCTTACCCAGACGGGTACCGTTGTCTTGCATAGTTAAGGTACCACCTTATCACATATTCTACCTCCAAACATGCAGACTTACAAAAAAAATTTACTACACTTAATAAAAGCTAAGATCGCTTCATACTGAAATTATGAATATATAAAAAAATATACATAAGCACACATTACGCAATTACAATTCGAATGGACCTGTCTTTATTTTAATAAAATAGTATCTAGCTCAACCTTATTTAAACTTTAGCACAAGTTTCGTAATAAAGAACAAAACCTATTCGTAGTCGGTTTCGTAACCAAAACCACCAGTCTTGTATAAAACGATTGACAAAGAAAACTAAGCACCCCTGTTTATTTATAAATCATTCAATTATCAACTGTATGAGTTTATTAATATATATATATATATGTTATAATAAGAACACTTCCGGTCAAGTGTCCACTGTAATTGGTTAAGTGAAAGTCTACAATCGAGTGGTCGTACTACTGAACTATACATGTAGCAAAGATACCAGATGTAAAGCCTAGTGATGCTTAGTCAAAACTGGTTTTAACCAGTTGTATTCGGTAAAAGTAGTTTCGTCCGGAAAAGGATTCTGAATGTAACATATATACAAACTCAATCTTATGTGAAATAAATTCTATGAAAATATGAAAATTAAATTTTTCATACGCGGAGTCTTATTTCGAAACTAACTTTAATATGTTTTTTGGTAAATAATTAAAAAATAATTTCTAAATAGTAGGTACTAACTGACGTTTACATTAATGGAATTTATTCGAATGTCATATTTAATAGTAGTTGGAGCTTTAAAGGTCAATGACCTGTACTACCACATATTTTGTTTACATATCTAGCCGAGTCCTTATAATAAATATTGAAATTAAGACCAAATACATTGGGAGAATGTGATAATATGTATTGCAGGGTGTATTTAAAAAACAACTTTATAGACTACGGTGGACGGTTCAAATTTGTATAACTGTTTCATGATATGTTATACAAATTTCAACCTTACAGTATAAATTAATAAAATGTATTTACTTTTATCAGTCCGCTCTAATCTTAGTACAAGTCTAAAGCATTTATTGAAAAATCGGAACATTTCTATTACATACCACATACAAACCAATTCGTATGTATAGAAAGCGAGATGCGATTTTGAATCTTATGCTTAATTATATAACATTTAAATTTCATTAACATCGAATTTACATCTAACATTTAGACAAGTTGAGATGTTGTTATGATGAAATTCACTATTCCTACCGAATAACCATTTTCTATAAATGACTCGATTTCTTAATAATAAAAAAGAAAAATAAAACATTATTCATAAATTATTTTCCAAAATGATATCCAATTACATACACTAAGTAACAACTTATAATAATATTAATAATATTAAAACATGTCTTTGTTGTTTTTAATCAAATAATACATTTTTAATGAGCAATTACAATTTAAACAATTATAAGATTATATTGTACACAATCTTCTTGATTATCTAATATGACTGCTCTAGAATATTATATTGTCCTTGGTTCGTTCATCCCATAAAGCATAGACAAAAAGTACGAAGCTGAGATTGTGGTGATGAAAATAACTAAATAAATTTAAAAAAAAAACACTAACGCCCTGCCGAAAGATGAATTGAAACGTAAATAAATCATAGCCATTATAATTTCGGATGATATAGGGATTGTAACGACACATCTAAATCTGTTACTTAGGGTGGAATAAAAAATTTCACATACATCCTCATTTTAGGGCAGTTGTGTGAACATATTTCTATACGAATTTGCATTGAAGCAATGCGCTGGATGAACAAGACATTCTCAATAGGACAGGAGGCCCAGCATTTCACTTCACATTTTTAGCTCGAAATATGAATATTTCTGATGCAACCGAGCATAGCTTCTTGAGTCAGCCATCGAAGGTGTTCACGTCTCGACAAGCTATTCGTGCGTATAGGTATATTATATGCGTGCGTCATTGCGTATAGGACGCACTTATTAAATACTTTTGTTTAAGCTTTGAATGAACGAACCAAAGACAACATATCTCATAAATTTATATCACATTTTAAGTAATGAATCTTCAGTAGGGTTGACAAAAAAAAATAATTAATTGTTTGGTTGGACGAATTTAGATAAACCACATTATATTATATATTATTACTATGTATTTAACCTTAGAATTGTTCTGTATCGTTGTATAATAGAAATAATAAAAAAGCTCTTTTGGACAACCCTGTCCAATAAATAAGCTTAATGATTGTGTACACTAGTATCAATATTCATTACATTTTACAAATGAAAACTGTTTGTGCTTAATTTAGCTTAAGTTTTGCGTTAACTTGTCTATAACCTTTATGATGTTGAAAATATTTTTTGCAAATAATAATTACATGATTATTAACAGAATCAACTGTCGCTACTTACATAGCGTTTGGGTCGTGCGGGCCAATCGAATACGTTACAAATATATTTCAATAGAAGAACAGGAGCCGTTCCTGAGCGGTTCCGGAGAGCAGCCGCCAGCCGCGCTTGATGTTCAGGTACTGGATCACTGCGCGCACGCAGATTAAGATACCTGCAAAAGTTTTATTGATTTTTTTAGTTCGGTAACCCGCAGGAAGGTTTGCCAAGTCCTAAATTTAAAATGCCGCATACGATATGGTCAAAAAATTATTTGCTTATATTAGAAGGAAAAATGTATTTTTAATATTTTCATAACACAAATAAATTATATAAATCTCACCGAAAGCCATAATGAGCCACCAGAGCCAGGAGTTCTCGTGCGAGGCTAGCTCGGTGGAGTGTTTGACGATGAGGGTCCACTTGGCGAGCGACAGGCCGAAGCCCGCCAGCGCGCCGTAGCGACTCGCCACGGTGTGACAGAAGCACATCAGCAGCAGGAAGCCGATCCAGTTGAACAGGAACGCGACTGATAACAAAAAAAAAAGTTTATTGTACACTTCCAACGCGAAGCGGTGTGGTAGTGTTTTATTATAGACATTAAATAAAAGTCACGATTCTTTCAATTTTAATTATTTCAACTTAGATAACACTTGTAAAACACAATACAATACTGGCAACTACGTTTTCAATAAATAATTCATTCATTCAATTCAATAAATAATATACATTTGAAAAAAAAAAGTAGCAGCCTGTCAGTCTGCAAATGTCCCTTTGCTGCACGCCTCGCCATTTGAGGAGGCGGTTTAGAGCCAACTCCACCACGGTGCTCCAATGCAATAATGCAATACATGCAACTCAACGCATACTCGTGACGTTTTCCGTTACAGCCGAGCGAGACGAATTATAAGCAAACTAAGCACATCAAAATTCAGTAAAGCTTGACCGGCTTAGAAACCGTAGCCATCGGTTGAGATTCGAGTGTTCTAACCATTGAGACATTTGGGGTCTTCTATTTAAATTGCACACGAGACGTGTCATCACAAATCAAAGATTGTAAATTTCGATCTTTAATTATTATTAATTGGCGTATCGTTATCAGGGTCGAGGTGAGACGCACGAGCGAGTTCCAAATGTCATCTATATATACATGTACGGACGTGCTAAAGGGCCATCTGATAGTAAGATAGTTTACTGGTGATATGGCTTTGTGCAAACTCGTCTGGGCAGGTACCACCCACACATCAGATATTCTACCGCAAAACAGCAGTACTTGGTATTGTTGTGTTCCGGTTTGAAGGGTGAGTTAGCCAGTATAATTACAGGCACAAGGGACTTAACATCTCATCTCGTTTTCAAGGTTGGTGGCGCATTGGTTATGTAAGCGATGGTTAAAATTTCTTACAATGCCAACGTCTATAGGCGTTGGTCCACCTTCCTATTCTATATATATAAAAAACGCTGATAACCATGGGGGCGGAGAAGTAATATTTGACGAATATGAACCACGCGGCCCAGCTAGTTAATAATAAACAAACTAATATTAGTTTTTTCCAGTGACTAGAACGTCTAGAATGTTTAATCTATTATTCATAATATATCATGTAATTCCATATGTCGTGTCCGAGAGTATGAAGGCATTTTCGCGACTTTCTGGCGCGACGCCATAGAACTTGTTCAGCGTAGGGTATTAAATATTACGATGACATTTTTATTAGTTTGTACAGAAATAAAAAATACATTAATGTAGAGTATAACATTAAAATTGTCTACTGTTTGTGGACGAACTGTGGAGATTTTTTTTTTAAATTTTCGTATAAAATGTAAGGATACGATTACTGATTTGTCTGTCCGTCGTCGTCAAAGCTTATTTCCGGAAACTACGAAATCGTTTTAATATACTTGGTGGTAGGGCATTGTGCAAGTCCGCCTGGTTAGGTAGCATCTTCTCATCGTATATTGTACCGCCAAACAGCAATACTTAGTATTGTTGTGGTCCGTTTACAAAGGATGAGTGAGCCAGTGTAACTACAGGCACAAATGACATAACATCTTAGTTCCCAAGATTGGTGATGCATTGGCGATGTATGTGATTGTTAGTTAGGTGACCAGTCACCAATCAACCTAGACTGGCAAATTGGTCGAATTAATCAAAAACGAAAACCGAATGAAAAAGGTTAAAAATTACTCTATAACGGACGTATAGAATTACACAGAACAAGACGTAAGTAGTAATAGTAGTAAGTTGCCACGTTAACAGCCTGTTAGTGTCCCACTGCTGGGCTAAGGCCTCCTCTCCCTTTTGAGGAGAAGGTTTGGAGCTTATTCCACTACGCTGCTCCAATGCGGGTCGATAGAATACATATGTGGTATAATTTCAACGAAATTAAAAACATGCAGGTTTCCTCACTATGTTTTCCTTCACCGTGTAGCACGTGATGAATTATAAACACAAATTAAGCACATGAAAATTAAGTGGTGCTTGCTCGGGTTTGAAACGATCATCGGTTGAGATTCACGCGTAACTACTAGGCCATCTCGGTTCGCATAGGACGTAAATGAATACAATTAAATAAGAAACAGATCAGAAATACATATTTATCCTTACCAATATTATAAACGCGAAAATGAGTTTGTTTGTTACGCTTTCAAATCTGTAGTTAAGATGAGAGATCATAATTAAAATATAAATAATAAGTCGTTAATAGTTAAGCTTAGCTTCAAACGAAAATTCTTAAGTCTTTAAATTCCTACATAAAATTTACTTTATATTATATTTTCCCTTTAATTTTATATGTACCAATGAGCATCACTGAACACTAATATTTTGACTAAAATGTGACCATGTTTATCTTAAATTTAACTCAATTTTGCTACCGAAAAACAACAATACACATTGTTGCTGTTTGACGGTAGAATATTTGATATCTGGCTATCGTACCCATCCAGGTGAGCCCATGTTTCAATAATGGTTAGCCAGATTGTCATGTTCTATATATAATATACAATTAAAATATAATTAAAAAAAAATGTTTCAGGTTTATATACTTTTAAGTTATATAGAAATCTTAAAATATAAGGTAAGTTATGTGTTATGCTATTATATATTAGATGTGAGTATATTTACCGAAGAACGATGTCAGGAACATGATGTCGGTTCCGAGCAGGCTGTTCTCGGGGTCGAGGGTCTCGGCCGCGCCCTCGGGCGGCTCCACGGTTACGAACGCCGTGATCGTCGGGTGGCTCGGCGGAGGGATCTGGAATAAGTACACCATTATCAATCGGGATGGTTGGCGTTCTATGGGGGAGGCTTTCGTCCAGCAGTGGACGGCGGTAAGCTGATATAATATCATTCGTTTGCTCTTCTACCATTTATGGGATCATTTGGGAGTCGTCACAGTTTTTAAATTGTATGGCAATTATTTGGTTAACTTTTACGAACAATCGTCTTCCTTAATCCGACTCTCCCAAGGAGGACAACAGCCTGATATATTAGATAATCTTGCCTAAATTTATTGCTGTCGTAGAATCACCCTTCTGGTGGAAATGTCACGACAAACCGAGTCATTGATTAGTTTCGGCGATGTCTCATTGGGTGAAAAAAAAATACAGTAACAGTCTGTATATATCCCAGTTGGGCTAAGCCTAGATAGCCCAGTGGTAAGAACGCGTGAATCTTAACCGATGATCGTGGGTTCAAACCCGGGCAAGCACCATTGAAGTTTTTCATGTGCTTAATTTGTGATTATAATTCATCTCGTGCTTTTCGGTGAAGGAAAACATCGAAACCTGCATTTGTCTAATTTCACTGAAATTCTGCCACATGTGTATTCCACCAATCCGCATTGGAGCAGCGTGCAATAAGCTCCAAAGCCTTCTCCTCAAAAAGGGAGAAGAGGCCTTAGCCCAGCAGTGGGACATTTACAGGCTGTTACCGGGCTAAGGGCTCACTATATGAAGAGAAGGTTTGGAGCTCTTTCCTCCAACATCCAGTAGCCAACATGACGTTTCATTCGACTCATGCAGGTACGATATTTATAATTCACTAAACGCAAATCAAGCACATAAAAAATCATGATTGTTTGCCCGGGTTTGAAACCGCAATCTTCGCTTAAAGTTCATGAGATCTAACCACTGAGCCATCTCAGCTCTCATTGGGTATCCTAAAAGATCCTTTTAGATATATAAAAGGGATAAATTTGCATTCCATAATTTTTATTCTTATGATAAGCTGTGTGTATGTTAATAATAAACATCTGATAATAATATAATAACTAACTAAGATTATTCGATGGTCCGATTATGTAAGAGATAAAAAATCATTAACCTGACGTAGTCCCTCTCCTTCCATTTGCTTCTCGCGCTGCACCTCTTCATATGTAGGCAGCTTGGAGTTAGCAGCCACATCATATGGTGGGGGAGCAGAGAAGTCCGCCTGTGGTGGTGGTATATCATGAAGATTATCTGTAACAATATTAATATTTATTTTTTTATCCTAAGAAATATACATGATAATCATAATGATCCCAGAAAACATTTAAAAATGTTCAATTGCAAAATAAATAAAAAAATCCATCTCAACAGAGATTAGCACAATTGAGTTTGCAAGCAATATTGTAATCTCTACTCCCTCACTCTTCAAATTCAATAATTTGAGGAGCAGGCTTTACTGGTGGTAGGGCTTTGTGCAAGCTCGTCTGGGTAGGTACCACCCACTCATCAGATATTCTACCGTAAAACAGCAGTACTTACCGCAAAAGGCAGGCAGGTGAGGTCTAGTCACTAGATAAAATACTCAAAAGTAGACGAATATTGACGAGAGACGATGAGAGACGAAAGAAAAAAAAAAGATCTCTCTATCAGTGTAAAAGTCAATGTTATTATAATAATCGATGTTTAAAACGTCTAATGTTGCAATATTCTTAGTTTTAATGCTTTTAAAAGTAAATACGACACATAAGTCATTTCATCGTTAAAACCATCACAGATAATAAAACACGGTGACGTCAATGGTTTCTTAACACATTAATAACAATGTCATTGTTTCACGAGACAATACAGCTACATTTATTTTCAATTAAGATTCTTTTCGTTAACGTCCAATCGTGCTCCTTAACAATAGCTGTATACAATATTTCACTATGACTAATCTTGCAAAATAAATGCCTTATCAATGATATGAGGATAACACATCAAAACAAAAATGATTCATAACTTTTTCTCTTATGTTATATAGAAAAAAAAAACTGATTTAGTTTTTTTAATGTTTTTATAGCATAGCATAGCACAGTAACAGCCTATGAATCTCCTACTGATGGACTAAAGCCACTTCCGTTTTTGAGAAGTTTATGGTGTTTATTCCACCTCACTGCTCCAATGCAGGTTGGTGGAATGCACATGTGGTAGAATTTCAGTGAAATTAGACGCATACAGGTTTTCTTACAATGTTTTCCTTTACCGTCAAACATGAAATGAAACACAAATTAAGCACATGAAAATTCAGTGATGCTTGTCTGGGTTTGAACCCACAACCATATGTTAAGATTCATGCGTTCAAACTACTAGGCCATCTTGGCTTAAATGTTTTTTACAAAATTAAATTATTCTATAGTGATAATAATGCGCATATGTCCTATTGAAAACATATATGCTGTTAATAGATTAACCCAAGGTCTTAAATACCTTTTTTAGTAATATTAATGAGGAAAATGTAGGTTCAAGTTATCATATGTACTTGTTAATAAATTATACATGTTACTAGTATATTGACGCATAGGCAATTACAAACAATTTTTTTATTGCATTGTGACTTACTGATATCAATAAATGGTGGTGGCATGTTATTGTCCATTGATGACGGCAATATGACCCGAAGGTGCGCCGTGGGACATAAATCGTCAACTCGAGCCTGGCTCTGCGAAGAAAATATAACTTTCACACATCAAGAGCATACGAAAGCAATTATATAAATAAACAATTAAACACTGTCACTTACCATTTTTTTATTGTACACAAATATTTTCTCAATTGTATGTCTTAAAAATATTTTTAAGGCTTTGAAGGAAATCTTTGATACTAGTCACTGTTCATTACGTTAACGCACATTATTCAAGGTCTTTCTAATACGTTATCAGAGCAATCACACTAGAATTTACAACGTACAAACCCACCTTTAACTTCGACCAACAAATAAATCATAGAAATTAGAATAGTCAATAGACGATACACCGTAGACGTCAGACGATAGACATAATTAGAGTCACAGATAATAATTTTGATTTATTATAGAATTTTTAATATTATATGTAACGTTGATTTATTGTATTTGTTATATTTTTATTTAATGCATTGTAAGTATGTTGTTTATATAAATGAAACTGTATTGAAATGTAAAAGTCTAGCCATTAAAAATCAGACGATCGAAATTTATTAAATATTTTATATGTAGCAACCCATATATTTTTATGTCAGAACTCGTCTAAAACTAAAAGCAAAATGAAATCGTACAACTTATAGCAGTCGAGTTGACTTTTATATCAAAATAAAATATTTCTATTTATTTAATTGTCGAGTTTTAATAAACACAATGAAAAGTGCATTGATGGTGGCTGAAAAGCCATCGTTAGCCCAAAATCTTGCCAATATTCTGAGTAATGGCAAATGCAACACTAATAAAGGTTTGTTTTCATAAGTCCTGCTTGATTATATTACATAAAATAGAAGCTATGAATTATTTCTAATTATCAATAATTTTTAGGTTCAAATTCAGCCTGTGCGATTCACGAATGGAATGGCACATTTAAGAATGAACCGGTCCGATTTAAAATGACATCTGTGTGTGGGCATGTAATGACTTTAGATTTCACCGGTAAATATAACAACTGGGATAAAGTTGATCCCATTGAATTATTCAGCTGTCCGACAGAAAAGAAAGAAGCAATGCCCCGTCTTAGGATACCAGCATTTTTAGCTCAGGAAGCAAAAGGTTGTGACTATCTTATTTTGTGGTTAGATTGTGATAAAGAGGGGGAAAATATCTGTTTTGAGGTAAGTAATAAACTTTATAAGTATTCTTGATTGTTTTTTTATATTTCAATAATTACTGGCAAATGGTTCATCTGAGGGCAAGTGCTTGCCCCCCATACACAGTGCTAACTTTAAGAAACATTTACAATCCTTTAAATCATCAATGCACCTTGGGGGCTAAATGCATGCCTGAATAATTATTTATTTCCATTAGTTACTTTATGCCTGCAACAAAAATGCCGCACTGGAATAAATATCAATATAGTATTAGTAGTTTTTGGAAATGTACTGTAGCTCATAACACATTTTATATAAACCTACAAATCAAATTGCCTTTAAAATCTAACTAACTAAGTGGGTAAAGACTAAGTAACTAAGTATTGCAAGAAAAGGTCTATGCCATCTTTCCTTAATTATTCAAAATCTCAGAGATGTAAATTGGGGTATTTTTTATTCACTATGTTTGCTTATACCAACTTGAAAGGCCTCTAGCCTCACTGATCACTCACCCTTCTAACTAGAACCTAACAATCTGTTTTTTATATTCATCCAAATAAATTCACATTATGAAAAATTTGTCTTTACCTTATTGTGAAAAATATGATGTTAAAGATATATTAATGGAATGTTCGAGAATGAGCAAAATAGAAATGTTTTGATAAATAAGTTGACAATAAATATGAATGATATAGTTTAATATGAAAGGTTTCAAACAATTTTGTCCTCTTCTGTATAGGAAGAGACTAAGATGGCTTATAATATAGTAATAGTATATATATTCCATTAGGATTTGATTTAAAAAAAATGTTTGTGCTTTAGATTAGACAATTTTTGTCTTTTGTTTTTAGGTCATGTCCTGTGTTCAGCCATACATGAAGGGTGATGTGTTTTCCCCTCAAGTGACATATCGAGCGCGTTTCTCTGCTATCACAGATAAAGATATAAAAGCAGCCATGTTGAATCTCATTAGGCCTAATGAAAACGAGTCTCGCAGTGTGGACGCGCGGCAGGAACTTGATTTACGCATTGGTTGTGCATTTACACGTTTTCAGACAAAGTACTTTCAAGGTAAGTCGTTCTATTGTAATTCTTACTGACTTTATTATTATTTTGTTTATGGTTTATTGTATTTATTATTTTTGTTGACAGTTTTTGGGTTAATAGTAAAAATCATTGTGTAATGAATGTATGTCATTTTCAAAAAAAAATTCATTTTGTTACTTATAATATCCATATTAACTTAAAAAAGACAGTTTCATATTAATAGTAACACAGTGGCGGGACGTTGAGCGGTGTAACGTCTTTTAACGAGAACATTACAACTGCTCACGCCCCGTTGCTCTACCGTCCCGCGCCGCCCGCTGTCAGACCATAGCTACTTCTAAGCGTGACGTTATTTCAAATTATGTGTAATTACAGGCACAAGGGACATAAGATCGTAATTCCAAAGGTTGGTGGCGCATTGGCGATTTAAGCGATTGGCAACATTTCTTACAATGCCAATATCTAAGGGCGTTGGTGACCACTTACCATCAGGTGGCCCATATGCTCGTCCACCTTTCTATTCTATAAAAAAAAATTAAAAAAAAAAAAAATCTTTTCAATCGTACTGCTAGTTCAAATAAACAAATTATTTAATGGTATATATGTTATATGAGTTTGACTTGATATTATATTGACTAAACATTCAGGCAGATATGGTGATCTGGACGCGTCCCTCATATCGTATGGTCCCTGCCAAACACCAACTCTCGGTTTCTGTGTGCAGCGCCATGACGAAATTCAGACTTTCAAACCGGAAACCTACTGGGTTTTAAGAGTGACGGCTTCGACGAGTGAGGGTCGTGAACTACCGTTGGAATGGAAACGAGTCAGAAGTTTCGAGAAAGATATCGCCAATATGTTCCTCGCTGGTATTAAGGAAATAAAAGAGGCCACGTGAGTGTAATGACTTTATAATAAAAATATTTTTTAAATTTTATCTAATAATTAGAGGAATTTGTTAGTAAAAAAGTGTAAATTTCACGGGATGTCTGGCAAGTGTGAACCATTGAAATTGATGGTATTGAAAGAATTTATGATTAAAGACTTCCAATCAATTAATGTATGGTATACTTAATAAAAATATGGTCTTTTTAGTTAAGTCAATAAAAATAAAAAATAATAATTTCTTAATACAATAAAAAAAGCCGAGATGGCCCAGTGGTAAGAACGCGTGAATCTTAACCGATGATCGTGGGTTCAAACCCGGGCAAGCACCACTGAATTTTCATGTGCTTAATTTGTGATTATAATTCATCTCGTGCTATACGGTGAAGGAAAACATCGTGAGGAAACCTGCATGTGTCTATTTTCACTGAAAATCTGCCACATGTGTATTCCATCAACCCACATTGGGGCAGCGTGGTGGAATAAGCTCCAACCTTCTCCTCAAAAAGGGAGAGGAGGCCTTAGCCCAGCATTGGGACATTCACAGGCGGATACTGTAATACAATAATAGCAACAAAGTATATAGCGCACGACGCACAAAAGAATTAGGAGACATGACGTCATAAAAGAGTCATGCCGGTTGTCATCACGGCTTATGAGCCGGTCTTACCCTCAAGACGCGCCAATAGATTTTTCATATAAAAAAAACAGATTTTCGACGCAACATAAGTTGTCCAATCGCGAAAATATTTTTGACCATATTTATCTATCTTGTGCTAAATAGTCTAACTACCCAACTATAAGCATTTCTTTCAAGTTTTTTATGTTATAAACCATGGCACTTATAAGGATTTAGTTTAGTTTAACTTATCTGTGCCATCCTCATCAATTGTTGGCAAGTTATTGGATAACCTGTGACGTGAAAGGTATTTTCGGTGATGTTTTCGGAATTATTTCATTACAACATAAGCATTATATAATGAATTGAAAATGTTGCTACTAGTGCAATAATAAATGGGAAGATGTTTTTTTTTTTTTGGAATGCGTAATGAAAAATCCTGTTAAACCAAAATACATAAATCTTATATCAGAGGATGCGTCGCGTTTCGGGGAATGTTTTAGTATATAATATTACTATATTATCATTACATATAATATTACTATATTAATATTATTTAATTGCCTCTTTGGTCTAGTGGCTTGATGTAAGGCCGCAGACTCGGAGGTCCTGGGTCTAATTCCCAGGTCGGGCCAATAAAACGTTATTGGGTTTTTCTGTCAGAAAATTCTCAGTAGCAGCCCGTAGTCTGGAAGTTGGAAGTGTGTTCACTCCCGTGCCTCGGAAAGCACGTAAAGCCGTTGGTCCTGCGCCTGAACTCTTTCCGTTCGTGTCGGATTGCCCGTCCCATCGGATTATGAGAGTTAGGGAAGAGAGAGTGTTTGCGCACACACTTGTGCACTAAAATATCTCCTGCGCAGTTGGCTAATCTCTCTTGAGATTGGCCGCCGTGGCCGAAATCGGTCTGGAGAACATTATTAATATTATCTTATTTATTACTAGAGCACCACCTACCTAATATCCTATGAGTTATCACTTACTCCGTTGGTTGCCTGGAAGAGATCGCTATGTAGCGATAAGGTCGCCAAAATTGTATGCTACTTTTATTTAGGCTGTATCCATGTTTTGTAGTTTTTTTCTCTTTGTGGTGTACAATAAAGTGTGAAGTATATAAGTAGTTGCGTTTCGTTGTTTCGGACGTACTTAATTTAGAACTGAAGTGTCAAGCGTGATTTTAATATTCTTGCATTATATATTAGTAAGAATAGATTTTATTTTATAACCAATTTAATTCATTCGATTGTTTTTGTTTAATTTGTTAAATATAGTGTCATAAATGTCCAAGCCAAGGAGAAGGTGAAGCCTCGGCCTGCAGCTCTCAACACGGTGGAGCTGATGAGAGTTGCCAGTTCTGGACTGGGCATGGGGCCACACCACGCTATGCAGGTATCTATGAAATTACAACTCAACTCAAATAATATCGTCATTAAAGTGAATAAATATATTTTCCTTATTATAACAATAAATAGAAACGAAATACATCTAAAGCGTGGTACGCACAAGGGTTAATTTAATATTAGTTGAAAATCGTATAAGAAATTACAGGTTTTGATTGCAATTATTAGTGTTTACATAATATATGTAATACATAATAAATGTTAATATTTTTCTCAGATCGCGGAACGTCTCTACACTCAAGGTTATATTTCATATCCGAGAACTGAAACTACAAGCTACCCAGAAAACTACGACCTAGTGTAAGTTTATCAGGAAAATATCCTCGGGTACCGCCTGCTCATCACTCGTTCTACCACAAAACATCAATACTTCGTATCGCATCGTCCACATTTCCAAGGGGTTTGAGCCAGCATAATAGAGATAAGTAATATAGTGGTAGGTTTTTTTTACAATGCCAGTGTCTATGTGTGACGTTGACCACATACCATCAGATGATTGATTTGCATTTGCATGCCTGTCTACCATGAATATGATATAAGTAAAGTTTTTCAATAATCTTTCATCATTTTTTTGAAGAGATTGAAGCTCACTCCACCACGCTGCTCCTAAGAGTGTTATTTATAAATGTGGATGACATTCCCTTCATGCGTAGTACTTAAGGGTCATTGAAATTAGTTTATCTATAGCTTTATATATCTTCAGTCACACACACACACACATACACACACACACACACTCACACACACAAACACACACACAGAGATAGTTGTTAGTAGTTTTATGAAATTGATTCCACATCTTATTTATTCCATGTTGTAAATTTCTGGATCCTTCTAATATGCATCGTGAGAATAATTCGGCATTTTCTTAAAAATACTAATTATTTGATTATAACAGGGGTATGCTTCGTCAGCAACAGCACTCGCCCAAGTGGGGTACAGAGGTTCGCGCCATTATCGCGAACGGTGTCAGCAAACCCAAGAAGGGCCACGACGCGGGCGACCATCCTCCCATCACGCCTATGAAATCAGCCAGTAAGTTCGCTCGTGATGGAAATCCTTCGAATTCTGCTATCTCGTCATTTTAACGTTTGGGTTACAATCGAAAAATTCGAAAGTTCCTTTCATTCTTAACTACTGAACCAATTGTCGTGAAATTTTGCATACACGTTGTCAGGGGTAACGATATGGGGTACCGAAAATCTGCGCACCTGTCTCACGAGCGCGCGAAGCGGTAATATTTTAGTTTAAACTAACGGAATCGCTGATTATGTCAACGCCCGGAATATTTTTGGCTACAAAACGTCATGCAGTAACTCTATGTATCTTGGCGGAAAGATTCATAGACAAGTAATAATATGCATTTCGCTAATGTTGCTATCTTTTTCTTTCTAGCGGAGTCCGAGCTAGAGGGCGATATGTGGCGTATATACGATTACGTGACGCGTCACTTCATTGCGACGCTTTCGAGGGACTGCAAGTACTTGTCGACAATAATAACTTTCCAAGTGGGTTCGGAAACGTTCACGTACACGGGGAATACGCTCGTGGACGCCGGTTACACGGAGATTATGCATTGGCAGGTGGGTATATGCATGACCTTGGTGGTAGGGCTTAGTGCGAGCCCGTCTAGGTATGTACCACCCACACATCACATACTCTATCGCCAAACAGCAAAATTTACTATCGTTGTTAACTATAGACACAAGGAATGTTCACTGGTGGTGGTGGTGGTCACTTACCATCCATCTATCTGCCAGTCTGGCTACCTATGTTATAGAAATCCAAAAACTTATTGTTCCGAATAATTTAAAGATTTGTTTTAATGTAAAAACTAGTTGAATGAATTGATCTAAATGCCTTATAATTGAAAAAAAAATACCATTGTCATAATTTAAAAGCTTGTTCATTAAATGGTAATTACGGTATTATCTCTAAAAATCTTATATTATCATTGTTTGTAATTATTGTTAGTTATTTTTATTTTTTTTACTTCATTTTTTTTATTTTATTTTTGCTAATTGTTTGAATGTCAAATAATTAATTAGCGTGTTATATTGCAGTCTGTAGTATTTATTAAATAGAGTATTGTTAAAAAAAATGTTATTGGAGGCTAACGTAACTATTAATGCTGTATATACCTATTAAGTGTTTGAAATTGTATCTGTCATTTTACCGTATTCTTGTTTTAAATGCCATATTTCAAATACTGTGGTGTATCGATTAAATAAATAAATAAATAAATGGTCTAATTTACGCAAAACGTTTTTTCGAATTTTTCTAGTAGTTTCCGAGATTAGTGCGTACAAACATACAAATGTGAATATATATTGTTATATATTCACATTTGTATACTTGTATACTTGTAACGCAACGTTTTCAGGCATTCGGCAAAGACGAGTTCGTGCCGCTGCTCAGCGTGGACGACGTGCTGCGCGCGCACGACCACCGCCTCGTGGAGTGCCAGACCTCCCCGCCCGACTACCTCACCGAGTCGGAGGTTTGTACTTAGTGTTCGCATCATACTTGGTGCTCGTTGTTACCAAACATATTGTTGGGGGTGTGAATGATTAGCCTGTGATCATTTTATTTAAAACATACAAGATCCTTCTGAATAACTTTAAAGGTTGATATTGAGTTTGTTTTGTGTGTGTGTGCGTGCGTGCGTGCGTGCGTGCGTGCGTGCGTGCGTGCGTGAGCGTGTTTAAGAACGTTTTGTCCTTGTTTTCTTTTATTAATTCATTTTTATTTCCTCAAATTGCTTAAATATTATTCAGTATAAAATATATTTGTATTGTTATGTAGTTATTTACATGTACGTGTGTGTCTGCGTGTAAGACAGTCTTTTATACACAATTTTTTTGTGTATTTTTTATCTGTGCTATAAAGAATATAAAATCACTCTCAGGTGATCACTTTGATGGAAAAGCACGGGATAGGCACGGACGCGTCTATCCCGGTTCACATTAATAACATCTGTCAGCGGAACTACGTAAGCGTCGGCAGCGGGAGGAGGCTCGTGCCAACCAGCCTGGGGGTGGTGCTCGTGCATGGCTACCAGAAGGTAAGAAGGAGACTGAGGCAGACTTTATTATAGTCAACTACAACCGACAAAAAAATAATATAAATAACACATTTACATTAATATATTAATTATTATTTTATATGAATATATATTAATACTTAAATTTAAAAAAAATATTAAACATTATAATGTATGCCATACAGATTGATCCTGAACTAGTTCTCCCGACGATGCGCTCGGCTGTGGAAGAGCAGCTCAACCTGATAGCCGTGGGCCGCGCAGACTTCCACGCCGTGCTGGCCCACACCACCGAGATATTCCGGAGGAAGTTTCAGTACTTCGTGCGGTCGATCGAGGCGATGGACCAGCTGTTCGAGGTCAGCTTCTCGTCGCTCAAGTCGAGCGGGAAGGCGTTGTCTCGTTGCGGGAAGTGTAGGCGGTATATGAGATATATCCAGGTGAGTTTTAGTTCTTATAATATGGGTACATTCTTTAATCGAAATGTTTTAGTTATTGTATAAAGATGGAGGGGATTAATTATTATTATTATCGTTACCAAAAAGTCAGACCAGACCTGATAAAAAAAAACGACGGTTGCGCTTCACAATTCTATGTAGTGAATGCTGGGGTCCCCCAGGGATCTGTGCTATCTCCCACTCTGTTTCTTTTGCATATCAATGATATGCTCTCTCTCGGGAACATTCATTGCTATGCAGACGATAGTACAGTGCATGGTGGATACCACGGACGCGCAGTGGCTGGGCGAGCGGAAATTCAGGAGAGGCGGGAGGATCTTGTCATTGAACTCAACATCAGGTGGAGTAGAGTCATTTGCCCTCCCGGCAAATATAAAAAAAAAAAAAAACCTATTATATAGGTACCGCGCGCGATCATTATAAGATATGACCTTTTGGAACTGAGACATGCGCGGTCCGCCCGCTAGCGGTGACGTCAGACGTCGGCAAACTCGCGTTGTTGCTCGTTTTTAAAGTGGATTTTTGCTGTTGCTGTATTTTAGACATTTTATATTATAATTGTATTTTATTACTTTAGTGATAAGATTATTATTACATTTGAATAATAAGAAAGATGTAAAATTTTAAAAATCTATCACGAAAAAATATTTGAACATACATACAACGTACATAGATATCTGTAATCTATAGTCATAATCTGTTAAAATCTGATTACCTTTTTGGCTTTGCTAGAGTCGGATAGTTATTGTTCAGAATTTTTTGCTAACGCTCCTCCGCTCCGAAACTCCCTGTGTGGATATACTATGACAAAGTTCCATCGCATACTCTTATCGTGCGGATTATACGTGTAATGTTCGCCCTTTAACCGTGCTTTAACTCAAGTCGTAAGATCGGTTATACAAATTAAATAATACATATTATATTTTATATATCAGCTCGCTATGCACACACACCGTCTTCACTGCGCGCCAATACCAATAGATATATATTCTATTTCCCGCGCTCCGCGATGTGTGTCATACGAGATGACAGATGGATAGATACACAGATAATATACAGGGTGACTGGTGAATTAGTATCAATACTTAAGGACGTGATATTTGACGACCATATATGACCAAAAAAAATACATATAACATAAATATTAATAAACTTCTAAGTAAAGTTAACCAAAAGTTATGTAATTAATTACGCGTCATGTGGACACCCTAGCTGCGCTGACGACACAACACAGTTAGGTACATTTAGTTATCGCGCGGTACTTTACCTACGTCCAAACGCCGCCGCGTGTTAACAGGGTAGCAGGCTACCTTTGATAAACAAGCATGATCCAATCCCCCTTCATACTTTAAACCTGGCTTAGGACAGGCAAAAATACCAAAATATTTCACTCGTTTAAGCAACAAATTTGTTGACTAGGTAAATGATATGAACTTGGGACAAAAATTAACTGTTTACCTATCTTGGTATTTCCGGCGTATTTAAAAATGGAATCATACTTATTTACAACGATTGTCAATCATTTAACTACCTATTTACCTACATAACTACACTAACCTTAACAAATGTTCAAAGTGAGCTCCTGCTCGTGTGATACACAGTTCGGCACGTTTACGCATATTGTCTTTCACACGCTTTAATACGAATGGGTCACTTTACTACTCACAGTACTCACAGTATTCTGCATTTGTGTATTGATAAGCCATACCTAATTACTAATTACGGGTCACACTCACACACGAAAGATTAGGTATACGCGTAAGATCGATCGCTAGGGGCGCGCGCGCGGGAAGATGGACGAACCTTACGGCGGCGCTCGCCCGACTAATCAGCCGCGGGGCAGGGGTTGCGGGTGGCAAACACCACGCCGCACGCGCCGCGGAAATATGTCCACACTTTATTTATTTAAAGTAAAATTTTTGTAAATTTGGTCAAAAATTAAGTACCTATTTTTTTACATAATTCGAATGAGAATCATGTACCGATTATGCTCCTAAAATATTGATACTAATTCACCAGTCACCCTGTATATTTATATTATAAAATACTAATTAATACATTATTGTAGTTGTGTGTACACTACAATACGAATAATTATATACAAGCCGTTGCTTAAGGCTGCTCTGACAGGGAAAATCATAAAAAGACCGATATTGATCGAAATGTTGACCGGTGATGGACGACCGGGTGTCTGACCGAGTGAGTGTAGCGTGGTCTGCCGGCAGGCCAAGCCGGCGCGCCTGCACTGCTCGCACTGCGACGACACGTACGCGCTGCCGCAGAACGGCACGGTGCGCATCTACCGCGAGCTCAAGTGCCCGCTGGACGACTTCGAGCTGCTCACGTGGTCCTCGGGCAGCAAGGGCAAGAGCTTCCCGTTGTGCCCCTACTGCTACAACCATCCGCCCTTCAGGTCCACGTCCACTTCTTCTATTTACTTGGCCCACCTTGGCGCTCATTATACTTCTCGTTGTTGTTATAAAAGATTAATTTACCGTAACAGCCTGTGAATGTCCCACAGCTGGGCTAAAGGCCTCCTCTCCCCTTTTGAGGAGAAGGTTTGGAGCTTATTTTATCACGCTGCTAAAATGCGGGTTGGTGGAATACACATGTGGCAGAATTTCAGTGAAATTAGACACATGCAGGTTTCCTCGCGATGTTTTGTTTCACCGTAAAGCACGAGATGAATTATAATCACAAATTAAGCACATGAAAATTCGGTGGTGCTTGCCCGGTTTGAACCCACGATCATCGGTTAAGATTCACACGTTTTTACCACTGAGCCATCTCGACTAAGTTTAGTTTAAATGTTGATAATTTAATTAAATAATGTCAATATTTTATTATTTATTTGTTAAAGGTTTGCTAGCAGATGTTACAAAAACAATATCTTATTAAATTATTTACTAAAACTAGAAACATTTTATGTACACCCATTTGAAAGCAAACACAGCATGCCTAGTGTTCTTGCACTGATTACAATTTTATAAACGTATTAAAGTGCTTAATGATAAGTAACAATAACAGAGAGATAAAAAATAAATGTGACAAAGGTTGTATTTAGCAGGAACTACTTTACCACGTGACTATACAACGTTACTAAATATGCTGATTTACAGGGACATGAAGAAAGGATTCGGATGTAATTCGTGTACCCACCCCACGTGTCCCTACGGCGTTAACTCGACCGGTGTGTCCGGCTGTGTCGAATGTGATGGAGTTTTAGTCCTCGATCCTTCGGCTCCGAAGTGGAAGCTCGCTTGTAATCGGTAAGTGATTATGTTTAGTCTTTTAATTTTTATTTAAATTAATTTTATTTACTGGTGGTAGAGCTTTGTGCCCACCCACTCATCAGATATTTTACCGCAAAATAACAGTAGTTGGTATTGTTGTGTTCCGGTTTGTAATTGCAGGCACAAGGGACATAACATCTTAGTGCCCAAGGTTGGTGGCGCGTTGGCGATGTAAGCGATGGCTAACATTTCTTACAATGCCATTGTCTATGGGCGATGGTGACCACTTACCATCAGGTGGCTCATGTGCTCGTCCGCCGTATTTCATTTATAGAAATAAATGAAATACATCGATTGTGTTTGATGGCTGAGTAAGAAGCGGCTCGTGTGGCAGGTGCGACGTGATCATCAACATCTTCGAGGACGCGTCGCGCGTGTCGGTGTGCGAGAGCGCGTGCGGCGCGTGCGGCGCGCAGCTCGTGAGCGTGGAGTACCGCGCCGAGCGCACGCGCCTGCCCGCCGCGCTCACCGACATGACGGCCTGCCTCTACTGCGAGCCCAGCTTCAGCGCGCTCGTGAGTCGCACGCACGCACACGCACACACACGCACACGCACACTACCGACGCTCTGTATACGTCTAATATTGAAAAAGACTGGGGCGTTTTATGTCCTATTTTAATACCAATTGTAACTATACTATCTAATCTTATTTCTTAACCAGTAGTATGCAAATATGGTTATTAAAAAAGAACATATTCTGTATTATTTATTTATTTAAAACTTTTTTGATCACCACAATAAGTATTTGGGACAAAAGGCGGACTTAATCTCTGAAGGCATTCTATGCCAGTCAACCGTTAGGCGAAGCAGAAATCCGTGATAGCGGTAATTAGTAATCAAAAATATACATACATACACATACACATATTTCATCTGGTGGTAGGATGATAAACATCCGCCTGGCTTGTTACCACCGTACGCATGGTGAAAATCTCGTGAAGTGGCTTGCAGCCGCGTTTCGAGGTCAGCCAGCGTACAGCCAGTGCCCGAGCGAGCATTGCCGCGATAGGTGTTGGTCCAGTGGAGACGACGGCTGAACCAATGCCGGGGGAAACACGCCTCCACACTTTGCCCATCCCTATCGTGGCAATACGTCGCTCGCTTCACGTCTCTTTACGAGGCGTGAAGAGGCATCTTGCGGGCCGGCAAGGCGAGGGCGGCTAGTGCAGAATCTTCTTCCAGACTGTACTGGCCGTCCTCGCGTTTGGACTCTACTACCACTTAACATCAGGTGGAGTAGAGTCATTTGCCCACCCGGCAAATATATAAAAAAAAAAAAAAATATATATAATATCAACAAAATAAATACAGAGTTATAATATATAAAGTATAAACATATGAATCATAAATAATGTATTGAAAAAATAAAGTATTATAGATGTCATAAGTTGACAAGATCTAGGAACTTTCTGACAAAATATACTCAAATATTGTTCCAGGCGATAGTTTATTTGCGTGCCTTTGAGTTTAACTACTACTCTACTACATTACATTTTAATTTTCTTATTTTTATTGTATTATTTCTCATATTATTTTTACTGTGTTCCATAATCAACGATAAGAATAACGTACATGGCGTCAATAATTTAATTCTTATTCAATATCTCTATGATTAATACTGTAAACATACATCGTACCTTCCTTAATAATAACAACGATATAGTCGGAGCGAGTCCCGATATTGACAGTAGCGTGGTGCGGCAGGTGGAGAAGCACCGCGCGGTGTCGTCGCGGGGCGGCGGCGCGCGGGGGCGCGGGGGGCGCGCGCGCGGCAAGCACCGCAACAAGCAGCCCAAGGACAAGATGGCGCAGCTCGCCGCCTACTTCGTGTGAGCGCGCCCTGTGCTGACGTCACTATCTCGTAAATTAACTATTTAATGGAATTTAACCAATAATTGGAATGTACCCAGCGATATTGATGGCATAACAAAGAACTCGAAATTGTGTAGACGGGATTCCAATTTATAGTAAATTAAATTATGTGTAATATCCATTTTATTATTTATTATTCGCGTTTCAGCAGCGATGGTTTCTTTAGCTTCACTTTCTACAGAGTTGAGTTGCACCTATCATATCCATGACCGGGAGATATAAAAAAGATATGATCACGCTTAAAGTCCGAATAGACACATAAATGCGTAATAAATGTCCAGACCCAAATGATTCGACTCAAATCTTCTAAAACGTACATCTGTTACGCGAAAATCGTTGCATATATTTAAGGATCTCCATATATAAACACATTGCGACGTCTTTGTCTTAACCTTTTTATAACATATTCCAATCGAAGAAGGACTAAACATAAACAAACCTTAGATTTGCATTCATGCGATTTGCTAATAGCTCTGCTGTGTTAGGTTCTACAACTAGTTCTCTGCATACATTGCGTTGCAACGTCACACCGCATTTATGTGTATCTGCCCTAAGTATATTATTTTTACTTAACACTTTATTTAGTAGTACTTTATATAGCAGTATGATATTGTAAGTGTTAATAAATTTTTTTAGTACTGTACTTTGTGAAATTAATAAAAAAGATACTAAATATTATGATGTTTTATTAAAAAAATCCAAATTTAAATAAATATGAAGTTTAAAAAATAAGATTCACAGTCAGCTGGGCCAACTTAATTTCTTTCGAATTTGTGATTTCGAAGAATTTGTTAAATCGAGTGAATCGTTATATTGAGGCTCGTTATATTAAGGTTGTACTGTATTAGTTTTTTTTTTAAATTCACCAGTTGTCGCTCGTGTGCATTTGTGTGTGCAAATTTTGATGATAATCGGTTGAACAAGTTAAATAAGTGCAAGCACAGAACAATTTCTTACTTATTAAGTAACTTTTATTATGAAGAGTTAAAGAATCATTTGAAATGGGATTAATTAAACAAAATTATAATTTAAGTCTTCATTTTATTGTGAAGGTTGTCACCTAATATAATGTATAGGTACAATACGTTATAAGCTTACAATTTATTACTGTATAATTATCGTTACATATTTCGTTTTTTAAGTAATTCAAACAGTTTCTATGTAAAAACCTAACCAGTAACATTGGTTGGAAAAGACAAAAATTTACAATAATAATATAATTTTATTTATTATCTGTGCGACGAAAGAAGCGCTTAAATTAAAAAAAAAGTCCTGCCACATAAATTGATGTTTGATTAATCATTTTTAATTTAAATTATAAATACGTAGTTTGTATTATGAAAAGTAAAAAAGTCTTAAATAAAAATTAATATATACGGTGTTGAATCAGTTTCGCTATTATTTTAACCATATATCACAGACAAGCCAATATGAAATGCTTTAGCAAACGTTTATTTAATTACATAGTTAAATATGTACAAAATATAGAAACACTTGATTTGTGATTAGTTTTAGGCAGCATATTTTAATTTAAATTATAAAAAAACTTCGGGCGGAAAAAATTGTAAGTACAATATCGTATTGTATAAATAATACGACATTGCATATTCGATTTAGTTTATATTCAAATAAAATTCAAGCAAATGTATAGATTATTATTTCGTCCAAGGATTATTTTATTCATTATTTTATACAGTAAAAGAAAGATTGCAAATAGTATATATAAATAAATATAGAAAATATATATTTTTAAAAGCAATTAATTGAATTTAATCGGTCAATTTGGTCACTTGGGAGATTATTAGGTATGATAAAAGTAGACATTATATTTAACTACGTGCATTTTATCTTTTTTTTTTAATTATATATTCTTTAATTATCTGTGAGACTAACGTCATTGACATATTGAAAAAATAGAATCATTTAAAAAAATACATTTTGCAAAATTAAACAATTGATACACTGTTATGATATGCGTCACTTTTAATAAAAATACTTTAAGCGATCAGGCGCAAGAATCATATAAAATTATTTTACATAATTTGCTTTGTAATTAATGGACTTAAATTCTATTTGACAATTTCAACGAACGATATAATTTCATACGAAAAAAATGACCTAAATACTTTATGCTATTCGTTTTGTTTCCCGTCTCGTTACGTATCGTGTTTAGTGACAATTGCCTGTGTGTTAAAAAGTGAAAGGTCGTTTCGCTTAAAATTATATCAGCTCAATGAAATCACTATCTTATATTATCCATAATAGTTCAAACATATAACGAACATATGTCATTTTATAAAGAATACAATAATCATTGTGCAATTTATATAATTTTTAGTATAATCTATGTAACTATTATTATTTTCTATTTGCAAGTATGCGTACCCTAATGCGTTCTACTTTGTACATTTAATATATCCCTGTAGATATCTTGAGATTCATACAGTGTTCACAACCTAAAGCCAGGCAATTATCGTACATGGAGCAAAATTATCGTACATCAGGATAATGATTATAACATACAATAATATTATACAAGATCACAACAATATATTTTAAATAACTTGTAATTATAGTTGAAAGAAGTTGAAAAAAAAAACAAAAGTACGCAATATATACGGCAAACATGATCAAATTCAAAAGACAGTAACTGCCAACACTCCACATTAAACCAAGATCGGT
The DNA here is from genome assembly GCA_905147175.2 of Nymphalis urticae. NCBI lineage: Eukaryota > Metazoa > Arthropoda > Insecta > Lepidoptera > Nymphalidae > Nymphalis > Nymphalis urticae. The sequence goes on along the minus strand of LR990004.1, from coordinate 1,235,752 downwards.
GATTGGCAGACAGTAACAACCAATACAAGGATATGAGCGGCTGCAATGACACTAAAAACAATTGTAATTGTTATTTATTAGTGTAATTATCAAATTTTGCATCACAATGGAAATTATCGTACGATAGTAGTGTACCATCGTACATCGTGCGTAATTATGAAATTATCGTATTTGTACGATAATTATCGTACGGTTGTGAACCCTGGATTCATTTGTAAATACTTACGTCAGTTCAATATTAAATGTACAGTCATATTGTACTATACTAACTTTAATTGTAATCTCACTGTTTTGATAACATAATTAATCTCTAATAGCTTTATATACTTACATAGCGATTATTTACATTACCAAGAATTCTTAAGATCTTTTTAAGTGTATAATTACGGTTAAAATTCGAACGACACGAATATTTGTTAAATGACGGTAATATTAGAGTCGATAGTTAAGCGAAGCAGATGAGTAAGATTTATCAATGCTTCTCGTATTGCGACTGTATCTATTATTACCGACTAAACAAAAGTTGTCAATTTTAGCCGTAAATATTATTTATATTATTTATCACGTGACCCTTATTGTTCTTCATAGACGAGTCTAGAGATAAATTGTAAGCTGATTTGTAATAATCTTAACTATTAATTTAGCTATCTAAAATGTATTGAAAATAAACTATGTAATTCGTTTTTTTTTTAGTTTATCGTTCACGTTGAAATCAATGAAAACACATTTGTTTAGGGAGTGAGGAATGAGATCAAATATCGTTGCTTAAAAATGTTCTCACCAAGATACACAAGGGTATTGAGTATTTGTACTCTCAAGTATTATACAATTATGCTGAAAATTATCTAATGCGCTAAGTCGACTAAATTCTAACCTCAATAAATGGTCCAACTTTTTGGATAAACTAAATAGCTACAGGTGATGGAGGATCAAACAATATGGACCCTTACCTACATGTTTTACGAATTGAATTACACCAGCGAGGCCAGCTCTTTTGATTATAATACTGAAAATAATTATAAATAATCCAATTAGATTTGTCGATATATACCATATCCAAGAATCCAATAAGCGAATTTAAAAGCAATTTATAGAGATATGTTATTTAAAAATCTAAATTATTTTAAACATGTTATTGTCTTAGAATAATTTACAACGTTCAGTTAATCAGTGACTAGATTGAATTTAAAAATAATCTTGGCCTTGGATAATGGTATAAACCGTATATATTATTGAGAATTGATAAAGATACAGTAAAATTACAATACATCTGTAAGTATACGTGAATGGTAGATTATATTTAATAAGCTATGGATAGCTTATATTATATTGAGCCACTGAAGTATATATTATATTTACTATTTAAAGCTCTTAGTTTTCATTTTTATGCGAAATATATTATCGCATCGAATACCAAAGGCCCTCAAAGAGAATTTAGCCGTAATTTTTGACTATTCTCTAGAGCGGGCGACGAATATAATGAATATAATAGAAATAACGCCTATCATGTATCAAGTACCTAGAATATATTAAAATCAAAAGCTTTGCTTTTGGCCTTTTACGTAGTTACTTTATCTGATCCGTTGTGAACGTGGAGTGCCTTTAACACTAGTAGAGTTCGAAGGGAAGGTCACTTAGATGTTATCACTGCACTTTTGTGTTCAGTAATTAATGTTCTTAGCTTCTTCTATAAGATTGTAAAATATGAATTGTAAAACAATCGTTACTCTTCTTATATTTTAAGAGAATAAAAATAGCAGCAAACACAAACTTGAAACGAGCGTCGAGACGAAATGTTTGTTTAAACATACTAAATAGTCCACACTTGTACTTTCTCCGCGATAACACACCAGCTCGCTTGATCGTAGTACGACGACACAACGTGGAGGCTTTCCACATATTTTTCTATTAACTGGTCCAATTCTCCTTTCTTGAAAACGTGATAATACCTGTGGTATGTTACTGCACCTCCTTCAGATGGCAAGCTGTCTGAGCCATCGCTCAGTGAGGGCAAGAGAGGGGCGTGGGGTATGGGCCGAGATGCTGGGGCAGGTACTATGGGGGTATCTTCAGACGATGATCGCGTTTCTAACAATTTCCTGTCTTTGGAACATTCACTACAGGACGGCAATGAAGCTAAGCTTGCGCATCCAAGTGACGCTGTGCTTCCAGTTTTATCGCGACGACTCCAATCACTACCTGCAGAGGTATCAGTGGATTCAATAGAAAATCCTGATTTCAAAGGCGCAGTGCTGGCGCTCGATCTTGAAGTAATAGATTCTGGACTTATTTCCATTTTATCTAAATCACTGGAGTCTGTAGACTGTCCGACCTTTAAAGAAGATCGTTTGTCAGTACTCGTGCAGAGAGAGTCAACACTTATCTCAGATTCTAATGAGTATCCAGTTTCTAGTGACTGACTTGTATCATATGCACCAGAATCAATAGTTATTTCAGGATTACCGTTGCTAGATGAAATAGCGCTGTCGTCATCCGGATTTTTGGTGTCAATGTCTGGAATTTTGTCATCTGTGGTTGGGTAGGTAAGTGGTTTAATATTGTATTGAATATTGGTACAATTGTTTAAGTAAACATCTTCCTCGCTCGTCACTTTCATTGTCTTTTTGAGTTCTCTGTATTTATTTATAATCGGATCAACATCTTTTGATCTCTTTTTGCTTTTTGTCTTAGTACTACATTTTGGAAATAGTTTATTTATATCAGTTTCTTGAGTATCATGTATGGATGTTATGTATTTAACCTTTTCATCTATTTTACCCGGTCCCTGGGATTCCATGTTCAATTTATTATATGGTTCTTCGAGGTGTTGCAAGCTGTCGGATAGTTCGTCGAGAATTTTCTGTGTATTTCTGTCTTCTTCTTCACGTTTTAACCTAAGGGATATACTCTTTTCGCTACTGCTACTACTTGGAAGATCAAAGTCTTCTTCGTTGATACGTTTTGAATATTGGTCGATTTCTTGTAATAGTTTTTCACTGAGTTTTTCAGCAAATCCAGATAAATTATGACTTTTGTCTTGTTGATCCGTTACCCAGTCTTCTTCTTTTGCCAACATATCCGATTTACAAGTTATTAATGGCTCGTTTTGTATTCTGTTAAAGCTTTCTGACTTAGAAATAGATTTTTCTGAATCTGTACTAGATATTGATAACGAATCATATGGAAGCCTTGTAGGACTTCTATGGGGTTTACTTAAATTTTCATCTAATGAGCGACCTTCGGGTCGATTTGGGGAAAGTCTGTTTAAACTCCACGTTGAGTTACTGGTGCTTCCTTGCTTTGGAGAGCGATCTTTGGATCTTCGCCCTGGAGATAATCGCTCTAAGCTAGACGAACTCCCACTTGAACTGGTGTGTGATTGAGATCTTGATTTATCCTCTAGTATTCTTAAATCTCCAGGAGATAATTTATTAAGGCTCCAATTACTGCTGCTACTGCTACTAGATGTTCCTTGAACAATAGCTATAGCTTCAGAACTTTCTATTTTTTCTAAATTTCTTCTTTTAGATATTGGACTTGATTTAATTACTGTTTCACATGTCTCGTCTAGTGAATGTGCTACCTCTGCGACAGCTTCTATTAGGCTTTGTGGTGCGCTAGATGCAGTTGGAGATTTATCAGAAGGATTCATATCGTCACTTTTTATTACTTCCAATGTTGGTGGATCCGGAAGATCTATAAAAAAACCAGAAATATTAATTTTATGTTCACTAAAACTTATAAATTATAATTAATATCAAAAATATTATTACACACCTTTCTCTAAGGCAGTTTTTCGAAGTTCTTCCGGAACAACGCTAATCACGCTATCTACGGAATCAGGTGAAGAAACACCACTTGAGTCGCTATCCATATCATCAGTGGCTGGATTAAATAACTCAAGTGACATAAGTTTGGGATGGCTCTTAGCGATTGGTTCAGCTTTACTTGTACCCCGTACTATTGGGAACGGCTGTCGTCGGCTAATGTTTACTGCAGGAATGCCTTTATTCAACATTTCCTTTATTTGTCGTATCCTTTCCTTTCTTTTTCTTTCGGCAGCTTTTGAGTCAAAGCTATCATTAATTGAAGATTTATCGGGTGCCTTAGATTTGAATTGAGGTATTTCTGGTAGCTCTGCAACCGTTTGTAGGGTGATTTTTGGATACGGTTTGACATCTTGTAGTAGCACTCGAGGCTTTAAGTCATTTGTTTCTGCTGTTAGTTTATGTATTTCTTCAATGTCTTTATTGATTTCAGCAATTAATTCTTTCGTCACCTCAGTAGGTGTTTCTTCTTCTTCTTTTATAGGCGGAATATTATCAATTTCATTGAATATTTCAATAGGAGGAATCTTATTTATAAAATTCTGCACTTCTGGTTTCAAAATATTTTCCTCTGGTTCCGGTTTTGGAGGGGAATTAGGTTGACTTTTTGATTGTGGTTTTAGGGGAACTACAGAAGCGTTGTTAGAAGTAGAGTAATTTTTTAAACTGTACTGAGCTACCAAAATTTTATTGTGTACTGTGCTCGGTGTTTGTACTGCATTAGGTGATGCTGGTGGTCTTATTAAAGGAAAGACTTGTTTGATTCTTGGAGATGGTAATCCCGGTGAGTTTTTCAGTCTTGGCGATGTTGGAACTGAAGATACCTTGAGCCTTGGGGAAGTAGGGCCTGGTGATAAGGGTGTTGGTGATAATGGATCACCCGTACTATCCGCTTTTGGTACATATATAACTGAAGCGAAACTATCCTCTGAGTCAACACTTGTGTCACTTTGGAGACTACTGTCCTTGGAAGAATCTGAACCATCTTCTCTAGAATGTCGTCTTTCAGGATAATTCTTCTCACTACTCGTATTATTGTCACTTGGCGTAGGAACTTCTGGTACCGGTCCGTGACTTTTCCAGCCTTGGAGCATTCTCACGAACACAGCTACTTTATCTATATTCGTTGTAGAGGTTTTGAACTTGTTAGTAAGGCCGTTTTTTAATGATTGAAACTTTTTCGCAGTTGTCGCTGATGTAGAGAAAATCGAGTCACGAATTGAATCGAGTGCACCAGGCCTACGGAATAAATATTCTTCATTTAAAGACGCTTGTTTTTGTATATTTTTCCTGAGTCGCTCCTTTTCTCGTAGTCTTTCTACGGACATGAGTTCTTCATTCAACGAAGTCTGCTTGATTACGCCAGGTTTTTTAGAATGTAGTTTTTGCGTGTGAATTTTGAAATTAGGCATTTCTTCAACCATTATTTTCATGTCTGTAGGTTTATCTAGGTCTTCTTCAGCATCGTCTTCGTTTATGGATTTCTTTTGTTTGACGAGACGTGGTTTCTTACGTTGTTCTGTGATTGGCTGAACTGGTTGCTCTGTTGGAACTGATTCGTTTTCGTCACCGCCTAAACTTGGGAGGCTTGATCTCGATCTAACTAGGGCACGACGCTCTATATCAGCGATGTCAGTAAGGCTACGTGATTTCAATGTCGATGATTCGGATGGTTGTGATATAAGTCGAGGTGGAAGAACTTCATCTAATCGCCTCAATTCTATGGGTAAATCTGCAGCTGGAGGTTCAGGTCGAGTGCATTGTCTTTGTGTCGTTCTTGGACTTATATTCCAAGAAGTTAGAAACGATCGACGTCCGGCCAAACGCTGGAGAGCCCGTCTGACAAATGAATAACACGTTTCATTTGGAGAAGAAAGCGAAGATGATCCTGGAGAACCATCCCGACTCTTCCACGGCTCAGAGCAGCTGTAATAAAATTCAATTTGTAAACTAGATACATATTAATGTGTAATGTACCATAATGGATATACTTTCAAAGTTTTACTCACTGTTCATATTCCACTGAAAGAAACCGAGGGGCAGGAGGTGGAGGACACAGAGTTGCTGGACGATGCCATGGTATTAAAACATCCTGTAATTAATGAAACCCTTATATAAACCGTTATACAATTCCTTTTTATAAATAATTTCCCTTTATTTAATCGTTTATGTATAGGTATTCATATATCATTACATATATATTATGATTCAAAGATATAAACCTGCGAATGAAAGTTTCGTCCTTCGTGCTCCATGGCCCAAACTGTCAGTAGTAATCTACCACCTATCCTCGTTATCCGGGCTAGTTCTCGTAGCGCCATCGCACGACGTTCGACCGTCGCGAAATGGTGAACGACTGCGATCGACAGAACTGCGTCGAATGACTCGTCGCGGAATGGTAAGCACAAGTTATCACATACCACCACCTTAAATTATAACAATAAGATTTTAGTGAATTACCTAAAATGATAAAGCTTAACTTATTTTTTTTTTAAATGTCGAAGCGACGTAAATAATTAGTTTTTTTGACTGATAGCCGATTTGACTGATTATCTATCTAAACATTTAATGTTTTCCCCACAATATGGGTACCTTCAAGTCAAGAGTGAATAGGCATCTTCTAGGCCACCTTAGACTGTATAATCACATTCCATGTGGTAAAAGTCAAGCGCTAGCTTATACATTTAAAAAGGTTTATATTTGAACTGATATAAAATGAAACTGTACCTCATTATTATGGTGATGCGCTTGCGTAGCTAATCGCGTGCATCGGTCTCCTCCTACCGCGAACACGGACGGATTCACACTCAGGTACTTCCCATTACCGCATCCTAAATAAAAAACAAAATTACATTATTTATTTCAAATATTGAGATTTATAAATCAAATATCGATTCAGCTAGTTCGCAGCATTGCACTAGAAATAATGACAATAAAAGTGTAATGGAGATAGATGAAGGAAATATGTGCATTCGACTTCGTACGCTTGAAGTTCATAGTCAGTTCGTTCCGGCAAAATGTTAATAAATATGTGCTGATATCATCGAATATAATTTTTAAAATGGATATCTCGAGATCATCGAGAAACTTTAAAGTGTGTACTAATAATATTTTTAAAAGTCGTAGTAGCATGTTTCGTTTAGTAATTTACGCAAGTACGTCTCCACTTGCGTACATAAACAAGTCATATATGTATATAAAGAATTCACTAATATCACGTCGTTTACATTTCTATTGCAATCATTATAACATACTGCATGTAATATTATTTTATTTATGGCACATTATACATTATACCAAAGATTATAAATATATTGTTGACGATATATTTATAATTAACTTAGTTACAATAATATTAAAAATATAATAATCTTTGGTATAATGTATAATGTGTAATAAAACATTAATCGGTACTAACTCCTTGCTTTTATCTTCTATATAATTGTAAATAATAATATATTGTATCATTAATACAGAGGATTTTATTAGATATTCAAATTTATGAATAGGCAAAAAGTTTATACGGAAGCTTATCAAAGGTTTTCGTTGCTCAAGGAAGAATTGCGTAGTCGAAAATAAAAGTAAAAAAAAATATCTGAAATTGTGTAGGTGTAAATGCCACGATTTTTATACTCGAATAAACTCGTGATGTATATTTTAATAACATAACATTTTATCTAGTTAATATAAATAACAAAAGGTTAAGATAATATTCTTTAAAAAGTTGCTGTTGTTCAGTGGGCGTTGAAATATATTCAATTTTATGGAACACGTAGGTGTTAATGATATTATAAGATTCTAGTGTTGGCGTTTGGAGCTACACCGGCCAAGATTAATGTTTGCTATACTTGTACATCATATTTTTTTTATAGTATATGTAGATGGACGAGCATATGGGCCACCAGTAAGTGGTCACCAACGCCCATAGACATTGGCATTGTAAGAAATGTTAACGATCGCTTATATCGCCAATGCGCCACCAACCTTGCGAGCTAAGATGTTAAGTCCCTTGTGCCTGTAATTACACTGGCTCACTCACCCTTCAAACCGAAACACAACAATACCAAGTTCTGCTATTTTGCGGTAGAATATCTGATGAGTGATTGGTACCAACCCAGACGAGCTTGCACAAAGCCCTACCACCAGTATATTTAAACTTAGTGATAGGTCTTTTGTGATCTCTGGTTATCTACCACTGTACAATCACCTATGGTATAATCCACTTATTATTTATTCTACCGCAAAATGGGGCACAAGAGACAACATCTTAGTTCCTAAAAGTAAGGACTATCTTTATATGGTTGGTGATCCATTGGGGGGGTGATCCATCTAGTATTTATTACAGTGTCTTTGGGCTGTGGTGAATTACAATAAGATGAAACCTTTATCAGAATAATAGGAAGGCCTATTTGAAATTAATATACTTTGTTGGCTAAAATTATTCAAAAATTACTAAGTTACATACAAATAATAAGTTAAAATAATTGGTATATATATGACAGAGATAATAAATTTAAGCGGGTATTCGACTTCACTTTGGCCACATGGCGGCCATGTAGATGGCAATCCATTTGAATCCGCGACATATATAAAATAATAACTGACCGACAGACTGATATATCAACGCAAAGAACGATACACCCGTATGCATGATTGTGTTTTTAAACTGGACTTATGCACTAAGTAAAGATTTTCTAAAAATTGAACCCCTAAAGTACCTAGCCATAAGTTGTATGAATATTCTTAATTTTTGAAAAAAGATCTATAATAAAGTTTATTATGTGGAGATAAAAAAATGTAAGTAAATAATAAAACTACATATTTGTCGAATTAACCAAAAGTATTAAAAAAATAATATTTTTTTAAACTAATAAAATTACACAGTCGAGTGATCATTGACTAAGTGGATCACAGGAGTGCCCACGCTCTTTCATTTTCCCTTAAATATTCATCATTGACTTGGTATTAATCTGTTGATGTAACATATTTTAAAGATACGCGTGGGAAGACAACGAGCCCCGACGTCACGGCAACGAGAGTGGCCGGGTAATTTATTTCAATTTACTAACCTATTGGCTGTCACGAGTTGTGTAAATAATGTATACGACTATTATATAAATTTTTAGTGGCAAGGTTACTCCTGTGTCTCGAAAATCACGTTAAGCCGTTGGTTCGTGCCCGAATTTCTTTCCAGTCGAGACAGTTGGCCGTCCCATCGGATTATGAGAGTAAGGGCATAGCGGATAATTGTTTTTGAGCACACTCTCACTGTTACCGGTCACACCCAAGAACTGGTAAGTGTAGAACGGGGTTAAATCTCACCGATGTCGCATACGAGGCTGCCGGGCTCGAGGTCGCTGAGGAAAGATCGAACGGCGGGCGCGGGTGCGCAGGGTGCGTCGTCCTCGCCCGCCTGCTCGTAGACGTCGTGCACGTAGGCGCGCTCGAGCGCCGCTGCGCGCGCCGCGCACTCGCCCGCGCCCGCCTCCGCGCCGCCATCCGCCATCACCGCACCGCCATTGCACCACGCTAAAATAATAACGTTCATGTATTAGGTTTATAAATGTTTAAAGGGAATTACTATAAAAAGAGTCGATAATAATCGACTATATCGCAAATAATAATACAATATTTTAATGCGTGTATACTTTCTTTCCTATCTGTGGACGTGTGTAATCTACATTCCGAACTGGTTGTCATAAGTGCCTTCATAAGTACCAAGGCTGATACTGTATAACAGCCTTGGTACTTATGAAAAATATGTTTTTGTTTTTGATTACTAACTTAAGCTTAAGAAAGCATATTTTCTGCAGTCGGGATTTTATGAGAAACGTTTTCTATGTCAATTTTGAAAGTTTATACATATAGAGTTTTCGTCCACGGTTTCCCTTAAAATTTAGCCCGCCCAAATTGTGATAACAGCCTGTAAATTTGCCACTAATGAGCAAAAGCTTTGGCATATCTTCCAACAGTGGTTCCTTCTCTCGTGGCAGAATTTTTAATTTAATTTTTTCTCATGACATATTTTATGAGCACGAGATTAATTATAAAAACAAATTAAACACATAATACTGAAATGGTTTTGCTGGGGGTTGAACCCTTGATCGCCGTTAAGACTCGGGTGTTTTATTTCACTCAGTTATCTCGTTTTCTTTTGATATTAGAACTTTGGAAATCAATTTAAAGGGGATATAAGAAGGTGTAATAGTATTGTATTATTAGTAAATATATATAAATTTAGAACTGTTAGTAGTGCTTAATATAAAGGAATCATTAGCAAATCGCGTTGAATTTAAATACAATGTTTTTCTATTTACTATCCATATTGTATTTCTCATATCGCATATCAAAATGTATTAAAAATATTATATAAATTACTTCCTTGGTTGTCTTAAACACAATTAAAAATATCGTATAATTATAACAAGTCGGCCAGTCCCTCAAAGGACTAAGCGAGTTCCTTAATAAGGTTACATAGTAATTGAATAGATATGCATTGATGTGCAAAGCAATATAGGTCTTGTAGCATTATGTTAAGATATATATTAGTATAATAAGTGTGTAGCCATGGTAACGCATCTAGGACGATAGCAGGTCGGAACCTTCACCTCTTTCCCGGGCGTCTGGTGGAAGCGATTCGAAATTTAAACCGTGCCGCTTTAAAGCGGATATTTCTCGTGGGAGCTTAAACAAAATGTGATAAATAAATATATAATGTAACGTCGTCATTATTAAGACTGTTTTTAAATGATATAATTCGTATAAAGTTTGTTGGGCGTGTCAGCTTGAATGTGTGGAAGTATTCAACTCAATCGGTTGAGCGAAACTCGTGTAAAAAGTTGTGAAATTCTCACAGAGTAAAAAACTCTTGTACTATATTTTGATGTGTGTAGTAAGTTACACTTTCAATTTGATCTTATATTATAATACCCTGATGTTACAGCGAAGTAGTTTTTTTTTATAGAATAGGAAGTTGGACGAGCATATGGGCCACCTGATGGTAAGTGTTCACCAACGCCCTTATACATTGGCATTGTAAGAAATGTCAACCATCGCTTACATAAGCAATGCGCCACCAACCTTGGGAACTAAGATTTTATGTCCCTTGTGCCTGTAATTACACTGGCTCACTCACCTTTCAAACCGGAACACAACAATATCAAGTACTGCTGTTTTGCGGTAGAATATCTAATGAGTGGGTGGTACCTACCCAGAAGAGCTTGCACAAAGCCCTACCACCAGTTAAAAGCCCTACCACCAGTAAGCTTGGATATCCTTTATGAAATAAAATGCTTTAATTTTGATCGGCGAAACGGTGTCGAAGTCTATTAATCTTAAACATACATACTAACGACCAATTGTATATATCGCCCAGTGGTCGAAATTCGACCATAAGATTACACATCTACTTTATATTTTTGCGAACTAGTAATATTTAAGTTATCATCGGATGTAACTATTTCATTATGTTTTTTTTTGTGCTAATATTTTTTTTATAATTTTATACCGTAACAGCCTCTGAATGTCCCACTGCTGGGCTAAAGGCCTCCTCTCCTCTTTTTTTGAGGAGAAGGTTTGGAGCTTATTCCACCACGCTGCTCCAATGCGGGTTGGTGGAATACACTTGTGGCCGAATTTCAGTGAAATTAGACACATGCAGGTTTCCTCACGATGTTTTCCTTCACCGTAAAGCACGAGATGAATTATAATCACAAATTAAGCACATGAAAATTCAGTGGTGCTTGCCCGGGTTTGAACCCACGATCATCGGATAAGATTCACGCGGTCTTACCACTGGGCCATCTTTATATTATTATATATTTAATCATTATTGAAACTATAAGTTCGCATACTTCGAACAATTTTTATTGATAACGCTAAGTTAAGCGTTATATAATTTTTATAGACAAATAAAAATATCTCCTCATTTATTACTATACTATTATGTAATTTCATTGAAAAAACTAGGACAAAACTAATCTATTCTTTAACAATAAACTCGAAACTCGCATCGGAAAACGGTCGTAAAATGTCAGAAAGTGATATGCAATATTGACCATAATTATTATGACATTCCAAGAACGCACGCATCAAAATTGTATATCACCATAAGTCGGTTGTCAACATTTCACGGGTGCAACTGCAACTCTTATCAAATCAATAGCGTTATAGCGTACACGATGATCTTTTATTCGTTTTGTTATAATGATATGCTTTAAAAATACATAGTTCGTGTTTCATAGTAGTTTTTGAACATCCGTAATGGCCCAGAAATGTAAATCTAAGCTGATCGCGGACGAACACAGACAAGAATCGCTGAATTTTCGTGTGCTTTATTTGTGTTTATCATCTCATCACATCTCGTGCTCGGCGGTGAAGGAAAATATTCCGAGGATATTTGCATGTCCCTAACTCCATTGCAATTCTGACACATGTGTATCCACCAACCCGCATTGGAGCAGCGTGGTGGAATAAACACCAGATCCTTCTACTACTACATTACATGATCTACCAAGCAGCAGTTTTCTTGGGTCCAATTTTGAAGGGTGAGTGAGTGAGTGAGCCAGTAAAATTACATAACGACACGAGAGACATACAATAGGTTGCAGGCGCATTTTCCAATGCCAATATGTACAATGGTGACCACTCACCAGGTGGCTCAGTAGCCAGTCTGTCATTTGTTAAATATAAAAAAAAAACTACAAATGTTATAAGAGATATAATTAACCAATTAATAATAAGCAAGCGTATACTAAAACATTCTCTTAACACAATAACTAAAACGATGCCCGTTTTGATGTATTATTCGTCGTAAAACCAGAACAAAATCGATAAATGCTTTTTGGCGTATCGAATACCTCTGATAGGAGCAAGATGTCACAAATAGATATTATATAGATTATCGGTCTGCGGTTGGCGAAGTGCAAGCAGCAGGCACGATACTAATCTCTCATTTATTATGATAGCGACTTATTTAAATTGAATTTAAAAATGAAATTGTTTATTTAATTTTAAACTATATTTTCATTTATTTAAAGTTTCAAGAAATTGCCTGCGATTTCAAAATAACTAATTTTGAAGTTAATATTATGTTTGTTACACTAGCTCAATCGCAATAATACTAAATATTGCTTACCGGTAGAATATGATTTGGTTTTACTGGTGGTATGACTTTGTGCAAGCTCGTCTGGGTAGATACCACCCACTCATCAGATATTCTACCGCAAAACTGTAGTACTTGGTATTGTTGTGTTCCGGTTTTAAGGGTGAGTGAGCCAGTGTAATTACAGGCACAAGGGACATAAAATCTTAGGTCCATAGGTTGGTGGAGCATTGGCGATGTAAGCGATCGTTAACATTTCTTACAGTACCAATGTCTAAGGGCGTTTGGTGACCACTTACCATTGCCTTCCTTTTCTATAAAAAAAATGATATAAGTGGGTGGTTGCCCAGACGTGCTTGCCCGAAGCTCTACCACCAAGTAGGTGTTAATTAACATGATATATTGTTCTCCAAACATCTTTCGAAATAAGTTGCTGCTGAGCTAACGATAAGACCTGGTCTGCTTCCGATTAGGTTTTGGTGTTTAACCCGCTAAGCTGCTTATATGTGGGTAAGTGGATAGTGTGGATAACTTTTATACTACATGAAGATTTATTTACGATGTTTCTTATTTTCGGATCACACAAAAAATATTTATCCCATGGACGCTTACACGTTCCTAATATTACCTATATTTTATATATTGATAATATAGGCCCAACTCGAGATTTGAACCTAAGATTTGGAATCTTATAATTCGCAATTATACAAACCGGTTGGGCAGTATATAACAAATTTTATACTATTTTGTTAAAAATATAAATTACGTATAAAATAAAATTGAAACACATATTAAAATAAAATGTTACTTTTTTAGTATTACAGAGAATTGAAAAGTTTATTCCCCGAGCGTATTTTAAACTTTTGAATATAATTGTAGTGGTAACGATTTGTGCGATGTCTAAACTAGGGCAGGCCTCAGATTCCCGCGCCCATTGTGCTGCCTTTATAAATATCTATAAGAATAAAACATACAAGTATTTTACGCCTCTTTCGCAGTAAAGTTTCTATAACAAAGGATCTCTTGACGTTGCTTAACAAAGAAATGTAAAATTATACGAATGTTATTACAAAAATAGTAACAATATTATTCGAGTATCATATTTAGACAAATATTATATACATTCATAAAAAAATATTAGCAATTCCGTTTTAAAGTAATTTCATTCCAATTTACGCCCGCAATGAAGCGTTAAGCTTGTGTTAGGAATGGGAATGACAATAGCTTAATTGGTAAGGGTCGAACCTGCGTCTTTCACATTGCTAGATAGCCTGTAAACCATTGCGCAATTGAAGCTTCAATGATATATAATTATATTACGTAGTAAAAAAGCCGAGATGGCCCGGTCTCAGAATCTTAACCGATGTTCGTGGGTTCAAGCCCGGGCAAGCACCACTGAATTTTCATGTGCTTAATTTGTGATTATAATTCATCTCGTGCTTTACGGTGAAGGAAAACATCGTAAGGAAACCTGCATCTGTCTATTTCACTGAAATTCTGCCACATGTGTATTCCACCAACCCGCACTGGAGCAGCGTGGTGGAATAAGCTCCAAACCTTCTCCTCAAAAAAGGTAGAGGAGGCCTTTAGCCCAGCAGTGGGACATTCACAGGCTGTTACATATTACGGTTACGGATATTACGTAGATATGATACGGGTGGAGTGTATAGAAATCAAGGAACATAGATAAATAATGTTTTATTATGTCAAATGGGCACAGATTATAAATTATAACGATGAATTAACAGTTCATTGACAAATAATAAATTATTAAGAAAAATACTTTAAATTAAATATGGTAACTTTTATTTTGTATATTTGCGTGTTAAATTGATATTATTAAATGTTTTAAATGATTCGAATTCGATGAATCAATACAGGAAGCTCTCGTTTATCCGCGAATAGGTTGGCATGAGCGCGCAAACACAGATAAGCGAATACTGATCAGAAATAGGTCGAGAGTTTACGAAAATCAACATTCATATGCATTTAAGATCTAATAAGCGCTTTAAAATTGCGATACACACATACGTTACATATATTATAGACAATAATGAATTATTTTCAACTAGCTTTTCGTATTTCTTCGTGACGTAGACATTATTAAAAAAAAATGTAACACGAGTTAAAAATGCCTCCGTGGCGAATCTCAAACTAGATAATCATAATGGTATTCACTGCAATATCAAATTAATTATTTTTTTCTGTATATCATACCTTAGGTATAGTAATACCTTAATATATATGTATATACGGCATCATAACTTTCGTATACCTCATCAGTCTTTTTTGACCGAATTTCGACTATGACTGTCAATTTCAGGCGACAGCAGAAAATTTTACAGTGAATATATAACAAAAACGCAATAAAAACTATTGCTATATAGAGAAAAAAAAAGTTCATGTACATGTATCATACGGAAATTGCTATATAATATAAATAAATGAATACTATTACGCATCTTAAATTTATAAATATATACAATTTGTTTTAATTTATAACGCATGATTTTTATACATAATATACTGGTGGTAGAGCTTTGTGCAAGCTCGTCTGGGCAGGTACCACCCACTCCATCAGATATTCTACCGCAAAACAGCAATACTTGGTATTGTTGTGTTCCGGTTTGAAGGGTGATTGAGCCAGTGTAATTACAGGCACAAGGGACATAACATCTTAGTCCCCAACGTTGATGGCGTGTTGGCTATGTAAGCGATAATTGACAGTTGGTGACCACTTACCATCAGGTGGCCCATATGCTCGTCCACCTACCTACACAATAAAAAAAACGCATGATATTTGTACATAAATCATGGTAATAATGTATTATGTGATAATCATTTCCAAGTGTATGAATGACATCGGCGATAGTAAAGCCCTTTACAGAGTAATGAAATCGTAATGAACTAATCCGGAAGCCATAGCCTCGGCTAATACAACTAACAGATTAGCTATTTCAGTCGAAGATAGCAGTAAAATCATATCAATGCATAAAAAAATCAGATAAGAAATAATTAGAAATGGGAAAGGATACCAAAGCCAAGATGGCCCAGTGGTAACCTGCATGTGTCTAATTTCAGTGAAATTCTACCACATGTGTATTCCACCAACCCGCATTGGAGCAGCGTGATGAAATAAGCTCAAAAGTTTCTTCTCAAAAAAGGAGATGTCCCAGCAGTGGGACACTCACAAGCTGTTACTGTTGATAAGGATAAGGGGGCAAGTGAGAAGGAAACAGTTTGCAAGAACAAACTCGAAACACCAAAGAACACGACCGAGAAATATTATAAAGAGATATGCGACATCTTACTAATACTACATATAAATGCGAAAATGAATTTGTTGAACAACATGAAATATTGTTATACACGTTGTTAGGAGTGCAGAAAAGGATACCTAATACCTCCCCATTATAATAGCGATAATATTTAAAGGATATATGTATGTTTCTAAATAGTGTAATAGCGTAAGTCAGTTACCAATATTTCACAAGTGAGATACGATGTGTGCTCTTACAGGATAGCACAAACAATATTGTTTTTTGCGCTATGATAATAAAATTTAAAATTTTGTTAAGAATTTCAGATTTCACCGGCGTGTTTCTTACTTCCTCTCGTCGTGCGATCTCTTCTTCAGTATTTTTTATCAATTTTAAATTAAAACGACCCATTCGTTTTAATTTAAAATTGATAAAAACTAATAGCATTCCATATTATTTCATATTTCTTTGGACCTGTCATTAATGCGGTAGAGTAGAAATTTTAATTAAGTTATCAAGTATTTTTATTTTGTGTGCAAGTCGCAGCTAAGTGCTGTTAAGTGATATTTACTGTTAAATTACAATCTGGAAATTAATCGTTGAATAATTCCATATGCAATGAATGAATATATATTATTTTATTTATATAATATAGTTATATTATTATAGCCGAGATGGCCCAGTGGTAAGAACGCGTGAATCTTAACCGATGATCGTGGGTTAAAACCCGGGCAAGCACCACTGAATTTTCATGTGCTTAATTTGTGAATAAAATTCATCTCGTGCTTTACGGTGAAGCAAAACATCGTGAGGAAACCTGTATGTGTCTAATTTCACTGAAATTCTGCCACATGTATATTCGAACAACCCGCATTGGAACAGCGTGTTGGAATAAGCTCCAAGCCTTCTCCTCAAAAAGGGAGAGGAGGCCTTTAGCCCAGCAGTGGGACATTCACAGGCTGTTACGGTTTTAGGGCTAAATCGATTTTGATGAACTATATCCTTCTTTGGGATGCAAGCTTGATCAAAGAAGGATAATCATACATAACACCTGACCATGCTCCCCTTATCCATGTATCGGAATGGCAGATCAAAACTAGTAGATATATATATATTTCAATAAGTCACGTGATTACAAAAGAACCTAACGATGACGCTAATGACGGGTGTGCTGTTCTTAAAACATGGTAAATGACATTGCTTATTATAAATGTTACAAGGAGGTTACTGCGGTAGAAAAGGTGTTACATAAGACTTGTTTAGTATTGAAATGATGGAAATTCAATGTTGTAACGTTCCTTGCTAAAAATATTATTTAAATTATTATAAAAAAATATGCGGTTTAAGATTTTTGAGTTCTCTTTAAGAGAATTTGGTTTATTAATATTGTACACTATAGTACTATAAGTGCTACCGTCCATGGACATCTGCAATACCGGAGGGCTTGCAGGTGTGTTGCCTTGAAGTAATAAGTAGGTTTCTCTTAAAGGTTTCTATGTCATTAACGGTTCGGAAAAGTTTTTTTTAATGTCAATTTTCGAATTTATTATAAAATATTATATTTTTATTATATATTTTTTTATAAAATAGGTGGACGGGCAAGCGATGGTCACTTTTCACCACTGTAGACATTGCCACTGTAAAATATACTAACCACTACATTTTAAATGCCCGAGGAATGTTGGAGATTAAGATGTTATATCTCATGTGCTTATAGTTACACTGGCTCACTCGACCTTCAACCGGCACACAACAATACTAAGTATTGCTGTTTGGCGTTGGAATATAGCATGAGTGGTCATGGTGGATCTCCACAGACGGGCACAAAGCCCTACCTACCACCATTAAAATATCGATACACTAAAGAATGAACATTGAACATTTGTATTCTGTATCATTCGCTATTTACAATTAAATTTATGAATGGAAATGAAAAGAAAGGTCGACTTCGGTAATTAAAAAACTATCACGCGATACTAGTGTTAATTATTTCTTATAAAAGCAGCAAAGCAAGTCTATAAGAACTAAATAAGTAACTGTCTGTGAGTGTCCCACTGCTGGGCGAACGCCTCTTCTACCTTTGAGGAGAAGAATTGAAGCTTCTTCCACCACGTTGCTTCAATTCGGTTTGGTACACATGTGGCAGAACTTTAATTAAGTTAGACACATGCAGGTGTCGCGATAGTTTCTTTCAACGAGCATGTGTTGAATTAGAAGCACAAAAAGCACGTGAAAATTCAGTGCACTTGCCTGGGTTTGAAACCGCGATCATCTGAATATTTATCTTGACCGAAGATTAGACATAGAACAATCTTTTAGACGGCGTATTTTTTCTATAAATTTATAATGAGTATTTTGTTTTTTTTTTTTACTATAAAAATGACTGTACATATTTAAAAATAAATGAATAATATTAAAAATTACATAGGTAAATAAATATAAATTACATTATTATTTATCTCTTATGGAACAGAACGAATTCCCTCGTTACTTAATAACCAATGTATGTTATTTTATTGATATTCGGTAGCGTATTTTAAGTTTTGAAATCATGGGCACAAAAAATCGCCTTCTAAATCTAAGAAAAAGACATACGTCTTTTTACACACATATGTAGTTAATTATTATTTACGGTTAAATTAAAGCATGTAAATAACTAATAATGAGTTTTAGAACAGTTGTGTGATTTTGATTAGGTATGTTTTCAATTTCAAGTTAAATAAAAAGGTTATAATTATGAAAAATGCCGCTGCGGGTATGTATCCCGTGGCCATATTGTACAAGCAATCGGTTATATTTTCCATCAATCAAGTATTGTGTATGAATTAAAAATGCCGGTTCACCGTTAGTTCTCATAGTATTCTTATTGAATACGCGCCTTATAATTATTTGAATATTTTTAAAACGTATCCGCGCGACTTATTAACAATGTCTTGTTTCGCTTAATTAGCGCTGCAAGCTTAAAGGAACTCAATTCGTTTTTTATTGTTTTATCTATAAAATGTTATTTTCTTAATTTTCTTTTTTTTAATAAAAAATTTTTAAGAACGTGCAAAGATCATTTCGTTTTGGCTAATTTAAAAGCGCTGCATGGATATTCTAAAACTTTTTTTAATAAACAGGTGTAAGGTTAACGTTAGCTGATTTGCAAATTGTTTAATTATTTATTCGTAGATTATATTGGCCTATATACGTTTAAGCGAATGTCATTCGCTAGCCTTTGTTCCATTTATCCCAGTGCAGTTATATTTTGCAACGCTATTAGAAAAAACGGTATCAAATAAAAGATTTGGCAGACTTTGACGGCCATCAGGCTGATGCCTCCCTGCCAACCTGTGTTGGCTTACCACCAACATACAGGTTGTTGAGTATAGAAGCACATTTTAATTTTTTTTGTAACATAATTTAACGCTATCACTTGACAGTTATTACACATCAAGTGTGATTGTCTAGAAGATGCCTGTTCACTCTTGATTTGAAGGCACCTTGCAGGTGGTGGGGACGACTAAGGTCGGAAAGTATTTTTTGACCTTGATGGGGTCAGCAATCTTCTATATGCCTAGGGCATCCAAACGCGAGCGAAACCGTTTTGCGGATACTGGTAATATATAAAGTCGAGGAGTCCGTTTAACCCCGACAATCTTAGGATCTTATTCATAAAGAAAGGTTTCTTTTAGATGAAGTATATTATAACATCACGCATCCACCAGTAAAGTCTTACGCAGGTGAACCAGTGTCAACAAGAAATGTTCGCAAGACGGTTTTCAAAGCCACTTTGTGACCAATAGACCGTAGACTAACACGAAATGTAATTAATTCCGGAGCAATAGGTTTTGTTTTCCATGACTGAATAAGATTTAATCCTTTCGAACATTTCGTGGATCATGGACTGTGTAAATGACTTTTTTGTCAATTTGCTCATTCAGTTTGCTAAAATCAATTAATTGTTATTCTGATTCTAGAAATTATTTTCCTAATCTTAGTTTGATATGATATACAAATGCTTGTAATATTTCGGACACAATATTGAATACACAATTAATATAAATACATTCAAACTGAAATTTCGGCCATTTTCTAGCGTCTAGTTTCTGATCAATTCCCGTTGTTTTGCGGTTTAGATAAGTCGATAGGATGGCAATAAGGCAGCTGTAATACGTGCATGTGCATGTATTTTATAACATTGTATAAATGAATATATAATGATAATAAAGACTGAAATATTTTACTTGCGAATCTTTGTAGTTTTTTAGATGAAGCCAGGGCTTTTACCGACTGTTACTGCTTATTTTCAGATATCTTATGATTTCTTGGCTAACTGTAGAGATTGAATTTTAATCACAACATTTTCTTCTAAAAAGTAAAGGAAAATTAATCATGAAAATCAATTGCTTAATGGTATAATACGATCAAGAATTTTCAGATATTGTATAATTTTAAATATTGGTCTAACATATTTAGATTGTTTGTGGATTTTAACTAATGTTATTATTGTTTTGTTAAACATTTAAAAACCTTCCCTTGCAAACCTCCTCGCGCACATGATCTCCTCGCGGATTTTAGCCACTGCGGCCAATCTTCAGCCCTCTCTGCTCCATCACTCTCATAATAAAGACGGCAAATCCAAAAGAAATCAAATCTAATCTACCAAAAATAGTATAATAATAGTACTTATGTTACGGGTTTGATATGTGAGTTGATGAAGTTGTATTGTAAGATGAACATTAAGAAAGTCTAAAGTAAACGTCCAATTAACCAACGTGTAGGTGACACGAAGATTAAACCTTCAATGATGATAAATATTTATTATCCATAATTGTATTTGTCGTTGATGATATAACATATATATATATATAATTAAAAAATAAGTTTGATTACATTTCTCTAATTCATACTCATCATTTTTTTAAATAATCCAGGTTGGCAATCGGATTTTTTGTAGTTTAATTTAAAATTGATAAAAAATATTGAAAAAGAGATCGCGCGCCGAGAGGAAGTAAGGAACACGCTGGAGAAATCTGAAATTCTTAACAAAATCTAAAGTCCGTCTAATTTAAACGATCACTTTTGTGTGATATTTGTATACCATCACGTTGCACTTAATTTTAAATTTTATTATCGTCGCGCAAAAAACAATTTATTGTTTGTGCTATTCTGTAAGAGCTCACATCGTATCTCACCTAAACATCATATCTAAACAACCCTATATATATATCATTAACGAAGGGTTGTTGAAATGTTAGTTTGACGTGAATGGAGACAGGTAGAGAAAAAGTTCTGACCCATAATTAATGGTAATTGTATAATTACTATAATACTGCGCTTCTTGACAGTTCTTGGTAGAATCTATATTTTGAAACGGCGCTATTTTTGTTCTATAAAAAAAAAGATAAAAATGAACTTGTAATTGAGCCTTAAATATATATTTAGATTTTGAGAACAACATGTGTAAGGTGATTTAGTGATAATGTGTATATATTGAAAAAAAATTTATTTGGAATCAGCTGGCGTCGAATGGATTATAAATATCACAAATATTTTAACCCGGTACATGAATTTTTTATTATAAAAGTTTGAATATTTTCTATTATAAGTTTAAAAAAAAAGTTTGAATTTCAACTACTATGTTTCCAGACTCTTCCATTGTTAGTTCTCAGCGAACAAGGGCAGAGGGCTTGTGAAGTGATCTCGTCTGTCATCTACAGCATCTACATAAGCTTGATAGCAGTTGTGTAGATACATATATAACGTATATAAGTACACAATGTTTATTGCAATATTTGCATTCAATTCATTGATGATCTGCGAACAGAGCTCTTTATTCGATGGGCTTACTTAACTTTAAAAAAAAAGCCGAGATGGCCCAGTGGTAAGACCACGTGAATCTTAACCGATGATCGTGGGTTCAAACCCGGGCAGGCACCACTGAATTTTCATGTGCTTAATTTGTGATTATAATTCATCTCGTGCTTTACGGTGAAGGAAAACATCGTGAGGAAACCTGCATGTGTCTAATTTCACTGAAATTCGGCCACATGTGTATTCCACCAACCCGCATTGGAGCAGCGTGGTGGAATAAGCTCCAAACCTTCTCCTCAAAAAGAGGAGAGGAGGCCTTTAGCCCAGCAGTGGGACATTCACAGGCTGTTACGGATTATATAAATATTAACCATTCCTTACTTTTCCAATGAACAACCTTGGGAACTAAGATGTTATGTCCCTTGTGCCTGTAGTTACACTGGGTCATTCAACCATCAAAAACACACCAACAAAAATAAGTTTATTTGTGTTCTAGTTTGATGGGTGTTGATAGAGGGTGATAACCACCTAGATGGGCTTGCTCAAAGCTCTACCACCAAGTAAATCCACTCTGGAGTATACATTATAATGCGCAAGTTCAAGCAAGCCCAAACATAAGTACACTCTCTGTTCCTCTAAGACTGATAGTAGGCAATCCCACACAACTGGAAAGAGTTCCAAACTCCGTAATGGTAATGAGTTTTTTCAAACAAAAGCCGGATATATTTTTCATACCTCAACCTAGGACATGCGTAGCAAGACGGATTTACACACGGTAAATGATTAATTAATTATTTCATGTCGAATCAATGTTATGTATTAAACGTTTAATTTGTTAATAATGTATTATAATTTTATAAACATTACGAAAATTACGAACATTACGAAAATAAATTATTTAACTTAAAAAGTTTTCAGTTCCAAATCCTGAAATCGTAAAACCGCTGCTATTGATCGCTTCGGTTGTAGTCTCGTCTCCCTATAGCTTCCTAAACAAAGGTATCACAGTCGAAAAACGTTTAAGAATTAACTGGCCAAGCAAACAAGATAACAGTTAAGCTCCGCCTCTTGCAGTGGCAGATTTGGGGTGAACGAACTGTGTGATGCATCCAATGGCGTTACGCGCAATGCGGTGACCTCATTGGCCGTTATCTACATTTTGGATATGGAATTCTAGTCATTTTTATTCTCATTTGACGTTATTATATCTTTAAGAATTTATATTATATTTATAAAATCTATGAAACGAAATATTTTTTATAAAAGGAGGGAAATTAAGTTTATTATATCTTTTGAATGCTGTCATGATTTTTGCCAAAGATATACTCAAAAAAGTGGTATTCATCGAAAAAATGCGGGAAATTTGAATGCACGCATTGCTAGTTTCATTAAGTCCTTAAAATGTTTTGAGGTTTTTATTATTTTTGCAAATGCGATGAACTATTGAGCGGGCCAAAATATTTTTCAGTACATACAATTGTTGCGGAAAATTGTATATATACAAAAAAATAATCATGCCAAGTTCCCGAAAAAACAAAAGATAAGTTTATTTATACAACACAATTGTGTACGTGAATTTATTACATACAGCTTTTATTATTTAATAATTTCATAATCCAACGCATGAAGCCCAAACCAAGCTCTGCGCCAAGAAGTCGTTAATTTACAAGCCTTTCTCACACCGAATGCCAAGTTTTTTCGCATCGTTGTCATTTAACAGTTTCTAGTGTAAATCACTTGGCGTTTCGGCCAAGCTTGGAACAAGCCCAGGAACAACTTCTGCTCGTACCTTACCGTATTTAGGTCGATTTTGTTTGCTAGTTATTGTTGTTTATGAGCTACGTTATTTACATAATTTAAACTTTCCGCAGTATGTATCGCCGAGTTGTGAATTCACGTAATATCATTTCAATTTTTCGTTTTAAATTTCCATATAAATTTATAAAATAATTAAATTGGTATCAAAACTAATATTTGTCACGTATGTATATATGTGGGTCTTAATCCCACCATAAATGTTAATTGCCT
This sequence comes from Nymphalis urticae, assembly GCA_905147175.2. NCBI lineage: Eukaryota > Metazoa > Arthropoda > Insecta > Lepidoptera > Nymphalidae > Nymphalis > Nymphalis urticae. The sequence continues at coordinate 1,211,735 of LR990004.1, read as the reverse complement.
TTAGATTTAGATGTATTTTTGATTTGGTTGTTGGATATCGTTAGAATCCTTACATCCTGAGTGACACTGGCTATAATCATTCAGGGCTTTCGTGTTTTTTAATTTTTAAGGTAAACAGTATTTATGGTATTGTTCGAATCGTGACCACGGAATCAGAAAGGTGGCATAAATGTTAGCAGTATATCCCGATCGAATCGGAAAATTGTATTACATAGTTCACCTATAGTCGGTCGTCTTTGTATCCATTTAAATATTTACAAGATTAGCATTCGTTGTCACTTAGTCAGCCGTTACATAACCGACCATTTGATATTTCGCAATCGACATAATAACCTAAGAAGAAGACTTATAAAGGAAAATAACTATATATAATTCATTTCTGACGGCATTAAATATTTTCACGTCTCGTCATCTTTAGTGACGAATCATTTACTTTTCGTGGTCAAGTTTTATTAAGGAATAATTATTAGGAATTCGAAATAAAAGCCAGATACAATTTTATAATAACTATTTCTTATTAAACGTGGATTGTAAAAGTGGAACTGCTGAGTTGCTTGCTGGTTTTTTGGAGTATGATCGACTGGTCGTTCGTAGAAATTTACCCAGAATTATTTATTTTTAGTGAAAATTATTAGGATATTACATTTCGTATGATACATATTTTATACCCTCTTTAAAAATAAAGACTAATTACTACTAAATACTAATTTCCATAACTTTAAAAAATTCATAAATAACGAATATCAATAAATAAATATAGATTAAATAAATTAAAATAGGGGTTCTGATTATTATTATTATTACATATAGCAACGAAATATATAGCAGGACGGGTAAATGGGTCACCTGATGGTAAGTGGGCACTACTGCCAATAGACCTTTGCGCTATAAGAAAAAAAAGAAAATGAATATAGACCATTATTTATATCACTAATGCGCCTCCAAACTTTGTGACCCTCGTGCCTGTAGTTACACTGGCTAACCAACTTAATCCATAACATAAAAGTACCAAGTATTGCTGTTTGGGTGCACAATATTTCATAAGCTACCGATAAGATACCACCAAGTAAATGTTACCATATTATATTATTATCAGTTGCGTAAGAGTATAACGCTTACAATTGTCACTAGAATTGGTATTATGTGAAAGTGAGTTATTAAATTATCTCACAATGTTGCAGACAGAGCTAATAAAATCGTGTTAGAAAGGTGACAACTTCGCAACGTTCTCAGTTAGTTCATGAAACTCTCAACTGCCTCGTTGGTCTATTTACTACAGCATTTTAAGATAGCAGACCCCAAGGATCTGGGATAAAGAATTGGCAATTAAAAATGTTGAGTTTTCCGTCACGATATTTCTTATTGGTACAATCCCGTGTCTCTGAAAGCACGTTAAGCCGTTGGTTTAGCACTTGAACTCTTTCTGATTTGTCGGAATTGCCGTCCAATATGACTATGAGAATAACACAGACAAATATGTGCAGAAATACAAGTGGATTAGCGTATGACGTAAGAGGACATCATCATCAGATTAACAAAAGCATCAGAAAACGTTACACATATGTAGAAACGATGCATTAATATACGAATATATCAAATTGACTTTTTTAACCAAAAATATTTTTTGCTTCAAAAAGCCGTACGATTTGTTTATTTGCTATGAATATTTAAAAAAAAAAACTATCTAACGTTCGTTTTTTAAATTAAAAGACAGGCGACCGTTACTATTTAAATCATTTTTGACATTTAAACGAATGTTGACGAACATTGCCATACAATCTGTATTAGTTATTAAAAAAAAAACTTTCTATGATTACCTATTTGAAAGAGCACTGTATAGAGAGAAATAAGACATGTATATGGGTACGCTTGGTATAGGCATACTTCGTGAATCTTTTCAGTAATTCCGTAAAAGCCGCGTCGGTGGTTCTCATCAAAGGGTTATTACGCAAACTTTGTGCACAGAAATTTTATGTCTCTTAAAAAGCTTTGCTTCGCCCTGTTAGAACGTATGCTATGCACTTTGTTGTTGGGATGAAAACTACTTTATAAGACAGTGAATGTTAGTGTGCTTATTTATACATATGTGTTGTAATGCTGTCGTAGTGCCGGATCTTAACAACGGAATATTTCTTATAGTGAAAACTTCTTTGGGATAAGAATGAAAAAACTCGAACAATCAAATTTCACTCAAATGTTGCCATGTAACATTTGAGTGAAAAGTTAGTAACGCAGATAATTTCATATCTATCATATGTACTTTGTTGCGCTTTTATTTTTATTGTTTTTCGGTGGTAGATTAATTGATGAATGGGAGGTACCTCCCCATTGACGCTTCTTTACAAAACCCTGGTAGAATCGCAATAATTCCGACTCTTGTATATTTTCTAACCCGCTTTAGAGCTGGGTGGTAGAATTAGCTCAACGCAGTCTCTTCAATATGGGAGAAGGGAAAATAGTGGAATTTGAATGCTCAATTTTTCTATATTTTATATTACATGGTCATTTTAATATAAATTAATGCACATTCTTAAATATAATTTTATTTCTTAAAAGACATACGATGTTAATATTAAATTAATGGTTGATTAGTTAAGCAATGTGTCCCCTTCTTTCGAATGTCAAATCAAAGCATCGTTTCTTAGTATAGTAATATCTAATGAATGAAGTTTAGAAACAAAGTAGCGATGAACACTTGATCGACACTTGATGAACACTTTTGTTCTTCAACGAGATTTCAGAACACACTCCATCTGGACTTTGATTCTTTTGTTCACTTCCTATATTTGCCAACAGTATAAGATATTCCATAGTGCTGGTAAATATTTGAATAAAGTGCAGAAATATAGCTAGTACTTATTGTGATATTTCTTGAGACAGTCGGTACTGTATATACTGTAATGTAATACATAATAATTAGTCTAGTGGCTATATATAAAAAGATACTAAATTTTATCCTTATAATTTATCTTCTTCAGGAAAACATCAAGAAACCTGCATTTGTCAGATGAAAATCAACATGGTTAAAATATGTCAAAATTGCTCCATTATGTATTTTAAAATGCATAAAAGAGTAATATATAAAATATTAATATATAAAGATGTTAATAGTATTATACAAATAACATTTAAAGTATTATACAAAGGAATTAATTAGTTTAAAAAGATTAATTTCACTCGTATTATAATTAATATAAGTATACAATATTTCTATCCTTAACACATTCTATTCGAATAACCCATGAAGGATAGAGAATTCTAGTCACCTAATAAAATAAAAGCAATACCAAAACATTCAGTTAATGCTTCTTTTAATATTCTGCCTTAGTACATAAGTTTACCAGTTTGTAATCCATGTATCAAACTGCAAGCCAGCTTATGTTTAAATAAATAAATAAACTTATATTTATTTTTCACGTATATCCTTAGCCTTCTTGTTTAAGTACGTCATGGAATTTCACACTGTAAGAGGTGCATTATGCGCACACCATGCCCAGAACAAGGACACACTTAGGAGAATGCTTGCTCATAGCTTCTTTACAGCTGTTACCGTGACTTTTCAAAATTTAAATATTTTTTTTACTATTTTGAATTAAGTAGGTAGATTAGTATGAGGACTACCTAAGTGGGCACCACCGCCTGTCCAGTGGTACCGTAAGAAATATGTATTAACCAAGCAAAGTCAATGCGCCACCCTTGGAAACTAAAATATGATGTCCCTTGTGTCTATTGTTACACTGGCTCACTCACACATACACACAACTCTAACACAACACTAAACATTGCTGTATGGCGGTAGTTGTATTATGAGTGGTCGGTACCAAATCAGATGGTGTGCGCAATGCGCTACCACGCATTAATTTCGAAGTGAAATATTCTTATTATGTTTATTAAATGAAATCCGTATTCATTTATTTCGCTATAATTGTGTGTAGGTCTTATTTATGAGTAATTAAAAACTCAAAATCAATACTTACTATAAGCTACTGTACCGACATTGATGAAATTTGGTATGAAGCAAGTTTGAACCCAACGGAAGGACATAGGCATTTTTATTACACTAACACGCGGACAAAGTCGCGTGCGAAAGCTATTCATCCATACATCAAATCGAAATTGAAATATCCTTCATTTAAGAGGGCTCTTATAAATATTTTTGAATCTTCATGTGACAGGATTAAATTGAGTGTAAATTTACCCGGTTCGGAATGTAGACTTGAAGAATCGGAAGGAAAATCAGTAGTCACTTTTTTTCTTAAATAAAATATGTAGTCTATATACAATTAAATGTATATGGCCTGTAAGGAAATCAACAGCTTTTTAATCTTTTGCACAAATCAATAATAGCAAACACTATAACAACTTTTATCTGTTACTTAATGTTACTTTTATATTATTCAGGATTATAATTAAATGAAATAAATAAAATTAATAATAACTAACTACCCGTCCCTGTTTCGCACGGGTAGAATAAAGGTTTATATCGTAATACATATAACTCTACTTGTTTATGTGGCCAGCCACATAAATAAATAGAGTAAAGCTCCCAGTCGGCATGATTTTTTCCGACACATTCAACAATTATCGTCATATTTAAGCCAATTTAGGCACCTTATTGGATTATACTCAAATCTTCCTCATAAATCGTTCCGTCCCTGGGCGAAACCCGTTTGAAAATCTCTTTGGTAGTTTTTGAGCTCATTGCGTTCAAACAGACAGACGCGGCGGAGGAACTATACCCTGTACAAGTTAGATTTTTTTGAGCAATTCAATTCTAATTTGAATTACGAAAAGTGAAAAAATTCGACCCGCGTTTCTTTGGGAAAGTCGTGTACTTTCATGGTCTGAACCGCCTATTTAAATTTGGCGGGAGGTCCAAAAATAACCCTGTAATATTAAATAGTTACTTATTATGAATATTGACCAACCGTCGCTTATCTACCCCATGTTTTTTATGCCTAGTGCAATAAAGAATTTCACACATAATACACCCACACTATCTCGTAACAGTTACAAGTATTTTAAAACGTTATTTTTTGGACTACTATTTATAGATACTTTGTGTTTCAAAAATACCAAGCTAACTTGTACAGGGTACAATAAGAGCTAATAATATGTAGTGAAGTGAATAAAATAATATCTTAGAATTTTTCTCCAATAAATAAAATAATTTGAAATTAGAATTGATTTGAAAATGACATATATCTAAATATTTCCATTTATTTACATTAATGCCTTACATATATCTTGCGTATCCAAATATTCATTTGCAGAACGACCTCCACGTGAGGTAATATTTAGTCATTGACGTAGTTTATTTGCTCCGCTGTTCTGATGGAAACGTCAGAAGAGACGAGTGAAAACTCTCTGAAGCGCCAAAAAGTGTCGAATGAATACATTTTTCGCTCCATATAATAGTGGTTTTTTGTGATTTTCCATTTGAGTTATTTTAAGAAATGTTCAAAGGTATGAAAGTAAAACAACTTCAGTCGATATCGGTGAAGATCTCTTCAGACGATTTATATATTGTCTGCATCGTATTTAAGCACAGATAAAACATCTTTAGTTTATAATTGTATGTTCTTCGTTGAATTTTCTAGCCAAAAAATGTATCGACTAACTTTAGTCGTAAGTTGTAGTTCCATTTCAATATGAGGAAACAGTTTCTAAAGTAACATTTTCTGTTCCGAGTAAGTTCAGACATAAGAAACGAATTTGCGGTGAACCTGTCGCCAACTGCTTGGCCAAGCGCCCAACAGTAATTACTTAAAGATTTATATGCACTTGATATATTACATAGAATTGATTATTGTTGAATGTTGTTCTACAGTATTCATTTTACACATTTATTACATACATTAATTACATATTGACATAACTCGTCAATTGTTTGATCAAATGTAATGTCAAAAATATAATTAATGATTTTTTTATTTAATGGTGTGGTATCTATCTAGATATACACATGTTTAGTGCCATCATAATATAAAACCCACACCAGTAACGATAATAAAGTAGTCTTATATCAACATTCGAGCGTTTCATTTCCCTCGTCCTTATATGGCGACCCTGCCAGCGCAGTATGCGCATCGGTAACGCGAGTTGCTTTAATTTAAATTACCGACACGTGTAAATTCAAACTCGTCAAAGTTCAAAGTTAATAATGGTCACTGTAGTTTAAAATATGTGTAATTCGAAAGTAGAAAAGGAGGACATTTTTATAAACCAAAATTCTGTAGCTGCCGAAAATAATGCATATATAAAAGAATTGAAATTCCATGCGTCCACCACAAACATTCTTTTACTTATAATATTACTGTTGATGAGTCTGTTTATCATCTACGCTGTATGGAGAGTATACTGAAAAATGCATCATCGCTGGGTCCAGCAGGGTATACATCAATATGTACTTCGTGGATCGTTCAGACGTCAACGGGCTACCCTACACGGTTCTCCAGTTGTTGCTGAACAAGAAACATAAATTGAAGTGATTTTGGATTGGAGCCGCGTCTAAAAATTGTTAATATTCAAGAAAGAAAAATTTGTGATTTGTTCAAACAGTGCGCGAGTAACGTGACTCCAGAATGCAGAACATGCCTATATAAGGGATGCAACGCAGAGACGGACTTTGATAGTTTTATATAATTATAATAATACATATTATGTAGCAATATATTTGTAGTAACTAGATAATTAGTGTTAAAGTATTCATATTATTTTTGTATAACTTCAAAATACGTAATTAGTAATAATGAATTTTAGTAATATGTATAATTTTTATATTTTGATATGGCAGATGATTTAAAAATATTGTGCCAAGAGTTAAAATTGATTAAAGAATACTTAAGGAAAATTGGTCCTGAGCGTAGAAAGGGTAACATTTACATTGTTAAGTTAAGCGAAGCAAATAGTTTGTATAGCCAATATTTAACATTAAATTCTTATTTGCAAAAAGAAGTAAATTGTGGTAATATTAGTGCTAGCGATAGTGAGTTGATTGTCGATTATTCACAGCAATTTCTTTCATTGTATAAAGATATTGTTAGATACTCTTCAACGATTCGAAAGAATTTATTAGTAATTCAGGTCAGACTATAGAAACTATAAACATGGAAAAATTTGATTTAAAAGTGGCTCTGAGTTTGTTACCGGTTATGAATGACGACGTATCTGTAACTAAACAGTTAATAGATTCCGTTGAATATTATGAAACCACCCTTACTGCCGATTCTAAGCCCCAATTAATAAATTTTGTGTTAAAAAATCGTTTATCGCAATCAGCAAAACTTAAATTACATCCAAGCTATTCTAGTATTTCAGACTTAATTCATGATATGAAAAAAGAGCTTTTGCCGAAAAAATCCGCTACGGCCATCCAAACACGGTTGCTGAATTTTAAGCAGAATGAGTTGACCATCGAAGAATACGGTAAGCAAATCACTGAAATGTTTGTTGACTTAACTATTTCACAGGCAGATAACGACCCAGAGACTTATAAGGTGCTTAAGCCCTTAAATGAAAAGCAAGCAATCAAACGATTTGCTGATGGACTGCGAAATCGTAGAACCGGGACTATAATTACAGCGCGTAACTTTACATCTTTAAAAGACGCTATTCAATCTGCATTAGATGAGGAGTTGCCATCCACTTCTAATTCCAATTTGATGACCATAAATAAAAAAGTTTCCTGTTTTCGAAATTCCAGGGGACGTTATAATTACCGAGGTGATCAATATCGAGGGTACCGTGCCCACCCGCAGCACGGCGGTGGTATGAGCAGAGGCCAACAGCCAACGTGGCGTGGCACTCAGCGAGGTAGATCATGGCGTGGCACTCAGCGAGGTAGATCATGGCGTGGTAATTCCCGCCCGTACCAGAATAGAGGTATGAAAAATGGAAACAATAGCTTAAGCGTTGGGCAAAATCAAGGTTATGTAAACATCATCGATCGAAATAATTCACAGTCCCAACCCACCCCATCTGTTGATAATAATAATCAGTTTTTTCGTGAGTAAAGGTCATATATTTTCATGTAATAATCATTCGCGTTTAGTTCAATTTACTTTTAACAATTGTTTTACTTCACATTGTTTAATTGACACCGGCGCATCAATTTCCGCGCTAGAATCGAAACTTGTTTATACTTATAACATTCCATTCCATAAAGAGAAATTTGAGTTTAGCGGAATTGGAGGTAGTGTTGAAGCAATCGGATATGTCTTTCTTAATTTGGAAGTGCCCCAAGGATCTATTAAACATAAATTCTTTGTATTTGATACTCTACCTACTAAAGTTCCTGCTATAATTGGCGATGACTTTTGCAAAAAGTATGCGGCGATAATTGATTATGAAAACAATTATTTTTCATTGATTAATTCAAATAATGATCGAATTTATTTACCTACTTTTAGTAATATTAATAATGAGGTTTTGTATATTCCGTCGCGATCGGAATCTATACATTTTATAAATACTGATATGAAAGATGATTGTGTGGTATGTTCGAAAGAGTTATCGGAAGGTGTTTACTTAGCTAGTATGTTAGTAAGTCCAATTAAAGGGAAAATACCGATTCGAATAATAAATACAACCGACAGAGATTTTTGTTTGGGTGACGTAAGCCCTAACATTTATAGTGCGAGTGAGTATAATATATGTATGTTTGGAAAATCGAATAAGAATTCGGAACGCGTAAAAGAATTATTTTCTATTTTAAAATTACACGAATATCTAAAGGGGGAAGAACAGGTATCAATCGAAAACATATGTGCGAAATACTGTGATATCTTTTATTTACCCGGAGACAACTTGACTGTGACTGATATCTATAAACATACAATTACATTAAAACCCAATGTAGATCCAGTCTATGTAAAACCATACAGATTACCCCATTCCCAAAAAGTAGAAATAAAAAGGCAATTAGATAAAATGTTAAATCAAGGAATTATTGAACCTTGTAAGAGTGAATGGTCAAGTCCCATTCTACTAGTACCTAAAAAATCGGAAAGTAACGATAAAAAATGGAGATTAGTAATCGATTATCGTAAATTAAATAATTCCATAGTTGATGATAAGTTTACTTTGCCGAATATTACAGAAATACTCGACTCTCTTTCAGGTTGTATATATTATACACATTTAGACTTAAATCAAGGTTTCTATAATGTAGAATTAGATCCAAATAGCCGTAGGTATACAGCATTCTGTTCTGGTCAATACCAGATGACCAGAATGCCAATGGGTCTTAAAACCAGTCCCAGCTCTTTCTCTAGAATGATGAATATGGCTATGGCAGGCTTAACATTTGAAAAATGTTTTATTTACCTTGATGACATCATAATTTTTGGTAGAAATTTAGCAGATCACAATAAAAATTTAACGGAAGTATTTGAACGATTAAAACAAGTTAATTTAAAGCTAAACCCCGATAAGTGTACATTTTTAAAAAAGGAATTACTGTATTTGGGTCATGTTGTATCTGGAGATGGTGTTTTACCGGATCCTGAAAAAATCAAAGTCTTACAAAATTACCCTATTCCTACGAATACAGACGAGGTAAAACGCTTTGTAGCATTCGCGAACTTTTATCGTAAATTTATTCCAAATTTTGCAGAGAAAGCTTTTTATTTAAATAAATTATGCCGTAAAAATGTACAATTTCATTGGAGTGACGAGTGTCAACATTCATTTAATTCATTAAAACAAGATATGATGTCACCTCCGTTACTGCAATACCCAGATTTTTCTGAAAGTAACCAATTTGTAGTTCAAACGGATGCATCAGGTTACGCTATAGGAGCCGTACTGTCCAATAAAAATGGTAAACCTATAGCATATGCTAGCCGAACTTTAAATAGAGCGGAGAAAAACTACCCAACAATCGAAAAAGAATTATTAGCTATTGTATGGGCTGTTAAACACTTCCGGCCTTATTTATACGGACGTTCTTTCAAAATTTATACGGACCACAAACCTCTCATTTATCTTTTTAACATGAAAGATCCTTCGAGTAGGTTATTGAAATTTAGACTTGCGCTCGAAGAATACGATTATATAGTAGAGTATGTAAGAGGAAGTGAAAATTCCGCCGCAGATGCTTTATCTAGAATACGTATTACATCAAAAGACTTAAAAGATATGAGTGAGTGTAGTTTGAATGTGTTGACTAGAGCTCAGAAGAAAAGGATGGAAGAGGAACATAGTATGTCAGGGATGAACAATGATTCTTTGTGTGATAGTGTGAATACTGACGATTGGCTTGATCACCCAAGAGTCGTAGAGGTACACAACAAACCGAAGATATCGATAGAATTAAGATTTATCAACAAAAGTAATTTACAAAAATTACGAAAGAACAATGAAATCGCATGCGAATCTAGAACTTTTATATACGTTTTAAAGAAAATGACAATTTATATAAATCCAGCTATTCGATCACAATTATCGCGAGGCGAATTTGTGAGGGAGCTGTCTGATTTTTGTAAAAAAATAAATATTAACGAAGTATACTTCATGAAATGTAAAGAAAAAAATAAATTTATAGAGCAAGTAATAAATGAAATTAAAAGTATTGAAAATTGGCCCGGTCCAAGAATTATTGTGTTAAATGAAATTGAAAGAATTGACAACAAAGACGACCAAAGAGTAATATTAAATGATTTTCATCTCCTCCCCACTAGTGGCCATGCGGGTATTAAGAGGATGTTGAATAACATTAAAAAATATTACTTTTGGCCAGGTATCGAACGAGATATAACAGCATTTGTGAGACGCTGTGACAAATGCCAGAAACAAAAGTATTCTATACCCGTTAGGGAGCCTATGACTGTAACTTCTACAGCTCAAACTCCCTTCGAAAAAATTTTCTTAGATATTGTAGGACCTTTAGATAGAGATAGTAATAATTATTCATATATATTAACACTCCAATGTGAGTTATCTAAATACGTAGAAGCATATCCGTTAGTTTCTAAGAGTTCAGTTGAAGTTGCACAGGCATTCGTAAATAACTTCATTCTTCGACATGGAATACCCAAGGAAATAGCCACAGATCGAGGTACCGAGTTTATGTCCACAGTAATGAAAGAGGTATGTAGTTTATTAAAAATTAAAAAATTAAATTCCACAGCATACCATCATGAGAGCATCGGCGCTTTAGAAAATTCCCATAAGAGTTTAGGAGCATTTTTACGCATACAGACTGACAACCACTCCGAGTCTTGGAGTTCCTGGCTACCCTTTTGGTGTTTCTCGTATAATACTTCCGTTCACCGTGAAACAAAATATACCCCATTCGAGTTAGTTTATGGCAAAAAATGTACTTTACCTAGTAACTTAACAAAAACCGTAGAACCCCTCTATAATTACGATGATTATCCATTAGAATTAAAATATCGCCTACAAACCTCACAAAAAGAAGCAAGAGAAAATCTTATAAATAGTAAAATTGTTCGAAAATCAAAATATGATACTAAAATGAACCCTATAACTTTTAAAATCAATGATTTGATATTAGTTAAAGAAGAAACAGGCAACAAACTCAGCGCAATTTATTCCGGTCCATATTTAGTTATTAAAGATTGTTCACCAAATGTTGAAATATTGAAAGATGGAAAAAATTATGTGATTCACAAAAATCGAACGAAATTGTATTACCCTTAAAATATACGTAAAAAATTATAATATGTTATATATACACATTGTAGTTAATTTTTTTTTTTTTTTTTGTAATTATAATAATAGTCTTAAGTTTTTTTTTTATGATTTCTTTAATGTTGTACCTATGTCAATAATATGATGATTTAAATACTGTTTTAACATAAAAAAAAGAAATATATGCATTTCTTTTTTTTTTTTCTTTGAGAGGGAAGGTGTGGTATCTATCTAGATATACACATGTTTAGTGCCATCATAATATAAAACCCACACCAGTAACGATAATAAAGTAGTCTTATATCAACATTCGAGCGTTTCATTTCCCTCGTCCTTATAATGGTATGGTATGACTTAGTGCAAATCCCTCTGGGTACATACCATAAACTCATCTTTTTTTTATAGAATAGGTAGGCGGACGAGCGAATGGGTAACCTGATGGTAACTGGTCACCACCGCCCGTAGACATTGGCATTGAAAGAAATGTTAACCATCACTTACATCGCCAATGCACCAACATTCTTAGGAATTAAGATTTTATTACCCTTGTGGCTGTAATAACGCTGGCTCATTCACCTTTCAAACCGGAACACAACAATACCAAGTACTGCTGTTTTGCGGCAGAATATCTAATGAATGGGTGGTACCTACCCAGACGAGCTTGCACATAGCCCAACCAACAGTAAAGACTTACTGCCAAAAATTAACAAAGCTGTGATTGTGGCCACTTACCATCAGATGGCCCATTTGCCAGCCCGCCCGTTCGTGGGCGAAACCTTATATAAATTAATAATTTTTAAAAGAGTTATTCAATTAGAACAAAGACTACCAAGACTGTTATCAAAATAAACGTTTTAAAATTCATTTAAATAAAACGCCAATCAGATTTAACTAACTGCGATTTGAGGAAATTAAGTGACGTAGTTTACTTTATACGAGCTCCAATTTGAAGGGACATTAAATCAGCATTTTATTCGCCATCTGGTTTCAATAAGAAGCAACGGCGATTTCATTGAACATTTGTCGATGACGTCACGCCGCGCCGCGCTGTGATTACAATGAAAGCAAAAAATATATGGCCATCGTTCGATACTCTTTAATAATAATTGCTTTTGTAACGTCACTGTGTTTTTTTTGATGGCCATAATGCCCCAGTGGTCGAAGTAACTGCATATTAACCGAAGAATATTGATTCAAGCAAGCAGCACTAAATCGTCATATACTTAATTTGCCGTGCTTCGCGATAAAAGAAAACATCGTGAGGTAACCTGTTGGATGAAAGTCTGCCACGTGTTGCCACCAATCCTCATTAGAGCAGCGTGGTGGTATTAGTCCTAAACCTTCTTCTCAAACGGAGAGGTAATCATCGTCATGAAATTTTGCATACACGTTGTCACCCCCCTGTGTTGCTTAATGCTTAATGCTCATCTTATCGTTGACTGGAAGAAAATGGCAGTACATATTTGCATATTTAATGCAAATAAATAAATAAACTGCCAAAATATAAATAAATATATAAATGTAGAGATAATTGATATATTCGACTTCCCAAAGGCTTTTATTGGATACAGAGAAGTCATTAATTTCAAAAATATGATACAAGCTCTTCCTATTCACGACATAAATCTCAGAAAGCAATGATTATGTTGAGGAATACTTACAAATAGTATATTAATAATTTTTCCGTCCCGTGAGTCACATTTGACTCGTGGTTATTGGCTAACTATTGTGTCTGATAGACAGAGAAGTTGTCAAAGAAAGTAAGCCAATAAGCTCATTAATGTCTTCCGACTTTGACAAAATTTTGTTTCTTAATTCACACAGCTATTTCATTACAAATATACATATTTCAGGTTTTACTGATTTTTAATAATTATTTTGAGATTTTTAGAAAATAATGGTAATATTTTTAACTAAATTAACACTGGCTGGAAATTATTGAGCAAAAAAAAAAACAAAACACGGAAAAATTGACTCGTTTGATGGTTGTCAGGGTGTAATTGTAATAAAATTGTAAAATATTAATTGCTATTAAATTGTAATACAAGTTCCGTGTGAAAGAAAATAAAATGTTAAAAGTAATTATGAAGGATTGTTTTACTGGGGTATTTTTATACATGCAACAATCTTCATCGATGCACGATTGTTAACACAAATTATGATATGAAAACTCGATGGTTATTGATTGTCAATATTTGAACAGTTATTTATTATAAATGGTGCTCTATTGGACTATCTCGGCTTAGTATGGAACCGATCAATTTGAGCATTAAGGTTATTGGGCAGAGTTACAGCCGGTAGGAATGTGGCGAGCCCGCGATGTCGCCTGTCGCACAATGAGTAGCTGCAGGAGTGTGCCAAGGACAGTTACGCTTTGTACGATACAAATGAATACCTTAAACCGTATATGGACAAAAAATTACAAAATATTATCATATGTTGTAAGTATTCGTTGATTTTCATGCAGGATATATAAATTTAACTGTGCTTAGTTTATATATACGAAATATGATCGAGCTGATACTGATGTGTGCATGTGTGTGTGCTCTATAAATAATAATCGTATAAAGTAAACAAAAAATAATAATTCTCTCAGAATACCATACTAAGGACACAATAATGTTTGTTAAAATATGAATTGCTTATTACTATAACTATCACATCTAGACACAGTTACTACTATTTATAATCATCTGTGCTATACCAGCTACATTATGGTGCTTAAATTCTACACTGATTGCTCAGTCTGTGTTCACATAAAACTTACGTAAATAAATATCGCACAGTCTGCTACGATCTGCAATCATCTGTGCTACAGTAATAACGTCATTCTCCAATTGCTAAACTCTTCAATTTCTTCACTCTCATAATTCGATAAGTCCGACACAGCATTGTAACAAAGGGTTATGCCTGTAGTGGGCTCATGGGACATACCTATCTACGTCATGGTTAATATTTATGATATCTCCCAGTGCCAATGTCTGTGGGCAGTTGTTTTCGTTTCCCATTTGTCTTGCCAGTCCGCCTACCTTTTTAAAGTAAAATAATAATGGTAAGAAACAATCAGTGGGATTGTTTTTCGTAGTGATATTTTGTAATTAATCACAATTTTTCGATATCATATAGAAATAAAGTTAAATAACATATTTTATACAACGTAACGAATGAATTGACTATCAAAACTAAAATGAATTATACGAGTACCATATAATAGACGTGTCTAAGAATAGGAACACTTATTTTCGACTTAGTACACTACCGCAGTACATTGTTCGATCAGAAATTAGAGATAACGACCCTATTCATGTTATATTATGTTTATAGTATGAAATAATTTTATTTGTAGCGAGAAAACACACAAGCAAATGAGCTTATATTATATATAAATATTGTTGTGTTCCGGTTTAAAAGTGAGCCAGTGTAATTACAAGCGCAAGGCATGTATTATCTGTTCCCAAGGTGGTTGATTGGTTATGTAAGAAACGGTAAATATTTCTTACAGCGCAGAAGCTATACGGTGACCACTTACAATCAAGTGGCCTTTTGTCCGTCCGCCTACCAATTTCATAATATAAGTTTAGTCTAACTGTTTTAAGATACTGTATAAATTTCCGAATAAACAATAAATATAATATATTTTTTAAGATAATGGTGGGATTCGGAAAAATAACAATTTATCAAAGTGTATGCCAAACGCAAAGTGAGCCATTCACTTGTTCGCGGATTTGGCATCTCTCCCAGACTATACGTCGACAAGTGCCTGCCTTACATCATTTTGGCAGGGATAAGATTAAAAAAACTACGAACCATATATAGATCAATTAATTTCATATTATTACTGTAAAAAAAAATATAAAAATTAATATATAATTGCAATTGATATAC
Source organism: Nymphalis urticae (assembly GCA_905147175.2). Classification (NCBI taxonomy): domain Eukaryota; kingdom Metazoa; phylum Arthropoda; class Insecta; order Lepidoptera; family Nymphalidae; genus Nymphalis; species Nymphalis urticae. The sequence continues at coordinate 1,196,195 of LR990004.1, read as the reverse complement.
CCCTCCTTCTAAAAGTGAATATCCTACTGCTGGGCTAATTTATATTATATAAATTGCATAATTCAATTTTTTAAGATATTAAAATTTTCAAATATATATTATTCTTATATATAAGATACGATGATTGCGTCGAATCTTCGGTTACTAAATTGCGTTTCTCTTTCTTCTTAAGGCGAAAATAGATAAGAAAGACAGGGACAGAATGAGTATCAATTGAATTACTTGATCATAAAAAACATCAATGTTAAATTAATTTATGTAGATGCAACAATATCTTTGATAGAATAAATAAATTAAAATTTTACGAGTCAACAACACGCGAATTTTAAACGTAGTCCTTTTGAAAACTTAATTCTTGTGAAATAAATACTGTCAATACTTTGTGGACTGCTATTATAGTTAGTACTATGACTATAATAGTCTATATACTACGCTCATTTCAAAAGAGCTTATTAGAACATTTTTTTTGTTCTCACTGGAAAAACCAGCTTTAATGCTAATGCTTTACATATATTTTATTTATTTATTTATTAATTAAGGATCTTCAACAAAGGATACACACTTACGAGTACATTACATCGTGGAATAATATTTTAAAATATGTTTCTCCTTTAATTAAAGGAGACCACAGCAAGCACATAAATAATGATTAAACAGAAATTAAAAAATAATAAAAAATAAATGTTGCATAGTGGTACTCAGTAAAAAAACATAGGAACTATAAAAAAGGTAAACAATAGTTAAACTAAGACTAAATTGTGCAAATGTGATCAATATTGTAATGGAATCTATGACTAACTTCGCTCAGCCGTAAGCTATTACGGTTATTATTATTATTATTTTATTATTATTATAGTAAAACATTTCAAAATATGATGCAATAATAGTCTATTCATAGTATGCGCGTGTTGTTATCATGCGCAAACTAACGTAGCTATTATGTTTGAAAAATCATGCGCGTAGCAATTTCGTAGCATAGCAAGTTTATAGAACATGTAGTATCTACATTTTTGAATAAACTTTTATTCGTAAAGTATTCGTTTCCGTTTTCGGTTTCGCTTCGTGTGATGGGCGGAGTGCACGCGTTACTGTATCCTGAGAACGTCGATGCAAAATTACATAACGATTGCTTAAGAAGTTAAGAAGTTAAATCGTAACAAACAAATGAATATACTAACATTTTCATTAATAATATTAGTTGGGATAAATAACGGTAGTTAGTTTAGTCATTGATTTTTGATTTTATTTAAGATTCAAGCAATAAGTTATATTATCTCTGCTAAGCACGACATTTATGATATTAAAAAGTTAACTTGAAAACTTTGCTTAAACTGACGTTTATCAATAATCTAATTCGTCGTATTATTTCTGATAAAATTGAACTGGTACAGCACGGAGATGGAGGCTTTAATTTTGATGTGAATAAAAATAAATAATTATTATTAGTATATTATTATAATATAATTAAGAAAAGAGAGAGAATATATTTTATATTAGAACAAAATACTGTTTATTTTATGTTAGTGGTTATTAAATTCTAAGAACACTATCTTAACCTAATTAGGGCCTTCGACTATATTAAATTAGTCCAGATCAGATATAAATATAAGAAATGAGACCTTCCTTTTTTAAAGTAAAAATAATAATAATGATTGTTTGTATAACACGAACACATCGGTCAGTTGATCTAACGTCATACGATGTGAATAGTGCAATTGACGTTATAAGTGTCTATGAATGACGCGTGTGCCGCAATTAATGGATAAAAAGCGAGTTTTGATATACAGCCTTTTTTTAATCGACGGAAATAGAATTTAAGGAGGTTGAAAACTTTATGCTGATTAATTTATGTTATGGATCTAATATCAGTTATAAGTTATAATCCGCGAATTCGCATGTGTGTGTGGGATTAATGAATTTAATAAATTACTACTTAATGAAGATTACGAAAGGTACGATTATCATTTGTTTACTTTGTATTCATAATTTATCTCGAGCTCGGCGTTTAAGCAAAACGAACTATTTATGTGTCGGATGAAAAACTTCTACCTATGTATCCATAAATCCGCATTGGAAAAACGTGGTGGAATAAGCTCCAAATATTCTCCTCAAAACGGGGCTTAGCCCAGCAATGGAATATCTACATGTTTTTACTTTACTTTAAATAATTTAACCAACTATATAAAGAGTTTTCCGCATTCGTTAAACTGCTTGTCATTGTTCATTGATTTCGTTAATTCAGGTAGAGATAACAAAAGTGATTAAAACAACAACGAATTAGTAATTATTGTTGTTCGGTTAACTTATAGGGTTGCTCTTTCGTGTCCTATTGGTTAAGAGACGTATTGTAAGGGAGATTCCGTTGCTTTGCTAACGCGGAGATGACTCAGTGTCTAGAATACGTGAATTATAACCGAATTGCGGGTTCAACGCGGGCAAAGATCGCTGAATTTCATGTCATAAATATATTTTTATATATGTATCCAGCAGATATCCAACCCACTATGGATCAGCGTGATTACTCCTTACTTTTAACTTTATTAATGGACATATATTATGTATTATAATGTATTTTAGAAGGTTTTTTTAATATTAAAATATTTCCTAGAATGACAAAAAGTTGGAGAAATTATAATATTAAATTAATATTATTTAAGAAAGTAAAATATTTCCCAGTTTCAACTTACGATATTCGGTCATCATAACTGTATAATTTTAAGAATTTCATATTTTTAAGTCTAATATTAACTTTATTTTAATTCAATAATACAAATGCAATAGAATAACATTTATAACAGAACCTGTAAAATATTTATGATTATTTATTGAAGTAATTTTATTGTGGTATCTTTGACTACATATTATATAACAATGTCGCCCAAAACTCATAAACTAATGAACGGATTGTCATACGGTTTTTATCAATAGACGGAGTAATTCATGAGAAGAGTTTAGGCGTATAATCCATTATGGTTTTGTGTAAATTGGCTGAAATATGACAAGCTTGTTGAAGATGTCGTTAAAAGCATGCTGACTAATAGAATAATAACTATATATATTACAATATAAAAGTGTACTATATCGGCGCTAGCATTTAAATTATTTCCAAAATTTCAGTTCTATCGGTTTCTTCAATGTATTAAAACAAACAAACAATTGGGGTTTATTAGTAGATTGTAAAATACTATAATGGTCAATTCAAAATTGAATTTGTATCCCATATATTGTAATGGTTAAACTTAAAAATTATTAAACCGATTCTGAAAATTCTTTCACCTATAGAAAGCTGTATTATCAGCGAGTAACATTTTTTAATAATTATGCTAGCGCTTGACTGTTATCACACCTGATGGAAAGTGAAGATACAGTCTATTCACTCTTGACTTGTATCCCATTGTAGGTGGTGGGGAAAACGTAGGTCGCCACGGTATTCCAGATCTTAGCGGTGCGTATCAGAAACGAGGAAGCAAATAGCTTCGTACGTGTCTTAAATACGTCAACTACGTACAGATTTTTACGATATTTGTTGATGATCCGTAAAATAACGCACTACATGTTTCTAATTCTCATCATCAACCACTCCAGACGAAGTCGGGGCGGATGGCTAGTATGTATACATATAAACTGGAAAAATATCGATAATACTTAAATAAAAACATACATACCTTTATCATATTCTGAAGACGGCGTCTTTAACGTTTGTCGTTGTTGTCATAGCCTCATGCAGGTTCGATTCTTGGGCGAGTTCATTTGGGCCAGTATTCAAATATTACCTAACTTGCTTTTAGATTAACGAACTATGATCTCGTTAAGAATTTTGATCGGACACTATATCATAGTTTCGAATATTTCAACGTGTGTTCCTAAAAATAAAAATATAAATCAGCTGATTAAAATAATATCAGAGTCAAAGTGAAAAGACGTTCAAACTTAAATATCCACACACACACACACACACACACATACACACACATACACATACATACATAAACAACAACATTCATAATCAAATCAAGTGTAGTCTATCTATCAACTCATTCTGAATATCAATAAAATTTACGTAAAATTTAATACTGGAAGAAAAATCAATTTTACATTTTTATTTTATATAGATACCATCAAAACTAGCCGGTTTATTCAAATCCTAAATGAGAAACTATTTTGAATATTATAAAAGAAAATAAATACGATAGAAATTCGCCATTATTTGAATACATAATATAAATATCAACAACAGGAATAATGATTCGAAAACGGTTCACATGTAAAAATGTAATAACTCTTTAATATTCAAATGATACCAAAATAGATTGATACCACAAATAACATTCCTATAAGCGAATATTTCGAGACAATGGTGATAAAGCCTTATTTTATACAAGGTTGCATTATCGATTCAGAAATAACGTCCCAAGCTAGTAGCGGAGTATGAATTTTTAATAAAACGTTTAAAGGCAAAAACGTTTCTTTATATAAATTATGTTGAATAAAAATTTAAAATTACTTAATAAAATGTACTTAAATATACTTAAAATAAATACACTAAATTATAATGCAATATTTCATAATCGAATTAGGGTTTAATATTTTAAGTAATTTAGCTTTTACCCTCGAAAGCATTTGGCGATATCGACGTAGTGATACATTGAATCTGATCTAAAAATAATGGTCGACAAGGAGCGGGGCAAGCTAACGAATAGACAGTCGTGCAGTTATCAAACACACATTATCCGTCTACCCACGTCATCCCATTCATCCGCTTCGATCGCACGCACACGCGCGCACCTCACGCCACCACCACTCCCGCCACCCACGCCATCACCACACCACAACCAACGGCAAGAAACCAACGGCAAAAAAATCAAGCATCGCCTCAGACGACCATAAAAGTCGACATCGACGCCGCCTCTACTCGCGCATCGTCCACCATCTTAAATTTCATTCACAAAAATCGCTACAGCACAGCGCCTATTTGTTTACCGTGTTACGCCTCCCTGATCACGCTGAATCGTTACACTTAGCACTTAATACTTCTTTATTCACCGTTCGACTGTTTTACACTTGATTTTGTAGTAAAATAGCTTTTTACATGTAGTTTTCTGCTAGCAATTCGGTCTTTCGGTTGTGCGCGAGTTGTACACGTCAGCACACCGCGACGTTCTGTGTGCAACTAAAGAATGGTGGCAGGACTGCGGACAGCCACGGGAGGCGCATGCGTGGTACCTACCCGCCAAAATACACCTACGCGCATGTATGGACAAAACTGCCTCCCGTTCAAAACTTCCATTTATGTCATAACAATTTGTTATTAAACATAAAATAGTGTTTCTGTTTAGTAATATTATATATTATACTCTAAATGTGTTAACGTAGGTTTTGGGGAAACAAAGACCCGCCATTTTGTCAGACGATCAGGCGTAAGGGGAAAATAGCATCAAACAAATGTATTGTCTATTTATATCCCGAGTTATATCAATGTAATGGGTTCGTAGCGCGCTACGGACGGCTACGACGTAGATTCACTACATACTGTTCTCATTATGGATTTTATATAATCACTGTTATTTTGTCGTTTAGACGACTTAACTATGACATGAACGGAATTATAATTTAATTCGTAAATAAAAACTGTTCTTTCATGATCTATATACTCGCAATGTGGTGCATATATTAACATATAGACTACATATGAATATTTATTAATTTGGTAGAAATACATATTTAAAAAAAAAACAAGTTTTAATTTAGCGACAGTTGAACAACTACATATATATAGTATAACAGACAGCATTGGCGAAAAAGCGTGTGGCGAAAAAAGTTCAGTTGCATTGCAAGATTTGACCCACACATGATAAGAGGTTAAGATGTATGGATGCTTTTTAATTATGTATTCGAATCGAATTGGTTAAACAGAGTTCGAATTTTAAAATAGTAATAATTTCACTTTTTTTTTTCTTTATAGTATAGGTAGGCGGACGAGCATATGGGCCACCTTATGGTAAGTGGTCACCAACGACTATAGACATTGACATTGTAAGAAATGTGAACCATCGCTTTCATCGCTAATGCGCCACCAACCTTGGGAACCAAGATGTTATGTCCCTTGTACCAATAGTTACTCTAGCTCACTAACCCTTTAAGCCTGGTATATATGATGAGTGGGTATCTACCCAGATCTTCCAAGTACCCGTTCACCAAGTACGATCCTATTGCTCGTCCTCGTAAAAAGCAATATAATTTAATTCGCGTGTGCGCTTAGAACACGTTTTTTTTTCTTACTTTCTTTTGATAAACATCTATCTAAGACAAAATTCGTTTTGATGGCAAGAATAGAGCCAATAACCTAGCCCTCATTTTTCATATTTTCCGGGAGGGCAAATGACTACTCCACCTGATGGTAAGTGGTAGTAGAGTCCAAACGCGACGACGGCCAGTACAGTCGGGAAGAATGTTCTGCACTAGCCGCCCCCGCCTTGCCCGCCCGCTAAACCTCATCGTTCATGCGAGAATTTTTCTTAGCTTTTAGCTAAAACAGATAAGCACTTACAATTTCATTTAGCCTCCTACCCGTCTGCCCCTATAACATAAAAAAATCAGCCTACCGATCTTATATAAAAATCCTATGTTCTTAAAATCGATGATTGTTCCTCTAAGCTCAGATTTTCGAATTAATTTCGACATTTTAATTGTGACGTGTATAAACTATTACTTGCGATTAAAAAAGAGTTACAATTTTAGCTTTTACTAACAGTTTTATTATATAAAACACAGCTCTCGGGTTTCTAATGGTGTAAAAGTTGACTTCACTTGGATAAACCAGTTCTCACTTGTTGGTAGGGCTATGTGCAAGCCCGTCTGGGTAGATACCACCATCAGATATTCGGCCGCTAAACAACAAATCTTAGAATTGTTTAGAAAGTAAGTCAGCCAGTGTAACTGGCTGACTTACAGTGGGGTGGCACATTGGCAATGTAAGGAATGGTTCATATTTTTTACATCGCCAATGTTTAATACATAACATAAAAAAAGCATCAGGTACAATTGCGAATAAACCGCAGATCACAAAATTAAAACTAATACGTGTAAACTAATAATAGTGACGGGCCGGTTGGCGTGATTGGTAGATACTTGCTTTTCACGCCGATGGTTGTGGGTTCGATTCCCACCCAGGACAGACATTTGTGTGCATGAACATGTCTGTTTGTCCTGTAATTATCTATATAAGTATGTATTTACAAAAGAAAAGTAGTATATGTAGTATGTCAGTTGTCTGGTTTCCATAGTACAAGCTCTGCTTTGTTTGGGATCAGATGGCCGTGTGTGAATAATGTCCCTAGATATTATTATTAATAGATATTTATAATAAAAGCGTTACTAAGGAAGATTAGCGGCAGGATGTCTGCAAAAAACTTAATTCTTGCTGTCTTAAATAAATACACCGATACTATGTAAATAGGATTAGTGCACGCCAATGATGATGACACGCACACACGCAAAGACAACCCCCTACAAACAAATAAAAAAAAAAATCAGAACTCTACGGCAGACAAGTGGGGTACCGTCCAATCATCTCTACCACCAAATATCAATAATTTGTAGCACGATTTTTTGGTTGAAAGTGAGCCAGTTTAATTCTGTAATTAGGTTAGGAGTTGGTTGATGGCGCATTTGTGGTGTAAGGAGTAGTTTTTACTTCTTTCAGTGCCATTATTAATAGGCGATTGTTACCATTTTTTTTATAGAATAGGAAGGCGGACGAGCATATGGGCCATCTGATGGTAAGTGGTCACCAACGCCCATAGACATTGGCATTGTAAGAAATATCGCTTACATCGCCAATGCGCCACCAACCTTGGGACCTAAGATTTTATTTCCCTTGTGCCTGTTTTTACACCCTATTACACTGGCTCACTCACCCTTCAAACCGGAACACAACAATACCAAGTACTGCTGTTTTGCGGTAGAATATCTGATGAGTGAGTACCTACCCAGACGAGCTTACACAAAGCCCTATCACCAGTAATATTATGCCTACCTTAAAATATGACGTTTTTTTAATTCTAGTAGAATGGTAAAGGCAGGTAGGATAGGTTTGTTGGTGTTTATTTACTCAAAAATTTACTTACACTAATTTACCAACTTAGACGTAAATCACTAGGAACATTAACGTGAATGTACATCGATTATATTATTATCTCATAAACAAGTTCTTTGTCAATGTGGACTGCGGAGACGCTCAGGCGCCGCTCTGGCGAGACAAAAGGTCAGACAGTAGTATAATATCTGCCTCCATTCTACTGTAACAGCCAAAAGTCTCTGATGCCAAGCGTTTTGACGTCATACGAAGGTCGCCGTGACCGTGCTATTTGCATTGGATGATAACCGAGATCCTTTGAGTTTTATTGTTATTTTGTTGCCAAAAATATTTGAAAAGATATCGGTGGTTTATATTATCATTATGTAACTAATGTTCTTTTATTTTATTATATATCTGTATGTTTACCTAGCAAGTAAAGAAACAGCCTGTATATAAGCCTGCTAAGCTAAGGATTCCCCGTTTGTGGAGAGGGTTGGTCGGAACACATGTGACAGCTTTTTATTGCACAGGTTTCCTCATGACCTTTTCCTTCACCGCGAGCACGAGATCAATATATAATATAATAACACCAATGAAATCTTCGTTTAAGATGCAGATGTTCTTACCAATGGGCTAAGTTATTTGGAGTCAATCCCATCATGGAAAACCAGCTGTTATCAAGCTAATAAATCATTCAGATGAAATTTATTCAAACTTTATTTGTGTGTGTCAGCCAAACCTTCTATGTTTAGTGAACAAGTTATCTTTAATTCAGAAAATAAACAGTAAACAATTACGAAATAATAATTCATTACAAGATAACTAACATCAATCAAATTTCCGCTAATATCTGGTGCAGAAAAGAAGCAGAGAAAAAAAAACGGAATGACAACGAACAATTAAAACCATGTTTGTAATTATATTGACGTATGTAGAAATATATTTATTTTTTTATTATATAATATCCTCCAGACCGACTTTCGGCCACGGCGGCCAATCTTGAGAGAGATTAGCCAACTGTGCACAAGAGTGTGCGCAAACTGCGCAGGTGCACTCTCTGTTCCCTAACTCTCATAATCCGATGGTACGGCAATACGACACGACGGGAAAGAGTTCAGGCATAGGACCAACGGCTTTACGTGCTTTCCGAGGCACGGGAGTGTACACACTTTCAACTTCCAGACTCCGAGCTGCTACTGACTATTTTTTGACAGAAAAACCCAATAACTTTTTACTGGCCCGACCAGGAAATTGAACTAAGGACCTCCGAGTGTGCGGCCTTACATATAGCCACTAGATCAACGAGGCAATTTATTATATATACGTTGCATTTACATACATTTTAAACATAAATTATATAAATAGACATATATAATAGTTTCAACCTTTAAGAAGTATAGTATAGTATAGTATAAGTTCATAAACCACACCACAAATATTTAAAATACAAAATTTTATACTCACATTTAAATGCGCAAGTCAATTTCGACATCGTATATTTAGGTAGAGTATAAAAATTATCTACGTCGTATGTGTGTGTACATACACACATACACATACACACACACACGTCATTGGTCCGGTAAGTAATTTAAAGTTGCAGTTTTTCAAGGTACTGACTTCTGGCCAATATATATTAATTGGTTCTCAGTAGAAGCTGGAGTTTCGTACTTGGCAGTGATTACACTATCGGACTATGAGAGTGCACTTGCGTTTGCGTTTGCGCAGACATACGCAAAATTTATTTTACGCAATTCGCTTACCGTTGCGAGTAGCTGCCGAAATTAGGAGCACATGCTGTCTTGATGATCAATTGTTTAACTACCTTTGAAGGGCAAGTGGGCCGGTGTAATATAATAGAATATCTTATCATAATATATATGTCTTTGCCCGCTGCTTTACCTGCATATTAAGGAGGGTGTAAAAATTGAAAGCATAATAATCAGACAAACAAAAGTTACTTTCGTATTTATAATAGTAGTTTAGATTATATTTTATTCATGTTATATTAATAAGTTAGTGTTAAGCGAAATCAATGTGATATAATATCAATTACATAGAATGCTAGATAGTTCTAGTACTTAATTCAATGTCACTTTCTAGGAATAGTATGTGCAATTAGTTGATTAATATCGTCCGTCATGGCTTATATACGGCCTTTAAGTGTGATATACAAATAAGGTTATATAGTTAAGGTACTTTTTATATATATACAAAAACTTTTTTGTTTGCTGTATATATTGACAAAATACTTTTTATGTTATATCAGAGACGAAGATAAGCGATGCGAGATCCTCGAATGACGATCGCGATGACTTTAAGTTTATTATTCACAGGATTCGCTTAAATACGATAAAGCGATATCAAGTTATAGATTTAAAAGATATTGTATCAATATTTTATTATTTTTATTCTGTGTGAATCACCGCTTATTTCTTATTAATAATATTGCAAAGTCAAAATAGCTCTTCTATTGAGCATTTTATAAATAAACCTACGATGTAAATATTCCGATCCAACTTTATTGACATCGGTAGGACGACGCACGAGGACGCCTACGGATTTGAATTTCGAAGCTAGGAGTGCTAGAAGGAGACAGGTAGCTTGCGCAACGCGTATATATGAAGAAGACGCATCTAGACATCGATCGACTTACGTCACGCACGACGCGTGGGCGCGATGACGTCACGTAACATTCACCAATCAGGTGGTGGAGAAAAGGCGCCACGATTTTGCTGAAAAATGGCGAAAAATACTCCTACAGAATATTTCGCGGTTACGTCAGATCCTGCTACGTAGAATCTAATGGCCTGTCGTAATCATTATTTTCCGGTTGGATGACAGAGCACACCAGCTTTTAAGGACTAGACAACTATAGATTTATAAAGCGAATTTATTTAATGAATTATATTTCTTGGTAACATAGTACATAAGATACCTAAATGGTAAAAAAATTACATAACTGTAATTAATTTAATATCAAATTTTTATACAAACGTTTTACTTTGTTTATACGAAAAAATTATATCGACATAATATGATGTATTGTAAAGCAATAAGAAGATTTTAATTTATATCAGCTGGATTAAAAAAAAATGCTTACAAAGTTGAATATTTATCAATGGCTTTTCATAGAAAAGTTACATACAGATTTTTACTTGAAAGCGACGTCTATTGATAAAGAAACAAACATTATCCGCTCAATTCCGTTTATTACTTTACCGCTGTTAGAGCAGTAAGAGACTGTACCGCTAGATGGCAGCAGATGTAGATTAGTTAACATAATATTATAGATATTTAAACTACTGCATACTAGATGGCGCTTTTCATAATTTCAAGTTTAGAACAGTATTATAAGTTGAGATGAACGACAAAAATATAATTTTAAAATTAATTATTATATTACAAAGTTCTTTTAGCGTATTATGCACCATTGAGTTTTTTGTAGTTATGTTGTGAAGGAATATTATAACATAATTTATACGAATAATTACTTATTATGTATTTATTGTATCACAATTGTTGTGAATTACAATAATATTACAATTTTGTTGATGTTTACAGTGCAAGTAACATTATTCTCATTAATAAAGAAATTGAATATCAAAGTTTATTCAACTCTGGCATTTGGATAAATTTATGAAATGATATCAAAAATATAAATTAGTCAATTCACATGGCGGTGGAAGGCAATTAATAAAATTATAGATCCGCAGTCCACAGTCATCTCGTGCTATTATACTTTTTATAGGAGATGCTTCAAAGGTCAATGTTTTTGCGCCTTTTTCCGACATCTTGAATATCCGCTCCAACGATGTTGAAGGTTACTTTTTACTATTTCATATTTTACTGCAATTTCGCTTAAAAACGATAACAAACAATAGGACTTAACCTTAATACAATACTAGTTTTCGCCCGCGGCTTAGTGACTATGTGAGTTCTTAGGCGAATTGAACCCTATGTCCTTTTCCGTATCCTTGACGTGTATGGAAAATTTCATAATAATCAGTTGCGTAATTAAGATGAGAAAATATTACAAGCAAAGAAACAACCAACTCATTTATAATACTAATATTTACCCGCGGCTTCGTCCCCCTTGTTAGAGGGGTATTAGGTAAAAAATTGCCTATGTCCGTCCTTGGGGTTAAAGCTTACAGCTGCTTACTTTCTCATTTATAATATTGGTATAGTTTAGTTAGGATTTACTGTGTTACTTTTCTTAACTAAGTTAGTTACTTACCATTTATATGTATCTTCAGAATATAATCATTTATTCTGTATTTTGTATTGCTTCCGAGATTCGAAGTCCGGATCGTGCAAATTCCAAGGCATTCTCAGAAGCAGCCCAAGTCTTGAAAGAGTTTACTCCATTGACTCAGGGAACATAATTGACCTTTCGCCGTAGAGATGGTTGCGTTAATTGAAATACAATTTTCAGTGTTTTTCTATCTATTTTTATATCAACATCTCAATTGAGTCTAAGAGTACCTATTATCTATAATTATGGTTAATATAGATATATATCGCTCATGATAGAGTTTAGAGGTTTTGATAGAAGATATTATCGATGGTCGGATTTAAACCTTGGGCTAACACTAGAATATGATATATTAAACTCATATACATATATCTCATATATACTCATTATATACAGCGTGGAAATGCAGCCTGCATTATGGGCAGCTTTGCGCTGGGTGGGAACCAGGAGACACTATTTTAAATTTGAATTTGTATAACAATTGTATATTGTATCCACTTCTAGAAATGGAATATTTCATTATAGCCCAACTTTTCAACAGTAAGATTGTTACTTGTAATTAGAAACCTTTTTTTAACTCATACACATGTATATATAATAGAATGAAATACTCATATATTAATAGACAACTTTCATTAATAATTGATTCATAAATAATTATACTCAAAGCGTAATTTATGGGATTGGTCGTGTTATGTTAATTCTTGAGGTGAAAAACCGAAGTAGTCTTTTTTTTTAACGGATCGGTTGATTTGCGAGTTCTTTAATATAATAGTGGATATTTTGTTGTGTCATCGACCTTGTGATTTGCGAAGGCTGTTTATAAAGGATTCTTCAGTTCATTGAACATTTATATTTGATTTTTTAAATGAACAATTGTTCGATTTATTTTATAAAAACTAATTTAGTACAGAATGTATCATTAAAAGAACATTATGCCTTGTCCAAATGGTGTTCATAATTCTTCAATAATTGTGACTCAATTTAGTAACTTAATTATATTTTTTTTAAATCTATGGCAACACAAGCCAATATTCCTTTAAATGTGGCTAAAACATATTAAGAATCTTAAGCAAAGGTTCAACGTCGGTTAAACAACTGTTAACATGTGCTGTATTTCGGATGAAGTACTGCAAACAAGTGTACCCACAAGGCCTTATCCCAGCAGTGGCATTTATTTATTTTATGGGTGGATTCCGGTAGATAAATTTCCAATTAATACCTATAATAAACTAACACATTTGCCATGCATATCAAGTTAAAAGTTATAATGATAAGATTTCTTTATTTTAATATTTATTGTTGCTAGCAACTGTTTATATTAATATTATAAATACTATTTACCTACGTGCAAACCACAGAGTACATTAAAATGTATTTTACAAAAAGTTGTTAGTCTATCTAGTATATAGTCAAGTTTTAGTTTTATGGTCTATGGTTTTGTGATTAGTTGATGATAAAAGTTGAAAATATAATGAAATTAACTTTTTTCATTTTCTTTATCAATAAAATTTATTTCATTACATAAATCGTTAAATAATATGTAAATAAATAACAATTTATTTGCTTTTATATAAAATTAAATTATTAATTAAGATAGGTCAATGGTCTTTACGATGTACAAATATCGATAGATGTTATGGCCATAAATGTCGATTTACATTTGCGTAAGCAGCTCTATATCTTTAACATTTTATCGGCTATAAAATACGAGATAAGGAAAATTATTTTTATCAGATTTATTGGGTGTAAATTTTTTAAACGGTAAATACCTACAAATCTAACAGATCAATACCATCAAACTCTATATATCTCTTAATTTTATAATTAGTAACATTTATGTATATTTTACTTACTTTTTTCGTACTAAACCAACACGTATGTGTTACTTGGTGAAGGTCTTTCAAGTCCATCTGGGTGAGTACCACTTATCACACACCCTACCGCCAAAAAGTAATACTTAGTATTGTTGTATTCCGGTTTGAAGGGTGAGTAAGCCATAACTACAGGCACAAGGGACATAACATCTTAGTTCTCAAGATTGGTGACGTATTGACAACGCAAATGTTTGTTAATATTTCTTAAAGAGCCAATGTCTAGGGGTGGTTGTGATTACTTGTATTATTAAAAAAAACAGTGATTTCTCTTTCTACCATCACTCGAAAGAATATCACAATATTACTTAACTTATAACCCCCAAACAACATTTATAAGTGAATTCGCTAAAGATTGATTTTAATTAAGTTGAATATTGCAACACTCAACTTTACTATAACGTTTAACAATAGATTGCGTAATTTTTTTTTTTCAATAACAAGCAAGTGTCGTGGGTACAGACTATGGTGGCCATTGTTCGGCCAATAATAACATTCCTAGCTACTAATGTGCTGTTAAATCTTTTTGATTTCGTTGGTTTTGGTTATTATTTACAATTGTATTTTTTATAATTAATGTAGCCTTATGAATTGGATCGGATGTTTTTGTATTGAAAATAATTACGGTCTTATTATGACATTTTCAGATATACCTATTTGTGTAAATAATGAATCGTCTATGATTTTCAACCTTATTCCAGCCTTAGGAGAGTTTTTTTTACGTTATAGGCAGGACAAGGAAATGAGTCACCTGATGGTAAGTGGTCACCGCCGCCCATAGACATTGGCGATGTAAGAAATACTAACAATTCCTTACATCCGCAATGCGCCACCAACCTTGGGAAGTAAGATGTTCTGTCACCTGTGCCTGTAGTTACACTGCCTCACACCCTTCAAACGGAAACGGAACAATACTAAGTTATGCGGTTTAGAGGCAGCATATCTGATGAGTGGGTGGTACCCACCCAGACGGGCCTGCACAAAGCCCTACCACCTGTTCTATAATTGCAATGTAAATCAACGTATAATTCAAAATCGTTTTTATTTGGTATCGCCGTGTCCGAAATATAAAATAAAATAATATAATATAATAAAATAATCATACAATACACGACGTATTGACGTATTTTATTATAAAACATAAGTTACGTTAAGTGCTATCTATTGACGTGATGAGATTGAGGTCAAATTTTAGTGCAACGTTTTCTTGTGTTACGTTTGAGCGAAACGATAATAATGCAAAAAAAAAACGCCAAGAACCAACTGCACTCTCTTTGCTGCCATTCATAACCCGATGGGAAAGCAAATCTTATGCAAACGAAGGTGTTCAGGTAAAGGACCAATTTGCTTAATAACTGTTTAATAGCCTGATCCAGGGCTTGAATCCAAGACTGTAGGATCTGCAGCGTTATAAACTTGCCGTTAATATTCACATGATGTCATTCTTCACATGTCCCCACATGTGCATAGCTTAGGTCTGATTATATCAAACGATTATGTCATCCAATGCATGACCCTGCTCTATAGCTGCAGGCAACTCGCAAGTGTGCACCTATTTAAATTAATGGTATACAATCAATAATTGCATTTTAATTATGTTAAATTACAGCTTATTCCTATTGCTAGGCTATGGCCTCCTCTCCTTTTTGAGGAGAAGATTTTAAGCTAATTCCACTACACTATTCCAATGCTGATTGCGGAATTTTTCATCCGACACATGCAGGTTTCCTCGCAATACTTTCCTCCACCTTCAAACAAAAGATAAATTGTAAACACAATTGAAGCACATGAAAATTCAGTGGTGCTTATGATTTAATCAGCAATAATCTGTTAAGGTATATTTATGTTTATACAGTAAATAAAGAGGCGGTTATAATGGCACTGCTGAGCTGGCTTCTTTTATTGTAAGGCTTAGAATGGACTCCACCACGTCGTACTTCTTCAAGCAGGCCACTAGTTAGTCTACTCTCTACTGCTAGATTCTTCCATTAAGAAATTCTCGCAGAACATGGAAAGTTTACGTCGTGTGGTTTGCCCTCCAGTCGAACTATGTTTATATTTGCACGGGAGCATATGTAATACATAAATGTGTAAGTGCACACACTCCTATTTACTTATTTAGGTACTGTGCTGAGTCTTCAAGCTCGACCACTGAGGTCAAAACTCGGATTAGTTTATATAACAAATAAACGAAATTTCTTTATAATATTAGTATGATTTCAAGGAAGTGAATGGCTCAGGCCAAAGGTGATACGCTCCAGTTTCGCTGCCCTCTTAAAAGGTGAAGGACAATTTTAACCGAACTGGCTAAAGTAGCCTAACCTCAAAAATTAAGATAAATATTTTTATAAGAAAAGTGACTCTACAACATACATCATGTTATTTACATCGAGAACTTGATATTATTATCTACCGCAGTACATAGTAATGTCGTTTTCCGGTTTTAACGGGGAGTGTGCGAGTGTAACTACAGGCACAAGGGACATAACATCTTAGTTTCCAAGGTCGTTGGCGAATTAGTTAATTTTCCATACAAACCAAATGTGTATGGGTGGTGACTACTTACCATCAGGTTACTTTGTTGCTAATTTATTATATAGTACAGTATTCATTACATTTCAAAAACATACAAGTATTTTTATACAAAATAAATTGTTTGAAAAATATTGAAATTATGAGTTATAACATTTGGGTTTGTCTCGTAAGGTCATACGAACAAAGATACGTGAACTTGTGCAATTTTAAGGGGCGCGGTCGGCTCTGAGCTGGAATGTCGAATGTTTTATAAAAGTTTATATTATTATCGTTAGTTTCGACATCACGATTCAATGGCCGCGGATAAACGTACATTAAATTACGAGTAAATTAATTTTACGTTTGTCACGTCACAAGTCTAAATTAAAAGCGGGTGAACCTCCGAATTGCACTACATTTACTACTTACATTTTATGTATATTGGTGCAGTGGTTTTTAGTGACGAATGATAAAGTTTTTTTTTTTTAATTTGACATTATTGTCACAGACTTACAATATTTTGTACTACCAGTATCGATAACTGTTTGTAAATGATTTAGTATTAATTAAAGATTCAAGTGTCGCTATGAGCTCACTTGAATAAATAATTATTGAATTTGCATACTTCCTCCCGCTTCTATCGCGTGTGGTGGGACCCCATGTGTTCGATCAGGGTGTAAGCTTTTTTTAATCAAAATCCAACATTCAAACATACAAATTCAAAATATTATTAGGATTTGATTACAATATCTATGACAATATTTTGCCCTGATCAGTTAATTCAGTCGTAATTCATCATTTGTTGTTCAATTTTAATAAAACTTTTAAATATCTCTTTAGAAAAACTAAAATAAAAAAAAACCAAATTAAGTATTATAAAAAGAAGTTCAATGAAAAATAAAAATATACTCCCCGGCGGGGAATCGAACCCCGGTCTCCCGCGTGACAGGCGGGGATACTTACCACTATACTACCGAGGATGACAACGAGTGTTGTGAAATAATGCATTACATTTTGTAAAACATAATTTCTATGAAACAGTGGGGTTCTTTGAATAGGTGGCTGTTATATCGATAGATATAAGTACTTAAAATTTATAAACATCATAAGCTAACGTACATATTTTTTAAGATTTGTAATTAAGGATATGGATATTTGTATCATGCGAAAACAACTGGGAAAAAAATTGAACAAAATAGCCTAATTTCAACTACTAACGATTTTAATTCGTCATAAATATTATAATTCACTTGACTTTTATTACATTTTCTAAAAATAGTATCTGAATTTTTACCGACTTCAAAAAAAAGGAAGTCATCGATGCGATTTTTATCAAATTCCATTTGTTAGCTTACTATGCCTATAGTTTACCAAGCTTATGTAAAATTAGATAACTAATTTCGCATGTTTACTCATCTGCCTCCGTGGCGCAATTGGCTAGCGCGTTCGGCTGTTAACCGAAAGGTTGGTGGTTCGAGCCCACCCGGGGGCGGCTTCTTTTATATTTTTTTTTTAAATTGCATTGTGTCGTATATTTTTTTATTTTATTTCAATTAAAATTTTATAAACATTCATACGTGTATAATTAATTAATCCCCTTCTTATTAAATTCCTTTAGGCTATATTAAATTAAGAAAAATATATATAAAACGTTATTAAAATATTTTTCAAATATTAATTAAATTAATAAATAATATTATAAGAGTAATCTAAAAGTAAAATAAAAACAAACTATACATTACAAATTTATAGAAAAAAAACACGCCGTCTAATAGGTTGTCCTGTGGCATTGTACCCAAGACGTAGGCACTATTCTCTCTTTGCACCGCTAGACTCTAAGTAAGCACCACTCTTGGGTCATCAGAACATCGTAATGCTTTTTATATGTTTAATATTTTCAATTAAGTAAATCAACCTTCGATAGCTCAGTTGGTAGAGCGGTGGACTGTAGAGTATGATCGCTGATATCCATAGGTCGCTGGTTCAAATCCGGCTCGAAGGAATTTTTTTTTATTTTGAAGCGTTTTTTAATCTCTCTCTACTTTTAGATAGGGATGGGCAATATGTATAGCCTAATAGTACCTAGTAGTAGTAGTTTTTTTTGCCAATGTCGTAATTCGACCATAATAACTACCTACTCTAATCACTAATATAAACGATGGTATATTTTTATTTATATATTAATTATTTATATAACGCTAAAGCTCTTCAGTAAATACTAAACAACAAAAAAAAACAGAAAATTGATAGACAAATAGTAACAAAATATTTCTAAACTGTTTTACCGTCTATTTATTGTGTGTGTGTGTGAGTGACTGAGTGAATGACAAGTGTTAAATCCTTACTAATATTTTAAATGCGAGAGTTATTTGTTTGTTATCCTTTCACATCTTAACTACTAAACCGATCAACATAAAATTGTTCATACAAATTATTAATGGCACAGAGAACACCCTCTATTAATATTAGCATAGAAATATTAACAAAAAATTCTTATTATACTTAGTAAATAATAAAAATTTTTTTTTGATTTATTACGAAAATATTTTTTTTGTTTTTCTCTTTTTTATCTTGATTTGGAATAGGCTATGTGTTGTATTGCATATCTTCATTAATATAGGCATAAAAATTAAAAATTGCACTCGTTAAAGTGATCAAATTTATAAACACTGCGCTGGGTGTAGCCAACTGCCTTGAATTTAATATACGCTTTCCTTTCTAAACGCAAATGCCTTGTGGGAAATAATCCGGCTCATTGGAAACACGCAAAACAGATACATTTACGTATAATAAAATGTTTATAATATCTCGTTATTTGGTGTCGATTTCTAAATGACAAAATGGCGCCCGATAAGTTGACAACTGTAGCTGAAGTAAGTGAGAAGTAAGGTGAAGAAAATATATATTGTTTAATATTGAATATAGCCAGCTCACTCATTCACTTGTTCGTGTTTCATTATGAATACATACAGAAAATAACTTGTAATCCACTGCTGGGCGTAGCCCTTCTTGAGTTGAGGAAAAGGCTTAAAGATTATTCTACCACGCTGATCCAATGAAGCGTTTGATTAGACACGATACAGTTTGTCTTGTGATCCGATTATTCCAACCCATGCTGTCAATCCTTGCATCTTTTACTTTTGGTTATAATTATATATATAAATTTAGTAGTTTTTTTAGTTTCACAAAGGCCTACGAAGTAAATATGGTGCAATGGATCACTGCAGTATCACAACCTTGGGAAGCCACCTTAACTATAATTTAAATTATTTAGAAGAATACCAGTAACCTTTAATGGTATGTAATAAAAAGAAATCATATATATTGCAAATTATTTTCTTATTATAAAAAGATATATATGTTAACTACATTTATTTAAATCGCGCCAGTTAGATTTTAAACAGTGACTTGACGTCCCCTAGGCTTTACGCTTGATAGGATATATAAATATTAGTAATTCGTTGAAAACCAACATTGCTATTAATTTTTCAATAAAATCTAATTACAATACATTGTAGTTTTGAAATTCTAGAAGCAGTAGTTGTAGAAGTAAACAGCTCAGAGTTTCGAAAATGGTAGTGAAAACACACATTTAAAGCGGTGCATGTTACACCTTAATTATAGTCTTTCCAGTCATATTGCATTTAATTCGTATATTCCAAAGATTTCAGAAGAAAAACAGATTCTTCTGAAAATTTAATAATATTAATTATAATAATAACTAAGGTTTTATGTTATTAAAGATCTATTAAAACCTTTTTAATAATTAATAATTTTAAATATGTCATGTTTAACATCAAAATCAAGAATAGATACATCTATGATTATTAATGATATTATATATAACCTTTGGGTTTTGGCCAGACCAAAAGTATATATGTATATATCTCTTCATTTTTCCTGGATAAAAAGTAGCTGATGCCCAAACTACCACTATTCAAAAAAACATGTCGATACTTTGCTCTGTAAAAAAATGAATCTATCCCACGCGAACCGTACATTTTTCTGGGGGAAAAAATAGCTTATATGCCTACGCGTTGTTGAGTACCAAACATCTATTCAAACGTTGCCATTTATAATATTAGTAAATGTAAATATAAAACAAAACAAAAAATAAACTTGGAAATACGCACATACGCAAGTCTGTGTTGTTACAGTGACAGATACAGATAAAAATAAAAAAAATAAATGCTACGCTTTATAAATTTATTGCATCAACATTTGTGCAAAATATATAAAATCTATTTCGTGTCGAACTCAGTTATAAATCAGAATATGTTAAAATATGCAATAACAGAACTATCATCAGAAGTGAATAACCCGATATATTTAAATTTATTTCGTTGCTAATAATATAACCGGCCCGTTGCCGCCATTAATTATTTCATTTTATATCATTCGTCTAACGGTAAGTATACTTGTAAATAAATTAAATTCTTTTTTTAAATTATAGTTAAGGTGGATTCCCACGGTACGTAATACTGTGGATTTTGCAGTGATCCGATGCACCACATTTACATGGCGGCATGATTTTGTGCAAGCCAGCAAGGGTTAGCAAGCAAAGGTTTACCACCCACTCATCATATATTATTCTGCTGCTAAATAACAATACTAAGTCATTTTGTGTTCTAGTTTGAAGGGTGAGTGAGCCAGCGTTACAACAAGGACGAGGGATATAACAGTTCCCAAGCTTGGTTTTACATTGGCGATGTAAGTAATGTCTATGGACTGTGGTCCACTTACCATCAAATGCCATTTGCAAATCTGTCTACTTATTTTATACAAAAAAAATGTAATCTTCGAAACTAATGTTCGAAATTAATGTTGTCTACAACTAAGCATTTATTAAATGAAAAATATATATAATCTGAACAAATATATACATTTAAAATAACTCATATGAAAGGCGAATACAGGTCAGTTTTGTTGTTTTGCGTATGCAAATAAAAATGTTTGTAATTTCGACACGAAACTGTAACGTTAATACATGACCTTGCTTCTTATGCGTTGGGTAAGATAGACATTACCCCATCACAGAAATACAATACTTACTAACTCTGGCCCGCGTGCTCACTTTCATTCGATAGCGATGACGTTAGCTGCGATTTGTATGGAATCTGATTATTATCACTAGATGGCGGTATTTTTCATTTCATAAAAATTGTAGTTGAAGTAAAAAAAAACTCGAACTTGACATACTAATAAAATTATGCCTTATTTTATGTATTTCGTCTAAAAACTACTTATAAAGGTACAGATTCCAAGATAATGTGTTCAAATGCAGAGTGAGATTGTCAAGAAGCTCTTAGTAACGCTGGAATTAGGAAGTAGTATGACGTTAAAGTCTTGCAGCTGATTTCTCTCAGGTCATGCGCAGATAACTAGTCTTTAAGATTCGCCGCCATGATCGAAATTCGTTCAGGAATACCTACATCTTTATTGATTGTCAAATTTTACAGTTATATATTGACACGTTCATGCGCGTCCATTACATTGTCCTTATTTATTAACGTTATTTAATGGAGGATTAGTTAAACAACGCTGTATCTTCTTCTTTCGGCTGTGAGATCAATAATGAGAGAAAGAAATCATTGTTTAACTAAACAGTCACCAAGCAACGTTTAAAGTTAGTTTTTATCATTTTATATTAATATTTTTATTGGCTCGTTCACGTGTATTATTCAGATATAAAAAGTAGCTAATGCCACATAAATTATATACGTCGATCACTTGCAGCTAATGCTGTTGTGAAAACCAATAAACACGCTTTCTCATTGATAACCTTAATAAGAATGATTAGTAACGATCACTGTTATTTTTTATTAGTGAAATATGTTTTTTTTTGTATTATAGGTAGGCAGCGAGTGTATGGGCCATTGGCATGAGACATTGGCATTGTAAGGAATGTTCAATGCGCCACCAAACTTGGGAACTAAGATGTTGTGTCCCTTGTGCCTGTAATTACACTGGCACACTTACCCTTCAAATCGGAACACAAAAATATCAAGTGCTGCTGTTTTGCGATAGAATATCTGATGAGGGTGGTTCCTACCCAGACGAGCTTGCACAAAGCTCTACCACCAGTAAAATGTATAGTATAGTAACAGCCTCTGAATGTCCTTTTCATGGGCTAAGGCCTCCTCTCCTTTTTTTGAGCAGACAGTTAGGAGCTTATTTCCGTCACACTGCTCATATGGAAGGATTTCAGTGAAGTGACACACGCAGGTTATAATGCATAATTTGTGCTTATAATTCATCTCGTGCTTCACGGCGAAGGAAAATAATGAATTTAAATATTTCATAAGACAGTTAATATTTTAAGTGTCTGTGGGCACTAAATGAAGTGATAGTAAGTAAATAATAATAAATAAAAACTGATTTTGTCAAACAAATCTATGTATATACCAGAGAAGTTTATTTGTCAAAGTGTTACTATATCATGCGTTTATTTGAATTGAATCTACAGATACAATTCCTACATTTACATCGTATATTATCTGTGGACAATGGTCCTGCCAACATACACGCCATAGCTGTTAGGCATTTTTTTAGCGGCCCAAATGGAGAAGAATCAATCCTAATCTCTTTGGGACCTCAGAACATAATGGATTGGAGAGAAAAATGATTCGTTTTCCGAAAGATATAACTATAAAAGCAATTTATCAAATTAATGACAAATGAAAATTGACGATTGTAATGTCTATAGCTCTATATAATCTGTGATAGCGACAGACACGTAAGATATCCGGTAAAGCACACCACGACATATCCGACGCTTGCGGGCTATTTACGCAATTCCTACCAGAACAGTTCTAAATAGGATTATTGGATTGAGTAATCATATGAGGTTTCCTTAAACCGATAGGTTAAAAATACATTTTAAATATAAGCTGGTTACTGGTGGTAGGGCTTTGTGCAAGCTCGTCCGGGTAGGTACCACCCACTCATCATATATTCTACTGCCAAACAGCAGTACTTAATATTGTTGTGTTTTGGTTTGAAGGGTGAGTGAGCCAGTGAAATTACAGGCACAACGGACATAAAATCTTAGTTCCCAAGGTTGGTGGCGCATTGTAAGCTATTGTTGAAATTTCTTACAATGCCAATGTCTAAGTTCGTTGGTGACCATTTACCATCAGGTGGCCCATATGCTTGTCCGCCTTCATATACTTAAAAAAAAGCAAGGGTAGGTACATTCATCACATATTATTCTACCGCCAATCGACAATACATAGTACTGTTGCGTTCCGGTTTGATGGGAGCCAGTGTAATCATAGTCCCCAAAGTTGTTGCCACATGTAAGGTGTGGTTAATATTTCTATTGTCTATAAGCGGTGGTGACCATTTATCATCAGGAGGCTCATTTACCCGCCTTTACATGAATTATTTAAAAAACAAACACTCTCGATCTCGATTGTCCAATCAAATCTCTCGATTTGCACTGAAAGTTAACATTAACCAACACTCCGTAATTTAATTATACAAATCCATTGTATAAATAATTTAATAGCTGAGAAATAATTTTATGAAGACTATGAATTAATTTTAATATAAAACTTAGACACGGATCTATGGTTTTTTTTATTTAATACGTTATTTCCTATACAGATAAGGTACGTAATTCCCCGAAAATAGTAAAAAATTGCTATAATTCAAGTTATAATATTCTTCATGAATAATATTATGATTTGATGAGATTAGTAAAGAAATAAGTTGCCACTGCTATGCTAGGCGTTTCCGTTTTTAGGAGGTTAGATTCAGAGAGAATTGATTCATGTCTCCTCACGACGTTTTCTTTCACCGCCAACGACATGAATGATAAATACAAATTTATACACAAGTGATACTTGCCTGGGCTTGAAACCACAATCTTCTATTAAGAATCAGGCGTTCTATGTACTTGGCCATCTCGGTAAATAGAGGTTATAACAAAATGATTTATTGTCTTGAAAAAGTATATTAGAACCAATTGATTGAGAGAAAAATAAAGAGAAATTATCCTCATATTGTATTTAATAAATGTTTGAAGAAAAAACATGCTAAGAAAATGAACGAATGCATTGTAAATATATTTCCCTGAAGCTATTTATTGTCGTTCAAAGTATTCGTTAACATCTCGTGCGTGATCTGATTTACGATCATTGGATAAAAACAGCATAAATAATATTAAAAAAATGAGATATACATTGCTCGTTTTGCTTGCAAAATTATAACCTATTCGATAGATACTCGGTAATAGTATGTTTGTTTATTAAAGTTTTCGAAATCCGAATGCAAGGGAACGGGTTCAGTCGCGACCTGCGTTGACCGATGCGCAAAGAAGTTGCCGCGAACGATTCGTCGATCAGTCGACGTTTCGTACGAAACGCGACTGCACGCGCCTAAATTCATTCACAGCCGTTCATTCAAATTCCGAACTGTTTCGAAAAACGAAGTGGCGAGTTGTGTTTAAAATAAAACGGATTTTTTAATTTGAAATTCGGCGTGTCTTCGTCTCCTTTACGGTAAGTGAAAATATTCATAAATAAGATATTATCACGATATTGCGTGCAACAGTTGCGTAAAAAAAAACAATTTCGTTTTCTTACTATATTTAAAATTATATTTAAAATGATATACTTACTATTTTATTAAGAAAAAAATATTATCGAATTCATATCACACACAAGGCTGGGTATGCAATTATATCTTAATCTAAATATTATCATTGTTTTAAATTTTATTGTATGTAAGTAGAAATATTAATAATAATAATATGTATATAGATATGTTAAAATATTGAGACCACTAAAATTAATTGCGGAAAACGTGAAAAAAAACGAATTATACGGAACAAAAATTAAAAACTACTTAATTGGTTAGTTTATATATTAATTATATACCTTAAATAATCATTAGAACGATGAAATATAAAATTACAATAAATATTACAAAATGATATGAATATTAAATAGCCATTAATGAATTAATAAAAATTAATAAATTCAAATATATTTAAGTCAATATACAGAAATCGATGACTAAGAAATCTACTTATAAATAATTACTAATTGTATAATTATTTTTATTATAATATAAATACAGTAAATTATTTTATTAATAATAGTTAAATAGAAAAAAAAACAATGTATAGCCTTGACGATTTCTTTAAAAAACACTATATTATCTGTGGACTTAATATGTGCGATAGAAAAGATATCAACGCTATTCTCGTACACGCATGCGCGTTACCTAATAGTCACATAAGGTTTTGTTGTCGCTACTTGAAATTGTATTTAAATTAAAATTTAAACTTAAATTAAATATGCAATATATTTATTTATATAATATAACTATTGCTTGCCAAATTTTCTACATCTATATTAAACAATTAATTGTTAGATTATTATCGATATATTGATTTGATTTTCTTTTTATGTGTCATACCAGTTTACGGAATATCTGGAAAATGTCTGCTTATGAAACAGCTATGCATGTTTCGCTTCTCTTGTGATATAATTAACATCATGGATAAACTCACATAAAACAAAAAAAAGTAGAACAATAGTAGGTTAGCACAGTGCTGCTTTAAGCACCATTACAGGCATCGATTCATATTTAAAAACCTCCACCTTAAACCACCTCACATTTGTGAACAGATTATATTTTTTTAATCTATACTTATACATTGACTTCTTAGTTATATAATAATGTAGCTTATATTAAAAACTTACTTTCTTTTTACATGTATAATATCATTGTTACTTACTGACGTCATTCGCCCAATTCCTGATAACTTTTGATCAAATTATTTGTCACAAAATATAAATCATTAAATTTAATATCAATAAATAGATATCAAAAAATTAAAATTATATTTAAAACTTTGGATTACTTAGGTACTAATTACCTACGGCCGTATTAGTCCGCGATGTTTAAATAATACAACATTTTAACAAAAAAAAAACGACTTGGAATAATACTGTGAAAAAAATATCCGTGAAATAGATATCATTGAGGAGTTCTGGTGGCTATCTGTGGTCTTAAACATTAGGTTCACTTCATCAAATGATACATTTTGAATGCAATAACTTGACTTAGTAATGAAAGTACAAAAAGCTTTGTATGTTTATAATATTTGAAGAGTTTCCTTAATTCCTCATGTATCCCATTATCAGAATTTGATTTTGGTATAAATAATAATAAACGGCCTTATTTAGCAAGAGATTAGTTAGACATTGCTGTGTCTTGTTCTTTTAAATGTCAAATCGATAATGACAGAAAGGGATAAATCAGGGTTTAACTAATTGAGCTCCTCCTCCAGACCGATTTCGGCCACAGCGGCCAGTCTCAAGAGAGATTAGCCAATTGCGCAGGAGATATTATAGTGCACAAGTTTGTGTGCAAACACAGGTGCACTCTATAGTCCCTAGCTCTCATAATTCGATGGGACGGCAATCCGACACGACCGGAAAGAGTTCCGACGGAGGACCAATGCTTTCCGAGGCACGGGAGTGTACACACTTCCAACTTCCAGACTCCGGGCTGCTACTGAGAATTTTCTGACAGAAAAACCCAATAACTTTTTATTGGCCCGACCTGAGAACTGAAACCAGGACCTCCGGGTCAGCGGCCTTATATCTAGCCATTAGACCAACGAGGCAGTCATTAGTCACTAAGCAACGTTTATAAGTAAGGTCGAAAAATGTAATTACATTTTAAACTATAATTATTATTTAGGACTAGTAAAAAACAACAGCATTATATATTTACATAACACGTTTTAAGCAAAATGGTATACAAGATTGACCTTGTTGAAGCAGTTAGTTTGTATTATATATTGTAATGCAGAAGCTATTCTTTCCTATAAGATAAAATAGTGATATTTTTCTACTGCGATGGTTTAGTGGCTAACTATCGTGGCTACAGACTTTGATTAACGATTCGTGTAATTAACGTTTGGATTTTCAATTCATCTCAGTAACAATTTAGAGTTAATTTGTCCCATTGGTTGTTTTTTTGTTGTTATATCAAATGCATTATTCTAAATCATGTTAATATTCGTATCATCAGACATTCTGCCGCAAAACAGCAGTACTTGGTACTGTTGTGTTCCGGTTTGAAGGGTGAGTGAGCCAGTGTAATTACAGGCACAAGGGATATAAGATCGTCGTTCCCGAGGCTGGTGGCGCATTGGCGATTTAAGCGATGGGCAACATTTCTTACAATGCCAATGTCTAAGGGCGTTGGTGACCACTTACCATCAGGTGGCCCATATGCTCGTCCACCTTCCTTTTCTATAAAAAAAAAGTATAACATGTCGGTTCTTCTCGATATAATCTATATTTCGAAACAAGTTTCTGGGGTCGCTTTAAATTCTATTTGCCTTGTGAAGTGACGACACAAAAGTGCTTGAATTATTAAACCCTTAAATACAAAAAATAAATATTTATTTTAGTAATTATGGATGTAAAAAATATATTATTATTCAGATAAAAATAACATTTTGATACTAAATAATAGTTTAGAAACTATTACAACAGCGTAGGTTGAATAACATTAAACAGTTCTACGTAATTTATAATCTGTGTAACGCGGGAAAAATGTAAAAAACAGTTATTGTCGACGGTAGATTTCTTTGAATACAATTAATTCCATTTACAGAAATCGGATCATATGAATAACAGAACTGGGAAAATTCATACAAAAGATGTATGATAGTATATACCTATGTATTTATCCATGAATTAATTGTTATTACTTTTTGGAATATAATGTAAATTTACATATTTACTTGTCACATAAATTCGTTTTCTTTAGTTTATGTAAGCAGCTGTATTTGTGTATGCAGTTTTTTTGTGTATTTCTGTATTTTATTTGCCGATGATTAGTCGATTATATTATTTTTATATACACAATTTAAATTATATTTATTGTGTGTGTCAATGAATATATAAAAAGTCATGCACTAAGTAATAAACCACGCATTATCTGTACAGGAATTATACCGTTTTAATTATTTTGATATTATTTCGACATGTAAAAAATATTCTTTTTTAATTAATGAGGAGACATTTTTTGTAATGAACTAAAAAAACTACTAAACTAAAACGTATAAAGTTTGGTTTATAATACTATATAAATACTTTTTACGTGACATGCATGCATTAAATATTCTCGTTATTATGTTAATTTAGTAAAGACATGATCGCCTTGTAAACAAAAAATGAATGAAGACTATAAATATATTATAAAATTTTGAAAGCAAAAATACTTATTTCTGTTAATGTCAGTCTGGTCAAAAGTCATTGAAGTACGTCGCCAACCTTCCATATCTATATAAAGGTTTCAACATTAAAACCTCCTTCGAACACAAAAATTTCGCTCACCTTCAACACGCTCGGTTTCTTTAAATTATTTCCTTTGACATACTGTATGTATATACTATATGTATATATTAACATGTTAATGAACCATTGACGGTTCGATTTGAATAAACAATATTGTACACTCTTTAATGGATGCATGTATAGGGTACATTTTTAATGAGTTTTTCGTATGCGTGCTATGAAGAACTTTCACAATATGCTTACGGAAGCGGATGGCCGGAATTGCTTGTTGTACAATCATTTTAGTTTGCGTCGTAAAATTTTCTTTGCAAATTTATAATATTATAATGAATCTTTGGGTTCGATGAAAGTAACTTTAGGTTGATTTTTTTAATGAAACGTTTAAGTGAAACGGTTTTGTTGCAATCTGTTGCAAAAAGTTTAAATTCATATATATAATGCATTTCGCACGTTTTAATAAGTAAGTAACATTTTTACCTATTTCAAAGTAAAGTTCTTGCAAAGCTTGAATAAATTAGGCATGCCTTGATTGAAATGAAATTGATCTGGGCCTATCGAGATTTAAATATAAATAAAAAGAAAGTATAACTTTGCTCAGAGGCAATATCGTAACCAATTAGGTTAGTCCGAGGTGTGATTATTGTTAGTTTTGGCGCAGAGAGGCAATGGTGCCAGCGTCTTGGGTACAATGCCATAGGTCATTCTTTTAGACGTATGTTTTTGCTATAAATTTATAATTTGCATTTTGTTTTTTTTTTATTTTATTTTTTATTTTTGTATATTACAAAAATGTCTGCACAGTTTCAAAAGAAAGTACATTTCTTAAAAGTCGTTTATATTAAGAAAGCACGAAACGTAATAAGAACCTAATTTAAAGAAAACAACTATGGCCTTGATTTTAATCTTAACCTTGTTACGGGTTGTATTTTGTTCTCAACGTCACAAGATAAAAATATTCAGGTTAACATTCCTGAGAGCTTTATCCACTTAATAAGTAAGAATAAAGTAACTGTATGTAAATTTACATAGGACTGGTTAGTGAGTGAACCAGTGTAACTAAAGGTTTATCCTCTTACTTCCCAAGATTGGTGGCGCATTAGAGACGTAAGGAATGGTAAGTATTACTGCGCCAATATCGATAAGCGGTGGTCACCAGTTACTATATGCCTGACCACCTAAAAAAAACATGTAACAGTTAAGATTCATGTGGCAAGTCTCAGCTCCACTTATTTAAAAAAAATACAAATATTACAAATTCGAAAGTACCTCTGTCTGTATGTAACGCATTCACAGCTAAGCCACTGAATCGATTTTGATGAAATTTGGCATGGAGCAAGCTTGGACCCCAGGGAACGACATAGTCTTCCTTTTGATCTAATACCTGCCTCGGCCTTATCGTGCAAGCGAAGCCGCGGGCGAAATCATAGGTATATATATATATATATATATATATATATATATATATATATATATATATATATATTCATATATAAAATCGATATATTGGTGATGATAAAGGTTGATAATCTTTAATGGTTACGTATGGTGATTTTCTGTCAAAAAATACTTAGTTCCAAATCAGGTCTTGGGAGAAGGCTGTGATTCAAAAGTGCCTTTACGATACTACTTGAATAAAGAATGATTTTATTTAGTTCGTTTTACACTCTTGTGCATCATAAGGCACGTAAAGCTGATGCACCTGAACTCATTCCGGTCGTTTCAAAGTGCACGTGTGTTAACGTCTCGTAACTATACTATAACAATCCATTCATTTTGGTCAATCGTTTGGTTTGTTGTTGTATCACTTTATTTTATCACAAGACGACCTTTATGACGGTCAATATAATTGAGAGTGTCTTATTGCAATGTCATTGCAATTTACTAATCAAGAGCTGTAATTAATACCTAACGCTAATGACCTTGAAGCTCCTGATCACATCCCGTCACGAAGACCATCAATGGAGATCAGCCACCTGGTGAGATATAGTGAAGAAGTATTCAGTACACGGGTGCACTCTATTTCTTCCCACTTCACTTATTATTTTAATTGTGTTTGAATTTTAAACACGAATCTTCGAACAGCTTGTCGCTACTGATAATGATAATAATCTTATCAGAAAATGTTTACTAGCTCGACCTCTATTCCAAACCACGAGATCAATCTTATATTAACCGTTAGGCAATCGAGACAATTGTATACAAGTATTATATAATATAACTAGTATAGTCTGTGGTCTACGATTGATTGCCTTATTAATTTGACGTCGTTTGCGAACTTTTTATTAGTTTTTTCAATTAGACATTCCAAAAAACACCTTATTTATTAAGTATATATAGATTCCATTATTATTATATAACTTTATTTTATATTATCGAACTGTTTCAATTTCAATTCTACTACCAAGTTGTCACTTTATCGTAATCGAATCGGAGCTTTATCGTTGATAAATATATATATATATATATATATATATATATATATATATATATATATATTTATATTTGAATTCCGTTCGGTTTTGATTACACTATGGTATCGGTTTCGGTTCAGATCCGAGTAGATATAGAATAGTCAAAGTTGGATTGGAATTAAATCGGGAACGTATCGTAGTCGTTATAAGTTAATAGAATTGATCCAAAGCGTTAGACATACACTTATTTATATCTAAACATGTATTACCAACAGATAACAGATACTATTTTATATAGTTACTTAATGTTACCGTAATTTTCACGTGACAGAGACATTATTAATAGAAAAATAATGTACAATAACTTTGACTAGCTGGTAGGGCTTTATGCAAGCTCGTCTGGGTAAATACCATCCACTCATCAGATATTCTCCCGATAAACAGAAATACTTAGTATTGTTGCGTTTGACGGATGAGTGAGCCAGTGTAACTACAGGCACAAGGGACATAAGTTTCCAATATTGGTGGCGCATTGGCGATGTAAGGCAAGGTTAATATTTCTTATACCACCAATGTCTATCCGTCTATCCACCACCCCCCGGTGACCACTTAACATCAGTATCCTATATCAGTATCCCGTCCGCTTACTTCAAGAAAGTACATTAAAAAATATATATTATATCAGTTTGTTTGTTCGGGAGAAAGTGTTATGTATCGAAATAAGAGAAACTGGTAGGAAAGTCAGAATAAATCACTTTTATCTGATTTATAACACAACGTTCAAGTATTGGTATCTGAAGTACAATTACTCTACAAATATATCTAATTAAACGCAACTAAAATAGCTACTTATTAAGCCAATTAATCATGTGCGAAATTGTATTGCTAGTGTTTAATTTATTTCGTGCAAATTTAAACTTAAATCATTCAATAATAAGGTAGGTTATATTAATGCCGAAAACTTTTCTGTCCATAAATATTCATGTTAACAAAGCGGATGTGTGAGAAATTTTTTGGATGCAATTTAATACTTAATACGAACAACATTAGATTAAAGTAATTTAACACGATTTGTAACTTGTTATTGCTTAAAAATTAGATATTAACCCCACGATTGACTACACGTTTAAGTATCACTTTTCGTTTACTTGTGCAAACCGTTTGCGCAGGTAAGCGAAGACGTGGATGTTAAATCAATTCCTTGTGCTATTTCAAACTATTCGTAATGGAATATTAGTTTACGCGGATACTACGTACTACTCTAAATGTACAATTAACTAGTACTATATCTTTTCTTATTTAATTATTATTAAAAAAATCACACTTTCGCGTCCGTTCCTTTTGTTTCGTAATATATGTTGATGTTTCATGATACCGTTACGTTTGTATACAAAATTAATTATTATATAACTAAGTAACCAATTATTTAATTTCTCAATTAATTTATCTTCTTCTTTCTTCTTCTTCGTATACTGCATTACTGAAGGTCGTGCTTGTCCTGAAATGCTTTCACCGATGTGTCGACTAGCTTTCTCCGCACCGCTCTGTTCTCTTTTTGTCTCAGGGCAGTTGGAATATTGAGTCCCATTATACCAACTGGTCGAGAATAGACTTGTTGGTACTTTTTTCTGTCCACGATATACGCAACATTCTTCTATAACACTTTCGAAAGTCTCGATCTTCTTTAGCTGCACGGATTGACCATGATTCGGAACATACATATTCACACATACACATTAATTCCTGTCTAAAATCTGTCAAAAGAATTAACAATCGCTTAAATATCTTACGCGCCACCAACCATGGGAACTGAGGTGTTATGTCTCTGTTATTTAAAGCCAGTTTTAAATTATTTTTTTATTGGGACGCGCCTCACCCTAAATATATAATATAATTTCTAAAAAGAAATATTTTTTATCTGATTGACTATTTGCAGTTCTCCCCCCCCTACTTGCGTCTAAAGCGTCACCGAGCGGGAGAAAAACATTAGTATATATTGACAATATGGTGTCCTTTTTTGGGCAATTGCGCAAGCCGCAATTTGCACAAAACTTTTACTCTATGTATTCAGCCAGATGTTCATATTACTTTCACGTATGTTTTCTTAACGTTAATGATATAATAAAGATATTTTCGGTACAAATCTTTGATCTTTTTTATTTGTTTGATTTGTTGTCACGATATATATAATAGACGCGACTCGGTGATGAAATTGATTAATCATTTCATAATTAAAACGAAATATGTTACGTACAAGTAATTAAAGCTTTCATCATAATAATGAGATGATTATATTTCACGAATAATCATTATTGATATAGTAAATTCACATTTGTGTTTTTAAATCCATGTACATGTTTGTAAAGATAAATATTGTCTTTATTGTTTGACATGCTTATGACGTACTTAATACATTTTTTTTAAACATTAAAACATACTTTTCTTTCATTGAAATTAATTCCTGATATGATTCCTGAACACTTCACTGTCGTCAAGTGTTAGGTGCCGTATGTCCTTTTCTGTTTTGAAGGGAAATTGACCCTTGTTATTAGGCTCACAAGGTAACATTTTAGAATTTAATACGCACTGACTGTATTTTTTATTGGACAGTGCCCATAAATCAACCATTCTAATATATATCAAAAGAGTTACGTCAGTGACTCAAAAGCTTCTTCGTGAGTACCTCATTTTAAATATAGAATAGGAACATAGGTTATAAATCATATTAAGCATAGGTTATTAATAACATTATAACGGCCTTGAGACCTGAAACAAGAACAATTTGTGGGCCGTCTTTGATAGTAGGCATCTGTCGGGAAACTTTGAATAATTATGAACACAGCAGAATGACGTAATCTGTCTCTTAGTTATGACTTTATTTTAAAGTAATTTAAATATCAAAGCGGCTTTCATTGCTTTAGAAGCAATGTTCCTTTCTATTGTAGAAGCATAAAGGCTAAAGAATTGCGGCTTTATTCACCTTTTTCGGTTTTATAAATATATCAAATTGATATTGTCCTGTAATGTGTTTATAATTAATCTCGTGCTTGACGGTGAAGGAAAACATCGTGAGAAAACCTGCATGTTTTTAATTTCATTGAAATTATGCCACATGTGTATTCTACCAAACCGCATTGGAACAGCGTGGTGGAATAAGCTTCAAATCTTCTCCTTAAAAGGGAGAGGAGGCCTTAGCCTAGCGGTGGCACATTAACAGGCTGTTACTGTTACTGTTGTTACTGATAATGTCCTTTTGATGGGTTTCTTGGCGACCATTAACAACAAACAACCGCACATGAGCTATGTAGTTCGTAAGGGTTTGTGCAAGCATAAGTGTACTCTCAATTTTCTGGCATAGGTCCAGTAGGCTTTACATGTAGGTAGCTACTACATGTGTTTTTCTATAAAGAATTTCTCCACAGAATAACATTTATATGATATGATTAAATTATTTATATAACATTGAATCAACATTAAATAAGAATTAATTATATAAAGCATGATTTTTTATTGTTTTAATAGATAATAAGTGTATAGGAAATTATAAATTGTTTTAAAATTGATTTTTAAATAAACTAATTCTTAACAAAAAGTTCCAACAAGAATTTTTATATTTCGTAAAAATTGAAATGCAGAAATGGACATTTTGTACAGATAAGAAGTTTCTTTGTATATACCCGTGAAATTAATACTGATTTATTTATATGACATTTTACGATCATATTCTCTAGGCAAACTCGAAACTCACCGAAGAAAACGGTCTTAAAATGCCAGAAAGTGATATGCGACATTGGTCCTAATAATAATAACATTTCAAGAATACAGGCATCAAAATAGTATATCACCATAAGTCGATTGTCAATATTTCTCACGTGATTAAAGATGTGGGTTCTTACAGAAAAGCAATGCTGCAGTGTTCTTACCGAATGTAGAAAAGATTTTATTTTTTTATGTGTTAGGTATTATATAACAAAACTATATATATACTAACGTGTATTTAAAATGAAATAAAACATAATTAATTTGTTGAACATTATAATTATTGAACTTGGTGGTAGGGCTTTGTGCAATTGTGAAAAATGGTGTCTGGGTTGGTACCACCCACTCATTAGCTATTCTACTGCTAAACAGCAAGACTGTTGTGTTACGATTGGATTTTTTTAAATCTTATGTAATAGTTACATCATTAATAAAATGGAAAAATCATAAAGTGAAGACCAAATGTGCGATCAAACGAGATGATTACTATAATTATTAAAATAATAATTGTTGGTTGGTTGTTTGGCGTGTCATGTACAGACGTAGCTTTATAGATGACTAGTTTCCGCCTGCGGCTCCGCTCGTGGGGGGGGGGGCGTATTACAATCAAATCCACTTTAGCACTTATAATATTAATAATAATAACTCATTGTAGCGATACTGTCAAATATGACGATAATATTTATATGTTTTTCAAGAATGTAAGAAGTTTTTTGTTTATAAAAAAAAACATAAACCTCTTACCATAAAATTTTGATTAGTAATACTATAATCCAACAATATACATTTATATAACTTTAGACAAAGCTATTATTGTATCCTAATAATTAAAAGATTAAAAAAACCAGCTAACAATCGCCGCGTAAAAAACTATAATTAATAAAATCTAGGTTAGTATAATAATTGTTGTATACATGCAAAGGAACAAAGAAAATAATTGGAAGCAACACAACAGAATTGAAGAGGCTAGTTAGCTAAATGAAAAAAAGCAAAAACATGCTAAATGAGAAATGCGTCTTAAGACTTGAGACGTGAAATGTCTTCATTTGAGTAATTAGTATGGAATTAATATTCCTTGTTTTACGGTAATCTATACCGAAAAATCGAAAATCGATTTTCGAATTCGTTTAAATAAGAATTAAAAACAACTGAAAGTAATAGAAATAAATATGTATAATATATCTGAATTTGTTTTTATTAGGGTTTTTCTTAAGTTATCTGTCACAAGATATTTTTATTTACATTAGAATATTAAGTAATAAAATACTAAGGGAACCTTCGGCTTATTTTCGCAGATTATATTTTAAAGCTGAGATGGCCCAGTGGTAAGAACGCGTGAATCTTAACCGATGATCGTGGGTTCAAACCCGGGCAAGCACCACTAAAGTTTTTCGTGTGCTTAATTTGTGATAATAATTCATCTCGTGCTTTTCGGTGAAGGAAAACATCGTGAGGAAACCTGCATGTGTCTAATTTCACTGAAATTCTGCCACATGTGTATTCCACCAACCCGCATTGGAGCAGCGTGGTGGAATGAGCTCCAAAAACCTTCTCGTCTAAAAGGGAGAAGAGGCCTTAGCCCAGCAGTGGGATATTTACAGGCTGTTACCGTATATTTTAACGATTAATTACGTAATCGATACGCAATAATCGCGAAGCGAACCCTCTGTCTGTCAAATCAGTCCGGGATAAGAATTTGTGCTGAATGAACTTTTGAGACTTTTCTTCGCAAACACAGGGCACAGGGGATGAAAATTCGCATCATGATTATAAAAACCAATCGAGCAAGGTCAACGACGATTTTTATATAACCTTATGCTTTGTATTTATATAACATTTAATGCGTGACGGGCCGGTTGGCGTGGTTGGTAAATTCTTGCCTTTCACGCCGATTGTGGGTTCGATTCCCACCCAGGACAGACATTTCTGTGCATGAACATGTCTGATTACCCTGAGTCTGGGTGTAATTATCTATATAAGTATGTATTTACAAAAGAAAAGTAGTATATGTAGTATATCAGTTGTCTGATTTCCGTAGTACAAGCTCTGCTTAGTTTGGAATCAGAGGTCCGCGTGTGAATAATGTCCCAGGATATTATAATGCTTACCTAGTACATAATTGAGTTACAAATAAACAGTCAAACTTTCGCACTTCGTATATTAGTAAATAATAATTACGTTGAAATATCAAGTCATTATTTTGTTAAACCAAATCTTGTATTACCTTATTGTGGTCATCGTCAAAATATATAATGATATAAAATTAGAAAGGTGACTTTACATCATATCAATAAACGAGCAAGACGCTATCGCAAGAATTCAATAAATAAATATTACATATAATATTATATTCTTACTAAAATTGTTGTAAGTAATCATTTAAAAATGTGCCACTATTTTAGTAAATTGATTGATTTTGTAATAACTTTAATTTGAATAAAGAAAATATCACGTGACCACAAAACGAGCAACAAATGTCTGTGACGTCACAATGTTAATTACATACTGAATCACACAAACTGTCGGTCACGTGACCTCATGTGTGCTTGGGTTAATTTTAAGATAAAACAAGTCTTATTTTAATAGGAAAAGAATAATAAAGTTCTATGATAACGTTTATGGGTATATCTGATAAACATAAATAAAAAAAAATTATTTGTGACGAACAATATTAATTAAATTTAGATTTACTTAAAAAAAATCGTTCAAATTATTGTAATACTGATTTCATTTTATGCTAAGCTAAGCAAGTAGGTTTGATAAAATGATATAACAAAAGATATGTTGTTTTGAGAGAAAAAAGAAATACACAAGATTATTATAACGATAGTTATGTAAAAAGTTTTTATATAATGTTACGAAATCCGTACAATTATTATAAATGCGAAATGTGTCTGGTTGATTATCTATATTAGCGGCGTTTTTTTTTATCAACCTGAGTTTTTGCACAGAGAAAGTTAATAGTATTTCTTCTGTGTACTTTTGGAGTACCAGAAATATGCACAAGAACAGAGCCAATAGCTGAGTAAATAATCAACTCTAATAAACCCACTTTATATACATATAAAAAGCCGAGATGGCCTGGTGGTTAGAACGCGTGAATCTTAACCGATGATCGTGGGCTCAAACCCGGGCAAGCATCACTTTTCATTTTCATTTTCATGTGCTTAATTTGTGATTATAATTCATCTCGTGCTTGACGGTGAAGGAAAACATCGCGAGGAAACCTGCATGTGCCTAATTTCATTGAAATTAGGCCACATGTGCATTCTACCAACCCACATTGGAGCAGCGTGGTGTAATAAGCTCCAAACCGTCTCCTCAAAAGGGAGAGGAGGCCTTAGCCCAGCAGTGGGTCATTAACAGGGTGTTACTTTACTTTACTGTATACATATAGCCACTTCTCAATTATTAAACCTTGTAAAGGCTCTAATCTAGGCTGTATTGTAAAATTGTTTATCCTTAAAAAACGAAATAATAAATAAATGTGAGTGTATCGCGATTTTTCCGGCGTTAATAGAGAACTACCACGCATCTTTGCGTTCTCGGTGTACAAAAATGTGCGTCGATCACTTGCGATACTATTCATAATAAATATCTTATTTCATCTCATTGTTATTAAATCTTTAGTTATCCTTGGGTTAGCACGATTTACGATCATTTATTATTGTGTAAGTATAATGCGATTTATTATTTTGATTAAACTGTCGGTTTTCATTCGTATAACAAATTACATATTATTTACAATAAAATACACACTATTTTGTACAGTCATTAACTTTATACTAATATTATTTAGCTGAGAATTTGTTAATTTGTTTAATCTCGGGAACTACCATTCAACATTTGAAACAAACCTTTTTTTTGTAATATATAAGCAAGAGATAGACAAGAGATAGCAATATATTATTTCGACCCAACTCGATCAACAAGAATTTGTGTAGATATATTAAAATATATAATATTGATACTTAAATAAAATCTGCAAGCAAGAATTTTTCAATTTTTTTCAAGACTAATTTTTTGCTAACGTATTTAATCGTAAGGATTATACAAACATCAACGAAATAATATAAACGATTTGACAAGTCTGTCCTACAACTTATATTAGAAGCTTTATAATTACAAGGCAACACATCAAGGAGACTGAAGTGCTTATAATTTTCCTCGTGTTCAGTTTTAAAGGAAAACATCTTAAGGATACCTGCTTGTAGAATAAAAATCCAAGCATAAATAAGCCTAGTGAGCTTATTTGGGTTGCATAAAAACCTTTTTTCACGGTAACTGTCATCGAAAAACCTTTAAAAAGTATAGATGTTAATTTATATCATTTATAGAATTTTCTCTTCGTTCCAATTGTTTTTTTTTAACAATTTTTTTTAACAATTATAAATAATAGAAATAAATTAAAAAAAAAACATCTCGTTGCGTAATTCTCTTTTTTCGCTTAAAAGCAATTTATCAAACGATTTTTTGTTAACACCAGTATACTGAACAGCCAAAAATCAAGTGAACCCTTGGCTTATTTTTGGAATATATTTTATAAAGATTTTTCACGTAATTAATACGCGCCAATTGCGATAAAACCTTTACTAATGCCCAATCGAGCAAGGTCTATACAACTGGAGACCGTAGAGGAGTAGTGTGGTGGAATAAACTCTTTTCCGAGATACTTGACATTAAATCAGTAATAGAACGTTTGGATGCTGTTAAATACTTGTTTTCGATGGTGGCGTAACAACAATGATTCATATTGTTATGCGAAAGCGCAAAATAGCGTCTTTATACAAATGTGCGAATGATAATTAGTAGTTTTACGCAAACTTAATTAAATTAGTCTGAATGTAGAAACTTACATCGGAGTTGTTGTTCTCTTTAAGCGCTTGTTTTGTTAATTTTGAAATGCTCTCAACATAAGGATTGCGTTTTATTTAAATACAAATTAAATATACATGTTCACGAACTACATATTTTTGAATTCCAGTTAACGCGCATTGATAGTGTAAGAAATATTATCCATCCTTACATCGCCAATACGTCATCTTTGAAATTAAGATGTTATATCCCGTGTGCCTGTAATTACACTGGCTCACTCACCCCTTAAATTGGAACACAGCAATACCAAGTATTGTTATTGAAGGATGGAAGAGTGAATATTTGTAACGGCGCCAATGTATATGGGAGGTGACCACTTGGCTTATCTACCCTATTATAAAAAAACACTGCATTTTATTACAAAAATACTTTTAAATTATATGATAATTGGTATAAGATATTATAAAACAAACGACTTTATAAATTATAGCAAATTGGGAAAGAAACCTTGGGAGTCTAGACGGAATTAAACTGAAAAAAAAGCGAATTCTTGAAAGAAACCCCTATTTAAACCCACCTATTTATTTTCGAATCTTTAATAGATTTTACACAATCAATTAACAAGTGTTATGCTAAATTTTGACTTATGTTAAACAAATCATTATTTAATAAGCAAAAATGTCGTTAATGGTAAAATAACGATAAATTATAAAAACCAATCAACGTAATAGTCATTAAAATTATTCAAATATATAATATGAATTATGGTAACTAAAGATTAGTTTTATGACAGACCAATCAAGATAAATAATAATATTTAATGAATATGGCAACACAATTTCGATTCTAAGATATTCTTTTGTTTTTATTAAAATGGATTTAAATTTTTTTTTAAATATATTCAGTGAGTGAGATGTCATAACGTTATGTCACAAGGAAATGTCAAATTGAAAATGATGACCTTTTTTAAAAAAAACTGCTATTTTATGAGTTTTAATGAAATCTGAATATGTAGTATCCGTTTCTGCTTCATCTCATTCTTGGGTAATAAAAATTTATGATCATATCCTTTATCCATTTAAATGATTTGTAATAACTTTGCATTATATTATTGATATCGTTTTAAAGTTCAACTTGATTTTAATGTAATCGTTATAATTAAGGAAATGAAAAAAAAAACACATACTTTGTTTTTTATAATACAAGTTATTAGGTGACGTTTCACAAAGATTAAACGGCACTAAGCAATTGATAAATGCATATAATAAATATACATTAAGCAAACTTGGTATGGTAGTGAGTTAATCACAGGGTCTTAGTTCTCATGGTGAAGCATTAATGGTTTATAAGACGTATTCGTCAAATACATTTGACCGACTCACTCCATTAAAACAAAAAAAAACATCAACTTGATTTAAATAATATATATACAAATAACACTTATATACTATACTAATTCGCGTTTATATATAATGTAGACACGGCTCGTAAGAATGCGTCACATGTAGAGTAGAGCGGTTGCGTCACATGGCTTTGTTTTCACCGCTTTCGATTTTATGCGCTTGCGCCGATCGCACGAACTAATGCTCACAACTGGAAACGTTGATATCGAGATATATCACTGTGATTCCTAATTAGTTCTGCAACATTCATACAAATTATTCTACATTTTATCAC
The DNA here is from genome assembly GCA_905147175.2 of Nymphalis urticae. Taxonomy (NCBI): domain Eukaryota; kingdom Metazoa; phylum Arthropoda; class Insecta; order Lepidoptera; family Nymphalidae; genus Nymphalis; species Nymphalis urticae. The sequence goes on along the minus strand of LR990004.1, from coordinate 1,154,481 downwards.
GTAATAACACATAATTTAATTGAAAAAATGATTTAATGTGAAATCGTTATTTAATCAATTGATTATATAAATAAATTTAGCAAAGTTTTACATATAAAATAATGTAAAGGCAAAATGATCCAGTTGATAAACCACGTGGATTTCAACAGAAGAAGATTGAATTCCGGAAGCATAATTGGATTTTAATTATTAATTTGTACCTATGACTCATCTTATGTTCTGAAAAGAACATCATAACGAAACATAAATTTCGGATTATATTCGATACAATTTTTATATTTTCTGTGTTGATACACGTGTACCAAGGCACCAATCCACAGTGGAATCCCCTAATGTCCTTTATAAGTGGACATAAGAGGCTTGCTCAGTCACGTGCTCCTATTTTAATTTATAAAACTAAAAGAACCAAAAAATATAACGATATCTGCTTGGTGTTTTATGTTTTGGAATGCAAAATATTTCAATGGGAACAAGATATTCTGGTTGTAAAAACTTACATAATACTATGACAACTTATTCAAGATAATAAAATGAACAAGTTTCAACCTCGCTACGTAATCAGTACTTGTAAGGACAGCCTGTAATTACTACACGTATGTACGATGTTATATACGATAAATATTTTAGATAAACAAGCTAATGAGGAGTTTAAAAGGATGGTATATGTACTATATGTACTGGTGCTAGGGCTTTATGCAAGCTCGTCTGGGTAGGTACCACTAGTACTTGGTATTGTTGTGTTCCGGTTTGAAGGGTAAGTGAGCCAGTGTAATTACAGGCACAAGGGACATAAAATCTTATGTCCCAAGGTTGGTGGCGCATTGGCAATGTAAGCGATGGTTAAAATTTCTTACAGTGCCAATGACATGTGGTGAATTCAGTGCGTGCCTGTATTTGAACCTGCGATCATCGGTTACGATTTACGCGTCCTAACCGCTCGACCATATCAGCTCTAAACAACTAATTGATCTCGTCCAAAAAAACTCCACAGATTCATAATATTCAAATATATTCGACGATCACTACAATATTGCATGTATCTGTGTGCATTTGTCTATTGACAGTAACACGGTCAGTGCATATTTCATTTGTTTCATGTAAATTTATACAAATGATTTGTAAATTATAATCGTTGTGTGAATTCATTTAACAGTGCGTATCGCGTGCAAGCTGGCCATGTTCAGACTCGTATTATTGATAATGAGGCGTGATTGTCAGATTGTATTATAATATTCTAAAGTGTTATTGATCCAGGCTACTGACCGATGGTACCGTGTTATCGAGATCAATTGATTGATATTAGTTTCTATAATGAAAATGTTCGATTTTTAAATTTCTGACATCACAAGGACAAAAAAGATTTTACAGCTATTTTTATCTTAACCTCGGTAAAGTACTATTTTCTATAACATGTGCTTTTTAGTGACATGATTTGTAAAAAAATGTGTACTGATAAATCAGCTTGGATACGTTTCTGCGTTTGTAGTAGTGTAAATACATATAGTGACTAAAACAAACTCGCGCTAGCTAACATGTGCCTCGATCTCACACGTAAGTAGCGTTAGAAGTGTCATTTTGTTTATTATTATTTTCTTACTAATTACTTTATAATAAAATTTATGCAATAAAGTGAAAACTTATGTCGCAAAATAGTGCGATATTTTTTTCTACGTGATTTTAAGATAGTCTTTGGTACAATATAAAAACGAATTATCATTAACACCAATGTTCTATTAAACACTTTTTAAAAAATATTATAAAATGTATTTGTTTATTTATTTGTGTGCTAACGGTGCGACCACGGTGACTACTACTAACGCAAAAACGTCTCCGAGCTAATTTGGCTGTATATAACTTTCGCCAGTATGTTTTCTATTGCGTGAAATAGCGGAAAGCAAAGCCATGATACAGCACCTCGAGCCACTACAGGTTATTACTTAACTGTTTACATTAAATATCAATAAGCACCACCTTTGCAACTTAAAGCATTTTAGATTCGACTACCATTATGCAAAATGTATCCTTTACTTAATTCGATTCTTCCGGTTTTAAGGCAATAGATTCTATATTTAATAAACTATTCGTTTCGCTTTCGGATATAATCTTGCCGTAACAGCCTGAGAATGTCCCACTGCTGGGCTAAAGGCCTCCTCTCCCTTTTTGAGGAGAAGGTTTTGAGCTTATTCCACCACGCTGCTCCAGTGCGGTTTGGTGGAATACACATGTGGCAGAATTTCAGTGAAATTAGACACATGCAGGTTTCCTCACGATGTTTTCCTTCACCGAAAAGCACGAGATGAATTATTATCCCAAATTAAGCACATGAAAATTCAGTGATGCTTGCCCGGGTTTGAACCCGCGATCATCGGTTAAGATTCACGCGTTCTTACCACTAGGCCATCTCGGCTTAGTATATATAATCGTGCACGAGCCGTTATTCAGAAGCTATAATTGAATCTGAAAGCCATAAATAATGGATAGTATGGTAAATGTATGACGGAATTAATACTAGTTTCGATAAAAATGCCATGGAGACAATTTTATTATCTTTAAGTAAAACGATTTGTTTTCGAACTAGGGATGGGTTTCGAGCATTACTTACTAATTCTGACAAGTTATTTAAAAGTAATACCGCTATGAAGTCGCCATTTTAAATATCGAACCGATCAATGTTGGTCAGCGTGTATGGTTGATAAATTGACAGTTAAAATATTTAAAATGTTGTCACTTGGCTGCCCGTCCCGACTTAGACCCGGTAGAATTCATACAAAGTTTCCCATTTTGTACCTATTAAAAGTTGAAATTTTTTAAAAATCATTTTCGTTTCGGATGTTTACCTTATAAAATAAACAAATGTTTCAAATTTCATATTTCCCGACTCGGTAATTTTGGTTGTTCGTTGATAGTCAGTCAGGACTATCGATTTTTATAAGAATAGACAACAGTCATTGCATTCGCGCACTGAACTACAAGCTTTTAAATTTTCTGTACTGCTGTCAAGGTCATGACGTAATAGCTCAGTTAAGTTCATTCAATATTTCGATCATTCATATCCGATTTAGTTTCTCCGTATTAATAACAAACGTTGTAATACTATGTTGTCGATGCAAATAAAGTGAGAATTTTATTTTGGTATTAAGAATTTAATTTCTCATAGCAACAGCTTGTTCGCAGACGTTTTGTTTATGTATAAAGTAGATATATATGAAGGACGTGGAAGGACGTCCATGCGATGGACCGACCAAATAAAAACAACTGTTGGCGTTCCTTTGCATGAATTCACCACTCACCACTAACAGGGACATATGGCGAAGGCTCGTGAGGCGAATCACATCTGCGCCGAACAATTCATAATACTTCATGGCGACCACGATCGCTCTGACAAGAGTGTCACGACGAAGAAGAAGAAGAAGAATATATATATATAAATTATATACAAGATAATGCTAAATCATTGTTTGTGGCTTTGCTTAAAAACGTTGTGTATTGGGTGATTAGTTAAACAATGCTGTGTCTTCCTCTTTCGAATGTCAAATCAATAGTGACAGAAAGAGAAAAGTCGGTGTTTAACTGTTCAATTGCTAATCAAGTGTATGTATGTGAGTGTCTACATTCCACCATAACTTTTGAATGTCTAAACAGCTAAATCTTCTTATCATGTTGCGTGTCACTGAATATAAAATCATTCATCCATTCATTCAATGCCATTTTATTTTAAGGTAAAAAAAATGTTTACTTATATATCTACTAATAGTTGAGTTCCAAATATTTTGCTAATATCTCGTATAATAGCGAAGATCTCTTCACAGAAAGCCATAGGTGACAGTTGTAATGACTTGGTGTTTTTGATGACTAGTTACACTACCAAACTCTTATACATAATACTTACTGCCCGTCGCGACTTCGTATCGGCGTATGATGAAAATTAATTTTGGATATTCTGTGTGTAAAATCTATTCTTATCGTCTGCGTCAATCGGACATGTGGTTTCGTTGATCACGTGATGAGTAAGCCAGACAAGCAGACAGTCGTTTTTTGCTTATATATAGATTTTTAGACAGGTGAATTTTTCATACATTTACTAGGAATTATAACAAATAATAATTTCACGATTAATCAAAAACACACTATTTCATAATTGAAAATTATTTTAACTGTATTGTTAAACGTTATTGCAATTTATTATATATCTATATGTAAAATAGTTTGTTAGTATATTATATACATATCATATTCGTTTTATGTGGTTCTAATGAAGGCATTTGCAATAAATCGTGGCATTTATAATGATTGTTTGGTATTATACTTCATAGTAAAATATATAATCAAATTCAAAACCTTTTGTAAGATAGGTAAGTCTATAATAAACATTAATTAAATTTGAAACGTGACATTTTATTGCGAAGTTCTTAACGTAATAATAATCTTTAATAAATTTTATCACTTCTTTATATGAAATATAGCAATAATATTATAATAGTCTTTATATTCCTTGCATTTGATTGCCTCGTTGGTCTTGTGGCTAGAGATAAGGCAGATCCCGAGGTCCTGGGTCCCAAGTCGGGCCAATAAAAGCTTATTGGGTTTTTCTGTCGATTAATAATTTATTTAACCCTCTTATCATACGAAAAGCCGAGATGGTTAGAACGCGTGAATATTAACCGATAAGTTCGTGGGTTCAAACCCGGGCAAGCACTACAAATTGTTATTTATCTTCTAAATATAAAAGAAGAAGATTTCCTGACTTATTTTTAACGGATTAACAATTAGAATATCATGATATCCACGGTTGTATAACTTCTTTCGTAGTGTTCATTGCAACCAAAAATATTTAGGAATACATAACAACTATTCAAAATTGGAATATATACTTGTAGATACTAGGTAGGGCTTTGTGCATGCCCGTCTTGGTACCACCCACTTATCAGATATTCTTACCGACAAACAGAAATAATTAATATTGCTGAGCTATGGTTTGAAGGGTGAGTGACCTAGGATGACTATAGACACTAGAACAACATCTTTGTTCTCAAGGTTGGCGCATTGACCTTGCAAGAGATAGTTTATATTTCTTACAGTGCCAGTGTCTATGGGTGTTGGTGTACACGGAGGTGACCACTTAGGTGACCCACCCATTAGTAAAAATATTAAATGTTTCAATTATGAACAGTCACGACAACTGTAAAGAAGCTATGAGCAAGCATTCTCCTGAGTGTTTCAAAGGTGCTTGCTCTGGGCATGGTGTGCGCATAATGCACCTCTTGCAATGTTTAATTCAATGACGTACTTAAAAAATCCCAAACATTATAGTGTATTGGTGATTAAAGTTAATATTCCTTACAGCGCCAATGTCTATGGGCGCTGGTGACTCAACAGCAGGTGGCATTCTTATTTTAATTATGAAAAAAACTTTGCATTCGTCATTTGTTGTTTAATTTGTTTTATTTATCGAACAAATAAATTATATTAAAGACAATAAACGTCCTTTCTTGATCGCATAAACGCGATATCAGTTGGGTAAATACCCGTGTATTGCAAAATGACATTGTACAAAGGGAACGGCGAGGCAGAAAGTCTACGCGACCGGTTTAATTGGCACATATAAATAACCAGTTCAAAACATTCGATTAAATTTAGTACAGTCAGTATAAAAGTTACATTAATATTTTGTTTTTTTTTTTTTGTATCTGTAATAATGTGATCTTTTAATCATGATTATACGACGACCATGTTCTCCTCGACGATAACTATTGAATTGTCATTCAACAAGATTTTATTAAATATCACATCACGGCAAGAAAGAAATAAGTTACTTATTATCCAATACATGTCTTCGTGTATTGAACTAACTATATTTGTTGTCCAAATATTTGGACACAATACGTCACATAAAAAAAAAATAGTATTAAATATTTACTTGCACACGGTCTTTTTAAAATATGTAGCTATGAATAAAATCTTTGACCCTCGCTTATTGGCACATACGAAGCTTTATATGACTCATGCAATAAATAAGGATCTTGTTCACCGATATATTTTTTTAACATTAAATAAAAGGAAAGAAAGAACACCTTTTGTAGAACATCACATTGTAAATTAAATCAAAATATACTGTATTCAAGTGAGCTTCTTGCAATTTTAAGGTCATTTTACAAGATTAAATTAAATTTAGAATTACCGGTTCGGAATGTCGATTCTATCGAGTAGAACCGCTAAGAAAGTCACTGTTTAATCTTTTCCGATAAATATCCTAAGACCAGTTATTAACATAATTGAATGCAATCGAATTATTTATTAATAAAATAAAATAATACAAATAAGTAAAAACAAGTAATAATAAAATTATTCATTCCGACCGACGTTTTCGAAAATAACAAAATATTGAAATTGCTGCCTGCTACTCTACATATGAATATAATTAAAAAAAAAATAGGATTAATCATGGCAATTTTTTTTAAATTTATCTGCAATATTTTTCTATGTATTTTATCAATTTTTAAATGAATATTTTTTGCAAGCACCTTAAATCAAGGCCAAGTTATACATGTTGCTTAAGTACTAAGGTTGTTATCAATTGTAATAAGTCATGCATTCATCGACAATGTTTAAAATTTATTTTAGTTGATTTTCTTCAACGCCCAACACGATATTAATTATGATGAGCACTCAGTTGCTTGACCGGGTTAAAAATCACGATCTAATTATTGCTATTGTATAATCTGTACCGTTTTTAAATAAATATGAGATCATAAGATATCACTTCGATATAAGGCTTGAAAACGAAAACGTCCTATAACATGGGAAACGAATTTGTCGATCAAGGATTTCCACGTGCACAGACTGCCTTCAATAAATAAATACGTTATGTATTATGATATTAATTGCTCTCACAATAAGGACTAAAATAGCGTTCACCTAGTATCTGTTTTGTAAAGAATTGTCGGTTGTACGGTGTGTGGACGTAACAACTGGACCAAGCAACATGTTGGCCGGTTTCTTACATAAAATTACGTAAACCCGTAGGTTGATCGCTCGACCGTCACGTGACTGAGTAATTAATTATTGCGAGCGGCTTGTTTTTGTTTATTAAAGGAAATGCGCTTTTTTTTGGTTTTAACATCGCCAAGGATCGTTAGCGATTAATTCGTGTATACGTTTGTTTATTATTTCCGACGTTATTTGTGTTGTATTGTAATGTAAATGGTCGTTAATTTCCCACTCGGCTATGGTCCCTCTACATTCGAAAGGTTGGAATGATTCGACCACGATGTTCTCATTTTGAATTTTTTCTTCTCTACCCCATGTTTATATAGTATTTTTGCGGACAGGCAAATGGACCAACTGATGGTTACCACCGCCTTAGACATTGGTGATGTAAATATTAATCATTCCTTAAATCGCCAATGCTTCACCAACCTTGGGAACTAGGAAGTTATGTTTCTTGTACTGGTCATAACACTGGCTCAATCCCACTTCAAACTGGACCACAAAATCCTTAATAGTGCTGTTTAACGCAGTCTATATTTTTCTCAACCTCGTTGGTCTAGTGGTTAGATTTAAAGCCGCAGACCCCGAGGTAATATGTTCTAATCCCAGGTCGGGCCAATAAAGTTATTGCGTTTTTCTGTCAAGTGTGTACTTGCCTCGAAAAGCGCGTAAAGCCATTTGACCTGAACGCTTTCCAGTCGTGTTGGATGGCCGTCCAGGAGAGAGCACCTGTGTTTGCGCTCACACTTGTGCACTATAATATGTACTGCGCAGTTGGCTAATCTCGCTTGAGATTGGCCGCCGTGACCGAAATTGGTTTGAAGGACATTATAATAAAAATGAATGATTATTTTCTCAACACGAGATTCAATTTTTAACTAGAACTGCCATTAAAAACGTTTCATTTCGTTTGATTTATGTAAACCAATTAAACAAAGCAACGACAATATGAAACCAGTAATTTCAGTTAATCAATTATAATTTACGGCAACAGATGCACAAAACATCAATTTTAAATAGAAAATTACACATACTTTTGTACTATGACCGATTTGATTGACATTTATAGGTTAATTTCAAACATCGAATGTAATTACGTGACGTAACGATAACCGTACCGTACGATTACATTTACGTACAAATTTTTTTTTAAATACAATTCGTTTATTAGAGTTAATTGTTTAGTGATATCAGATTTTGATGTGATTGTATATTTTAAGGCGCTATAATTTATATACCAAGATGGCCCAGTGGTAAGAACGCGTGAATCTTAACCGATTATCGTGGGGAATTTTTATGTGCTTCATTTGTGATTATAATTCATCTCGTGCTTTACGGTGAAGGAAAACATCGTGAGGAAACCTGCATGTGTCTAATTTCACTGAAATTCTGCCACATGTGTATTCCACCAACCCGCACTGGAACAGCGTGGTGGAATAAGCTCCAAACCTTCTCTTCAAAAAGAGGATAAGAGGCCTTTAGCCCAGCGGGACATTCACAAAGCTGTTACGGAATAATTTATATATTAATAGTTAGCTATCATGGAACGTGTTGTATTTGTAACTTGAATGATATATAAAATTGAGTCGAACCTCATGAAAAAATGCCTTTCATGCCTCGATCGGTAGATCACTTGCTCAGTGGAGCTTTCCTCAAGGAAAATTCTCAAAAAGTCACCTTATGTACTTGTATGGTAGCGCGAGGCTACCAGCTGTCATCTTCCACAGGGCTATCTGAATCAGTAGGCTTTACGATTTATGGCTTTGTCATATCTTTTAAGCCCTGGGCGTTGGAGCTGTGAAAGAGGCGAGACGACCTTTTCCAATCGCGCTCCGCTGTCTTGACCATAACGGTCCCACACTTATTCCTCGTGAAGTATCGTCATCACGACCGCTCGCTAATTTCCCTTCTAAACATATTTACTACACACTGCGCGATTTTAGCTCGATGGATAAAAGGTTATTAATGCAGTTATCACTGACGTCATACTTAACCTTATTAAACTTCTGCAATATGTGTTATATTATATACAATACAATTACAAATTAGATTGGAATATAAATAAAATTATGATTGTACAACCTTGGTCGGTTTTTGTAAATAATATTGCGGAAGTTGACCTGTGTTACATTGGTTGAACTATAAATCACATTTATTTAATATATGCTAATAAAACCTTCTCCGATATTAAAACTTTGATATAGTTAAAACCGCAACTAATTTTACTAATCGAATTTAAAAATATAAACCAAATGCCATGTATATAAACTTTTTAAATTATCATTATCGAAACTAAAGTTATTATGCCTAGTTTTAGTTTTTTTTTTGTTTTAACGTATAATTTTACTCCAGCTTATGAAGCGCCTGTCAACGACATATGTCAAATTTTTATTTAATCTGAATTGTAATTGGTCGATGGTAGCGTATGACGCAACAGGCGACCAATGAGCGGTCAGTATTTGGTAAGTAATTGACATTTGACAACCGTATCAGGCACTGGTATGTCGTTTAGGAAATAGGTTATATAATACTGTCTTAAATTATTAATTAAATAAATAATCTAGGAGGGAAGCGCAAGAGTTATATTTAATTTACTTTTGTATATTTTTTTATACAACTATATAATTAAAATCTGAAAATTCACTAACAATACCATTTTTAAGCAGTTAAGGCTTATCATTCTGAAGTAAATACTTGTAACGACCATTAAGTATGCCAATGTATTGCTTCACATTTTACCTTGCACTGCACTGAACTATAAAATGTATTCAATATTAATCTTTATTACTATTACAATAAGAATGCAATACCGATATACTTTTGTTGGAAATAACTTTAAATGAACAAAAAGCCTTATAAGATTTTTACTGCTTGATATTTCAATTTTATATTTCGAACGTCCGTTACTAAATAATTACAAATGATTAAGGGGTAATACAGTTCAACAATTGTGTGTGTTCTTATTTTGAATTTCAAATCAATTATACGAAATGATAGAAACAATTGATAGAAAGAGAGAAAATAGTGTTTAACTAAACATATATTAGATGCGATAAGTTATAATATTATTATTTGAATTCATCTCTCTATGTTTATTTGCCTTGTAGTTAACTAAAGAAAGTAATCAATATGTTTCAATAAGTAATAAATTTGTTAAGCATTGGGAATAAATTTGCCCGTATATAGTAATACCCGTTTTAAGAAATTCATAATAATCCTATTTACCCCTCCATTACGCGTCTAGTTTCCGCTAGGAGTGGGGACGACATTAGCGTAAGGACCGAAGCTGCGACTTCTACATCGTTAGACGGCCTCAAAATACAACTTATTACTTATGGTAAAAAAACAACTTTCCAACAAGAACTTGAACTACTTATGTCTTTAAACCTAAAAGTAATTTAGATTAAAAATATAACGGTATTAATATTTCAATGTAAACGACTTAACCAATGTCATAACGCAAATATTAAATAAATAATTAGTTATAAAATTTTTGCAACCTTAGTGCACTAAGTATATCAAAAGATAGCAGCCATTTTAACACACTAATTTGTGTGACAAGGTACTTTATAAATAGGGAATGGCTGTGGGCGAAGTCACCAACGGTGGATGGTCCATTTGCTCGTCTGTCTGCCTTCTAGAAATAAATCTGGTCAGGCCTGAATTAGAGATCCAAGGCCCCTAGGCACTTTAACATTTACGGTTCCATTCAAAGCGGTTAAAGTAAAATTACTACAAATTTTATTTATAATAATTACACAATACATTAATAATTACACAATATATTTTTCGTCATAATTTGTTTGTATCTACAATTATATCATTACGTAAAGAAAAAAATAAAATGTATCCAAAATTTAACCACAGTGTAAAAATCAGTTTCGGATTACACAGATTAGTAATCAATCTCATATCAGATTACATTTCCGGTAACGTTAGCATAATCCGTTACACTTCGACGAATATGTCGATTTTTGTTCAATGTTATATATTTCTTTAATTTATTTTGCAATGAAATATGATCTGTATGTAAATATTAAAATAATGCCTTTACAAATCATGACCGCAACACTATACTTTACTATAAAGCCGAGATGGCCCAGTGGTAAGACCGCGTGAATCTTAACCGATGATCGTGGGTTCAAACCCGGGCAAGCACCACTGAATTTTCATGTGCTTAATTTGTGATTATAATTCATCTCGTGCTTTACGGTGAAGGAAAACATCGTGAGGAAACCTGCATGTGTCTAATTCCACTGAAATTCAGCCATATGCGCATTCCACCAACCCGCATTGGAGCAGCGTGGTGGAATAAGCTCCAAACCTTCTTCTCAAAAAGAAGAGAGGAGGCCTTTAGCCCAGCAGTGGGACATTCACACGCTATTACGGTACACTATACTTTAAAAATGATATTCAGCTGACTCAGGGCAACAGCAGGGTCGTTACAAATATGCTTAAGAACAGTAAAATATGTAAGTCTGTGTAGAATAGGGTGTAGATTATAACCAATATACATAATACATAAACGAGACGATGTATTGTGCGTCGAAGAAGGTTTTAAAATTACCATTATTAGTACTATAAGTAATACCGCTTCGCAGTTTCACCCGTTTTAAAATTAGACTATTGACAAACGTAAATTTCATATTTTTCTAAATATAAGTTTAGTTAACATTTCTCTGCAATGACCAATCGTGGTTGGTTAATAAATCTCTTTAAAACTCTTATATATTAAACCAAACTATAGCGTGAAGTACATAAATTATACCACTATAATTATAATAGGAAAAAATACATAAAAAAAATTATTGTAGAGCATAAAAAGCGTAACATAGATGATTTACGTACTTTAACATAATTATGATTGTTTTATTGAAGTCTGTCTTTGTATGTGTTAAGGTCCGATTATACGCTCGTCTTTCCGCTTACTCGAGCAAATCAGTTTGCGCGGGTAAACGTTTTATGAATTATTGAGAAAATTGAAAAAAAAATCAATTCGAGAAACCACAGCGTGTATATTATATACAGGAAGTATTTTCAAAATACATCAAATATTTTGTTGTACGTTATTTTAATGTTATTATTTTTTTCTATGAAAATACTTATATAAACTTTCTCTTTTCACATACAACGTACCGCTAAGCTATCTCTATATCGCATATTGGACTGCGGAAGTAAGTCAGCACGTGTAGCCGGACCATTACACAAGTTTTTTTTTAATTGATTCTAATTGTATCATCTGTCTGATGGAAGGAAACGTGATATAATTTCTGATTGCAGATAACCATAGTGGTTATAGGTGAATCATAGATAAGAGCTTATAAATGTGAAATAGTTATTAATTATTTATGAAAATAAACTATCATTTTTTTTAATTTGAAAATTAATGTCGTAGATTTTTGTTAATCGACATAATTAAACTAAAGCCAGCGTGATATATATTATTGGAGCGCAGCTGTTTAAAAATAAAATTCCTCAGATATCTTTAACTTTGGCAATTAATGAATCTTAATATTTTGGGAAACACTAATATAGAAGGCATATAACTCAAAAGCGTAGTTTAATACATAAGACATATTATAAGCTTACAGATAGTGTTTGTTGATTTTTATACATATTTTAGTTTGTTCATATTTTATCCGTGTTGCTAGAACGTGGGACAGTCACTCAACATTTATTCTACCACTAAGATTAGTCATACAAACTCTAACTCCAGTTATGTAATAGAGATGAAATTCAAGCACCAATAATTGAAAAGTTGAAGAGTAATAGATTAGCTTGGTATGGGCATGTGATGCGGAGAGATGAAAGGCATGTTACCAAAACGGTGATGAGTATGAATGTTGATGGATATAGGGGACGGGGGAGGTCGAAGAAAATGTGGATGGATTGCATATGGAATATAGTAAAGGATATGTGTATGAAAGGTGTAAGTGCTGAGATGAAGAGTGACAGTGTGAAGTGGAAGGAAAAAACATGTTGTGCCGACCCCACGTAGTGGGATACGGGCAGGAAGAAGAAGAGAGATAAATTTATACATAGATGAAGGTGAAGCTTGTTTTGTTTGTTAACATGTTATTTATAGATATAATTGCATACTCGCCATTGACATTTATCATAGGAAATAATATCCGACCTAAATAAAGTTCACGAACTGTTTACATGTAAATAACATTTAATTTTATTTGTTACAGATAATCTCTGACTTAACAACATTGATAAACTCTTTAGAGGCTAACTCCTTGCTCTAAACTCAAGGCGATGACAGTATAGTGACAAATGTAACGTAACACGGTAGCTTGAGGCAAAATTTAATAAAATTATGTGGATAGGTTCCTTGAAGAGGTAGTGTTTGAAATTTACATAGTTCTCGTTTATAATAAAAATGGCGTCGTGGAAATCGTGTATATGGACAGTTTTCGTGGTTGTGTGCATTTTGGGGAAGATATCGGGGTTGGACAATGGGTTGGCATTAACCCCACCGATGGGTTGGCTGGCGTGGGAACGCTTCAGATGCAACACTGACTGCAAAAACGACCCTGACAACTGTATAAGGTGAGTTTATATATTTTGTTCTATTAACTAGTTTTAGTTATTGTTTTACTTGGTGATAGGGCTTTGTGCAAGCCCGTTTAGATAGGCACCACCCAGTTATCGTATATTTTACCATTAAGCAGCAATACCTCGTATTGTTCCGGTTTGAAAGGTGAGTGAGCCAGTATAATTACAGGCGCATGAGACATAACATCTTAGTTCCAAGGCTGATGGCGCATTGGATCATCAATACATCGGCAAGGGATTATCAATATTTCATTACAGTGCCAATGTCTTTGAGCGGTGGCGACCACCTATACCATAAGGTGGCCCATAAGAAAGTCCATACCTATTTTAAATAAAATAAAATGTAATATATTAAGTATGCATGATATTGATTCATTTTTATTGACAATTTTAATCAATCTGTTTACAAATTTAAATACGGTCTAGTTTAAAAAAAAAACAACATTATTTTGTAAGAGTGGAGTTTACATGACGTAAATGTCCAGCTTGGTAAAGGCCTCCTTATATGGAAAAGTCTTCGAGTTTATTTCATCACGCTGCTCCGATGCAGGTCAACTTATACACGTGGCACGATTTCAGGTGTCACACACCATCTTTCTCACCACGTTTCCTTCACCGCCGATCACGATATGAATTATAAACACAATTGAAGGAAAGGAAAATTTAGGGGTGCTTGTTCGGATGCTATCCATGTTATTTAGCGTTTGAGTCATTGTACGTCTTGTTGTAATATGTGTAATATATTTTAATCTATATATATAAAAGTCTATTTATTTGTTAATTAATTTATTTAATTATCAAGTTACTTTAGATATTTACTGTAGTATTACATGGTTTCTATTCACATCATTAGATATTTCAAAATTTGAAACCGATTGATCTCATACGTATCATCTATTTTATACGTGAGCTGAAGTAGCGTAGATATACGCCAGAAAAAGAAGAATACATTAAATCTCTACTAACTTGACTCAATTACTCCATTTCGCAATGAATATAATTTTGCGTAATTTTGATGTTAATTTTGGCGCTGCACCAAATATGTTCATATCTATGACTTTTCGGTCAATCCTTTCAGCATGTAGAATCAATTAAGTATGGTATTATACCTTTTCGGAAAAATCCAAGGTGTCATACTGATTAAGATCTAGTATATATATTTAACACTTGAAATGACCCAGTGGTTAGAACGCGTGAATCTTAACCGATAATAGAGGGTTCAAGTCTAGACAAGCAACTGTGCTTTCACGTGATTTTGTGTTTATAATTCATCTCAGCGGTGAAGGAAATGCCACGTGTGTATCCACCAATGCGCATTGGAGCAGCGTGGTGGAATAAGGTCCTCAAAGGGAGAGGCTTTATCAGTGAAACATTTACAGGCTATTACTTCTTAACTTCTATTTTTGATCATAGCTAGGATGATAAGGAGATAACATTTTTATAATGAAAATACTTATCAGTAGATTGAAGGGTGATGCCTGATATAATTATATGTCCCCAGTGACCGTCTCTTCCGTACGATGACAGACATCCTCGTGAATGAAGGCTATGCAGCTGTTGGCTACGAGTACATCAACGTGGACGACTGCTGGCCTGAGAGGGAACGTGACCCGAGAGGCCGCCTCGTACCTGACAGAGAACGATTCCCCTACGGAATGAAGAGCTTGTCTGATTATGTAAGTACTTATTATATTTATCAATTAAAGTAGGCAGGCTACTGGATCGCCAGTTGAAAATCGAAGTAAAATTCTTTAATAAATGTAGATGGAATACTTGCTTATTGATTGGCAAAAAATTGGCATTGGTATGGAAGGAAATACCAAAGACCTGAGAAGGACCGGTGAAAAAAAGCGGGATTAAATTTTCTATCCTCTTGAGGCGTAGATTTAAAGCCTATACCACCACTGATACGGATTGATGAATACGAATATGACAGAATTCCGATCTTTTCCTTCACAGCCGAATTAAGCACATAGGTATTCACTGGTGTTTGATTTAAACACGCACCATTCAGTTATGACAAACGTTATTCTCTTACAATATTAATTACTTTATTCGCTAATAATTTATACGAAAATGGATCGTTTAAGAGTAAAATTGTTTCAAATTATAACGATCGTGTCAAATAATCAACTTATCATACGGTTGTATTGCGTGTGCGCAGTTGTTGTCTTCGTATGGCATTTAACGATCATTATTCCGAGTAAATCACTTATCGCGTTGAATTTAAATGACATAATAAGCGTACATTGATCTTAATCATACTTAATGTTAAAATGTACATGATTGTCATTTTTTAGAACTGTTTATATATATATTTTTTGCGTCGTATAAAACGTCCCGCATATAAAACGTCGCGCGCTTTTCTTTAAGCATCTCATAATTCTGAAAATTTTACGTTTTCGTCGCTCGTTCGTGCTTTTTCGCTAAATTGCAAGCTCGTCCACCGCGTGTTATAAAACAAAGCCGCGCTTCTGTCTGCCCGTCTCAGCGCAATACACTCAAAAACTACTGCCTGGATTTTTACAGGAGTTCCACTAGTATAATATGATAATTTACTTTGATATGTATATACATATATGTAGGCAGTGTTTTAGAAACATAGAATAAATTATTTTGCTACTCAATCACGATTAATAAGTACCATACTTCCTTTTCTTCAATCCTGACAGCGTGTATGCAAAATTTCATGGTATACCGTAACAGCCTGTGAATGTCCCACTGCTGGGCTAAAGGCCTCCTCTCCTCTTTTTGAGGAGAAGGCTTTGGAGCTTATTCCACCACGCTGCTCCAATGCGGGTTGGTGGAATACACATGTGGCAGAATTTCAGTAAAATTAGACATATGCAGGTTTTCTCACGATATTTTCCTTCACCGTAAAGCACGCGATGAATTATAATCACAAATTAAGCACATGAAAATTCAGTGGTTTGCCCGGGTTTGAACCCACGATCATTGGTTAAGATTCACGCGGTCTTACCACTGGGCCATCTCGGCTTCTCTTTCTCGGCTTATGGTATACTAGAAGCTAAATCAAAATTATAAGTTACATCGTATGAATTTCACCCGAACGAAGTAGGTTGGGGGGGGGGGGGGCAGCTAGAAACGTTATATAAACGCAACGAGAACTATTCTATTGATATATTTTCACTTTCAACGTTCAATGTCAAACGCAAACAGTAAAACCTAACTACGGTACAATTTCTTTTCTGTCATCCGTGAGAAATGTTCGGAACAATGAGATTCTATGAATTGGCACGACAACAATGATTAGGGTTAAGGACCGGAACATTCCGTTCCTTTCTGTTCACTTGAATGAGTTATGTAACTATAATATTGACAACGATGAAAGTAAATAAGTACTTCACTACCAATGGGTGAGTGAGCCAGTGTAACTACAGGAACAAGGAGATAACATCACTTATTACCAGGTGGCCCACTTGCCCGTTCGGTTACCTGTACCATAAATACCATTTTATAGAGAATGAATTTATAAAGTATCTATTGCTGTTTAGTGGTAGCATCATTGGTTAGTGGGTGGTAATCACCCAGAGCGATCTGCACGAACTACCTGTTATATATTAATAAAAATAGTAAGGGAGCTATATTATATATTTTATTTATTTAACACACTATTGCATTCGTTTATAACTATTTTATTTATTAATTTAAATCGTTTTAGAATATTTGCGTTGGGTTTAGTGGGTAACATCCAAGTTGGTCACATCTCAATTTCGTTAGTATTGGTATCGTATATTGTTAAGTTTTTATATAATTAAAAAAATATATTATTCATCAGTGTAAATATATACGTTTTAAACAAACATTAAAATAAAAAAAACTAATAAAAACAATATGTTGGTCACATCTCAATTTCGTTAGTATTGGTATCGTATATTGTTAAGTTTTTGTATAATTAAAAAAAAATTATTCATCAGTGTAAATATATACGTTTTAAACAAACATTAAAATAAAAAAAACTAATAAAAACAATATATTATTTAAATATCTTTCAAATGTATTCATTGCCAATGTCTATATATAATTTAAAAAAAAAACATACGCAGCAATATACATATAAACCAGTTTAACAGAGCTATTAATACAGATACCTTAACAATTAACAAAATATTATAGTGCTTTTTCATTGCTCTGAAACCGTTATAATATATTAAGTCTGTATAAAACGACAATTTTATTTAAATATATTTTTAATCTATGATAATGAGCTGAATATATAATATTAATTTCCGATCGCAACTTTTTTTTTACATAGAATAGGAAGGCGGACGAGCACATGGGCCACCTGATGGTAAGTGGTCAACAAAGCACTTAGACATTGGCACTGTAAGAAGTGTTAACCATCGCTTGCATCGCCAATGCGCCACCAATCTTGGGACCTAAGATTTTATGTCCCTTGCGCCTGTAATTACACTGGCTCACTCACCCTTCAAACCGGAACACAACAATACCAAGTACCGCTGTTTCGCGGTAGAATATCTGATGAGTGGGTGGTACTTACCCAGACGAGCTTGCACAAAGCCCTACCACCAGTAAACTTCGCGCGCGTGTGACGTGTGTCAGACGATATGTTATCTACCCTATGTCCTCTTCTGTACACCTGACAACTTGTATGGTAAATTTTATGACGATCAGTCGAGTAGTTATTACGTGAAAGCGTAACATACAAATATATAAACTCACTTTCGTATTTATGAATATTAGTTAGGAAGTAAGAATGTGATAATAAAATAATTACTCGTTTTCCTTGTTTACTTCCATGTGATTTATTGTTCAGTTTTTCTTCATAATATATATTTATGTAAGTATGTCGCTGAACTCATATACGGCTGGACTGTTCTCGATGATTTTTTTGTGTATGGTCCCTGGATTGGTCAGTTTGGAAATGATAGGTGGCGTTTCGATAATAGTAACAGCCTTGAATGTCCCGCTGTTGGACTTAGGCATCCTCTTCTTTTTTGAGGTTAAGGTTTGGAGCTTATTCCGCCACGCTGCTCCAATACAGGTTGGTGGAATACACATGTGGATACACACATATAGAATTTCAGTGAAATTTGAGACATGCAGGTTTCCTCACGATATTTTCCTTCACCGACAAGCACGATATAAATTATAAACACAATTTAAGCACATGAAAATTCAGCGGTGCTTGCCCGAGTTAAGATTCACGCGTTCTAACCACTGGGTCATCTCGGCTCTGTTCGATAGGATAACAGGATTTGTTTAAAATTCATAAATAATAACGTAAATTAAATTCTTATTTCACGCGTACGTAGTCGGGACGTATTAGCTCGTTGTTTTTTAAAACCTTGCAGACATTGTCGTCTGTGTATATAGGAGTCACCAAACATAGCGATCGGTTAAACGTTATAGCTTTTAATGTTCTGCGACGCCATCTAGCGTGGAGTTATAATAAAGTGGATAGTAGGTATGAAAACCTTCTCCATGAAAACATACATATATATGTCAACTTCCACGGTGATTACATAAATTATTGTGATGACGAAGAATATTGATGATGATGATAATTATGATGATGATGATTATGACGTCCTCCTGACCGATTTCGGTCGCGGCGGCCATCCACAAGAAAGATTTTAATCACCGGAGCGAGTTCAGGCGCAGGACCAATGGCTTTGCGTGCTTTCCGAGACACGAGAAGTATATTAATCACAAAAAGATACATATATCAATTTTATAAATTTCCGAGATTATACATTTGAATAGAAAAGAGTTTTTACCGATCGCTCGTTCAAATCTGTTTTTATATTTAATCGTGCTCACCGAAATCGATCTATATATAACATTTGAAATTTACTCGAATTTTCTTGTATTATCTTCGTTATGGGAAAGTTAATTTCTAAAATGCGACGCTACGCTAACCACAGCTTACATGGGCTTATTGTGTTAATTATTTCGTTTTGTGTTTGAATGTAAGTGAAATGTTTACGAGCTTAATAACTCTTACTATTAATGAAGCCTTTGTTACCTTACAATGGTAACGTGGTACCAACTACGACATTGTGTAACGGAGAAATTGTCTCTTACGTCACATTTATCGCAGAAATATTTGATAATGTTAAATTTGAAAAAAGAAAACAATACGATATTAGAAGTCAATCAAATATTACAATTTCGGCCACAGCGTCCAACTTCACGAGAGATTTGTTTTCACGTCGGGGTCACTTTAGGAGTTGTGAGTTTAAATAAAAGATCACGGTATTTGGTAGATGTATTTATAATATGTTAACAATGGAACGCGCGAATCGAACTGGCTTGCAATACAGTAATTGCTAGTACAAATATGTACTAGAAATCTAATAAACAATATTACGCAATACAAACTGTACAACTACACGTGAAACTAGATAAAAGAAATAAAATCATTTGGAATTTGGCCAAAGGTCGCGGATTCAAACAGTGGCAGGTTTTCTTAAAGGCTAATGAATTAGAAAGACGCAAGTATTGCAGTCTCGAAATTATTTAAATAATTTTATTATATTAATCAATATATTTAAATGATTCATTTATTTTTTATGAAATACGTAACGAATCTATTAAAGAATAAAACTCTTAAATCAAATAAGAAAATGCGTTCGAAAATATCAGTAGATAAAATAGAATTTTAGCCTATTTCGCGGTCATTGAGTTAATTTTATCTTTTATTTTATTTATAAAAGAACTGGCAAGTGGGCCACCCGATGGTTAATGGTCACCGCTGGCGCCGTAAGAAACATTCTCCATTCCTTACATCGCCAATGAATAAAGTGTTCGATTTTTAAATATTTGTTTTTGATTAAGTAATAAAAAAAATTATTACTTAATCAAAAAAAATTACCGTATTCAGATACTTTCACGGCATCAGCGGTTAAATTAATACAAGTTACGATCTGAATATATTATCTCAAACGATTAGCTTTGTATTTGCGGTTTTAATGCCATCTATGTAAATCAAATCAATAATTGCTTCCTAGAATTATCAAGAATGTTAAAATTCCTTTCAATATTCATTTGGCGATTGTTCGTGGTGTTTATACTATTGCTTGAACATATATTCTATCGCCAAACACCAATACTGTTGTGTTATGGTTTGAAGGGTGAATAAGACAGTGTAACTAGGGACATAAATACTTAGTGCCCAAGGTTCGTCTCGCTTTAGCGATGTATGGGATAGTTAATCTTTTCTCGGCAAGCGCTACCGGATTATTAATTACGTACCGGACACTGTATACATGCAGGATTATTTGTAAAACACTAACGTCATAAGAAACATTTTTTTAAAAACATTCGTCTTAACTTTGTACAAAATTTTTATTATTAATTCGATTACTTAATACTAACAACATAAGAATACGAAACGTTTTAGAATATAAATAAATTAATTTATGTTTCGTATTTTATTAAAAATAATTGAAATTTAAGAATCAATATAGTTTAAAATGAACGCAGCCGGGAGAAACATGTGCTAAAGAACATTTCCCGTTTAGTAAGTCGATCAAGAATTTAGTATGTATTCGCGTTGAACGCCCAAAGCGTTTTCAGTCCAATTTTAGTGAAAGTAGACTTAATGTTGTTACGGAGTAGCAATTTGATAATACAGACTTATGAGCCAAACAATCGCATTCGAAGTGTTCACACTTACTATTAATACTTTTACTTTTCAACCTAGTATTAATCGTAACAATTTAAGTAATTCATTGGCTTCATTGTATTACGTGAAAGTTGGAGATTAATATATATTTCTCTTATTATATTACTAGCGAACCAGCGGCTTTGCCTTCAACATCTGCCGTTTTAACGTACATAATGCCAACTTTAAGATATATATGTATTTATAATGTATAGATAATCCTAAAATAGTGAATAACAAAGCTATTTAAGTACGTGAACTTTAAGTTATTGTAACTTATGATAAACTCAACGAATTGATGAAATAAAGACTTATAATAATTAACTTATTTGCATTTATATTATTAGCTGTTTCTAAGATTATCTCGGACAAACAGACAGACAAAATAGAAACAAATATTGTTTTGATTTTGAAATCACAGTCAGATACTTTAATTTTATTTATTTGTATATAATTTATGTAAAAGGAGTTAGAGAATTTGACAACAGCGATGAACTATATTCTAAATCAATTTTTTTTTTAACAAGCGATAAATGACTCATCTGTTATTTGTTGTTTTTTAATCCTGGCAATCCTTACAGTATAACGTCAATTATTTAATGACTATTGATATTTTTGTTATGTTTTCAAATATTCGAAAATTAAATGCTTAACCTTTGCTTAAGTTTTTTTTTAATTAATTAATTTTCATTCAAACATTCATTAAGCTGTATAATGAGAATACATTGAATGTGAATAATTATGTTGAATGTAATCTGTATACTGATTCCATTCAATTCAATATCTTTTCCGATTTATCATAATTACGCTGTCTCATTGATATAGTGTATCGCGAATGTTCTCCGTCTGATCGATCAACCGTTGATGAATCAATCATTTTCAACGGTCACGTCATTTATGACTCACATTATTGTCTCACGCATAAATAGATCGTTAATTGATCAATCTATCAATAGATTATTTATCATTATCATTATAACTCATAAGCTGGTTACTATATTCAAAAAACGTCTCATTTCGCTTACGGATAGTCGAATTATTTAAATGATGTTTTTATATTTATAGAAACACTAGTGTCTGTAATCTTAATAAATTTAACTTATAATATTATCCGTCATTCGTATTCTTCTGATCCGAAATAAATAGAAAGCCAATGTTAGCTTCTGAATTAAACCTCGTTGACAATTTTATCCGTAAGCAAAACGTATCGTTACTTGAACCAAGAAACCGGCTAAATTCAAATATAATCTTTAAATTAAATACTTACAATTTATTGGTTGCAAACACTTCTTTTAATTATGATCGCGCGGCCTCCTCTCCCTTTTGAGGAGAAGGTTTGGAGCTTATTCCACCTCGCTGTTCCAATGCGGGTCGGTAGAATACACATGTGGCATACTTTCAATGAAATTAGACACATGCAGGTTTCCTCACGATGTTTTCCTTCACCGTCAAGCACGAGATGAATTATAATCACAAATTAAGCACATGAAAATTCAGTGGTGCTTGCCCGGGTTTGAACCTACGATCTACGCCATCTCGGTTTTTAATTTAATTGATCTTGAGCTCATTGGTAAAAATAAAACATCGTTACAAAGTCTCCAGGTGCAAGATGGAATTGTGCCATTGTGTATCCACCATACGATGTTATGACCCTTGTGCGTGTAGGAACACTAGCTCACTAACCCTTCAAACCCTTCAAACATATCAATACTATATATGTACGGGTACGGTGTATATGTAGTAGTGTAGTGTAGTGTAGTGTAGTGGTACTAAGACGGACTTGCACAAAACCACCAAGTAAAGTAAAGTAATATATAGATATATATTACTTTTTTTTTCAAATATATAAGCTAGCGCTTGACTGTTATCACACCTAATGGAAAGTGATGATACAGTCTAAGATGGAGCGCGCTTGCCTAGAAGATGCCTATTCACTCTAGACTTGAAGGATATTGTAGGTGGTGGGGAAAACGGAGGTCGGGAGGAGGGGATTCCAGATCTTTTAAATGAATTAATCATGAATTAAAATATCTTGCCGTCTCACTGTATGTAATTATGCGCTTACCTCACAAGATAGATTATATATTAGTTCACGAGATCGTGGTAAATATTATATTAAATATTTTAATCTGTAATTATTTCAAATCAATGACGTCACCTTGAACTTAACCGTTTGAAGGTGAAGGAACTTTACCGACGGGAGACAAACCGTTTGTTTTATTTTGTCAACATATTAGCACTCAGCGGGTAAACGACCATTGAAAATATTCGCTCGTTTATATTATGTTTATTTATTTTTGATATTTGTTAGCTTCTATATATCGCGGTATAGCTATTCTCTATTTATTAAATAAGTATTTTTTGTCGCTTATGTCAAAGTCAAGTTTGGTATATATTTGAGATCAAATTAGGTAAATATGTATAATAATAATGTAATATTTTTTTATTGGCCTGACCTGGAAATTGAACCTAGGACCTCCGGGTCTGCGACCTTACATCAAGCTACTAGATCAACGAGGCAGTCATATAATAATAATTATCTATATACTATATAATTATATACATCGGAAAAGTATAAAAAAATAAATATTCAAGTGTAGCCAATAATTTTACATACATATATAGTAAATATAATATGATATGATTTAAAATTGTCTCTAAGAGCCTACTCTAAACGAAAAAATGACAATTATTTTAATATATTTAACCTTATTTTTTGATAATTATCATATATATGCATTAATGGGCGACACAAAATATGTCTTTAAACCGGTTTCCGTATGATATAAAAATTACATTCGCTTACATAAATTTTATAACTTCCTTACGACATTACTGTGATTTATATAAGCGAATTGATATAAAAATTGTTCTGCGTGTACATTAACGTTGGAGTTTAGTACATATTGATTAATGTTTGTAACTATAACGAATAATATAACGCCTCAGGCAATGAAATCTGTTTGTGTTTTTTCACAGTATTGTTTGATCGAATTTAATAAACAAATTATGAAACGAATTAAATAATAAATATGTAATGCACTATTCTTATACTTAGTATAGAATTCAATTTTTTATAAGCTAGTAGTTAGCTTAACGACGTTCTGTAATCAAATCCCAGTTCGAGAATATTTGTTATTGGGTATTTAAACTCCCATGCCATCCCATCGAAAGGAAGTAAGCGGATAGAGAGTGGGTCTGTGTTTTCGCATATGTGCTTTTATATACTAATTTAATAATTCCTGTGTGTGCGGAAATTATACGTAAATGAACGAATTCTGATTATGAAAGTTAATTATGTTTAATAACAGTATACAAAATGGTTCAACAGTCAGTTGTAATTGAACAGAATATTTACACAATTGTTGTATAATAAAAAGTATAAAACCTCTTCGAGTTGGTAGTCGTTGATTTTCATGCAGAATATAGAATAGAGAATTGAATTAGAGAGTAAATAGTGAGTATCTTGTCTGTTGTTCTCGATAGAATAAGAACGTACTTGAATTAATTGAGTTATTTAGATTTGGATATTAGTTACATTCCAATGCGTAAGCGAAAACTTTTTTTTTTTCAATATTAAAGTGAGGTTTTAATTACTTTACAATGATTTTTATAATAATTTATTAAATTAGGAAAGACTATGGTCATCTTGTTGCCAATGTTTTAGGTAGGCGGACGGGCTTATGGGTCTGGTGTTAAATAATCAAAACCGCAATTGGCGATAGACATTGGCGATGTTAGAAATATTAATTATTCGTTACATTACCTTTGGCGTTTACATTAAAATATCTTCGTCGTCAGTGTATCTGACAACAACTGTTTTCATTCCTTTTAAGACAATTACATAAAATTGTATTATTTTTCGAAAACGTTATTGTTACCATTCATAGAGCGTAGTTTTTTTTTTGTTAATCTTTCGTTAAGAAAAAAAATATAAATATATTTATGGCAATTTTCTGAAACGAGTAGGTACATGAATAGACAATTGTTTATAATTGACTTACAAAGTGTGTTGTTGCACGTGTTTATTTAAAATTCGCTGCACGTCAATTTATCTGGTATTCAAGTCGGCTCTTTAATACTCTGAGATCATTTTTATGCTATTGTTAACATTCTCGTGACTTAAATTCCTTTTATTGTTTATTTATTTATTTAAAGGAGTCAAAATGGAATCCCTAGTATCACCCTTAGATATATGTAGATAAAGATGTTTGGGCTGTTTTTTTATTTTTTCGTTAAAATTATAGCAATTCTATTCGAACGATCTCAGTATATATAATTTTATAACGATATTGTGTATGTACGAGTGGGTGTCTTATTACAAACACTGTTTTCTCTCATTCTGTCATTATAGTTTTGACATTCGAAAGAAGAAGAAAACTTAAATTGAGGTTCTGAAATCGATATCTTAATGTGCCCGCTTCGTAATGAGTTTATTTTTTTTAATTATCTCTAATTCGTTTATTATATGTGAATAAAAGAAAAGTACAAAGGGCTTAGCCCTCCTCTCCCTTTGAACCCGCGATCATTGGTTAAGATTCACGCGTTCTAACCATTGGACAACCTCGGATCTGAATCAATATGAAGAGTGTCTTGTTCTTCCTAATTACTGTGTATTAACTGGAATAAACTCCAAACCTTCTCCTCAAAATGGAGAGAGGGCTTTAGCCTAACAGTGGAACATTAACAGGCTGTTACTGTACTATATTGTAAGTCTATAACTTAAAATGGGGCCTAATATATAATATATTGCAACACAAGTGTAAATCATGTAAAGAATATAAAATATTCATTATTTTATAGTCGATTTAAGTTAATAAGACGTTCTCAAGTCGTAACCTGCTTTCCATCTAATCGAGCGTGTTGGCTCCGAATCTAAAGGTTTTCGAGCCCTCGTTAGATACGCCGGAGGCAAATTGTGTTTTGCGGGGAAACTTTCTTTGTGTTGCTTCGCTGGATTGTTATTGTTGCAAAATAAATGCGAACGATGACACGGAACCGGCCTGTTTAGCGGTAGCGATGCGTTCGTGTAATGATTCTATGTACTTTTTTTTTATACTTCGTGTAATTAGTTAACTTAAAAAATATTGTCTAGGTTTTTTTTTATTTTTTTTATTAATAAAATTATCTATATATTTCATAATAAAGAATTAAATTGGAATTTATTTTTTTAAATATTAATAAACTGTAACTGGCAGTTTTTTTTTGGACCATGTGATTTTCAAGATTTTCTTTTGTTTTTTTTTTTCTTTCTAATAGAAAAGATACATTATTGAATTAATTATCTTATTGGTAATAAATTTAAAGCTTAGATATATTAATTGGTAAACTAAATTTTATTGAAATATATAAACATTATGTTTATCTCTGCAGATGTTATCTCACTCTTTTAATCGTATTTTAATTGATATAAAAGGAGGAGGAAAGGATATTTTTTACTCTTTTTCTTTTAAGCAGTTATATGTTATGATTGTTCCAAAATTGTAAAATATACGGAATTTCGTTTGAAGGTAGTTGAAAATGAGATATAAGATTTAATCCGCAATGCATTAGATAGAGATATATGATAAAGCTCATAAAAGAGACCTACATTGCTCGTGACCCTGACAGCTAACTAAATCCGTAACAAATTTTATTTTAGTACAATCGAGATGGCTATCTCCGTGGGAACGAAGCGTAGGCGTACGTATTGCGATATCGCCTCCACCTTCAATGGTTTCAATAGCTTATACATCAAAGAGGGCGTATAGTTAATCTACGTAACATTTATTATCTGTGCTATTATTACGTACTATTTGTTTATGGACGAGATGATCCGAGTAGAGAGAACACGTTGAACTAACGTACTTAAACGGAGATCGAGGTTTCAAATCGTACATTTTTTTATATGCTTTTTTTCAATATAGGTAGACGAAGGGCCTAATGAGACACCTAGAAGATGGTCATCATCATCACCGCTCGTAGTTGTTGGTGTCATAAGAAATCAATTTCTTGACCACCAACCATGAGAACAAAAACGTTGAGAACTAAGATGTTATGTCCTTGTGCCTGCTCTGAATGCAATAATACTAAGTATTGCTGTTTAGCGGTAGAATATTCGATGAGTGGGTGGTACCCAAACGGGCTTGCACAAAGCCCTACCACCAAGTTAATTTGAGTTTATAAAGTAAATATGTGTCGGACGAACTGAAACTCTGTCACGTTAAGATTTACTAACCCGCAGAGGATCAGTGGAGAGAAATATGTGACGAGCATATTCCTTTTGTGGAGAGTTGTGGATTTTTTTTTTAATTTAACATTTTTATAAGAAATTCGCAGGGCCATCGTCGGCCTAATCACAATTCAATCGCATACAAAAATCTCATCAAAATCGATCCAGCCGTTTAGTAGTTGTGACATTTAGAGAACTATATATATAAATATATGTTGATTGTAATACGTCTTTAATATAATATGGCCTAGCTTAAATATTGTCTGTTTTATGGCCTCGTTCTAATATCCTATTGTAACGGATATCACATGTCAGAAAACCTATCATTCATTCATAGTATCAATACGTTCGATTCATTCCGGTGCAAATTACTCACAACTATATTAAGTTCAATGTCAAATCCCAAAATACCGTGAGAAAACAGATCCATTCATTATAATTGCGTCGAACGAAGGTCAAGCCCGCGGTAAAAGTGTTTAATACATCTAAATTGTATCAATGTTGCCATAAACAGGGCCGATAAATTTTTCATAATATTAGTGATCTCTTTATATCAATAAAAAAAATTAATCCATTATATAAATAAAAACAAACTATATTAAAAAGTCACTCCTATAATTCTAAAAACAGTTAATATCGGGTCTATAGAAAATACTTTTTGTATTAAAAACTTATCTTAGACTGTTTTAAAAAGTACTTTGTAATTATTGATATAAATTCTTAAATTCTGTTTTGTACTATTATTATAAGGTGCGGTAGAAAATTAGTACCTATTTTTCTTAACGAAGAACATCATTATTCCATCGATACGATAAAAGTCGTACTTAGTACTGTTTAAAGTTGATGATCCTACTTATATTATCTGTGTTGTTGTTGTTGGTTATCAATAAGTTATCTCGTGGAATAGGACGTAAAGTTTGCATGATTACTAAAATTCATCGCCAAGCTAATCTAGCGGTAGGAACAGCTAGTTCAAAGTACGTCATTATAAAACAATAAACAATGAATAGTAATAATTAATTGAAAAAAAAAATGTTAATAGCATTCTACTACCAGTCAACCTTAGGAAATACAGAAAAGAAACTTCATAAACTATTCCCGTTAATTTGTGTCAAATAATTTAATTTAATGAATAATTAAATCGAGCATTTGAAAAGAAATTGAGGTTAATTTCCATTTCGCGTTAAATGTAATAATTTTATTTCACAAATAGTGCCGGCAATTAAATTGGCAACACTACATTGGAGCCGTCAGTCGCCAAACGGCTGCACAGGTGAACTAGGAAATGCATTGTGCTCCAGCCATATTTGAATTTGATAAAATTCAAAATTGGAACATTATTCGTTAAAAATGCTTAATCTAGATTATTAGAAAAAGATTCACAAAATGAAAAGGGTTATAAATATTTTTTGCACACAAGATAAATAAACCTATAGATTTATATATATACAAATAAAGTTTACAGATGTTAATTTTACATATATCAATACAATTAATATACTTTTTTTTATTAAATATTTATTAGGTACTAGTTATCGCACGCTTTACTTGCGGTTGTGGCCGATCGCCGAACATCATGAAATTTTGTATACACGTTGTCTGGGCTCCTGGGGTACAGAAAAGGTCGCCTGCATTACGGGCAGCTTTGCGTCGGGCGGGAACCGGGAGGGACTTTTTTAAATTTGACTTTATAAAAAAAAAATTACATTGAAAAAAAATTAGCATAATAGTATTAGTGATATATAATAGTATTTACAGTCAAAAATAGTGCTTATACGCTGACAGAAATACGTATATTTCTGTACTTCAACGATAATTCGAACGATCGATAAATGCCAATAAAAACTTTTTTCTTCTTCTTTCGAAGCGATAATTATTGTGACGTCGAAAAGATTGAAAGTTAAATTTTATTAATGTCAAATCTCGCTCTAGACTTTGTAGAAAGTGAGGTTAGACATTGTTTAATTACGGTGTTGTTAGCGGTTGCAGGCTAATTAAGCACGAAGATAAACTTGAATTGGTATTTGTGCTATGAATTAAATAAACTGCGCCGTGAATAAAATAATTGAGAATATTTGTGGACAGTTTTTATAAAAATCCGAAAGAATGATGTACGAACAACGAAAGGGATGACACGTACCTAGCATGCTACGTATTAGCAAGCCAAGCCTACCTTGTAAGCTAGTATGTCGTATTTTCGTGGTAACAGCTTAAAGGTTTTTCTCGTGGTTTTCATACAACATGTCAAGCAAAACATTGACAGCGGGGAAATGGTTTTAGCATCCTTATCACCATTCCAAGTGATCATGATTTGTATAATACTTATTAATTTTGATACTCTTAACCCCTCTAGCTTCAACCTCCGTAATTCTTATATAATTGTAAAGTTCTTTATTCAAATTAGATTAATTTGTCTTGTAGATTTTCAACGCCGTTCACATTCAGCCGTCCCGTAAAATGCATCGTCTATAGCACCGTTTACATTTATCGTACCGTACATTTACGCCTTCATTGGCTTATTGGCGTCGACAATTGCACAGTGCACGGCCCGACTTAATTTTAACGAACTCTAACACCACTAAATTTTGCACAATGTTATGGAAATTATCTCAATCGAACTTATATTACTTACTAATATTATAAATGTTAAAGTAATTTTGTTTGTTTCTTACTTTTTCACGTCTTAACTACATAATCGATCATCGTTAAATTTTGCATACATGTTGTCAGCGATACAGAGGATAAATCGTACCTAACACCTCAATACACTAATTATATAACAATAGACTCGTCAATTATTATGAAAGGGTATGTACAGTAAACAAAGTTACTACTCGCTGTTGAATATAATACATAAATACTGCTTTACATAAATTAAGATAAGTACGGGTAATGTATGCAAATAGATGCTCATTATTTACACCGAATTTGGCATCAAAGTATTTAAAGTAAATTGTTTTGAACCGTAGACGAGAACTCTTGAGAAATCTATACGCAATTCAGTTGTGGTCAGTTTTAATACGTAAAATTTTTGCCGCTGTCTGCGTTATTTCTTTATAGTTGCTCAATATCGTTTATTATTTACTAGCAACTCGTCCCGATTTCGAACAAGCCTATATAAAACGCTCCCAGTCGGCTTGATATTCTCCGACATGTTCAAAATTTATCGTCACATTTCAACCAATTTTCTCAACAAACTCTCATTAATTATACGCCTAAACTTTCCTAATAAATCACTACGTTATTTGGTGAAAACCAAGGAAAACATCGTTAGGAAACCTGCATGCGGTAGACGAAAATCTGCCACTGTATCCGTGTCTTACCCCAGCAGTGGGAATTTTACAGGCTGTTATTTTACTTTATTGAAACTTTATATGTCACGCGTAAGAGACAAAGTTTAAAATAGCGTTAAAAGAGTAAATTCTAATAAAGAAAATAAACTTCTTGTCTCTGTTTATTGAACTCAATAGTGATAAAATATAATAGCATAATGATTGAATGAATAGTCAAAAAAAAAAAACATTCCCGCGCCCGTCGCACTGTATATCTTTTCTTTCTCGTTTCTTACAACCTCATTATATCACAATCGTGTGTTGAAACGAGCCCTTGCTATGCGAAAACTCAGACAATGTTAGAACAATATGTATAGTTTTATATCTTTGAGTGTATCGCGTTATTTATAACGACCTTCATAAAGGATCGCGCGTGGGAATATCTCGGAATTTCAAATATGTTGACATTTAATGTTATATATACGTATATATATATATGTAGAAGATTAACAGACTGACTGCTTGCCATTAACATACAGCGGTAACTAATGGAGTTAACACCCAGAAAATTCGCATACGGGTTTCTTTTAAGCACTAGTAAAGGATTTTTGAAGAAAGAGCTATGGATGTTGGTATTTAGCAATTCTGAATTACGATGCGATAGAAGTCGCGAGTAAACCGCTAGTATATATATATATATATATTTATTTATTTATTTATATATATATAACTGCTCCACCCACGTGGGTCGAATCATGGTATAAATAAATATAAATATAAATGTGATATAAAGAAATATGTACCTTTCTCAATAAATGTCATGCAAGAATATCAAATTGGACTGTTTGAACATGTTAATGCGTTCGATCAAAAAAAAATAGTTTTATATAATAATATATGTGACGCGATAATCGCTTTTGTTTCGAAAAATTCAACCTTATTTCTTGTATAATGTGTTATTTTTTTGAGAATTATAATATTAACTCGAATGAATGTATTTATTTTATTGAGACTCCAAGGCAATAAGTGACATTCTCTACTTGATTAGGTTATATGCAAAAAACATAATGTTTTTGTTTCATTGTTAACTAAAGTATCCTTATTATGTTATTAAGATACTCAGTTTAAAAGTTTCTTCAATGTCCATATATCTTCATAACCGATTGGTCCTAATGTCAATGTGTGTGTGGAAAATTAAATATACGACGAAGATTGGAACAGTGGTCAATTAAATTCCAATCATTCTTATTAGGGGGGCGTAACTTGGACACTTAAAGTATTAGCTAAACTTATCGGTGGGGATGAAGGAAGTCGTTAAGTGTTACTACAGTGGCAGATAGCTTTGCTTTCGTAACTCGGTCGCAATCAGACGATTCTCACGCGGTTGCGATACGCATAAGTTTGTGTGCCTACAATATAGATAGTGTTGTTTGTTTATTTAATTTCAATATAATGTTTGAATATAGTCTAAGAGCTATTTATATGATAAATAGTAACATCCAGTGAATATTCTATCGCTTGACTTAAGACTCGTTTCCTTTTGAATACAAGGCTTGGGACTTATTCCACCATGTTGCTCCAAAAAGGAGAAACATCCATCAGAATCCATCCATCTCCATCTGTCAGAATTTTACTTGACACTTGAAGATTTTGTCTCATTGTTTTCCTTCTCCGTTGAGCCCGAGATGGTGCGTATGCAAGCATGCATTGAGCTTACATATTCTTTATATGTATTTATAGCTCCTCTCGTGATGTGTTTACCGGTAGAACATATGGGACCTACCCAGGCGAGCTTGCAAAAAGCCCTACCACCAAGTTATACTTTATTTAATAGATTTTCGGTTTTCAAAATGTATTATAAAAAACAAAATAACTGTAACTATGTACATACTTGAAAACGACAAAAACATTCGACACGGTGAACAAATATCTTTCAACAACGTTTGCGTTTCAGCCTCCGCGTCTAATTTCGCTTTTGAAATTCGAACGTTATATATGAATATTAACAACCTTGATTTAATAGTTTGATAGCTTGTTAACGTTTTGTTTTAATGAAGAAATTGTTAAATTACATAATAAAACGATTTCTTCGTTTGGTCAATTATATATTGTTAACTTCGAAATTAATATCACACACCTTTGATCTATACTAATATTATAAATTCGAAAGTAACTTTGTCTGTTTGTCTGTCTGTTACGCCTTCATGGCTTAACCTTGAAGCTTGAACCTCTTGCTTAACTTAAAATGAGTCCTGACGTCATAGCACAATGTATCTTTTATACATTGTTTTCAATTCCTATGGATTCCATTTCGTTTTTGGTTTGGTACGAAATACACCATTAGCTTGTGAGATTATCTGCTACAAAACAGATATAGAATATTATATGACTTTTTAATTATTTTCGAATACAAATGTTCGGAAAAATGAGGATTAGCTGATTTGTTTTTTTTTTAAGTATATCTCTTGTTGTATAATCTCTTGTTTGTAAAATACATTCAATCTTAATGTACTGTGGTTTTTACCTTTGCATGTATTATAAAACATTTATAATTAATATAAAAAAGTTGCTAGCAACGATATCTGTTACAGTAAAAAATCTAACCATTATAATATTTAATTTAAATATTTAAATAATAATTAACATAAAAATAGAAAAACTGTAGATATGTTGACGTTTGTGTGTATTGGTAGAATTAATGTTTTATTTTATTGAATATATAATGTGAGAAATATTATAATACACAAACTTTAGCTGTATGTGGAGTACATATAAACTAAAAAATATCACAAATCCTCCGTGCGCACTATATAATTTATAATAATGTCCTCCAGACCGATTTCGGCCACGGCGGCCAATCTCAAGAGAGATCAGCCAACTACGCAGGAGATATTATAGTGCACAAGTGTGTGCGCAAACACAGGTGCACTCTCTATTCCCTAACTCTCATAATCCGATGGGACGGCATTCCGACACGACCGGAAAGAGTTCAGGCGCAGGACCAACGGCTTTACGTGCTTTCCGAGGCACGGGAGTGAACACACTTTCAACTTCCACACTCCGGGCTGCTACTGAGAGTTGTCTGACAGAAAAACCCAATAACATTTCATTGGCCCGACCTGACTAACGAGGCAGGCATTATTTATAAGGGTTATATATAGATAACGTAATTATTAGATACTTATTTTATTATGGCATTTATATTACGTACAGACAGTAATACGGTTCTTTTTTGCAATACGTAACCTTGGAACGGCCAAAAGTTAATGACTCGCGTTTCGTATTAACGATTTTATAATTTTTTTCTAATGTTTCTTAAGAAGACCGCTTAACATCGTTGGAGATATTTAGGGTTGACAAATGAAGATGTCTTATAATTTTATTATTTTAATTTAGAACATGTGTCATTCTTAAATCGGTTAAGTTATATAAATGTCGGTTTTTTAATATATTATTTCATGACTATAATAATTATTGTCTATGACTGTAACTACCGTAATAAAATTTATACTACTTATATACTATACTATACCTACTGTAATATAATTTTGACTATTTCCGACATGCATGCTGTATTTCTACATACGTTTAATGTAATCTTGTAAAATAGCAATCCAAAAGAGCTTGTAAGAAAAAACAATTCTATTTTAATTTTTGAGTATTACTTCTTGTATATTTCAGTATATTATTTTAATTTGATACAAACGTACTTACATCT
This sequence comes from Nymphalis urticae, assembly GCA_905147175.2. NCBI lineage: Eukaryota > Metazoa > Arthropoda > Insecta > Lepidoptera > Nymphalidae > Nymphalis > Nymphalis urticae. The sequence goes on along the minus strand of LR990004.1, from coordinate 1,120,081 downwards.
TTCTACGAATATCTATGGCCTAGTCTACTAGTCAACCGATAATTATGAAATTTGTAAACACTTTGTTAGGGGTACAGAAAAGGACAGAGCATCTCCATGTCCCCCTCACACGAGGACGAAGCTGCAGGCGGCAACTAATAATATAATAAAAGTGAAAGTTTGAAGCCGAAGATGGCCCAGTGGTAAGAACGCGTGAATCTTAACCGATGAATCAATCAATGAATCTTGGGTTGAAACCCGGGCAAGCACCACTGAATTTTCATGTGCTTAATTTGGGATAATAATTCATCTCGTGCTTTACGGTGATGGAAAACATCGTGAGAAAACCTGCATATGTCTAATTTCACTGAAATTCTGCCACATGTGTATTCCACCAACCCGCACTGGAGCAGCGTGGTGGAATAAGCTCCAAACCTTCTCCTCAAAAAGGGAGAGGAGGCCTTTAGCTCAGCAATGGGATATTCACAGGCTGTTACGGTACGGGAAAGTTTAAATCTTTACACGATCTAGCGAAAACTTGTAAAAAGTAAAAAACAGTTCCAGCTGAGATCACAGAAGCGAGATTTAATTAAAATAAAAATAATTTAAAATATTTATTATCCCATATCTACCTCAAACGACATGTTGTAATTTTTTTATTGTTATAGCAACAATTAATTATAAATACTCCTTAGTCTGACAACCTTACAAATTTATGTACAATTTATCATTGCTATAATAGTAAGTTCAATGGAGCTTTTGTATATACCATTTAATGGGCCATTATCGCGTAACAATGATTTGATAGGTTATACTATGCGTTATTATTTTGTATAAAACAAATTAGCGTTACGTCATCGCTATTTGAATAGACATACAAAGGAAACGATTTTTCTTTTAAATTATTATATTATATCGTAATCTTTATATATAATGTACATCTTCGATACGTTTGTATGTTGCTAAACTGCTAAAGTGATGAACCGATTTCGATGAAACTTTGTCTGTTTGAGTTTATTAACTCTCGTTGGCTAGAGGTCCGGTAGGTGGCGCTGTGATGAGATTCCAAATCTTTTTTAAAATTAAATTCATTATCCACTCATATAAAGTTGAGAAGGATAGCTAACTGGCTGAGAGACTCCGAAACTTGAAATTTAGCATAGTTACTCCTTCCGCGACGTTTACCAAGAACGGATTGACCACATGAAAAGGTAGCGCTTACATGTAACAATTTTCAATCTTCGTTTAAAATTAACGTGTTCTAAACACAAGATTATCTCATCTCTTATACACTCGGTGATCACGACGCGACATAATCGATGCGTTATGAAGTGTACTAATATTATCTCTTTTCTTCATTATTCAAGGTACACAGCAAGGGTCTCAAGTTCGGTATCTACGAAGACTACGGCAACTTCACCTGTGCTGGTTATCCGGGCGTTGTCGGCCATCTTGCCGGAGGTGAGATTCATACTTATTGTTTACATAATATGTATATATATTGAACCCTCAAATTTATAGCTTAAATTGACGTGATATCATTTTGAAGTATTTTATATCAACTTGAAAATGTAAACGATTTGTGATTATTATTAGCAAAGGTAGTTACTGCCTATAAAAACGTAAGATTTATAGAAAATACCCCACGTCTGGGCTATGAACTTTATGAGAGAGGTTGCTAGTGATTAGAATTAATCAGATTTTAAACAGAAATACTAAGTATTCGTGTGTTCCGGTTTGAAGGGTGAGTGAGCCAATGTTACTAAAGGCACAAGATACATCGCATCTTAGATCATAAAGTTGGTGACGCGTCAGCGATGTAAGGGATGGTTAATGCTTCTTACAATGCCTATGTCTATGGGTGGTGACCATTTATCATCAGGTGGCCCATTTGTTAGTGTGCAAAAAACTAGCACCGAAGTTTGAACCCGGGACCATGTGATTTAGAAAGTAATATAAAATCATCAGCTGGCAACCCTTATATATATTATTTGAAACCTAATGATACTATTACATGTAAAGTTTGCAAAAGTCTATTACAAATGTGCCGAGTGCGATAGTGCGCAATGAATCTATGTAATGTTGAAATTAGCGATTCAATATGCGGCAAATACATCAATGTAGAAATAATTGCAATAATATTACATTTTAAATTCACAAAACATCGTCGAGGAAAAAGCTAAGCAAGAGTCGTATGCAATGATTGATGTTATGTAAAAAAACGCGCGGCTATCAACACTGTAATGGCTTCCCGACCTCGTTACTCGTGTCTCGCCTATTTTTTTAAATATAAAATACGAAGGATAGCCCGTAGACATTGCGCTATAACAGATATTAATCGGTCCTTGCGTCGTTAATGCGTCACCGACCTTGGGAATTAAGATGTAATGTCCCTTGTGCCTGTAGTTATGGCTCACTCACCATTTAAATCAAAACAGAACAACACTAAATATTGCTGTTTGGCGGTAGAATAGTATGATGAGTGGGTGGTACCCAGACGGGCTTGCACAAAGCTCTACACCTAACTATGGTTAAGTTTTGATTATTGTGTATTCATTTGTCACTCAACAACAATAAGGCTTATATACTCTATAATATAATAAAATATACAGTTACTTAATTATTATAAAATGCATGATTAGTTTAAATAAATCCTTTTAATAATTTCAATTACGATTTCGCCGATTGATTTTGCATTATAACAATGACATTACTTATAATTTAATTTTGTAATTTTTAAAAATTACTGATGATTTTTTGTTAGTTTTAATTTGAATTTGATTAGATTGAACCTGGAAGTGCTATGTACACTTGTAACTGACATGCATAGTAGATATACTATTCCGTAACAGCCTGTGAATGTCCCACTGTTGGGCTAAAAGCCTCTAACGGATATACTATTATTGTCTTATAAATGACTTTTTTCAATGCTTTATGTTGTATGTATGTAAGTGTGCTATTACAAAAATATAAATAAATATAAATCATATAATAAAATATTAGTCAATTCAGAACAATACAATGTTTCAATCTTGTTATAATTGATTACAAATCACTTATCGATTGGATCAATTATCATTATTTATAATGATTTTACGTCGATCTTATACATGATTTGTTTTACAATAGCTTGACTGTTTTTTTTTATAATAGCTATTTCTTGTAATGTATTTTGTAGTATTATATTATTACATAGTAGACTCGTAATTATTCATTTGATTTCATTGTATATATTGCATCCTATATAAGCGCGTAAAGCCTTTGGTTTAGCGGCTAATCTCTTACAGATTGTTTTTTTTTTTTGGTCTGGTACTAATACACCAATCGAGGATCGGATTTAGAGTATCTAGGGCTACACACTACACAGCCTTTAATATAATATATGTATATGTAGATATAGTAAAAATACAAGTATAATTTTATTTTTATTATATCTACGTAATTGTTTTGTTATTATATAATTTAAATTTTTATACACTCGACTGAATATAAAAATCAATTCATTGGGATATATAAATATATAAAACTAAAACAGCGGTGGGATCCATCGTTAAGATCTCCACTTTTTCTGTTTATACAAATAAGATAAATTATGCATTACTAACATAGTATTATAAATATGGAAATGAGAAGAGAACTACTCACACAAAAAAGGATCTTGGACGATACCGCTGGGAGAAAGTAGCATACATTTATATTATATAATTATTTAAAATTAATTCATTTCGACTAGATCATTACTTTTGAGCAAAATGAAAGGTAAAATAGTATTTTTATAATGTCATGCATATGTTCTTTAGACGCTTCGACATTCGCATCATGGGGCGTTGACTATGTTAAACTTGACGGATGCTACGCGCTCCCGGCGGACATGGACCACGGTTACCCAGAATTCGGCCGGCAGCTCAACCTGACTGGTCGCCAGATGGTGTACTCTTGCAGCTGGCCCGTCTACCAAATCTACGCTGGAATGCAGGTAAAATAACATATAAGCTTAAACACGATCCAATCATTTATTAGAACGTAAAAAAAACATTATTAATTGAAAATATGTGTTTCCACTTTTAAATAGATGACAATTAAAATGTGCTTACAAGTATTTAAAATTCTCTAGAAAGTTATAGTGAATGTGCAGCTTTATATGATAAACTTTGACAAATAACTTGAAATTTTACGAAATGCAATTATAATAATATAGTATACTAATAATATCCTGGGACATTATTCACACACGGCCATCTGATCCCAAACTAAGCAGTGTTTGTTCTATGGAAACCAGACAACTGATATACTACATATACTACTTCTCTTTTGTATATACCTACTTATATAGATAATTACACCCAGACTCAGGACAAACAGACATGTTCATGCACACAAATGTCTGTCCTTTTTTTTTTGGGTGGGAATCGAACCTACAACCTTCGGCTTGAAAGGCAAGTAATTATTTCAATTTTTCCAAATTAGCCAAACTTCACATCGATCATCGAACACTGCAACCTGTGGCGTAACTTTGACGATATCCAAGACTCGTGGGCCTCCGTCGAGTCTATAATAGACTACTACGGAAACCACCAGGACGTCATCGTGCCTAACGCCGGGCCAGGACACTGGAATGACCCAGACATGGTGAGCTATTTTTTATTTGTCTATTGGAACGAGCTCTTCCTCAAATACACCATATTTCGTTATATAAGTACACGAATACGTTTGCTATATTTTTTACTATCGAACGGCCAGGCAAACGCGTCCTAAGCCGCATAGTTACACAGTGGAAATTCCTCGCCTACGTACGAAACGCTTCGAATCTACATTCATCATTCGCATTGCGAAACTGTGGAATACTTTGCATTAGTCCATATTTCCTGATAGGTACAACGTTGGTGTCTTTAAATCTAGAGTTAACAGGTTTCTTTTAAGCAAGCGTGCTACATCCTAGACCGTGGCGATGCTTAAGATCAGGCAAGTCAACGGTCAAACGCTTACCTATCAAGTGTAAAAAAAAACAATTTGTTGATCGGACAATACGCCCGAAAACCTATTCATTTCTTTCGCCGGTTCTTCTCAGGGCTGGGTGTTTCTTTTCCGAACGGATGGTAATTTCTGGTTTAACTATCATTAAGCAAGTTTAATGCTTCGATGTTGAATGAATCATTTTGATTTTGATTTAATAAGAAAGACATGTATAATATAGCTGTTTTACTTACAAAAAATATACAGGGTGACTGGTGAATTAGTATCAATATTTTAGGAGCATAATCAGTACATGATTCTCATTCGAATTATGTAAAAAAAATAGGTACTTTTAAATATTATTTTGACCAAATTTACAAAAATTTTACTTTAAATAAATAAAGTGTGGACATATTTCCGCGGCGCGTGCGGCGTGGTGTTTGCCACCCGCAACCCCTGCCCCGCGGCTGATTAGTCGGGCGACCGCCGCCGTAAGGTTCGTCCATCTTCCCGCGCGCGCGCCCCTAGCGATCGATCTTACGCGTATACCTAATCTTTCGTGTGTGAGTGTGACCCGTCATTAGTAATTAGGTATGGCTTATCAATACACAAATGCAGAATACTGTGAGTAGTAAAGTGACCCATTCGTGTTAAAGCGTGTGAAAGACAATATGCGTAAACGTGCCGAACTGTGTATCACACGAGCAGGAGCTCACTTTGAACATTTGTTAAGGTTAGTGTAGTTATGTAGGTAAATAGGTAGTTAAATGATTGACAATCGTTGTAAATAAGTATGATTCCATTTTTAAATACGCCGGAAATACCAAGATAGGTAAACAGTTAATTTTTGTCCCAAGTTCATATCATTTACCTAGTCAACAAATTTGTTGCTTAAACGAGTGAAATATTTTGGTATTTTTGCCTGTTCTAAGCCAGGTTTAAAGTATGAAGGGGGATTGGATCATGCTTGTTTATCAAAGGTAGCCTGCTACCCTGTTAACACACGGCGGCGTTTGGACGTAGGTAAAGTACCGCGCGATAACTAAATGTACCTAACTGAGTTGTGTCGTCAGCGCAGCTAGGGTGTCCACATGACGCGTGACGTGACGGAGAAAGAATACATTTCACTGCCCCTTTCCCATGGGTGTCGTAAGAGGCGACTAAGGGATATCATCTGGTGGTAGGATGATAAACATCCGCCTGGCTTGTTACCACCGTACGCATGGTGAAAATCTCGTGAAGTGGCTTGCAGCCGCGTTTCGAGGTCAGCCAGCGTACAGCCAGTGCCCGAGCGAGCATTGCCGCGATGGGTGTTGGTCCAGTGGAGAAGGCGGCTGAACCAATGCCGGGGGAAACACGCCTCCACACTTTGCCCATCCCTATCGTGGCAATACGTCGCTCGCTTCACGTCTCTTTACGAGGCGTGAAGAGGCATCTTGCGGGCCGGCAAGGCGAGGGCGGCTAGTGCAGAATCTTCTTCCAGACTGTACTGGCCGTCCTCGCGTTTGGACTCTACTACCACTTAACATCAGGTGGAGTAGAGTCATTTGCCCACCCGGAAAATATAAAAAAAAAAAAAAAAAAAAAAAAAAAAAAAATTAATTACATAACTTTTGGTTAACTTTACTTAGAAGTTTATTAATATTTATGTTATATGTATTTTTTTTTTGGTCATATATGGTCGTCAAATATCACGTCCTTAAGTATTGATACTAATTCACCAGTCACCTGTATATTAGTGGTATTCCTGAAATGAATATATTATGACATATTTTTAATCTCCTTCCAGCTTATCATAGGTAACTTCGGCTTATCATACGAGCAAAGTAAGACTCAGTTCGCGATATGGGCGATCCTAGCGGCGCCATTGCTTATGAGTGTGGACCTTCGCACCATCAGGCCGGAGTACAAGGCTATCTTACAGAACAGGAAGATCATTGAAGTTGACCAGGATCCCTTGGGTATACAGGGAAGAAGGATATACAAAGTGAGTTTACTTTTTGAGCTACTGCTAGTAATTGTAACAGCGATTTTTGAAGACCAGCATTAAAATAAAAGAGGCAAATGTCATGGTATTGTTGCTGTTTTCCTGACCGATTTTGGCCACGGCGGTCAACCTTAAGACTTGCTATCCGCGCTGCTGCATTACTTAATGGACAAATAAGTGCAAGGAAGCACAGATGCATTTGTTCCCTCACTCTTGTAGTTCGAGTGTTCATATATTTCAATAGCGTACATTCAGTATGGCAAGTATTGTTGAGAACAGTTCATTTCAAAAGGCCTGAATTCGTTATGTCTGCTATATCATATATTCATATTTTTTCAGCATCGCGGTATCGAAATCTGGTCACGACCCATACTTCCCATCCATGGGCAGCATTACTCCTATGCGGTCGCATTCGTCAACCGAAGGACCGACGGAACGCCCTCTGACGTGGCGGTAACATTACGAGAACTCGGACTTAACAACCCAGCTGGATACAGAGTCGAGGTAAGCATGAACAGTTTAGGTATTGGGATATTTTAAAGAAATTCTTGCAAATAAATATTAAATAACTAGGTATACCATATACACCAGTATACCTATATATACCAGTATACCTATATATACCAGTACTATTCAAATATGTTGTTGTCTTTTGTAGGACTTATACGAAGATGTGGACTACGGCGTGCTGTCCCCTCAAACCAAGATTAAAGTGAAAGTCAATCCTTCAGGTATAAAGTCACAATTAATTTGAATATTATTCATTATGGACCAATAATTTGCCCAAACCACATTTAGACAATAATTTTATTAAACTTATAATAATTGTATTATAAAACATTAAACGCTTCTTCAATTTCATAGGCATTGTTTTTTGCACGAATTTCGACAGTTATAAACTTTTGCATAAGAAAAGTTACATTTAAAATTATATAAGTTTATTTTCTTAATAAATAAAAAAACTTCATAACATTCATAACTTCAAACAATTTCATACATAGATGTTTATTTTTCTTTATTCGTTTAAATGCCTAGTTTTTTATAGCTACATATAATAACAAACGTAAATACGTGTTTATTTTTAAAAAAATGGTGGTATAAGATTAAAACTGTAATATTATTACTCAGGTGTGGTGATCCTCCGAGCGGACGCGCAGCCTCCATTCGCATACAACACGATACCGACACGAACGCCGTACAACGACGTATTTCGACTTTCTAAGAAGTAACGCCATCTAGCGAACGCAAGACATACTCCAAGTACAAGATAAATGTCCGTAACCGTAACAGCCTGTGAATGTCCCACTGCTGGGCTATAGATAAATGTCGCTATACTCAAATCCCATTGATGATAAATAATATATCTTGTAAATTTGCAAATGAGCTATAACTAATTCTATGTTATAACAGTCGGCAACGCCATCTAGCGGACTTAACAATATCAAAAAAGTACATGAAAGATCGGTATTGCTTTTGGGCCAGTCAGGAAGAACCCTCTCTCGCTTTTGTGAAAATAATAATTGATTGTAGTGGAGTTGATACTCTTAGATTGAGTTTAATATTGAATCATAGTAATTTAAAATGTTTGCACTGTTGTCTTAGAATATTTAATATATAAAGTAGTATTTATTAATAAAATTTAGTATAAAGTCGTTTGTGATTATAACATACTTTGATATAAATAAACTCATATTACAACGCCATCTAGCGAAGACATAGAAACAGATAACATAAGTATAAAATAGATGTCGCTAAAATTTATTATCAGTTACATAGAAAGTTTAAGGGTAAGCCAGTTCAATGTAAAAATCTTTATAATTTGGAAATAGACAAACCTTCCCCACCCTTTAACTGTTAAAGTATACAATTTCACGAAAGAGTAGCTGTTTCCATAGTATCCTTGCTCCTGTATCATTTTAAAAAAAAACTTGATATTTTACCGTCGTCTTTTTTTTTTGGTTTTCTTTCCAAATATAAATTTATCGACAATGTATAACAATATTTTTTTTTAAGAATAGTTATAGGTTAACTTTTTGATAGTAATATTTAAATCGAGTTATCATCAAATGAAATCATTAATACCATTAATTCCAATTTTATACGGCAACATTAATACGGCTTTACATGTAAACATTGTTTAGCTGGTAACTATTTAATATTCTGTCTTCTTCTTTCGAATGACAAATAAATAATGACAGAAAGGGAGAAAACAGTGTTGAACTAAACAGCCGCTAAGCAATGTTTGGTAATTATTAGAAGGGATGGGCTGTATAATCGTTTTATATTCGATGATTCAAATCCTTATAAAAGCCCTCTTGAGTAGGTTTCTTCTGGGTTCTACTGTATCTTTGATGTCTAAAGATTACAATAATATAATTATAGAAACTTTCGATGCGAATAAGCATATTTTATGTTTATTATTTTCGAAATTATTTCATTTTAATGTAATTTATTGTTATAGATATTTATGAATATCGTGTAAAAAAATTAATAAATTATCGAATACTCGCTAAAATTCGGTAAAATCGATATTCGGCTCATCACTAGTGCCCATGTATGTTTTCGATCTCAGATATTGTCTGAATATTGCTAAATAGAAAGCGATATATTTTATTGAGATCTGATTGATACTCGAGTGTTTTGTTTATGAAATATATCTTAAATGTTATCACAGTGTTTGTGCATTCAAATGGAGTTCAAAACGTTAACAAAATTAAAAAGAATGACGTCATCATTTCAATGACGTTATCGATAATATTTCATATTCGATTTAATGTCTAAATTTTCATGCTCAAATTGAATCGAATTAAATGAATGATACTTTTGTTTACATTTTTGACGAATTTTTAAACAAGCCTAGGACAAGGATAGTAGTTATGTAATACTTGCCTTGCTAACGTTTTATTTATATTTCTCAAGTGCGATCGGTGTAAAGTAATATGAGAAATGATTTTGCCATTACGATTTACTTAGGCTAAGGATGTACATTTTATTTGTCTCGAAATATAAGTTTTTAGTAAATAAAATAAATAATATTATATATATTTAACTTATTTATTTCCTATATAATGTACATTACATTACAACTATACAACGTTTCAGCAAACCCGCTACCGGGGTCTAAATCTCGGTAATAATTGAATCATTTAACTTTTAATAAAAAAAATATCACAAAAGATAGTGTTTGTTCCTTTGACCACAAGCCGAAAAGAGAAGTTTAGAAGTAATCTTGTGGCGCGTCTCCAATACTTACCTTTTAATGAGAATCCCAATATTTTATATAGCACCTCTTTTAAATTAATTAGAAACAAATTCAACGCCATATTCACTTCTAAAACAGTTAATAAACAAACTTTCTCAAAATTCAGTGACTGGGCAACTATTGGAATTCATAAAAGTAGGGAAAGAATGTTCGAGCTTTACAATGAAAGAATACTGCTCATAGTACTGCTTTTGCTAATTATGTAAGTAACCATTCAAAATTATTTAAAAAAGTGTGCTCTTTGGCAAAATCATTACACATAAAAAATAAAATCAAAAATGCACATGATAAAATAAAAATGACTCGGAATATTATTAATTGCGAAACTGGTAGAATCATCATTCGCAGCTCCGAAATGTCTGTTATTAGTAACATCATACTCATAAGTAATGATCGGGAAGTTGCTTCTGTTTTTGAAAAACTCTTTGCTTACATTCCATTATTAACAACAAAGTCCCTTATTTCTTCTCCAATTGTTGCTGAGTCATTGATTAAAGAAAATGTAAGAGAATGTAATGCTAACTTTAATTTCACTAGTAAAGCACTAATGATATATTAAGTACATTTAATTCATTAGAGATTAAGAAAACTGCTGATCTATGGGGTATATCTGTAAAGGTGATCAATTCAATTATTGATGTAATTGCACCTCACCTTGCTACAATATTTATTAATTGTATTCAATGTCGTATATATTCCTGACCTGATGAAACAGCTTAGTAATACCAATCTTTAATATTTAAATCTGGTAGTTCTTCAGACCCCAATAACTTTAGACCAATTTCAATACTACCAACCCTCAGTAAAATATTTGAAAAAAATATTTTACTTGCTCACTTTAACAGACACAATCTACTGCACAAAAAACAGTTTGGATTCATGAGGGGTCGTTCAACAACAGATGCAGGTATTGAACTTATTAAGAATATCTATGAAGCCTGGGAGGAGTCGCAGGACGCCTCAGGGATTTTCTGTGACTTATCCTTATAAGCCTTTCATTGTGTTCAACATGATACTCTGGTCAGGAAATTAAATCACTATGGAATTAGAGAAGGAGCGCTCGAGCTTTTGACTTCTTATCTTAACAATAGAATTCAGAAGGTCGACTTTAATGGGAAAAGATCTCCTGTGGTTTCAGACGGTATGGGGGTCCCTCAGGGATCAATCCTCGGACCTTTTCTATTCCTCATATATATAAATGACCTGTCTTTTCTTGTAGGCAACAAACATGATATAGGGTTGTTTGCTGATGATACCTCTTTAGTTTTTAAAATTAAAAGAAAACAATTGATGATATAAACAATACTCTAATATATAATAATAAGAAAACAAAAAATATAAAAATTAGTACACCAAATGTAAAAAATGTAAAAGCTGATGTACTTATCAATGGGGAGTCGATGGATACCGTTGAGTCTACTACCTTCCATGGTCTTACTGTTGATGCCAAGTTGCAGTGGGCCCCCCATATTGACGGATTGGCGAGTAGACTACTGTTAGCGGCGTTTGCGGTTAAAAAAATAAGATTATTCGCCGACGTTGATACGGCCCGCCTTGTATTTTTTAGTTATTTTCACAGTATCATGTCTTACGGTATTATACTCAAGACAGATTAATGATTTTGTGAGAAAATGTGATACTCATAACATTGGTACAAGGAATAAACACAAATTAATTACTCTAGTTATTCGATTGCATAGTCAGTAACTCTTTTGTGGGGCAATTTATACGGTTCTACAGCAGGATCCCAGAAAGCGTTCAAAATGCTGCACACACACACACACACACACACAGACAGACACACACACACACACACACACACACACACACACACACACACACACACACACACACACACACACACACACACACACACACACACACACACACACACACACGCATTTTTTACGCTAAATAAAATACAAAATAAAAAAATAAAAAATAGAAAAAAAAACTGGATAAGAACAACTAACGGTATGAAATATACTTTACGACCGATTCTCATACCTCCCAAGTATACATAACAAATTTCATAAAAATCGCTCTAGCCGTTTCGGAGGAGTTCGACCACCAACACCGTGACACGACATTTTTATATATTAGATATATGTATAGGTCTAGTGGTAGTACATGTAAGGCCGCGGACCCCGGTCGGAACAATAAAGTTATTGAGTTTTTCCGTCGAAAATTCCCAGTAGCAGCCCGGCGTCTTTGAGTTGGAAGTGTGTACAATCCCTTGTCTCGAAAAGCACGTAAAGCCGTCGGTCCTGCGCCTGAACTCTTTCCGGTCGTATCGGATTGTCGTCCCATCGGATTATGAGAGTTAGGAAATAGAGAGTGCACCTGTGTTTGCACACACACTTGTGCACTATAATATGTTCTGAGCAGTTGGCTAATCTCTCTTGACATTGGCCGCCGTGGTCGAAATCGGTCTGGAGGACTATTATTATTAGTATAAAAGTTAACTCTTAAATTTAGTTTTAATCTAACGGTACTTATATGTCACCATCATAACGAGTTAATTCCGAATCGAATGAATATAGAATAGTCAATGTTGACTTGAATCGGGAACGTATCATAATTGTTATAGGTTAGTAGAATTGGCCCCCAGCTCTCTATGTACATACACCGTCTTAACTTCGCACCAATTCCAATATATAAAAATTTAGCATCAAAAATTTGATTTTATAAAAATCTCGAATTGGTCTTTTAAAAAATATAACACGAAATCATATAAATTGATGTAAATAACTCACTCAATGAATCTTGAAAATCCAAACAACACATTTGAACATATTGAACAAGTCACAAGTCGCGCCAATAATATATTCATTACAAAATGGCAGTTTTAAATTAGCACGCGTTTTTTTAACAACTAATAAATATTCAAAAGCTAAACGAAATATTCAAGAAATAACACAAAAAAAACTACACTCATGTTTTGTTGTTTTGTTTGCCTTAGTGCGAACACCAAAGCAAACAAAACAACAAAACAAGAGTAGATTCTTTTATATTTCATAAAGGTTTTCTTTTTATTTTATTTCTTTCAACGTTTTCTACACCTGCTAAACAACCCAAAACGTGGGTCTTTGGCGTCTAGGAAAAAAATGTATTGAAAAAATAAATATGTCTAAACATAAAAACCAAAGCGGATAAATACTAAGAAGGTCTTGTTAAATTGGCCATAAAATTTTATTGTCGAATTTTATTATGGCACTTTAACGAAGAAAAACTTACTTTTACAATGAGCCCACTACGTCCCTTGCCCGCAATTGCGACAAGTGTGAGCCCACTACTTGAATGGGTTAATATCAAACGGCCAGGCAAACGCTGGTCGCTTTTTAAGCGTCATAGGTACACAGTGGGAATTTCCCGCCTACGTACGAAACGCTTTGAATCTACATTCAATTCACACTGCGGAACTGGAATGCTCTGTCTGTGTCTGAATTTCCTGTTAGGTACAACGTTGGTGTCTTAAAATCCAGAGTAAACAAGTTTCTTCTAAGCAAGCGTGCTACATCCTAGACCGTGTCGATGCTTAACATCAGGCAAGTCAACGGCCAAACACTGGCCTATTAAGAGTAAAAAAAAACAACTAAAATAAAAAATAATATATCTTCAACTTAATTTAAAAATAACAGAGCCGACTTATATTATAGTTACTTTAAACTAATATTTAATTATGTATGTTTCTATAAATAAAATCAGAATGAATCGATGTATCTCGACTAGTGAATCTATAACCGGATGAAGTGGTTGCGGTACCTTCCTCTTCTATGATATTTACGCTTCTGAAACAAAAATCTTACACTTAAATATGCTTAGAATACTGCTACATAATTCTGGTTTCGAATTTAGGTCATATTATGTTGGGTGCTCTATAAAGCAAAGATCCAAAGATTTCCGATAATATGCTCTCAACTCGTGTCCCAACTTCATTTTAGTATTCCATAATATCTTAAAGTTAATTAATTTTTTTTATGAAAATTTATATAATTATTTGTTTCATTTTCAGTTTTATTGTACGTGTTTTAGGATATTCGCGGTAAGTCTCCTACATTTTATTTCTCATCAATAATATTATAATAATGATCAGTAGACGTGTTCTGGAGTGAAGTCCGCGCCTTGGCAAACGTAGCATAGGACACCCCCTAGCTAGATGGAGTGACGATATACGCAAAGTTACTGGCATCGAATGGAGATTGAGAGCTAAATATAGAGCTGAGTAGCGTGCCATTTGAGAGGCCTATGTTCAGCAGTGGACGACAAAGGTGATGATGATGAAGATGGATATTATAAACGAAATACTATGACAGTTGAACCCAACACAAAAAAACATAAAAATAAAAATTGAATTAATTACCTTTTTAAACGAGAACCGTCATTTATATAGCCAGAATCTACTCCATAGTTTTCAAGACTTGTGTTTGACTTATATTTTTCTTCCCACATACTTAATTTTTTTCGAGTCGAATCCGTTTCAGTTGCAGAATCACTCACAGATTTATTATCTGGTAATGTGCGTTCTATCGGTTTACTCTTGTCAGCGATATTTATAATTCTAATACTTTTATTCCTTAAATATAACCTTCCTAAAGTTTTAAAGTTGGAAATGCATTTGTTATTTTTAAATATAAATTTACAACACTTTGTGAGGCAGGCTGACTTTCTGTTAGCATTGTTTTTAACTTCAGAATACGTAGAATTATCTTTAGACTCATTCGTGTTATTTTTATCTGAATTGATTATTTGTTTATTTGCATTTATTTTGACAATATAATCCCCAATAGTCTGATTGTTTTTACGATTATGGGTTTCCAAATTATGCTTAGTAGGTATAGTGATATCAATATTATTTTTATCTCGGTTTTTCCTCAATGTTTTTTTCTTCTTAATTTGCCGGTATTTTGTGCGATGAATATTTATAGGTGCCTTAAGTGTTACCAAAAACTTCTTACGTTTCTTAATTGGGCTCTCGCTATGTCGTTCTGTCAAGTGCTTCGTTTTATTAGCTTCAACAATTAATGACGTATTAGATTCAGAAGAATGATCATTGACCTCAGCTGTGTTACATTTTATCATGACGATTACAGATGTCAAAATAAGAATCTGAAAAAAAAACATAGTGTAAAAATGATATATTTTAATATTATGTAGATAAAATAATAATTAAAAAAATAGTTTTGTCTATTAATATTGTATTTATATTAACTTATTTAAGGTCTAAGTCAGCTTGAATTTAAAAGAAAAGTTAAAAAAAGAAACCTAATATTTTGTTAAAATGGTTCCCAAGCCAATAAAAAACTCCCATGGGCAAATTTTCTAAATATTTATATTGTTTAAAATGTATAATATAATTCTCATTAGACAATTACATATTTGATTTGTTATTCGAATTAAATTAGCTCACAAATACCACAAAAATATTTCATTAATTAAAAAAAATACTTTAAAATTACTTACCCACGCGAACTTCATTATGTTACGCAAATTAACACAAGAACACAACTCAACATAAGACTTACGTTAGTAACATTGTAACTTAAATATAGAAATGTCCGTTTAATACTAATAATATTTCCTATCTATTTCTTAGCTGTTTACTTCGGCCCAATAACGAGTCATTATTTACAATCATTTATATATTTGTAGAAGTATATTATACAGCTTAATGGTAGGCTGTTATAAGGGTTATTGTTGTATAATACAATTTTTACATAAGACAAAAACACTGATTTTCAATGAATCATTTACCTTATCTTATATCAATTGCTTATAATTATTTAAACTCACGCCGGTGTAATAAAAAAATGCAATATATAAGATAAATAAATACATAACCGGATTTAATGGAGTCTTGACCGAAAATTGCGAAATTCAAGCCCTGCTTTTTTTAATTGTCATCCCATCGGATTGTGTGGGAGGGGATTTGGATAATGCTTGTGTTTGTGCGCACACTTGTGCTCTGTAATGTCATACGCAGATCGCTAGTATCTCTTGAGACGAACCGCGTCCGTGAGCTGTCAAGAGCACATCATCATCATATTTAACTCTCACGATTGCAAACAAAATAAATACATACAAAAATAAAAAATCAATACTTTTATACTTATATTATAAATGCTAAATTAACTCTGTCTGTCTGTCTTGCTTTTACGTCTGAGCCACTGAACCGATTTTGTTGAAATTTGGTATTAAGCAAGCTTGGACTCCAAGAAAGGACATACGCTACTTATTCAAGGCCACCCCCCCCTCCAACACGATAGTGAAGCCGCAAGCAGAAACTATATATAATATGATCCTTACTTCCTTACTAACATTAATTAACTACTTCAGCGATCGTCGTGAAGTTTTGCATACACGTTTGTCTTGTCAGAAGTAAAGAAAAGTGGGGTCCTTAGCTCCGTCTCATGTTTGGGCGAATTCGTGAACGGAATCTAGTAAACCATAAACATAACATTACTTAACGCTTACTATATTATGCTTTTGTTGTTGTTTTTATTTGGATGAACATTTTTCATTTTAATAAATTTTATTTGTATATATAAATTGTTTGGGCTGTTAAAACATTTATTTTATTACTATATAAAGGCGAAATGACGAACAGACGCAACTGTTTAACATAATTAACACCAGATATAAAATTTAAACAAAATCGTGTGCGGAAAATTTAAATTAAATTTTATTACATGCTGTATAACTTTCGTATTAAAAGTAATTACACTTAAAGTATTTAATTCAACAAGAGGACGCTGCTAGCGAGGGTAATTATTAAACATGGGTCAAAGTTCACAGAGTCATCACGTCCGGTCCGATAGCGAATTATATTGGGGGCATTCACCCACACTCCACAACAATGGTGTAAAGATAACAAACCGAAAATTGCGTGTCGTAATTTAAAAAAAGAACAATCTATCTATAATAATGGACGAGCAGCCTTTTTTTTGTAACGCCTAACTGAAAAAAGTACTAAACTAATATACTAATAAATAATACTAGCAGATTTAAGCGTTTCCGAGAAGGTTTTAATATAAAACATTGGCATGATCAGCGAATTTATTTCTCTTATAATAATTAGATCAGAAAACTTCAACTCAAGACATTTAAAACTTCAAATTCTGGTAAATGTCTGACGGTGTTTCTGAAATCGGCTACCGTACAACAGAAGGTATAACCCTCACTGCTACTATCCGGGTGCCAAGATAACCAGCGAAAATTGTTATTCCTACAAATGTCCTTGCAAAAGAACAATTCGCGAGCTTCGTTAAGATTATAATATGGATTATTAATGCCGACGAACGCAATGCCACGCTTCGTACGGGGCTCGTAAACAACTTTATAATAATACAAGGGCACTGGTATGACCGGGTTATTGTTTATATCGTTGTATAAATACAAATCGACTCTCTGGTTTTTGCTATTAAGGAGTTGCGTTACTCCATATGTACCCGTGTATATTATGGTGTCGTAACCGGCAACGTGTATGTGATTTCTTAGATCGACTTCCAATGTATTCCAATTACCGCCATTAAAGCCTGTCCACTGTGGCGCGCAGTTGACATAGTGAAACGTCGCTCGCTCGCTGAACGCATAAACAAAATCTGTTTTAGCGGCTAAATGGCCTCTCGATAGCAGTTGTTCTGCAGTGAAGTAATTATCAATGAGATTACCAACCAATTGAGCGATCGCTTGCCTTTGTCCTTTTGGAGAAAAAATAGAATTCACTGGCACAGATCCGTAATGGCCGTCGTCTATAAAGAACGGACGGTCAACTTTAGTTTGATACAAAGCGCTGTACGGTTTTTGGGTGTACTTTGAGTATATAGCGTTAAGGTTGCCATAATTAAAACAAGATTCAAAGAGGGGGTAAAACTGATTTTGTATTCTATATCCAACTTCGATTATTTGATTCCCTTCGAAACAAGTCCGGTTCGTGCGTTCACTTGAATAATTTGGGGGATACGGACATTTAAATAAGGTGAATCTTGCTGGAGACGTCAACCAATCTTCGTTTTTAAAATTATCTCCACCTTCACAAATTATAGACGCAACTGAATGTGCTTGAGTTGCACTTGGATGAATAATAGTTCCGGAACCCTCGCAGCTGAGGACCATAGTGTCTCCATAATTTAGTTCTACATTACCGTAACCATCGTCAGGTTCCAACAACATACCGTTTCGTATGATAACAGGGAGCGGTTGACCGAAATGTATTCGTGTATTAAGTCTACACTTTTGATTTTGTTGCACGTTAAATATGCAAAATATTAACCAATATAGAATTTCGAACATATTGTTTTTTATAAATTTTAATTGTAACTGATAATTTTTATGTATGTCAATAAATTGGTAGGTTATTAGGTTTGTGTCATTTTGACAGTTATTTCTGTTTGTTTGAACCACGGACCTTCTAATCATAGATATTAAGAGGACCCCATAGATAATTTACTGTTTTTTTAGTGATTTGACATATTCCTAACATTTTTATGGCTGTGATTGCAGGCTTAAGAGACAACGTGTATAAAGTGGAATTTATCCCACCATGCTGCTCCAATGAGGGGTCGTGGATAAACATGTGGCAGAATTTCAGTAAAATTAGACACAAGCAGATTTCCACATGAAAACTCAGTGTTGCTGGCCTGGGCTTGAACCCGCAATTATCGTTTAAGATTCACGTGTTCTAATCACTGTGTCATCTTGATTAAGTATAATGAAATACAAAAAAAACACCTATAACGTAACGTGGTAACGCTTGACGATTCAAAAGTACTCCTAAAAGTAAATTTGAATAAAAAAGAAATTTTATAACATTCAAAACACAGGTGTACTGTGCTTAGCACGTATCTGGTTTGATCTGATCTTATAAATGCTACTGGCCTTTATAGAATCACCGGGTGCAGAGCGAGTACTAGATCCTGCTTTGAAATTTGTCCCGAAAACTAAAAAGAAAAGTCGATAATATATTTTGGCATAAAGGCTTGTTGACATCAAAACTATAAGCTATTGTGTCAAGTGTACATTCGCTCAAAGTGAAAAACGAAATTTTATTTTATTTAAAAATTTATTCTAATAATATGAGATACGAAAACGCGCAAAATAGTAATTATTGGTGTAAGGTTACGAGACCTGGCCTTGTCTCCTCTTGAAGCTTGGGCCGTATACCCCTTGCTGCTAAAATGCGGATTAGCGTATACACATATAATATCTTTCGAAACTTGCAGTTTTCTTACAAACTCGTCCGCGACTAAGAATACCATGGAAGTCGGGAGATAAAAATATATAAATTACTATTCAAGACCATACAGATTCAACTAAATAATCATACATAGGCCTCTGCATCTATGACAGATGATTTAAGCAGCACGAAGGCACTTGCGTTCATGGCTAAAGAGTCCAATGCGAGAGAGGATCCTTCGGCCGCACTCCCGACAAGTGTATGCGCCCCCAGGTGGGCGGGGGTTTGAAGCCCGCTCATGACGCCTAACGCGTTTTTCCTTAAGTACTTTAAACCAGGCATCGTCATGCTTTGATTGACCTTCGTGAATAAGGCGTCGCCACTTGGCACGGTCCTCGGCCAGTTCCTCCCATCGGCTGCTAGGGATGTTAAACGCAACCATATCACGCTTAGCGCAATCTTTGTAACGGAGCATAGGCCGCCCAACAGACCTTTTCGCATCCGCAACCTGTCCCAGCAGTATTTGCCTTGGCAGACGAGTGTGCTCCATTCGATGCACGTGTCCCAGCCACCGTAACCGTTTTTTTTTTAGAATGGCCGTGATGCTAGGCAGTTGTGCCTCGCCTAGAACAGACTCGTTTGTCACTCGATCCTTCCACGTTATGCCCAGAATGTTTCGAAGACAGCGCAAGTGAAATATGTTCAGTCGGCGTTCTTGTTTTGCGTACGTTGTCCACGTTTCTGCTCCATACAAGAGTGTGCTTAGGACACATGATTGGTAAACAAGCACTTTCGTTTTTACCGTAAGGTATCTGTTGTCCCAAGCCCTTGAACGGAGCCTCCCGAACGTGGAGGCTGCTTTGCCGATGCGGGAGTCGATCTCTGCATCAAGCGAGAGATTGCTCGACAATTGCGACCCAAGGTAGCAAAATTTGTTAACCACCTGCAAAGGTTCGCCGTTAAGCAAGATGGCTGGTTGTTCTAAACATCCTTGCGCTAAAATAACGGTCTTCTTGCAATTTATGGACATTGAAAAAAGGTGGCAAGCTCTGGCAAATTTGTCTATTAGGTTCTGGAGTTGAGCCTGGTCATGAGCAACAAAGGCAGCGTCGTCAGCGAAGAGAAGACTATCTACAAATAGGTCCTCCCTGTAGCGTTTGGACTTGAGCATTGAGATGTTGTACAGCTTACCATCAGTTCGCGTGTGTAAGTGGACGCCCTGCTGTTCATCCCCAAAAGCAACCTTCAGAAGCACCGAGAAGAATATTCCGAACAAGGTAGGGGCCAGTACACAACCTTGACGAACACCACGGCGTACGTCAAATGGCGTAGATGTGTTGCCATTGTGCAGGACTGTGACTTCCATACCTTCGTGGAACGATTGCACTATCCTTAGGAGTTTCGGGGGGCATCCGATTCTGACAAGAACCGAGTATAACCCCTCTCTGCTCACGGAGTCAAAAGCCTTATTTAGGTCTACAAATGCAACGACTAGGGGGGTATGTTGCTCCCTACACTTCTCTTGTAGCTGTCTGAGTGAAAATATCATGTCGACAGTTGACCGTTGGTACCTAAAACCACATTGTGCCTCAGGGTATACGCGATCGGCGAGCCTTTGTAGTTTGCCTAAAATGGCCCTAGCAAAGGCCTTACCGACGATGCTAAGAAGAGATATTCCGCGGTAACAGTTGCAGTCGCCGCGGTCGCCTTTGCCTTTATAAAGAGTGACAATGTTAGCATCTCGCATATCCTGAGGGACGTAGTTTTCTTCCCAACACTTAGCCAGGTGGTTGTGGAGGATGGGCAAGAGGCACTCAAGCTTGACGACTTCGGTGACAACATCGTCTTTACTAGGACTCTTTCCGCATTTGAGCTGCTTGACGGCCAGATAAAGTTCCTCTACGGTGGGTGCGGCGTCTAGCTCGTGCCAAGTTGCCAGTTTTGGGACAAGCTCCACTGCATCTGGCTTAATATCCACTCGGCACGAGTAGAGCCCCTTGTAGTGTTCTACCCATCTTGCCATCTGACGAGTGCTGTCTGTTATAACAGAACCGTCGATTTCTTTGAGAGGTGCCGTCTTTTTTGGAGTAGGTCCAAGAGCTCTTTTGATGCCTGCGTAAACCCCGCCAATATCCCCCGCGCTTGCGCACGCTTGGATGCTTTGGCAAAGCTCCGTCCAATACGCATTTGCAAAAAAGCGCGTGCTGCGCTGGAGTGAGCTATTTGCCTTCGTGAGATCTTCACGCGTCGCATCGCAAGGGTTGAGGCGAAAATTTAAAGCGGCTTGGCGTTTTGAATCAATCAAGGGAAGTAAGTGCTCTTCGTTTTCTAGAAACCAGTCGTAAGATTTTATCTTTTGATACCCAAACACTTTTCCTGCAGTGTCAGTCAGAAGAGACTTCACTTTTTCCCATTCGACTTGCGCTGATGCCGTACTGTCCCAAGTTGCAACTTCTTTACGGACAAGTTCCCCAAAAGATTCCACTACCTCCATGTCACGAGTCTTAAAAAGATTTATCTTTTTTCGACCGAGTGGCTTGGAAGAATGGACTCTCCTGGGGACAAGTCGAACTTTAGTAGCAACGAGACTGTGATCGGTGTCGCAATCGGCACTGTGAAACGCCCGCGTGTGGAGCGTTTCCCGCAGGTCCCTCCTTCTTGCTAGAGCAAGGTCCAATTGGTGCCAGTGTTTAGATCGAGGATGCGTCCACGAGACTTTCCGCATCATTTTGCCTTTAAAAAAGGTGTTGGTAACACACAGCTGGTGCTTTGAGCAAAACTCCAACAATCGTTGCCCGTTGTCGTTTAGCTTACCTATGCCGTGTGCACCGAGGCATTCAGGCCAGGCTGATGTGTCCTGACCGACGCGAGTATTAAAATCACCCAAAATGTGCAGTCTGTCAGTTGGATTTACCCTACGTACTGTCTCTTCGAGCTGGTCATAGAATTGGTCCTTGGTCTCTGGTTTTGAATTAAGCGTTGGTGCGTAAGCGGAAATTAGAGTGACAAAGCCGCTTTTTGTGTTTAGACGCAAGAACATAATCCGCTCGGAAACGCCTACAAGTGTCTCTATGGCGTTGATGAGTTGGTTTCGAACCGCGAAACCTACACCATGCTCTCGTGTTTCTGAGGAACTCTTGCCCTTCCAGTAGAAAGTGTAGTTAGCTTCACCCAAAGACCCTTCGTCTTCGGTTCTGGTCTCTTGTAAGGCTACAATATCAATATTGAGCCTTTTGAGCTCCACGTCGATACTGTAAGTTTTGCGCAGTTCTTGGGCGCAATCGGAGCTTCCGTAGGTGTTCAGGAAGCCTGTCCTCATAGTTCGGACATTCCATGTCGCAAAGCGCATGTAAGCAGCGTTGTTATGGGCTTTGGGATTTTTCCTTTGAGTGGGTGGTTAATGTCACAGCGTCAACGTCCAGCTGTAAGGCTTGTGTTCCGTTCACCCAGGCGGAACGAGTTAACGCTGAGGCGGATCAGTACCTTATTGATCGGGGGCTGCCCGACTTAGAGCAGGCGGTAGCTGATCAATGGATCTACGATGGATCCTCCTACTGTCAAGAGTGGCCCCTGGCGCCCGCACTTACGCCTATTCGTGCCGACTTATAACCGGTGACTGCCTCTCTCCGTGTTGTTTTCCACCTGCAAGACAGGTGAGCGAAGTGTCCTCTTCGCGGATGCTGCTACGCCTGGGTCAGGCGACTTTATGGCAGCACGGGCTTACCCAGTACCCATGCCACCCTCTCCTCCTCCCCAGCAGGATCCACAGGAATGACGGGTCAATACGTGTGGTGCTGGTTTGGCCGCAGGCACCTGGCTTACGCCTAAACTAAATAAGCAATATTCTTAATATTGACTGTTTTAATTAGCGCCTTCCGGAGAGTAACATAGCACTTAAATTTTCGGTGAAACATGTGCAAAGTCAGTACGGGCAGCGAGTCATTTTTAATAATATTCTAATTATTTCTGAATACAGTTTATTTATGCTTTATCACGTTGTAATTTAATAACACGTCCGATGCGCGAGACACTTCTTCTAGACGTGTTAATCTGTAAATTTTCTAAAAGAAATTTAAAATTTATCGATATATTTTAACAGTAATAAAACTGTTATTATAAAATTTCACTTAAGGTCAACCATTGCTTATATGTTCTGAAACTTTCGGATAACAAATAAATAAGGAATTTTATATTTTATAGAAAAACTATATAAGTAAAAAAAAACTAATGAGCATGTAACTGAAAATATTCGCCTTCTTAATATAGTGATGATGTTCTGACCGTTTTCTTTTAATTAAGACAACCATTCTCAAGGACAACTGACCAATTGATGATCTATTATAGCGTACCAGTGTGCACATAAACACGTGTCGTCTCCATTCCCTCACTGTCACAGTCCAATGGGACAAGAATTTAATCGCAAGTGTAATGACTTTCCGGGATTGCACTGCCAACTCGTCTCCAGACTCCCAGTTAGATTTATTCAGAAATATTTTTTTATTTAGCACACATAAATTACATTCAGTAAAAGAAATACATTATTATACAAGCACTGGTGGTAGGGCTTTGTGCAAGCTCGTCTGGGTAGGTACCACCCAATCATCAGATATTCTACCGCAAAACATCAATACTTGGTATTGTTGTGTTCCGGTTTGAAGGGTGAGTGAGCCAGTATAATTAGAGGCACAAGGGACACAACATCTTAGTTCCCATGGGTTGGTGGCAATGTAAGTGATGGTTAACATTGCTTACATTGCCAATGTCTATGGGCGTTGGTGACCACTTACCTCGTGACCCATTTGCTCGTCCGCCAACCAATACTATTAAAAAAAATAAAGGTAGACTATAAAATTTCACAATGCGTGCACAAACAGTGCAGTTAGTTAGGTACAACATTTAATGGCCCGACCATACCTATGACCAAGGCTTTTTTTTATAAAATAGGTAGGCGAACCGGCACGTATGACACGCCACCTGATGGTATGTCACCCAAAGACATTGACGCTGAAAGAAATATTAACTATTCCTTAAATCGCCAAACCGCCACCAAATTTACGTACTAAGAAGCTATGTTCCATGTGCCTGTGATTTCACTGGCTCACTCACACATCAAACCACAACACTATAATACTAATTATTGCTTTTGGCTGCTAAAAATGGAATGAGTGAGTAAAACCAAGTGAAATATATTGGAAACTTTAACCATAGACCAACAAGTCAGGTATACATATAATAACATTAATATGATAATAACAATTTTTTTATAATTGACGAGATATGAATTCCTTTATAAAAAACGTAAAAAAAAACCTCACGTTGACTCCAGAGTTCCACAAAAGTATACAATTAAACGCTAATACGATAAATATACACAGAATTTAAAGGGTCTAAATATTTCATTTATTTCCTTAAATCATTGGACTGTGGCAAGTCATTTCAAGTCATTTGTGTCGTGTGTTATAATATACACTCAGAAGCATGTCAGCTGCCGTGACGTACAGACGTGGAATGTGCTAAGGAAATCGAGAAAGGACATTCGTAAACGTTTCGTTAATATAATAACATAAAAATATTCAGTGCTAATGTGAACTTATTATAAAATCCATAAAATGCTACGAAAGGTAAGTTGTTAAAATTAATTTATTTTATCTAATAATTATTATTTAACCTCTTAAAATAAGTAAATGTGACTTTTTTCTATTCACCATTAATTTATATCGTTTAAAGGTAATTATCATTTTTATAATTTATTAATTTTTAATTAACTATCTCATTAAGGAATTAATAATACATATGTACTTTAATTGAAATGTATTCGAATAATTAATTTACCAATTAACTATATTCTAAGTAAAACAGATTTTTTTAATAATATAGTTTTTTTAAATGTCGTTGAAATTATACATTTTTTTATGATCGAGCTTAAAGACTTAGTCATTCCATTTAGACTAATTATGGAACTTATTCGTGCCCCAATTTCAATCTAAAAATAATTCCGTAGAAGCGAGTTGACGATTATTTTAGTTAAATACAAGTCGAACCAATCGGTTATTCCGACATTTTTATAATTTTAATATACCTCCCGAAAGTAACATTTAAATTTTATTTACTAATATATAGTAGTATTTAGCAGTTATATGTAATTTTTATGTAATTTAAAATATAGTTTTATAGACACATTAGGACCACTATTTTAGTCAGACTAGTCAAGTAATTCCGTTATTCTGGCAATGTTATCATCGTAATATACTTTGAATAATTACCATATTATAATAAGCTATAAAATAAAAATACAGTAACAGCCTGTGAATCTCCCACTGCTGGGCTAAGGCCTCCTCTCCCTTTTTGAGGAGAAGGTTTGGAGCTTATTCCACCACGCTGCTCCAATGAGGGTTGGTGTAATACACATGTGGCAATTTCAGCGAAATAAGACACATGCAGGTTTCTTCACGATGTTTTCCTTCACCGTTAAGGACGAGATAAATTATAATCACAAATTAAGTACATGAAAATTCAGTGGTGCGTGCCCGGGTTTGAACCCACGATCATCGATTAAGATTCACGCGTTCTTACCACTGGGCCATCTCGGCTAAATAAAAATATCGTAAAATAAAATAAGAAAACCGTCTCAATAAATTATGCGGTAAATATATTAATGCATATAAATGTAGAAGTATAATAAATTAAATTAAATCGCTAAAAATAAATAAAATGCTATACCTAAATATCTTAAGACTCAAATATAAAAATATAAGAGGTATATATATGAGTATAGTTACAAGATTTTATTCATATTATCCTGTTAGTGTGTCATGTTCAATACTACCTACACAATTGGGCTAAAATTTTGCTCATTCTTTCTATGTTTGTGACTAAACAATCTAGTGTACTGTATTTAATACAGTTTTGTACATTAATTAAATAATAATGTAACCGTAACAGCCTGTGAATATCCCACAGCTGGGCTAAAGGCCTCCTCTCCTCTTTTTGAGGAGAAGGTTTTGGAGCTTATTCCACCACGCTGCTCCAATGCGGGTTGGTGGAATACACATGTGGCAGAATTTCAGTGAAATTAGACACATGCAGGTTTCCTCACGATGTTTTCCTTCACCGTAAAGCACGAGATGAATTATAAACACAAATTAAGCACATGAAAATTCAGTGGTGCTTGCCCGGGTTTGAACCCACGGTCATCGGTTAAGATTCACGCGGTCTTACCAC
This sequence comes from Nymphalis urticae, assembly GCA_905147175.2. NCBI lineage: Eukaryota > Metazoa > Arthropoda > Insecta > Lepidoptera > Nymphalidae > Nymphalis > Nymphalis urticae. The sequence goes on along the minus strand of LR990004.1, from coordinate 1,093,504 downwards.
TGGGCCATCTCGGCTCTTAAATAATAATGTTTTAAGTGAAAATTTCTTTAGGCGTATTAAGATATTTCTTATATGGGAATATCTCTGGGTCCGCGTCGCTGACCCTCTAATGTATACTAGCTGCTATACATATGATGTAGCTATTAGTATGACGTTATTTAATATATGTCAAAAAACGTCATTAAAAAAGTATGGAATTTGATAAGCACTACAATCAATTTGAAAATTAAAAAAGTGTTTGTTGTTTATGGTTTTAATTTTTTATCTATATTTTTTTTTGTAATTTATTTTAAATTTTCTATTTACTATCAAAAACACGTCTATATAGTTATTAAATAAATTGATAAACAATAACGGCACTTCCTTATTAGATAGTGTATGTTTGTGATTTTTGTATGAAGCAACAAAAACATTTTGTTTCAGATAATTTTGGTGTTGTTCGTCGTTTTTCTACTCGACATCGTCGTTTCGTCGATTCTACCAACGCTCGCTGAAAACACGTTAGACGAAAGGACAAATATGACAGAAGATTACAAGAAATATAGCTATATTATAACAACATATTTATAGTGAATGTTACATTTATCCTAACATTAAAATATATATATAAGTCAAGTATATTGTTTCTAGAATAATTTAGAAATAATTGTATAAATAATAGGTATTTTACTGTTAATAATAAATAAAAATATTTTTCATATGAACTTGCGTTTTATATATAATATTTTAAATGTATATCACTATAATATGTACAGTCAGCTTTCAAAATATGTATAAACTATATTAACACATTCTTGTTATATAACCGACATTGCTGTTGCTTGCTCGTCTTGTTGTTATTATCGTCAGATCTAAAATATTAACAATTATCACGAGGCATGATACACAAATAAAGTGTCAATACAAAGTAGTTATATTTGTTTTGTTAAATATATACATATATGTATTTATATGAATACACGCGTGTGTCAACAACCTTTTTTTTAATTTATTGATAAAATATTAAAAATATATATGAATTATATAGTGTGTATATGAATTATAACGGGCCGGTTGGCGTGGTTGGAAGACACCCAGGCGGATTGGGTAGGTCTCTGGGCGTTGACCACTTACCATCATCTGGCCCATATGCTTGTCCGCCTACCTATGAGAGGAACATTTAAAAAAGAACTAGTAAGCAAGCTGTTACATATGAGAAATAAAATTAAACTATCTTATGTATTAATCCATACCTAGGACTATAATATCGTCATCCCTTCTTCCCTAATTTTGAAATTATGACTCATTTGCAGCCGAATAGAATTACATTAATGATCAAATTATAATTATATAAAGCTATCATCATTACGTAATGATAACTAATTAATGATAAAATTGTATATAAGAAAATGTTTATGTTTTTCTTATTTCACAAACAATAATCAAATGCCATTTATTGTAACGGCTTCAAGAACTTTTACAAAAAACGTCCTTCTTTGCGGTGAGTGTTAACTTTTTTTGTATTTTTAAATATATTTTTTTGCTTAAACATTCTAAAAGTTAAAAATATCGTAAATTTTTTGGCTTCGTCTAAATATATATTCAATTAATGTATCACAACCTAATATTTACCAATAAATATACTTTTCTTGTGTGTTTGAGTCGTCATATATCACCACCAATTTGATCTATTACTTTTGCAACTCGCTAAAATAATAAACCGAAGCATGAAGCATATTATATATTTAGTTTCATATATAACCGTAAGAATATTAAAACAACAACTATGAAATGTCAAAGATTAATAAATGAAAAATTTACTTTGAGAAAATATACATTAATAATAATTGCCCATCATATTATAATTAAACATCGCTTACAAATTTTCGCTTTGCTTAAAATTTATAAGACCGTCATTGGACCTGTCGTGATGTATGGTTCTGAATGTTGGGCAACAAAAGAAGATAGCGATGACAGAATGTTAAGAGGGATGTGCGGTGTAGCTAGAATGGAACAGAATGGACAAATGGAATGGAATGGACAAGATAAGAAACGAGTATATCAGAGGAAGTCTGAGAGTAGCACCAATAGTTGAAGAGTTATAGATTAGCTTGGTATGGGCATGTGAGGGCGTGTGATGAGGAGGGATGAAAGGCATGTTACCAAAAGGGTAATGAGTATAAATGTTGATGGATATAGGGGACGGGGAAGGCCGAAGAAAATGTGGATGGATTGCGTAAGAAAGGATATGTGTATGAAAGGTGTAAGTGCTGAGATGACGAGTGACAGAGATAAGTGGAATGAAAAAACATGTTGCGCCGACCCCACGTAGTGGGATAAAGGCAGGAAGTCGAAGAAGAAGATCGCTTACAAATTTTCATTTCACTTCTATTTATCGGAACGTATTATAGAAAACCCAAAAACACTATCAATAAAATTCCCAACACGAATACCAGATTTATAAGAGATTATAAAGACGTATATACCTTGTTCTAAGATACGCAGAACGTAATGAAAGTGACGGAAACACTACGCAACATAATTGACTCGGTACTTTAATGAGCACGGTTGCTCATTTGATGAAAAAAATAACATACAAGATGTCTGAACAAAGCTGGGACGTATTGTCGACGATTTTTGCGTTGATATTATCTATACACTTTGGACCTTGTATCAATATACTGTGGCCGATATTCACAAATGTAACTGTTGTATTTGTAAAGTAATTATTTTGTTTACGTTTTGCTCATATACAGATGAACAAATAACCCATTAAGTAAGATTTCCTTAAAAACTTGGTATCGGTAGGCAGACTGGTAAATATGAGACCTAATGGTATAATGTATTGCCCGTAGATATTTGCTGTAAGAAATAATAACCACCCAATCCTTAATGCGCCATCAACCTTGAAAACTCAGATGAGTTCCCTTCAAGCCGGAACACGACTATACTAATTACTCCTCTTTAGCGGTTGAATATGTGTGAAGTGGGTGGTACTTACCCACAAGGGATTGCACAAAGCCCTACCACCAAGTAAAGTCACTATTTTCTGCCCTTCAGGATTTAATGATTAGCCAACTTTGCAGGAGATTTTATAGTGTATCAGAGCATGTGCGGTGCTGTGCCAATCTGATGCAATCTTTTATTATCTCACTCTCATAGTAGGTATTTAAGATATATATGGAAAGTTTTATATGTCCCGTTCATCTAGTGCATAACTTCTACGGCAGCGGATTATAAGAATCTGGAGTCAAATCTTCAATCGTTCTTCAAAAGTTCGGAGATAGGAAAATAAAAAAAAAATATGGCAATACCCGTTTTCTTTAGTAATTACTCATATTCCTAATTAGACCTCCAATTAAACGTACAGCTTGTGTTAGGAGTGGGGACAATTTAGAGCAAGTGGATGGAACTTGCGACATTTACATCGCTGGGCGGTCTTTAAACCATTGCGCTATTGATACTTGCCAATGTAACCGTGGCTTGGAAAGCCGTGGGTCCTGCACCTGTCTCCGTTTATCCCATTGGACTATGAAAGTTATTACTTTCTATTGAAAGAGAGACACAATAATACCTTCTAAATGGGTGACAAGTATTTGGGATTTCGCTAGTTTTAACCCTCGATCAGAACATTATAATCACATTGACGAATTTATTGTACCCATTATAAACACAATCTCAATACACATAACGCAAAGTCCTTTCTTATGTATTTGTAATAAAAACACTTAATGCGTAAAATAAAGGTTAAGTAAATACATGTAATATGAAATATTTACGTACAATAAATGGCACAATATTGTGTACATTTTATCAATGTATTGCTTATACATAATTGCTTTATTATATGTGTCTCAATCATTACGTTATTTACATGATATGATTACTATACAATGACAAAGCTATTTAGGGTAAGGTATTCGTCTATCATAATATTCCGTAGATAATTTTAAATTTGCTAATAAATAAATCATGCATATTATGTAAGTTAGCTGCTTCGCGCATCGCTGGCCGTATTGTGATGTTAATAAAATCTTAAAGTTGCCGATCTCAATTTCGTACGGGTAAAAATGTCTCGATGAAATCGTCCATCGAGATATTTTTTGACCGATGAGATTATAATTAGTGATGAATGGTCATTTGTAAAATCTAAGAAATAATCTTGTGGTCTACCCAATAATCTATTTTTAATGAATCGTACTGCTTGCGAGGTTAGGGATGTATGCTCACTTTTTAATGATTATTTTCAATCTATTTATGAAATACCAGTCGCCTCTTCAACACCTACATGTTCTTCTGGTGGCAATAGTAATTTGGATATTGGCCATATAGAACAGTCTGTAGCCACTGTTGAAAAGTATCTGCAAAGGCTGGAACTTAATAAAGGATATGGCCCTGATGAAATCCCACCTATATTTTTAAAACTTTGTTACAGATCACTTGCTTATCCAATTTTCATTCTGTTTAAAAAATCACTACGTAGCGGTGAAATTCCAGACATATGGAAGAGATCATACGTTGTTCCCGTCTATAAATCTGGAGATAAACATAACGTTCAGAACTATAGGCCAATATCCAAATTGTGCACAATTGCAAAATTGTTTGAAAAAGTTATTTATGACAGCATCTTTCCCTTCGTAAGGGGAACATTGATTAATGAACGACATGGTTTTGTGAATAGAAGCTCTACCGAGACAAATGTATGTGAGTTAACTCATCATGTTGCCATGGCTATGGATAGGGGCTATCAGGTTGACGTTGTGTATACTGGCTACTCTAAGGCTTTTGACAAAATATCTCATACAATCTTATTGCATAAACTAGAACAAGTTGTTATACATGGCGACCTGCTTCGTTGGTTGTCCTCATACCTTCGTAACAGAAGTAAAGCGGTGACGATCAAGGCTTCTGTTCGTCTTTTGTTCCAGTTTCTTCTGGTGTACCTCAGGGCTCTCACCTCGGTCCGTTATTATTTAATATTTTTGTAAATGAAATTTACAAAATTTTTGATCATGCATCCATACTGTTGTATGCCGATGACATGAAAATCTTTAAAGTTATTGCTAGGCCTTCGGATTGCAGCCTGCTGCAAAATGATCTATACAAGTTCTGTAATTATTGTAACGAAAAGTCACTGAATTTGGATATTAATAAATGTTGCATTATTTCTTTTACTCGAAAGCCAAATCCAATAATTTTTAATTATAAATTGAATAATGACAATATTACCCGAGTAACTGAGGTGAGAGACTTGAACATTCAAATTCCATATAGATTATATAGTTGCCAAGGCATTTCTAATGCTTGGCTTTATACTTAGGGTTAGTAAAGATTTTAAAAATGACACCACCTCTATCCTGTTATATAATTGCTTTGTCCGTTCATTGCTAGAATATGGTTCTGTAGTCTGGAATCCACGATATAAAATTTATATTGATATATAAATTTTATATAAAAAAGTGAATACACGTAATAGTGTTTTATTCCACTTACCCTCCACTCGAACCAATTATGCACAAAACGAATTTATATATCGCTCTTGTAAGGGCTACAATAGGAAGTTTAATGACGTGGACATGTTTTCTTGTACGCTCAATAAATTTAAAAAAAAGAGTTAGTGAGCATTTGTCAATTTAGTCATTGTTTTTTTTTATTTATTTTTTTATTGTATATATTTCACTATTTTGCTGTGTGTTAGCTGTTTGATTCTTCGTAATTAATATTTACAATTTACTAAATTGCTTGTTTAATGCATGAATTAGTTTTAAGTGGAAACTTGATTGGTGTGTGAACGAATTAATTGTTGTATAATGTATGTGGTGTATACTGTATGTTTCCCAATTATAATAAAAATAAAAAATAAAATAAGAATAATATATATATATGAGTAGAATAAAAACTTTGTCGGAAAAAAAATCTGGATATCTACAGCGCTGCCGAGTCTATTGCCAATAATCATCCAGGTGAATAAGTACACGACCAAATAAGTATAGAAAAATTATAATCAAATTCGGTCCAGCCGTTAAGAAGAAGTATAAGAAATAATTAACTTATAAATTATGAAGAAAAGCTTTTTTCTGCTTACCGAACCTATGGTAACTTTAAATTTAATTTAATTTTACCGTACCGTAACAGCCTGTGAATGTCCCACTGCTGGGCTAAAGGCCTCCTCACCCTTTTTAGAGGAGCAGGTTTTGGAACTTATTCCTTATTACTTTATTATTATACTTATTAGGTGGAATTTAATTTTGTTAATTCGCAATTCAAAAGTGCGTGTAATGGTTTTTTATATTTTGTCTAATAATTAATTAGTTATTTAATATAGATTAATGACATGGTGACATCCTGGCAATCTCCGTAAGCGAAGATTCTCCAGTTTATAAACATTTCATATAGTTTTCTTTTATTTTAAAGGAATTAAAAAAAATTAAAACACATATTTTATCTTCCCTTTTTTATTAAAATTCCACAATCACATTGTAAGATTGAACAAAACAGAATTTGACCTTCGATTATGTAGATGGAAGAAATCCCAGCTCTAAACGCACCTATCATCTGCTCTTCTCCTAGTCGAAGGCATTGGCTCTTTGAATCTCTGCATAGATCTCCAACAAGCCTTCGCTGACGAACTGTACGTATCCATATATTCCGTCCTACCGGGGAACTCCGTGAACCATCTTTGGACTGACTTAGGAGACACGCCTGTGTGAACGGCCCCTGGGGGGTTGATGGTCGGACGAACTGCGGGTGGCAGTTCCGAGAAGTGAGTTGGATCTTTGTAGCAGCGTAATAGACCTAGTTTATGGCTCTCAACCGGTATTGGAGCATTTGACTGCGACGCCGCCATTATTTTACGGTAATCAATCACTGGGAACGCTGTAAATGATGATTTTATTAATGCTGACGTGAGCTGGTATGGCTCAGTGGTTAAAACATGAGTATCTTAACCGATGATTGCGGTTTCAGGGAAACAGAAATTTAACCTTGGTCTCGGCGTTGAAGAAAAACATCGTCAGGAAACCTGCATCACGCGTCGGAAAAGTTATGACACATGTGTTACTACAATTGGAGCAGCGTGATGATATACACAAAGCAAGCGCATGAAACCAATCTTCGGATAAGAATTTCATGTTTTAGCTCCTAGGCCGTCTCGTCTTTTTATGTATCATTATTTTTATTCTTAAGGTTGACAAGCCATCTGATGACAAGCGGCCACTCATAGACCATGGCTCAAAACTTAGAATATTGGTTTATTTAGTGAGATAAACTATCCAGACCACGGCCACACACACACGCACACATACTCACACATACAATGTCTATCAAAGATCACTGAACACAGTCAATACTTGTTTACTTATAAAATCTTCTGTCCAGGCTGGCAAACATCACACAGCCAAAAACTACAAAGTCTAGAAAGCTGAAATTTGGAGCACAAGTTTATTTTATAACGTAAGCATCCTCTTAGAAATATTTTTTGGAAATGTCATCTTTAACAGGCGAATTAGGTGTATATTTGTATGAAAGCCTTTGTTCCTATAATATATTAAGTCTTCGTATCTTTGTTCGTTAATAACATATGAATTGGAAATTGGATGATAGATCGCCGCGAATATGTTTGAAGAATAGTGTTCGGTGTTCGCTAGCCGTTACTTATCATGTAATGTGACAAGTTCGTTCGCACGCATAGCCGGGTAAGTGATAGGTGGGTATGCCAAATCTAACAAAAGAAACATGGCGGATAAAACATTCCTGGACCCTACGACACCCGTCCATAACAAAACCTGAACCCAAATATGTTTCTACGTGTGAGTGAGACCTTAAGGACGAAACAATAATCCTAAAAACAAAAAAGAGCAAATTCAATCTGCAGGGTAATTGTCGACCACATTCGCAATCCGACCAACATTAACGCTCAGATTGTTTTCAATTTGAACACGATTGCGATTGCTAGTTGCGATGTAATTAGCCTGCGAGCCGAAGCAAGAAACAGTGAGGAACGTATATTTAAACTTACATCTCTTTTTATACGTGGCTTGGTACATAGTCATCATTTTGCTATCAAGATCGTCACACGGATGATCCAGTATATCATTAGTTACGTCTACCATCTAAAATGAAAGTTAAAATACCTATAATTTAAAAGGTAAGTGCAGAAACATATGCTTAGCAACATGCTTCATTATATAACTATAAACACATATATGTATATACTATCTATATCCTGCGGTTTCATCCGTGTAAAATGTCGATTTTACTTCATTTATTTATTATTATTTATACGTTATCCTGTATATATTTGTAACTGGATATAAATATTTGTCATGGGAAGCGGTTGAATGGTATATAGGTAATTTTATGTACAGCAAAGTAGATAGTATTTAAAATTTTAAAGATCATCAATAATGGAAACTAATCTCTAATAGATATATTAACGTCCCTTTTTATACACAAGGTTTCACAAAATGTACTTATGACAGAGTTACAGAAAATAATGGTCATTATTTTACACTATCTTCATACCCAACTAATTCGTGTCTATGGTATTAGCACCATTGACTTTTTATTGATTGATTAATCTTATTTTACCAACAGTCAGAATATAAGGGTGTTTCTCCCGTATCATGTAGGTTAACTGACGAAGTTTTCCTTCATACAAGATAAATTATATGCTCCAATTGAGCAATTTTAAATAAAGTAGTGGTGCTCGATTTTGATTTTCGGTTAAGAATTTTGCTATTTGTAACTCGTACTCTATTCGTTCTCTATTAAAGTACACAAATGTGTGCGCAAATTTTTATATTCCTCACATAACAATCAGGTGCGACAGAAATCAGGCTTAGCATGACCAATGGCAACGTATTTTCCGCAGCTCGGAAATGTAAACACTGCCTAAGTTAGTGTTTAGTAGGATAAGCAAAAATTTCTCGATAGAAAATCCCAATAACTATCTAATACGGTGATCATTTCATAAATATATTTTATTCATTTACCTGTTTCCGCAACCGTTCATAGTCTTGACACAACTTCTGCTCTTTATCTAGCAGTTGTTTGTATTGCTCAACCCGGGGTGAATAGGAATGCGCGTCACAATGGCAGTAAGGAGCGACTGGAGCTGGTCGGATAGTTTGTGCTGCATCGGGTACTGGTGGCTGGCATGGTCTTTAAATATTTTTAAGCATAAATCTTATAAAGATTATAATTGTTGCAATAAGCTACCTACTGGCTGAACGAATATTACATCTTTTTTTTTGGGATTATCAAATAGTACAGCTCCAGCCAATAATTACATACAGCCTAGTTATTGCCCCTATTTGTTTTTTTAAATAGTTGTAAATAGGAGGTTTAAGCTTTTATATTAGGAATAGCACTTTGACAATAATAAAATAGAAGTAATAATTATATAACCAACAATATTTTCAAGCTAACAATTTTTTATGCATTGGTTATTATGAGGATATTTCTTTGTCTCTTGTAAAATCAAAAATTATTATGATTAAGAGAGAAAAATATCAATCATATTATATACTATAGCTCATTAAACATCTAAAATATGATATAGGTACGATTTTACAAGCATAATTTATATAACAACAAATTATAGGCACATACTTTCCCACAATTGGTTTTGGAAATGGCCAATGATAATCATTATTCGTCGTTGTATTAAAATCCATTATCGTTTAATTGATCTGAAACCTATTATGTATTTAAAGTATTTCAATCATTTTATTTATTACATAAAAGTAAAATGAATATTATGAATGACCCATACCTTAGCTTATAACGTTAATATTTTTTAAGTTTAAAATAATTAATTTTGCTAATTGACACCCTACATAATTTAAAACGGCTTTAGAAACCAAAAATTTGACCTGTAATATAATTTCTTCAAAGAGGGAAGATAAAAACATTTTGATGTTTTCTTTTTTTTTCTTTTAATTACTTTGAGGTTGCATGCGGAAACATGTAATGTAAAACAAGTGTGATGAGATGATAGAAATAAAGCCTTGAACAAATAATTGTTTATCGTTTATATAAAAACAATTACCTACATTTATAAAATATAAGCTTTACACAAATTTACATTACATTTTGGACAAAAATTTCAACCGAATATTTGAAATTGAAATTGCTTAATTTATTATTTAAGTCGATTGTCTATAACGCATTTATTGTTATGTTTAAATTAAAATGATTTTAATTTTGACTTTGTTATATAAGCATTGTTTACTACATTAACTACCTACTATTAATTTTGATTCACAAAGTGTAATCATATTTAATATGTTATTATAAATTTGCAGGTAGTGTATTTCGCTGGAAGACATCTTAGTTTATAATATGAACAATAACAGTCCAACGCTGCAACAATAACTATCGCGCAAATATTTTTTGTTTGTGTGACATAATAATCTTTTGAAGTATTTATTCGTAGAAATCGTAAATTGAATTATGGTAAAGAAACTACATAAAATTTTGTTAAATAGTAAACGCTTGTAAGTGGCAATAAAATATTTTTATTACTTCTGGCAGCACTTATGTTTTTCTGTCAGCAGTCATCAAATCAGCTGTGTATCACACACTGGGAACATGTAACATAACAAATGTGCGTATTTAAAATTTCGATGTGAAAATGTCCACTGAGACAATTTTTAAAAAAACAACTCAATGTTTATGATAACTTCGTTGTGGAAGAAACATGGCGCGTCGGAGGAGCAGCGGTATCACGAGCCTGGGATTTAACCAGGATCAAGGTTTGTTAGTTACTTCCTAGTTCGTCAACCTGAGTTCTTTGTTCTCGTTGGCTGGTATTATTCATGATGTGGATGATCTAAGCGTGTCTACGGCGCGATATTCTACACGAGAGAGATAGCTTTGACGTGATATTACTCATAAAATGTGACAATTGCGTTTCGTGGTACCCAGTTGCCACGCTCAGCGCGTTCGTCATAACTCCACGTGTTGTTTATATTTATAGTTGTGCACCCACGCAGTTCACATTTCACGTATAAACTCTATTGTTTGGCCTTTTGATTCAATAGCCTTTGTGGATGCTTGTTAATAATTTCGCGATCTATTAAAAAAATTATTGTTTGTATTTTATTATTCTTAACAATAACTTTATGACTCATCCATTAACAGATCTCAATCCGTTGAGTTTATCCACAATTAAACCTACATTTAATACAGTTATTTAAACAACAGTCACATTTCTTTCTCTTTATCAAATTCCTACTTAATATTTATTATATAAAATTAAATACTGACAAAAAAGGCATACATATACAAATTTAAGGGTCTCGTTATAATTTAAATGCCTTAGTTATCTCTGTCTTTAATAAATTTAAATTAAGAACATTGTATTGCCAGGTCTAATTATTTTTGTCATTGATCTGCAGGCTGCTTCACATGCTGCCTAACATCTGGCCTGCGGGTCTACAATGTGGATCCCCTTGTTGAGAAGGCACATTACAGTAAGTTGACAAAGAAAAAAAACATATTATAATGGTAATATTTTGTACAATGTATTATCTAAGTACACTTGGTTTCATTAAAGCAATATTTCTATAATTAAAACATATTCTTTATCTGTTAACACATAATTAATCTATCATTAGGCTTTTAATTAACTAAGTGATATTCCAAATTCACACGAACTGGTTTGTTGTTAATTTATGTGTCACTGGCTAATTCCAGTGACACATAAATAAATTAGCTTATTATGACCATTAAATATCAAAACTCACACATCAGATATACCATTTATAAGAAATTATTGTGTTATAATCATTGTTATTTTACTAATTGGTAGGGCTTTACGAAGCCAGTCTAGCTAGTTTAGCCAGTCTAGGTAGGTACCACTCATCAGATACGATGCTGCTAAACAGCAATACTTGTTGTTGGTAGTGTTGGTTTAAAGGGTGAGTGAGTTAGTGTGCTACAGGCACAAGGGACATAACATGATTCCAATGGTTGGTGGTGCATTGGTTATGTAATTAACGGTTAATATTTATTACAGTGCCAATGTATAAGTGCGGTGATGATCATTTACCATCTGATAGCCCATATGCCTGTCCACATATCTATTTTATAAAAATAAAAAATCCTATGATGACTACAGCTTAACAAGCTTTAATCAATGAAGGTCAAATATTATAACTGCATTTCAAGACATGCTGCGAACCAATTGGCTGCCTGTATAGTTTCAGTTTGTTGGCAATCTCTCGCCAACTCTATATAAGTAATTATACGTTCTAAGCAAACATAAAAAATGTTTATAATACATTCGTATTCTATGCTGTGACTGGCGATAAATAATTTATTGAAAAACATTCCGATTTGTACCACATTTAAACTATTTTATTGTCATTGAATTTATAATTCGATTGAAGTAAAACAATAAATATTTATTATTACGTTAATGCTAAGTACTTTATCGGAAATTCAAAAATTGTTGTAAGGAATAATAATGTTGCATCTTTATTTATCAAAACAATAATAAAAAAAATTAAGAAATTATGCTCATCATAAAAATTTGTCATTGATATTGACAGTATATTTTGAGCTCAAACAATATTAGTTGAGGCCTGACAAAGGAATAAATATTGTGAAAAAGTAAAAAAGAAATAACTGAGTTGTTATAAATATCTATTGTTGTGTTGCATTATTTATATTATTTATCTGTAATCTCATATGTTATCTGTATTATTTTAAATTGACAGAATTAGTTACCATAAAAAATGTATTTCATTTATAATTATCATAATATTTCAATTTCAAGGCAAAGAAGAGCTGGGTGAAGTGTCACTATGTGAAATGGTGTTCCGGACCAACTGGCTTCTTGTTGTGAGAGCGCGCCGGCCGTGTAGTCTCATGCTATTGGATGATCAGCAACGGGCTTACAAAGCTGAAGTCCTATTCAAATCACCAATAAGAGCCCTGCGAGCTAGGAAAGACAAGTTAGTATTTGTGCAACAATTATAAACTAAAAAATAATAATGAGTTTATTTAATTCTATTTTACATTCTATTTACAAATATATACATAACATCTCTGAAATGGCACCACCATGTATACCTTGGCATTGTACACCAAAGATATAAAAAAATCAGAGGAAGAAATATGTATAAGAAGCAGCCTTATTGCTAAGACAGTAAGTAATCTCTTCCAGGCAACCTTGAAGAAGGAAATAAAATAATGTGGTAATTATAGTGGGCAAGAATGTCACATAACCCGGTTTCCCACCTAATGATACTTTTTCCAAAAAAAAGCAAGTAAAATAATAAAGAATGGTATTTTTGACATGGGTGTACATGACAAAAATTAACATATACAAAAACATTAAAATGTAAATACAATCAGCCCCGTTTTTATGCCTAGGCCCCGCCAACCAAGAGGTCCCATCTGGATAAATAATATAATTTTACTGTAATGCCGGGGGGGGGCATTAGAGTAAAATTACAATTAAAAATGATTAAATTGGATTGGGCCTCTAAGTACGGGCTCAAATAAAATTACTTTAAAAATAAATAAAATACATAATTAGTAACCTACATAAGTAGTAGTAGTAATTAAGTTTTAGTTAGTAACCGCGGGTAAAATTCGCAAGATCGAGCCAACTGCGCAACAAATATTATCATAGTATACGAGTAACTGCGTTAAACGGCAACCCGATACAGTCGGAAAGAGATCAGGTGTATTTCTAAAGAAATAACAGTCCATAGGCCAATTAAAATAAAAAAATTAAGCTGTCATGTGCACTAACTGCCGTAATTAGTCGATTCCATATTCAAAATATATATTTTAGATGACCGTTTATATTATATTGGGACTATGGTCGGCGACATTTGGTCGTGCAATAAACTGAAATTAATTCGTGACTTACATTATGTTTTCAAATATTTAAATAAATTTGTTTTGCAGAAAACTAATTTAAAAATAGCCTAGTTTATAGAACGTGTCAGAAATATTCAAAGATCTTGGGTTAAATGTGAGGAAGCGTCACTAAGCTTTCCCGTGTTAGATTTGTTTTTATAATTCGTTTCGTGTTCCGCGTAGAAGGAAAACATCGCAAGGAAACTTACATGGATCGGATGTAAATACGTGACATATTTGTTTCCGCAAACCTCATTTGAGACAGGAGATATTTTCAAGCTATTACTTTTACTTAAGTAAGTAAGTAAGTAACAGCCTGTGAATGTCCCACTGCTGGGCTAAAGGCCTCCTCTCCTCTTTTTGAGGAGAAGGTTTGGAGCTTATTCCACCACGCTGCTCCAATGCGGGTTGGTGGAATACACATGTGGCCGAATTTCAGTGAAATTAGACACATGTAGGTTCCCTCACGATGTTTTCCTTCACCGTAAAGCACGAGATGAATTATAATCACAAATTAAGCACATGAAAATTCAGTGGTGCTTGCCCGGGTTTGAACCCACGATCATCGGTTAAGATTCACGCGGTCTTACCACTTTTTACTTGTCGAAGATAAAATTTGAGTGCACTCCTGCATGTGAAGTTTCTGATTTAAAAAAGTATAGGTACCATATCAGGTGGTAAGACTATGTGCAAGCCAGGGTAGGTACCACCCATCAGGTATCAGGTCATCAGGTATTCTACCGCTAAACAGTAATACGTTGTATATTGTTTCGTTCCGTTTTGAAGGGTGAGTGAACCAGTGTAGCTAAAGGCACAAAGGATATAACATCTTAGTGCCTAAGGTTGGTGACGCATTTGCGAAGGAATGGGTTATATTTCTTGACCATCAGGTGTTCCATTTACTCGTCCACTTACCTTTTACATAAAAAAGTATATAACTTATATGACGTGTACATAATCACACGTGTTATAATATTTTATCATTAAACACTATTCTAATTAACGATAACATACTTTGTTTTTGTTACTTTATTTCAGTTAATACGTAGTTGTTATATACGTAGTATGTATATTATAAACAAATGTTTTTGTTACGTGTAGTAGTACCTAAACTACGACTTAGGTTTGTGTATAAAATAATCAAGGAAGAATGACGAACGAATATATTTGCGTAAATTAAATGAATGATAACAATGCTATGTTGCCGAATTGCAAAGTAGCATTAATAACGTTAAAATAACTAATCGTATCTGTTTTGATGACTGTACATTTATTTTATCTGTCTTGTTTATCTTGTGGTTACCTTATATGGTCGCGGATCCCGAGGCTTAAACGTCGAGTCGGGCCAATAAAAAAATATCGAATTTCATGTCGAAAATTTATATAACGTATGGAAATTGGATGTGGAATAGTAAGCACAGTTGTTCGTGCGCACGCTTGGATTAGTCTCTTTAACAAAAAAAAAGATTATTATTATTTTTTGGTTCAACTCGGGAATTGATCCCAGGATCTTCTGATTAACACTCTCATAGGCTCGCCATTAAATAATAATAATAGTTATGTGTCGTCAGCACATCGCCTTTTTAGTTGTACTACACATTTGGCGTGACGAAATCATAACGATTTATTATTAGATTATTATAATACATTAATCAGTCAGTCAGTACAGGGTACTCGAACAATTGTGACGTGTCGTAAATAAAAATATAAAGTAAAATATAAATATATTTTCAAATATTTTTTTTTTGTCTCTGCATTAAAAGTGTTTGTATTTGTATTAGAATAATCTCTGAAAAACTATTCACCTCATTAGATATCCAGCTGTTCGTATGATAACAGCTTCCTATATTGGTCACACAAACGTTTCATACATACTCATGATCGATAAGATAAAAAGTGCCTTAACCGACTGACCTGAAATATTTTAAATGAATACGTCATTTAATGGAGTCGAGTCGTGATGGCACAGTGGTTAGAACACGTGGATCTTAATCGATGATTCCGAGTTCAAACCTAGATTGCTTTTTATGTACTCAACTTACGTTTATAATTCATGAGATGGTGAAGGGAAACCTGCGGTGTCTTAGAGTTCAGATGACTTCTTCATTGAGTTGATTTCCTTGGTTTGTTGTGTTCACGGGATTCTAGATTCCTTAGTCGGTCTGGCTAGTATTCGTCAAGTCTTAGATCTCTATAATGGTTCGTTATTTTAAGGTTGTTCAGAATCTCCACATCACTACACTTCACTTCACTTAAGCTTAATACTTTCTACTGAGCTACCGGCACTTGAGATGTGAAATGTGATATATAAAGTGTTTTTACTTTATCTAATTGTAATTCACTGCCCGTCGCACTTTATGAAACATTGTACATCCAATCATTTATTCATGTACCTTTGGATACATATATTTTAATTGTAGTGCAGTAAATTATGAATACATACATTGAGTATTAGTAACCATGCTATTAACCTTTCTAATAATTAACATAACCCGCCGCAATTGTGTTGACCCCTAACCAATTAAAAGTAAATTGCTGGGTATGTTACCCATAAAACTGATTATTCTGTATATCTATAGTAATATTATAAATGTCAATGTAACTCTGTCTGTGTGTTACGCTTTCACGACTAAACCGCTGAAATGGTTTTGATGAAATATCGTATGAAGGACATAGGCTGCTTTTTATACGTAACACCTGTCCTCCCCCTCCCCTAAAATAGGAGTAAACTATTTTATAATATGCCTATTATGAATTACACAATCTTTCTTTAATTCTGTATTGCCTCGTTGGTAGTAGCTTATTAGGCTACAGATTTAAGAGAGTTATAACATTTAAACCGTCTTTTTTTTTATTATTTTTGTCAACTTAGGTGTTCGTATTCTGAGGAACTAAAAGACTAAAATTTTAACTTATCGACAAATTAAAAACAGTTATTAGTATCAAAGCGGCCTCAATTTTCTTTATATGGGTAGCTATTTATACAAAGTCAAAATTTTAAAGCAAGTTTTATGTAAAAAATGCGCGAATACACTTGTTTGAGTGCGTAGAATGAACTATAGTACTGATCGATTTTAATAGAAAAAATATAATACTATAGTTTAAATAGTGATTTGGTAAATAGTGGCCTGAAAAATTTGTTATTTATTTGAATTAACTATAAAAAAAATCATATTCAAAGGTGAAAATTGAATAACACTAAAAACGCTCTGAAATAGTTGTCTATTTCTCCTTAATAAATAATTATTATTAAGAAAAAAATATACCAAAACTAACATTACTTCATAAAGATTTTTTTTTAATTTTTAAAAGAATTAATTATTAAAATATCTAATTAAAAGTTTTTTAAAAAACATAATTACAACGTCTAAAATGCTACAAAATGCGATGCGTTCCAATTCAGTACTGCGCGAGCGCTTCTGGAAGTAGGATCTATGCCGAATATTTGAGTGCCAAACCACGCCAAACGATAGAACGTAAACTTTTTTGAATGTGATTAAAATAAATAAACAGAAGCAAACTCAATCAAAAGAATTATTTTTATTCTTATTTTTGTTCTTGAAAATTCAAAAAGCAAACATATAAAGCTAATATAAATCCATATAAGGACCAAAAGCGCTACGATTTACGAACCTCAAGTTATTGTCACAATTCCCAGTATAATCTTTATGTTTAATTGGAGAGGCAAATTACTAAAAATCCTAATATTTGTAAATTCCCTAAAATGGGGATTGCTATTATTCTTAAAAAATACTACAATAATGTACATGATGTACATAATGTACAATGAAGCCGCAGGTGGATAGCAAGTGGCAGCAACTCGAATGCACACAAACTCAATCACTGAACACACTCAAATCACACTGTGGAAAAGATACTCCAATAGATAAATATAGACTGAAATTTGACAAAAATAAAAAAAAGGTTTTATTGGATTTTGAGATATCTGCTGGCCTTCCCTAATTATTGAATTGCTTATAATAAACAATATTTTAACATAAAAGTAAAACAAAGAATTAAATAATAGGAAAACTATCAAGATTGCTGAGTTACAGCGACAATATTTTGTCGTAAACTCAAGATTCCGATCGAGTCGTCGTCGTGTGTAAACACCTAATTTTGACAAAAGTTATTTTGTGATAAGCGTCTTAAGGTCCCGGGATCCCCGAGAGCACGTAGAGCAAAACCATTGATGCTGCTGATTTACTAAAGTGTATAAATTAACATTTTCAGGGTAGCTGTAGTACTCCCCTCTTCTATACAAGTCTTATCACTGCCGTCATTAGCGCGAGTCGCATTGCTGAGGACGCCGGCGACTGCACGACCTTTGTGCGCGATCGCAACGGATCCAAACGCGATACAATTGCTCGCTGCGCCTGCGCATCGGAAAGGCTCGTTGCAGCTATTGGTAAGTTTAACTGTCGTGTATTTTCAGGTACCCTAATGTTCAAAAACTTGTATGACAAACGATCATTTAAAAATAAAACTACATACTTTCTACTTAGCTTCGTATTTGTTTGGAATCCATATAGAAAAGGTGGGATGGAGAAATAGACTTTTTTTTTAAATTGCGTTAATGGAATACATTTATTAAGTTGCGTAATAGTAGTAAAATGTCTACGGGTGGTGGTACCTACTTATCATCAGGTAACCCATTTGCCAGTCAGCCTATCTAAAAAAAAAGAAAACTTTTCCAGGACGTATCCCGAGCAGTTAAAGGTGCAGCTTCAAGTTCCCCCGCCGTTGTTGGTTGCCATCAAACGGCTTTAGTTTGTATTAGTCTATCAGCTAACGGGGCGAAGCTCGCCACGGCCTCCGAGAGGGGAACGATCATACGCTTATGGGACACCACGACCAAGCATATGCTGCACGAGTTGAGACGAGGCTCCGATTATGCTGATGTTTATTGGTAAGTAATTTAGGTTTTCCTCTGAAATCTGTCTTATTTGGTGGTAACGCTCTCTTCCCTTCAGGTTGGTACCATTCATTCGTACCATATTCTACCGAGCAGAATACTCAATATTGTTGTGTGACAGTTTGAACGGTGGCTGAGCCATTGTAATTGAGACATAGCATCTTCGTTCTCAAGGCTTCTTGGCGATGTAATGGATGGTTAATAATATGTCAGTTTGCCTATCAATTCTCCGTCCTCCATTGGAATCGTTTAAGAAATGCTTGTTACATGACTTGGTTAGTAATGGACTACGGTATAAATCAACTCATACTCTGTACTGCCAAAGACAAGCCAAGGTAACGATGGTACTTGTTCTCGGTCCAGTATAAACTTCAACTCGTCGGGTTCGCTGGTGTGCTGCGTGTCGGACAAGGGCACGCTGCACGTGTGGCTCGCGCGCGGCTCGTACGCGCACGTGTGCGCCGCGCCCGCCGCGCCGCCGCAGCGCGCGCTCTGCGCCTTCAGCGACGACGCCAGCGCGGTCGGTGAGTGCGCTACACGCTACACGTTACACGCTGCCCACCCTGCAGGCACATCACTGACACAAGCTACAATACGCTACTACACGCCATTATACACTACAATATGATATCGCACGACACAATACCACACCATAACATACCATACGCTAGCACACGCTACAGCACGCTACGACACTCTACAACACGTTGTCAATTACCATGACAAACGAGTATTCGAAGATATTAAAGTTGGAGATTAAATACAACAAAGGTTATAATATAGTAACAGAACCACAGAAGAAAAAAATATTATCTCCATCGAAATTAAGCCGTGTGGAAACACAAACACAAACATACATATACATAGTCTTATGATACTATTACAACTAACACCTTCAATGATCCTAAAAGTCCTATTTTAATAAAATATCTAAAAATTACGTAACTGATATTATTCAATATTTTGCAGTCGTTAGTGAAGATGGAACATTTCACAAATTCACGTTTTCTGCCGAAGGTAACTGCCATCGAAGCGATTTTGAATATTTCTTACAGGTAAATCATTTATATTTTATCATAATAATAATAATAATGTCCTCCAGACCGATTTCGGCCACGGCGGCCAATCTCGAGAGAGATTAGCCAACTACGCAGGAGATATTATAGTGCACAAGTGTCTGCGCAAACACAGGTGCGAATCCGATGGGACGGCAATCCGACACGACCGGAAAGAGTTCAGGTGCAGGACCAACGGCTTTACGTGCTTTCCGAGGCACGGGAGTGAAAACACTTCCAACTTCCAGACTCCGGGCTGCTACTGAGAATTTTCTGACAGAAAAACCCAATAACATTTCATTGGTCCGACCTGGGAATTGAACCCAGGACCTCCGGGTCTGCGGCCTTACATCAAGCCACTAGACCAACGAGGCAGTCATAATCATATTTTATCATATACAGTTTAAAAATCACTTAAATAATAATTCATGGATTTTCGATTTTTTTTTTTCTTACAGGTAGGCGACGATGACGAATTTTTGCATTAATTATAATATCGCTAGATCAGATTAACAGACAATAAATCATTTTAAAGTGATTAAAGGTGAATTACGAAGTGATAAAACACAGTGATTACATTTTTAAGCCATTTCGGAACCACACGATGGTGTATTTTTGCTAAATTATAATTGGCTGAACTTTTTTAAGGTTAATATAAGTATTTCGCGCAATTGTGATATTTTAATTTTGCAAAAAGTTGCGTATTAAATATAAAAAAAGGGTTTAATATTGCGAAATAGTAATAAAACATTAATAATTACGGATTTCATAAGACTGCGCTCACATAAACTAAATAATGTTAACAGATACGTCAGTGTACCTAAATTAGTACTTATATTATCCTTAAAACGTTATTTTTTTAAATTCGACGTTGTATCGTAATCCATCGACAATATAGAATGGTTTAAATTTAACATAGACCTTGCTAATAAGTATTGTATAGCGGGCCGATTTCTCTCTTTCTTTCGTCGGTAATTTGCCATTTGAAGAGTTTTAGGTATTTT
The DNA here is from genome assembly GCA_905147175.2 of Nymphalis urticae. Classification (NCBI taxonomy): domain Eukaryota; kingdom Metazoa; phylum Arthropoda; class Insecta; order Lepidoptera; family Nymphalidae; genus Nymphalis; species Nymphalis urticae. Next base: position 1,072,673 of record LR990004.1, on the reverse strand, counting down.
TTTATGATTCCAAAAATTTGTAAAAACCATTCTGTACTGTAGTAATAATTTATATAAATTTATCTTATGTCAATTTTATCTTTATTATTTCTAGCATGGTGGAAATATATTTAAAGTGATTTTATCTAATGAAACGTTCATTTAAAATTATATTTCATCGTAATTAAAATGAGAGCAACGAAAAACTTCATCAATACAAATTGACATATAAGATTAACGCATAGATAATGAAAATAGACTGTCATTTGTTTTGTAATGTCACACACCTTCTTATTTTAAAAAGACAATGGGCACTAAAATAAGCATTTTTATAATAGTTTTGGAACAGTATAGATTATAAAGAAATTTTTAAAGAATGAAGATCTGAATGCACTGAAAGAATGAATGAAAAAAATTGCGATATCTTTCTTAAATTGTAATTTGATAGGGATATTATTTTGAAATAATATTATAATTTATTTCTAAAGTCACAAATCTTATCGTATAATTAAATAATGTACCTGTTTATAAAAGCTTTTCTTGCTTTTTAACTGTATTAATTATATTTTGTAATGCCAACTACATACAATCCAATGTACCATTCTAAATTCTATACACTACTTGGTTGTTATAAATAAGTAATTAAACAAAAACGGTAAAATATTATACTTAGATACTTTAAAAAAAAATCTAGATATGTTAACATTTGTAAATCTTTGAAAATCGTACAAAATACATAACAGTCTTAATAAAGTGTATTTTGAAAAAGGAATAAAATAGAAATTTAAAATTTTTTCTTTGTAACAAAAACATTTGCATGATAAGGGTGCTATTATAATAATATATGAATCTTAACAAGTCTCAGAAATATTGCAATAAACACCATTAATTAATTTTTTAAGGAATTAACATAGTATCTAATATGTTTATTTACCTAAATTATAGTCTTTAACGCGCAATATGTATATCATATGTTTGTGATGTCACGTGTTCTAAATATATAACGAGTAATTATTATTAGAGGTTTTATACGATTAATATATTTAATACAAATAAAAGTAATTTTAAACGTATCTCGCTATACTGATACTAGTAATAAAAATCTTGTCATCAAAAATATATTTTTAATTTTATTTCACTTAAAGCAAAGTTAAAATTTTAGATTCTAACGCTCAATGTACCTTTATGCATTTGCTCATTTTTATGGGAATTCGAAAAATATTTTCTTTTTAAGTCAAATAACAGGTGAATGAATAAGATTAGTGAATGGATAAAATCATTCAGTCAAATATGTTCTGTATACATAAATTTATGTAACGGTTAAAACTTTAAATAGTGTATGCAATTGTATGATTTAATTTAGTTGTGTGTGTTAATTATGAGCATATCCATTATATTTAGTTATTATGTTAGTTAAATTTTTGAACTGAAAGATATAGGTTTAAACTTTAATATATAGAATACACTAACCCCTTGTGTTGTTTCAAATGTGTACAACCTTGTAAATATATTTTAGCCGCATAGCTTTTATATATTGACGCTAGGAACTTAGTGACAAATCAATGTGTCTGCTAATTTTTACTATAAATAGGGTAATGACAACACTATGAGCGAAGCTAGTAAATAAATAACGAAATATAAAAATTGTGGTACCCGTGAAGTTTTTAATAAATAGTTTGTTACTATTAATTTACTTACTTACTAAGCATTGTGTGTCATTATACTTAATTAAATGTATCATTAAGATTCAGACATTTTATCAAATGAAAAATGGGCACCTTTTGTAAATATGAGAAATTAAGTTTATTTTTTTAATGGAAATTGTGACATGATACTCCACTGTTTTGTAGCTAACAATAAGTTGTGGAGTGAATGGTATAGGATTTGCAATTTTCACAATAAAAAATATTTTTAATCATTGTTTTTTTTTAACCTAAATTTACTGCTATACCCTGCACAAGTTAGCTTGATCATTTTGACAGATGTAAATTTTTCTGATCGACATAACTTTGCAATGACAAACATATTATTTTCTTAATTTGATGATTTTAAAAATTATAAAAATATTTAAAAAATACATATAACAGAAAAGTTCCTAAAGATTCAAGCGTTACCCGAAAATTTTAAGACTTTTTATTGCTTCAAAGTAAAATTTAAATAGGAACACTGAAAATAATAGACGCTTGTACAATGTTACATCGGTTGGATGGATGGGACAGGAATAGCAGGCAAACTGTTACAAATATTGATTACAAAAAATCATTATTAAGTTATTGTTAGAACGGGGGTCCTTTTGGTTGAGGTTTCTTAAGCTGGTATAACTCTTTTTAGAAAAATAAGGTAAAAATCAAATTGAATTCTAATATGAATTACGAAAAGTGAAAACAAAATAATCGACCTATGATTCTTTGGGAAAGTTGTTTACTTTCATGGTCTGAACCACCTATTTAAATTTGGTGGGAGGTACAAAAATAACCCTGTAATATGAAATTACTAAGGTATTTAGGTACTAAGGTACTCATTATGAATATTGACCCACCATCGACACCACTATCTACACAATGTTTTATATGTCTAGTGCAATAAAGAAATTCACACATAATACACCCACACCATCTTGTCACAGTTACAAGTATTTTAAAACGTTATTATTTGGACTACTATCTCTGCCGAGTTTGTTTTGCTGGTCTTCTGTTCTGAGAATTTTTAGTAATAGATTTACAATCAACAAATAGGTATTACTAAGAACTATAAGATGGATGTTGGTAACTCACATTTTCAATATCTGTTTCTCAATTCTCTTTAACATTTGTCTTCAAATAATTATTAATTCAAAGAAAATAATGTTGCTGATTTTTTTTTAAGCAGTGATCAAAAACAACTCTTATGAAATTCTTTATTTTACAAACAACTAAGTAACATTATTTTAATACATTAACATAATAAATAATCTTATGTATTTCATTCATTTTGAGGCTTTTTACGGTCAAATGGATCTGACCATACTTTCATATCTGAAAAAAAGTTGATAGTATAGCTTAGAAAAACATTAAACAACATGTTGTTTAAAAAAAAATGAAAATAAATTCTGTATCATATTAAAAAAATACAAATAATAATTACTTCCTGGTTGGATATCCTCTTGCCTAATGTTCTTTCTGGTTTCCTTTTGAATTTTTTCTGGAAATAAATAACAGTATCAATTTGTAATTTTGTTTATTAAGAAATAAATTTTTAGTTTAGATTTATATGAAAACGAACATTATCTAACGTAATTGTAGCGATTGTAAGTCATTTATATAAGATTTCGATTTAATAGGCAGCTGTCAAAATAATATTGCAAAATTTAGAAATTAATTACGTATTCATATAATAATGATTAATAAAACGATACATTTCGGAAGATAATTTATATAATCTTTTACTTAATCTTACTGTATTCCGAAGGGTCTATCATTGGACTTATAGCGATAGGGTACAAAGTCAGTCCTAGCAAACCAACAAATCCACTAATAAACGCTGCATATCGCCAACGCTTAAAAAAAGCCATTGTCCGTATTTTTATTATTATTTGTCAAAACTTTGCATCGAAATTATATTCCAACGATATTATTTACAAAATGAAATTATGTACTTTTGACAAATTGCCATTTGACACGAGACGTCAATTCTGCACATGACAAATTGACAGATGTTTTGATAACTGCACTTAATAAACAGGCCAGAAAAGGAAAAAAAACAGGGCATAAACGTAAAGTAAAGAATTTCTTATGTGCATATTAAAAATATTTTACGTAATTAGCACATTGTTTTTAATTAAAATTAATGTGTGCCTTAGTGAGGTACATGTATATATTAATTGAGCAATTCAAAGTGAGGCATAAAATGGCAACATATAAACATAATAAATACATATTTGCATAAACTTAGAATATGTTATTGGTAGACAAAACTGATTTGATCAAATTATTATTAATAAGCCAGGATTTTAAAAAAAAACGCGTACGCTCGCGTCTATTATTTTTAACATAATATATGTCCAAGACTAAACTATTACGCCATTGACTGTGTAAATAGCTAATGAATATTATGCGATAAGAATTTTGCATAGGTCCCAAAATTTCTGTTTTCCATTCTTATATTTGATATCAAACTGTTAATAGTTATTGATACGATTTAATTTACTAATATTATTAAATATAATGTGAGGCACCGAACTGACCTCTACCTTGATACCGTAGATCGTATTGCTAATACATAACATACAAACATAATATTATGATTTCTTTTGTTTTGTGAGCTGCCTACAGTTCTGATTAATATAATACTGAATACTTGCTTATTTTAACAATATTATTGCCGTTTCGTGGTGACAATATAAAGTTACATAAAATATTTATACCCTAATACATATAGGTCTTATGGTTTACTCGGCGCACACCAGTCAAAAACAAGTTGGCATGGTTTTTTTCGACATCCTAATGAATTATAAACTTTCCTCATGAATCCAACTCTAGCATTCCAGCTGTATGTCTCAAAGTCGGGGCCTGTATGCATTATGTGTTAAATTATATTAGGTCCTTCCATATGAAATTAAGTCGTACTGGCCACTTTGAATTGAAATATCTCCTCTTTGGTTAAGAATTCCAAATTGAAATTTATAAATTCATTTAGCTGGTACATTTGAGTTTTGAAAACAGTCATTAATTTGTTTTTTTTTCTCATTATTTTTTTCTTTGGCGTCGCTTTAATAAGCGGGGTAATCGTGCGGTAATTCGCGTAAATTGTGCGGTAATATGCACAATGGAAAACATGAAATATCGGTATATTTATGAGTACGAGTTCTACCGTGGCACCAGTGCTGCAGAAACAGCTCGAAGGATTAATGATGTGTATGGGGCTGGTGTCGCTAAAGAAAGCACGGTACATTTTTGGTTTCAACGTTTCCGTTCTGAAAATTTCGACCTTCAGAACCAACCCCGTGGACGGCCGGAGACCAAAGTGGAAAATGAAGAATTAAAAGCTAATGTGGAAGCGAATCCATCACAAAGCACTTCAGAGATAGCTGCAGGCTTCGGGGTAAGTGATAAAACTGTATTAATCCACTTGAAGCAAATCGGGAAAGTGAAAAAACAAAGATGGGTACCTCATGAATTGAGTGAATCGAACTTGCAAATACGCGTCAACTGGTGTGTTACTTTGCTTAACCGACTCAATAATAAAGGGATTTTAAATCGAATCATTACTTGTGATGAAAAGTGGATATTGTACGATAATCGGAAGCGCTCGTTGCAATGACTGAACCCTGGAACCCAGCCAAATCCTGCCCAAAACGAAAATTGACTCAAAAAAAGTTACTTGTGAGTGTTTGGTGGACTAGCGCCGGTGTCGTTCACTACAGCTTTCTAAAATCTGCCTAAACGATTATGGCAGATATCTATTGTCAGCAACTACTAACCACGAAGGAAGAACTAGCTGCTAAACAACCGAGATTGGTCAATCGCTCTGGGCCACTGCATCTTCACGACAACGCAAGACCACACACTGCACAACAAACAACCGCTAAATTAGATGAGCTTCAATTGGAATGTCTGCGACATCCACTGTACTTCCCGGACCTTTCAACAACAGATTACCATTTTTTCCGGAATTTGGACAACTTCTTACAAGGAAAAAATCTCAACTCCGATGCGACAGTCCAAACCGCCTTCAAAGAGTTTATTGATGAACTACCAATGAGATGGCAAAAGTGCACAGATAACAACGGTGCATACTTTGATTAATTAAAAATATTTTACAAAAAAAAAAAAATTGACTTTATATTCCTCCCGTACAAAACGCCAATTTCATATGTAAGGAACTAATAATGATCACTTAATGTAGCTCTGTTCTGAATCTGTTCCATAGTTTCGAAGACTAGCGTGTACATACAGACATACAAACAAAACATGAAGACAATTTTTTATTTTATTTTTTTGTTAATCGGTCCAAAAGACTACATATTTTTATTAATATTTTATCAATAGTTCTAAGAAACGTAATTATCTGTAGCAAAGATCAACGGTCATAATTATAAGTAATAATAGTTTTTCTTTTAATCTTAGATGATTAAACTATCATATTATATTTAAGCAAATGTCTTAACAGTTTATGAAGGTTATATAAATGCATATAAAAAAGCAATTAATGTCATTAATTAAAAAAAATACAATAATAACATATGGAATTAGAGTTAAATATATAGTCCAGTCAAACCGAGCGCCGGAATTCAAAATTTGAATGGACTGACAAATTTTCGATGTATCTTTAAGGTATTAAATAACGAACAGGAAAAGTTTGAAAACACTGCGCCTAGAAGGCTAGAACACGTGGCTCTTAACCGATGGTTAAGGGTTCAAACCCACTTTTTATGTATTTAATTTGCGTTTATAATTCGTTTGTGCTCTCGGTTGTGAAGTATGAACTCGTGAGGAAGTGTCAGGAGACACATTTTTACACTATTAAGTGTAAAAAAAGTGGAAAATCTGTCACACGTATATCCACCAACTCGCGTTGGCGCAGTATGGAATAAACTTCACTATGGGATATTTACATTTTACAGACGGTAACTTCTCTTTATCTATAATATATATACGACTTATATATATACTTATATATATATATATATATATATATATATATATATAAGTCGAATCGACTTAAAGACAAAAGAAAAAAATTAAGAAAAAACTGCCTTCAAAATAAATTTAACCCGAGTTCAACTAAAAAGCAGGTAACTGAAAAGTAAAACAGTCGTAGTTATAGTCGCCGCCAAGTAACATAAAAATTACATTAATATTAATTTTAATTATTATTATAATAGCGAATGTTACTTTCTTGATAATAATTCGTTTTAGTATTAAAGATAGCGATTGTTTGTAGAGCCGAGATGGCCCAGTGGTAAGAAAGCGTGAATCTTAACCGAGGATCGTGGGTTCGAACCCTGGCAAGCACCACTGAATTTTCATGTGCTTAATTTGTGATTATAATTCATCTCGTGCTTTACGGTGAAGGAAAACATCGTGAGGAAACCTGCACGTGTCTAATTTCACTGAAATTCTGCCACATGTGTATACCACCAACCCGCATTGGAGTAGCGTGGTGGAATAAGCTCCAAACCTTTTCCTCAAAAAGGGAGAGGAGGCCTTTAGCCCAGCATGGGACATTCACAGGCTGTTACGTTGTTCGCTGTATCAACTTATAACTGTATCAGCTCCAGTCTTGTTCACCATTCTGCATCTGACATTATTTTTTTGACATTTAAATTTTTGTTTATCTAATCACCCGCTACGTAACGTTTATAAGTAAAGCCGTTAATGTTTTAGTTTTAAACTTATCTTTGGTATTCGTCTGATAAGTGATAATATAAGTTCAACCGTATCGCCTTACAACGCGTAATGTTTTTAACAATTTACTATTACAAAGTTCAATTGTGAAATGATTCATTCTGTTTGTTTGGCATTTTATATTCATATAATAATAAATGAATCATGTTTTGTTTAGGATATTGATCATTGTGGACTTTGTTGTACATATTTATTTGTTATTTATATTGAGGAATGTTATATTACATTGCTAGAAGAGTTAGATATGTGACGCTAAGCTATTTTTCGCAACTTCATTCGCGTTATATTTTTTGTTTTGTTTCGTCTCTAATTTATTTTGCTGTCCTTAACCAGATTGTAGGTTGAATTTCCTAGTTATAAGACACATGGAATCACTTGGTGGTAGTGTGTCTGGGTAGGTCCCACCCATTCATCAGATATTCTACCGCAAAACAGCAATAAGTATTGCTGTGTTCCGGTTCCGGTTTGAAGGGTATGTAAACCAGTGTAACTACAGGCATAAGGGATGTAACATCTCGGCGATGTAATGGTGATTTATATTTCTTACATCGTCATGTCTATGGGTGATGGTGACCACTTACCGTCAGGAGACCGTCTCTTACTATAAAAAACATACTTCCTTTTGCAAATACATTATCCATAATCCAAACATGTCAATTAATCAAACTATTGATTAATTGACATGTTTGGATTTCACAGCGATAAAAATAGATCGCCAATGTATTCAAATAATAATAAAAACAAATTCTAGCTTCATATAATTATTTCATCCGTTCGTGTATAAAGTACAAGTTAATGTCCCACTGCTGGGCTAAGGCTTTTCTCTCTTCGAGGATTTGGCGCTTATTCCACCAAGCTGCTCCAAAGCGAGTTGGTGGATACATGTGAGAATGTCAGTGAAATTAAGCACATGCATTTTTATAATCGCGATGTTTTACTTACTACGCCGCCGAGCACGAGATGAATAATGAACAATAATTAAGGAAATGAAAATTCAGTTGAATGCTTGGATTCGAACCCGCCATCATCAGTAAAGATTCTCGCGTTCTAACCACTGGGCCATGGAATATCAACCTTTATATGTTAGTTTGTGACAATAAAATCTCGTTAGTAAATTTTAAACTAGATCCACACAAGCGATTGAGCTATAATTATGCAAACTTGGTTGTTGCTAGACAATACAATAGAATAGGTATATAATTATTTTTTTATAATATAATAGTTATCTACATGGAATAAATAAAAGATTGATTTAAGTCATTTAAATTATTCTTTATCGAGAATCTCTTACAATCACATTCATATACAATTTACAAACATTACAAATGTAACAATTATATACAAGAAGATATTTGCATTGTTTTAATTTGACTTAAATGATAACATTATTAATTAATTAAGAAAACAGAACACTATTCGCTTATTTATAATCTAACGCACGTCATATGTGTTGAGGTTTATATTAGAAAAAGATTTGCTAACTCCTTCTTCTAGCAGTTGAAGTAATTTTACGTAAACCAATTTAGGTGCATCGACTGCCCAAAGAAAGTCAATATGATTGAACTCTTTCAAAGGCACGATGTAGTGTTCTATGGGATTTACGAGCTGTACGTATAAGTTTGTCACATCAACATCACTGGCCAGCCAATCGTTTTCCGAACTAAACAATGCGATCGGTAGAGTGATTTTATGTAGAGGATATTCGGGGGGTGAAAGCGTCCCATACCGCCTCAAATTTTCATCGGTTCCGTAGTCAAATTGCTGGAATCTTCCGACATTTCGAATCTCTTGCGCGTAATGAATTAACGTCTTCGTCGACGCACCGGCCGGCACGTGTCCTAGTATTATAGGCAGCAAACTTCTATTAAACTGTCGTTCATCGTGTCCGCAAAGCACAAACATCGAATTCTCACAAATCACTTCTTCGTAATGATTTATTTCGCACGCGTGTTTTGATAACCACCTCAATACCGAGTTTTGCGGTAAAAATTGATTAGCGCCGAGAAGTCTCATCAAATATTCCAAATTATTGCTGTATTTCGCGAGGAGGTGAATAGGGCTTTTGATATCGCTCATAAAGGCCACAGGAGCCAACGCGAAACCGGCTCTTAAGACTTTATTGTAATGTGTCTTCGTGGATAGCAAAGCGAATAAGATAGTCGTGCCCATAGAATGGCCGATATAGTTTATTTTTGTATCCCACCCTTTTGTGTCCATAATGTAGTCAATGACAGCTGGCAAATCGTGTTGGCTGACTTCGTGAAATGTGAAGTTCCAAAATGCATATGTATCAATGTTAAGAGTAACGTGCGCCCTGGAGTAAGTGTTTCCTCGAACATTCGCTAACCACACATCGTAACCGGCTTCAGATAATATATACGCTAGACCTTTCTCTGGCCCTGCGATAATCCAATCGGCTGAGCTTCCAAGGAGACCGTGATGAAGGAGAACAGTTTTGCGGGGATTCTCCTGCCTTTTAGCGTTACGGGAGTGAGGTATTCTGTGAACTGTGAGTATGTATCCATCTTCAGTGACGATTGTATGTGACTCCGATACATAACCATGTAATGCTATCAATTGTGGAGTGGTCATATACATGCTCGGGTCGTTATCATTGCACGAATATTCCAATTTTTCAGGAGCTATTGCGTCAAATATCTTCTCGTCATTAGCTTGAGCACCTTCGACATACTCTTTGAATTTCCTCTTTATCCTCGCTTGGTTATTTTGATCATCTTCTATTTGCGTCTGATTATTAAAACCGAGATATGACGTTATTTTATTTCTAACATTTTTGACGTAAAACTGTTTTAGGCTGCGTCCCTTTGAACGAACGTAGTTTGTTATTTCATATGTTCTATTTGTGAATGCATCCACAAGGTTCTGTGGAAACCAGCCGGTGTGCCGACTCTCACTGCACTGTATTAAAACAATTAATGCAAACACAATAACTAGTAGCTTCATTTCTGATGAGTGAACCGCTCTCGTCGAGAGCTGTTCATGCGACTGAAGTTATTAATGGGTCATATGTATCCCGGTCCGGCGGTTCAAGGGGAAATGACTAATGCCTGATACATTATTAAGTAAACACTCAATATTAACATCAGATAAGCGTTCAAAATCTAAATTCTATTAGTGACTATATTGCTTATTAAACTTATATCTTATTAGTAAAATACGTTGACTCAAAGTTTTATTCAGTATTTTTATAAAAATTATAATTAAATGCCATTGCTATGTTATCTCATTGTTACACGACTGCACAAAATAGTAGTGTGTTTTGAGGGCTCATGCAGATATGTGGAAAATACCTAAATAGATTTAGATATATAGATTATCGTTGGAGTCCTTACGTCATCCATATTTTTTTTTATTTAGATTTATTTACAGGGAATCTTTAACATTGTCGTAATTAGTTATTATAATATATAAAATATATAAAACGACGAACTTTACATTTTTAAACTAACAGTTTTGCGCAAAGATTGAGTAACAAAATAAAGAAATATATATTCGATGTTATTTAATGTTTTTATTTAGGCATTAAGCAGGTGTTACCCCTGACAACGTAAATAAAGCGTAAAAAAACAAGCGAAAAATCTCACTTTCGCATTAGACTATAACTAATCAAGCTATCTTTATAAAACAATAAATACAGCTATTAATATAGTCCAAAAACTGATTCTTACATATAAATATATAAATATTGCTCGAACGAATGAACGAATTTTTACGAAATTTGATAGAGAAGTCCATTGCGTATTAAAAAAGAGCAAAGGTTAAATTTTGTGTTATATAGTTTTTTTTAAGTTATATATTATAATTCACGCTTATCGTAGCGGACGGAACACAGATAGATGGTATTATTTAAGCATTGTCTTTATGAAAATCTTGAATAGAAATCGTTAAAAAAATCATGTGCAAAAACTGCAACAGACTTGTTAACATGCATAAAAGTAAAAATGAGTAAATTATAGCTCGTAAATGTCCCGCTGCTGGGCTAAAGAGCTCACCTTTTGGAGAGAAGGCTTGGAGCTTATTCTACCACGCTGCTCTAAAACTGGTTGGGGGATACTAACTGTGGCAGAGGACCTTACATTACGTCATGTATCGTATGGCTGAGCGGCTCCGCACATTGCGCTCTATCTAAAAAAAAGTTAATCGAATAAAAAAATGTTTAGTAAAAATTGTAGCAAAATTTACACTCGACAATTTTTATAATAAATGCGTGTATAATTTAAGACATGGTTGGAAGCGAGATATTTAAAAACGTAATTTTGGGAATTTGAATATTTTTTGACACGGAGACGAAATTTTGGAATGGTAAGACAAAGGTTTATTTTAAGCTTATTATCATTAATTCCGAGTTTGATCCTGATTTATTAGTTATTAACTGGTAAATGCGTATAAAGGATATTATTTGTTTTATTGCAAAATAATATTGACGAGAGAAAAAACTAGATGGCGCTGAAAACTTATACACATTTACAAATCTAGAGACATAGGTTCGCTTTTAAATTCCTTTAAAGCTATTCAATGTACAAACAGACCCTCTCTATTTATATAAATGTATGACATTTTGTAAAAAACAATTTCCTTTTGTAAAACAAAATGTAACGAATAGCTAATTACTTTAGTTTCTTTTCATAATGTGAATTTTAAAAAGTATAAAATTTTGATATTGCTCATATGGAATTATTTTATTTGTTATATATATTTCATTACAATATGTTGCCCCTGGTCTCTTATGGGGCCCTGATGCTCATGCACAGCATAACTTTGCTTTATTGTGGCGAAGCTACACAGCTCACGAACCGAACTCACTTCGTTCTTCGAACAGGAAGGTGGACGAGCATATGGGTCACCAAACGCTCTTAGACATTGGCATTGTAAGAAATGTTAACCATCGCTTACATCGCCAATGCGCCACCAACCTTGGGACCTAAGATTTTATGTCCCTTGTGCCTGTAATTACACTGGCTCAGTCATCCTTCAAACCGGAACACAACAATACCAAGTACTGCTATTTTGCGGTAGAATATCTGATGAGTGGGTGGTACCTACCCAGACGAGCTTGCACAAAGCTCTACCAACAGAGCTTAATCAATGTGAACATGTTAGCATCCTATAGCACATATACCATATTCCAAAGAGAGTAGGAATAAATTGTTCTGCTGTATGTGTGTAATTTTCCTTTATTTGTAATACAACTATTCCACTTAACTAGTTGTAACCACATTAATTTAACATTGCGAAGTTTTGATTACAACTTCGCGGACATTGAAAACGCAATATTTTCGCGAATCCATAGTGAATATCATAGATTATTCAAGATCTCGACCATTGATATCGGTGTCCAGTGATATCGTTGTTTATTTGGGTTTATTCCTGTTGTGATTGGAATAGGTAGGCACTTTTTACGACTTAATTACAAAACATTGTCAATGAATACTTTAAAGCATCAAAGGCATTGTGAGATTTCAACGCTTAGCAACTTACTAGGTGGTAGGGCTTTGGGCTAGCCCGTCTGGGTTGGTACCACCCTCTTCTTAAATATTCTATCGATAAACAACAATACTTAGTATAGTTTCGTTCCGGTTTGAAGAATGAATAAGCCAATGTAACTACAAAGGTATTACTTTCTTACATCACCAATATCTGGGCTGTAGTGAACACTCACCATAAGGTGGCCATCATCATCATCTCAGCCGAAAGACGTCCACTGCTGGACAAAGGTCTCCCCCAAGGATGTAAATCTCTGTGCAAAGATTAGTGTCATCCTTAAGAGTATGCGGTAAGGTAGAATTGAAGAATCATCACGTAATGTTTAATTAGAAAATGGTATAGTAACTTGAAGCAAGATTCCGTAGACTAAGTATCTATATATACTTAGTGTTCCGTAAATCGACGTATATTCGAAATTCAAATCTAACCAAAAACGGATCCGATAATTGTATTATAAAATTGTTAATTTCGTCGGCAAACTAACATATATTTTAAAGCAAACTTACTCCCAAAGTTTTTGGGAAATAATGAAATGTATATTTAAAATAATAATATAGAGGGTTTTTAAGGACTGCACAATAAAAGTAAATTATTCGTAAATGATTATTTATTTCGTGTAATACTTTTCCTACAACTACTCTCATTTAATGATTAGAACGATGTATAAATAACTAATACAACAATTTTAGTTCCTCGCATAGTTCATCAAAATTATCAATCCTCCACTTCCTCAATTCGTTTTCTAAATTTTCTTCTTGGAGATTGTTGAAGTCTTCTGGATCTGAATTTGAACATTTAAATTAGTATTTATTTCAATTAATATTCAATCACAAATAAATAAATCTGTGACAAGAGATATTGATATTTCTTTCGTCAGGATCTTGGATATGGCATTAAGTTATCCATCAGAAAAAAACTATTAGGTGAAATGGTACATACATATATATCACAAAACAAACTCTCCCGAGTTTCCCTTTACCGTTAAACTATTTATTTATTAATCTTCAATTGTTATATCAGTTTTTTTTAAATAGGTAGGCAGACTGGCATATTGGCCACCCAAAGGTAAATGGTAATCATCATCCATAGACATTGGCGCTGTAAGAAATATTAACCACTCCTTACATCGCCAATGCGCCACCAGCCTTAGTAACTAAGATGTTATGTCCCTTGCGCCTGTAGTTATACTGGCTCAAAGGTGGTCCTTTCAAACCGGATCACAACAATACTAAGTATTACAAGACGGAAGAATATATAATAATATATCAGTGGGTGGCACCTATCCGGATGGGCTTGCATAAAGGTCTACCACCAAATAAAACCCCAAATCCGGTTGTGATTACACAAAATAAAAACTGAATTATTTATTTAGTTTTTACAGTCCCAAGTTACCTCCTGATAACATACTTACTATAAATAGGAAACCAGCCACTTAATTCGCAAACAGCAACATTGAACGCCAGCAGCAGTTTAGCCCCCAAGCTACTCTTTCTTGGCCACACCACCACCCTGATCACGTCACAGCTAGCTTCAATTGGATCCCCTCTCGTGATCATAATATTGTGCGCGATAGATTTTCGTAGCAAATGATTCAACAATATAAATATTTCATCAATATTTTCCCAACCATGATATACTTCGAAGCAAAACGCCGGTACCGGGTAGCTGTCGTCAAACTTGAACAGTGGTCCTTTTATTTTTATACATTTCTGAAGAAAAAAAAAAACATTTAATTAGAAGATGTTTATTTTATAACCTCCACGATCAGTCCCTGTTGTCATTATAAAGTAAAAAAAGTACTAAATTGTCTATTGTTTAATCTTAATATAGCCAAGAGATAGAGTACCACAAGGCTATGTGTGACTAGGGTATATGCCGGATACTTCTATCATAGTTAACGCGTAAATAGTGAGCAAGATAAAAGAAAGGTGTTATTGATACATTAAGAACATAATAAACCCATGTTAAGCCTTTAAGATCGGGATGGTTGGCGTTCTATGGGGGAGGCTTTCGTCCAGCAGTGGACGGCAAAAGGCTGAAAAAAAAAAAAAAAAAGCCTTCACATAATTCAAATTATTTGGCCTTAATAGTCGAATACCATTCACACAGAACAAAACATAAAACGATAAACGACTTCGTGCGTACGGATGCGGTTTTCGCTGATTACGGTCATTTATTGAAGTAACCAGAAGCTGCTGGAACCTGTAACCTGGTTGAAAGTAACCCTACGAGCTGAACTTTTGATACTTTTTTATACCAAACACACGGAAAACTACATATAATTTTATAGTATGACTTGTTAAATATTTACCACATATTCCACAGGAAGATTTTGCTTCTCAATAAACAGATGGTAGTGCAAATGATTAACTGATGCGAAACCACACAAGCTATTGAATCCAATTCTTAGCGTTCTGCAATAAAAATATATAACATTAGATATTTCAAGTCTTATTCTAACAGGATATGCTAGACCACCTAATGAGTCAACAGCCCTTGTCACCCCTATCTTTTAAACTCCGATCGGCTGTGAAGGGGCCATGCCAATATCCATGTGGTCTCTGCTGAGTGGGATTGGAGCTTTCCCTTCTTGCCATCACTTTTTATTCTCTTTACGTCCTTTGGTCATTATGAAAGATATAGAGAGGAAGCGGTCTCATTCAAGATCGTCAACCTGGGCCGTGCCAAATTTTTGGTATCTGATCTTAAACAGGCATTTGCCATTGCATTGGATACAGGATTCCACTAGAGCCCGGTGCTCGGAACCTGTGGTGTCTAGATAAAGAAGAAACTACTACTTAATAGTTCACAGAGTAAAATAAAAGGGCTTGTATAACTAAAACAAAACAAAATGAAGTTTACTTGCCTACTCACCGATCCTGAGCTAGTAGCATTAAATCAATGACCAATTTCAAACTCTCCTTAGTTATGACTTGTGGCAGACATTTGTATATAGACGGGCAGAGAAGAGAATGATATTTAGATATCGGACTGACATTCACAAGCACAGCATGGTTGTCCTCTAGAATTAAAAACAAATTAAAGATTAACTTAATTAAAAGGTGTGTTTTTATTAAAATATTTAGCTTCAAAAAATCTAACAATTGTGCCAAATTGTGTTTTAACTGGCAACTTTATTTTTTGTTGTAAATTTTAAATACAAGTATGAGTATTTATATAGTCTCATTAAATCATTAATCGAAGAGACTTTTTAAAACTAGTACTATAGCAACTATACAGGGACATGTACAGGTTGTAACATAATTTTTACTATATGAAACAGTTTACCTATATCATTTTCTCTAAACATGAATAATATTTCTTCCTTGGAAACTTTTGTAAAATTAAACCTCTTTTCATCAAATGGTTGACATATATCATTTATTTCTTCTGGATATCTTCGTTTGCTTTGCCGATTTGGGTTTAACTTCAAAAAAAGAACACAATATTATGAAATATATGTCTTTAACGTACTTGACAAATTATTTATTTCTTCCCACAATATTACCTACCTGTAATAAATATTTTTCATTTACCAATCTCTCTTGTAAGTTCGTTATTTTGTACCTAAATACATTAGTTTTTAAATGAATATCATTCCATTTTAACTTAAGTAGCGGTAAGAATTGGCCGACACCGTCTTCGATCACTGGATGTGATTTAAAATCATAAATTTGAATCATTTCGCTAGATAACAATCACATAAAATTGTTAAGACGAAAGTTTATTGCGTAAATAGACGGAAATTAAACTATTTTCCATTCTAATTAATTTAATGACTTGATTTATTTACGTATACGTATTGATAATAAATTCATTATTTATTTTTATTTAGTCTGGTGACAGTAGTTACTATGAAAATAGTAAATACGTCAACAATCGGACAACACAGATTATATCTATGTGGTAAAGCGTAAACTTTGTTTGACTACAGATAACATGAAATATACTACAGGATAAGTCTTAAAAAATAGAACAGTCAACAAACGAGAGACTAGCAATAAATAATACACAAAGTAGCTTTGCTTACAATAGGCATGTTTTTATTTAATTTTAATCAACAGCGTTACAGAAAATTATCGTAGTTTTCACTTAACTTATAGGATTACATCATTACAGGATTATAATGATATAAATAAGATAATAACAGAGGAATCTATATATAAACAATCAAATAATAATAATTATATATGTTAATTCTGAATAATTACATTAAACTTGAAATAATACTTAATGTGAATAGAATTTATGCATATATAATTTGATACATATTTTATTAAAATTAGGTATTTCAATTTATATTATTGCACTTACCATAATATTTAAAACAGTAAGATAAGGTCGTGATTTCTTATAATTTCCTACTTTTTTTCTGTCAATAAATAAATACAAATAATTTATGAACATAAATTATTATATACTTAAACACTTTATGAGTGTTAATAATGGATAAAATAAAATACAAATATAGTTTATTTTTATAAACATTCAGTCTTTAAATCATTCGGATTTAATAAATTATTTTGATCATAGAGACATAATATGTCCACTATCTGTTGTATCATCCTCGCTGCTTCATAGGAACTCATTTCATTTAATTTCTTGGTGACGGCTTTTCCCACTTTTCCATACTTTGTGTTATCTAAGCTGAATGTGTCATTTTGCACACATTTAAATACTGATACTAAATTCTCTGCAATACCTCGGCAAGTAATATTCAAGTTGGTTGAATTATTATCTGAATATTGGTCACTGTTATAGTCGAATTCATTTTGAGAATCCATTTCTTCTGATGTAAATACATCCTAGAAAAATAAGTAATATTAAATATAGTAACAGCCTATGAATGTCCCACTGCTGAGCTAAGGCCTTCTCTCCTTTAATGAGGATAAGGTTACTAGTAAATATCTATAAGTAATAATAATACAACATAATATCTTTTGGAAACAAAATTAATCTGAAGGAAAATAATATATTTATGAGACAAAAATCCATTTATCCAATGCATTTTACAGAATATTTTGTCTAGTGGCACAAGGCGCGATGGATTCTATTCGATACTGCTCGTAATAATTTCATACTTGCACCTAACGTAAATGGGAATAGAAGTTTTAACTCGCCTTTTTATCTTCAATTTCTATGTTGTCTGTGCGGGGTTTAACAGCTCGATTGACTTTTCTCAGAAATTGACACGCTTCCCACAAGTGCCAGTTCACTCGATACTCCTATAATTACATTTGATATTATGCTTGAAATTACATCAGTATACATTCAAATCTAAGCACATTATAATTTTTAGAGTACATTCATTTCTCTAAATAAGAGGAAAATTTTAATAATACATTATACAAATATAAAAATAACAATATATAATTCAATACATACCTTTTAATTCATTCAATCATTTATTGATCAATATGAAAAATTACAATATATGGATACATGATATGATATTCAATACCATTAATCATAATGTTGGATTAAAGAGACAATGTTGAAGTATTATTGGTACTAACCTCACCATCACTTTTAGCTTGACTAGCCTTTATTTTTCTTAAATAATTAGCAAAAGTAGATCTTATATTTGTCCACCTGTCTTTTACAGCTTGGCCTGTAAATTCGTTACCGTATTTCGAAGCAAATTCAGCGTATGTACGGTCCCTGTACGCAACTGAAGTGTATTTTGGGTGTCTTGGGTTCCATATATTTGGTCTACGCTGTATGAACTTTACCAATTTTAGATTCATTTTTCTAGTCCAAAAAACTTTTTCTTTCGCGAATTCTGATATCATTTTTATTTGATCGTATAAGAGTCCATGAATTTATAAATAATGTTGTAAGTTGTTAATTTAAATTGTTTTGGATATTTATTTAATATGTTCCTTTCAATTTATTTTGTTACTGTTTTCAATAATTAATTTAAAATCAAAATATATAATAATTTGACAAGGTTTGATTTGTAAATTGTTATTTGTATTTTTTTAATTTGTTTACATAATATATGTTCTGTCAGTGTCAAATGTGACTACATGATTTGACGTTCGTAAACTGCGTAAAGATGTAATAGCTTAAATGCAAGAAAATTATTTATTTTACTTAAAATATTTAAGTAAACGTTATTTTCATTCTTACAATTAAATTATTGTTTTACTTACTATTTATTAGGCATTTCAAGCAGCGAAAAAAACAATCAAACATTTACCTATTTGAAAATAGCGCAAAATTCAAATGTTGCAAAATCTTGAAAAACTTTGACTGCATTAAATGTGCGGAAATGTTAATTGTTAACTTGAAACAATGACTAAACATTCATTGTTTATGACATTTTTCAGAAATCGATATAATTTGAATATGTTCCTATGTATTAAATAATGCGAGATTCTTATAACTTTTTACTAAGTTGAATTAACTTTTAAAAAGTAGGTAGGTACTTACAAAAAATCATATTGCTATTTTTTACCAATACTATTTAAGTTGCGGAATAACGCTTTTAAAATTTTAAGGGATTAAGTGTTGTTATTACAATTAAATGTTAGAGCACAAAAACATGTTGTAAATGGTACAAAACATCTTAGTGAAAACATCTACAGTAACATCACTCCGCGTCATTACCATTTTTTGGCCAAAAGATTTTCACGCATTAAAAAGTGTTGCAAATTTATATATTGTCTAATAATACTTATTTAAATGAATATATTCATTGTGTCAATAAGTTATTCTTTACTTTTCGATAAATTTGAAAATGTCATTCGGTTTTAGTAAATGAGCTTGACAGTGAAAGTGTTTACCCGCGAACGATGGTAATGGGGTCCGACAACCTTTTGGAACCGATCCGCCCGTTTATAGTAGGCGGTAGCGTCGGCAAATTCGTGAGAAATTAAACGTTGTTATTCGTTTGTTAGTTTCGTTTTTTTCGTGGTTTGCTACTGCGTTATTTTACAGATTTATGGCTGTGCAAATATTTCAGTGATAAGAGCATTATTAGATTCGAATAATAAATATAAAAGAGAATTAAAATTATGAAATATATAACACCTTCATATTTATCTACATAAGCATAATCTGATAAAATCTAATTACACTTTTGGCTTTGTCAGTATTAAATAATATTTTTTTTAGAAACTCCCTAACCCACGCTCTTTCACTAGAGAACTCTCACTTTCGATATACCTATTTTGACAAAGTTCCGTCGCATTCTGTTTAAAGGCACGCGGACTATAAAGCAGGTTCTACACTCGGAATCGTGGCGGCGAACTATAGCCGTGAAATGAGCGCGATTAACAGTCCTCGACACTCGCAATGCTTACTTCACTCCATTTGTCGGGACTAAAACCGACAACGATCTGGGAACATCGCGAAGCGTGAACACGAAGCTGTGAAATAATCTACACCTACGTATTACGGCATATTGAATACTATCTTTGAACAATTGATTTTCAAATTTTGGATACGTTAATTTTAATTCGCATTTAAGCATCTTTGCGGGCTCGAATTCGCAAATACTTATACCTATTTTTTCCAAGATAAATTATATGAAAAGTAATATCGTAGTTATTTCTTATTTATTAATGATTTCCAGGGTATATATTCTGCGTGAAAATCCACAATAAGCATTTTGTATTATCTACTTATATAATCTCGTACATCATTATGAATGTAGTGCGAAAGAGAGTTTGTTTGTTACGTTTTCACGTCTTAACTACTCAATCGCTGTAGATGGCCCTAAGGAAGGCGGCAGCACCTCCTCGAGCTGTTGCACTAGTGAGAAGTGCGGGGGGCGCGCGATTACACGAGTGGAGCACAGCACGGGAGAGGCCGCGGATGATGTATTTCGACATGATTCCGCATCCTCTCCAATCCGTGCCGAGGACGGCCATTGCAGTGGGTAAGAATTCCACATTCCGGTTCCCCTAAAGGGTAGAGAAAATATATGTCAATTTAAGGCACCTTACACCTACACTGACCTCTAAACTGGTTATTTTATGTTCCGGAATGGCATTTCCCAGAGTAAATTAATAAATAAATAATATTATTCATTTTCTTATTTAAATTTTATAGAGGCCAAACGTTGACCTACTTGTGAATCTGTGATTTGTGACATTAAGAGTTTATAACCAAAAGCACATAACGGCATTACAACATTTTATATTCTGTATGATATCTCATTTGAATTTATAAATTTAAGCACGAACCGAACAGTTGAGTAAATGGCATATCAATTGAGAGAGAAAAACTCACAAATTAAAGGGTCAATAACACCTTGTTATTGTCTTCGTAACAATTATATTATTTATTAATAGTTTTTTTATAGAATAGGTAGGAAGACGAGCAAATGGACCACCTGAAGGTAAGTAGTGACCACCGCCCATAGACGTTGGCATTGAAAGAAATGTTAACCATCGCTTTCATCGCCAATGCGCCACCAACCTTGGGAGCTAAGATGTCCCTTGTTCCTGTAATTACACTGGCTGATTCACCCTTCAAAACCGGAACACACACAGTACTAGTGCCTTGCGGCTTAATCCGTAATTTAGTTAATTGGAAATAAGTATTAAAGCAATTATGGAACAAAAAATAATAAAGAGTGAGTAAGAGAAGGAGTGCAGATGCATATGTAACCAGATTTAACTGTAAAAGGTTTCCTATTTTTAAGAAACGCCTGATTAAACATTTACAAAATATTTTATAGTTAATTTGGTTTACCACTATGCATTTTGTTGTTAGTTTTTATAATAAATATATATATTTTCATAGTTATAGTTTTTTAACAATTTATTTTACTGTATGAGACTTTTTTTTAAGTATATTATGTCTGTAATAATAATTTCTCATTTTAAGTGAATTTTTTTAAATGTATAGGCTAGCGCTTGACTGTTATCACACCTGATAGAAAGTGAGATACAATCTAAGATGGAACGCGCTTGCCTAGAAGATGCCTATTCACTCTAGACTTGAAGGTGCGTATCAGAAGTAAGCCGAAACGAACTATATCACAGACCAACACCTCGATATTATATATTTATAGTTAATACAATTTTCAATTCACCAGACCTTATTCGTCATTATAACATTGCTTCAACTTATCTATCTAACTATAAATGTACATAATATGTAAATCTTTCATACTGTGTTATTGTAAATATATCTATACCAATCATTGAGGAGACATCTTTTTTAATGTCTTACTGACAAAACTACTAAGTCCATATAAATAAAAGTTATAGCAGAAGATACAGAGCGTTTCGGAGATTTTAGTATATAATATTAATTATATAAGATTTTGCGCTTTGCAGTTTCAGTAGCTTTAAATTTAGAATATCGACGTGATCTTGTTAATATATTAATTTGAATTGAAATGATTATTTATAAATGTACTAACACTATACAGTGGAGGCATTAATTTACTTCCAGCGCAAAATGAGAACGTATTGCAAATAACTGTAATTAAAAAGCGCTATCGCGAAAATAAAAAAGAGAATGTATGCGAGATCGACGTCCGTGACAGCAATACAGCGGGCAACGGTAAATGTGCGATCTCCGAGTCGACTTGAGCACAGCTGTCCAGTCGTCGGTGCGGCCTTAACCGCCATGGGTCGCTCGCTTCACGCTCTATCTGCGTACAGCCGTCCGTTCGTTGCGAAAAACTCCCGCCAAGCAACAACAGGATGTCCGTTTTCAAAGCGGCAACGCTCCCAAATCGCTCCAGCCGCATCTCTAAATGAAGAGATATTCGCAAATGCGAAACCCTACTCCGCAGTCCCAGGGCCCAAACCCATTCCTCTACTTGGGAATACGTGGCGAATGGTGCCTGTTATCGGGCAGTTCGATATTTCGGAATTCGCGAAAGTTACGAAGTTGTTCTTAGAGAGGTACGGTCGAATCGTTCGGTTAGGGGGTTTGATCGGGCGACCGGACTTGTTGTTTGTGTATGATGCAGATGAGATCGAGAGAATGTATAGGCGGGAAGGGCCCACGCCCTTCAGGCCAGCTATGCCGTGTCTTGTGAAATATAAATCGGAAGTGCGAAAGGATTTCTTCGGTGACCTGCCTGGTGTCGTTGGCGTGTGAGTTAATCATATTAACGTTTTTGCTATAATTTATTGTATCTTTAACTTTTTCTTTATTCTCTTAAAATGTCAACCTTAACTAGGTTACGTTTCTTTGCGCTTTATTTTACACAATTAGTTATAATTTTTCAAATTTACTTATTGCGTTATGAATTAAAATCTTTCGACTTTTAAAATATTACGAATTTTACAAAAGTGGCGATGTCGATCTATTCTATTTACCTAGTAGTATTTATATATCAATATAACCACAGTAAGTAGGTATATTGGTAGCAGTTTTATTTATATTTTTTTATGAAATATAATATAAACAATTGTGTATTTAACTTTATTAAAAAAAAAAAACAATATAATGTAAAGTTGTTCCCGTTAGAATATTCTCAAGCAAAGAGTAGAAGAATAGATTTCACAATACATACATTTCTCTGTAACCGATCGACTCTACTTTTCTTAGAAGCATATATAATTATGTAGATTCGATTTTCACTTCAGCGCTTATTTGGTACAGATACTAGTATTAGATAGACAGATGGTCAACAAGACTATTTCAAATTCAATATTCTTGAAAATAATGCCAAAAAAATTTAGGTCAAAATGTCAATGACCTTTATAATTTGTTTACAAACTTTAAATATGGTCTCGGTATATAAAGATGACTGCTCTGAGACCAAGGCCTCGAACATTCATTATACGAATAATATATTAAAAAAAAAATGTAGTTTAATTTAAATTAAATTGGTTTATGAACAACATCCGCGGCTTCGCCAGTATGTAGTAGGGGGAGGGGGGGTGTTGACAGGCGTTACGTATGATAAAAGTATGTCCTTTCTTGCAGTTCAAGCTGATTCCAAAATTTAATAATAATAAAAGGAACTATATTCACCAATAAAAAAACATAATAGAGGTACAATATTATTTTGATTTTTTTGACGCAAGATACTTCATCAATGACACAGCTAGATTCGAGAATTGCCTTGAACTGTTACACAACCTTTTTTTCATAAATAAAGAGCTCGCTTAAAATTATTATTCGAAGTATAATTTTATTTATTAGTTCCAATCCAGGGCAAAAACCTAATTTCCTTTTAAAGCAAATATATACTTGTATATAGGGACAAACTTAAAATGTCTTCATTTAAGTTATATTGATTCCCCTTTTCTTGGTTCTTGGTCATCGGAAAACTTAAAAAAACATACATATGTTAACCTATGCCCGTAATGTATTTCCTCTTCGTTTTAAAAATAATTAATAGCAATTAGATGTAAAAGAAATATGTATTAAGAATTTCTTATTAAAAGTTTTTTTTTTCTTAAGCTATCTATTGTCACTGTATTTTTTTTATTTACATCGGAATATTAAGTAACATAATATTAATGAAATCTTCGATTTCTTTCATAATAGATACACGCAAATTGCGATCCAATCCAACTGTCCCTGTCCCCATATATCCATCTCTAAAGAGTAGGTTTGGAGACTTTTTTTTTAAGAATACTAGCAATACCAATTCTTAAGGAATTACTTATGTTCCTGTTTGCTACTAATATTAGCCAATGAGAGTCATAATATAAAAAAATTATAATTTGGTCGGATAATTTAAAAAAAAAACTGGACATTAGCAACCTCCAAGAATAACCTCATACATCACCTCATAAGTACACAATGTTTTAATTAAAATCGGTCAAGTCACACAACGGAATTTTACATATAATTATACTATATGACATAGAGATTCTAACTATATATTTATTTTATAATAACATTAAATAATAAATAATAAATAAAATTGATGATTTGATAGAACTTAACAAAATTGTCAAAAATCACTAGTCTATACTTAAGACTAGGTTCATTACAAAACCTATTGCGTGACAGTCCACTGCCTAGGTCTAAGTTACGTCCTCGGGTTATATTACGCACATGGCATAGCACATACTTACTAAGACCAAGGTACAAGATTTAACCTAGATATAACACAAGTACTAAGTCACTTCGAATGTACTAAAATTTATTAAAATTTTCAAGGTCATATATGAAGCGGTTGTATTATTTACTCTAAGTCTTTTGTATTGTGTGCTTAGCAATTCAATATTTACTTGTTAATTATGACAGAATACTTTACTAACACGTAGCTTGTGACGTTCTGTAATTACCAAACAAAGATATTAAGATGAAACCATAGATAATTATGTATTTTTTAATGACTTGTCATATTCCTAACAGTAGTTTCTATTGTTTAAATTTTGACTCTCAAATGATTACTTAATAATAAGTAATCAGCACCGCTAATAGCCAATGGTATTGTAAGAATAATTAACTACTAGTTTCATTGGCGATTGAAGGGATGGTTAAGATTTTTTACAATGCGATTGGCATGTGTCTATGACTGGTGGTGACCGTTTACTATCAAGTGGCCGACATTTGACATTCCACCTACCTATAATATAAGAAATAGTTATGACTGGAATATGTAACAAAAAACTCACTTTCGCAATTTATAATATTAATAATTATATTATATGTCGGCGCAGACGCTTTAAATTGATTATTTAATCAAGTTATTTCTAATTATTTTGTAAATAAGTTGTTGTTTATTGTTTAAAAATCAGAAATTAATTAATAATTGTGAAAGCTAAACATAAAAATGAATTTTAAATGTTATGTCATTGATTGAACACCTGTGTTCTACAGGTGTTGTTGTTATGATTTTTGCTATAAAAAGCAGTGCGACGGTTGCTCGGGGTTCATTCTCATTCGAGCCGTCGGACTGTTCAGACGAACGTTGTGTCCTGATCGATTGTAGAATAAACCTATTATTTTGCTGAAATAGTTTTATTATTTCATTGCAAAATGAGCCATCAACATCATGTTGGTGAAAGTGACGTCAGCAATGCTGACGTCACGCTTTTTAAAAATAACCCTGGAGGGACTTCTTCGATATCAGAAGTGGGATCAGGATTCGGACACTCTTCCGATCCAAACCACATCCTCATCAGCTCGCATTCAACCTGATGCAGCTAATTGGAGCCAAGTGGATGCAACAGCCCCACAGAACGGTGTCGGGACTACTCCATATCCTGGGCAGTTTCCTTCGCCGGCTCCACAGCAAGATATGGATTGCATAAATATGCCATCATCCATTATGACCGGGGTACCGCCTCAGTTCGTCATGCAAATGATGGAAATGATGAAAAAGATGTCGGAACGCTTATGCAGTTCACATACAGAAACAAAGGTGCGCATCAACGATGTCTATCTTCCATCTTTCGATCCGGACACCAACGTAGGGGTTCGGGAATGGTGTCAGCATATTGACAAGGCAAAAGAAGCATACAAACTAAATGATTTTGACGTTCGAATGAAAGTTGGCAGCCTATTAAAGGGTAGAGCCAAAATGTGGGTAGATGACTGGATGGTTACCACGTCGTCATGGGAAGAACTACGTAATAACCTCATCACAACATTCGAACGAGAAAATAGATTCAAGCCCACGGAAAATAGATGCTCTGGTGAAAGCACCTGTACCAACAACACCTAGACAAAACAAGACAGACAACGCTTCAATTCAAGAAAAGCAAGGATCCGTCAGTTCCAACGAGGTTCAGGGCGTGCAAGAAAAGTTGCACATGATCAACTCCGTCGGAAACCTCAACCTGGAGACCAGATAACCGTATCGGCGGAAGAAGACAACTCTCCAGCATCAGCCAACGAGCCTATACCATCTACTTCGCGAGCCAATATTGTCGAACAACAAACTCATGAGTCAGATGATTAAAACAAAAGGAAATGCGTATAGCGTCGCAACCACCAACTACCCATGAAAGTCATTGGCAGATGATGTTTAAACTCCAACAACGGAATATGAACAAGCGCTGGAAAGAGGTGCCTTGATCATTGCGCTCAGCAAGTTCTTGAAAAGCAGTGCTTCTTCCTGGCTGTCACAAGTATCACATTCTGCTCTTATAAATATCAACAACGGTCGGCCAAAGGAAGGCAAATGTATGGCTGCATATGCAAGTCGGTTGATGACGTCACTCGTAGCGAAATGAAAAAAAAAAAACCTGACTGCTGAGGAAATCGCTATATCAAGATCGGAACCTCATGTGTTCTCGTATGCTCAGTTTCCTGAAATAGGACTTTACTACCCTACGAAAGTATTATTATTTAGTGAGTGAAAAATTGTGGTAACGTATGAATGAGATCTGGTGAGTACGTTCCAATTTATTTAAGAGCGATAGACATTGTGTCTTACTATGTTTCGTACTTATAAGTTTCTTAGTAACTTAACAATTTAGCTTTTACCTTCGTTGCGATAATTTATTTACCTACCCTGCTTTGTATTATTAATTAACAATGATCTTGCGTAATAATAGCTAAGAAACTTGCCTAATGGCGGTCCCATGACCGTGACTCACGTTCCAGATATCGATTAACGTCGTTGGAAGAATAAACCGTTCACTTCCACACGGGACGCTGCTGAGGCTGCGGGTAGTGATTGTGACTACGGTGGAGCATCAGAACTCTACGAGACCCGACGAGCACTCTACGAGACCCGACGAGAGTCAACAAGAACCGACGAGAATCTACAACTATTTACGAAAATCATCAAGGCTGGTGCAGAGCACGCACCGCCTGTCAGTATGGCCGTATCGGCGCAACCATATAAATACGGCCGCACTGTCGACACGAGGCATTATCCTAGAAAACGATCGCTATTTAGTAAAGAAGGTAGTTGGTAGAGGAAGACCGCGGAAAGTATCACATGATCAATTAAGACGTGCCCCTAAACCTGGTGATCAAGAAACCGTGTCGGCGGGAGATGAAAATCCACCATCACCTCAAAATATCACAGTAGATGAAGATAACCGTGCGCCATCAACCTCCCACAACCTCGAGCTACCTGAGCAATGACAATCTGAACGATAAGTATTTAAAAACATAAACGTAAGTAATATTCTTTCATTATAACCTAACATTTGGACGAGTTACGGTCACACTCGAAACATAAGCACACTTAACATCATGTATACAAACACACACACACACACACACACACACACACCACACACACACCACACACACACACCACACACGCACACATACAGTTACACGCGATTGCACACATTTACTATAATCTCCGAAAATCTCCGAGAACCTCCGAGACTCTTCGAGAACCTCCGAGAACCTCCGAGACTCTTCGAGAACCTCCGAGAACCTCCGAGAACACACCACACACACACACCACACACCACACACACCACACACACACACACACACGCACACATACAGTTACACGCGATTGCACACATTTACTATAATCTCCGAGACTCTTCGAGAACCTCCGAGAACCTCCGAGACTCTTCGAGAACCTCCGAGAACCTCCGAGAACCTCCGAGACTCTTCGAGAACCTCCGAGAACCTCCGAGAACCTCCGAGACTCTTCGAGAACCTCCGAGAACCTCCGAGACTCTTCGAGAACCTCCGAGACTCTTCGAGAACCTCCGAGACTCTTCGAGAACCTCCGAGACTCTTCGAGAACCTCCGAGAACCTCCGAGAACCTCCGAGACTCTTCGAGAACCGCCGAGAACCTCCGAGACACTACGAGAACCTTATAAAAACTCCGAACTATCATTATAAAAATACAACAATATCATTATAAAAATCCTTCGTGATTCATTAGAAGTTATTAACAGATACTTGGCTCAAATCAAAAATTGTTCTTTTACAGATATTGACCACGAGAAAACTACAAGAAAACGGCGAGATAAGGCTGGTGCAGAGCGCGCACCGCCTTTCAGAATGGCCGTGTCGGCGCAGACGCTTTAAATTGATTATTTAATCAAGTTATTTCTAATTATTTTGTAAATAAGTTGTTGTTTATTGTTTAAAAATCAGAAATTAATTAATAATTGTGAAAGCTAAACATAAAAATGAATTTTAAATGTTATGTCATTGATTGAACACCTGTGTTCTACAGGTGTTGTTGTTATGATTTTTGCTATAAAAAGCAGTGCGACGGTTGCTCGGGGTTCATTCTCATTCGAGCCGTCGGACTGTTCAGACGAACGTTGTGTCCTGATCGATTGTAGAATAAACCTATTATTTTGCTGAAATAGTTTTATTATTTCATTGCAAAATGAGCCATCAACATCATGTTGGTGAAAGTGACGTCAGCAATGCTGACGTCACGCTTTTTAAAAATAACCCTGGAGGGACTTCTTCGATATATATAATACAAATGTTATATATTTATAACTCATCTTGTGCTCGACGTTAAAGGAAAATATAGTGAGGAAACCTGCTGATATCGAATGAAAAATATCTATAACATTTGAATCTAAACCAACCAGCATTGGAATAGCGTGGTGTAATAAGCTCCAAAACTTTTTCTCAAAAAATATGCCTTTGACCAGCAGTGGGAAATGTTGACTATTTATTTTGTTTAACGATCTAATAAAACAAGAGCGTGAAACTCACGCCTGTCACGTCAATAGTCTCAAAAAGCGTGTAAAACTGCGAAACGCAGCCACTTATGTAATGCTTTTATATACTTAAACCCTTGAAACGCCCTGCATCTAGCATAAGTTTTACTTATATTGGCATAGTAGTTTTGTTTAAGTAGGCATTACAAAAAAAGCATTACTTCCTCTATAAAATGCCTCAAGTTAATAATTCATGGTCGATTTTGCAAGTTGTTAATACGAATTATTCGCACTTCGATGCTAAAACATCTGACAGTGGCGGTCCATTGTCATAATGCTCCACTTTGTTCTAATCCTTAACACATCACAATGCATGACATAATTGTTTCTTAGATCACGCATTTGAGAATTCCCAATTGATTCATTCATTCGTCAACATCACACACAAGATTTAATAACATACCATTTTTATGTAATATATTTATTTATTTAACATTTATTATTACACATCAGTTATAAGGCATATTTATTGCTTATCACTTGGAGAGGTTTCTCCTAGCAGGAAAGCAGCTCCTAAAGAGGAAAAAATAAGGAAAGTATTCGGTTTGAAGGGGAATAGAACCAGTTTAACTAAAGGCACAAGGGACATAACATTTTAGTTTCCGAGTATAGATTCCGATTCCGAGTTTGTTGTTGGCAATAGACAAACATAAACACGGTATTTTTTCTTCTGTTCGGCTGTTTTGTTCGGAGTTGGAAACGATTCGGGATGTTTTATGTAAAGATATTGAGCACATACATTTTTTGTTGTTCTGGTTTGAAGATGAGTAACCCGGTGACAACATCTTTGCTACAGTAACAGCGTATGAATGTCCCATTGCTGGCTCTCTTTTTTTGAGGAGAAGGTATGCAGCTTATTCCACCACGCTGCTCCAGTGTGGGTTGGTAGAAAATAGATGTGGCAGAATGTCAGTGTAATTAGTCACGTGCAGGTTTCTTCACGATGTTTTCCTTCACGTACCGCACGAGATGAATTATAATCATAAATTAAGCACATGAAAATTCAGTGGTTCTTGCCCGGGTTTGAACCCACGATCATCGGTTAAGATTCACGTGTTCTTACCACAGGGCCGTCTCGGCTCGGCTGATATTACTATTTAATTGAACTTTGTTTTATATTAATATTTAAATCTAGTATTTCTATAATCGTATTCTTTCACTACATTACTCTGTTTGTATAAAATATAAATTCAACTAGTTTCTCTTAAACGGGAAAACGTGAAAGAATTTTAAATAAGACAGCGGATATTACTCATATGTTAATTTAGTATCAACCTTATGTTTATAGATATAAGACTCATAATCATAAATTTTAACGTTTCATCATATAACGAAATGTGGTCAAAACCGGTTTAAATTCGTCACAGCCTTATTTTCTCAATACGATCGTACCCTCTTTTTAAGTTTTTTTTTTACGAAATTTATAAAACATGCTTAAAGTTTTCTATATATAAATAACTACAATTATAAATAAAAATATATATGTTTAAAGTTATTATGTATCTACTGACATACATAATTATTTAATGTACGATATTATTTTATTTTTGAAGAGGCAAATCGTTCGTCGCGACTTTGCTTCTGATTTTCTGACGCAATAAGGTTTCAATTTTGTCACACGTACTTCCAGTAAAAACTTTTTATTTTTGTATTGTAATTTAATACATAACATAATTTAATTAGTAGAAAATATAAAGATTGGGTATCTTGTCTGTACTTGTGGAGTCTACATTATGAACCGATCTATTTAATAAAATCTTTCAAAATTGGTTGTGAGTTTATTGAAATATATATAGGATACTAATATTGTTACTAATTTAATGATGTATATATTAACAGTATATTATGATAATAATGATTATTAATGTGTATAGTATTATGCGACACACTTGGGAAGTAGGGCGAAGCGAAAGCACCTTGTCTATGTTAGCGTAGCGTGTGACGTGATCTGCATACACACTCAAATTTAATCTCCTGTCAATGTTTCCGGTAATTTTGTAGAGTACAAAAGCCAGTATAAAATAGGTTCCTATTTAATTTGTGTCAAATTTGTCATAGATTATTTTGTATGAGTTTTTGATTCTACCGTAACAGTGTATGAATGTCCCACTCCTAGGCTAAAGGCCTCCTCTACCTTTTTGAGGAGAAGGTTTGGAGCTTATTCCACTACGCTGCTCCAGTGCGGGTTGGTGGAATATAGACTTGGCAGAATATCAGTAAAATTAGACACATGCAGGTTCCCTCACGATGTTTTCCTTCACCGTAAGGACTAGATGAATTATTATCCCAAATTAAGCACAAGAAAATTCAGTGGTGCTTGCCCGGGTTTGAACCCACGATCATCGGTTAAGATTCACGCGTTCTTACCACTGGGCCATCTCGGTTTCTTTAAAGTTTTTGATTTAAATACAAATATTTGATGTATATTTTTAGTTAAAATTGTGATGTTTTTATGAACTAATCTTAAAGAGACTGTTCAAAAGTCGCTAAAGTAAAGCTAGGTAAATATTTCTTTGGTTAAATGTGATAATAGATGTAAGATGTTAATAGACTAAGCACACGAATAACCTTACCGACGTGAAAATTTTCTTAGATAAATATTTTGTTCACTATTATATTAGTTAGACTTATTAAGTTAATGCCTGTTATGATAATGTTTTTTTTTGTACAATAATTCTAGCGAAATATTAATTTTTTTATAATTAATTAAAAAATCCTCTCCAGCTGGTATAGTCTAGTTCAAGGTCAGGATCGAATTTGCAACTTTCACATCGCTATACAGCTGTTGAGCTGTTGAGATATTTTCTTATTTTTAGAATATTTTGATGGCGACCATCTGACAAATGTTGTTATTGGCGGTCATTCTCGAAGAAGGCTAACCAAATGCGCAGGACATATTATCGTGAACAATTGAGTGAAAATCACAAGTGCACTGATAGTTTAACTGCAAAAGCTAAAAAAGATTTATTGTCTTGATTCTGGTTTACATGACCTTGGGCTGTGCAGCCAAAGGTGAGGTAAAACAAGTACGCAGACTGGTAAATGGGCCACCCGACGTAATGTGGTACCGCCGTCCACCATTGCCCATGCATAACAACCTTGGGAACTAAAATGTTATGTCTCTCGTGCCTGTAATTACACTGGCTCACACACCCTTCAAAATAGAACAAGACAACGCTAATTATTGTTGTTTGGCGGTAGAATATGTGATTAGTGGGTGGTACCTTCGCAAACAGCTTGTATAAAACCTTATCACTAGATTTATCTATTCTTTAGAATATAGTTAAATTGTATGATAAATTATATCTATATGAATTCAATTTAAATAATGTCTAAAGTTTATTTATCATAAAACACGAATACATATTCACGCTGTGTTTGCTCGTTAAAAATCAAACATATAAATGCGAACATTATAATCCTTCCCACTGTTTTCTATGATGCTTTGGATTTCACGATGATGATTAAACGTAGTCCGCTTAACATATTAAATCTGGGTATTTACAGACCTTAGTATTATAAATTAGAAGAATGTGGATAAAAAATGACGTGTGTAGACAGATAAAAGGTAAATATTATATAGGAAAGTGGAATAGACAAGTTCAAATTCTCTCTGGGTTGGTAAAACTGGCCGTTTTTCTATTATAGTAATATAATATAGTAATATAATATATAGTTATTAGAAATGATCATGAAATAATATAAAGATTTTTCTAGGTGCTATGTTTTTATAACTAAAGTAGCTGTCAATGAACCACACATTGTAATCCAATCAAGCTTTGGAACTAAAATGTTAAGTCTCTTGTTAGTGTAGTTACACTGTCTCACTCATCCGTCAAACCCGAAAACACAATGCTAAGTATTGCCAGTAGCGGTGGAATATGTGACTAGTGGTCGGTATCTACCCAGACAAAGCCTTAACACCAAGTGTAGAAATGATTGAAGGCACGCCTTTAATTAAGTCGCAAAGAGATGAATTGAATTAACAGTACAAGTAATACTTCGGAATCCTCTTAATATTAAATATTAGTTGTTCTATTCTGTAGTTAAGCATTTAGTATCTCACCTGTCAAATGTGACCGTGTGTGTGTGTGTGATAATCGTTTTACTGTAACACGCGTTTTAATGTTTTATGATACACGATATAATTATAAGGAATAAGCTCCTAAACTTCTCCTCAAAAGTACTGGTTCCTACTGGTGGTACAACTTTGTGCAAGCTCGTCTGGGTAGGTACCACCCACTCATCAGATATTCTACCACAAAACAGCAGTACTTGGTATTGTTGTGTTCCGGTTTGAAGGATGAGTGAGCCAGTGTAATTACTGTCACAAGGGACATAAAATCTTAGGTCCCAAGGTTGGTGGCACATTGGCGATGTAAGCGATGGTTAACATTTCTTACAGTGTCAATGTCTAAGGGCGTTTGGTGACCACTTACCATCAGGTGGCCCATATGCTCGTCCGCCTTCCTATTCTATAAAAAAAAGGGAGAGGAGGCCTTAGCCCAATTGTGGGACATTAACAGGCAGTAACTGTTACTGTACTGATATAATTATATTAAACGTTATAATTGTCATAGTTAAGTGTGTACTGTATAGTGCTATACACATATATACAGTCCTTAGAATGAATATCTTTATACGTTTTGCAAACACTAAACATCGCAAACACACTTTGGCTCGCATAACATTTGTTTGTTCAAATTACATGAATATGATCTTTAGCTTTAGTTGGCCGACAAATATGGCTAAGGTAACATTTGAAGGGAACGTATGCTTTCTTATTAAAATAAAACCAATATTAACAGGCTATTGAATGAAAAAAACAAGTTGCGCTGAGTTTCTTGTGCTTAATTTCTTTTTAAAACTTATCTTATGCTCTCGATGAAGGAAAACATCGTGAGAAAATCTGCACGTGTCTGATAATATTTTGCCACATGTGTATCCAACTAATTCGCATTGGAGCAGCGTGGTGGGATATGCTCTAAGCCTTCTCCTCAAGGAGAAAGGAGGTCTTTGCCCAGCATTGGGACATATACAGGTTTTCTATGTCTTGTCAAGCAATCACGTTTGAAAATTGAAAAACTGGGTGCAAAGCAAACACTCGGGTTTTGTATAGGCTTATCTGGGTGGGTACCATATATTACCAATTATATACCAATTATTTTAACACCAAATAATTAGTGTAATTACGAGCATAACGGTTATATCATAGCAGTTCCGTTATATTACGGACGATATATATAATATATATTTATACATCTTGAAACACAAGCATCAATAGGTTTCCATTTGTTCATCTGCCTTATTATAATAAAAACAAAACTTTACAACTATAAAAGTTTTTAAACATATAACATTATTATAAACACATAAACAAATGAATATCTGTAGCCGCTAGACAATCGAGGTAGTTGGCCTATAACAGTTTCATTAAATACATAATAATTTATAAAAAAGATGTTTGTGTTTTTTTTTTAAAGATAATATCACATCAGAGTCCGGCTCGTGTAAGCCAGTAGAGCAATGTTGCATTGTCTCACGAACAGACGACCAATCGTGCTA
Organism: Nymphalis urticae; assembly: GCA_905147175.2. Classification (NCBI taxonomy): domain Eukaryota; kingdom Metazoa; phylum Arthropoda; class Insecta; order Lepidoptera; family Nymphalidae; genus Nymphalis; species Nymphalis urticae. The sequence continues at coordinate 1,037,691 of LR990004.1, read as the reverse complement.
AAGCTATATCCATTTTCATTCCGAGTGCGATTTCTTCATAGCAATGCGAATGGTATACATATTAATATCATTATTTTGTTTGTTAAAGCAAATATAGTGTAATGCATTCACAAGAGTGGAGTATATAAAAAATAATTTGTCGTCTACAAATGATCTTTTTAACTAAAATATAATGAGCACCACACATTGTGTAGTACTCTATTGTAGTACATGTATTGAAATACTTTTTTGTCATTTTGCATCTTATTTATTAAACTGATTATAGTATATAAATGTACTCTCTATGTAGGTGAACAAACTGTTGTCAGGTAGTCTAGTCTTTTGATGTTTTTTTTTATCCTGGAATAAAAATAAAACGATTAATTTTATAAATGTTAAAATTGCATTTATATACTCGCTTATTAAAAACCGTGATGGTCCAGTGGTAAGAACGCGTGAATCTTAACCGATGATCGTGGGTTCAAACCCGGGCAAACACCACTGAATTTTCATGTGCTTTATTTGTGATTATAATTCATCTTTACGGTGAAGGAAAACATCGTGAGGAAACCTGCATGTGCCTAATTTCACTGAAATTCTGCCACATGTGTATTCAACTAATCCGCATTGGAGCATCGTGGTGGAATAAGCTCCAAACCATCTCCTCAAAAAGGGAGAGGAGGCCTTTAGCCCAGTAGTGGGACATTCACAGGCTGTTACGGTACGGTATACTCGCTTACTGTACCAATTTAGTGTGCGGACTCGCCAACCTAGATTTTAGTTTATTACATTCTCATATCATCATGTTATCGGCGTCCATCGTTGTAGATATATTGTATTTCATTATTAGCTATTAAACATAAAAAGTTTCATCAAAATCGGTTTAGCTGTTCTTGTGAAGTTCTCAATCAAACTGACAATATGTCTTTTTATAATAGTTATTTATTTATGAATGACATAATAACTGAGTATTTTGTTGAGCAATACTCGCGTTTTATAGCTTTATTCTTAGATTGCATGTTAGAATTAAACCTTGGTCGTAAATTGTATATGATGGGCCTTTGTCGCGAGCGGGTTTCGTTGACCATGAGTATTGCGAAATATGTGTAATTATGACTTAGCTATTTATATTTTTAATTTTACCTATATAACTTGTTTATAGTTATAAATAGTTTTACGTTCGCGTCTGTCTGTTGTCTAGTAGACTTAGGATATACTCAATGATAACTTCTCTTTATATTTCCTACAATTATCTTTCCTATTTACTTTTATGAATTTTTGTATAATATTTTAATATATTAGAGTATTTCGATGACGTAAATCTTTCTATAGTTTTCGACAGAAAAATGTTGCTTTAAATTACTGCCTGTTGCACAAAAGAATAATATGAGTGTATTGCTCAAGATTTGTCTGCATGGAAACCTTGGTAAATGCGTGAAATGTGTTCTAAAAATAAGTTTTCATAGACGGTTTTATAATAAACAAATTGAAATCTGTTTCATTATACGCAAGAACATAAAAAATCACGCTTGTCAAATCAATAGTCCGAAAAGCGTTCGAAAGTAAAAAGCGCAGCAATTAGTATATAATACTAATAGTTTAGGTACCCAGTCTCCTTTTCTTAACCCTTGACAACGTATCTGCAAAACGTCATGGTGTTCTTTGAGCGGTAGACTTGAAAGCCTAACAAACTCACTTTTGCTTTATTATTAGTAAGGATTACGTACTAAAACTTTCTCCGAAACGCACAACATCTTCTGGTTTAAGCTTTGTGTGTAGTTTAGGAAGTCTTCTGCTTGGCATTATTAAAAATACATCCCCCATTCATAGTAAAGATATATAATTATGGATGGATTGATTTACTCCCTCAGGGGAAACCTCGAGGGAGTATATGCTACAGTCTAGGAGTAATATATTTTATACTTAATTGTCTAATTAATATTATTTATCTCTGTTTTTTTTTGTATAAAAAGTTTTCAATAAATAAATAAATTACAGTCACGGCGATAAATGGAGGCAGTTTCGTTCGAAAGTCCAGAGGCCGATACTACAACCGCAGACTGTTAAAAAATACGTCGCACCAATCGAGATGGTGACGGAAGACTTCATCACATACATGGAGAAGGCGAGAGATGAACACGGTGATCTACCACACGAGTTCGATAACGATATACATAGATGGTCTTTGGAATGTAAGTGGTGACATTAAATAAAAAAGGTTTTATGACTTTGGTGTTAGAAGTAAATATTCATGTTCTAGCAGATTTAATTCAAGCAGCACTTATTTCTGCAAGTTCAAATGAGATATAGCTTAGTTATAGAAATTTTCATTCAATAACCAATATTATAGATCTTTTGGAATTGTTGGAGTTACACAGTACAGTAACACGTGAATCTTAACCGATGAGTGCGAATCCAAATCAAGTACTCCCATTGAAATTTCATGTGCTTAATTTATTTTTATAATAAATTTTGTGCTCTGTGGTGATAGAAAACATCGTAAGAACCAGCAATATACTGGACTCAAATCTGTTACGTGTTTATCTACCAACTCGCATTGAAGCGTGGCAGAATTAACTCCATAACTTCTGCTCGAAAGGAGAGAAGGTCTTAGTGCAATAGTGGGGTATTAAACAGCTTTTACTTTACTATTCTCATTTATATTCATAGGTATAGGCCGGGTGGCTCTCGACGTGCGGCTGGGCTGTCTCTCCCCAAACGTGACAACTGATTCAGAACCTCAACGCATTATCGACGCTGCTAAATATGCTCTCAGAAACGTAGCCGTACTTGAACTGAAGGCTCCCTACTGGAGATACTTCCCAACTCCGCTTTGGACCAAATACGTCAATAATATGAACTTCTTCGTTGAGTGAGTACTTTATTTTATTCAGCTTAACTAAATTAATATATAATTACACAACATTTATAAGGCTTTATAAGCATTTTTTGCCTCGCACAACCACTCCGTGGAACTAGTTTTCGCTGGCGGCTTTTTTTACCCTTCAAGAAATTATCCTACTCATTTCTTAAACGCCAGAACGCACCGGAATTTCTGGTGTTGCAGATATCAATAGTAATTAAATGTCACTTTCTATCAAGTAATTCATGCCGGTTTTCATAAACACTTTACATATATATAATATAATCTGTCAAAATTTCTTCAAAATATTTCCAACTAAGGAAAAATTATGATATTTTAAATGTCAATAAAGTCACTTTCATAATTTCCAAAAACCTCCACACTTTGAGCAGTTGTTTTACTCTTTAATTATTTAAATATATATTTTATCACAGGTTATGCTCACGTTATATTAACGAAGCTTTGGAACGATTGAAGAATAAAAAGGAAACATCAGAAGACGATCTTTCTTTATTGGAAAGAGTTCTAAAAAGTGAGGGTGACCCAAAGATTGCAACTATTATGGCTCTTGATCTTATTCTTGTTGGAATTGATACGGTAAATAATGCTTACTTGGTTAATACTTGTAACATAACATAACTTAATCTAGAATGCTCCAAGCAAGTTTACCATATAAGTAAAGTAACAGTCTGTATATGTCCTACATTTGGGCTAACACTCACGCTGCTGGCGCCACATATGTAGCAAACTCATCTAACACACGCAAGTTTCCTCACGATATTTTCTTTCACCGCCGAGCACGAGATGATGCTTACCCGGATTTTAACTTGCAATCGTCATAAAGATTCATGACAGTGTTCTAACCAGTGGGTCATCTCGGCTCAGTTTTGCATAATATTTACTTACTGTTGAAACTGATCAAATATTTATTATTCTTAATTACATACATTAAATTATGAATAATAAATACTTGTTTAGTTGGATTTATCAGATTAAAACTATTTTCTTAATATGTTATATTATTAGTTTAGGTGTTTCTGTCTAAGTCATATAAATATTTATTTAGGTAGGCAATTTGGTAAATATTACACCTGATGGTAAGCATTTCGACCATAGACATTGGCATTGTACGTAAAGTTAACAATTTCTTACATCGCCAATACGCCACCAACATTGGTAACTAAGATGTTATGTCCCTGGATGATGTCAAATGATATCTCGTAGATGTTATAACTTTGTTGTTTGTTTTCTACATGTAAATCAATAATGAGTAATTTACATTTTTTCTTATATCCTTACCATCCATAGTATGTACGGTGTAATTAATTAATCCAACACATTAACTCTAACTGATACAGTCACGAACTTTTGTTATGTTTAAAACAACATTGATGACTTTCAACAAATGATGGAAATACAATTCCAGATATCAATGGCGGTATGTTCAATTCTATACCAAGCGGCGACAAGGCTGAAGCAACAAGATAAAATGGCGGAGGAAATAAGACGAGTGCTGCCCGATCCGAGCAAACCTCTCACTTACGCTGATTTGGATAAACTGCACTACACCAAGGCTTTCGTTAGGGAAGTATTCAGGTAATATATGTTACTCATATTATAGGTTCTAAAATTAACAACTTAAGCCTTAGACTAGCTAACCGTTTCGACTTCGCACGGGTAGATAAGGAGAAAACTGTATTTTAGATAGGATTCGCGTAAAATCCGTTCATATTGAGAACGTCTGGGAAGGAGTAACTGTGACAAATTTCAAGCCAATCGGGCGGGCAGTTTAGGAGATCTCGTGATGAGTGAATTTCGCTTATAAATATTTAGATATAGCGATAGTAGAATTGACTAATTGACGCTTAAAATTTACATTGACTCACCTATCTGACATCTTTATAGATTTTTCTATAAGTCGTTATTCGTAGCCGTTCGTTCGTTATTTTGATCTGTAAATAGCAAGCCAATTGTCGCTTCTGAATTAAGCCATTACAATTCTACTATCAGTACAAGTAGGTTATAATAGTAATTTTTGAATTATTTCAAGAGTTAACGATTTAACAATGGAGAATTTAACAATTACATAATCAATTTTATATTGAGTTCTTAATAATAATAATCATCCGATGTGAGGAAGAGATTCTTTTAAAAATCACAATTTATCTGCATTTTAAAACAAGCAACATTTATAAGTAAGGTCGATAATTATTAATTTATATAATGACTTTATCAGGATAACTTTTTAATTATTTTAAAAACATGTTGACATCAAGTAAATTGAACTAGCTGGTTTGAATAATTAAAATAGCATAGTTCACTTTCAAAATATAAATAATAAAAAAAATACCGCACATAAGCCATATGGATACCATTTTATTTTCAGAATGTACTCAACAGTTATAGGAAACGGTAGAACTCTTCAAGAAGACGATGTTATCTGCGGTTACCACATTCCGAAAGGGGTAAGAAGTTCAAATAATATCATTGACATTCAAATAATTACAGGCACAAGGGACATAACATCTTAGTTCCCAAGGTTGGTGGCGCATTGGCGATGTAAGCGATCGTTAACATTTCTTACACTGCCAATGTCTATGGGCGTTGGTGACCACTTACCATCAGGTGACCATCTACCTATACTATAAGAAAGTCAGTGATTGACTTATACTAATAAAAAAGTAAAGTACTAATGGTCCCACTGCTGGACTGAGGCCTCTTATCCTTGCTTATGTGAAAATTTAGTGGTGCTTCCCTGGATTTTAATTCGGAATTATCCGCCAAGATTCTCGCCTCCTAACCACTGAACTATCACGGCTCTAATACTATACCAATAATAACATCGACTTAAATAACATAAGTACTACTAAGTTACTTTTTTTGTTTAAAGTACTTGCGAGTAATATTTAGTGGTAATGTTTAACAAGATTATTATTTCTTGTTTCAATTATACAGGTCCAAGTAGTATTCCCCACGATCGTTACGGGAAATATGGAGCAATTTGTCTCCAACCCCGAGGAATTCAGACCGGAGCGATGGCTGGAGAGCACTGGCAGACTTCACTCCTTTGCTTCCTTGCCATACGGTTTTGGAGCCAGAATCTGTTTGGGGAGACGATTCGTGGATTTGGAGATTCAAGTGCTTCTGGCTAAGGTGTGATAAATTTATGCACATATAAACGTTACACTTATTTTAAGATTATTACAAATTAATAAATAACTTCTAAATGGAGATATTTTTCTTTAAGAAACAGTCCACAATGATAGTATAAATAGAATCATTTATATTTCTCACAGCACCAATATGATACTTTAAGAAACTGTTACTGCCGGTGGTACTCGCTGAAAATTATGTGACTGAATTAGTTCGAGTGTCTTTAAACTTTTTATTATACACACTACACACTAACAGCCTGTGAATGTCCAACTGCTGGGCCTGCTATCGCTTTTTGAGGAGAAGGTTTGGAGCTTCCAACTTGCACCATGCTGCTCTAATGTGTGTTGGTGGAATACACATGTTGCGGAATTATAGTGAAATTAGACACATGCAGGTTTCCTCACGATGTTTTCCTTCATCGTTGGGCACGAGATGAATTATAATCACAAATAATACAATATATGGTAATGTTCGTAGATTACATTCCTAAACTGGTCTCAATTTTATTCTTTGACCTTGGATATATGGAAGTAGATGAGTATGAGCTATAGGTTCTTAATATTTGAAAAATATTGCAGCTGCTCCGTCGGTATCGCCTGGAGTATCATCACGAGCCGCTCGACTACGCGGTCACCTTCATGTACGCGCCAGACGGACCGTTGCGCCTGCGCATGTTAGAACGACCGGCGTAGGTTAAAATAATGAACATGGAACATTGTTTCGAGCCATACCCTGGAAGCTAATGTAACTGTTTCTGGACATTTTTAAATGTTGGTCGAGAGTGAAGACCGTTTGAATTTTTTAAATTAATTATTAATCACATGATGCGATAATTGTTCGCTTTCCCTTATCTCATTTAATTGTATTTAATTTTTTCCATTAATTTCAAAAATAATAAAAATATATATAATTAATTTATTATTTTGTGAACAGAATTTAAAAATAAAATTGAACGTGTTTTGTTTTTAAAACGTCAAATTTTGAGAGTATATTTGTTTTACTTTTTTATTATTGCATTTACGTTTATTTTACATAAAACACAATTTTATGACATACATTAAGTGTATTTCTTAATTCTTTAAGCATTTAAAAATGAATACACGTACAATAATATATAATAGTAACAATATAAAAAGAATTTATTATGTTATTAATAAACATCGTGTATAACAAATTATTACATAATAATGGAAAATTGTACACATTATTGTAAATAAATGATATTATATTCGACTGCATTTAATTTATTAAAAAACACCTACTTTTGATCAGTTATTTGCTATTGGGAACACATATATATATGATATGTCTTTGTAATTAGTCAATCATATAATAATAATGTCCTCCAGACTGATTTCGGAGACGACGGCTAATCTCAAGAGAGATTAGTGAACTACGCAGGAGATATTCTAGTGCACAAGTGTGTGCTCAAACACAGGTGCAATCTCTATTCCCTAACTCTAACAATCCGATGGGACGGCAATCCGACACGACCGGAAAGAGTTTAGGCGCAGGACCAACGGCTTTGCGTGTTTTCCGAGGCACGGGATATATAAGTATATTTTTGTAAGGTTTTTATTTTATATAATACCACTGCCCGTTAAAAAAAATAACTAATATTTATATTTACTTTTTCAAATAAGCAAAAAGGTTGTGTTATTAGCGGGGACGGCAATACCCAAGGTGTCAGGATCGAACCTGCCCGTTGCTCCTGCTCTTAGGTCAATTGCGATATTAACGCTGCGAAAATTAATATATAAAAAATATGTTATTTAACTGAAGTTAAATCAGTTTTTGGCCTTGGCGGCCATTCTCAATGGAGACTTGTCAACATCGCAGAATGTTTTATAGTGCACAAATCTGTATACAAACACGTGATGAGGAGGGATGAAAAGCATCTTACTAGAAGGGTGATGAATATGTTGATGTATATAGGGGATGGGGGAGGCCGAAGAAAGTGTGGATGGTTGCGATAAAAATTATATGTGTATGAAAGGGGTAAGTACTGAGAAGTCAGAAAGAATTGGGAGAAGTGGGATAAGGGTAGGAAGAAGAAATTTGTGTACAAAAACAAGTTCACTGTCTATTCCCTCACTCTCTTACTCTGATGGGACGTCAAATTTGTTACGATAAAGAGTTCAGAATTCAGAAGCAACGATTTTTTTAAAGACGCGATGTAAGTGTAAATTGTGTCCTCAACTGTTTTCTGAGAATTAAAAGCTTCTTAATTGACATATTTTTCTTGTTTATTAGAAATCATTATCTGATTTATATCATAATTGTGATTATATTATATTATTAGATTTCACTACGTCCTCGAATAGTGGACACACATGCGTCTGAATCATCTGACCAGGGTTTGTTTTAGCACCAAACACGAGATATATGCACTCATGAAAGCTCGATGTCCCCAGGGTTTGAACATGCAAAAATCGATTATGATTTATGGGTTCCAACCACTAGCCCTAACTAAAGATAGCCCATCTTGACTAAAGAAAATTTAATGCGGACAAATATTTTTCATGATTTCAATCATGAAATTTTGAAATAAACGTTCTTAAATAAATAATATTATTTTGATTTCACTAGCAGATGTTTTTTCTAACATTCAAGGCGCAAGTTGTTCACCGGTAGTCGGTTATTAATTCTTGCGACATCCTGCGACGCCAAGAATTCTAAGCGTTAAAGTAACGCAAGAGCTGAATTAGGTATTTATCTTAAGCGTTGCAATTAAGTTATTTACTCTGTGGCAAGAGCCGAGCCTTTTTACTTCAAACTACGAAGAGTTATTTCGAGAGCAATGACATTTTATCACTCAACATGACTTGAATTACTAATAAGCCATATATTTTTTATAAGGTCACCACAGCCCATGGGTCACTGATATTTCAAACGTTTGATACAAGGCCACTGTACCACTAACCTTGGGAACTAAGTTGCTATGTCCCTTGTGTCTGCATTATCTCGTTTACTCGTCAATCTCGAATACACTAGTACTAAGGATTTATGTTTGGCGGTAGAATATGTCAGGAGGCGGTGGTATCCAGATGAACTGCCCAAAACACTGCCACCAAGTAAAGTTTAAAGATCTAGATCTCAATCTTCGTTCATATACATATATGCATTGGTCGGTGTGTTTATAAATCTTCCTGAAACTTGCAGAATATGGTCGTTAATGAAGACGTGAAGTAGAAAACTGGTGGTAGAGCTTTGTGCAAGCTCGTCTGTGTAGGTACCACCCACTCATCAGATATTCTACCGCAAAATAGCAGTACTTACACAGTATTGTTGTGTTCCGGTTACAAGGGACATAAAATCTTAGTTCCCAAGGTTGGTGGCGCATTGGCGATGTAAGCGATGGGTAACATTTTTCGCAGAGCCAATGTCTAAGAGTGTTTGGTGACCACTTACCATCAGGTGGCCCATATGCTCGTCCGCCTTCCTATTCTATATAAAAAAAAGGAGAGCTATACTTCATTCAATCGATCTGATCGAAAGTTCATACGTTATGGTTCACCACCATAAATAAATACGGCCCTGCTAATATTAAAAAATAATTACAAAAACGAAGGTAAGCCATCAGCCACTTGTTATTTCTATAAACGAGAAATTATGTACAGACATTTTATATATTTTTTTAATTTTTTTTAAACTTTACATATAGATACTATTTTAATATAAACGAGAAGATGAAATTCATTCTTGACACGTAAATAGTCTTAATTAAAAGCGGCTTAAGCTGCGAAGCTATATTTACTTTATTTGCTCTGAATTACCTACATATACAAATCATGTGTTAAAATCAATCATAAATCCGGGTACATACAGCCAAATATATTTTTTTAACTTCAAAATTCACACAATAACATTACAAATTAACCTAATATTATGTAACCTTTCCCGAAACGAGCCGCATCTTTTGGTATAAGTTTTATGTACAATGATTTAATAGTTGTACAAGTAGGTATTACAAAAAAAAAAGTCCGCATTTATTAGTATAGACGTAAGTTTGTTTTAAGACGGACATAACTAGTGCTAAATATCACAAGTGTATGTTTTATCACTGTCAACATAATATGCGGTAATTTGGCCAACTGTTAATGAATCGTTAAAAAATATTTCGAGACTGGTTGATTCAATACTTCAATTTTATAGCCTGTTTGGTGGTATCGCTTTATCAATAAATGCTGCTATGGATCCAGGGAGGGATTTTCCTATAGACAATTCTTATACAATATTCAGTTTTATCTACTTTAGAGGTAGGGCTTTGTGCAAGTTCGTCTGGGTAGGTTAACACTCATCAGATATTCGACCGCAAAACAGAAGTACTTGGTATTGTTGTGTTCCCGTTTGAAGGGTGAGTGAGCCAGTGTTTTTACAGGCACAAGAGACATAACATTAGTTCCCAAGGCAATATGAGCGATGGTTAAATTGCGTTATACGCGACTAGCTTATAGTCCCGGCTTCGTAAGGGTAGATAAATATATATAGATAGATATAGATTAGACTATCCTTTCGGACTGTGAAATCCTATCGGACTATGTGAGTACATCTGTGCACTATAATACCGCCTGTGCAATTGTAATGAATAAAGCATTATCCATGTGTTCAGGCTTAGTCACGATACTAATCAGATCAGTAGAATACCTACACAAACTACAATGACTCAGGGAAGCTAACCTCCTATTCCCTATTTCCAACCTAAGTTTACAATACTCGTGCAGTTACATAAAAATATTAAGATTCACTTAAAAGTGACGTCATCACATGATTATCGCAATAAAGTTTTCCATGTACACTGTTTAAAAAATATAACGTTTTTTCTCGTGTACGTGTAAGATATTTATGAATCAGATAGTCTGGCTACCTACTAAAACTGTTAACATAACTATTTAAAGTAGTTAGATCATTTGGCAAATTGGCTATAGAACTAAGATGTTATGTCCCTTATACCTGTTACACTGGCTCACTCAACCTTGAAACCTGTACACAACAATGCTATATTGCTGCTTAACGGTACAATGAGATAAGTGGTACCTACTCAGAAGAACTTGCAAAGGAGCTCTAACACCAACTTAATATTATATATAATTAATGATATTGGTGTTGTTTTTCATTCAGTTGTAATTTTAGTTAATTGTTTGAATAGTTTATTTTGTTTATACTTATAAACGTTGCTTAGCGAGTGAGTAGTTAAACAATGCTGCGTCCTCTTCTTTCGTATGTCAAATCAATGATGACAGAATGAGCAAAAGCATTGCTTAAAAGCCACTACGTTTGCACGTAAAGCTGTTTGATTTTAGATTTGAGAAACTGCTGCTTAGCATGTTTGGTGGATATTGGTATTAATATACATACACTTTCTCGCTTTGCATACAATAATTGTTAACTGGAACTGAAATGGAAAGTGTGTTTCTGTATCACACGAAACAGGTTTTTCTCTGGCTAGTATTGAGACCGAAATACGTTACGCAATGATAAATTTACATGAATATTTAAATTGTAAACAAGATGACAAATATATGTGTATATATATAATTCTTCTGTACGTGTTTGTGTCACTGAACTCTTGAACGGCTGGATCGATATTGATGATTTTTTTGTGTTGGCGTGGATACCTGGTTGATAAGATACACTGTAGTTGTCGTTGCGACCGTCCCATAATTTATTTTTCATCCGTTGGAAGTCGCGGTAGCCACCTAGTATACATTTTATTTATTTATTATTTGTATTTCTTTTTAATTGAATTTAAAATCCAATGAAGTTCATAAACTGGTTACGAAACTAAATTAAAAACAGTATATTATCGAGACGAATTTAAATGTGGAATATTGAAATATATATAACGATACTAACTATTAATTAAAGATTTTATTGAAACGTAAATGTATATTTTAATATATTAACAATATATTTCACAAATATTAAGAATGATGCAAAAAAATCCACTCAGTAGTGAGGTGAGGTCACACTGAGGTGAAGGGCTATAATATTAAATTGATTATATTTCCTTACTAGAAATAGCAAATTTTGTCATTATTAATCTAAATTAATTATTACTGGGATTCACCCCGTATTAAATTTACACACAATTTGCTCCTGTCCCAGTGTACTTCAGATACAGACCGTGCAAGACTGCTAGTTGTATCTGAAAGAGAGTCAGGCTACTGGCTTCAGGCTCTCCCTTCTAAAAATCTAGGGACAGTACTTGATCGGGCAACGATACGCATCGACGTATGCCTTCACTTAGGTTTAAGGGTGTGTGATTCTCACACATGTCCCTTTGGTACCCGGGTGGATCGTTTCGGACGCCATGGACTTATCTGCCGCAAAAGCGCTGGCCGTGCATCGATATGCATGGATATCTTAATGACATACTTCGTCGGGCTTTTGCCGTAGCAACGATTCCTACTACTTTGGAACCGAATGGTTTATGCAGAGATGATGGCAAGAGACCCGGTGGAGCGACATTAGTGCCATGGTCGATGGGACGTGTTCTTGTGTGGGATGCAACTTGCGTAGATACGCTGGCAGTATCTCATATCAAGAATACGTCTCGTAAAGTCAGTGCAGCCGCTGAAGCTGCTCAAATACTCAAGCGCCGCAAATATTCACTTTTATCCAACGGATATGAATTTGCGTCTTCATATCCGTTATCCGTTGCGAAAATTTATGTCGTCCGATACAAAAGTTCATAAAAGATATTTCTAAGAAACTGGTCCACATTTCTGGTGACCCAAGAGCTGGCGCTTATTTAGCCCAAAGGCTGAGTCAAGCGGTGCAGAGAGGTAATAGTGCCAGCGTCTTGGGTACAATGTCACAAGACAATCTTTTAGACGGCGTGTTTTTGCTTTAAATTTGTAATGTGTATTTTGTTCTTTTTATTTTAATTTTGTATTTTAAAAAAATGTCATATATTATTTTAGTAAAAAAATATTATTTATTTTATATTACAAGGAGAGAAAAGGTCATCTAACATTTTGGCCACATATATAGTAATCAATGCAACGCTGCACCCCCGGTGCCCCCCTTTATTCGCTTAAAACAATCTAAATAATTTTTGAATGCTACATATATGTATTGTTATCTAGGGATAGTTTTTATAATCTTTGATCACACTCGCTATTATGGCGCTGCAGCTGCAGCAAATCAACTTGTATATCGTTCAAACGATCGCCCTCTCTATTGGTACTCTACTATATACAGAGAGACAATGTTTACCATATTTTGCTAATATTTATATATATAATAATTCTTCTGCACGTGTGTCACTGAACTCCTCCGTTTTGTGTTTGTATGGGTACCGTAACAGCCTGTGAATGTCCCACTGCTGGGCTAAAGGCCTCTTCTCCCATTTGAGGAGAAGGTTTGGAGCTTATTCCACCACGCTGCTCCAATGCGGATTGGTGGAATACACATGTGGCAGAATTTTAGTGAAATTAGACACATGCAGGTTTCCTCACGATGTTTTCCTTCACCGTAAGGACTAGATGAATTATTATCCCAAATTAAGCACATGAAAATTCAGTGGTGCTTGCCCGGGTTCGAACCCACGATCATCGGTTAAGATTCACGCGTTCTTACCACTGGGCCATCTCGGCTTTTGTTTGTATGGGTCCTGGTGTGAAATTGTATATAGCTTTTTTGTTGCATTTTGTTACCCTATGACCTTCTTTAAGGTTTAAGGTTGCTTCATAGATGTAAAGATAAAGCTGACACAATCTAGTGTTTCAGATTTGAACCCGCGATCTTTGGCCAAGGTCCGTGTAATGGATCGAAGAATTTCAGTGGGAAGAACATACGTATCTACTTGACTAATATAATATTTTATTATTAATGTATGTATCAGGCGATCTTCAAAATGCTTATCTTAACGACATTATATACGGAATTATTATATATATATATTTTTTTAAATGATTATTGTGATGTTCATTTATAAGCAACAAAATGTTGTTTTTTTATTTAAAATATATTAAATAATTACTGTGTTAAACAACTCGATGCAACTTTGTAATTTTTATCTGACATTCAACAAGAAACACGTTGGGTTAGGTTAAGTGAAATCCGCAATAGGCAGGTTTCCTTTCTAGATAGTTAAGTTATAGGAACGCTTTCTAAAGTAATCGAGAAAAACATTTTACCATTTTTACTGGGAAACGAATCCATTTCACCGGTAGGCTGTATGTTGTAAGACTAAGTCAGATTGTAATATATAATAATAGATGTGAAACGAATTAATATGAAATGTCACTGGAGAGTATCTATCACTTTTATATTAATCAATAATAATTTATATTTTTAATCTGGCAACATGAACAGTGACAGATACTCTTTATGGCGGGAAACTGATTGATTTGAATGCTAGTTACGAGCATTGCGGATTGCGAGTTGAGATCTAAATTTTACAATGAGTAGCTTATTACTTATACCGACCGTTAAGTATTTAAATTACACTTAATGCAATTAAAAAAGTAAATAATTATAGTTCATAGTTATAAGTTCAACATATATTCTTTATAACTGTATCTCTCTTATTATCCGACTTCAAAAATTATGGCTATTTATATAAAACAATGTATTCTAATTGTGACATGACTTTAAAAATAAATAAAAGGGTGTTTTATTTATATAAAAAAGTGCATCATGCTTACTTATCAAATTTATTATTAATTGTGGTAGATTGGAGATTCGAAAGAAAAAAATACACGCATTGTTTAAATAATCACATATTGAATAACGTTTATAAGTAAGGCAATTAAAATATATTTTCTTGATCTATTATTTCAGTGTTTTGTACGAAAGATGTGTTAGGCATGGCGCTTAGAATTTTAAATGTAACTAATTATCTTAAAAATGCCGGTTGTTTAATTTAGGTATGTCTCAACTTTCTTCATCCCAATTCAACAATACCAATTACGAGTTCACGAAATGCCATAAAAACCTAGATTAAGCAGGTTAACAAGAGCAGTGCGTCGAATAACAAACACGAAGGTCAGTATAATGCGAGGTGTACACTTGCGCGCGATGTTTTTATTTTGACCGCATAATACGAAAAACGAATAACTTACTAAGGTTATATTTAAAAAAATAGATACCGGTACTAGAGTTTTAAGATATTTTATAGTACTAACTCTACGTTTTTTCTCATCGATATAGTCTATAACACGCCCTATTTTAGCAAATATATGCTATATTTTTTGTGATATAGTTCTTATTTTTTCTGGCGTATGTCTACGATATCTGAGCCCGAAATATTCTCCAATGTCAGGTGTAAAATAGATGACACATATAATATGAGATTATTCGGTTTCAAGTTTTGATCGATTAATGATGAGTGAAAACTAGATATTAGATATCTAGAACAATATCATAATTAAATGAAATAATTATTTGAACACAGAGATATAGTTCCAATATAGTCGGAGAAAATATCAAACGTCAAAATGCAAAATGTCAAACGCTTATACTACAACAGATACACTACAATATTGTGTCAAAGATTTGTAGATCGCCAAAATGTCAGCAGAAAAGACCGTGACGTCATATATAATATCGTTCTTTAATAATTATTTTAATGTAACTTTACTTTTCCTGATAGGTGCAACGTTGGTGTCTTCAAATCCAGACTAAACAGGTTTCTTCTAGGCAAGCGTGTTACATCCTATACCGTGTCGATGCTTAACATCAGGTCAAAGGTTAAACGCTGGCCTATTAAGTGTAAAAAAATATATATTAAATATGTATGTTTATATAGTATTAATTGTTCAAGAAATTTGTTAACAAATCGGATTGTTAGTAATTTGCTTAATTAATAGAAGTTTGCTTTATTGATTATTTATGGAATTTATTATATCTGGGATTAATATTTTATATATTTAACAATAGAGAGCTATACATGGATAGGATCTTATTATGCCTATCCATTATAATAGTAAATGCAGTAATAAAGAGTAATTATTAGATAATTAAGACTAGAGCCTTGTATTAAAATAATACACAGATATTTTTGTCACGTGATTTTATTTATATATTTATTTGGTTTTAGTTGTGTTGGTTTGTTACGTAATCAAATTTCAACTACCGAACCGATCATAATAAAATGTAGCATACACGTTGTCAGGGGTATTGTGAAGGACATCGGGTACGTAGCATATTCCTCCCTTATCCACCTCACTCGCGGGCGAAACCTCGTTCGGAAACTAGTACGGTATGAATGCGTCTGTCTATGTTATTTCATAACAAACAAACCACTTAGAGTACAGTAACAAGGTAAATGTCCCACTGCTGGGCTAAGGCCTCCTCTCCCTTTATTTTTGAGGAGAAGGTTTGGAGCTGATTCCACCACGCTGCTCCAATGCGGAATACACATGTTACAGAATTTCGATGAAATTAGACACATGCAGGTTTCCTCACGATGTTTTCCTTCACCTAGAAATACGAGATGAATTATAAACAGAAATTAAGTACATGAAAATTCAGTGGTGCTTGCCCGGGTTTGAACCCACGTTCATCGGTTAAGATTCACGCGTTCTTACCACTGGGCCATCTCGATTTACAAACCACTAAACCGAAAGTAATATTACTTAAGAACTTAGATATATAAATTACACCTTACCTATATATATAAAGATATTTTTTGGAAACGTAGTGAACGTTCAAAAATATCATATTGATTTCAATTAATTTCTTATATAATATGGTAATGGCTTATAAAACTGAATGTTGCCATAAAATGTTGTTGCAAAATCGATTTGTAACGAATGATAACTTGAGGCAATACATTTTGATAGTATACATGTTGCTTAAACTTTCTACTTAACTTACATTATGTTACAACGCATTACTCCACTTGATTCCTGCACTGGTTCAAAAAACTGTAACGTTAAAAATCCTTGGGTGCATTTCCATAACCTTACGACTCACGACTTTTATATTTTAGTTATTTTTACAGTATAATGTAATTTTACTGTGGGGTAATGCAATTTTTCAATACGATATTTGTGCTGCAGAAAAGGGTTATTCGCGCAATCTATAATCAGGAACTAAATAATCTTTAAGTCAGAAATTTATATAAATTAAAATATTAACTGCTGCTTCTCAAAACATATTCTGTAATGTTGTGTTATAGGTCAAGGAAAAAGCTTTTTCGTATTTTATTAGTAAAAGGATTCAGTAAAATCTCTTTGGTTATACTCTTTGTATCTGGCTGGTTTTGATATCATTAAATAGATGACATTTTAAGAAGAGAAAAAAGTAGCCGTAAAACGATTTCCCGCCATTTTTTTATTATCTGTTTGTATGAGTAAATCTAACTAAATACTAATCTAACTAAATAAATTCAATACATATTGATATTCTATTAAAAAGGGTAAAAATGCCGTTTATGGTATTAACGCAGTGTGACGTAAAAGTAGCACAAAATTGGTTCAAGCGTTTTCAGTCTAGAAATTGTGACGACGAACATGAAGCTCTGGTGGACACTTTCTGCCATTTATGAATACAAATTTATAATAGTTTCTAAGAAACGGGTCTCTACTTCTGGTGACCCAAGAGCTGGCGCTTAATTAGCCCAAATACTCAGCATACCGGTTCAGAGCAGAACAGTGTCAGCATCCTGGTCACAATACCACAGGATAATCTTCTAGACAGTGTGTTTTTCCTTAAGTGCGTATATAATCTTATGTGCGTATATTATTTACTTTGTAAAAAATATGTAATAGAAATAAATTAAGCCACATAAAACAAAACGATTGTCATATTATTTTTTAAATATATGATTGATATCCCATATCGATTTTCATACCTACTATTGTCAACTATTGTCTCGTATTGTGAATGTGTTCGCAAACTCGAAATTCACGGCTGAAAACGGTCATGAAATGTCAGAGTATGACATGCGACATTGACAATAATAATGATAACATTTCAAGAGTCCTCGCATCTAAAAAGTATATTAGTTCTTACAGTCTAGTACTGTACTTTCAGTCTCATTACGAAATGATATCGATAAAGGGAACGAGTCACGGCGCGGCTGGCGTATCAAATTATATTGCGTGGGCACGTTTACACTACACTATGTCGATTCCGTTTGTTGATTTATATTTTCTTATATTATTTTACATATAAATATAAAGGCACATTGACACCTATAACGTGTAGGTATTGAGAACGCGGTAGTATTTAATTATGTAGACTAATAATGTAGAGCTTAAAAATTATTACGAATATTATAAAAACGAAAGTGAGTTTGTTTCTTTGTTTTTTGTTACGCTTTCAAGTCTTAACTGCTCATCTTAATATGTTGTCAAGTGTACAGAAAAGGACATGTTGACGAATTCTATCTCTCTCTCACGCGGCCGTAGTTGCGGGAGAGAGTATATAAGCTAATAACAGGCGAAGTTGCGTTGGATAGGGTAAGTAATTTTTTCATTCCTTATATAATGCTGTATCCGAATTTTTAAGCCTTTTTTATATATTAGCGATCATGAATTAATTCTAACTCACTTGAACTTGCCTGTTTGGTCTTTCATACATTCTTTTTGGTTTTTTTTTCTGGATGATCTTCTCCAACTTGGAGCTACAATTTGTGTTTATTATAAATATTAAATCTTTTTCTTTGGTTATCAAAATTATGTCAAAAACATTTAATTTATATATAAAACAGGGTAAGACCAGCTTTGAGTGTTAAAAGAAAACATTTTTTTTTAATTAAAACGATTTTGTCATCGATCGGATGAGGTTCAAATTTCGAACGATAAATATTTGTAAATAGTCTAAGTTATTGAAAGTATTTTTTTTAATATCGCTAATGAGACAATGGAAACGTAGCAAGAAAGCCAAACCGCGGTTGTATATATGGAAAGCGTCCGCAGTCAGTTCGTCCGTGGCGTGCGAAATACTAACACAATACAATTTTTTATAAATAAAAATAATTTGTGTGTGTGTGTGTGTGCAATTAATTTTGTGTGTGTCTTGTTGTAAAAACTTTTGAAACAAGAAAATTTACTTAGTTATGCTACTATAGTATGTGTTTCTTACTTAAGTGAGTAAAAAAAGGTAAGTTGATAAATAAAATTGAAGCTAGATTAATATTATATTTTTTGTATGATATTATTAAATAAAATAATATAAACTTATTTAAATACATCAAAATAAATATTAAGCCTAATAATAATAGGTTATTTTTATCATATAATATTATAAACATACTAGGATATATAGGAGAAATACATTTTAATCTTAAGAATAAAAAGAAAGTTATTAGTTTTCATATAAATAATGGTTTTTCTTTTATTAAAAAAAGATTGAGCGTATTTTCAAGTTAACATTTTTCGTTAAATCTTTACTTATATTATTTGTGCGTGAATATGAATTATGTAATTAATATATTATTATAATATTAATTATATTCAATTTTTTAATCCATAACAGGTTTTTTAATTAAGGTAGAAATTGTAGCCGGATAAAAAAGTTGTAAATGTGAGAAAAAAAAAGTTTTAGCAGGGTTAGAATAATTTACTCAAATAGGAATTTGAACCTTTTTTAATTATTTTCTCTTGACAAAATAAATACTACGATTTTCATGTATACTAATATTAGAGAGGTAAAATTTGATTTTTTTGTATGTTTGTAATGGATAAACTCAAAACTTATCAACTGATTTGAAAAAATCTTTCACCTACATTATCAGCGAATAACATAGGCTATATATTATTTTTAAAAAATATATAGGAAAAAAAATGTTTTTTCCTATAAAAGACATTATTATACCTTGAGTTATATTAATGCAATTTTCGTAGGCATCTCTAGCGCTGCGTTAACTATTAAAATCTAGACTCATTCTTATCTAGAAAAAAGGCTTCGAGGATATAAATCTAACTATTACAGTTACGTCACAGTAACTGCTTTTCGTTTAAATTTGTCAATAAAACACGGGTAGAATTGAAAGATGGTTACAGTCGTATCATATTAATTCTTATGTAAAGAAATAGCTTCACAATAAAGGTTAAGTACATGTAAATTCGTTTTAAAATTATTCGAATAAGATCTCTCGTTATGAAGTTACGGGTATGATAATGCAAAATCTAAGAAAAATGCCGCGCTGTGAGCGACCCACGGATATCGAGTGCGAACAGTATTGTACTTAGCCTATTATTTAACTACAAATTTTATTTTGTTGTTAACTAGAAACAGATGAATAGTATGTTTACGGTAACAGCCTGTAAATATCCCACTGTTGGGCTCAGGCCTCTTCTCCCTTTTTGAGGAGAAGGCTTTGGAGCTTATTCCACCACGCTGCTCCAATGCGGATTGGTGGAATACACATGTGGCAGAATTTCAGTGAAATTAGACACATGCAGATTTCCTCACGATGTTTTCCTTCACCGAAAAGCACGAGATGAATTATAATCACAAATTAAGCACATGAAAAACTTCAGTGGTGCTTGCCCAGGTTTGAACCCACGATCATCGGTTAAGATTCACGCGTTATTTCCACTGGGCCATCTCGGCTTCGAATAGTATGTTTAAAACGCCCTATAAAAGTACTTTTGGTCAAGAGTGCGATAGGCCAGTAGCTGGGGCAAAGAATTCTTGTGTTCCATTCGTATGTATATGTTTACTTGGTGGTAGGACTTCGTACAAGCCCGTTTTGGTAATTAACCACCCACTAATCACGTATCGTACCGTCAAAGAACAATACATAGTATTTTCGTGTTCCGGTTTGAAAACTAAGTGAGACAATCTAACTACAGGCACACGGGACATAAGACCTGAATTCCTAAGCTTGTTTAAAATTAACAAACGTGGACAATGCGCGGCGCATTGGCGATTTAGGGTTTTTTTTTTATAGAATAGGAACGCGGACGAGCGTATGGGGCCACCTGATGGTAAGTGGTCACCAAACGCCCTTAGACATTGGCACTGTAAGAAATGTTAGCCATGGCTTACACTGCCAATGCGCCACCAACCTTGGGGCCTAAGATTTTATGTCCCTTGTGACTGTAATTACACTGGCTCACTCACCCATCAAACTGGAACACATCAATACCAAGTATTTCTGTTTTGCGGTAGAATATCTGATGAGTCGGTGGTACCTACCCAGACGAGCTTGCACAAAGCCCTACCACCAGTAATAATGGCTAATATTTCTTATATTGCCAATGTATATGGGTGGTGACCACTTACCATCACATTGGCACAGATGTCAGTCTACCTTTCTATTATAATTTCTATTATAAAAAAAATAGTAAATCTTCTTCAAGACGTCTGTCTCATAATGTAGATCGAAAGTACGATGATTTTTCATGCAGAAGCCTTAGACTGAACTCTTAAGATATCTAATAAGCTCAGACGAAATTATAGGATTGATTGTTGGTGACTAAATAAATGATACCTACGTAATATATTAATTGTTCAACCCGGACGAAGCCGGGGCGGGCTGCTAGCCTTTAATAAATAAAAATAAATTCATATTGTGTCATAGCATCTTCGTTCGAAATTGTTTATATTTCTTACATCGCCAATGTATGGGACAAGCAAGGTATGGGCTATTTTGACCAACCGGTGGCCAGTCCGCCTACCTATTTCATAAAAAAACAGATTGTATAATATTAAACCGACCTTAATTATAATAAACCAACTTTTCCTGACCCTATTTTGATTTCTTAATTACTTAAATTCCTGTCAATAGTATTTAGAAGTGACTTTTTGTTGATTTAAAAAAATAAAAATTAGAAAGTTTATAGGAGACGGGATGGAAAGGAACCTTGCTATCTTTATATCATTCTTCCATAAGTGTATCATTGAACTCCAAATTGGCTGGACCGATTTTGATGAATGTTTTAATGTTTGAGTGGATACGAAGTTGTATTTGTGTTGTGCCATGACGAGATTATAATACTCATGAATGTTTAAAACATAGGTAAACAAATGTCAAGGTAAAGCGATTTTTAATGTTTATAATTACGCAATATCAAGTTTAAAAACATTAATCACATTGAATTTTGATACTTGAAGATTATGACACAACGATAGGATTAGTATGTGGTATTAGATGACGTTTCACACTTGCTAATGTGGTCGTAATCACAATATGAGAGACACGATAATATATGAACTAAATATAAATTTTATGAATATTGGTGTTTTTAATTCTATTCTCAGTAAGCCTTCGAGTATTTCGGCAATTAAAATATATGAATTTCTTAGTAGTGATTGTCTTAACCTGAACCTTTTTTTTTTAATTTAGCATGTAACGATGGGCCAATATATAGGCTGCCTTAAAGGCCCCTTAAAAAAAACGATTACCATTCGAATGTTAAGTATATGTTTTAAATAATAATTAAAAATCTCGATGATTTGAATTAATATTAAAAACGAGATCCATACAAATAATTGGTACTTGAAACTGGTATCCGATTTATCTACTTGATAAATTAATTGGAGAGCGATTTTATTTAAAGATAATATTATTAATGTGAAAGTAACTTGGTCTGTCTGTGCAGTGAGTGTAAGAACGAAGTGGAAAGTGATATTTGACATTGATCATAATAATAACATTTCAAGAATACAAACAAAATAGTATATCTCCGTAAGTGGGTTGTCTACATTCACAAATGAGTAATGAAGTGAGTTCTTTTGGTGGGGTATTTAATTGTAGGTGTATGAAAGAGCCGAGATGGCCTAGTGGTAAGAACGCGTGAATCTTAACCGATGATCGTGGGTTAAATTTTCATGTGCTTAATTTGTAATTATAATTCATCTCGTGCTTTACGGTGAAGGAAAACATCGTGAGGAAACCTGCATGTGTTTCACTGAAATTCTGCCACATGTATTCCACCAACCCGCAATGGAGCAGCGTGGTGGAATAAACTCCAAACCTTCTCCTGAAAAAGAGGAGAGGGGGGCCTTTAGCCCAGCAGTGGGACATTCACAGGCTGTTACGGTTACGGTACGGTATGAAATGACTTATATTTTTAACAACGCCAATGTCTATGGCGTTTGTATCCCATTTCCATCGGATGGTTCGTATGCCAGTCTTTCTATATATATTTTTATATCAATAAAAAATATAGTTATATTATGACATCAAATGTTAACACATACATAACATATTCAAGGATTTTTCGGATTGTTGACAAAATTATATTAGCTGTAAACCGCTAAACCGATATTAAAATATTTTAATATAGAAAACAATACCAAAACACATCTATTTTGTATATGTTATATCATATTGTCAACCTAAGTTGACTTTTAAGAATACGGGGGTTTATTCTAAAGCACTAATTCCACCCAATAAAAAATGGTATGATGATCTCCAAAGCAATCAAATTTATATGAAATAACAAAGAAATCGCTGTCGTTTTTCTAACAAATCTGTGTGCTTATACAATGTCCGAACCGAAAACATATAAAAGACTACGATCGTGATAAGTTGTATGTATATTTACTTGTACGAGAATTGCGTGACCTTGAAATGAGATCCTCGTTAATGAGAAACGTGAATTATCAAAAGATATACGGACTGTGAAAGTATAACTCGATATTGTAGATAAGTATTATATATCTATTTCTTATATCGAACATTATGAAAACGCGCCGGTTAGCGTTATGTAACAATTGTAAAGCGATATATTTATATTTGTCAATAAACAAAACCTTAACATCAAACGAGGTTCTTGGCTCATTTTATTATGTTCGAAGTTTAAATATTAAACTCATAAGTTAATATTGGTTTTACTTCGTAATATTTCTTACATTATCGCTGGTGTAATTAGTGTTAGTTAATTAATGGGTGGATATTTGTTGTAGCTTTGTTATTAGAATGTTTTAACGTAGAACCGATTAATGTCGGATAATTTAGCGAAATAGAATTTCATTGAAAAATCTATCAACTTTCAATGTAAGTATATTTGATAATGAGACAAATACAATTATACACCTCTTGTTATGGATGATTCATTTTTAAAGTGTAACTATGTAGTATGCCTTCTTTTTGTTTCTTCTCGCTAGGGGGCTGCTTTTCGAAACATTGATTCAGTTCAAATACTGATGAATTAACCTTACTCTGAAGTCCTGGTTTCAAATCCATAACATTACACATACTGAGACAAATCAACTTAGAATTATCGACAAAAAAAAATTCAGTCCAGTCTGGATGTTGGAAGTGTGCACTCCCGTGCCTCGGGAAGCACGTAAAGCCGTTGGTCCTGAGCTTGAACTCTTTCCGATCGGGTTTTGAGAGTGAGGGAATAGAACCTGTGTTTGCGCACACACTTATCTACTATCGCGCCTGGCCTGGATATGGCCTGCGCAGTTGGCTAATCTCCTTGAGATTGACCACGGTGGCCGAAATTGGTCAGAAGGCCATCATCATTATAAAATTTACTTGAATATAAAAATATATTTGATTTGGGTGTTGGGATTTAGTGTTAAATAAAACATCTAGCCACAAGTACATTGTGAATTATGTCATCACAGACCAAATATTGTACTTCAGTATTAATTGAATTGTCATGGAAAAATATCTTAATATGGTTCAACCCCTTTAAACGACTGACGATTGTTTTACTTCTGACAAATAAATAATATTGCACGACAATGCGCTAAATTATATCGGAGATTCGGCCAAATATTTCGGTTAGGTAAAAGTCTAATTCAATTTATAATTGGAAGTAAGAACAATTACTAATATTATCAATGCGATGGTTTGTTAAATACTCAAACTATGACGTATAATATACCTGCCCCCGTCACTCTATATTCTGGAACACGGTGAAAACTAGTTCATTATACTTGCATGTGCTATCGCAACTTGATTTTTCAAGAAAATTTATCGATAACCGGTATAAAAACAAAAGTAACAGTCGAACAGTATTATCATACAATTAATATTAATTGATTTATTATTATTTTTGTAATATAATATAAATCTCGATTCAGTGAAGTATGAGGTCCGTCGTAGACGTAGAGCGAAGGTTGTGATGATCATTTCGATGTGTGTCAATTGTGACTATAAACTGTTATTCGATATTGCAACATTAATTAATATTGTTTGTGTTGTAATCTTGTCAGCGTGCGTGATTCCATTGGAGCGCTTCCAATTTTAATAGATGGCTACTTCTGCAATTCTACGGAATGTCTTTATATATGTATATATATTTTTATGTACCTGTGTAAATTAATTGTCACATTAACTCCTCCTAAAGGGCTGAACCGATTTTGATGGTATTTTTTCAAGGTCAAGAATAAAATAAATAAAATTCTCATTCATGTATAAGACGGGCTATAATTATTTTAACCGTAGTTTTACGATGCGGCGTCGCACAGCAAGTATTGTGCAAGGTGTAAGAACCTTAACGCGGATGAAACCTTGCGTAGCAATCAGTCGACTACATGCGTGCTGATAATTGACAGTTACATAAAAATTGTACTTTCTTCGTACACTTGTTTTTGTCTAACAATGAAACACACATTTCCGCAGTCGATTACTTTGTTCTTTTGACTATAAATTAATATTTCATATGCAAGGTTTGTATCACATTCGACACTTAGATTTTCATGATTGATGTGTATGCAACACAAAATAAAAACGAACATTTATTTATAACGAATAATCCTACTAATACTTTAAACGCGAAAGTTTGTGAGAATGGAACTGTGTTAATCTTTCACGCAAAAACGACTAAACGAATTTGAATGGAGATATCTTATATCACATTACACATAGTCTACCTTAAACCCGTTCCTCACCGCGACTGAAAACCAGTTGTTTATGGCTTGGGTAAATAAATTATCTTCTTATATATTAGAAATAATGTTATATGACTGCCTCGTTGGTCTAGTGGCTTGATGTAAGGCCGCAGACTCGGAGGTCCTGGGTTCAATTCCCAGGTAGGGCCAATAAAAGGTTATTGGGTTTTTCTGTCAGAAAATTCTCAGTAGCAGCCCGGAGTCTGGAAGTTGGAAGTGTGTTCACTCCCGTGCCTCGGAAAGCACGTAAAGCCGTTGGTCCTGCGCCTGAACTCTTTCCGGTCGTGTCGGATTGCCGTCCCATCGGATTATGAGAGTTAAGGAATAGAGAGTGCACCTGTGTTTGCGCACACACATGTGCACTATAATATCTCCTGCGTAGTTGGCTAATCTCTGTTGAGATTGGCCGCCGTGGCCGAAATCGGTCTGGAGGACATTATTATTATTATAATGTTATTATATTAGGATTGACAGACTTCTACATTGCTTGCCAGACCATTAGCAGATCACCAGAATTTGCACATACATGGTACATATTTTTGCATATAGAAGGTTTTTATACTATTCACTTTGGTGTTCCTCGCTAGTAAAAGCCGTGGCAGCACATTAAGTCATTCTCTTGGTATTGAATTGCGTTCGACTCTAAGTCTTTTTGATAAATATGTAAGTGGACGGGCAAATATTAATCATTTCTACCTTGGAAACTAAGATGTTTTTCCTTGTTTTCTTGTGTTCCTATATTTCTCACCTGTGCGAAAAATGAACAATACTATCCTAGAGTGGCATGTAGTGGTAGACGGCTCGATTATATAATTAAGAAATGATTATTGCTTGTAAATGATTAGT
The DNA here is from genome assembly GCA_905147175.2 of Nymphalis urticae. NCBI lineage: Eukaryota > Metazoa > Arthropoda > Insecta > Lepidoptera > Nymphalidae > Nymphalis > Nymphalis urticae. The sequence goes on along the minus strand of LR990004.1, from coordinate 1,011,089 downwards.
AGATTAAAAATCTTAATAATGATAGTATATCCGTCTACTTTTTTTAAAATCGTTTCTAAAATATTATAAATATTTTATTGAGTCTATAACTCGGCTACTCATAAGACATTTTATACTTCGTGCAAAATCATTTATCCTTGTACTTTTACCATTTAACTAGCATTCAACTTTCACTCGATATTACACGATATCGAAATGCAACAGTTTGAAGAACTTTATCTTGAAATAAATTTTTTTTTAATATAAGTTGTCGGACGGGCCACCATATGGACCACCTGATGGTAAGGTGTCACCACCCCACCACATAGACATTAACCGTAAGAAATAATAACTATTCCTTACATCGTCAATGGGTTGTCCCTTGTACCTGTAGTTACACTGACTCACGCACCCTTTCCAACCAGAACACAACAATATTAAGTATCACCGTTTGGATGACCGTAGATGCGATGAGTAGGTGCTACCTACCCAGACGGACTTCCACATAGCCCTACCAAGTGAATAATAATGTAGTATATAGAAGTCGAGATGGCTCGGTGGCTAGTAATATTGCTATTACTTACACACTACTACACTTTTAATAGATGGCAACTTCTGCAATTCTACGTAATGTCTTTATATATGTATATATTTTTTATGTACCTGTGTAAATTAATTGTCACATTAACTCCTCCTAAAGGGCTGAACCGATTTTGATGGTATTTTTTGCATGTGTTTGAGTGGGTTGGCTGACACTTGATCCGGTAGGGTCAAGAATAAAATAAATAAAATTCTCATTCATGTATAAGACGGGCTACAATTGTTTTAACCGTAGTTTTACGATGCGGCGTCGCACAGCAAGTATTGTGCAAGGTGTAAGAACCTTAAGGCGGATGAAACCTTGCGTAGCAATCAGTCGACTACATGCGTGCTGATAATTGACAGTTACATAAAAATTGTACTTTCTTCGTACACTTGTTTTTGTCTAACAATGAAACACACATTTCCGCAGTCGATTACTTTGTTCTTTTGACTATAAATTAATATTTCATATGCAAGAATTGTATCGTATTCGACACTAAGATTCTCATGACTTTTGCACTTAAACTAAAAACAAAAAAATATATACATTTATTTATGACGAATAGAATTTCATAATACTTTCAACGCTAAAGTTTACGAGGATGGAACTGTGTTAATCTTTCACGCAAAAACTACTAAACGACTTTGAATGGAGATATCTTATATCACATTACGCATAGCCTCCCTAAAACCATCTCGTTCCTCACCGCGGCTAAAAACCACTTTTTTATGGCTTAGGTAAACAAATTATCTTCTTATATATTAGAAATAATGTTATTAAGGTTGATAGATTTCTACATTGCTTGGTAGACCACCAGAACCACATATATGGCACATATTTTTGCATATAGAAGGTTTTTATACTATTCACTTTGGTGTTCCTCGCTAGTAGATGGCAGCACATTAAGTCATTCTCTCATTTGCCATTGAATTGCATTCGTCTCTAAGTCTTTTTAAATATGTAAGCGGACGGGCAAATATTAATCATTCCAAACTTGGAAACTAAGATGTTTTTCCTTGTTTTCCTGTGTTCCTATATTTCTGAAAAATGAACAATACTATCCTAGAGTGGCATGTAGTGGTAGTGGCTCGATTATATAATTAAGAAATGATTATTGCTTGTAAATGATTAGTAGATTAAAAATCTTAATAATGATAGTATATCCGTCTACTTTTTTAAAAATCGTTTCTAAAATATTACAAATATTTTATTGAGTCTATAACTCGGCTACTCATAAGACATTTTATGCTTCATGCAAAATCATTTATCCTTGTACTTTTACCATTTAACTAGCATTCAACTTTCACTCGACATTACACGATATCGAAATGCAACAGTTTGAGGAAATTGAACTTAAAATACATTTTTTTTATAATATAAGCAGGCGGACGGGCAAATAGCCTGATGGTAAGTTGTCACCACCCTACCACCACATAGTCATTGACCGTCAATGGCTCACCAACCTTGGGAGCTAAGATGTTATGTCCCTTGTACCTGTATATTAAATTATGTCTAGTTAATTTATGTCTAGTTGTTAAGATTAAACATGTTTGTTACTATTTGTCAATAGATGGCGTTGATACATTTTTTGAAATTCCTGAATCACGCTGTCTAAGTTTCTTTCTAATAGTACGTATATGTAATGTCAATGTTACAAAATCGATCAAATTTATTAAAGTGTTGTGAACAGTGAAATATAGTTCTTATTTCGTTCATCATTTGGTCCCTCCGAGTACGTCGGGAGTAAACATTGGTCCTTCGAGCCGGATTGTTGGAAGATATCAGCAGAGGTGCCCTCTGGAAGTATAAGGGCACCTCTCGATTACAGCGAAGAAGTGATTTCAATTCAACATCAACTGGGTACGGTTTGTTGCTGTTGGCGGCTAAGGTGCTTGGTTGAAGAGGCATCAGGTAAAGCAGATCCATAAGAAGTGGATACTGGATTCATAGCGTCAGCGGGATACAAATTCGTCGAGTTCAAGCATTGTGCGCTTAGTGAGTGTATTGGTCAGTTCGGATTTAAACTGTGAGTATTTTCAATTATATAATATTAGTGACTTAGAAAATTTCAAGAATTATTAGACTTAGAAAAAATAAGAAAAAAGTGACTAGACGAGGAATCTATGCCCAAATTTTCTTAAGTTAAAAACATTGCTAAACACTTAGAAAAAAATGGATATCTTAGAAATTCAAATTGAAATACAGAATCAAATTGAAAGACTTAAAATTAATTTTAAAAAAAGTGCAAAGGAAAGACTTACTAAACAGTTTATAGAGTCAAGATTACAAGCGTTAGAAAATAAATGGTGTGAATTTGCCAAGAATCATTATGAATTAATTAAGAAAAAGAGTACTTTAAATACAGATTATTTTAGTAAAGATACTTTTGGATCACTTGAAGAATTTTATTTGGAATTTAAAACTAATTTAAATGAATTATTGGACAAGTTTGCAGCAAATACTCAAATAAATAAATCTTTACATATAAATGGAAATAGTAAAACTTCAGTTAAATTACCAAAAATAACTATTCCTATGTTTTCTGGATTATATACAGAGTGGATAAGTTTTCGAGATATGTTTATATCACTCATTCATAGCAACAATAATCTAGACAATGTTCAAAAGCTTCATTACTTGAAAGGACATCTCACCGGTGAGGCGGAGCAGCTCGTTCGCCATATACCCATTACAAATGATACTTATGAACAGTGTTGGATTTTGTTAGATAGTAGATATAATAATAAGCAATATTTAGCTAATTGTATTTTGAAACGTTTCTTTTCTCAACGCAATGTATTAGTAGAGTCAGCTAGTTTTATTAAACAACTATTAGATAATATAAATGACTTGTTAAATGGATTGTCAAATTTAAATGTAGATACACAGTCATGGGATTTAATAGTGATATACATTGTTTGTCAAAAATTAGATCCAGAGAGTAGAAAACAATGGGAGGCTAAAATTAGTAATTCCCAGAATAATTTGCCTACACTAGATAGTTTTAAGGAATTTTTAGAACAACGTTTTAGGTCACTCGAATTTTTAGATTCAAAGGAAGTTAAAAAACAAAATTACATTCGTAGTACTAATCAAAAAATGTTGCATGTTGCTACACTTTCATGTAATTATTGCTCGGATAGTCACAAATTATATAATTGTAAGAAATTCGCAAATTTAGATAACGATGTGCGACGTGAGTTTGTTCGGTCCAATGCGCTATGCTTCAATTGTTTAGGTGGAAACCATTCTGCTTTTTCATGTCGTCAGACTACCAGATGCCGTATTTGTAAAAAAAGGCCTCACTCATTACTTCATCCTAATAACGTGCCTAAATCAGAAGAAGGTAATGATCATGGTTCGTCTGATGATAAGGATGCGGTCATTGCATCCATGTCTGCACAAAATGAATCGAATAATGTAGTGTCATGTTTTTCTGATCTAAAAAGCCAGGTTTTACTAGCCACAGCTTTAGTGAAGGTTGAAACTAAAACAGGAACTACAGTTATTTTGAGAGCGTTGTTGGATCAAGGCTCACAAGCTTCATTTATTACGGAGTCAGCGGTTCAGTTATTAGGTCTAAGAAAAATGCCAACTACAGCAAATATATTAAGGTTAGGTGATGAGGGTAACAATTTACCTTCTAAAGCTGTAGTTTCACTTAAAATTAAATCACGCTTTGATTCTGCTTTTGTTTTAAATGTCAACGCGTACGTTTTAAAGAAGCTTACATCTTTTCTTCCTGAGAAAAAGATAGTTCAAATGCTATCAACAATATCTGCAGTTGATTTGGCAGATCCATCATTTGGCAAGCCAAATAAAATAGATTTGGTTTTGAGTGCAGGAGTATATGCACAAATTCTATTAGAAGGCTTAGTTAAAGGTCCTCCTGGGTTGCCCATTGCTCAAAATACCAAGTTCGGTTGGATTTTATCTGGAGATGTTCATGATTCAAGCTCAAAAGATCGTTCAGAAATAAGTAATAATGTTGTTGTTAGTATGCATGTACAATTGAATGAAAATGAAATATTGAAAAAGTTCTGGGAATTAGAAGAGCCTGTGTCAGTAAATAAAAAAATCCTTACTGAAGAAGAACAGCTTTGTGAACAGCTATTTTCTCAAACAACCAGGAGAGACAAATCAGGGCGCTATATAGTGAGATTACCCTTTAAACGAGATAACCCGCTCAGTAAATATGGTAATTCTAGACATATAGCACAAAAGAGGTTTTATATGTTAGAACATAAGCTGAATAAGAATTCAGAATTGAAAACTCAGTACAGTGCAGTGATAAAAGAATATTTAGATTTGAATCACATGGAGGTGATTCCAACATCACAAAGAAACAAGAGTGGTGCTGTATATTTACCTCACCACGCAGTGGTACGTAACGACAAGAGCACAACAAAAGTGCGAACAGTTTTCGATGCATCTTGTCAAGGAATTAATGGAGTTTCACTCAATGATGATTTAATGGTGGGACCCAAATTGCAACCTGAGCTGCGTCAAATTATTATGCGATGGCGCTGTCATCCTATATGTTTAGTTGCCGATATAGTAAAGATGTACCGGCAAATAAAGGTGTCTGATGAGGATACTGACTATCAACGTCTATTATGGCGTGATAATCCAAATTCAGAATTACAACATTTAAGATTATTGCGTGTAACCTTTGGTACATCTGCAGCTCCATACTTAGCAGTAAAGTGCTTGCAGCAGTTGTCCTATGATGAAGGAAATGAATTTCCATTAGTGTCAAATCGAGTATTAAATGACTTTTATGTTGATGATCTTATCACAGGTTGTCAAACAGTTTCCGAAGGTAAAGCAATATACAAAGACATGAACGAGTTATTAAATCGCGGAGGTTTTCAACTTCAGAAATGGTGTACCAATAGTAGTGAATTAATGGAGCAAATAAGTAATGATATCGATAGCAACAAAAATTTAGATTTGAAAATAGATTCAGTTATAAAAATACTTGGAATAACTTGGGACCATCAAAACGATGAATTTCAGTATACTTGTCAACTTCCTCCTCTGTCAACACCAGTGACGAAGCGGAAGGTTGTATCTGATATTTCGCGTCTTTATGATCCTCTTGGTTGGATCGCACCTGTGATTATAACGGCGAAAATATTAATTCAAAAACTTTGGCTCTCAGGAATAGATTGGGACGAAGAGTTACCAAGTTCATTGTTGCAAGAATGGTTGTCATATCGTAATAACCTTCAAAGGGTTACGGAATTTCGAATACCAAGATGGATAAAAACTGAATCAAACAACATTGTTGAGTTACATGGATTTAGCGACGCGTCAAATAATGCTTATGCTGCTGTCGTATATTCTCGAGTTATTTGTAGCAATGACACGATTTATACACATCTCATTGCATCAAAAACTAAAGTTTCTCCAATAAAACAAGTTTCAATACCGCGCTTAGAATTATGTGGCGCTGTATTGCTAGCCAAGTTATTAAATGAAATTACCATAACTTTAGGGATAATGAAGACTAATGTCCACGCTTGGACAGATTCTTCTGTAGTATTAGCATGGTTGAAAAGTCATCCCAGTAAGTGGAAGACATTTGTTGGCAATAGAGTATCAGAAATACTTACCATAATGGATAATAGTCAATGGTCACATGTAATTTCAAAGGAAAATCCTGCTGATTGTGCATCGAGAGGTTTAAGTCCAAGTGAATGCAATACAAATGATTTATGGAAAAAGGGTCCTGAATGGTTAAAAAATAAAATAATTATTTACAATCAAAATAAAATAGAGAATACTAATTTAGAAGAAAGAAAAGAAAAAATTGTATGTCATTTAACTAGTGAAAGGATTGAAGAATGTGTTTTGTCAAGATTTTCATCGCTTAGAAAACTGACAAGGGTTATAGCTTATTGTAAAAGATTTCTAATGTCATTAAAATACAAAAATAATGTGTCGTGGCTTACCTGTGAAGAATTAAATAAAGCATTACTTACTTGTATAAAAATATGTCAAAAACAATGTTTTAATGAAGATATAGAGAACCTAAAAAAATATGGTAGAGTAAATAAGAAGAGCAAACTTACCTTTCTGTATCCTTATATAGACGCAAATGATATTTTAAGAGTTGGTGGACGGCTTCAGAAAGCAGAAATACAGGAAGATATGAAACATCCTGTAATAATGCCACACAAGTCACACTTTACAGACCTTTTAATTGCTGATGCCCATGAACGAACTTTACATGGTGGTCCACAATTGATGCTCAATTATTTGAGAACCAAATATTGGATAATTAATGCAAAAAGTCTAGTTCGTAACTTTTATCGTAAGTGTGTTACTTGTATCCGCTACTCTGCTCAGAGTAATCAACAGTTAATGGGTCAACTACCAACAGCTCGAGTTACAGCTAGGCGACCTTTTTTTCAAAGCGGAGTTGACTATGCTGGGCCTATTAGTATCAGGCCTCACAAAGGTCGTGGTTATCACTCTTCAAAGGGCTATATTTGTTTATTTGTCTGCATGGCCACTCGGGCAATCCATTTGGAAGTAGTCAGCGATTTAACCACACAAAGCTTCATAGCTTCATTCAAACGCTTTACAGCTCGGAGAGGTCACTGTGCTGACTTATGGAGTGACAATGGAACAACCTTTGTTGGAGCTAATAAATATTTACAAACACTGTTTTCCAAAGATAAATCAAGTTTAGCTGCGGACATTGCAAGTTGGTTAGCCAATAACGGCACAACTTGGCACTTTATTCCACCTCATTCTCCAAATTTTGGAGGTTTATGGGAAGCTGGAGTGAAGTCAACTAAAACCCATCTTAAGCGTATAATTGGCACTCACACTCTGACGTTTGAAGAGTTGACTACTGTACTTACTCAAATTGAGGCGTGTCTTAACTCACGACCTCTTAATCAACTCAATAACAATAATCCTGAAGATTCTTTCCCATTAACTCCAGCTCATTTTTTGATCGGTGAGCCTTTATTATTGATACCGGAACCTTTTGATAATACACAAATTTCAAATCTACAACGATGGCACTTAACACAACGATTAGTACAAAATTTCTGGCAACGATGGTCTCAGGAATATTTGACTAAATTTCACAATAGGTACAAATGGTCAAATCAGACACCGGAGCCACAAATAGGAGATGTTGTGTTGGTGAAAGAAGACAATCTGCCACCAGCATATTGGTTGTATGGTATTATTGTTCAAAAGCACATTGGTCCGGACAATCTCACAAGAGTAGTTTCACTTAAATGTAAGGGCAACATAATAAAAAGGCCCACGTCCAAAATCATCATTTTACCTATTGCTAAAGATTAACATTGGACGTTAAATTTATATTTTATTTGTGGAAAGTCATTTGTTATGTTTATTTTAATTGTTATTGATAAGATATTTAGTATGAAACAGAATGTTGAAGTAAACTAATTTTAAGATATTTATTAAGATATATGAATTTGTTGCTTTTATTGTTTAACGATTGTTGTAAATAAGAAAATGTTATAATTTGTATCCTATTATTTACTACTTCATGGTGGGCGGTAAATATCAAAACAATCTTATTACTTAGTTATTGTTATTTTTCTATTTTATGATGGACCACCTGTCCATGGTGGGCGGAATGTTAAGAGTAAACATGTTTGTTACTATTTGTCAATAGATGGCGTTGATACATTTTTTGAAATTCCTGAATCACGCTGTCTAAGTTTCTTTCTAATAGTACGTATATGTAATGTCAATGTTACAAAATCGATCAAATTTATTAAAGTGTTGTGAACAGTGAAATATAGTTCTTATTTCGTTCATCATTTGGTCCCTCCGAGTACGTCGGGAGTAAACACTAGTATACAATTTGATCACAAAAAATCCTTTTGTGAAGCATTTCCTTAACACTGGACTGAATACTACTAATATTTATTAAAAAATATCGATTATATCGTGTAATGTATATTCATCAATTAAGTTTTGTTAGTTTAAGTTTAGTTAATTAATAATTAAAAAAAATATTTTTTCCATTTACCTCCAGTATAAAATCTAATTAGTAATCGGCTAAACGATGTCAATCCTATCATCTCAAAAACATAATATCAACATATGTATTATAATTTTCTTTAACACAACACAACAATGCTTTTTTAATAGCGTCGTGAAGGTAAGGCATTATGAACGAGCGGCGAGCGGTGTGCAACAGGATGAGATTGCTATCATAATAATGCGAAGATCATTACAATGTACTAAGCGATATTTTAATTGCACTCGAGTTCCACTCGATGTTTAGAGCATTTGTTGCCAATCAGCTGATGTTTGTGTTTATAATTCCTCTCGTTTTCGTCGGTAAACGAAATCATTGCAAAGAAACCTGCATGTGTCGTTTGTAAATCTGCCAAACGTTTATAAGCCTACCCTACTTCTCTAGGCAAGCGCTCTCCATCTTAGACTGTATCATCACTTTTCATCAAGCATGATAACAGTCAAGCGCTAGCTTATATATTTAAAAAAAAACGCGCATTGGTGCAGCGTACAAGCTCCAAACCTTCTCCTCAAACAAGAGAGGAGCTCTTAGCTTAGCACTGCTTGATGACAGTATTATGCATTTTTTCACAGGAGTTAACGATGAGAGCCTGCGTCGCGAAATGGCCTCTGCAGCGTCTCAGTGGTCGGAGCATGGGAACTACTAGTGTCGCGAAGCAAGCAGCAGATCTAGGCAGCGGTTCAGATATAGGTAGCTACTTTTTACAGTATTTAAATACAAGTTTTTTTTTAGATTAGATAGGAAGCAGACCATGTGGGCCAGTTTTGGTGTTTCCACAACGGCCCAAAGCCATTGGCATTGTTATAAATATTAATCAATCCTTACATTGTAAATGCGCTACAAACCTTGGGAACTAAGATGTTATGCCTTGTATCTAAGCAGACGGGCTATCACCAAGTGTGTGTGTTAAGCAATATGATTAAATTGTTAAAGTAAAGTTTCCTGGTCGAATTTTAGTGCAACATTTATCTGTGTAACGTCTGAGTGAAACCTTTCTGGCCCAACAAGGTTTTACTTCAATGATATGTATCGGGTTTCACGTACTTAATTTTTTTTTTAATTTCGGGTCGTTTACATAAATGTATTTTATATATTTCAGGAAATCTTTCATCCCGAGCACAAACTTGTCCTGCTCAGGGGCAGCGAGCCAGATCGACGCATGCTGTTACCTCAGTGTTGGAGTCCTTAGACTCTGCTATAAAGCCCTGGGATGAAGTACCGGGACCCAAGCCGCTTCCTTTTTTTGGCAACACTTGGAGATTCATACCTTATATAGGTAAGTGTAATTTATATATATATATTTCATATTATATGAATGTGAAAGTGAGTTTGTTACGTTTTCACGTATTAACTATTTGAACATGAAATTTTGTATACACGCCACGGGAAAAAAGAAAAATGAAAAGAAAAATGCCACCTGATAATGTACCCGGGTACCTCACACCAGCTCCCCACCCACACGAGTGCTGGAACTGAATCTAGTATTATATTAAGCTTTAACAATAAGTCTGCCTTATGTTATCAGGTCTAATCCGACTTTATATAGATCTAATAACTTTGAAAGATAGAAGATATGCAACAAACGAGAGGTCAATAAAAAAATGGATATACTCCTTGACTTCAAAAACAAACGACCAATTAGCTTTGATTTTTTTTTCTTGATGAACTTATTCACTTGGATTAAGGTTTTATTACAACATGAAGCAACAGTTTCCTAAGTGCAATTATGTTTTATCTTGTTTAAACAATGCTGTTTTGATTTAGTTTATGAAATCCTGGTTATATTGTAATTTAATGAGCGTTACTAACTTAGAGAGATCTTTATTTATCGAGATTTGAAATCAATTTTGTAATTAACTCTCTTTGTCTCGGTATAGGTTAATTTAATTAATTGTGATTCACAACCCGCATTGGAGCAGCGTGGTGGAATAAGCTCCAAACCTTCTCCTCAAAAAGAGGAGAGGAGGCCTTTAGCCCAGCAGTGGGATATTTACAGGCTGTTACGGAAGTGATTCACAAAACAGATTATAACTAAAATACATACATACAACAATAATATTTGACTAAGTTATTATAAGTACCCAAGTCAAATCAATATTAGGATCCAATTATCACATTACAGCATTAAAATTAGATTTAAAGACCAGATAAGTAAAAGTCATGGGTTTTCCTGACAAGAAGTTCATAGTAGGAATGCGGAAATTCATGGTCTGACGTCCAAGGCATGGTAGAGTCGGCACGTAAAATAAAAAAAAACAAATACGTTGGTGGCGCGGTGATGCTCTGATTTGTAGAAATGAAAGTTCATTTGTGTTTGTGGACTTATGCAATATAATATCTCCGTAACCGTAACCGCAACAGTCTGCGAATATCCCACTGCTGGGCTAAAGGCCTCCTCTCCTCTTTTTGAGGAGAAGGTTTGGAGCTTTTTCCACCACGCTGCACCAATGCAGGTTGGTGGAATACACATGTGGCAGAATTTCATTGAAATTAGACACACGCAGGTTTCCTAACGATGTTTTCCTTCACCGTAAAGCAGGAGATGAATTATAATCACAAATTAAGCACATGAAAATAAAGTGGTGCATGCCCGGGCTTGAACCCACGATCATCGGTTAAGATTCACGCGTTCTTAGCACTGGGCCATCTCGGCTATCATATCTCCAGCATAATAATAATAATAATAATGTCCTCCAGACCGATTTCGGCCACGGCGGCCAATCTCAAGTGAGATTAGCCAACTACGCAGGAGATATTATAGTGCACAAGTGTGTGCGCAAACACAGGTGCACTCTCTATTCCCTAACTCTTATAATCCGATGGGACGGCAATCCGACACGACCGGAAAGAGTTCAGGCGCAGGACCAACGGCTTTACGTGCTTTCCGAGGCACGGGAGTGAACACACTTCCAACTTCCAGACTCCGGGCTGCTACTGAGAATTTTCTGACAGAAAAATCCAACATCATTTAATTGGCCCGACCTGGGAATTGAACCCAGGACCTCCGGTTCTGCGGCCTTACATCAAGCCACTAGACCAACGAGGCAGCATAATAATATTAATGTAAACACATGAAAAATGGTTGGTGCTTGCCTGGATTTGAACTCGGTTAAAAAGCAAGCGATCTAGCCACCGAGCCATCGGCTCTTACATATTTATAAAAACGTTTTGTTATATGTCAAAAGAAGTCACGCAAGGTCGTTGAATGTTACAATCGCTCATCTTTCTTCGGCCATTCAACGCAGTTTTGCATTTTATGAGACGAGATGTGATTTTCATTCACAATGAAATGACAATTACATTCTCAGAATAATTTAAACGATAAAATGAAAAGTATGTGAGTATAAAACACGTTCGCATTTTTATCAAAACTTTTAAAAATATTCGAATGAAAAAAAAAATGAAGTTTTGTTAAAATTGTTACAATTTTTATTTCTATCTGTATTTTATATTTTAAACTTATGTATGTATGGATTCGAACAGTGTAATTGGTTTGGTAATATGTGTCAAGGTCATTTTCTTATATACCTTATTATATTACTTTATTCACCTTTAACATGAAATATTTTCTTAGAAATGGTTTTTAATAAAAATACATTTAACTAATACGACAATTCTAAGTCATGCCAACTGCCAAGTACACTTTGAGCGTGCCAATTAATTCAACACTGGCTAATCAATTGGATCAAAGTATAACATAGCAAAAAATACTGGAGAGTCAAAACTTGGCTTGCAGTTTACCACTTTGAGTAATATATTTTTTAAATACGTTACATTAAATTAAATAATATGATTTCTACTCGTTATGACTACTTATAATTTAAGAACCAGAGCATTACTCGAAGATTTCTTTAAGAAAATTGGTATTAAGACAGTTGCATCGCAGTATGTTTACACAAATATTGTATAATGATTAATCGTTATGCAAAAAAGTAATATACATGAATTTAGCACTGTAATATTACAGAATTATTTACATTAAAGCCTTAAACATATACAAATAAAAATGATAAATAGTTATTGTACAAATCGTGACCACGGAATTGTGACAAGAATACTAGCATTTCCCCTTTAAATCGCGATCTTTAAATTACCATCCTCTTTGCAAAAAAAATGAACCAGCCCTCCTGTCACCAGATGAGGCAATAATACAGTGATATTATTTTTTAAAATATTTTATACAAGAATTTAATATATCGTGTCGGGCTAAGTATACGTATTGACACTGAGCAGGCTTTAATCAGGTACTCTGCTTATGAATATAATATGTCTGACAAAATCGCATAAATTGAATGGCAATTCATTCAATAAATGATAGGAACTAAGTAATTTATATAAATTTGTACTTTTTTTGAAGAGTTACAACTGAGTTTCTTTCCTATTAATCTTACTTGAATTATAAGTACTTGTAAATTTGTATTATAATTAAAAAAAAAAGATTTGATTTTTGTAAAGTAGGGCACTCGACGTCCACTTTTCGCAATTTCATGTTATCTGTGGTGTGAATACAAATTGAATACAAAAACTTTCATAATTATTATGAACTTTTACGAAATTTTTAAATTCGTACAAGGTTGTCATTAACCCTGACATTTTAGATGTAGGAAATAGGCTTATGATTTAAATGATGTATATTCATACAACCATATAAACATGGTGGTATATGTAGGTAACGCCCACTCATAATTTATTCTACCGCTAAACAGCAATACTTAATATCGCAGTGTCTTATTAAAGTGTGAATAAGCCAGTTTATCTACAGGCACAATAGACATAACATTTTAGTTCCCAAGGTTGGTGGCACATTGGCGATGTAAGCGATGTTTAACATTTCTTACATTGCCAACGTTTTTGGGCGTTGGTGACCACTTATCATCAGGTATCAAATATTTTTGGACTAAAATTTATAATATACATTTTTTGTATATGTAGTTTGACTTTAATTATTTATTTTTCCAGGAGGCTACTCAGTGGAACACGTTGATCAAGTATGCCTTTCGCTACGACAGAAATATGGTAAATGTGTCAAAATGGCCGGACTACTTGGAAGGCCAGACATGCTCTTCGTATTTGATGCTGGCGAAGTTGAAAGGGTCTTCCGGGGGGAAGACGCTGCTCCCCATAGGTAGTAAATATTAGTTAGCAAGTTTACCCACGCTGAAGAATTGCTGCATAATTTGATTCATAACGCTTCCACTCTGTGTAATTACCAACTTCCGTTCCAGACCTTCGATGCCTTCGTTAAATTACTACAAGCATAAGTTGAGGAAAGATTTCTTTGGAGCTGAAAAACATTGTGCTGGAGTGATTGCTGTGTAAGTTTGCATATAACGCAAATAACCTTTGCAACGCAGATTATTCATAGATTAAAAAAAGTATGAATGAGTTAAATAGCAATTTTGTCTAGCTGCTTTATAAGCTAGTGAATAGTGGCATTTACTGCCGAAGTTGTTGAAATCCTGGGTTCCAAGCCTTGGTCGATCTAGTAAAAGTTAAAAAGGATAAGTGAGCTAGTGTAAGACAAAAGGGACATAAAGTCTTAGCGTTGATGCTAAATTTATTTAAGAAGTGAATAATGAGTTCTTTACCACATTTCGAACTGTTAGTATTTAATAAAAGATTCGTAATATTACAACATTTATACTTATAATAATTAAGTGGTATTAATAAAAATATTTTTTTTTAATTTAAATCCAAAAGGCACGGTGAGTCATGGGCAGCATTCAGAACAAAAGTTTCTAGAGTGGCCTTAAGTACTGGTGCTGCTGCCCAATATACTGAACAGGTTGGCGAAGTGGCCGATGCGTTTGTGAAAAGGTGAATATGAACATCAAAAGTACTACATATATTTACTTAAGAATTCTTTACGAGTACATTGGGGACACAATAAAGTAATATACAGATATCAATTAAAATAGTTGTTGGTTAATGAAAAGATAAAAAAAATAGAGCGATAAAGTGATTAAAAAGGAAACATAACAAGAAGCTTAAACAAGAAACTTTTTAAAAAAAATTAATTTTAATTGGTATTATTTGTGTTACAGGGTGCGAGAAATAAGAAATAATGAATCGGAAACGCCAAGTGATTTCTTAAATGAAGTACATAAATGGTCTCTCGAATGTAAGTCAATTATATTACTACAATCTGTTTACAATTGTATTATTTGATATTAAATCTTTGACATCTTTTTGTTGCTTGTTTGATAGTGAAACCAATATAATTTCAGCTTTAGGATTAATAGCATTAGATACGAGATTAGGATGTTTTGAGTCGAGTGAAGGTTCGGAAAGTCAGCATTTAATTGACGCTGTCAACACATTCTTTCTTTGTGTGGGTGAATTGGAATTGCGAGCTCCTTGGTGGAGAATCTATCCGACCACCATGTTCAAGAAATATGTAGCCGCTCTGGACACAATACTGAGGTAATTAATGACGTCTTTGTTTAACAATGTCGATTTAGTCAGTTCATTTAGTGTTCGTAAAGTGTTAGGAATATGCCCAATTAATGAATAATCGTAATTTTCTGTGGGATTAACTTTGTATTTGTAATAAGATAATGCGTCATATATGTAAACATGAACTTAGAGTGTTACGTTGAGCTTCTATTTTATATACACAGACTAACTTAATTGCTAAATACGTCACTTACTTCACGTCACTTACTCACGTCACTTACTTAATTGCTAAACATAATTGCTTTTATTTTATTGCTCACACTACATAAGACTTCCTGCTCGATTAATTGTCTAATTTAATTCTAAAAAAAATTATATAAGTTCGCGAATAATTGCTGAAGTTTCCATTAGCTATGTACTTTTAAATTTGATTTGATTCATTTGCATTGTGCAGCAAAATGTTTACAGCCTGGTCCTACTATTTGAGAGGTAACCACCTTCTCCTTAAATTTTCTACCGTCAACCTTCATTAAACGTTGTCTATAATAAATTCACAGTGTCACTCTATCTCACGTAGAACGAGCGTTGAAAGAAAGTCGAGACAATGATAGCAAATCTCTCTTACAAGATTTAGTGGCTGCTGCTGGACCAAGAGTTGCAGCTGTGACAGCGCTTGATTTGTTCCTAGTGGGAATTGACACGGTACGTACGAACAAAACTAAGATGACTTAAAGCGTGCTCTAAGATGTACATGATCAAAATATGACTTAATGCCTTTTTTATTAATAACCGATTTATTCATAATATATATATTTAGAAAAAGAAAAGTAAATTAATTGAAAAAAATATTATTCCACCACGATTTTCTATTGCGATTTAGTTGATACAAACGTGATGAATTTTCTTCTGATACATGCAATTTTTTCTTGATATTTTCTTCACCCCGATCACTATATGAATTATAAACCCATATGAAATTATTTGAGTTTAAGGCCGTAACCTTCTGTAATCATATCACATATTTTACCACTCCACCTCGGTGTGGTATTACGTTAGTTGGTTTTCAACTAATTAGTGAGTTTATTGTCTGATATTATCAGTAAATTCTAAATTCTGTTATCGTCTGTCCACATTTTACAAAATGATTATTCAAAAATGCTTGTTAGAACCAACTGCACTAAAGTATTTATAAATCTTAATTCCAGACATCAAATGCAGTAGCTTCAACTCTATACCAATTATCGCGAAGACCAGATGTTCAGGATAAGCTTTATAAAGAAATTACTAGCGTTTTGAAAGGCAGACCACTGAGAGCTGGTGATGTGGCACAAATGCCATATTTAAAGGCTTGTATTAAGGAAGTTCTAAGGTATATAAATATGAACCCAATAAAATTTGTTGACCCGCAGATGGGAAATAATATCTTATTTTTTCTACAGAATGTACCCAGTTGTTATTGGCAACGGTCGACAGTTGACCAAAGACACAATAATCTGTGGCTACAATATACCTAAAGGTGTAAGTAAATTATTCTTTCGCTAACTTAATAGCCGGTTATTAAATTAAAAAAAAACTGCTCACGGACAACTATCTATGAAGTAAAATGCCAAAGCATTTGTGTAAGAAACATTTCGTGATCTTCGAAGTCGCATGCACCTGCAGCATGTTACTTAAAATTTTATACGAACGACTTTAAAGTTAGTAAATCAAAAATTATTATAGACTAATGTAATAGACCGATTCGTTAAATATGAGAATTGAGCCTTAAACAGTTGGATATAAATGTATGAAGAAACTTCTTACTTTAAGAGCATAATATTATTTAGTAAACTAATGCTCAACAGAGGTAAGGCATATTGTAATAATAGTAATAGCTGTAATAATATCTGATTAGGAAAATAGTTTTAAAAACTGATTTGCCCGCTAAAGCCTTAGTAAGGTGTCTTTAATTTTATAAATAGTTACACTTGTATTTATATGAAGGATTTCATTATAACAATTTTTTTTTTTCTAGACCCAAGTAATATTCCAACATTATGTGATGGGTAACAGTGAAGAATATTTTTCTAAAGCTTCGGAATTTCGTCCAGAGCGTTGGTTACAACGTTCGACATACAAGAATCACGCTTTCGCGTCTCTCCCATTCGGCTTCGGGAAACGGATGTGTCTTGGACGAAGATTCGCTGAATTAGAAATGCAAATTGTAATTTGTAAGGTAAATTAATAATGTTTATTTTTATGTTGTTATTAATTTCAGCTGTTGACTGATTGAAGATTGTAGTCGCCACGTCAGATTAAGTAATTCCGCTTACCTGAACGTCTAATCTTTATATTATCAGGTTATAGAAAACTCAACATTTCTAAATGGCCATAATCATCAATCAGAATAAAACAAACCAGTTTATTTGTCTTCATCGATTCAACCTATCAATCATCATTCATCAATTCAGAAACGAGACTAGAGTTTTCATAGCCACTAATAATGATTTCAGAAGGCTTGTATCTTAATAAAACAAAAAGGGATTTTAATTATAAAAAAGTAACACCCAGTACATATTTGTCCTAACGCTGGGCTAAGGCATCCTCTCGATGATGCTGGAAGCTTATTCCACCACGCTTTTTAATGCCAGTTACTACACATGTAACAGAATTGTATTCGACACAAACTGGTTTTTTCACGTTGTATTCATTTACCATTTGTCGACAGTAACAAATATATTGTAAGACTAAGTTAGATTGTAATATAGAATATAAGATGTGTTACGGATTATTATTAAATATTACTGGAGTATCTGTCATTTTTGATAATAATCATATTTTTAATCTGGCAAAAAGAACATTGACAGATTCTCTTTATGGCGGGAAACTGGTAGTTTTTAAATTCTTTATTACGAGCATCGCGGATTTTCATCGCGGATCAAATTAAGATATTACAATATGAACAGATTAAGAAAATTTTAAAATACTGATGGCTACTTTTTCGGCTAAGAAGTATTTTTGGGGCGAAAATGTAGATTGTTGTTAAATAGTTATTGTCTGAATGTGAATTGTATCTCTTCCAACTTACAGTACTTTTTTTTATTTGAAATATAGTTAAAGCCGAGATCCAAATAGACCATGTTGGTCTTAAGCTGCAGAACTGTACTCATGTGCTTATTATATGTTAATTATACATAATATGTTATATTTTTCAGATGGTGAATGCATTTAAAATGGAGTATCATCATGAGCCGCTTGAATACCACGTACACCCCATGTACACTCCAAATGGACCTATTCGGATAAAATTGATCGAACGATGAAGATCATCTGCGAATTAAATATATTTAAACATGCTACACTTATTCATATAAAATATGTTTTTGAGTTATCGAAAAAAAAAACAAAATTGGACTGGTTTACTGGGCAATTGAATTATGATTACAATGATCATTTTAAATAAGGCATAATGTTATAGTGCTATTGTGGTGGTGGTGGAACAATTTACCATCGGTTAGCCCATTTGTTACCCCAACTACCAATATTAATAAAAAAAACTTAAGAAAACTACGTTTTTGTAGAATGCGATTAATTCTATGTAATAAAATAGTGATATATGTGTACTCTTTGTAAGATATAAAATGCAACTGTTTAAATAAGTTGGCTGTTTTTATACCTATATTGTATATTTGGAATATTATGTATTACAATATTATGAATAAACTTTTTTTTTAAATATTCATTGTATTTAATTTTATAATAGTTAGGTTTCAATGCCCACTTGAACAGTAGCGTATGTTAAACATTTGGCGAACCGAGCCCAAAAAAAATCTACCCCTTAAATTTAAGCAAAGGTTAATATTAAGAGTAGACACTAATACTGAGTTTTACAATTAATGTGTGATGTTGATTTTTTTTATATTTTTTTTTTATTTTTTTTTTTTTTTTATAGAAAAGAAATGGACGAGCATATGGGCCACCTGATGGTAAGTGGACACCAACGCCCTTAGACATTGGCATTGTAAGAAATGTTGTCCATCGCTTAAATCGCCAATGCGCCACCAACCTTGGGAACTACGATCTTATGTCCCTTGTGCCTGTAATTACACTGGCTCACTCACCCTTCAAACCGGAACACAACAATACCAAGTACTGCTGTTTTGTGGCAGAATATCTGATGAGTGGGTGGTACCTACCCAGACGAGCTTGCACAAAGCTCTACCACCAGTGATTTTGATTGTGAGTTTGGGTTCTTCAAGATCCTTTAAGCTGCGAGAATCTAACAATAAATGATAACGTTTAAAAAGGGCGCCTAGGCTGCCGCTCCTAGAAGACTTGCCGCACCGGGCACGAGCTTCCTTGGCGTAAGAGGGTACAAGGGTTAATACGCCACTGTTTTTGAGTGAATCAGGTCACTAAAGTCATTCTCAATAGAGTATAGTCAACTGATTTACACAAGTCTGATTTCGATTACATGTTATTTTAATTTTTGTGCTGTAAATTATGTACAACTTTTAAATTGAAAACTTTAGTTTGAGCAGGGAATGATTCAATACCAGAATTAATAAGAGAAATTGTGGATTGCATGTTCTTGATTACAAACTTCGTTATAATCTTTGAAATTCTGTCAATCATCCAATTCTAAGAGTATAGATAACTCCTTATACTTTCCATATTTGAAATAAATAATTTTTCCTTTAATTTAAAAAAGTGAATCTTTTTTATTTTTTATTTTAAAATTATTTGATGTCACAGGCCACGTTTAAATTATAACCAAAATAATAGCAATGACTCATCTATTATTGAAATATAAAGGGATTTACTACTTAAAACCCAGAAGTAGTATGTAAAATATGTTCTGCTATAATAATAATCATGTAAACAGTATTGGTATAATATAATTGAAACCGTACTACAACTAGTACGGTTTCAAATATATTTTAATTATTTTGCGCCTTGCAAAAGTAATTAGCAATGACACAGTGATACTTATTATTTATTAGAATTTTGTAGGCGCATGCCTTTATTATATTATAAACATGCTCGTATTGAAAATCAACTAACAACCAAATATATATAGGTTTAATATTATAGAAAACTATAGAATCAAAGTTGCTCTCATTGTTGTGATTCGATGATATAGTGAAAGTCCGTTGTACTCGAGATATTTTACAAATTTACTTAGAATACGTGCATTGTTTCTGCTTTTGGCTAAATACTGAAAGATTGTGTACTTAAAGATATTATATATATAAACATCAACTCTTTTTGTAACTAAAATTAAACGATTAAGCATTTAAATCTCTCTCATTGGATTGTCTGGAAGATATTTGTGATGACCATAATCGTCGCTTGTACAATTTCGTTTGATCCTTGGAAATTTTCTGTATCGTAACTTTGTGTTGTAAAATACAGTATATTATTAATAAAAAATCCTATTCAGATCTAAATGATAGAAAATAAATACCAGATAGTCAGTCTGTGTTAACTTATATATGACTAATGTTGCTCTAATGACTAGATATAAGGTAGATCCCGAGATCCTAGGTTTGAACCCCAGGTAGGTCCGATTAAAAGTTATTATAGAATGCTAGGGTGTTATAGAAAAGCCGAGATGGCCTAGTGGTGAGAACGCGTGAATATTAACCGATAATCGTGAGTTCCCGGGCAAGTACCACAGAGTTTTCATGTGCTAAATTTGTGATTATAATTCATCTCGTGCTTTACGGCGAAGGAAAACATCGTGAGGAAACCTGCATGTGTCTAATTTCACTGAAATTCTGCCACATGTGTATTCCACCAACCCGCATTGGAGCAGCGTGGTGGAATAATCTCCAAACCTTTTACTCAAAAAGGGAGAGGAGGCCTTTAGCCCAGCAGTGGGACATTCATATGCTGTTACGGTAAGGTGTTATAAATAAAACAGTTTTTACACATTCATAGAATGTTTTACTTAGATTGACTCAATATACAACCAACTAACATATAATATTTTATCAAAATATCTATTTACTTACATTCCGCGTTATCTAATTTTGCAATTGGTAATTATTATATACCAATAATAAAATAACGCAGGATGTTAGTTTACAGAGTACATAAATTGAATTACCTTAAATATAAACGGATGGCCACAACATAATATTGTTATATATTTACAATTATCACAAATGAGTATAAGTATACAAAAAATAAGCAAATTAATTATATATAATATATAAACTTTACGATAATGGACCTTTATGTATTTTGACTAGGAATATAGGTAATTATGTTAGCTACAAAAATATAAATTGTATATCAACCTATGGCACCTTTACGATATAAAGGCATCCACATAAAATGCCCGAATAACATATAAAAAGCTTTAAAAGGCAGTGAATATTATTACATATAAAATCGATTGTTTTTTATAAAAACGAGTCAGGCATTAATATTTTAAAAATACACGAAGCAGTAATCACATTCATATCGTACGAAGCTTATATTTTAATTGTGTATTAGCATGGATGAGTATTCGTTTTAATTACTACGTTTTCTCGTTTAGGGCTTGCCTTTTTCTTATATATAAAAATAGTAACAGCTAAGCACATTACTATAAACATAATAGACCCAACTACTGCGGAGTATTCTATGCCAGTCAATTGTCCGGCATTTTCCTTGACTGTATCGTATATAGATTTGCTAACGTCCCTAGCATTCCTTGTTTTTGGTTTGGTTCGCGAGAGTTCGAAGTTATCTGAAAACAAGGCACATTGATATATTATCAGATAAAAGTTTTGTATAAAATTGAATTCTGTATTCATTTTAACTTACCTATTTCAGACTGAGAATCATAATAATCGAAACTCTTTATTGCTAATCTGTTCACGCGAGAGGACTTCACTTCATTTTCTGCAGGAAATGGTGGCAAGTACGTCGAAGGTGGGTTCGTACTACTAGGGGCGAATGGTTGCGGACATTTAGGGTCTTTAGAACCAGGGTAACATGAACTTGGTGTAGAGGACGTTCTTGGGGGTTTAGGACAGCGAGGATCATTACTACCGGGATAGCATCTGGGAGCTTCAGGTGTAGTCGGTTTAGGACATCGAGGGTCACTACTACCAGGATAGCATCTGGGAGCTTCAGGTGTAGATGATTTAGGGCAGCGGGGGTCACTACTACCGGGGTAACATCTAGGAGGTTCGGGTGTGGTTGGTTTAGGACAGCGGGGGTCACTACTACCGGGATAACATCTAGGAGCTTCAGGTGTAGTTGGCTTAGGGCAGCGGGGGTCACTACTACCGGGGTAACATCTAGGAGGTTCGGGTGTAGTTGGTTTAGGGCAGCGGGGGTCACTACTACCAGGGTAACATCTAGGAGGTTCGGGTGTTGTTGCTTTAGGACAGCGGGGGTCACTACTACCAGGATAGCATCTGGGAGCTTCTGGTGTAGTTGGTTTAGGGCACCGGGGGTCACTACTACCAGGGTAACATCTAGGAGGTTCGGGTGTAGTTGGTTTAGGACAGCGGGGGTCACTACTACCGGGATAGCATCTGGGAGCTTCAGGTGTAGTTGGTTTAGGGCAACGAGGATCTGTGTTTCCAGTGTAGCAGTTAGGTGGTGCTGGCGTCGTTGGCTTAGGGCATCGGGGATCACTGCTACCAGGGAAGCATCTTGGAGGAGCAGGAGTTGTTGGTTTAGGACAACGAGCATCTGTCGAGCCCGGATAACATTTAGGTAAGTCTGAAGTCGGTGGCAAGTACGTAGGTGGAGTGAGAGTTGTAGGTTTAGAGGGTTGTGGGCACTTTGGATCTGGTGAACCAGGATAACACACTGGTCTACTAGGTGAAGGAGTCGTAGGTTTTGGACAACGCAAATCAGTACTACCAGGGTAGCACCTCGGTGCGTCAGGAGTAGTAGGCTTAGGGCAACGTGGGTCTGTGTTGCCAGGGTAGCAATTTGGTGGTGCTGGTGTCGTTGGCTTAGGGCATCGGGGGTCGCTGCTACCAGGGAAGCACCTCGGCGCTTCAGGTGTTGTAGGTTTAGGACAACGTGCGTCTGTATTGCCAGGGAAACATTTCGGCGCTTCAGGAGTAGTAGGTTTAGGGCAACGAGAATCTGTGTTTCCAGGGTAGCAGTTAGGCGGTGCTGGTGTTGTTGGTTTAGGACAACGTGGATCAGTACTACCAGGGAAACATCTAGGAGGTGCCGGAGTTGATGGAGGCAAATATGTAGGTGGGGTTAGAGTTGTAGGCCTAGGAGGCTGTGGGCACTTCGGGTCTGGAGACCCAGGGTAGCAGACTGGCTTAGGAGGTTGAGAAGTTGTAGGTTTAGGACAACGTGGATCAGTGTTTCCAGGGTAGCAGTTAGGTGGTGCTGGTGTTGTTGGCTTAGGGCATCTGGGATCGCTGCTACCAGGGAAGCATCTTGGAGGAGCAGGAGTAGTCGGCTTGGGACAACGAGTATCTGTACTTCCAGGGAAACATCTCGGCGCTTCAGGAGTAGTAGGCTTAGGGCAACGCGGGTCTGTGTTTCCAGGGTAGCAGTTAGGTGGCGCTGGCGTTGTTGGCTTAGGGCATCTGGGATCGCTGCTACCAGGGAAGCATCTTGGAGGAGCAGGAGTAGTGGGCTTGGGACAACGAGTGTCTGTACTTCCAGGGAAACATCTTGGCGCTTCAGGAGTAGTAGGCTTAGGGCAACGCGGGTCTGTGTTTCCAGGGTAGCAGTTTGGTGGTGCTGGTGTCGTTGGCTTAGGGCATCGGGGATCACTGCTACCGGGGAAGCATCTTGGAGGAGCAGGAGTAGTGGGTTTAGGGCAACGAGTGTCTGTACTTCCAGGGAAACATCTCGGCGCTTCAGGAGTAGTAGGTTTAGGGCAACGCGGGTCTGTGTTTCCAGGGTAGCAGTTTGGTGGTGCTGGCGTTGTTGGCTTAGGGCATCTGGGATCGCTGCTACCAGGGAAGCATCTTGGAGGAGCAGGAGTAGTGGGCTTGGGACAACGAGTGTCTGTACTGCCAGGGAAACATCTCGGCGCTTCAGGAGTAGTAGGCTTAGGACAACGCGGGTCTGTGTTTCCAGGGTAGCAGTTAGGCGGTGCTGGTGTTGTTGGTTTAGGGCAACGTGGATCTGTACTACCAGGGAAACATCTAGGAGGTGCCGGAGTTGATGGAGGCAAATATGTAGGTGGGGTTAGAGTTGTAGGCCTAGGAGGCTGTGGGCACTTCGGGTCTGGAGACCCAGGATAGCAGACTGGCTTAGGAGGTTGAGAAGTTGTGGGTTTAGGACAACGTGGATCAGAGTTTCCAGGGTAGCAGTTAGGTGGTGCTGGTGTTGTTGGCTTAGGGCATCTGGGATCGCTGCTACCAGGGAAGCATCTTGGAGGAGCAGGAGTAGTCGGCTTGGGACAACGAGTATCTGTACTTCCAGGGAAACATCTCGGCGCTTCAGGAGTAGTAGGCTTAGGGCAACGCGGGTCTGTGTTTCCAGGGTAGCAGTTAGGTGGCGCTGGCGTTGTTGGCTTAGGGCATCTGGGATCGCTGCTACCAGGGAAGCATCTTGGAGGAGCAGGAGTAGTGGGCTTGGGACAACGAGTGTCTGTACTTCCAGGGAAACATCTCGGCGCTTCAGGAGTAGTAGGCTTAGGGCAACGCGGGTCTGTGTTTCCAGGGTAGCAGTCAGGTGGTGCTGGCGTTGTTGGCTTAGGGCATCTGGGATCGCTGCTACCAGGGAAGCATCTTGGAGGAGCAGGAGTAGTGGGCTTGGGACAACGAGTGTCTGTACTTCCAGGGAAACATCTCGGCGCTTCAGGAGTAGTAGGCTTAGGGCAACGCGGGTCAGTGTTTCCAGGGTAGCAGTTAGGTGGTGCTGGTGTTGTTGGTTTAGGACAACGTGGATCAGTACTACCAGGGAAGCATCTTGGAGGAGCTGGAGTAGTTGGCTTAGGACAACGTGCGTCTGTATTGCCAGGGAAACATCTCGGCGCTTCAGGAGTAGTAGGCTTAGGGCAACGAGGATCTGTGTTTCCAGGGTAGCAGTTAGGCGGTGCTGGTGTTGTTGGTTTAGGACAACGTGGATCAGTACTACCAGGGAAACATCTAGGAGGTGCCGGAGTTGATGGAGGCAAATATGTAGGTGGGGTTAGAGTTGTAGGCCTAGGAGGCTGTGGGCACTTCGGGTCTGGAGACCCAGGGTAGCAGACTGGTTTAGGAGGTTGAGAAGTTGTGGGTTTGGGACAACGTGGATCAGTGTTTCCAGGGTAGCAGTTAGGTGGTGCTGGTGTTGTTGGCTTAGGACATCTGGGATCGCTGCTATCAGGGAAGCATCTTGGAGGAGCAGGAGTAGTGGGCTTGGGACAACGAGTGTCTGTACTTCCAGGGAAACATCTCGGTGCTTCAGGAGTAGTAGGCTTAGGGCAACGCGGGTCTGTGTTTCCAGGGTAGCAGTTAGGTGGTGCTGGTGTTGTTGGCTTAGGACATCTGGGATCGCTGCTACCAGGGAAGCATCTTGGAGGAGCAGGAGTAGTGGGCTTGGGACAACGAGTGTCTGTACTTCCAGGGAAACATCTTGGCGCTTCAGGAGTAGTAGGCTTAGGGCAACGCGGGTCTGTGTTTCCAGGGTAGCAGTTAGGTGGTGCTGGCGTTGTTGGCTTAGGGCATCTGGGATCGCTGCTACCGGGGAAGCATCTTGGAGGAGCAGGAGTAGTGGGTTTAGGGCAACGAGTGTCTGTACTTCCAGGGAAACATCTAGGCGCTTCAGGAGTAGTAGGCTTAGGGCAACGCAGGTCTGTGTTTCCAGGGTAGCAGTTAGGTGGTGCTGGCGTTGTTGGCTTAGGGCATCTGGGATCGCTGCTACCAGGGAAGCATCTTGGAGGAGCAGGAGTAGTGGGCTTGGGACAACGAGTGTCTGTACTTCCAGGGAAACATCTCGGCGCTTCAGGAGTAGTAGGCTTAGGGCAACGCGGGTCTGTGTTTCCAGGGTAGCAGTTAGGTGGTGCTGGTGTTGTTGGTTTAGGACAACGTGGATCAGTACTACCAGGGAAGCATCTTGGAGGAGCTGGAGTAGTTGGCTTAGGACAACGTGCGTCTGTATTGCCAGGGAAACATCTCGGCGCTTCAGGAGTAGTAGGCTTAGGGCAACGAGGATCTGTGTTTCCAGGGTAGCAGTTAGGCGGTGCTGGTGTTGTTGGTTTAGGACAACGTGGATCAGTACTACCAGGGAAACATCTAGGAGGTGCCGGAGTTGATGGAGGCAAATATGTAGGTGGGGTTAGAGTTGTAGGCCTAGGAGGCTGTGGGCACTTCGGGTCTGGAGACCCAGGGTAGCAGACTGGTTTAGGAGGTTGAGAAGTTGTGGGTTTGGGACAACGTGGATCAGTGTTTCCAGGGTAGCAGTTAGGTGGTGCTGGTGTTGTTGGCTTAGGACATCTGGGATCGCTGCTACCAGGGAAGCATCTTGGAGGAGCAGGAGTAGTGGGCTTGGGACAACGAGTGTCTGTACTTCCAGGGAAACATCTCGGTGCTTCAGGAGTAGTAGGCTTAGGGCAACGCGGGTCTGTGTTTCCAGGGTAGCAGTTAGGTGGTGCTGGTGTTGTTGGCTTAGGACATCTGGGATCGCTGCTACCAGGGAAGCATCTTGGAGGAGCAGGAGTAGTGGGCTTGGGACAACGAGTGTCTGTACTTCCAGGGAAACATCTTGGCGCTTCAGGAGTAGTAGGCTTAGGGCAACGCGGGTCTGTGTTTCCAGGGTAGCAGTTTGGTGGTGCTGGTGTCGTTGGCTTAGGGCAACGGGGATCACTGCTACCGGGGAAGCATCTTGGAGGAGCAGGAGTAGTGGGTTTAGGGCAACGAGTGTCTGTACTTCCAGGGAAACATCTTGGCGCTTCAGGAGTAGTAGGCTTAGGGCAACGCGGGTCTGTGTTTCCAGGGTAGCAGTTTGGTGGTGCTGGTGTCGTTGGCTTAGGGCAACGGGGATCACTGCTACCGGGGAAGCATCTTGGAGGAGCAGGAGTAGTGGGTTTAGGGCAACGAGTGTCTGTACTTCCAGGGAAACATCTCGGCGCTTCAGGAGTAGTAGGCTTAGGGCAACGCGGGTCTGTGTTTCCAGGGTAGCAGTTTGGTGGTGCTGGTGTAGTTGGCGTAGGACATCTGGGATCACTGCTGCCAGGGAAGCATCTTGGAGGAGCAGGAGTAGTGGGCTTGGGACAACGAGTGTCTGTACTTCCAGGGAAACATCTCGGCGCTTCAGGAGTAGTAGGCTTAGGGCAACGCTGGTCTGTGTTTCCAGGGTAGCAGTTAGGTGGTGCTGGCGTTGTTGGCTTAGGGCATCGGGGATCACTGCTACCGGGGAAGCATTTTGGAGGAGCAGGAGTAGTGGGTTTAGGACAACGAGTGTCTGTACTTCCAGGGAAACATTTCGGCGCTTCAGGAGTAGTAGGCTTAGGGCAACGAGGATCTGTGTTTCCAGGGTAGCAGTTAGGTGGTGCTGGTGTTGTTGGTTTAGGACAACGTGGATCAGTACTACCAGGGAAACATCTTGGAGGTGCCGGAGTTGATGGAGGCAAATATGTAGGTGGTGTTAGAGTTGTAGGCCTAGGAGGTTGTGGGCACTTCGGGTCTGGAGACCCAGGGTAGCAGACTGGCTTAGGAGGTAGAGAAGTTGTAGGTCTGGGACAACGTGGATCAGTGTTTCCAGGGTAGCAGTTAGGTGGTGCTGGTGTTGTTGGCTTGGGACATCGAAGATCGCTACTGCCTGGGTAGCATCTTGGAGGAGCAGGAGTTGTTGGTTTAGGGCAACGCGGGTCTGTGTTTCCAGGGTAGCAGTTAGGTGGTGCTGGTGTTGTTGGCTTAGGGCATCTGGGATCACTGCTACCAGGGAAGCATCTTGGAGGAGCAGGAGTAGTAGGTTTAGGACAACGAGTATCTGTACTTCCAGGGAAACATCTCGGCGTTTCAGGAGTAGTAGGCTTAGGGCAACGAGGGTCTGTGTTTCCAGGGTAGCAGTTCGGTGGTGCTGGAGTCGTTGGCTTAGGGCATCGGGGATCGCTGCTACCAGGGAAGCATGTTGGAGGAGCAGATGTTGGTTTTGGACAACGAGGATCAGTACTTCCAGGATAGCAGTTTGGTGGTACTATTGTTGTTGGTTTAGGACAACGTGGATCAGTACTTCCCGGGAAGCACTTGAGTGGTGCAGGAGTGGTTTGCTTGTGAGTGCTTGGACAACGTGGATCGTTACTGCCTGGGAAGCAGGCAGGTGGAGTTTTTGTTGTTGGCTTAGGACATCTAGCGTCTGTTGAGCCCGGATAGCATTTAGGTATTTCCGTGGATGGAGGCAAATAAGTAGGTGGTGTTATAGTTGTAGGCTTAATATTTTGTGGGCATTTTGGGTCTGGTGATCCAGGATAACATACTGGTTTTGGAGGTAAAGTAGTCGTAAGTTTTGGACAACGCAAGTCAGTACTACCGGGATAACATCTTGGGGCTTCTGGGGTTGTAGGCTGAGGACATCGAGGATCTGTGTTTCCAGGGTAGCAGTTTGTAGGTACAGGTGTTGTTGGTTTGGGACAACGAGGATCACTACTTCCCGGGAAGCATCTTGGTTCGTCAGGCGTCGTAGGCCTTGGGCAACGTGGATCTGTATTACCGGGGTAGCAATTAGGTGTAGGTGTAGTTTGTTTCGGACAACGGGGATCGCTATTGCCAGGGAAGCATCTTGGAGCCTCAGTCGTCGTAGGCCTTGGGCAACGCGGGTCTGTATTACCGGGGTAGCAATTAGGTGTAGGTGTAGTTTGCTTCGGACAACGGGGATCGCTGCTGCCAGGGAAGCATCTTGGAGCCTCAGTCGTAGTAGGCCTTGGGCAACGTGGGTCTGTATTACCGGGGTAGCATTTTATGTCTGGTATAACAGTTGTTATTTCCTTCTGGATTCCATTACAGCTTGCATCACAGTTGCTTGTGCATAGCTGAAATGAAAAATACTTATTGCTTAGTCGTGGTTTTGGAAAAAAGAAATTTACCAGAAATATGTTTAATTTTTGTACATTTTAAATTATAATAATATGTATCTTACCTCAACATTACAAGTCAGATAGACCTGGTCAGTTTCTGGAAAACGGAAAGCACTTATTTTGCTGTAAGCGATTAATGTCGCTCCACTTTTTCCAGTATTCGTGGATTTCTGCCATGAGTCGATGAATTTCTTTTTCCTTTAATTAAAAATAAGAACATGTATTGTATTATAGTTGTATTATGATTATAATAAATGTGTTTGCATATAAATTTAAAACGAGCAAGTAGGATTAAATGTAACAAATATTTTTAACAAGTTGCAATGGCACAGCGAAGCAATAATACGGAATTATTCGTATAACTGTTTATTGATAAATTTAATAAACGAGTTATATCTTACAATATGTAAAAGTGCTATATTTAAAATATAAAATATATATAATGCTTTATTAGTCAGATTTGGTACATCACAGCAAACGTCTTTTACCAAGTCAAGATTTAATTTTATCTTTTTCTTTATTATTCAGGACAATATTTAATTTACAATAACATACATTCGTAAAATTAGATCACTTGTTAGCTTTTTTTAATTTTATTTCAAATGGTAAGAGGTCACCACCACGTCAAAGATATTAGCACTGTAAAAAATCAAGTATAACCATTCCTTGTAATGTAATTTCGCTCCCATTTACTTGTTGGCTTTATGTAAGATTGTCGGGGTAGACCTAGGTTATATTTAAAGTCTTTTTAGATAATTCTAATTTAAAAACATCATACATACTTGGGACAACCATCTTTGTCAGTCAGTTGAATTTTATTTGTCTTCGAGCTATCATAATCTTCGTTATCATAAGCCCAACAATCGTGAATCTTAAGGTTGAATTGATTTCTGATATCTTTCAAATATATAAGGATGGTGAGGTATTCGCCGATTTTGATCGAATTTTCCAATGGAGTAGTCTGAAAGAAAAAAAAAAACATGTTTTATAGTATAAATGTTGCAAAGTCTTATAGCGTGTCGAGTCAAATAAGAATTGGTTGAATATATTATACAATTTAATTTTAAAATTAGAACTTACACTGGGGAAAACTCCTTTTTGAATATCCATCCAGCATTCGACACCACCTGCTGGTCCTTGTACTGCCACTACATCGAGCATATCAACCATAAAAGGCTTCAGCTTTAGAATATGTGATTGTTCCTTTTTGACACCAGTGGAAACTTCCAGAGCAGTACCAGCACATGATACCTGAGACATATTTAGGATCATTTTATTTTATTTTATAGGAAGCCAACACAATGTACAATGTTTTCACATATCTGTCCCAGAAAATAAAAACTCCAAATAATGACACTTATTAACACTATTTATGCAATTATAGACTAACTCATCATGCATATTCAGAATTTCAACTTCGCTCACGATCATCAAGAATGTACAATGAACTGCATTTATTATGTATTGAACTATATAGACACCGATAAACTATATATACAGAAGCCGAGATGGCCCAGTGGTAAAAACGCGTGAATCTTAACCGATGATCGTAGATTCAAACCCGGGCAAGCACCACTGAATTTTCATGTGCTTAATTTGCGATAATAATTCATCTCGTGCTTTACGGTGAAGGAAAACATCGTGAGTAAACCCGTATGTGTCTAATTTCACTGAAATTCTGCCACATGTGTAATCCACCAACCCGCACTGGAGCAGCGTGGTGGAATAAGCTCCAAACCTTCTCCTCAAAAAAAAGGGAGAGGAGGTCTTTAGCCCAGCAGTGGGACATTCACAGGCTGTTACGGTTATATAATAGAAAGGCGAGTTAATATCAGTCAATTTGATTTAAGCCAATTAAATAACAACTACTGTATGATAAAGTATTTATAACTCATATCGTGCTTGTAAAACGTTCTCAAACGATCTGAACTGGTGTTGTGTTGTGTTCTTAAGTCCATAAGTTCCAAGTTTATGTAAGGAGAGGAGGTTTTTTCAGAAGTACTGATTGCTCAAGATATTAAATTGTATTTCTATTCATACCTTCCTAGCGAAATCATAAGATCCTTGGACTAATTCATCTCCTTGGAACACGAGAACGTTGTCGATGGTACCGCAAGCGTTGCAAAGTGGTCGACTTCCGCAGCCATTCAATGGTACTCGGAACGAGTAGCGAGACTGGCTACCTCCGGCAGATACGTATCTGAAAAAATATTATAACGTTAATAAGTAAGTAGAGAATGGAGTAGAGAAGGGAGTAGAGTTTATAAGGTGCTGTCAATAATGATGAGTCTTTTAAGTTAATTTATGTCACACAATATTCTTTAATTTATTTAAAATTATTTAATTTAAAATTATTTAATCGCCCTTATATGTACAGTTATAACAGTTGTTATGATTGATTTGATATGTAATATAATGTTCGAGGTGTATATAGCGTACGTTTTACTGTCCTCGTTGTTGTTTTATAATTTTTAAATATTTTCGGTAATTTTAAAAAACAATGTCACACTAGACGATAAAAATCTATAAATTTTTATTCGATTTACAAATAGGTAGGTGGATTGACAAATAAGCTACCTGATGGTTAATGGTCACCACTGCTCATTGACATATATACCATCTCTAACAACGTGAATGCCCCACCAAATAGGCTTACTAAGATGTTATGTCCCTTATGAAGTTACACTGGCTCAAACACCTTACCAACCGGAACACAAAAATACTAATTATTACGGTTTGGTGATAGAAATATAATTACCTATATGTAAAATACAATTTTAGTATTTTATGTTATAATAATTGAAATTACTTACTTGCACTTAGGATCATTCAGGAAACCCTTGCTGTAAATGATTCCATCGTATATGTCAGAGAAATCAACCGTTACTTGGATGTGGTCTGCTGAACATTGTACGTCAATATCCGGTGACAGCGGTGAATCTGCAGCTCTTGAACCCCTCACGAAATTGACACCGGTTTCATCGCTCGTATCTTCAAAGAATGGGGATAACCCATTTTCTCCAGCCAGCTGAAGGTTCAGCTCGGCTGCGGTGAGCGTTCCGACATCTGAAACAGCTGTAGCGAGCGACAGCTACAGCGGAAACGTAGAATTAGCAAATAAATTGAGTGTTTTTTTTTTTTTAATGTAAAAACTCATGACATGTTTCTTGTTTTATTTTATCGTACAAATATGAATGGAAGATAAATAAATGTGATAGGAAAAGGGTAAACTAATAATGATGATGAGGTAAATTAGCGCAAACTTTCAAATAAATTGACCTCACTCATTTCACAAGACAGAGCTTATCGCGTTCACATGTCCCAATAGCTCTCAAACCGACTAGGTATTATAATTAAGAATACTATCAATTAATCTCCATAAAATTAAAATTACACGTGTACTTAATACCGACATACCTATGAGATTTATTTATGTAAAGTCGGCTACGTCGCTATCAATTTATCTATAAGATTATTGTTAGTTGTGAACACAATGTGATTTTTTTTTCTCTCACGCATTATTTCGCCTGATTACAGCGGTTTTGAGTTGAGAAATATAAGCGGTATATTGTTTCATAAACAGCAGCTGTTTAAGTATTCAAAGGCATTTGAATTCTTATTTTGAACTTCGACATCAATTTGGAAATATATATTCAACTAGCCACTCCCGGTTTCAACGTGTAGAATAAGTAGTATATACATATAACGTTTATATTAGAAGGGGAAATATACAAAAGATTTCTTGGTTTTTTAATTCTACAAAAAAATTGTCACTATTGCAAAACTGTAATCGTAGCCGTCTATTTGGTTTAATATTCTTTAATTGAAATATCCACTATTGACTTAAAATAAGCAATTAAGTTTTGTTTTGGTGTTATTGTATATGGCAACATCGTATCAGTTCGGTTACGATCCAATATATAATAGTTGAAGTTGATTGTTTGGTAACGTATTATAACCACTATAAATTAGTAGAATTCCCCTTGCTAATGCTCTGGACGTCCCAGGAGAGACGAAGACAGGACAGGAGAAACGAGACTTTCCTATATAACTATTTATTACTTGTAATGATTATGGTTATGATTTTTGGATATTTATTTTATTTTTAGATATATTTCTTAATGATTACATGAGAAAGTTTTATGTAACACCATGTGTCCTATTGACGGAAGCTTATGGGATTAACATATAGTTTCAACATGATGAATAAATTGGGAAATCTATGGGTTAGGTTTTATTGCATAGGACGAAACCATCAACGAAATTTTTACGTAATACCGTCGACCTTTGCTAGTGTTGAATAACGCTTCATAAGTAGAAAAAAAAACTGCTTATATAAATATTTATATAAACATTCAAATACATGCTAATTTATTTTCGATTTTCATAATCTTACAGTCAGATCGAAAAACCCATTAATTTTTTTGACAATCTTGGATTTGAAGGATTTCAGGGTATTCAGCCACATTAAATAACCACTAGACTAACGAAGAATAGAATATGCTTTATTCTACACCAAAAGACAATACAGTATAATACAGACATACAGTTATAAACACAAAAAAATAATGGTATGTACAAATGGGTGGCGCTCGTTAAAAGAACGATCTCTTCCAGACAACCTTTGCGTAAAGGATATGATAATTAATAAAGCGATATAGATGAAGTTACAATTTTATGCAATAGTGACTGAAAATGAAAAAAATATGTCGCAATATATTTATTTAATAAAATGTCAGAATAAATTATTACTCACCTGCACGAGTGCAATCAGTGTCGCTATGTGCATGACAGCCGCTTCATGGGGCCCTGGAAATAATGAAATAAAATTGATTTATTTTAATATCGGACACAAGTTAATATAACACATATTTTATAGTGCTGCAGGGCTATTTTTACTTTACAAGTCACCCGTGAAATGTTGACAACCGACTTATGGTGATATACAATTTTGATGCGTTTGTTCTTGGAAAGTTACAATAATTACGGTCAATATCGCATATATGTCGCAGTTTCTGACATTTCACGACCCACTACTACTGTTTATCCTACGTCCTACTGTTCATTTGAACACTCATGCAAAGTCATTGCATTCAAACATACGACCCTATAATCCTATATATATATATATCCATAAGTAATGATTAATACATTAATAATGTAAGATAAGCAAAGATGTGTTTTCTGGATATTTACGAACGATAATAAAATTATTAATAATTAATTTTCTACATAAACATTATGTGAATCATTCGTAATCACACTTATTATATCACTACATATTATAACTCTTAAACTATAGAATGTTATATCATACGGTTTTTACTAATGGACGGAGTGATTCACGAGGATAGTTTGGGAGTATAATTCATTAAAGTTCTTGTGAGATTTAGTTGATAAAATCATGCCAACTGGGGAGGGAGCTTCACTGACGTATGCGCGTAAACCATTCTAGTTGCATATAAAACTTTTATGTAGACCATTATTCTGTGCGAACCTAGGACAGGGCTAGCGATTCATAAAAACTGTGACTACTTTATAGACGATATTCGCCAATAATAATTGCGACCAAGGCACTGTTATTTTTATTTTTAACTGTAAGTTATAAGTTCCATTTATATCATTTCATAGTAAATATTAAAAATTATGTACGGTATTTGATGATTACGAATTAATATATCGATCTATTAAATATTTATTCGTTTGTTAATCTTAAGATAATATTTTATTTTATTCCTTAGTAGAAAAAAAAGACGATTGTTAATAAAGATTATAAATCGATGCTAGACATCATGACGTTCGTTTCGTAAGAACGAAACGCGTCTTTAGATAAAAAGTCATTGACCGAAGCTACACTTTGTACTACATATGAGACGACAATGTAAGGTAGTTGGATAAATTAAAATCCAATATTAACGAATAAACAAACAAGAATGTGACTTCATTCGTTTGTTTTCACGTTTTAAATAATCAAAAGTTGATCATGAAATTGTACGTAAGCGTCGCCGCGGACGGCAACTATCTATACTACAAACTACACACACAGACAAAGTAACTTTGTCTGTGTGTCACGCTTTTACGGCTAAAAGAATAAACGTATATTCATGAAATTTGTTCCGAAGCAAGCTTGAACCCCTTTCTCAGTACCCTGGTAATCACCCCTAGAGAATGGAGGCCGTCCGTCAGAGCGTCACGGTAGCATGCGCAAGCGATCCCGTGGCGTTCCTTGT
Organism: Nymphalis urticae; assembly: GCA_905147175.2. Taxonomy (NCBI): domain Eukaryota; kingdom Metazoa; phylum Arthropoda; class Insecta; order Lepidoptera; family Nymphalidae; genus Nymphalis; species Nymphalis urticae. Next base: position 975,897 of record LR990004.1, on the reverse strand, counting down.
AAAGACGGAAAGGGTACCGCTGGTACACTCGGCGCCTAGGACACCGGCGAGCCCCACATACCCCCCTCACTGTTCCCGTGTTGGAAACGCGTAATACGTATGAACCCCAATTAAGGACATATATTATATTGGATTTTACAATTTAGGACTACAATTAAGGACAGCTACGGTTTTACTATCACGTGACAAATAGTAACATCTGACAACTATTAACTATTATATAAAAAAAGAAATCCAAATGTTCGCCAGGATAAAATCGCTTTAAAGCGTACCGCGATGGTATTTGACATATTAGTGTCAAGTGTCATCTGCAAATAATAGAAGATGTTAAGCCTATTTCGTAATGTTTTGCAAGAAGTGATTTGTCACGATTCAGTAAATAAGGCTGGGTGCACATTCGATATTTCCCTCGTTCGATCGTTTATCGTGATTGCTCGCTTTTGACACTGTTTCATAAAGCGACGTTACGATCTCCACATCCAATCCTTGGTTGTTTTTACCCCGATCACTAAATGGATAGATACAACACGCCAGTACACTGCCTCATGCTGTGTCATAATAATTTTGATACACGATACTATATTGTTAAAAACGATGGATTTCTAGACATGATAAGGCTAATTATAGATTAAAGTCGAAATGAGTGCTCCGTATATGATTTTTTTATGAAGGTAGTTGGCCAATTGATAGTAATTGGCCACCACTGCCTATTTACATTGTCGCTGGTAGAAATATTAACCACTCCATCGCCAATACGCCACCAACCTTATGAGTTGATGTTATGTCCCTTGTGCATGTATGGACTTAGACTGGGTCACTCACACTTCCAACTAGAACACAACAATATTATGTATGCCTGTTTATATATAATATTTAATGAGAACTCACACATACCTACCCAGCGGACTTGCACAAAGTAAACAAATAAAAAGTTCTTCTTCAAGCATAAAATTTTCGATACGATACGTAAAAATTATCAAATGTAGACCCAGCTTAAGTTTAATCGTTTTTTTCTTTACCAGAATCAAGTCGTGTCAGGTCAAGCAATGATTAACTTAAGGCTTATTACGTAACAACGAATAAAGTATTTGACAGGTGATTTTTATAGTGAGATATGCCTTTCTGCTGATCAACTTGCTGAGAACCTTACACAAAGAAACGCAAGTATCCTGTTAGTTAGTTTCTCGCAATGAAGGTACTACGATAGTCTTTAAGATATTCGACTGGTGTATACTTGTGTTGCCTTGTGTAAGAAGGGTCTAATTTGATTGGTTTACAAGCTTTTACTTAACTTTGTTTGTTAGTTTATTTAGATCTAATCTTGCAAGTTGAATTAGTAACACTTCGTCTTATGGATTTCAAATTTAACGTGTCGGTTTAGCAGACAATGCAATTTTATTATAAGTATGACCTGAATCTACACCCAGCGATCTACATCAGCGATCAACAGCATAGGTACGAAATTTTGAATATAGAAGCTTGTTTTTTTTTTAAATGCCTTCTTGAATAAAGTACATTTTGACTTGATTTTCTTAATTCTTTTTTTGAAAAATTCGTATTTATTAAAACTATAGAAGTACCAAATTAAGGATGGTAACTTCCTTGGCTCATCACGTAATAATCTATTCGTGAGGTCAGATCGAATGGCATCCACGTTTCCGCATCTTTCGACACAGTATAGTCGAAATCAATAGATACGTGTTTCCTTATTTATTAAAGTAAATAACATGCGTGAAGTATATATGCTTAAAATGATTAAAGAGTTATTTATTTTATAAAAATGTAGAGTTATATTATAAATAGCTACGTATATTATTTATATATTAAAAAAACTAATGTTTTCGAAGCCTCTTTACCTAACCTTCTAAAGATAGTAGGTTCGATCCTGGCTCATTTTTATCGTATATACTCCAGTCACAGTGGATAAAAATAGTAGTAACATGTAGTGAATTTTCAATTACTTAATTTGTGCTTACAAAAAAATGCATGTCGTGCTCCTGCCTGGTCGTATTTTTTAAACAGTGATTAACAATGGTAAGTGGTACCTTTACCCATAGACTGTACTGTAAGAAATATTAACCATTACTTATTTCGCCAATGAGGGAAGTAAGTATTTATGTTTCTTGTACCTGCAGTTACGCTGACTAACTGATGAGTTAAACCAGAACACAACAATACTAGGTATTGCTGTTTAGCGGTACAATATGTGATGAATGTGAACCTACCCAGATGGGCTTGCACAAAGCCCTACTACCACGAGCATATGTTGAATGAAATCTGCCACAGGTGTTTCCACCATCCTGCATATGAGCGTAGAGTAAACCCCAAAACTTCTCAAAGGACAGGAAGCCTTAGGAAAGCAGTGAGACATTATGGCCTTCTCCTTTTTGCTCAGCTGTGGGTTATGTACCAGTTGTTACTATTAAACGAAACAATTGATCATTTCGCGGACTTACAGAGCGCAATATAATTGATTGTCATTGTCGTATGATAAAGAATCAGATATTAAAAGCAACAATTACGTTCCCAAGTTTTTATGAAGCAAATTACATTACATACACAATACAAATTCATAGTTCGTAAATGAGCCATTGTAGGGATTTTTAAATTAACTATGCTTGCTTAACATGTATAGTAAAATATAGATTAGCTTTTGTTCGTTTGTGATGGAGGTGTTCGGTACTCTTGGTTATTTTCTGATCCTCTGACGAAGTTTCATGATGATCGCTTGAGGAGTTAATACGTAAAAGAGTAAGGAACAAAGTCACTATCATTTATAATATTAGTAAGTAAGTAACAGCCTGTGAATGTCCCACTGCTGGGCTAAGGCCTCCTCTCCTTTTTTTGAAAAGGTTTTGGATATCTAATTATGAATACATATTTTCGTTCTAAGCTTTTGTGTAAACATATTTTAATAATTTATTACTAGTATCAAGGATGTATGTGTATTTAAAATAATTAAAAGTATTGTACCTTAGTATTCTTTAATTGCAATAATTAAAAATTTTATTAATGATTTAATGACATGACAAGCTTATAATAATATATATTATAATTTACTGTTCATAAAAAAATTATTAATTAAAACAATTACGACATTATATGAAGTAGAGTCTATTCGATAATGCGTTTATGTAAGTAAAATATTATATACTTTATATATATATATATATATATATATATTTATAGAATAGGAAAGCGGACGAGCATATGGGCCACCCGAACAGTATTATGTCGTAAGTTTAAATTTTCGAACTTGTATGTCAAATGTTAGAATAAACATGAAGAGTTTTAGTGCGGATCGACGATGATAATTATATATCAAAAAGGTCAGCGCTCAACTGAACATATGTTATGATTGCAGTTTCGATGCTATTTACCAAAGTTCAAGGGTTATTGTAACGTAAGAAACATACAAATTTAATCTAATTTAGACTTTAAATTGATAGTATTAAGATACACAATTGTTCATCTCAGATCTAGAGATATTTGAGCTTATGTATATGGAAATTAAAATGTATATTTGGATACTAATACTTTTATTACGAACTTAGTGCTATTTACTTATATGTTGTATGCTAATGAGCCGAGATGACCCAGTGGTTCAAATGCGTTAATCTTAACCGATGATAGCGGATTCAAACACAGGCATGTACCTGTAAAGAAGTTTCAAGAGCTTTTTCGTGCTTATTATTTATCTTGTGCTCGGCGGTGAATGAAAACATCGTGGGGAAAATCCCGCATTTGGGCAACTGGAATAAGCTCCATATTTTCTTTTTAAAGAAAAGGAAACCTTATTCCAGCAGTAACACATAAAAACCCAACAGCACTTGCCCGTATTTGAACCCGCGACCCTCGGCTATGATTCACGTGTGCTATCACTTTTACTTGGAATTATATAGAACAACGCCGATACCGTAAACTGTTGTTTAGCGCGTGACTACTCTTCCTAATGTCCAATTAATTATGTCAGAAAGAAAGAAATCATTATTTTAATAAATACCAGCTAAACGTTTATAGGTAAAGGTAAGGCTTAAAAGGTAAGGGTACTAGATAAGATAAATAAATTAATATATGTAATTTTTATTTAAACCTACTTAAAATAAATAAACATAAAAGAATAAAAAGATTCTTTCATATAAGAATAGTTACTTTATTTAATAATGTCATTAAGGTTATTACTTCTACAAACATATTTATTAGCATTTCATACCTTACAAAGTAACTCATAATAATAATCAATACGAACTTTAATACAAAATGAAGATTTAGTATGACGTCATAATTCGAAAACGAGGTCAATGCCAAAGTTAGCTATAAAATTCTTTTAATATTCCGAACGGTTACCTTATTAATATTTGCCAAAAGAAGATTAAATATCGTTACGTTACCACAATTCGGAGCGTAAAAAATAACATAATTCCCGCGGTTCCATAATGGTCGTATTTCGACATTTTTTTTTTCACATATGACATTGAAACGAAAAGTTATTACTTAACTAATAAATGAATGGAGATGAAATTTATGTAAGATTGGGTACATGCTTATTTTGTGTGCCATGGTCAAAGTGACATGCGCAGGCGCATCGTAAATCCTTCTGACCGGTCTGACTGGTCCACATTGAGAATCCGCTCAGACTATTATATAATTTCGATTGCAACAAAACCATAAATATCCATAGATATCGTCGTAACTTTTTTTTAATCGAATGTAAAATTATAATTAGCAGGTGGAATACATATTTTATTCTGTTTTTGTAACTGGTAACATTGTTATTTAACAAAATCATAGTTACAAAATTATAAGCATTTAGATTTTACATATTAATGATTAATGAAATATGTATATTAGTCGATGTATTGATTGTCAAGTCTAATATTCAAAATATTTTTATAATACTAGCAAAACTCGGCAGACGTTGGTCTGCCTTTGTATATATTAAACCAATTTTTCATGGCGATCGATTAGACTATATAGAAGTTGTTTTGCAGCGACCTCTAGAGACAAGATACAACAACTTCGATGGTATAAAAACGTCCACGATTAATATATACTTACATGTTTTATTGTAATTACGAAAAATTAAAAAATATATTCCCGTTGTATACAATATCTCTCTCAATATCTCTTTTCGCGTATTCTGAAGCGATAGACGATTTTTGACAAGCAAGTTTAACGCTTCTATCTTTAACCCATAAATTAAACATGATGCTGGTAGGTCCGACACTATTTGACCGACAAAAAAAAGAACAAAAAGTAGCATGAGCTAACGCCTGCTGGGCTAACGCCTTATTTTTTGAGGAGATGGTTTGGAGTATAATTCCATAACGCTGTTGCAATGAGGGTGAGTGGATACACGTAGTAAATAGGCCGACACAGATAGGTTTCGTCACGGTATTTTCCTTCATAAGCACATGAATCTTCAGACTTTGAACCCACTACCTTCGGTTAATATTTACGTTTAATCGCTGAGCTTTTCTACATAACATTAATAATTAATATCTTACCGTAAATGATTTATACTAGGGTCGTGTAGCTGACGGTCGTTGCTTTTGTATCCGTGAACTTTATTTATAAATAACATGTTTCTTAGATAAAATGGTTTCTATTTTTGTTCATGACTGTGCAAATATTAGACTGCCTATTATAGTGTTATCAGATTTTAGTAGTAATATACTTAGTGATGGGGATTTTGTGTAAGACCACCTAGGCACTACCACACATTCCACCATCAAACAGTAGCATTGTTGTATTCCCATTCGCACAAGACACATAAAATCTTAGTCACCTAGATTGGTGGTGCGTTGGCGATGTATGGATTGTTTGATAGTTTTCACTTACCATCAAGTGGTCAATTTAGTCTACTGTTAACTTACGATATTATAAAAAAATGCATGTTACTATTATATAAGAGTTACAACTTGAGCGTGATTCATAAAAAAATCCCAATGTCGACAAAGAATTTTCTTACGCATCTTATTATTATGCTGAATAAAACGTTATTTATGAGTATGTCACAACATCGCATACAAACACACTTGTGTATTATTATATGTACATAGCTTCCATTAAAATTATTTAAATAAATATGCGTAATAATCATTATATGTATTAAAATGTACATATTAAAACTGGCTTAAATATGGGCAAGCGCAATTGAACTTTTATGTGCTTAATTCGTCTTAATCCAAGGATTTCCTTTTTCCTTGATATTACGAAAGTGTCGTGTCGTCCTTCATGTGTCAGAAATTTGAACAGCTTGGTGAAATAACCTTTATTTTAAGAAAATCAGGCATTTGTCAAGCAGAAGTTTTATTTTAGGGGAAGAATATTTTCTTGTGGAATAAACCTTCTAAAAAAAGGGAGAGAAAGCCATAGCCCAGCAGTGGGACATTCACAGGCTGTTACTGTACTGTACTGTAAGAATATTTCCACATGAGTGACATATTTAGCATTGCAGGATTATAAAATAAATGGACAAAAGAATATAAATGAGTAATGATTATTAGAAGATATCTCTGAAATGTGGTCGGTTTTTATGTGCACGAATTCAGTCCATTGTTGTTTGCATATCGTATGTATCGCACAGCGCAATTAATTGATGTAAGTTTCAGCTCCGGTACTGACTGATTAATATTTAAGCAGGTTGGTGGATTAGCCTTAAGAGGAGAGGAAGAGCAAATGGGCCACCTGATGGTAAGTGGTCACCAACGCCCGTAATCATAGGTATTGTAAGTAATGTTAACCGTCGCTTACCAATACGCCACCAACCTTGGGAACTAAGATGTTATGTCCCTTGTGCCTTTAAGATACCTTTGCTTAGCTGTGACAAATGTACAAGCTGTTACTTTTACGTATAAAATAATGATTGTCATTGCAAAACCTCGGTCGGGACGAGCAAAGAGAAGTCCTTAATTATCTGTCCGTCTGTGTATCACAAGCTGACTTGTAATTTAATTCTTGCACAACATTCGGGGCAATGATCACAAATTTTGCTCAACAAGAAATTAATGGCCCTGGCATATAAAGTACTTGGGTTCATTGTTTTGTTAACGTAATTTTGTGATAATCTTCGATTATGTTTATTATTTTATGAAATTATCTTATAACTCAACATTGCATAGATTATATACATACATATATATTAATCTTGCTTAGATGGTGATTTGTTAGATAATGCTGTGTCTTCTTCTTTCAAATGACAAATCAATGACGGCAGAAAGAGAGAAATCAGTGTTTAACAGAACATCAACATTTATTTTTAAGTCAATTGCACAAAATAGATTAAAGTATTAAATAAACAAATAAAATACAGTTCGTGGTTTTGTAATAAAATTGTAGAATATTATACCACTTTATAAATGTTGTTTATATATTTTTTAATTACATTTAATATAGTTAATAATATTTTGTATCTGTGATCAACAAAATCGTGCTTAAAAAAATATTCTCATACATGATTATTTTAATTTTTATGTTCAAATATTTTTTATGTCATATCAATTATGAGTTACACTACACCAACGAGGCATTTCAACACACACATATATATATATATATATATATACATACACTTGTACAGTCATCAGCAATTTGCATAATACATAGATCTCACACACTTCCTTATGTATTTCAAACTGCCGCATTATATTTCTTAAAATGAAGAAAATCGTTATATTAACACAAAGCAAATATTTCAAAATAATAATAGTTATACATTTAAAGTAAAAAGTTAAGTTGCAGCCTGTGTTCCTGGACTAATCCCTCCGCTCCCTTTAAAGAGAAGACTTGGCGCTCAATTCAGAACGCTGCAACCCCGTGGATAAATATGTGGCAAAATATCATGGCACACACATGCAGGTTGCCTTACGATGTTTTCCTTCATCGAGCTCGAAATGAATTATAAACACAAATTAAGCACATCATTTTTCAGTGGTTTTGTCTGAGATTGAAATAATAATTGGTTAAGATTCCCGCGTTCTAACTACTTGGCCAACTCGTTTCTTCATTTTACTATTTACATCTATTAATACAAAATTAACAACGAACTGATTTTATCAAACAATTTTTATGCGAGTACCCTCTTATGAGAACTTTTGAATCGCCAAACCTCAAAAGACAAATCATTCGTTACTCTTTCTTATTACAATTGAAAATGACCTATTTTTTATACTCATTTCATTTTATTAAAAAAAAATGTTCAACACAAAAAAATATATTTAATTATATATATTCTTAATTACATGTTTATTTCCTTGTTGTTATATTTGTAACATGGACGTTTAATGTTAACTCGTGTTATTTACATACAATCAACATACTAATTCATTATTATAATTAATGTATTTTATAAATAGATATACATTAAAAATAGCAATTATTGAAATATTATCTAATTATATACTCATTCATTTGTTTAATACACATATATATAACAGTAACAACCTGTGAATGTCCCACTGCTGGGCCTAAGGCCTCCTCTTTTGAGAGATATATATATACGGAAAGATGCATTTCAGATATAATAATAATAATATAATATATCCTGGGACATTTTTCACACACGGCCATCTGATCCCAAATTAAGCTTGTACAAAGCTTGTGCTATGGAAACCAGACAACTGATATACTACATATACTACTTTTCTTTTTGTAAATACATACTTATATAGATAATTACACCCAGACTCAGAACAAACAGACATGTTCATGCACACAAATGTCTGTCCTGGGTGGGAATCGAACCTACAACCTTCGGCGTGAAAGGCAAGTATCTACCAACCACGCCAACCGGCTCAGATATAAAGTTTTAGTATTAGTACTAAAAATATAATATACTAAAATCTCTCTCTCTCTATTGGAAATATTTATATTTATTTATAATTTGTACCATACCTATAATATGGGACTGTTTATCAGGCATTTTCATTTAAGTATTTGCCTTGAATTGAAATAGCCGAAAATTAAAAAAAGAACAATATAGCATCCAAATTTAAGGGTTAAATATTGACAGATTATTAAAATTAAAAAAAAAATATATGTAAAGTAAATTTTGGCTTAGAACATTAAGTTAATACGAAATAACATTAGCAACGTCGGTTCATGATTTCATTATAAAATTAATTATCCATCCAACCCGTATTATATTATTGAATAAGCAGTAATTTTCTTTTAATTTAATTTGACATAATAATTACTTATTTAATCTGTGGATCTGAATGTGTTGGCCTTTTAGGTATTCGGGTCAACGTGACATGTGAAATACATGTAAAGTTCAACCATTAGTGTATCTAATGTTAGGTATATAAATGAATATTTTGATACAATTCATATACTTTGATTAAGTAATAGAATAAATCTATTTACTCATATAGATATTTTCGTTATATTCATGTGATAAAAGTAAAAATCCCAGAAATTGACATTTTTTTTGGAAAAATATAACATAAGGGTAATTTTAATAAATTAACAGACAATAATTAACAGGCAAAATTAAGTTACAATTTAAAACTTAAAAATGTCCCGAACCTGTCTACAAAATAATCAATTATAACAGCGAACAATTTTTATGGAAACATTTTAGTTACACCATACCCTTTAATTTATAAATACATAATTAACATTTTAAATAAGTTATGCGATGAACCAAAAATGGTTGCTCGCATAACTACGACACTTGGTGGTTTTAAATTCTATTTTTATAAATGCTCTATGTCGTATAACTTACTGGAACTTGTCACGTGATTTAAGCACTGTCCTTGTGAATAGTTTATGATATTTAGCGATAAGCCACAATACTTAAATTATTACGGCGTTTGAGAAACAGTGATTACGCCTTTGAATAATATTCGTGTCGTCTAAAAATAGTATCTATTTTTTTTAAATGAATTCATGTTTAAATAAAGATCTCATAGTGTTAGAACCTTATTTGTTACCGTATTCTATTTGGCTTTGTGCTTGTTGCCTTGCATATGTAATTGAATCACATTTCGTGTTCTAAATTTAAATATTATTGTTTAATTCAAATGTTATATTAATCATATTTGTTCTAAAAATCCTGTATGGAATGATGCGAAACGCTTAGGTTTATAATAATAAAATCTTTGTTCACTAGGCCTTATGAAATGTTACCTTGGATAAATATATGATTCAAACAAATGAAATGTATATAATTATATTTAAACTTCAGTATGAGGTTCCCATTCTAAATATTATCAAATAACACATCATAAGATTTGTAAAGTTCATATAATAGTAATGTGGTCGAGTTCAAATGTTAAGATTAATGATTGTAATCATTTAAAATATATATAATACTGTTTCTGAGGATCTTACTAGCGTTAAGCTGCGGCTAGATCTACGCGCAAATTATAAACATTAAAAATAAAAATAGTTTGATATAAAGTCAGTACTTTACTTTATATTTTATTATACACCACATAGAGAAAAAAATACAAAACATGGATACAGAATAAATAAAAGTAGCGTACAATTTTGGCGACCTTATCGCTACATAGCGATCTATTCCAGGCAACCAACGGTGTAAGTAATCTCATAGAATATGAGGTAGGTGGTGCTGTAATGCAAACTAAGTACCTATGTTCAGGTTTTGTGATTTTCCGAAGAATTGTAAGAATATAAGCATTATTTAACGACTATTTCGCTATAAAAAAACTGATAGTCTAGTAAAATCTATAATGTTTAATCAATACCTCCTAAATAACAATTATAGGTCGTTTGTTTAGTTACGAAGCGGCTTAAAATCTTAAATTTGTAAATCTGGAGACCGTGCATTCATAGGATATTCTACTGTCGTAATTATACGTTTTGAAGGCGTTCCCTCTGAATAAAATAGATTCACAACATCACGAGTGAGTTTATATAAGCCGAAAAATATATAATCAAATATATATACATAAAATGTTTAATAAGCCCGTCGAAATCAATTTGTATATTATTAAATAAGCTATCGTAATATCGAAATTTGATGATACTAACCTTTCCCGTGCGACCGGGACCTTTTACGTGGGTATGCTAAAAACGTGCATTCGTTTCTGATCTTATCTCGAATATAAGATAATGTATATGAATAGTCGCTGGTAATTTAAAAAAGAGAAGGAGGTAGATGGAGTAAGATCTAAATCTAACCTCGAAAAGTGGAGGCCTGAGCCCAGTAGGCTTTTACAGACTTTAGTGTTACTGTAATATTAAGATCTATTTTTTTTTTTTAGAAAAGGAAGGTGGACGAGCATATGGGCCACCTGATGGTAAGTGGTCACCAACGCTCTTAGACATTGGCATTGTAAGAAATGTTGCCAATCGCTTAAATCGCCAATGCGCCACCAACCTTGGGAACTACGATCTTATGTCCCTTGTGCCTGTAATTACACTGGCTCACTCATCCTTCAAACCGGAACACAACAATACCAAGTACTGCTGTTTTGCGGCAGAGTGTCTGATGAGTGGGTGGTACCTACCCAGACGAGCTTGCACAAAGTAAGTAAACCAGTAAAGTAACTAAAATCTACTAAATACATAAATTTTATACTAGAAGTTGAAGCGGTTTTGTAGAAGGTTCTAGTATATAATATTTTATAAGTAGCCGTTGCAGTTTCACCCGCTTTCAAACTATGTGACCGTGTGATGTGATTGGTTGAACCCGTGGGAGGGAAGTAGTAACATATAACAGTTGGCATCGTATCTGATAGTTCTTCTATATTATATATGTTATATGCGGGCATTCATCATATTCAGCCCACATTAATCCACTGCTGGACATAGGCCTCACAGGCGCGCCAATTCTCCCGGTCCTGTGCTAGTCGAACCCATTGAGCACCCGCCATTTTCTTAAAATCGTCTGACCATCGGGCGGGTGGTCTGACCACTGGCCTTTTCGGCTATTAGCTAAACTTAATGCAATACCTCTTTTATATTAAGGAAAATATTTTTGAAACTCAAAATATTAATTTTTTTTTTTACTAAAAACATTTAAAGTCGATGGCCATGAACAATGAAGACTAAGCATCTTAAATACTTCGCAACGATACATTTGCGATAATGTATGTATGTTTCTAACTTATTACTCAACAAACTTCTGTTCTCACGATGGTTTATTACTAAATGTCTGTACATATTCTTACTCATCACATTTTATTCAACATACTCCAAGGTTGGTCATAATATTGGAGATTTTTTAAAAATTAACTACTTTGTTTTGCTTGCACATTACTTATTATATTTATAATCATTTATATGTCTCTTATATGGTGAAGGAATACATCGTTCGGAAACCTGCATGTGTCGAATATCACTGAAATTCTGCTACATGTGTATTCCACCAACCTGCATTGGATGGAATAAGCTTCTCCTCAAAAAAGGGAGAGGAGGTCTTAACGCAGCAGTGGGACATTCACAGACTGTTACTGTACTGTACATTTTTAGGCAGGCAGACTGGCAAAGTCATCTAGTAAGTCACAAATATACATTGGCTCTGTGAGAAATAAAAAAATGACCGATTTTACTTTTCCCACAGTTTATCCGTAATATTAAGATGTATCATGAGATTCAAGGGCGAATTTAAGATATTGCGGTTCGTTAAAACAATGGCCGCGGTGTTGAGTAAGCGTGTCGGTGTCATTCAGTAATACTGGGACAATGGGACATCTTCTCACAGAACCGCTAAAACCGTAAACGGATTTATTACGAAACATCGATCACTGTTTATCTTTGAATTAATTATTTACTTACGTATAGTGAATTGCACGGTACGATTAACTCTAACGAACATGGCTCTCTATTGTGTATTTAAATAAATTGAAATAAAGATGTCGATTGTACATAATTATATTTTATGTTTACGGCGTACTTCTTGGTATAAGTTGAACTGGTTGGATATCTCCTAGGCCGAAAGTTATATTTTTAAAGAACATTGACAAGAAATTACTAATAAACTATTATAATATAAAAGTTCCATGATAATGGAATTAGTAGTTTGTATTTGGAAATAACCGAAACAAGAATTAAGCCTACTTTTTTATAATATTGGTTAACTAATAAAATTAACTTATTTATTTACGGTATTTCGTCTGGTTGACATTAAAAATGTTAGTTTATAAACTTAATAGAACATATATATGTAAATTGAATCAGTAACGTATTTATATATTATATAAAAACATATAAGGCCTTGAAAATTAATTGGTAGAGATTTTTTAACCGAACACCATTTTTATTAAATGCGGAATGTCAAACAGGTTGCGAGTTGATCCCAACCTTGATATATGCGAAATTTATGACACTGTAATGTTTTTCATTTAATAATAATCGCCTTAGGAAACACGTGTAGGCGTGGCTTGTTTATTCAGAGATTTTCAGTAACCGATTTTATGGTGGAAATTTTGTAAATGTTGATAATATCTGCACTAATGAAAGGAGACATATATGGATTGGGGCATTAATTTTTAATTAAATAATTTAATGAATTGATTTTTTGCTTGATATTAATGTTATTTACATTTGTCATCATTGATTAAACATATAATTAGTTTTTCTAATTTATTACGAATTTTGAAGACTAAATCATCATTTGTTTCGTGATATGTTTAATGTTATATACAGTTATAAGTTTTTTCATGTATAATAATACATATATACATATACTCATCACTACTAGTAGTAACATTAGTTTAATATAAAAAAAATCGGTCGGATTTTATCTATTTTAATCTTTGGTTTTAATATAAAGAGTATAATAAATTACAAAAATAATTTAAAATTTTAATATTTAAAAAAAACCAGACCTAATACGAGTTTTGAATTGATTATAATTTCTACTGAACTGGAAAATAATTTTATTCAAAGATGGAAAAAACATGATTACAGGATCTCTTTCGTTACATGCTATTTGTAAAATTTATCGTTATTTAACGTTATTTTTTTATAGAATAGGTAGATAAGATGATCGGGCAAATGAGCCAGCGCCCATAGTCATCGATATTGTAAGAAATATTAACCATCGCTTATATCGCCAATGCGCCACCAACCTTGGAAACTAAGATGTTATGTCCCTTGTGCCTGTAATTACAATGGCTCACTCAAACTTCAAACCGGAACAAAACAATAGTAAATACTGTTGTTATGTTATATATACGGTAGAATATCTGATGAGCCGGTGGTACTTGCTTAAATGAGCGTGCACAAAGTCCACGTTATAGGCACGTATTAATGTAATGGTTTACGCGGCGCAAGCCAGTAAAGCTCTCCATAATTATTTGGAACTTTAATGAATAATACACTTAAATATTTCTCATAAATTACTCCATCTATTAGTAAAATCCATATAAATATCAATGGTTTTTGAGTTAATCGCATTCAGACAGATAGATGCGGGGACTTTGTTTTATAATATGTAGTGATATCAAAGATTTTTTATGTTTTTTTTTAAATACCATAAAAGGATAAGGTCAGAGGTTGTTTAAATCTTAAATGATTCAATAAGTAATAAAACTGAGGTTAGATATGTGGGTTTTTTATGATAATTAATTATTATATAACCAAATAGAGATGTATACCTATTTCATAATATAAAACACGTTTTTAATTAAATTTTAGAGGCTTCTATTTTATACGGAGTTATATTGCTACCTAAGCTAAGTATATTTATTATATACTGTCTTACTTATAAACGTTATTTAACGGATGGTTAATTGAATATAGTTTTATCTCATTCTGCCATCGATGGTTTGGCATTTGAAAGAAAAAGACGCAGCATTATTTAACTAATCGCCCCATAAGCAACATTCATAAATAAAGTCTTCAATCGGTAATGATGTTCATTTTAATTAATAATTTAAAAAATTGTAGCTAATTACGTATTCTTTGTGCAGTTCACTTTTCTCGAACGGTTCTCATCTTTACCCCAGATATGCTTAGATTCTGGGTCACAATTTTTCTATGTCTTCCTGGAAAAGATTAGCCTAACCGAAAATGCTTATCACCATAATTTTGTATTGAGTGTAGTCTATTTTACATTTTTTTTATTTTATTTAAATGCTGAATTTCAAATGAAATAGAAATAATTATTTTACATATTTTTATAAAGACATTAAAATAATACTATTATTTAATATATATTTTATATTCATTCAAATTCAAAACGTGAGATCGACTATCGATCTTAGCGAGTATCTGTCAGGCCATTCATCCACAGATTATGCAATATTATAGCTATTGTATGCGTGTGACATAACGCCACAGATAATAAAGGCTTGGCGACATCTGGTAATATTTTTTTGTCTGTGATTTATGATTATTGGTTTGTATTGTTTTGCTATTTTATTGCCTTAACTTTCTTTCGTAGATTACAATTTACTTTACTAATATTATAAATTAGATCATGGGATATATTTACAAAAGATTTATAATAAAACCGTATATTTTAGTATTGTTAGGTAAAGTTAACTATATAAATTAAATTAAAAGTATGGTATCATATTTTACACGGTAAGTGGAAATAAAAAATATATTTTAAAAGTAGAATGGGAAAAAAAAATATTTAGCCCACGTATGGGCATTATTATTATGTACCTAT
Organism: Nymphalis urticae; assembly: GCA_905147175.2. Taxonomy (NCBI): domain Eukaryota; kingdom Metazoa; phylum Arthropoda; class Insecta; order Lepidoptera; family Nymphalidae; genus Nymphalis; species Nymphalis urticae. Next base: position 960,308 of record LR990004.1, on the reverse strand, counting down.
GTTCTTTTCCTTCATGATCATCGATTCAGTTAAATATGCAAGCGTAACAAACAAAAACATAAACAAACTCACTTTCGCATTATAATATAATATATTACACTTATATCGAGTAAAAAAAATATTGTGCAATCTTCACCTTCATACACATCGCAATAAGCTTAAAACTATTTCCCACAATGAGTACGGGCTTTCTCTCGTGATCGACCGCTTGTCTCGATTGAGACGTATCTAAGAAGATTTCGCTTTCATTGACATCGATTACAATGATGTAACCTGTATTTAGTTATCGGTATCCATTCAAAAACAGCCGATAGATCTGCTTTTTTAAATTTTGAACAGTTTTGATTACATTCTAATTTTAAAAATATAATTGATTCATTCAAAGTAGTAATCAATATTGTTTTTTTTATGGCATTCTTATTTTAAAAATAATAATGTTATTTGTAATTATGGCGGTTTTAATGCATTTATCGCGATTTTAAGAGTAGGTCTGTTACCTATGTTTAATCGGTGTGGAATTCATATTAAAAACTAAGTTCCGCGAATCAAGGAAAAAAAAAGATTTTAACTTGACACACTTTGACTGAAACTTCTTGAATTAAATGTTATTCTATATTTAACGATATGGCGGTATGTTACGTGATAAAACTGTTTCAAATTATTTCAATATTTGTTTATATTTTCTATAAAAAATACAAAATATTTGAAATTGCATTATATGGTATAATATTTAAATGCAAAATTATTTATTTTTTCATAATCGAGGCGTGAAGAGGCATCTTGCGGGCCGGCAAGGCGAGGGCGGCTAGTGCAGAACCTTCTTCCCGACTGTACTGGCCGTCCTCGCGTTTGGACTCTACTACCACTTAACATCAGGTGGAGTAGAGTCATTTGCCCTCCCGGGTAATATAAAAAAAAAAAAAAATAATCGATATTTTTGCAACTTTCGTCTCGGATTACAGATTATTAACAAACTATTTAGCAAAAAATCAACATTCAAAAATACTGCATTGCCAGTTATAATGTTCCTTGGGGGGAAAATATTGTGAAAAAATTTCAACATTTCCTCTTAGCTATAATTTACCTTCGGCTTAATAATAGGAGCGCATTTGAACTATTTATTTGCAGCAGGAGCTACGCCCATGGCATTGAACATAATATGTAATGGAAAATATTATTTTATTTTATTTTATACTCAATAAGCCTTAAGCCCCTTGTGATACAGACAGCCAGTTCCATTATTCTTCATAAAAGCTTTGTGTTATAATAATATTTTGCACGATAGCGTAGTGTACTAACAAATAATAAATGAAATATCATTGGGAATAATGGACGATCTCCTTCGTGTAATCTCTGTATAATATGACATTGACGAAACAATATTTGTCACAATTAAAAGCCATAAAAACGTTCGTAATAAAAATAGACTTAACATAATTTATAATTAATAAACGAAATATTTGAAGCGAATAAAAATATTTTTAACGTTATTATTTTAGCAACGAAACATTTAAAATCACCAAAGATGTATTCCGTGAATGCGTAGCTACATAACTTATAAGGAAAAAAAAATATTAACACATTATTAACATAAATGCGTTCAGTTTTACGACCATAATATTAATGTTATTAATTCTTAACACATTAATAAAATAATGATAACATTCCATCGTTCGTCGTCAAGGACATTTTTTTATGTTAAACGGACTTAGATTGGTATTTATAAGGTTAAGATTTTGAAGACGTTACTTTTGTTGAAGTGGTATTCTTGACCGTGGTTGAATGAGTTTTTAATATTAGCATCTTTGAGTATTAAATGTGCATTATATTATAAAAAACTGAGTAGTTAATTTACAGGAAACTAGATCTTAAATATTTGATGTTACGATATATTATTGAATGGCAACTCGAAATATTATTTCGGAAACAAATATATGCTAATCTATATAATTTATTAAATACTTCATCACAAGTTTGTTCGTAGTGAATATTTTATTAAATAACGATTCAGTAAATTTTCGGTGACAGTTTTCAAGATTAATTTTTTTCTTGATGTTATTTATCTACGAAACGATTTTCAAAAGCGTCGAGGCGGTTACTTATGTACAATAACGGCTTGTTACATAAAGGAACTAGGCATATACATGTTTTACAAATTGTTTTTATATGTAGATATATATACTGTATTAGATTGTATATATATATGTAGGTAATTTAAATGAATATTATAAAACATACCGGAAAGTATAAGAATAAATAAAAGTTTCATAAAACATTTTTGTACATATTTTATTAGTATTTCAATTTTTGTTGTTTATTGTATGTTATGGTAACAAACGAGATGATTTTAAAATAAATTTGATATTTTCGAATTGAATACGATTTTAAAAGTTGTTTAAAAAACAAAACACTACCTGAGTGTTATAAACTGGTAGTGTTGTAACTTGAAAGGTTACTTTTAAAGGGTTTAAACTACACAGATCATTGATAATTACTCATAAGTTGATAAGAAAGATATTGTGCTGAAAAAAAGACGAAAAGTTTTGTTTCAACGAAAACACATACAACATATTCCATGTATATGTTTGATGTAATGTTGTTACTAATGTTTCTTATCGGTTCTTGGTATAATCTACATTCCAAATTCAAACTTGTATAATAAATTGAAAATTGCTTATTGGAGTAGGCTTTAATTGTAATCACGGTAGCATGCGCAAGCGATCCCGTGGCGCTCCTCGTTAAGACGGAAAGGATACCGCTGGTTTTTTAGTGGATATTCCGATATTCAGGGCGCACTCGTTGGACACCGGCGAGCCCCACATATCCTTCCACTGTTCCCGTCGGAGAAACGCGTTAAAAGAAAAGCCTCTAATAGTAAGGCTCGATGTATTGCTCGATTGATTTTGGCCAAATGTTCTTGCGAAGCACTACATGGAATAGTCAATTATCATCCATAAACATATATTTGGAAATGAATTTTGTAACTACACCGGTACATGAAAATAAACAGATGCGTTAAACAAATTAATTTATGCAAACATTGTGCAAGCTAACAGTAGTCGATCCACGTACTGAGATGACAGATTGCATATCAGATTTTTTACGGAATGCATCGTAATGACGTATCGTTTGTCCCGTGTCTAGGCTCGATACTATGCCAAGGGTAAATATGCAACTCTTACAGTTTTCTAGTCACGAAATTCAATGTTTGTTTAGAAAATTGGGTTACTCATTGCTATGAGAAGATAGACTGAAAGCGATTTACATTGTAAATATAAACATTATTTTAGTATAACTGAGAACTTTACACCATTCATCTCTTTGGTCGAGTGTTCATTTTGATGCCTTTTGATTTTGGCCACGGCAACCAATCTCAAGGGAGAGTAGCCAACTGCGGATAACATATTTTTGTGCACAAGTATCTGCGCTAACACAGATACACTCTCATAAAAAGGCCATCCGACACGACCGGAAAGAGTTCAGGTGCAGGACCAACGGCTTTACGTGCTTTCCGAGGCACGGGATTGTGCATACTTTATACTCAAGTCTCCGGGCTGTTACTATGATTCTTCGACAGAAAAACCAAATAACTTTTTAATGGTCCGATTTTGAGTTTGAACCAAGGACCTCGGGATCTGCGGTTTTATGTCTAGTCACTAGACCAGGCAGGCAAATGTTTAGTTTATGGATCCTGTCATCTTGGACACAAAGTCGGCTTGGGATAGAAAAAAATGTCGTTTGAAAATGGACAGAGTGTACACACTTGTGTCTCGGTATGTAAATTCTTCTGGTCGCATCAAATTTGCCATCTAATCTAATTAAGTGCAAGATAATAGACAGTGCGTTTGTTTTTGGGCACACACTCATGCACTACCTGCGCAATTGTTAGTCTTCCTTGAGAACCTGCTGACCGCCGTGGCCGAAATAAGTCAATAGGACGATTATGAAGAGCTTACTATATTGCTAGTAATAAATAAAAATATGTAAATCGTATTGATTTAATTCATTCTTATATAACAAAATTTCAAAAACATGCTTAAATTATTATTACATAATGGATAAACTTAAACGGACCATAATTATAAAATACTTATAGCGTTACCCGTAATATTCAAATCGTTATACAAAATTGATAAATATATTTTGACCTTTGTCTCGACTATAAAAAAAAACCAACGAATTCGAATTAAACGGAATGTCATTTAAAAACAAACATTCGAATTTCCGAACAGAACTCAACATACATTTGACATTAATTCATAATTAATATTGAACACAACCTATTTTGACATTCGAACATAAATATGCAAATAGACCATCTATAATTATGTTCAAGCATAGCAAATAGTTGACATCGTGTAATGACTATTTGTTAAAAGGTTAATTAGCTTGCAAATAAAACGCCTATATTATTGCATCTTGCATCGTTAAATTGCTCATATTACATCTATACTAATATTACAGATGCGTAACTACCTCTGTCTGTTACACTTTCAAACAACTGAAGTATAACCTCTAAGGAAGAACAAAGATACCTGGCCCCCCTCGTTACTCTCGAAAACTAGATTTTATATGTTATTTATCTATTAAGTTGTAGATATTTTGTTAGAATTAATTGATCTCACGAACATTGTGCTATAAAAAAATAATCTTTATTCAAGTTGGTTTAAATGTTAATAGTCGGTTCGGAATGTTAATTCAACCGAGAATAAGAAAATCAGTAGTTATATATTTTTCTTAAATTAATTACATAAATAACTTTTTATTATTAAATTTGTCTTATATGGAAATAAAAAAATATTAACTCGAAACTTTTCGTTCATGTATATATTCTTGTGTGTAAAAATAATATGATCTATTAGTATTTTTTAAGAAACACATTAGTTTATTGATAAAATGGCATATTGAGGATGGTGGTTAAGAATATATTATTCTAAGGTAATTATTATAAATTAGCATTAATTGCAGAGAAAGTTATAAGTCACGCCAATTACGTTTTAAGCTAAGGTTAAACGGAGTTATCAAATAACTTGACTTTCTATAGAGAAATTTTAATACAAAAAAAAACATTTAGTTTTTTCCCAGTGACGTCATTGCTGTGCATTTTAAAATGGTAGTAGTTCACTTCACCCGATGAACTATAAATATATTATATATATTGAAATCGAATAAATATATAAGTCCGTTGTTTCGTGTTTTTGGCAAAAAAATAAAGCCACTGCCACACTTATGAAAATGCAATTTTTCTTATAACATTATTAAGTTATTTAGATTTCTGCTTAAGACATTGCGTAACGTATGTCCGTTCATAATTACTGTTCAAGATAACAATAGTCATAAAATTTTAATGGAGAATTTTCAACGCCAGTATTATAACACATGGTTTACGGTTCTGACCTATTGCTCGCTTCTGATCTATTGTGAAATTTTAAATATTATTTCGTCATAGTAATAAACATTACATTGATATGATGGTTTATTTTATTAATTATTTATATCGTTACCCTACTGGTCTAGTGGTTTGTGGACGTGAATGTAAGCCGATGACTTCGAGTTCAAATCCGGGCATGCACTGAATTTTCATGTGCTTAATTTTTATTTATAATTTATCCTTTATAGGTAAAAGATTACTTCCAATACAGAGACCGAATGAGTAAATACATATATATTTCATATTGTTATATTAACGTTTGATATTATAGGACTAGTGCCCGCCTTCGACTTTGCCTGCGTGTGGGAGTGGACTTGCCAGTATTAGTTATTCTATGTTCATTTCTCTTTCTGGCAATGTGTATGATCGTATCATGATGATCGGTTGAGTAGTTAAGATTTGAAAGAGTAACTAACAAATAAACAAACACATTTTCGCAATTGTAATACTATAGCATTGACAATTTGCGTTTCTATTCGTAATTAAATTCGTGATCAACGGTGAAAGGTAACGTGGATGAGTCGGAAGAAATTATACGACCTCTTTATTCGCAAATCCGCAATAGATGATTATACTAAGATCTGTATGCTTTTTACTGAGATAAGAAGACGCCCAGCATTTTTTTATGGTATAGGTAGGCGGAGGAGCATATGGGCCACCTGACGTTAAGTCACCAACGCCTATAGGCATTGGCATTGTAAGAAATGTTAACCATCGCTTACATTGCCAATGCGCCACCAAACTTAAGAACTAAGATGTTATGTCCCTTGTGCCTGTAATTATAATGGCTCACTCACAATTCAAACCGGAACACAACAATACCAAGTACTGCTGTTTTGCGGTAGAATATTTGATAAGTGCTTTACGCAATTTCATCTGGTTGTGTACCGTCTATTCATCTCATTTTCTGCTAGTAATCAGGAAATCTTAGTATTGTTAGTATTCTTAATAAAAAGGCATCATTTAAAATTACATTGACTTATTTTTCTGACGCATTCGGCAGCCCGTCATCTCTTCACGCTTGTCACGTCTTAATTTAAAGTGGCTGAAACTGCGAAGTGCAGGTACTTATATCATGTCACGATAGCATGCACAAGCGATCCCGTGGAGCTCCTCGTTAAAACGGAAAGGGTACCGCTGGTTTCTTAGTGGGTATTCCGATATTCAGGGCGCACTCGGTGCATCGGACACCGACGAACCCCACGTAACCCCCCACTGTTCCCGCGGGGGAAACCTTTAATGCGTTTTTCCAGCGTGAATAAAAGGTACTTATTTAATCAAATTATATACTAAAACCTTTTCCGAAAAGGACTGCATCTTCTTGTATACATGTTATATATATTGATTTAGTAGTTTTTTCGGTTAGGCGTTACTAAGTCATTAGTATATAATATTACGTATATAACAACGATATTATGTATATTTTCTCTCACGACTACAGCGCTCACCTCACGGCTATATGTTTGCACATCGGGTGTGACATTTAGTGTTTATCGAATGACGTGATCCGTAGTTAGTTTGGGTGGGCGTGTTTTACGTAATATATCTTAGAGGCTTTCGTTGATCTAGCGGATGATACGGACATCCGTAGCACTCATTCAAATATCACCGCTATGTTTTATATATATATTTATAATTTATAGAATTTAGGCTCATCAGAGAACGTAGATATGTCCAAACGTCGTTTTCCATAAGTAATTTTAATAATTTTATTATTTCGGTGATATTTTATAGTCTTAAGATATACTATCAAAAGTGGGAGATGGTCACTAAGCAGTTTAAGCTATTTCTGCTGACATAAGCATGTAGACTCATGTTATTTTGTCTTGTTGTATTTTCCGTGCCATTGTTGTATCTTCCTATAGGTTTATAATTTGGGGTCTTAATCCTGCATCTTTTTGTTTCCATGTATCATTATAATAAACATTTTTGGATTGATCTTAGTGGTAGCTTGGTTATCACGAGATATATATATAAGCTCAGTAATAACGAGATGATTTATATATACAAATTAAGAACATTACTTTTCCGGATTTCAACTATGTTCACTATCTCTCTAGCTCGCTGAAATTTAGTTCTTCGTTTATTTAATTGATCAAAAAATTGATAAAGATAAAGCAAAAAATAGTAAATATTTAAAATATGTGTAGTGAGGGCAGACAAACAGTTACACCTATGTTTCGACACTTTCGCTTTTGAACGGCGACGTGTGAGACGAATCTCTTAGTTTGTTTTGAAGTCTCGTGACGAGATGCCAATAGTAACTGACCATAATGACTAACTTCCTTGGCTCGTGTCGTGCACAAATACATGAATAATGTATGCGAAACACAGGTACCTATAGAACAACTATTATATACTGCTTATAAACAAGCTTCCGCCCTGGAGGCTGGTGATAGGCCTGTGTTAAGTATAAGCTATCTATATTCTAAATTTGAATGAAATTCATCCAATTGTTTTTGCATGATTGGATAACAAACATTGAAACATACAAACAACATATCGACGATAACTCTATATTAATAAAAGTAGTGTCTGTTTAAGAAAATCGAAATCGACATATTTTAATTTATTTTATCAATGAATAAAGATAATTTACATTTTTTTTATAAACATCGATCGCTTATCGTAAACGACATGTCATTGTATAATTAAATATAATATAAAAATGCAAATTGAATATAATATAATTATGCAAATATTAAACAAAAAAACAACAAAACTAGATAATAATATTAGTAAAGTATATTCTTTGAAATACGATACCAAAATATTAATAATTTATTTTAAATATATGTATTTGTTGCATAATTTATGAAATCAAACGTGAATTAAATGCTTTAATAAATTATGATTTCAAAACAATATATGCATAGGAAATAAAAAACTGAGTTTATTTAAATATGACAAAATAATTGCTTAAAAAAGTATTTTATTCACAATAGATATTTTTAATGTATATTAAAATTACACTTATTTTTATAAAAAAAGTACAATTTTTTATATATGGTTAGCTAGAATCGAATAGAAATAGAACCGAAGAATAGATTCGATCAAAATCAAAACATTATTAAATGTAATTATTATTATTAAATATAATTAAAGAATTAAATGTAAATCTACTGATTTGAGATGTAGACTCCGAGAAGAACCGGCAAGAAAGTCAATAATATTTACTGAAACTTATCCTAAAATTTACATAAAATTAAATTTATAATTTATCCAATTCTGGATTAGCACATTTAAATTTTTCAAGATAGCTTGTCAAGTCACGTCAAGTTAAAGTTCAAAGAAGGTTTTTATTGATCAAGATAGCGATCATAGCTATTATGTAAAAATTGCTCAAATGAAACCTAATTTTCAAATATGGAACGAATACATTTTTAAATATATCCGTTAAAATATCGATTATGAAAAATTTACAACGATAGAGCAATTTGAATTAGATGAATTCGACAGGGTCGAAACGATTCATGATTAATATAGATGAGTATGTAAAAGTAGACAAGCATGTAATCGATTTTATTTATTGACAACCGATTAATTTTCAATCGATCAATCGAATTATGAAGCCGTTGTATATGGACATTGTAATTTTAAATGATATTATATGTAGATAACAAGTAATGCAAATACATTACTTGGTGGTAGGGCTTTGTCCAAGCCCGTCTGGGTAGTGTAGCGTTATTCCGGTTTGAAGAGTGAGTGAGCCAGACAAATATCTTAGTTCTCCAGTTTGGTGACATTGACGATATCTATGGGCGGTGGTGACCATTTAACATTAGGTGTCCCAGTAACCTGATTACCTTACTGTTTTAAATTTAAAAAATTATTTCTTAAAACAAGATATCATAATACAAATTACGAACATGCGTGGGTGTTGATGATGTTGACAGGCGTATGCGTATACCAAAAATATATAAAAAAATTATATTTCAAGTTCTTAAAAGTTGTGAAATATGACACATTATAAGTTAAGGTAAACTTTATGATGACAGGTCTTTAAAAAATTCCAACTATAAATGGCATAGGGCTACCGTCGCTTCAGTGAAGACGAGTTTGATATTGCACATAATCGAGCAATCGATTTCGTAATCGAGTCTCAATATCGATTCCTTAATAAATTTTATCTTTTCGATGTATTATAATCAAAGGGTACTGTAATTACTTTTAATTTAAAGGCGACATTTGACCGGAATGTCGAAAGTAGTTACGTAGAACATCGAGTATCTTAGAAGTGACGATTTATTTTTATCTGTATTTTATCCCATTTTTTTTTTATAGTATATGTAGGCGGACGAGTATATGGGCCACCTTATGGTAAGTGGTCACCAACGCCCATAGACATTGTAAGAAATGTTAACCATTGCTTTCATCGCCAATGCGCCACCAACCTTGGGAACTAAGACGTTATGTCCCTTGTGCCTGTAATTACACTGGCTCACTCAAATTGGAACACAACAATACCAAGTACTGCTGTTTTGCGGTTGAATATCTGATGAGTGGGTGGTACCTACCCAGACGAGCTTGCACGAGGTCCTACCACCAGTATATAATAATATTATAACTATTTAATAACTTCAATATCTGTGAGCAATATGAGTTTTTTTACAATAGAACTTTTTTTACCAGAACTATATATACAATACATTATATATTTTTAACGTTAAAATCGCGAAACCTGATTTAGAGAAGTGATTAATTATATATCTGTAAATATATAATGCTATTGTTTTATTATGATTAATAATTTATCATTTTCAAAAGTATTCATGTGCGATCAGTTTTAGTATGGCCTTTAAGCTAAGGTGTGTTACACTATGTCATCATGTGGACAGTGAAATATGAACGGTACCTAATTATTCGCGATTCTTTCCCTAATACTTACTATAATGCTTTGTCGGTAACTTAATAGGTTTTTAATAACTATTAGAAGGATGCTGCAATGTTATGCAAGATCAAATTGTGTTTTAGAGATAATCAGTGTGTTATCTATATACAGGGTCGTATGTGGCAAGTGGTAACTGTGATTTGTTGTACGGAAAGGTAGCTGCCTCGTTAGTCTTGTGGCTTGCATACCGAAGTCCTAGGTTCTATATTCTAAATACTCGAATGTTCTGCGACTGAATTATCTAATATCTGATATATTTTATTATATATAAGTGGATGAATAGCTTGTAAGCTTGTCTTTTGTAAAAGACAATCAACATTACAATAGATACGTTATTATTTACAATAAAATAAAAAAATAAAAACAAAATACACATTACAAATTTATAGCAAAAACACGGCGTCTAAAGATTGCCCTGTGGCATTGTACCCAAGACTCTGACACTATTGCCTCTCTGCACCGCTTGAGTCAGCCTTTGGGCTAATTAAGCGCCAGCTCTTGGGTCACCAGAAGTGTGGACCAGTTACTTAGAAAGATCTTTTATGATTTCTTTTTGTATCGGACGACCATGGACCTAATGTTTCAAAACCCAGGCCCGCAAATTCATATCCGTTGGATAAAAGTGAATATATGCGGCGTTAGTGAAAGAATTAGTTATTTCGTAAAAAGAAAATCATCTCACTATTTTTTTTTTAAATTGAAATACTGACGGGTGATTGTTTCAATATTAACGAGTAATGTAATAATAAATAGCGCTTTCGACGCTTTATTACAACTTCTAGTTGATGCTGTATGAATATTTTTGTAAACTATTACATTGAATTAATTCCAATGTTTTTTTTACAAAGGTTTATATCGAGTGAACAACAATAAACTGTTACTTTATAAGCGTGAGAATTATTTCTATTTTGTGAATAATAGGTGTTGCCTCATTCGACTTAGAGTGAAAAATAACAGTTCTTATCTAGTCTAATTTGCCAGCGCTTACAGCGTGATGGATTAGTCATATTTATTCAAATGTCAAACGTCTAGTAGGGTTGTCAATTTTAAGATATTCGATTTTATAATCGAATAAAATAAAAATTGAAAAAAAAATTAATAGAAAATAGTGCGTGCTATCTTAATAATATCTGACATATTTTAAGTATGCGTTACGTTTAGGCACTTTTCGTTACATGAGAGAGACGAAAGATATGATTTTGAACACGTGTACGGTGAGCACAGGCTTTTTTATAATATAGAGTCATAAAATAAAAAGTTTCTTCGTTTAATCGATCTTAAATCGCTATCCCTGCTATTGAATTAGACGAATAAGAAAAATGTTGTAAATGAGACTTACGTAACTGAAGACGTTACTGGTTAGTCAAGAATCGCATGGTTTTAATCTGCCGAAGTCCGGCTTCAAAGTCGTAAACCGTCTATTAAGTTTTTTTATATAATATATATAGTTATATACTTCCTTATTAAGGTTTTTTCCTTAGTTTAATATTTTAATTTAATCATACAAGTTACAAATGACTATTCTATAATATATGTAATAATACCTTGTTAAAACACATTATTAAAAATATTTTGAAATAACACTTAAAAAACTGCGCTTTATAATAAATCACTTGAGAGATACACACAGACAATTTAATTGGTATATCAGTTTGAGATTTATAGACACCGTTTGACCGATCACCGTGGAAATGGGACATTATGTATTTTTATATGGAGAAGATTCTTATACCATCAACTTTGTTGTAAATCAACACTAAACGATGGCGCAGGACTTTTAAAGTTAAGTTGTAGAGCTGATCGCCATGAAAATTAGTACACATTTGAGCAAGGTGCAATTTTTAAGAGGCATTGCAACAAATGACAAGTATTATTAGCTAGTAGCACTATATTTTATTAACATACTCAAATAAACAATAAAAGTAAAGTAACAGCCTGTAAATATCCTACCGTTGAGCTTTAAGCTCCTCTCCATTTTGACGAGGTTGAAGGTTTAATCACATGCTGCTCGAATGGGAATTGGTGGACTAGACATGTGACAGATTTACATCCAATATATCTCAAGATGTTTTAATTCGCACCAAGCACGAGATGAATTATAAACAAAAATAAACGCATGAATTTACAGCGGTGCTGGTCTTTAAACCGACAATCAGTTAAGATTAATAAATAACATATTAATTATTAAATTTATTCTGTATATATATTACACAATATAATAAATGTTGTATTGTTACACTGACGATGAATGACCTAACCAAAATGTTTAAACAAATGTTTTCAACATTCTGGAAATACAGAGTTAACCGACTTTGGATCTTATCTGACATTGTTTTGTGCATTCTCACGGAAGACGACCCACTTGCACGGTTCCCCAACACCACTCACCAGATATTCGATTTGTTTTGTACAATCAATTAAAGTTATTCTTTCCAACATCATAGCTTATTGTTTTTGGAACTAATCAGACGAGAAAGAATCATGGAAATCTGTAATGAATTTTGTTCAATTTAGTCAACTTTGATATGAATTATTTTTGTACATTATCAAATAAGCATAAATCTTGTATAAATTATTTAATAATTAAGTGTGGAATTTGCTTTGTGATGTCAACTTCTAAGGTTTATTAATAACTAGCGCTATGCCTGCGACTTCACTCGCGTCTTGATTCAGAGTCACATATAAATTAGCAATTTTACAAAATATAGCCACGTGTAATAGTGATAAGAATCCGAACGCCATTTCTACGTTGAATTGCAAACGAACTTCTGGCGCAAAATTTTCTAGCCCAGCACAAGTGTACTATGTACCGTTTAGAATACAAAGAATACAAATTTCACGCTTATTTATTACCTATATATTCATGTATTCGGTTAATGCGTTGTTTTCGTATGTATAGGAAACACACATTCAAAATTTGTTCTAAAATTTAACATCAAAATACGCGGTGCCGTGTTTCAGTTTGAAAGGTAAGGTACTGTTTTAACAAAGATTATGAGAAAACGTTTTATATACGGTTAGGTTCGTAGTATAAAGAATAGAAAAAAAATGACCGCATATCAGTAGTATTATCAAATAACAACAGGCTCACTTAATTTGACAGCATTGGAAATAATTGAAGATCATTATTTATTTTTGGTTTCTGTTCACATTTTTTTTATTATTAATTTTAACTTGTCAATGTTGAATTTCACCCACGATCATTATAAGTGTAAGTTTTAACATTCTTCAAAGGAGGAAGTGTTTGTTACCTCAGAACTCATTTATAAATCGATTAAGAGGATTTTTTTAAGACCGTTTTGTCCCATTTTAAATTTGAAGAAAAAATTCCACACTAAGGGTGTAAAAATTTTTTTTTATAGGCTCTAATTTTATTAAGTAGAATTCGCATTATGAAATTAGAAATAAGAATTGAATTTGAAATTATTTTTTTAATACGAATACGATTCAAATAAAAAAAACATATACAGCTCATCTTTAACTTAATCCTGTTAATTTAAAATGACATAAAAATGAATCTTATTCGTCTTGACATTTACCTACGGTCCAGATATAACAATTTTTATAATACTATTAAGTAGTAAATAAATATATTATGACGATAGAATATAAATTAATTTTTATTCATTTGTTATATAGGAAACAATGTATAAATATCAGTTCTAAAAAAATAACAATTTAAATTATTTTGACATTTACTATAAGAATGCTTCGCAAGTATAGGTTATATCATCGTGCAATTATACAAATTGTATTGTTGAACGTTGGCTAGGAAATGACGATATGATGAATGAGGAATGAAAGGTATCATCTGAGTTCAGATGTTACGAGTATATTTATTTTATTTATTTATTATAATATCAACACCAACAAGAAGTACACTAATAAATACAATTGAGTCTTTAAAAATAACGTTATATAAATCAAGAGTCCTAAATTATAGGTGTTGCAAAATATATCAACATTTCGAGTTAACAAAAATAATAATTTATAAATTAAATTATTATAACAAATAGAAAAAGATATTAACAGTTAAATTATTATAAAATTATCACATGATTGGTATAAAATGAATAAAATATAATATAGATGTATGTGAGTATATAAATTATTTCAAAATAGTCGTAATTGTTGAAATATCTCTTAATATTTTCGTATTTGAATAGTTCATTATTATTTTTTATATATTTATGTTTTATTCTAACTTGAATGATACTTACATAATAATATCCCTACTGACTTATTATGTTTTTTATGTTATAATTCTTTGATCAATAGATAAATGATAATCTTACTGACTGTTATGTTTCAAGTGATACCCCGTCATTTATAGAACATTTAACGATAATGATTTTAATATATTATTTTGTTTGTAAGTTAAATATATCGATTGTTAGTTGTACTGAGTATATAAATAAAAAAAAACTTTATTTTTTAAATTATTGCATTGCTCGTGATTATTGATCGTCTTAAATTGAACACCAAGAGAAATACCATAGGGCCTTAGAAGAAGTAGCGAAATATACTCACATTGTTTTCTTTCTCAGTGTATATATGGTATAGAAGTATAATGTAGAATTAATAATACTATTACTTACTCATAAACAATGATTGCTCTCTCCATCATCATATCATCCATCATTTATTTGTCATTCGAAATTTGAAAAATAATCACCATGAATAATATTTATAGGTAAAGCCGTTAATAAGATTTTGATTTTGTTTGCAATTTTTTATTGAAATTATTTAATTGTTTTTTTTTATCAACCCAATATTTTCGTCAATTATTAAAAATACATTTCGAAAGTACTTCGTATTCGCCATAGGAAGGCCAATGGTAGTGGTAGTAATCTGTATTACGGTTCATTTGTAAGTATATAAACAATGTACATATTGTTTGTATATTGTTACATCTGTAGATAAAAAAATTAAAAACACAATCACGTACATTACATTCCATCTTTAAATATATAGTATTTAGGCACATGGCGATTATTCACACGTCGCTCTACCGAATACGCAACCATATGAAATCTATAGATGAATTTTAACAAATTATACACATTTTAAATAGCCACCTGACAGTGTTACCCAGTGACCTGTCTATGCATTGTAAGTTGTTACCGATGTCTCGTTGCGTAATCCGTACGTAACTTCGCTTTCGCTGGTCGACCTTTGACATTAATGCAGCGGACAAAACCATATTATTTTTATATATATATTAAAATTTACGAACATCATTTGGGTCATATTTTTATATTGCCTATGCTTAATTCTTAATTTAAATATTTATACGTTAATATATTCCCTTGTTTACTAGTTTTGAATGTCGTTTATATTGCATATTCATTTTAGTGTTATATATCTTGGTTATAAATATGTATATTTAATTTTTTATTTTGATTAAATATTCGAGTCTAGTGTTATGGGGTTAGTTCTAATGCCTATTATATAATTCACGAACAAAAACTTATTTAATTTATTTAAAATTAATTCCATTAATTTATTCTCATTTTTTTAGTTATATATATTTATTATTATTTATTTAAAAAAATATTTTTAGCGTTTGCATTTTACATAAGGGTTAAATCTTTTAAATATAGATCTAGTCCCAAACGATCTCGTATTATCAAAAATAATACAAAAAAAAAACTATTATTCAACTGTAAAATATATATATTTTTTACATTTGACCTTATATTTTAATACTTATAAATTTAATAGATTTCGATAAGGTTCTAAGTGCTATTTATGTACCAATACATACCATCACACACGACCTTATCATACGATGATTTTATATGTCAAAGTCGTTAAATTTTTAAAGCTTGCTAGTGGTTACTTAGTCAGCTTCTAACTTTTGACCTCTACAACCCATTAACGTGACTTCGTTAATTAAATTAGCACTTAAATCATATCGCTTAGGATGGGTTAATTTAATTGGTTAACAAATTCATAAAAAATTATATACCAATCATTTATGTTTAAGTTTTCTATTAATTTATGTAATAAATTATTTAATTTCTTAAAATGTATATTTTTTTGCCGAGCTGAATGCATATACGTGTTTATGTAAAGCCAAAAGCACTGGGTAATAAATGAACCAGCCGTTTGATCAGTGAAGGCAACTGTTATGTGTTTTAGAAATGTCATTTATGTACTAGATGGTTTGTTTCAGCGCGAAAATTTCAGAAGCCACTAGAATTTTAAATAGTCTCGTTTTGGTAAACCATTTACTGAGATATCACTTTAGATTAAACACGCTACGACAAGTTTAATGCGCGTTTTGAATGATTACAAATTACTTGTTTCGAATACAAATATTATGATTCGTTTGATTAAAGAAATGTATGTCATACGAAGTAAATCATTAGCTTGAAAAGTCAGTCAGAAATCTTTGTACAAAATTATAATGTTATAGTTATTATTTATTTCTACTTATTGATTTCCAAAAAACTCTACCACAGGAAAGAAACACCTCAAACCTTAGAAGAACCGAAGAACCTGTGGCGAAGACGCCAACTGTTGCTGTAAGCAGGTATCGCGAGGACGGACCAACTTCTACTTGTATTTATTATTTATATATATATATATATATATATATATATATATATATATATATATCTTTTTAATTTTTAAGCATATGCTTGTTTTATTAAATATTTGATACGATTATATATAAGCTTGCCTTTGATGATTCCTCGCCTCCATCGTTTTCTTTCGAAAATTCCATTATTTATATGCCTTATCTAGTTTCCAAAGAACGTTATCTCAATAATAATTACCGTGATTTACTCGTGATTTTTGCATTTATCTTTGATACATTTATAGGTAATTTTTCGTCTTACAAACTATTATATATTTATTATTTCTTAATATATGTATATGTTTAGTCTGACTTATAACATTGTATAATGGATTTGCCCGTTTTAGATTTTAGAGAACTAAGATTATTACAAATACAGTTTATTCCGATTTAAGTTATTTGCATGATTGTAAATTCAAATAATAATAAAAATAATAATAAAATATATTTTTTTATTTTATTATTTTATGTATTATTATGATGTTATCATTTTTATTGCATAAATGTCATAATCACCCATACAATGCCGAGTAAAGGTCAATAATTAATAGAAGAGTTTTTATATCTGTGGTGACATCTATGCCTACTGATATTGTAGAGGAAAGATGTGTTTGTATGTCATCGATAAATTCTGAAACTACTGATAATGATTTATTTAGGTTATCTTAAGAATAATCGTCACAAACTGAATTCGTGGACCAAACCGCGGGCACGGTTTATACTCATTAATAATAATAACATATATTTATTTAAATATTAAATAATGGCAACCTAAGCTAAATCCTATATAGTATCTTAGGGACGTCCTAAACAGTAACGTCTTTCGGATTTCCATCAGATATATTATGGAGTGTGCTCAGAAACTTCAAAACCCGGTTTCTTTTTCACCCTTCTACCATATAGCAGCGAGAAGTCGTACGCACTCGCACTACTGTATTGTGGAAGATCAAACCCACACGAAGTGTCATTCAACGTTTCTGATAGGTACTGCTGGGGGTGGGGAACATTTTACCAGATTCTGCGTTTCCTGTCACAAATCTGTGACTGACCTTCAAAATAAGAACGAACGCATCTTTTAGGCGAGTGCGCTCCAACCCATTGCTCATCTTTATTTTAGACATTATTGTCTTCAAGTATTTTTTTTATTACTGAACTTACGCTTTAGGCTTGCGCTATGGTTCAGTAATAAAAAAAACATATTTTATAGATAAGAACATAACTTCTATAATAACACTTCACGGATTCAAAGAAAGCAATAAAGAAACATCACGATGTACATTTCATTCAAATTAAAAAATGAATTTATTTAAATATTTTAGAGTAATTAATGCGAATTCTGTTTCTAAGCATTCAAAAACTCATTTACATAATTATGTATTTTCACTTCACGTCATGTTTTGTTATGTTCAAGTGAAAATTGTAAAAGAACTGATCTAATATTTAGTTGACATACTAAACTATTACAGTTGAAGTAACATGACGTCTGTAGATGATTATTATTTTCGTTTACTTTTAAGCGTAGTGGTGATAAATGGCTGCTTTTAAGGATCGAGTGCTCGATTCCCGTTGTATGATTTATGTTATGACTTCTTTCTAATTACGATTTTTTTCTAATTTCTAGCTAAGCTGTATTGATAAAAAAAATTAAACAAAATGCAGAATAATTTCCATTAGGCCGAGGTGACCTAGTGATTAAGACACTTGAATTTTAAACGAAAATGGCGGGGTCGAACTTAGGCTAGCAACACTGAATTAGTATGTCCTTATTTTTATAATTCATCTCGTGCTCGACCTTAAAAGAAAACATCGTGCGGAAACCTGCATGTTTCGTAGTGAACTGTAAAAGCTTATCTTAAAAAAGAGAGGCTTTATCCCTGCAATGGGACATTTACAGATAGTAACATTGCGTTATTTTTGCATTATATGTCAGTTAATTTATATAAAAAATAATTTGAATATATTGTCAAACTTGTCTCAATGTGAAGGCAAAACGAAAGTAAATATGTTTAAACGAATGTCTATGTGTGGGATTACGTATCCATTTATCATAAATTAAGTTAGTTTCTAAACTCAGGTTATCAGTATACATAGGAATGCTTAGAGAATGGCTGATACTCCATCACAAAGGGCACTGCGCAGGTCATGGTATGTTCAGATGGTAAAATAACTGTTATTTATTAACGAAGTAAATATTATTATGGAATTGAAACATTTAATTTCGCTATTAAAAAAAAAAAACTAGGAATTATTTCTTTGTTAATTTAAAATCAATAAGCTTATTATCTTATGGTTAAAACTACAAATGATATATTCATTTGTATTATTTATTGCGTAGCAAATTGATTTAAAACAAAATTTTCAATTACTAACTTAAATTGTCAGCTATTTATTTATTACAAATATAATAATAATTTGGATTGTGAAGGTCTTGCGATACACTAGAATTTTAAATAGGCGGACAAAATTTACCACATAAGTCGAATTCGACGTAGAATAAAATTGTAACTAAGCGAATAATATATATATATATATATTAATCAAATTATATAATATATATATATATATATATATATATTTAGGTAAGTTTTAAATAAATATAATTAGCGGTTATCTTATAAAACAAACAAACATTATATCATTATTACGATCACATATATAATCGAATCGGAAAACTTAAACGAGACAATAAGCGATGCAGCTGGCACGAGATCTATAGATCATGACTGAACAAATGCTTCCATATAAGGACTTAACTACACGAATGTTAAATATGTAGAATAAGATCCTTTTTTATTATCGATGACTAAATTGTTTTGTTATATACTTGTTATAATATTGAGTATAATGATTTAGATGAAAAAGAACGGTTACTTAAACAGTTAATTATTAAAATGTATTTTTTTAAATTAAAAATTGTCATTATTTTGGACATTTAATGTTCAGTTTTTATATTTTTTAAATAAAACTTTTTATATATTTAATATTACTAATTAATTACTGTATGTTAAATACCAATTTAATAAACAAGTCAAAAATAATAACTGAAAAGCGACGAGAAAAAGATGAATATATAAAAAAACTAATTAAATAAATATTTATTTATGAAATATTACAAATGCATTTGTATACGATTTGTGTGCTAATATGAAGTTATATCTAATGATAGTGTGAAGAGGGCATTATATGCGCTTGCGCATCCTACTATTCAACCTTTAACAGTCATCGACTCTACGATACATTGAATACTAAATGTTTAGAGCTTTAACATTTAACGTAAATGTCCCAGTTTATGTCTTAAGTTCTTAGTTCTCAGTCATTTTATTATTCTTTTAATATTTTTTGCATATTTTGCCTTTGCGAAATATATTTTTAAAATTATTAATATTATATTATAATTACATATTTCTTATTTTGTTGCATCTTTTAATAATAAACTATTAGAATTTATGTTATAATAATCGAGTTACATCAATGATAGAAATAAACTCGACGATTGTATCTCGTTGATGTCTTTTCCAATACGGAAATCTTCAGCGTAATGTTATTTTAAAATCTTGTCATTTTACTTGAATAACAAGAAATAAAATACGTTATTGCTAGTGTTATTAAGTTTATAATATGCTATTTTATTTTATATCGATGTAAATCCTGAATTTACTTCATTTACTATCAAAAGTTTTAGTAGTTAAGTTTAAGTTATTGGTTTAACTATATATAATACATAATATTCTGTAGAAAAATGTAATCAGTGATACCATACTTGCAGTCAGTACTTGATCAATATATTAAATTAAAACAGTATTTTATTACTAAAAATATCATTACTTTTATGAAAGAATAAGTAATAAAAATACAATTTGAATATAATAATTATAACAAAATTAATAAATAATAGAAATAATTTAACTCACCCTGCACACAAGAAAAATAATCACGACACCACACAAACACAAGTTCAATATATCTCGTCTCGTTCTGCGCGTGCGCCGGGGTCAGAGTGCGTTCTACGGCTGAGTCGGGAGACTCGCGCGCATCGCTAGAGAAAGCTCTTATATAGCCTCACACCACTGACATCATTGATCGCTAAACAATTGTGATCCTTTTGGGATCCATCGAATTGTTTTTTACATGAAATTGTAGTGTTTTTTTTTTGTATTTTTTAGGAAACAATAGCACATTCGTTAAATTATTAAAGGCAAAAGCGTGTCTTCTGATTAGTTTTGCAAGTTAATGTAAGGTCAAGTTATACTTAACAGGATTTAAATCTAACTATGTTATGTTATGTAGCTGACTTTGATAAAGCTATAAATATTTACTATTTTTTTTATAATTTTTTTTCTGTTCGTTTCGTTTCGTTTCGTGTCCGTTTTTTTATTTACCATCTCAAATTACTATTAGTATTGTTTCAGTTAAGATCATATTTAAGTAGTTTTTTCCTTGTCTAATATTTATTATCATAGCAAATCTTATGTGCCAATGTCTGTGGGCGGTGGTTACTACTTACTGTCATATTGCCCATATGTCAGTCGGTCTACCTATTTAAAAAAAAAAAAGTATATTAAAATATGTATACCGTCTCGTGCAATATCTTTGTTTTGAAAACATATCGTAAGCTTTAGAAATATTGGCTTTTAAAACGGCTTACAATCTAGATTAATTATGTTTTATAGTTAGGAAACCATTAAAGGTTAGAATTTCATAAATCTCAATTAAAATAATGACGCCAATAAGCTATTGTATGTGTATTGCAAATAGTATCTAAGATCTAATGTTAGGGTCAGACTTGAAGATTCAGGCGATGCATACGATTTCTTAAATAGCGATACTGCGAATTCTGAATCTGAAATTTGTATTTACAATTCATCTCGTGCTCGGCGGTGAAGTAAAACGTCGTGAGGAAACCTACACGAGTTTGAATATATTCTGGAATGTTTACAGAAAACACTCGAAAGTTATTTCGCACATTATAGGGAAAACTAAAATTATGACACTTGGAGTAGACTTTTAAATCATACTTAGGTTTAACATTGTATGTAGGTCATACACCTATTAACTAAGGTTATAACATATTGAAACTGACGTGTTTGTTTTTAAATAAATAATATATTTAATACGTAAAAATAACAAAATTGGATATTAACGTTATTTTCAGGAATATTATTTTACTCAGCGTTTATTTACAATAAGAATGACAATAATCTTTTAAATTTACAATATAAATTTGGCTATGTCTAAAAATATTTTAACTTTTAGAAAATGTCGAAGTGGTATTCCTATATTTTTGGTGAATTTTAGGAAAATAACGATGCCGTTCGTTAGCACTGATTGACTTTAAAACTTTTTAAAAATATATACAAAATCAATTGGGAAACTGCCCGTTTCTGCTTCGAACGGGTAGAATAACGGTCGACGTAAAACTTTTATATATACATATTTAACTATATTGGTTTAAATGGCATACGCCAGTAAAGCTCTTAGTCGACATTATTTTTTCCGACATCTTCAACAATCATTATCATAACTCAGCTAATTTACACAACAGTACAGTACAGTACAGTAACAGCCTGTGAATATCCCACTGCTGGGCTAAGGCCTCCTCTCCCTTTTTGAGGAGAAGGTATGGAGCTTATTCCACCACGCAAATAAGTACATGAAAATTCAGTGGTGCTTACACGGGTTTGAACCTACGATCATCGGTTAAGATTCACGCGTTCTTACCACTAGGCCATCTCGACAATTTACACAAAGCCATAATTAATTATCTATTCATCAAAAAATTATTAGCTAAAACTGTATGGAAATCCGTTCGGTATTTTTTGAGTTTATTTCAAACACACAGGCAGACGAGTAATTATAATATTGATTTCCCTATTAATTATTTATAATTATCATTTAATATTTCTTATTAATTCAACAATTATTTTATAGTTCTGTATAAACTAAGTATATGTCACTATGTTTATGGTAAAATACTTATAATTTATGTCATTAACGCTACGACGTCTTTGTTTTAAAGCACAAAGCGCTTTAAAATTATTTTTCTTTGTTTTTTCATTCTATAATCTTGTTATATAAAACTGCAACACACTGCATTGTATACACAGATAGAATTTCATCTGACAGATGAATATTTTCTCAAGATATTTTCCTTCATTGAATTTGAACTAAAAGTATAACACGAATTATGATCTAGAAATGTCAGTGACACTTGCCTGAATTTTAACTAGCAATTTTCGTTTAATGTCTACGTACTTTATCTACCATCGCGGTTCAAGACATTAAAAACGACATTTAAGATTTGGGCATACAAAGACTCAAAGAAATCAAAACTGACGGAAGCTGGCAAACATTTGAAAAATGAAAAGATAGCATTTAAAATAACAAATACAGGATTGATATTCAAAGGTTAATGACCTCATGATGTTGTCACGTCTTTTATTCTTATGTATGTTAGATGTTATAAAGATTTTTGTGTTAGTTATCAGCAAAGATAATTGCAGTATTGGGCCAGCTATTTTATAAATACTAATATTAGAAATGGTATACGCTTAGGTAACTCTAATATTATCAAACTATACGACGTTATCATTTCTTAAAATTCTAATCTGACGAACTATTATTTGTTGCAGATTATATTAATATAATTACTTTTTTTATAGAATAGGAAGGCAGGCTAGCATATGGGCTACGTGATTGTAAGTGGTCACCAACGCCCTTAGACATTGGCATTGTAAGAAATGTTAACCATCACTTACATCGCCAATGCGCCACCAACCTTGGGAACTAGGATGTTATGTCCCTTTTGCCTGTAATTACACTGGCTCACTCACCCTTCAAACCGGAACACAACAATACCAGGTACTACTGTTTTGCGGTAGAATATCTGATGAGTTGGTGGTACCTACCCAGACGAGCTTGCACAAAAGCTCTACCATCTATTATATCTCTACTCTGTCTATTATAATATATTGTTAAATTGTATATTTCCAAATATTTATTATTATACTGATAGCGATGTTATGTAATTTCATTTTTAATGAGCTAGCTGATTTAAAAAAGCTGTTTCTAAATAAGTAAGTAAGCGGTTTGACAAAATTTCGAAATAATCTAATGTGCCGAGTTAACATTATCTATCTCCATATTTATTATTATTATAACAATGTTACGTATATCATTTTAGCTAAATATATTTCAGCGCGGTAATAATAGATAAGTATCTAAATATTTATATATGTATATATACTAAATAAAAAAATATATAGCTTTCTTTACAGCTTTTGCATACGTCATCAATTCAAGGACCTTAATTATTTGGTCAATAAAATAAACAAAATTTATTATATATATAATTTATTTAATTATGAAATCTGCTCCGGGTCCTACCTGGCGCAGAGGTTGTCCATTGCCGTACAGCGTGGAAATGCGGCCTGCATCATTGGCAGCTCTGCGTCGGGTGGGAACCAGGAGAGACTATTTTAAATTTGACTTTATTTAAATAAAAAATAAAAATATGTTAATTTTATTGATTGTTTATAAAATTATTTTTTGATTTGGTCATATCGCATGAGATTTTAATCAATTATTTTAATTTTATTGGTTATTAATTTATTATTTTAGTGGAGAACGTCTTAACAAGTTGCTATGTTATGAATTATGATTAATTTATTTATGACGACTTGATCGGTTTGTGATTTTTTACTTCGCTCATCTTTTAATTCATTTTATTCTTCTTGCATCTAGAAGATATATCATGCAAACATATAAAAGTAACTTTAACTCACTAGAGCTATATAATATGTTATAATAATTATAAGGATTTATTCCTTTTAATTTAGACTCTTCAGATAGTTAACAGCGCGATTTATCGTTATTTCTGTCGTACATTTACATCTCTATCTCATTATATTACCAAATACCGCACATTGAAATCAAAGAGCTTAAGTCACATGCAACAGAAACGAAACCGAAATTATTCCGTTTAAAACGTTAAATATAGAAAGGTTTCTTTTGAATTTTAACTTGATAATTTCTTATACGTATATATTACACATCCAAGTAAATTTCTCTTCAATAAAACATAAAAGACGCGATAGCATGCCCGGATTCAAACCCATAATCTTTGATGACAATATAAGCCTTTTACTCACCTAACCATATTATTTGTAGATATAATTCATTGTGCAATACAAACAAAAGAGTGTACACACACGTGCTAAGTCCAACCCTGTGTCCTAAATTTATTTCATACACTAAACACTTGACTTATAATTATCACAGTAATAACTAAATCGTAAATATGTATTATTAAATTGCGAGTTATAAAGCTAAGTTTACATACCTCGTTTTCATGCAATCCACTAATTTCTTTCTTTAAGAATGTTATCGCTACTTATGTGTTGTCCGGGCCTTTATCTATTCTGCGTGTTTTCATTTTCATTTTTCTTTTTAAAATCGCTGTCTAGTGTGGGTTTTTCGTCCGATACATGCAGGTTTCCTCATCATGTTTATCTTCAAAACCTATATTTAGGAATTATAAGTTTAACCGTAACAGCCTGTGAATGTCCCACTGCTGGGCTAAAGGCCTCCTCTCCTCTTTTTGAGGAGAAGGTTTGGAGCTTATTCCACCACGCTGCTCCAATGCGGGTTGGTGGAATACACATGTGGCCGAATTTCAGTGAAATCAGACACATGCAGGTTTCCTCACGATGTTTTCCTTCACCGTAAAGCACGAGATGAATTATAATCACAAATTAAGCACATGAAAATTCAGTGGTGCTTGCCCGGGTTTGAACCCACGATCATCGGTTAAGATTCACGTGGTCTTACCACTGGGCCATCTCGGCTTTTTTTCATAAGTTTAAATTAAGCACATAAATCTCAATGGTGTTTGTATGGATTTTAACCCACGATCTTCGAGTAACGCTTAGGTATATGTTAGGTGGTCATCATTTGGGTTAGATTAAAACCTTTTTTTCAGAGATATTTATTGATTGGTGATGTAAGCGATGGTTATAATTTCTTACAATGCCAATTTCTATGGGCGCTGGGACCACTTACCATCAGGTGGCCCATATGCTCGTCCGCTTACCTATTATATATAAAATAAAATAAAACTTGTAAAAATGTTATTTTGTCTATTAACAACTATATGAATAGTTATATGAAAAAAGGCAAAATTAGTTTTTATCAGGATTCAATGAATTGCTATTTCAATTTAACATCTAGCAATATCATATTAAACTTGCATGCAGTGAGCCGTTTGCCCAATCTAATAGTACGAGTACATCGGGGAGGTAGTTTCGAAATCACATTGGATTTGCTTACGATATTAATGGATAATATTTGATGGGAAAACCTCACTTGGTATACTCCTTGGGTGGGATTTCACCGACCGCAATCAATAAAATTTAGTTTTGCAAATGCTGTTCACTATTGTACGAGTTTAATTTATTTGCTAAACTTACCTTCGTTTTAAATTATTAACCCTTCATATTCACTCAACCATTAAATTTTAAATTTTTAAATTTTAAGGACCTTTGCTAATCACTAACATTTTCACATATATTTTGATTCCGCTGCCGCCGAAGCAAGTTCAAGAAGTTTTTTCAAGATGGCGCGAAAATATTGACGTCATTGATTGGTCAAACGACATCCCGATAGTAATAAGGGAGGAAGACAAATATATATATTTTGTTATAAGTTGGAAAGAGATAATGTGTATTCATTGTAATTAGTGTTGCAAGTATTATAAATTAAACAATATCATGGGACACATAAATTAAAGTAAATAAAAAAACGACATTTTAATATTATAAGAAAATTATTCAAAAATCAAACTCACCTATTTATTTAGTGGAAAAACAATGCAATGATTATTGTTTTTAATTTACAAGTTAACATCTTAGTAAAATTTCTGACTAACTTGTATGTCGTCAGAATGGACTTGATTGGGGATCCTGACGGGCCGTCACTGTAGCAAACGAACCCGTGACCCCCCCGAAGAGACGGAAAGGAATTCACTGGTTTTTTAATAGGTATTTCAGCGCACTAGGCACCGTCGAGTCTCATATGTTACACACACTTTATGCGGAGAAAACACGTAAATGCATTTTTCTAGAGAGACCATAGGTGTTGGCACTGCATCATTTTAGTCCAACCACTCTAACGTTATAAATTTCTGACCATCGTGACCGATTCAACTCTAACTCGTGATATATTCAACATTATATTATGTTCAGATTTATTTCAATAAATGTACATTTTTTATAGTATAGGTAGGCGGACGAGCATATGGGCCACCTGATATTAAGTGGTCACCAACGCGTATAGACATTAGCATTTTAAGAAATGTTAGCCATCGCCTGCATCACCAATGCGCCACCAACCTTGGGAACTAAGATATTATGTCCCTTGCGCCTGTAATTACACTGGCTCACTCACCCTTCAAACCGGAACATACCAAGTACTGCTGTTTTGCGGTAGAATATCTGATGTTTTTTTATCATTATTATCGACTGAATTCAATTTTATCAAAATTTATATAATAGTTAATAAATTCATTATCGAATAACATCATGTTTTTGTTTACTAATAAAGCTATAATACTAAACTAACTCTCCGTCCCGACTTCGTACGGATGAAATAAGAATTTTATTTATTTTTGTTTTTTTTTTTATAGAAAAGGAAGGTGGACGAGCATATGGGCCACCTGATGGTAAGTGGTCACCAACGCTCTTAGACATTGGCATTGTAAGAAATGTTGCCAATCGCTTAAATCGCCAATGCGCCACCAACCTTGGGAACTACGATCTTATGTCCCTTGTGCCTGTAATTACACTGGCTCACTCATCCTTCAAACCGGAACACAACAATACCAAGTACTGCTGTTTTGCGGCAGAATGTCTGATGAGTGGGTGGTACCTACCCAGACGAGCTTCCACAAAGCTCTACCACCAGTAAAAAATTTACCCTTTTTTTCATCAAAATTGATTTAGCCGTTTATGAGGAGATCAGTAACTTGATATACGCATACAGAAGAATTATATATATAAAGATAATATGTTGTTCACTAAACCTTGATATATTAATTATTGAGCGATATATTTACATATCAAATGTTACAACTAAATTTTAATTATATTATTAGATTATCAAGAAGCTGATTAAGTAGCTTCTGATTTTAATACGACATATTATCATATAAAATTAAGATATTTTAATATTAATAATATAAATTATTTCTATGACAGAACTACGCATTACAACTTTGCATGCATTTTGAGCGTGAGTCGTTTGTTAAATACAAAGTTTTAATCAAATTAATTGTATAAAGTGCAATCAGTGAGATTATTTATATGATAAGCTCTTTTTAGTGTGACTTACGAAGCAAAGGTCGTACAACAAGTCTGTATGTTTTATAGCATAGTATAAAGTTTATCTACAAATATATATAATATATATTCGAAGATATACCAGTCTTATTGTACGGCAGCGAGACGTGGCCAGCTCTCGCGAGACATGTTCAGCAACTTCACGTCGCGGAAATGAAGATGCTGCGGTGGATGTGTGGCGTTACGCGACTAGATCGTATTCGTAACGAGCACATCCGTGGTAGCCTTGGCGTTTGCGATATAGCGGATAAGTTGCAGGAAAGCCGTCTCCGTTGGTTTGGCCACATTAGCCGCAGACCGCCAGACTATGTTGGGAACCGATGCCTGGACTTTGTTGTCGAAGGCCCTAGATCCCGCGGCAGGCCCAAGAAGCGCTGGCTCGATGTTGTGAGGGACGATATGAGAGAGCACGATCTCACTAAAGACGACGCTTTCGATCGGGCAAAGTGGAGGCAAAGATGTAGGAAAGCGGACCCTGGCCGGGAAAACGGTAGGAAGAAGAAGAAGAAGATATATTCGAAGATATAATAAGTCACTCAGCTCACTATTATGTATAATATGGTATTAATTTAATCGCGTACTGTACATTTTATTTTTGTGAATATTGGTATAGGGATAGATTGTTCTTTGTGAAATAACAATAATTGATTTCTTGCAAAATACATATATATTAAAAGTATACATAATATAATTTATGAACGGTATTTTTTATGATATACCTATTTAATAAATAATAGATTAACAACTGAATATGTCGCTGATTCTTCTCGATAAAATGTACACTCTAATCGTAGCTTTATAATACGATTAACCTTGTAAAATAACGATTCAGAAGTGCTCGTATGCTACTAAAACAATATATTTTTATTTTTATTACAGCATTGTAGTAACCTTTAACATAAGCACCGGGTCTTAAATGGCTAAGCGAAGAGCATGCTTGCGCAGAAAGGATACAAATGCGCTACAATGTGCATTGTCTATAACTGTCAGGTCGCGCAGATGCGTAGGCACGCGCAGACGCATTCCGGCGCAAAACTTTTTACTCCCATTTCACTTTGATACCCTAGAGGGATATTCGTTCATTTCATTAACTTTATATTTTATTTCAATGTATGCAATATCGTTAATTATTTAACAAAGAATATTACTCCGCGCCAATTGAATGCCGTCCTTAAGTGTTCGAATAAATAATATATACTGACTACATATGACGACATACATATGAGTACGTAAGGAGTCGCAAAATAATAATTTAAAAATATGTGTTAAATATAGGCAAACTATAAACTGGTTTCAATATAATCTTGTTGTTTTTCGCTTTGATGAAAAAAAAATATAAATTTTTAATAAATTGTATAATAAAAGGCTAACTTAAGTTTTGTTATTAAATATTATAGAATAGGTAGGCGGACGAGCATATGGGCCACCTCGCGGTAACACACCAATACCAAGTACTGCTGTTTTGCGGTAGAATATCGGATGAGTGGGTGGTACCTACCCAGACGAGCTTGCACAAAGCTTTACCACCAGTCAATATAAATATATAAAATTATTAACTCAAATTATATTCATTCCAACATTATTTAGATTGTAGACCTTGATTTTTATAACTAAAAATAATGATGAAAACATAAAATGCAACGAATTAATTTTAACACCTATTTAATCGTTTAATATTTATTGTAAATCGTTTGTAAAGTTATAAACATTAGAATAGGTTATTGTATTGTACACAAAGCAGTTGTAATAAAATTAATGTGCAATTCAAGTAAAAGTTCCATTTTTTTTTATTGTTATCAAGTTATCAATGAAACGAACCGATATAACCCATCTGATGATCGCGGATTGTTGAAACCCAGACAAGCACCGCTGAATTTTCAAGTGCTTAATGCGTGCTTATAACTTATCTTCGGAAAACATCTTAAGGAAAACTTCATGTGTCAACTTAATAAGCTACACCTTATTCCACTACGCCGCTCCAATGCGTTCTCTTCAAAAAGGAGAGGTCTTAACCCAGCAGTGCGATATTTAAAAGCTACTGTTGCTATAAGAACTTTCGTAGAACTCGATGGTATAGAGGCATACTTGAAACTATGCTTATTATTGTTATTATTTTTTTATTTATTTATAGGCAAGCGCTTGACTGTTATCACATCTGATGGAAAGTGAGATACAGTCTAAGATGAAGCGCGTTTTCCTAGAAAGTGCCTATTCACTCTAGACTTGAAGGTACATTATAGGTGGTGGGGAAAACGGAGGTCGGGAGGGTATACCAGACCTTTAAGCATTTAAGCTTTTGTTTTATACTTGTTCAGTGCCTTTTTTTATTCTGTTTAATGATTTTTTTGTTTGTTTTTGTTTTTTATTTACTCCACAAAATTGACTACAATTATACAACCAACAATAACATACAGTAACACATTTAACCGAAAATATTTACAATTGAGTCTTTCCGATGTGGACATTAAATGCGTATATGAAGGCTAAAAAAACAAGAATTTTTTTTTTTAGATTTGTTAGTAACTACACCGTAACATTAGAGCAGACATAAAAACAGAAATCTTATAAAAACGATCACTTACTTTAAATTTTAACTTAAATTTTAAATAAAAATAAATGAATAATTTTAAATCAAAACAAAATTAAACTAAACTAAAAAGTAAAGCTTGTTAGCTATTGACAACGAATTCGGGAAAAAGGGAAGAAAAACCCGAAGAAACATGAAACTTTTAATAACGATGATGGTCGAAATTCTTAAGCGTAGTACATAAAACACGTTATACTTATTATAACTATACCGACATCAAACCCATCAAGATTTTCATGAAAAATATTTCCTTCACTGGTGGTAGAGTTTTGTGCAAGCTCGTCTGGGTAGGTACCACCCACTCATCAGACATTCTGCCGCAAAACAGCAGTACTTGGTATTGTTGTGTTCCGGTTTGAAGGATGAGTGAGCCAGTGTAATTACCGGCACAAGGGACATAAGATTGTAGTTCCCAAGGTTGGTGGCGCATTGGCGATTTAAGCGATTGGCAACATTTCTTACAATGCCAATGTCTAAGAGCGTTGGTGACCACTTACCCTCAGGTGGCCCATATGCTCGTTCACCTTCCTTTTCTAGAAAAAAAAAGTAATTAAAAAAAAAACCTACATATATCATGGTAGCGATAGACATTGAGGATTGAGACATTCCCATATGACTGAAGAAATTACTACGCACATATTTACTTAGTACACATCTTTTTTTAATTGTCAAATCTCCACAGACCACTGAAACACAAAAGTGACCTTGTTTTAATTTCTACCAAATTTATATGAAATCTTTAATTTTATTAATATGCTATTTAAAAAAAAGACAATAAATAACCGTTTATGTGATAGCTTATTGATACTTACAGGAACTTGTCAGCCATTCGCCATTGGGACTAAATTTAACAGATGACACCGCCTTTTTTTTATAGAAAAGGAAGTTGGACGAGCATATGGGCCACCTGATGGTAAGTGGTCACCAACGCTCTTAGACATTGGCATTGTAAGAAATGTTGCCAATCGCTTAAATCGCCAATGCGCCACCAACCTTGGGAACTACGATCTTATGTCCCTTGTGCCTGTAATTATACTGGCTCGTAAATTTAAATGTGTAATTGTGCTTGCCTTTGGGGTATCTTTCTATTTTGCTTGCGTTTTAAAATCGAATCCAAAATCTTCAACTCACATTGCTAAAATTATTGCCATTAGCCAATAAAAAAAATACTTCAAATGATTAAAGAATACAAAAATTCCTCAATATATAAATTATTAAAAAATTATTAAGCAAAGCAGTTTAGCTATCATAATATATTAAATGTGTTCACTTTTGTAACATATATTTTTAAACAAGTTTCAAGATGATTTAATAATTCTCATGGTAATGACATAATAAGATGGTTATCACAATGTGGTCGCAGTAGCGATGAGGACTGGTTATTGAGATGGACCGTTTACGAAATAGTAGTTAAACGTAGTGAGTCATAGGCTGAAACTTTTACTTTCCTAGAACTTTGCTGTGACATATATTATTTTGACATATATTTGTTTATATACTCGATAATTTATAAAGTTATTGTCCTCATGGTCATTAAATGATTTAAATATCAGTATTATTTTTTAATGGTAATTATAATGATGAATGAAAGTTGATGTGTTTTATAGTATTATATTTATATAATGAAATAAAATGACAATAGTTAAGTAGGCAAATGTTAAATATATATAGCATATTGTTTTTAATCAGATCATATATAATAAACAAGTGAATCCCGCAGTTTCCCAGCGTCCTGAATTCCACGCTGTGATACTGCGGATTACTGTTACGAATATTCTACTAATTTTTTTTTATTTGTGAGAAATATTAATCATCATATTAATATCTTCATTAATGACATCTGCTCCTGCTTCTGCAACTCTAAATGCCTTTTATACGCCGATGATCTTAAGCTTTACAGAACGGTTCGCACTGAATTGGATGCCATCTGTCTCCAGAATGATCTTAACAACTTAGTGCAATGGTGTAGGGAAAATTGCATGAGTCTCAATACTTCGAAGTGCTATGTAATAAAGTTTAGTAGGAAGAGAACATCTTTTGAAAGAAATTACTCAATCGATGGAAATAAGCTAACGGAAGTGGAACAGATTCGAGATCTAGGTGTCATATTGGATACTGGATTGAGATTTAATTTACATATTGATGACATAGTAAGTAGGTCTTTTAAGATCTTGGGATTTGTATTGCGCAACTGTAAGAGTTTCAAAAACGCTGAGACGAAAATATCGCTCTTTACTGCATTGGTTCGTAGCGTTTTGGAGTATGGGAGTATAGTTTGGAACCCTTACTTTGATATATATAAAAATAGATTAGAAAAGGTACAAAAAAGATTTCTCGGGCATTTAACCTACAGTCTAAATTTAGCTAAAAAACTACAAAGCTATGAAGAGAGGTTATCATTTTTCAAACTCCTTTCGCTTCAAAACCGTAGACGCGTTTTAGACAACTCATTTATGTTCAAATTGGTTAATGGTTCAATTGAATCACCTTATCTGTTGTCGAAAATAATGTTTCGCGCTCCTTCTAGATCCTTCAGAGCATCTACTTACACACCTTTTGTCGAAAGTTTTGCTCATTCACGTTATGGTCGTCTGTCCCCAATAAACAGATTAATTATTAACTACAATAGCATATATAAAATAGCAACTTCCTTACATAATAATAAAAAGAACGAAAATAATCCAACGGTTTATCCAGACATTGACATTTTTAATGATAATATCATTTGCTTTAAGAAAAAAACAATAGTGTACATAAATTGTAATTTATAGACTATAATAATTCAGTAACTCCAATCGGTTATTCTAGTTTTAAGACGTTACATACTAACTGAAAATTAATATTCCTATGTATAATTCAAACTTTCTATTTTGATTATGACATCTTACAATCTCTTACAATGTATTTAAACTCACAAGTGATAATTTTGCTTAATTTAATTAATTTAATTTATTTTTAAAATTTTGACATGAAACTGTATTAAGACTGTATCTGATTGTCTCTTTATTTTTATTAATTCTATAATGTTTTATTTTATCACTTAACTTTTTACAATGTTGACTTATATTATAATTTCCAAGTAATCTTAGAACACCTGTAAAAAAGTAGGCAATTACCCATTTACGTATTATGACTTTTGTTTAATGTGTATTTTTGTTGTACTACTTGTTGGTGTTGTCAATTAAATAAATAAATAAATAAATAAATCCCT
The DNA here is from genome assembly GCA_905147175.2 of Nymphalis urticae. Lineage (NCBI taxonomy): Eukaryota > Metazoa > Arthropoda > Insecta > Lepidoptera > Nymphalidae > Nymphalis > Nymphalis urticae. The sequence continues at coordinate 926,212 of LR990004.1, read as the reverse complement.
TACATGTTCAACGCGCCACCAACCTTGGTAACTAAAATCTTATGTCCCTTGTACCAGTAGTTACCTGTAGTTACCTGTAGTTCAAAGGCGAATATGGATAAGAGTTTATAAAAAATAATTAATAATAAAGCAGCATTTCAGCGCATACCGCGTATTTAGCTATTATTATGTAAGGCCAAAAAAACGGTGTCGGCGGTTTTTATTCTTTGTAATAGGAAGTAATATTTTATTTTAATTATATTAACTAAGAATCTCATCTCAATTATGATTAAGATACCACGTTACAATTAACCTCCAATTATAAGAGAGAACAGCTTAGTTTAATTAGATGTTACACGCAAAATAATAAGCAATAGGCAAATAAAATAAGCAAAATGGCGGTGTAATATTAAGTAGCAACGCCATCTAGTGAACATCACATTGTTTAATTTATGAATTCATTTTAAAGCAAAGACAAAGTCAAATCGATTTTTTTTTATTCAAATAGGCTCTTAGAACAACTTTTTATATCGTTATGTTATATTGTTGAATCAAATGTAGGTAACGTTACAACCGGTTCACAAATCTGATTCTACCGAAAAGAACCAGCAAGAAACCCAGTAGGTATTTTTATTTTCCGCTAATTTCCATGTAGATATGTTAATAAAATACAATTTAATTATTATTTATGCATGAAAATTAATGAAAACTGAACTCCGCAATGTTTCATCAAGTAATTGCAAATGTTTTGTAAATTAATTTGAAATATTATACGTCATCGTTTCTCTTATTATTATTTATATACTAACATACATTATGAACTAGGTTTCGCCGGCGCGAGATTTGCCCTGTTTGTTTTATAGTATATCTGAAAATGTGTATGAAAATTTTCATAATATCCTATAGACAATGACGTCATAATATTTTTACAACAATACTTTGTATATTCACAACTAATCTTTGCGGCTTCGCAGGGGTATATCAGAAGAAAAAAGTACTTTGGATGGGATTTTAAAATTCGTTCTTAGTAAGCGTCTACGTCGGGGAAATGTTACTCCAACTGTGACAAATTTCAAGTTAATCTGACTAGTTTAGTAGATATCGTATTTATTTTATTATAATATAGATCATTTTGAAAGAAACAGTGACAATTGGGAACTATTGTATAAACACGGAGAGTTAAGACAAACTTATAACACAAAGTTACCGACGTTGCAAAGTCAATGGGACCTGTCACCTGGGACACGGAGTTCGTTTCTATAATAAGATTCCACGGTTGTTTTTAACCTTTGCCTACTTAATAATTTTTAAGGTCGGCAACACTGCAAGCCCAGGTGTTGCAGATGTCCATAGGCGGTTGTAGTCACTTTCCATCAGGTGAGCATCCTGCTCGTCCCCTCTTATATTAAAAACAAAATTAAATCTCAGATTAAAACATAACATACTATAAATTATAAAAAAGCGTGGAATTACTATTTATTGATTTCCATGTTGATAATGCATAAACTTTATTTCATTCGATTGACTGTAATAAAAAAGAATGAAAAAGAGTACTGAGACTACTGATTTTGGTAGAATCTACAATCCGAACCTATCACCGGTTTTACACATAATTCCATTATAACATAACGATTTAAAAGTGCCCTTTTTACTTGAATTAAGAATTATTTAATATGTTTAGACGTGAAAGCGTAACAAAAAAACATCAGATGGAACTGTCACTCGTCGCCTCGTGGTCGTTAATTATTAAAACGTCTAATAAGTATGTAATATACTTGATGATATTCAATTAATTGAATCTCATATTAATTGAAAGTTTCCGGTATTAGGCGTGAGACGTCAAACACGATGTACCGTCAACAGTAACATTTATATATACACAATTTATATTGAATAAATATTCTGGGACATTATTCACACACGGCCATCTGATCCCAAATTAAGACACCAGACCACCACCAGACACTGGAAACCAGACAACTGATATTCTACATATACTTTTTTTTTGTAAATACATACTTATATAGATAATAACACCCAGACTCAGGACAAACACATACAAACAGACATGTTCATACACACAAATATCGGTCCTGGGTGGGAATCGAATTCACAACCTTCAGCGTGAAAGGCAAGTATCTACCAACCACGCCAACCGGCCCGTCGATAAATAATAATATAATAAAATAGTTCGTCTATTCTAATTTTAAATCTCATTAAATCGATTAAGGCGATTATGAAAAATAATATTTATGAAATGTATAGATTTTACATTGTTATTCAAAAACAGATTGTGATTTAGTTCCTATCAGAATACACAAGTATTTTAGACATTTATTAGATACAATGTCACATAACCACCACACCAGAACCGGTAATTTTTTTATACAATTTACCTTAAAGCACTAATAATGAATTCACAAAATAATAAATTATAAAGTTTAAATATATGCCGATATTTTATTCTATATGAAAACAATATTTTATCACTCTCTGGTATGGACAGTATTAAAATTAAATTATATTAAATATTTAAAAAAAAACACATATTGCGCAGCTATGAGAAAAACGATATATGATTGAAACCAACAATATGATTGAAATTATGAAAACTAATGTACACACGAGTGCATATATTTTTTCTATACAAATTAGGTAGGCGGACGAGACTTCAGCACCGTAAGTATATAATCATCCCTTATACATCGTCAATGCGCCACCAACCTTGTCTCTTGTCTATAGTAATACACTGGCTCATAGTCTCTTTAAATTCAAATTGCTGTTTCGCGGTAGAATATCTGATGAGTGGGTAGTACCTACCTAGACGGGCTTGCACAAAGCTCTACTGCCAATTTTAGTATCTAGAAATTAAATTTATAAATTCATTCATTAAAAGAAGTAAATTATAACTACAGTAATGCCACTAACTATTTCTTCTCTCTGTCTAATTCCTCCGCCCCCTTTCACTATCGAACGGCCAGGCAAACGCGACCAAAGCTACATAGCGGAAATTCCCCGCCTAAGCACGAAGCGCCTTGAATCTACATTTATTATTCGCACTGCGAAACTGTAGAATACATTGCCTGAGTCTGTACTTCCTGATAGGTACAACGTTGGTGTCTTCAAATCCTGAGTAAATAGGTTTTTTCTAGGCAAGGGTGCTACATTCTAGACCGATTAACATCAGGCAAGTCAACGGTCAAACGCTGGCCTAATAAAGGTTAAAAAAAACTAAATATTTTATACGATTTGTGATATGATCAAATCTTCTTCTTCTACCTAGCGTTTTCCCGGCCTAGTAACGCCAGGGTCCGCTTTCCTGTATCTATTCCTCAATTTAATCAAATTCAATATTATTTTATAATTCAATTTTTAAGCATATTATTCTATCGGTACTTGTTGTCTGTTTGAGTCGAGACATGATACACGAACACAACTAGGATATCGGTTAACTTACATCACTTATAACATAACAGATTTAATGGCCAAGGTCTGCGGATAAATTGGTTATTATCGGTTACTTAGATGATTTTAACAAAAAACACGAACTAAATATAACGCTAATTATTTAATGTTTAGATGACTTCGTTGTTTTTTTTTTTGGTAGTAGCCCGAGGTTTGGAGGTTTGTAAGCATTGGCAGCTCACTTGCTTGAAAGCACCTGTAGCAAAAACCGCCCTAGATGGAAAGTCCCTTTTTGTCTTTGCGTACCACAAGAATGCCTGAATCCTGCTGTTATCAGCCAGGATCTTAGCCACTGCCATAGGGCACTTAACAGATGCTATGGTCATACCAGCTTACTTGTACCACCGTGACAGAATGGGTAGATCATTTTCCTAACCTACTAACTTAGTAACCTGGTAACCTAGCCAACAATTCACGATATAGACGGGCTATCTCATGGCGTACCTTAATGATTTAGAGGGAGTTTTTGTTGCAAATTCTAGCACTCGTCCAGGGAGTCCCACGTACACCCCCGCTTTGCATGGGATAGGGAAGAAATGGAAATACATATTTTCAGCAAATAAACATGTAAAAGTTGACATTTTAGCACATTCGGAATTGGCCGTGTCATGGATACAAATGACCTTGAAGTTTATTTATAAGTAGTAGTTAGTATCAGCTCAAACGCAATAACAAGCATCTTTAAATGACATTGATATTCTTAATATCAATACTATTTAAATGATATTTATAAATATCGTTCAGAATAACGTCGAATATTCATAAATAATAAAATCGGAAACGATTAAACTTTGACCTAATTTATGAAATTAAAATGTATTTTTTTTAACAAAGTTTTAATTCTGATTTTATGATAATTTCTGTGTTTTCATGTTATTTTTAAAAGTTTATATTAAGTTTAAATATTTAAAAAAAATTATATACATATAACTGACTGTGTCTGTATTATTAAGAAAATCATTCGTTGCTTTATAATAGTAGATAATGTAAATCATGAAATGATTAATTTACAAATTATAATATTTTTTATTCAAGCAGACTTAGCACTTTTTTCCAAATAAAATTAAATTCATCTATTGAAATATTTAAAACATTTCCAAACTTTTGAATCCTGTTACATAAAACAGAATGAAATTTATAACAAAAGCTACCTATCGACGTGTTTATAGCACTAAGAAATACTGGAAAGAAACTTAGCAGTTACTCTTGTTCCTATATGAAATACATTATCGACTATGTATACATATATTATTAATTTATATATTCTGTATGGAAAATAAGTCTACTACTCTTTATGTATATATTCTTGTATTGTGTGCTAATTTTTTTTTTTTATTTTTTTTTAGACAAGATTTATTTTATTAACAAATTATGTTTATAATATAAATGGAATATTACTGTTAGTTCTGTTTCCGAAAGGTGATTGAGCCAGTGTAACCAAAGCCACTAGAGTTAGACATAAAAATGTTAAAAAATGTATTTAAAAGTACTCTTCTTGATAAAATGAAGTGTTAATTGAAAAAAAAATCAACATTTTCTCAATAAAAACTAAGGCTAGATAAATTGATAACAACATTTCGTAAGTCCGTTTAGAACGATAGCATCTTATTCAATAGTATTACAAATTATCACTGGACCGCTAATTCTGCGATTTCTAAACAATACCAACAAGAATAGCCCTGTCACTTACGAAATAGCATTAAATGGACACGAATTTTCTTTCGTTCGTTGTGACATTAAAACATTTAACCAAAATCTAATTTTATAAGTATCTCTTGCAGGCTCTTTGGTATTGAACTGGGGCCCAATTCTACGGGCCTACCATAGGTTCCCAATTCTTTCCCGATCCAACTTCTACCAAACCGTAACTGAATTTTTGTGTTAGTAGAATAGAAAGAAGGTTAAACGGCTAAGATTACGTTCCGAATTCGAATACGAAATTGTAATTTTTTTACTAGAACTGGCCCCTGTTGGTCTTATGTAAGAACAAGCTCGCAGAAAAAGGTCTTGAAATGTCAAAAAGTGATATGCGATATTGACCGTAATAATCATAAGATTTCTAATATACAAGCATCAAAATGGTATATCGCCATAAGCCGGTTGACATCTTATCGGGTTGTTAATAAAATTAATTCTTATAGTATATAACTGCTGTACTTGATAAATGTAATATAAAGCTATAAATTTAGAATTACGTTATTCCTAATAATTAAGAAACTCAGTAGTTTTTATATTTTATGCGGTCGTATTATTTATTATTTTTTTAATTGTCATATAATTTTTACTTGTATTTGTATTGATTGTAATTCTTTTAAATAAAACGCAACCGTAATTTTTATCAATATTTAATTAAATGGGTCTCAAACAGATATAATAGCAAATAATAAAACGTAAATTACGAAATTATACAATACAATAGTTATATACATATAGTTACTATGTCAATAAATATTATAATATAAAAAATTACAAAAATAACATTACAAATCTTCTATGAGATAAAGTATCATTATTTTTTCGATAAACACATATCCATATATGCTTATTTTATTTGTCGGTGTGTCGTTAGCTGTTTTGTGTATAAAATAAATAAAAAATATTCAATATTAAGTACCTGCAAAGAATAACGAAATAAAAAATATTTGAGTTGCATTAATATTGTTACAGATTAAATTCAATTGTTAAAATAATGGCAAGAACATATAAAAACATGAAAACGAATGTGATTTAGTTTTCGTGACAGAAGTATAAGTTTTTTGCATCAGAATATTTTATCTTACACCTTGATAAGGATTATATCCTCCACCCGATGACCAATTTCTGCTAAGGTGGCCTTTTTTGAGGGACAGTGTGTCCACATTCACAAATTTCTCATGTTCTATTTACTCACCGTTGAAACCGTAAATCGGTCACGACGGGTCAGATTTTAGTAACAAGACCACTTACTAGGCGCTAGGGCTTTGTGCAAGCTCGTCCTCGTCTACTTATGTATCATCCACTCATCCCGTATTCTACCGCCAAACTGCAATCACCAAGTAAGCAAAGCATATCGAGTGGCCCATTTACCAGTCCGCTTAAATATTTTATAAAAACAAAAACAATTATTTTCCGAAGTACGAGAGTGCAATGCCAACTTTCAACCACGGAGCTGCTACAGAACTTATCGAGCCCAAGGCTTGGCTCCAAGACCTTGGGGCCAACGAAGTATTCAACATTACATACACGTTAGATGACAAACGTTGCATTTAAATTCGTCCTTGAAACATCACTCGTATCGCACCCAAAGTGCACTTCAACATGAATTATTTTGTAAGAAAACCGATAACAATACAACCTTCTTGGTTTAATACGTGAAACTGTGACGAAATTTTAATAAAATCTAATGCTAAAATGAAACAAATTGATCGGCATACAAAAATTATGAATTTTGATAAGCGTGTAAACTTCATCTTATAAATGTCAAGACTATGTATCTATATTTTCGTGCGTTAATTATTTATAATTTTAATTAAACAGTAGTATTTCTAAATATACTAAAATATAAGCATTTGTTAATATGATGTATGGGACACTCCAAAATACCCGAGGGCTTGCAGGTGCGTTGCCGGCGTTTAAGGAATGAGTACGCTCTTTTTTAGAGGTTTCTTTGTCATATCGGTTCGGAAAAGTCGCTGGGGAAAGCTGCTTCTACAAATAGTTGTAATTTTATTTTTACAGCAGTCGAAGGAGTGAATTTTATTACAATTCTCATTACAAAACAATTTGGAACTTTCACCTCCAGCCTAAAGCAAAGCCTGTAATTGTCCCACTGCTGGATTAAGATTGAGTTTAATGCTTTTAGGCTCCAATGCGGGTAAGGATACACATGTGTAATAATGTTTTTCTTCATAAACACCAAATTAATTATTAACACAAATTAACCACACGAATAATTATTTGACGTGTATCTTGGTAAAGTACAATAAAATTTGTTGTTGCTATATCTTCATACTATATTGGAAAACTATTGACATGAAAGTGAAACCCCGATTGTTCTGACCAGTATGTCATTTGCTGGTAAATAAAAAAACAGAAGCATTGATAAATTCCAATTAAACGTACGAAAAAGTAACACCACTAAAACACCAGAGCTAAGCAATTGTTATCATTTGTCTTATACTTATTTTCCGATAATTTATAAGAATGATTCTACCATCGATGGTGGAATTATTTACATTGATAATATTATTTATACGCTCCAGCGCTCAGCTGACAATTTGCAATATTCATGTAATCGCTCATGAGAGCTATTATGTATAACAAACTCGAAAATTTAATACGGTCGTGAAATGTCAAAAATAGATTTGCGACAATGACTATTAATATAGTAAAATTATAACACTTAAAGGATCATAATATCCTATCACGGAAAGTCGGTTTCCGACATTTCACGAGTGAGATACGTTGTGAATTCATACAGAATATCACTATAGGTCGTTTAGCTTTATTTTAGTATTTGTCAGCGTTCAAGCTCATCTGCAGTTAATGTTTACCGTACCGTACCGTAACAGCCTGTGAATGTTCCAATGCTGGGCTGAAGATCTCCTCGCCCTTTTTGAGGAGAAGGTTTGGAGCTTGTTCCACCACGCTGCTCTAGTGCGGGTTGGTGGGCTACACATGTGGCAGAATTTCAGTGAAATTAGACACATGCAGGTTTCCTCACGATGTTTTCCTTCACCGTAAAGCACGAGATGAATTATTATCCCAAATTAAGCACATGAAAATTCAGTGGTGCTTGCCTGGGTTTGAACCCACGATCATCGGTTAAGATCGGTTAATGTTTATCACATTGAAATTTACTAGGTACAAGCCAAGCAAAACTTAGTATTTGTGTGTCCCGGTTTGAAGGGTGTGTGAGCCAGTGTACCTAGAGGCACAAGGGACATAACATCTTAGTTCCTAAGTTTGGTGACGCATTGGCGATGTAACCCATTGCTTATATTGATCAATGATATTAAAAAATATAGATCATTGTTTATATTTCTTACTGCGCCGATGTCTATGAGCAACGGTGACCATTTACCATCAGGTGGCCCATTTTTCTGTCAGCCCTATAATTAAAATGTACATGAATATTATTAAACTTTTGAAAACTTCATTGTCTTATTTTTAATAATTTATACAATATAAGGTACAAATCTTAGGTATTTTCAATAAAAGGTAAATAGTAAATAGGTACACATTTTGAAGATCTATAAATAGATATAATGAAATATAACTATTAACTAAAAAACATCGACAACGTTAACCTGAATTGCACACAAATCAGTGATTTTTTTCACCAACTACGTTAACTTAATTTCATTTATTTAAAATAAAATATTGTGAATTAGAATTTGGAACACAAGGCAAATATAAAGGCATTAGCAGGCATTGGGCTATACCAGTCAACCATTCGTGTTAATTAGAAATATATCAAGCCGCTACATTGTATATTACATATTAACTAAATATATCCAACGTGATACGTCGTCATAAAAAGTAATAAACATCCCACGGCCTATGTTCGCTCTGTATAAAAAGGGCATAAGATATACATATTCATTATTTTGGGAATGATACGATCGCCCCCAGGACATTTCAAATAAATATCATACTTTATTTTTCCAAGCCAGTGATACATTTTTGACAATCAATAAATGGGTGTAACGCTTCTTTATTTCATAAAGGTTTTGACATTTATATGTAATACATTCCAATATATATCTTCTTCTTTTCCAATATATATATAATAAAAGTTGATATCAATCAATATAAATTATTTTTGGTAAATTTGGTAGGAATAAAAAAAACGAATTGATCAACGATACAATGATATTTAAACATAAATCCTTAGTAACAGCAAATTTGATTCGGATCGAACTTCGTAATAAAATATTGGTAATACACATTTGATAAATAGTCTCCAGTTTGTAGAGCCCCGTGGAAATTACAGTGTAATTACTGACACAATGACTCCATTGTGAATGCAAACAATATCAGATGTCGATGAATGAAATATTTTACCAAAACTACAAGATATAATTGTTATATTGTGGGTTAAAAATCGTTTCTTAATTCAAAGGCTTAAGGGAAATTAAGAAACTTTGAGATGCGCTGTGATACTTCTTAATTGCTTCTGTTCAAAAGGACATTCGAGTCGAATTATTCCTAGAGTAGCACAAATTAAAACCTATAAAATCCTACTAGTATATATTGTATGGACTTTATAATTCATATTAACTTACGTGACTTCACTCGTCCCCTGTTGTAAACGGGGTCTGGTGATGGCAGTGCCTAGAACTGATACGGTATCATGGTTCACTTCGCCGTCCGTTACAACGGATACGTCGTTCGGTAGAGAAAGATCCCTTGGCGTGTGCCATTTCATTTTCCAGGCGAATTAACGTATCGGATGAAACCCCGGGACGTATTAACAAAAACACAAATTACAATATAAATAAGTACGAAGACAGCGCGATATATAACACCACTAACGCCATCTATTGGTGAAATATATGAAGCTTATATTAATATATTTAAAAAATAAAATTCATTAATAAAAATACAGCAAAGAAATAATATTACCAGTAAATTTTCTTTATCATATCCTAAGCAGGTCGTAATGATTTATAAAATAGTAAAAATTACCTCATTGTTTTCATTAAATTGTATTTTCGAGACTGGTAAGTATGAAACGCTAGTTAACTTCGTTATTAGGTTAATTTGCCACCAACCATCACACAGTAGATCATTCAACCTTTAAATCAGAACACCGCGATAGCAAAATATCATTGTTTAGCTTAGTGGTACCACGGACTCATCACATATTCTTCTACCAAAGAGATATACTTAGTATTATTGCGTTCCAGTTTGAATGGTGAGTGTAACTACAGGCACAAGGGACATTACATCTTAGTTCCCAAGGTTAGTGGCACGTTGTCGACAAAGGGATGGTTAATATTTCTTACAGCGACAATAAATATTTGCAATGGTGATCATTTGACATCAGATTGCAAAATTAGCCAGCCACCATCCTATTTAAAAAATAAACTGTTAAGCGGTATAAATGATGAGTGAATATCCACACAGTTAAACTTGGAACAAGAATTTTAACTTGACAGTTCCTTACCAAATTATCAGAGTAAAACTAAATTCAATTTATTTTTACTTTATATCATTTCTTCATTGTTTGATAAACTAATGACATAAACACTGTCGAATTGAACGGGACTAAACGGTAAAGTGTACACTACAAGTGTACTAAACATTTAAAAAAAAAACAAGTGAAATCCGCATAAAAACCGAAACTCAATGTCATAATAATTCAATAACCACTTACGTAATTTTTTTATTAAATATACCAAAACACACTTTCAATTTTTTACAGTTTGTCTATTAATACAAACGGTTTAATATCCTATTATCTAGGAAAACCCGTTTTAACAGAAATTATAGTACGAAAGTTAACGGTGAGATTTCGTAAGTCATTTGTTTATCTTTTTTATAGTATAAGTAGGCGGACGACCAAATGGGCCACCTGATGGTAAGTGGTCACCAATGCCCATAGACATTGGCATTGTAAGAAATGTTAACCATCGCTTACATTGTCAATGCGCCACCAACTTTGGGAACTAAGATGTAATGTCCCTTGTGCCTGTAGTTACACTCACCATTCAAACCGGAACAATACTAAGTATTGCTCTTTGGCAGAAGAATATGTGATGAGTCCGCGGTACCACTAAGCAAAGCAAAATGATATTTTGTTATTGTACTGTAATTACACTGGCTCACTCACCCTTCAAACCCTCACCTCAGTCTCTCTGGTTCATTCACTCTGTTGTGTTTGAACACAACAATACCAAGTACTGCTGTTTTGCGGTAGAATATCTAATGAGTGGGTTGTACCCAGATGATTTTGCACCAAGAACACCATCCTACCATCCAAGCTACCTTCTTTTATTTATACAACTTAAAATATTATTACAAAGTAGGTACATACGTAGTTTTTCAAGATACGCTATGGTACTGACTTCACTCAACACTGTATTTTTTTTAATATTGTAAAAAAACATGTGTCTATTTCACGACGTGACGAGCATTCTTCGAATAATAAGTGAATCCGAAACACTTAATATATACTGTTTTTAATTCTCTTCTGATTTAACGTATACGTTCTATGTTTTCAAAAAATATAAATACGATGAAGACGAAATTTCTGCTACAAGATCCTGGACTATAAATAGTGTTTGGTAAATAATGATGATCTAACAATGCCCACAAACGGATCTAATGAAGAACATTATGTGTCTTAGTATAATATACAATAATATATTATATAAATAATATTTATGAAACGTTTTTATCATATATAAAAAATTTACTGACAACTTAAAATAATGCTTCGGACGTACCTACTTAATCATTTTATGCTTTATAAATAGATAAATAATTATATAACATTATTGCACTCAATTGCTAGGGAATGGTCTTAATTAGAAGATACGCAAAAATATAAGAATACAAAAAGACAATAGCGATCATTGTCAGTTTACGTCATTGTGTAATGAGATTAATATTGCAGAGCAGAAATATTATAATGTATTTATTTATATTGTTCTAATATTCCAATGAAATTACAGCAACGTATGCCAGTGTGTGCAAACACAGGCTCGTTCCCCAATCAATTATGTGCTTTATCAGGCATGGCAGGCAACAATGAATTAAAGTATATTTCATTCAAATCGGCTTTTGCGTGCACTCTTTATTTATATAAATTAAATTTAAAGCTGCTACCAGTTTGAAATGTACACTCTACGGAGAACAACCAGCAAGACTATTAGGTCGAGTCTTGTGCCCGTCTGGGCAGGTCCCACCCTCTCAGGTAATCTACCGTCAAACAGCAATACTTAGTATTGTTGTGTTGGTTTGAAGGATGCTTGAACAAGTGTAACTACAGGTCCGAGGGACATAACATCTTCGTTCCCAAGGTTGGTGACGGTGGTAATCACTTAACATCAGGTGGCCCATTTGCCCGTCCGACTACCAAGAATGCTAAGAAGCTAAGTAGTTACTTTATTTCAAGTTACACAGATAAAATAAACACAACTAATTTATCAACTCCTTAAAAGTTTTTTTTTTATTTAATTATGGACTTGAGATTCAAACCTCGGTATTTGCCTTATAAACCGCGACCATACAAGCGAGCCAGTAAAACAAACATAGCTATACCAATAAATGTGTTGACGTTTTTTTCGTGAAACTGTAAATCTACTAAACCAATACACATAAGACTTATAACAGAAGGTGCAGCTCGATTCGGAGAATGTTTTAGTACATAATATTAATTAAATAAGTATATGCGGTTCGTTGTTTAAGCCGTTTTAAATTATGGGACTACAGACGGGACAAGGTTGAATACGTTTCGGTAACAGTTCGGCAAATTAACGTCCCATTGCAGGACAAAAACCTTTCGAATTAAGAAGGCTAGGAGCTAAAGCCACCACGTTGCTTCAATGTGGATTGATACACGTTACAGATTTTTGTCCAACACATGCGGCTTTCCTCGCGATGTTTTCATTCACCGCACGAGATAAATAAGCTATACATATTCATTGCAAGCTAAATCACGAAACGTCTTCAGTATAGCTAAATAAAATACCTATTATCAAACACAAATACAAACAAAGTTGAATACAAAATATGTTAAATTTATATATAATGTACAAAAGATAATATAATGAACATGTGAAAAGATCAGCAGTGCACTGGATCAGTCTTGAGAAATGAGTTTTCTCATTCATTTGTTAATGTTACGCCATTGCATATGATTGAACTAAATACATATATACTTAGTAAGTATTAAGTTACACCCCTTGCGTTTATTTGATTGTTTTAAAATTATAATTAAGTATCACAACACAGAAATATATTTTCACTGTGAGTTTTTTTTCGAACTGGTGGTAGATTTTAATTTGACTATCAATAAATAAATGTTTTTTCTATATTGAGTTTTGATATGGAACCATTAGAATATAATACTTGGTGGTAAGGCTTTGTGCAGCCTGGTCGCCCGCCAAAGGGCAATATTTAGTATTGTTGTGTTCTGGTTTGAAGGACGCCAGTCTGCAAGCACATATTAGTTCCCAAGGTTAATATTTCTTGCAGTGCCGATGTTTATGGGTGGTGGTGACCGCTTAGCATCTAACGGTGACCCACTTACCCGTCACTAGTCAGTTATCTATTTCATCAAAAAAATTACTTACCTCTCACGTGACCGGAATGAAGTCTGGATTCTGGATTCAAAGAGTAGTTTAAATAAACAAATTATTTTTAATTTATTGAGCTACTAACTCGAAACAAACGATATTGCCCATTGAATATGATCGTTTATATTAATACCTATTTCTTTTATTTACTAATATTTAATTTCTAAACCAATTATGTAAAACATAACCGAATTAAAAAACGATTGTTTTGATTTTAATCGATTATAAAAGATTGTTTAGCTATGCAGTGTAACGGTCATTGTTTATGAAACACAAACCGTAGAATAGAAGAAAAAATAAAAATGGTGTTTGTGTGATAATAGTGTAATGACTTGTATTAACTATTAGTATAACGCCGAGATGGCCTAGTGGTTAGAACGCGTGAATCTTAACCGATGATCATGGGTTCAAACCCGGGCAAGCACCACTGAATTTTCATGTGCTTAATTTGTGTTTATAATTCATCTCGTGCTTGACAGTGAAGGAAAACTTCGTAAGGAAACCTGCATGTGTCTAATTTCATTGAAATTATGTACAAGTGTATTCTACCAACACGCATTGGAGCAGCGTAGTGGAATAAGCTCCAAACCTTCTCCTCAAAAGGGAGAGGAGGCCTTAGCCCAGCAGTGGGACAATAACATGCTGTTACTTTCATAATATATTATATTCATAGCTTCAATCGCGTACATATGTTATGTTAAGTTTTGAAATAAAATAAACCCACACACAAAAACATACACGCGCTCAGACACATATGCACGCACGCACAAGTGTCTATACTGTTTTCATGATTTAAGTAAAATATTTCTGACACATCTGTCAATTATTGTTACATGCGATTTAACTTTTTATATAAGTAATTAGTATTTACTGGAGACGCATTTGCACAAATAAGATATTTGTTGGCTGATAGTTTAAGAAAAAAAAATCGTACCTATATAGACACAGCCCTAACATCGGTGTATCTTTGTGCTTGTGTTTGTGTGTAGCTCACACACAAACACAACGTTTTAACCGTAATATTGTATATGATACCATTTTTAAATGTTCACTATACAAAAACTTAAGTAAAGTTGCTTAAAATTTAGCAATCGATTCACAGATTATATATGCTAATGTCCATATTATATGTTTATTACGCTTTGCATGTGTTTGTTTTGACAGTTATGATTCTATTCTTTGTTACTTATATGTCAAGGATGTGTTTACTTTGTAATAAGTTTTAAGTATGTGTGACGTTAATCATAATCATAATAATCATTCGATCGGATATATTTACATCCCTATTGTTCTTTTATTAATATTATTCAATTAATATGATCGGCTCTTTAAAATGTTGTCCTCGGTACATAGCGGTTACTCATTAAAAAAAAAACATTCTAATTTTCAATTCAAATATTTTTTGTAAGTTTAAAAGAAAATTAAATTAAAATAAAAGCTTTTTTAACCTTCAACTGCTAGGAGACTTTTGCCTCCTTTCCTCTGTATTAGAGGGCTAAGAACTTGATCCGTCACGCTGTTGCCGATATGGGCTGGTGCACACACTAAAATGCAGTGAAATTCGACATATGACAAATTAATGAAATATGTAACCAAAACTCATGGTACTTACTTTCTTAGGGCTTTGTGCCAGCTCTGGGTAGGTACCACCCACTCTTCAGATATTCTACCTCAAAACAGCAGTACCTGGTATTGTTGTGTTCCTGTTTGAAAGGTGAGTGAGCCAGTGTAATTAAAGGCACAAGAGACATAACATCTTAGTTCCCAAGGTTGGTGGTGCATTGGCGATGTAAGCGATGGTTAACATTTTTTAGCATGCCAATGTCTATGGGCGTTCGTGACCACTTACCATTAGGTGGCCCATAGGCTCGTCCGTTTAAATATTCTATAAAAAAACACAAGCTTCAATCAAGTACTAATATATATTATTATACCTATGCATATTATTTAATCAAATACTACTTTTCGCATATTAAGTAAACTATGTATTAAAAAAGTGAATTTGAAGTCTTACCCTTAAATATGGGTAACAGTTTGAAGCACGAACAATAACTTATTTTTGTTTTATTTCCAATATTTCGGTAGACCGACAAGTTAGTTACGTGATGACATTCGTCTGTACTGTTCATAGACATTGGCACTGTTAGAAATACTAACATTCCCTTGCAACGACAATGCACCACTGACCTTAAGATCTGAGGCTTTAGAATATTTAATAAGTGGACGGTACCTACCAAGATGGGCTCATACAAAACCATAACACCAAGTAAACTTAGATTAATTGTTTAAAATATAATTTCGGTTGTTGTTTGTTTAAAATAAATATAAATACGGATGTGTTTATGTATTGTCTATTGCATCACGACTATAAAATAATACCAATAATATAAATTCATGACACATATTTAACAAAAATAATATCTATATCGGTCAAAAGTAAAGGCGAATCCACACGAGATAATGACCACATTTTCGCTTAATGTGTACGCTGACAAGCGCTTGGTTCACACATTGAAGTTGAAAGGGCACAAGTGAAGGCCATGCATTGACCGCATCCGCTTTATAGTGACTCACCTTATCGATATATCGATATCGTGAGACACCTGTAACATCTCAGTGACGATATTAAGCATTCCTATAGCTTCCTTTGTATATATTTATTATTCTTTTTTGATCATTAAATTGCTATTAATTATAGAATTGTTGATTTAATTATACGCATTACGAGGTTAGCGTATATGTTGTAAATACCAATGATGGTAGATTCACTTTTTCACTTTCCTTGATAGATATAAAAAATACATTGGATAAAAAATAATGCATCATTTGCAGCTTTTGTTTTTTGAACAAATTAAAAAAAGTATATCAAAACTTTTTGTACATCTATTTTCGTTTTTTTTTTAATTTTTGACCGTAAAATGACGTTATAACAAAGTTAACGAAATCAAATTGTAGTAACATTTAAAATTTTGTAATAATTAACAAAAGCCTTGCTTCTGTATTCATTAGCAAAATAAAATTAATTAATTGTGAATAAATAAACATATATTATATGTAATTTAATATTTAAGACAATAACAATAATATTTAATTCTATATTCAAATGTAAATGATCGATATGATTAAATAATCGCATCCCTGAGACGAAAAATAACTTGATATGCGCTTTGAAGAGCGACATTTTTGATTTATTATAAATACAACTACAGGATATATTAGTTATTATTTTATAAAAAATATACTAAAGTTGATAATGAACAAGGTTTTTTTTAAACAAAGCTTAAAGATTTTTTTATAACCAATCTTAGTATTCAGGGTTATATCAGAGATAAATATTGCAAATGCAAACTGTATTTATCTAAAATGTTAGTTTTCGCCTGCGGCTTCACCCTCGCGTTTTAAGGAGTTAGGTATAAAGAGTAGCCTATGTCCCAAGTTCAAGTTATATCCATATCAAATTACATTATACATATTATAAACTGATAGATATATATATATTTTAATTATATAACTACATTATATAACAAGCACATTACATAGGATGTTATTCCTTAAACATCATAAGAGATTCTTAATTATAATGATTTATATTTTGAGTATTGAATTAAATAATTGACGGTGAAGGAAGACATCGTGAGGAAACCTGCACGTGTTGGATGATAATTTGCCACATATGTATCCATCAATGCTCATTGGAACAGCTTGCTGGAATAAGCTCTTAAACGGCAGAAAACAGAAGGCTTTAGAGGATATTAAAATTTACTTAAAAGCTAAAAGTATCTAACGTTATATATAAGTATATAAATTTGTATTAGTTAAAAAGTTTGTTTGCTTGAAATAATTTCATGATCAACAAGTCCAAAAAGTTCAACGTGTAACATTTAACCCGATTGAAACCGCACAGAGCAGCCAGTTTAATAATAATAATAATATTATAACACGGCTCAGTTATTGTTAGATTTAATAAAAAACATGCATATACACGGAGAGTAAAGACAAACTTATAACACATAGCTACCGACGTTGCAAAGTCAATAAATCCTACCTGGGACACGGAGTTCGTTTCTATAATAAGATTCCACGGTTATTTTTAACTTTGCCTATTAATAAAGTTTAATCTAGTTTAACGAGTTAGACAAAATTTCAGCACGTGAAAAATCAGTGGTGCTTGCCTGAGTTTGAACTTGGAATCATCGGTTAAGATTACAGCCTATACCTAGTTCCAAAAAAAACTATAAACAAACATTACAATATTACGACTATTATTATTATAGCATGTCATATATAAGGGCGTTGGTGACTACTTACCATCACGTGGCTTATATACTCGTCCGCCTTCCTATTCTATAAAAAAAAACATACTAAGGTATCGTTTTATGTAATTAATCACATTATAAAATGTTGTTATTAATGCTTTGAAAGCGGTTTAGTTTTAATGAGCGTTAACGTTACTTTTGCAAAGTTTACGAAAATTATGAAGTGCACTGATAATAAGACATCCATTCACTTCACTTAAAGTGTTGGATGTCCAAGGCTAGCCAACTTAACGAAACATAAGTATTACTTAAAGTCTATCAATACGTTAAAAGTTTCATTTAATTTCATAAGTTTTGTAAATACTAATAAAGACTTCGGTATTATATCAATCCCACTCTGTTGTCTCCTTCCAGAATATGATAGTCTCAACTGTGGAAAGAAACTTGACCCTGACAGCCTTGTTCTGAGAAGAAGATACACAACACAAGCAGAAGCTACACTTTTTCTTTGTGGTAGGGCTTTGTGCATGCCCGTCTGGGTCGATACTACCCACTCTTCATATATACTACCGCCAAACAGCAATACGTTGTATATTTGTGATCCGGTTGGAAGGGTGAATGAGCTAGTGTAACTACAGGCACAAGGGATATAAAATCACAGTTATTTTAGAACCGGTGGTAGATTTATGACAATCAATAAGCAAGTGTAACGCTTCTATATTGAATAAAGATTTTTGACTTTGACTTTTGGTGGCGCGTTGGTGATGTAATGAATAACTTGTATTATTTGTAGGTGAATCCTACAAGTCTGTAAAATTCGACCTTCTAATTTCATTCACATACCACCCAAAGAAGTTGCGTTCACTTCGAAAGACATACTTTTGCATCTAATTAGCTAAATCTACCAGTCTTATTCGTTTTAATTGCATTCAGATAAACATATAATCATAGACAATTACAATCACTAATAATTTAACGACATTACATGTTGTATAAATATAATATAATATTAAGACGGGCAATCACGAAACTTACGTAGATTATAACGAACAATTTCGATATCATGATACAAGATGGAATCTAATTTTAATTTCACATTAAGTATTCTTTATAAAATCACCATTTCGGATAAACAAATGTAGTTACAGGTCAAAGGTCATATTTGAACATAGCGAAGTCGTAACGCGTCGTGATGTCTGCACAGAGATTATCACGAACTATTGTCCTAAAATATTTCGAAATATTGAATTGTTCTACACAATTGAGCTCAAAGAAGGTTATACTGTAATATGATATTCTTCTTTCTTTCATTTAAATTTGTAGTCTATGGCCCGCTGTTTTGCCAACGTGTTAGTGGTGTTAGGCATAGCGTAACAGATAGAAAGATAGAGAGTTGTTTTCGTATTTATAATATCAGTATAGATTATATATACATATACTTTAATCAATTAAACTCTTCCAAGCATTCATTTTTAAACATTATATTAATTGAATACACAAATGGAAGATGTAATGTAATAAAATTATGACTTAAGTACTTGTCGGTTTTATGTTTACGAGTTGATTAATAATTTGTGCAATACGCCATTCATTCATTACATTTATAGCTCTTAAAGTTTTAAAACGTGAGAGCTGAAGGTATTTGTATGACTTCAGACGTTCATTGATTTAAAAAAATGAAAAAGGTTATCAATGCGACATTAAACCTCCGCCCAATATGTCATCAGTTTTAAAAGCAATCACGTTTTTAGAATGTACAATGAACATTCTACCAAGAAGAGCTGGACAAGACAGTCAATAGGTGCTCTTTATCAAAAAAAAAAATACCTACCTATGTTTTCAATTATAATTAAAATTGATTAATGATGATTAACGCATAAATCACTATTTATGTGATAAATTAAAAAAAGCCGAGATGGCCCAGTGGTAAGAACGCGTGAATCTTAACCGATGATCGTGGGTTCAAACCCGGGCAAGCACCACTGAATTTTCATGTGCTTAATTTGTGATTATAATTCATCTCGTGCTTTACGGTGAAGGAAAACATCGTGAGGAAACCTGCATGTGTCTAATTTCACTGAAATTCGGCCACATGTGTATTCCACCAACCCGCATTGGAGCAGCGTGGTGGAATAAGCTCCAAACCTTCTCCTCAAAAAGAGGAGAGGAGGCCTTTAGCCCAGCAGTGGGATATTCACAGGCTGTTACGGATTACGGAAATTAAAAAAAATTAAAAATCGAATACAATTTTTTTTTTTACATGAACATTGGTATGTAGGTTTAACAAAGTACATATTATATACTAAAACCCTCCTAAAACCCGCTGCATCGCTATAAGTTTTATGTATATTTATTTAGTAGTTATTGTAGTTTGGCATTTCAAAAATCGTCGCCTCATTTATTCGGGTAGATCAGTACATAGTATTAACACACACCCGCCGTCTGAACGCGAACTCAAAAATGCTGAACGGATTTTCATACGGCTTTCACCAATGGACGGAGTGACAAAGTCTAGATGTATAATTAATTAAGAACGGGTGTATAATCAATGGACAGAGTTGAAAGCTTAGGTGTATAATTAATTGAGGTTTTGTATAATTATCTAAAATATGACGATGAATTAACAAACTGCTGGAAAACAAAACATATCGACTATTAGTTTTAATGGCGTGCGCCGCCATTACAATTATACGTGTTACGATATTTAAAACGTTCTATATAGACAACTGTAGCTAGTACATAATAAAATTAACTAATGAATAAAAATGCGGGTAAATATTGCTAGAAACACTTATTCATGTACTTAAATGAATATATATTTTAATTATATATTTTGTTATTGTATCTGATTAAATAAAAATATAATCGAATTTTGAACGTAGTTTGTATTGCTTCCTGATTAGGGGAAAAACATACATACTTTATTAAAAAACAGAATAACTGGCATCGAATTAATGTTAATGTGATATTTTGTTTAATTATATTTATAAAGAACTCAGTATTTTAAGAATATTGATAATAAATCAATTTAAAATTTTAATACGTGTTTGGAAATTCGGGAATAACTAATCCACTTACAGCCCTTTTTTCGATGAGACGAGACTGCATATAGCCCTACCACCAAGTATAAAATATATATAAATATATATTTAACAGTAAATTAATGTTTGAATAATGATTTTGTATGTTTCAAAGGTCCAATAAGCCGTCTAGGTATGAACTCTTTGTACGACCTATTCAACCGCCAAAACGTAATAGGTATCTACTTAGTAAGGTTGGATTCCAGTTTAAAGGGTAAGTGAGCTAATGTAACTTCAGGCACAAGGGACATACTATTATGTATAAGACTATTTATTAAGTATAAGACTATTCTTATTCCCAAGGTTTTTGTTCATCTTTATGGCGGACAAAGATTGACACAGAGTATCTTTATCAAGTAGATGTAGCAGCATTGATAGCTTAGTATTTTTTTTTCTATATTTCGTGCGTTAAACGTATTTCAACAGCCTCTAAATGCCACGTGTAATTACAGATTACTCGTAAAATAAAATGTGATTGCGATGAATAAAAACACGTGTTTCGGGTCAAAGGTGAATATACCTATATCATGTTATTAATTTCGTTATTGTTCTTATATACCAACAACTACTTATAGCATGTGTTCTAATTTATCATTATTAATATTTGATTGTGACTCACCTTCACCCATGAACGTTGTAAAAAAATGATTACTTCGTAGAATATACCCCGGCGTTGAGATGTACATAGCTTCCTCTTTACCGCTTTATTTATTTCATGTCCTTCACCCAAAGGTTCTTTGGAAGAGATCGCTTTTTTAGCGATAAGAACACCTGTTGTACGTAAATAGTTTTCGTATTTTTTTATGTTTGTGTTTAAAATGGTTCTGTAACTCTTTTGATGTACAATAAAGCACATTCTATTCTATTCTATCCTACTACTATAATAAGTATAAGGTTGTTTTTGTGTTTGTTACTCAATCACACAAAAACGGCTAAATGGATTTGAATGAAATTGAAAGAGATATAGTTTATACCCTAAATTAACGCTTAACTTATCTAAAACCTGCAAGACTCTTACATACGGACGTAACCGCGACCGGTAATTCATAATTTTATCTCTATCATATTAAATAATTTGTAGCGATATTAACTGTTTATACGCTTATTAAAAGAACGTATTTTTTCTAGTTTTTACTAAGAAAAAATGGAGAAATTGGGACTGTAACTGCTGACCGCCATATGATATGAGATGTAATGAAAATATTTGCCTCCCAGAGGACCAATTCTGCTAACGAATTGACACTTTATCGCAATAGAATCGGAACGTTATCGCTGCCGTTTATCCATTTTCCTGTTATTTAATTTAATTATATACATACAATAAGTTTTGATATAACATATTGACATTGATATCGTTGGCATATGGTAACGATATATCCGTTTGGATCCGAATAGATATATAAGAATCAAAGTTGGACTGAACTGGATTGAATCGGGAACGTATCGTGATCGTTATAAATTAACAATGGCCACCTGGACTTCGAGTTCTTTAGTATTATAAGCGAGTAACTCTACCAAAAGCAGTCCCAGACTGCCTCGTTGATAGATGACCAGGCTGGTCCGCATTCAGCCGTTGATTTGTTTCAAATAAATTATTATTAACTTTGACTTGACTTATTTTTTTCGTGTTTTTTTTATTACAAGACGGAAAAGTTACTTATATCATCTGTAAAGAATTGTTCCATAAAGCACCAAATAAGGAAAAATTTTTGGAAGAGATCAAAACGAAAAGCGCTGCCGCCGTTTCGAAACTACAGAAAAGAACAGGTAAGAAACTAATCAGTTAAACTTATAGCTTTATTTAATTTTCATTAAATATAGTTTCGAAGTGTTATTTTTTATACGTTTATATTGTAAAAAAATTACCCATCCCAACGATATAAAGGTCAGTTTTTAAAATGCCAATCGAATGATTTATTAAATAATCAAGCGATCAATCGCTGATTAAATCAAATGAGCTTCTGAGTTGAGTTGATTGAGTTGAATGCGAGTATTCCAATAACTCGATTAATTAAGTTCGTAACTTAGCAAAAATACTTGTTATAAGGCTGTTGTGCTACTAAAAATAATGTTGTTTAATTATTGCGGCCAACAAGGAAGCATCAAGCAAGGACTGTTATATACTAAATAAGAATCAATATGGTAAGATTTAATTTAATTCTTTGGGCTATGTCAAGGTTATCGACATATCCCAAAGAATTAGTAAGCTGAAGTGGCAGTGGGCTGGACACATATGTCGCAGAACCGACGGCCGTTGTAGTAGACGTGTGCTGGTGTGGAGACCACGCCTTGGCAAACGTAGCGTAGGACGCCCTCCAGCTAGGTGGAGTGACGATATACGCAAGGTGGCTGGTAGCAGTTGGAGATTGAGAGCTGAGGATCGAGCTCAGTGGCATGCCATTGGAGAGACCTATGTCCAGCAGTGGATGAGAAAGGGGTGATGATGATGATGATGATGGTAAGATTATAGAACACGTCGGGCTGATAAGATCTTCGAACGATTTGTCGCTTCTCATCTTTGATCATCTGTCACGCGTAGTCGATCTGGTCGAGAGCCAGTTCAGCTTCCGACGTGGATTTCGAACACAGACACGGTACAACAAACATTTTACATTTGCTCTTAAAACTAAAGTACTGTGTTGCACCTTGAACGGAAAGCAGGAAAATATTACGCGGACGAGTGTCCGGCGAACAGCCAGGATAATTTTTTACTACTTTATATAGTAAATTAGTGTAAGAAAATGCCAGAATTCATTTTAATAAATCAGTTCCTGGTTCCATTAAATCGACCGATGGTTACAGAATTTGTTGCGATAACTCAACGAATTATTTTTTCCACAGTCAACACACGCACTGACCTTTTCGACTGTAATTATTCAAAGTTAGCCTTCACAACACTTGTGTTTAACTCATCTTGATTCATCTTTACGTTTGATGGCGATTTGTAACCAACAATTTTTTTGTACACATTTGAAAGGCATTTGGTATTTCGATCAATATGAAGGTTTTCGTAAATCATATCTGTCATAAAATAAAATAATATATATATTATTTATTGTATTCTAAAAACTATTATAAGAAATACATTTATTAATGGTAATAAATGGTAGTGCCACGCTACATATATCCGAATGCAGCCGAATGGGCCGTCACGCCCGGGGAAGTACCATTCTCTTTTCGTTACCGAAAACATGATTGATCGTGCAGGATACGGTTTCTACCCCAGGTGGGTACTACTAGGGACTCAGGACGTATACTACCTAAACAGGAGTGGCCAGACTGCCGTCTGAATTCGGGATTAAGCATTGTAATGACATTCGTTCTATTTAAAACGCCAGCTTCTTATAAATCTTCATTCATTATTATAATAGATAAAAGGTAGAATGTTAGTATTTCTGCGACAGTGAATAGAATAGGAACCAAAGTAAGTTTTTGATAAAGTTATATTTTCAAACTCGAAAAAAAATGTCTAATATTATTTTTATTGCAAATGGAATAATTAACATCTTTATATAATGGCGACTATATATAATAGAGCATATTTCCAGTTGACAATGATTCTATTGATGATTTAACTTAGTGTGCCTGTACTTACATCGCTACTCTGTAAGTAGCAATAGAACTTACATTTTAGCAGCTTACACGTTTGCACTAAAATTGGAGAACAGAATGTGGATCGTCAATTATCAACATCATCGTGGATTGAACGATCTATAATATATTACATTAATTAAAGTTCAATAAAATAATTAAAGTATTGCGCCTTTAATATTAAAATAGCAATGTCATTTGCAAACTTATTTGTTTAGGCTCGCAACTTAATTATATCCCTACATCAATGAGTTCGAACTAAATTCTCTATTTTTGGTTATTTTAATCTATTATTTTGTTTCTTAGTTTGCAAAATCTCAATTATAATGTCATCCTGCGTTGAAGCTTCTATAAATCTTTTGTAGACAATTATCCGACAAGCCTGGCGAGCCGCCTTTAATTATTGTACGTCGATGATATCTCCAATGGCAGAATTCTTCAAACAAATGCCATGAACCATTAAGTAAAGACAGACAAAAATTAAAAAAAAATACATCTTAGGCTTCTGTTATTCTTTATTTTCTTGCCCACGCTCGTTTCAATATATTTTGACGCGGTTTCTACTGCTTTATAATAATATGTATAGAAGACGACTTTAAAATTAATGTTAAATGACGATTACTTTTGTCTCTTTCACTGAAACAAAGCCTGAATAGTAAGTCTTTTGACACGAATGATCAGAGCCATCTCTGTTAAACAAATTTATACTATTTTGCCATACGTTTCGCTTGCATTTCTGTAAGGATGTAGATGGCGCTTATAAATATTTTAGGGTTTAAATATATAGTATTTTTATAGCCGTATAATTTTAATTAATTAATTATCACAATACAACTAAACATCGGACTGGTATGATTTACAAGTATAACACAAATAAATATTGTGTACATCTGGCAAGTTGGCAACATTCCTTTAAAAAAAGTTATACACAAACAACATGGTGGATCAGCTGTTTTCATTTTTCGTGAACCCGAAATTGTTTCCATAAAAACGACGCGTTGTTATGGTCACATAGCCATGTGTGAATTAAAATGGGTTCAATCGCATCGGTGCTGCAATGGCATTGTCAGACGTGTGGTCAAATCAACCCCACGGAGAGTGTTAAGTGTTTAAAATGTGGTATAAAAAGAGTATCTGACCATGACAGTGTTATCCAAAAACGATATTACACCGGTGATTCTTCGTCAGAATACGCTTCTCGGACAGAAAGAAGCGGTGGAACAACTCCCGGCTCCGAAGCTATCGTCATACCGACAACAAACACTTCCAATAGGTATGTTTTAATACGAATTATTGACGTTCTATTTCATTGTTGCTTGTGTCAAAGATTATCGATTTTTCTCAGTCCATATTTAGGTTATAATACCATTGTATTTAGTAGTTGCGTGTGTGTATTCAACGTTCATTATCGGAATTGTCGACTGGTTTCATTTAGTGGTGGGGCTTAGTCATTATTTTAATAAAAACTATGTTTTCATTTCGGTCACAATGATTGTGGGTATGTAACGTATACATTAAGCTACCGTATATTACTTAGCGAGACAAAAAGGTAACTAGTTATTATGCTTAATTGTTTTTTTATAATATATGTATGGATTGTAATGTAAAAGAATGTTTTAAAATGTAAGCCTGACTCATTAATGAATTTAAAAAAGTGGTGTACTTGAAAATCGATTATAATTTATTTTAGGAATAGTCACTTGTTATCAAACATTTTTTTTATATAACTCTTTTGTTTGGTGGTGTCTAATTAACTTGTTTTTTTATTATATTCATCAATTATAAAAAAAAAAATCTATATTCAAATGTCTCTACTTTAAGAGCACAAATATTTATTGACATAAAAAAATAGAATAAGAGATCACAATAAAATAAAACAAAATTTAATGATAATCAGTGTTAAATGGTTAAAACCAAATAGTACACCTAAATTAATATTTGATGTTTTTTTTACTAATGTTATACCTTTGTTGTGCTAACATTTTTGTTTAAGTAAATATACAAGTTCTAGATTATTATCATAATAATCAGATAATAATATAATTTTTATCGGCTTGACCCAATAATATGACCTGCATTGTTGGCCTGTCTCACCTAAAAATATCCACTTGATATGATGATATTATTATCATTCCAGTGCTGAATTGCTTTAGCATGCACTATTGTTTGTGTATAAACTAAAATGAACCAATACATTTTTGAAAAACCAATATACCCACCAAGTTACTTATGATAATTCTCTGTATTAAGGTATGTAGTTATGTGTTTTGTTTTATAAAACAAATCTTATTCTAAAAGTAATTACAGTACTAATATGTTTAAATTTTCTTGAATACATTGCTGTAGTATTACAATGAACTGGTTTTTGTATGTTATATCATTTTCTTTATTTTCTATGAAAAAAGCTGTGTCATTTTGCATTTAGTAAATTGTGTTTTACATACAATAAAACAATTTTTTGATTGTAAATGGTGTGTAGCGTGTCTATAGAATCTATGTATTGGAAAGGGTGTTGGTATATTAATAGACTTTGACCAATTATTATGAAAGTTGGTATAAATGTACTTTTTCCCAAAGAAATTTTTATGTCATTCCAAATACATTGTAAATCATTTGCTGTAGCACTAGCACATTCTGTTATTTCACATTCCTCGCTATATCTATTGGTATCTATACACAGACAGTACAATGTCTGCCGGATGATGTAGAGGTTTTATAATATAATGCCAGAAACCGTAACTGTCCTTTAATATTAGTATATTAGAATATATAGAAGTAGTCTTCTAGACAAAGGCTTTATCCTATTAAAGAGAAGGTTATTGAATATAATGTTTACATTAAATATAATATTATTGTATATTATTCTGTGTATAAAGCTTAAGTGTCGCGATGGTCTAATGGTTAGAATAACACTGGTATCCAGCATCTGCATAGTAGAGTAACCTCGAAACCTCGCAAAAAGGGAGAGGAGGCCATAGCCTGGTTGTGGGATGTTAACAAAATATTACTTTACTTTTACTTTTTTTATGCATAAACAAGTAACAATAGGTCTGACGAATGTCCAAGTTTATCATTCATATGTCTGTTACAGCGGATGGTCGTGCGTTGGGTCAGCGCCGCTGGCGAGTCGCGCGTGGCGCTGCGGCTGCGGACTCCGGAACGTGTCGGCCTCTTGGCGCTGCGCCGCTTGCGACAAGATCGCACCACATGCACCTGTTTACAGGTATAAGACGATAAAAATATCTTCAGACAAACTTATGCCAAGATTTCATCATTAAAATGTATTTGATATTGATTGATGATTTCAGATTGTCCGATGACGAGGAGCAAACTTCAGGGATGACTGACAAGGATAAGCCTGACCAAGGTATATACATTTTTTTTTATATCAACCTTTTTTTTTTTAATAAACTGTAATGGGTGATTTAACTTTTTTTCTCTTCTAGACCACAGCATGATAAGATCCAACACATTAGCTCTCCCTTCGTATAAACCCTCGTCAAGTTTTTCCGGTGGTCGACCTCTGAATCTCGATGTGCAGTCCCTGCGTTTATCTCCGACGCAAATAACTGATCACGCCCATGGCGTCACACGGTCATTATCGCATGGCTCTGTGATCAATTCTCAGCAGAAGTGGTGGAACATTGAAGAAACTAGAGGTACCATTAACAGACCGACGAGTTTGTTAGTCTCTGAAAGATATGGTACTTCGTCGTATAATCCAAGAGAATCTTTCTTGAGAAGTCTTCACACGGTCACGAGACGGCCCAAGAAGCTTAACGAGAGCAAGTCAAATTGGGAACTGAATTACGTGAAAGAATATCAAAAAGAGCATAGTAGAGGTTTGCATTTGAAAAAGTGGGCATGTAGCAAATGTACCTTAGAAAATTCGGGCATAAGAACTCATTGCGAAGCTTGTTTGTCGCCAAGAATATCTCCTCTCTCCCGGATTTCCAACACAAGGGGTCTTAGTGTAACGACTCTGGGTAGACACGAGACTTTGAGTGGCAGAGATGGAGCGACCTCGTTGCCGTCATCTGGCGGTATCATGATTACCGTTCCAGATTGGCCGCAAACAGCTACGAATTTGGGCGATCCGTTTCAGCGATCGATAAGCGCGCAGAATTCACCGGAAACTCGGCCGACGTATCGACGATCATTTTCAGAACAGACGAATGAGAATCGACCTGTTGGTAAAGTTATATCGAGTAGAAGAAGCTTGAATGATTATCAGAAATCTCTTGCCGGCTATTGTGGGACGCTGACAAAGCCCGAAGATAGGCGGGATGCTGATAAGAAGGCGGAAGAAAATGCCGAACTAATTGATAAGGAATGCAGTTGGGACACGAATGCCGAGGGCGTTATATACGCGTTGCCGAATAAGGGCAAGTATAAAGATCTGAATCTTCAATTACAAGTCAATAATAATGGCACGAGATATTCGTA
Organism: Nymphalis urticae; assembly: GCA_905147175.2. Classification (NCBI taxonomy): domain Eukaryota; kingdom Metazoa; phylum Arthropoda; class Insecta; order Lepidoptera; family Nymphalidae; genus Nymphalis; species Nymphalis urticae. The sequence continues at coordinate 897,109 of LR990004.1, read as the reverse complement.
TGTGTCCGTGCAAGATACGAAAACTGTAATGAGTAATTCGCAGAACGAAGTAGTGTATTCGAACGATATGGGCGACGGTGATTACGCGAGGATCGACGAGTTGTTAGGTACGGAAAATTGTATTTCTCCGATCGGTGAAAGTAATTTAAGGACCTCGCATATCGGTGCGTCGAGTAAAGAGACCGGGAAAGTGTTCAATATGCTGCCCTCTGTCGGCAAAGTGTCGCATAACCCACGGGATCCTTCTAAAGTGCCTTCTCTTCAGCAGCAAACCTCGTAAGTTGTTTTAAACGATATACACTTATTAATTCAACTTAAATGAAAATGTTTTAAGTATCAGATTTTTAGAAAGAAATTGTTGATTAGTCCATGGAAATCTGTAAGTGTTGTCTAAATTTAAGGTGTTTAATATCACTGCTGGTGAAAAACCTATTGAACATACGACTGAATTTTTTCCGACACGTGCAGGTTTTCTCAGGCTTTCACCGCTGAACTAAAGATGGATGCTATAAACACATGTTAAGCGTACACGACACTTGAGTGGTCTTTGAGTTAATGATCTTAAATCATTAAAATTCTCCACACTATGGCGATAAAATACGCGCCTTCGTATGGTAAACTAAGCACTATTACACCAACATTTAGGGTTCTTAACTTTACACATTACATTACATTATAAAGTTCGGCTATGCGTATAACAAAATATATATATATATATATATATATATATATATATATATATATATATATATATATATTTTGTTATAGAATATATATTGGTACTCATTGATAAATAAAGAGTATTTTAATAAAGTGCAGTTTATTTATTATAAGTCGAGATAATAAAATCGAACGTGTCCAGACGCGAGACGGTCGGCGCGGCTCGCATGTGGCAGTGCAGCGAGTGCTGGTTCGCGTACAACGCGTGGGGCGCGCGCTGCGACGTGTGCCGCAGTGCGCGCCCGCCGCACGCCGTCACGCTGGCGCCGCAGGACACGAGGCACAGGTACCGCCGGCACTCGCGCCACTCCACGCACACACTCCACTATCACGGCGACACACTCACGCCCGACTAAGACACCAGATATGTATACCACCATCACACGCCCTCGCACTCGCGCCGCAGGACACCAGGCACAGGTACCGCCGGCACTCGCGCCACTCCACGCACACACTCCACTATCACGGCGACACACTCACGCCCGACTAAGACACCAAATATGTATACCACCATCACACGTCCTCACACTCACGCTGCAAGACACCAAACGCTAGTACTACTACGACATAGGGTGATTCAAAATGAAACAGAACAATATTATACAACTCACAATGTACCACTTGGATTAATAATCTTAATGATTCGTTATATATGTCTCATTCCAGGACCAATTCGTCGTCAGAAGCAAGTGGTACGAAACCAGAGACGAATCGCAACGAGCCTCCCAAAAAGCTAACAGTGCCTATCGCTTCATTGGATCATGATCTTAACAGTGACGAACTCCTATTCGCTGTTGGTAAGATATAAATATATTTTAAATTGGCTAAAATGAAGCGCCTTAGTCAATGTTATTATTTTCCTCAATATGAAATAAAATAAAAGTCTAAAAGTCCGCGGTATAGAAGGTTTGTAAATAAAAATAACTTATTTTTTTCATATAATAACCTTAACCCATGTCTCGTCCATAGTGGAAACAATCAAACAATACGCTCCATAAATGGATGTAAAGATCCTGTTTGTGTTGTGAGTTCGCGATTGTGAATGGTTATGTCTTTACATCCATTACGCGGCTTTTTGGACCGAGTGACTTATTCATAATTAAAGTCTGTCTTGGCATATAAAATTTGAGTTAGTTTCTAATTGGATCATGTTGTGAAGAAATGTTCCAACCCACAGAATCACTAACAAAGGTGATTAAGATTTAAAAGAGAGAAAACAAATTATGCATAAAATAGTGTGCATAACATTCTGTAATAATTTCTATACAAATATCACTTTTCAATTTAAGTTTTTACATTTATTAGTTTTTATGTAGATTTCTGCATCACACGATCCAATAATACCTATATTTTTAAATTTTCCGAATATTGTACCCTCTATATATACGATGAGCGACCGTGCCCGTGCCCGCAGACACGTCGGCGCCGCCGCCCGAGGCGGGCACGTGGTCGTGCGGCCGCTGCACGCTCGTCAACGACGCGGGCGCGGCCGCCTGCGCCGCCTGCGCCGGATCGCGGCCCTCGCCGCACGCATACTGGTCACTGTGCCTTATTACCACATTCGTATTACAACTTTTTGATGTTAACACGTAAAACGTCTCATTGGCTGGGCGACGCAAGTTGTTGTCCGTGAGTGAGCGAGACAGTGGACAAGAGCGACAAGTGTATATTATGGCTATATATAATTATTTATTTATTATTGTATCATATACAATAATAAATAAATAATAATACAGATAATACTGAACATGTGACCTTTTATAACATAACTGGCTGAACGAGACATTTGACTATGTATCATAATAAAATTTTGCTTACATGTAACAAATGCAAAGAGTAAAGAAATGCATTAAAATAAAAAACAAAATGTTTAAACGTGAGTTAACTGATGACGTAATAATAAAATTACAATAAATATTTACGTCAGGTCGTGCAGTTCGTGCACGTTACGGAACCCGCTCTCGGCGAACCTTTGTCTCGCCTGCAAAACTCCGCCGGTACCGAAGCATGGTGTCCCGGGATCTTCTAACGAGGCTACGAACCAAGCAGCCGCTGCTGGTATGATATGAAAAAGTTTTCTTTTTTAAAATTATTATCTGCTATTTTTATCGTTTTAATATGTTTAGAAGAATATAATAATAGGACCAGCAGTTCTCAAATGTAGGTGTCATTAAGCGCAACCCACGCACAACCTGGGTCACGCACGGTTGGTGATCAAAATCACCAATCGGGAAGCCTTTTTCCTGAGGAATCCATGATCGTATTAAAACCAAATGTCAAGAGCAAATGACGTGTAGGCACCACTTACTCAACATAATATAATCTACCGCCAAACAGCAATACTTAGATGTGTTGTGTCCCAGCTTAGAAGGGGAGTGAGGGATATAACATCTTAGTTCTCTAGACGTATTGGCGGTGGTTAATATTTCTTACAGCGAGTATCTTCTTCTTCCTGCCCTTATCCCACTACGTGGGGTCGGCACAACATGTTTTTTCCTTCCACTTCTCTCTTTCTCGTCATCTCAGCACTTACACCTTTCATACACATATCCTTTCTTACGCAATCCATCCACATTTTCTTCGGCCTCCCCCGTCCCCTATATCCATCAACATTCATATTCATCACCCTTTTGGTAACATGCCTTTCATCTACTCATCACATGCCCATACCAAGCTAATCTATTACTCTTCAACTTTTCAACTATTGGTGCTACTCTCAGACTTCCTCTGATATACTCTACTTACAGCGAGAATGACTAGTGAAATAGCTGATTTGCATGTCTAACTATGTATTTTAAATTAATGAATAAATGATCATGTCTTGTTTGAATTCATATTAGTTACATTTTTCCTGTTATTTAGCGGGTCGGAGTCCATCGAGACACACTCCGGCACTGAGAAGAGCCTCGCGACACAAGACTCCTCCTCCCGAACACAAGTAAGCTATAATTATTTCAAAGTATATTTCTTTATTTTTCCCATAATTAAATCACCGAAAGGCAATTCAATTTCTGCTACAAAAAAAAAACAAATATTATAATTAACCAATATTTTAAGTATATCGAATATGTAATTTAAATTCAATGGTAAAATTTAGAAAAATGAGAAAACAAGTCAACGAAAATTCTAGAACCTTTGAAGGACATGTTAACAGGCCACACACGTGTTGGTGTGTAATGTTGCTACATTAAAAAAATCTATAAATAGGAGTTGAAACCAAATAAAAGTTCGAAAATGGAATAATATTTTATCTTATCATCTTTTAAATAATGGATTTTGAATTATTGAAATGTCTAATAAGAACAATCATATAAAACGCCTACGATTATTTATTATTTATATTCATAGTATTATAGATTGCAGGTAACAAATTCGCAAACCAACAGATAACAACACGAATTATTATAATAAAATCTTTTCCCATTCATATAACGATTTTTAAAACAATGAATGAGAAATATCATATATCCAAGCATTTGGACAAATATATATTCATTGTACATAAAATTACTTATAAAAAATCCACAGAGGCGAAAGCACAGAGTGGCCGTGTTCGGAGTGTACGTTCGTGAACGCTGGCACGGCGCTGGCTTGCGACATGTGCCAGTCGCCCAAGACCAGGCTGCTGCCAGCCGCGCCAGACCAGCCCAGCTTGGACGACGATGATTCCCGTGAGATTTTTTTTATTATTTATTTGAACATTTAAATATGTGGAAAGCTCTCGTTTTGAAATTGAATTGTGTCAGAAACGACTTCAGATGTTATATTTAAATGTATGGGATCGCCAAAAGGACTTTGACAAACACTTTTAACGAGTTATTTAAAAGATAAATGAAAGTAAAGATACCACTGCTTTGAAAAGTTGAAAGTTAAATGAAATACTTACTTTGTATTTTCGATTTTAACACAAAAAAAATATCTTTAATATTACAGCGGAGGGTTCTGACGGCGAGCGTCAGGAGAGCACTCCCATGGAAATACTTCGTTTGAGAGAAGAAAGCCACGCGTGGACACAGTGGCAGGAGGTTCTAGCTCAGTGCGCTGCGGTAAGATTTAAATACGGTTTTAGGTGTAGTTTTTATATTTTCACTAAATTACTATAGTACTTCAATATATACAATATTAAAAAAATATATATAAAAACATCATTCCCTTAAATCTATTCCGACATATTTGGATGTTTGTCCCTGTGCTTTACTGTGACTGCAAACAATACCTTCACAGGAAATTGTATCCCTTTAAAATTAAAAGACAAATTTGTTTTTCGAATAAGTACTTATTATAAACTAACCATTAAACCACTCAGTATAAATTGAATGAAACAATGATAATTAATATGAGACTGTCGGCGGCAGACGGGCTCGATGTACGTGGACGCGTCGTTCCCGGCGGCGCCGCGCTCGCTGTACTACGCGGGCGGCGCGGGCGGCGCGGGCGCGGAGGGCGCGGGCGCCGCGGCGCGCTGGCTGCGGCCGCACCACATCCACGTGGACGCCGACCCGCGCCTGCCCTGGCTCGTGTTCCGCGACCCGCGCCCCTCCGACATCTCGCAAGGTGCGCCCCGTACTCACTGTCTCTCGTGCCTGTCGGCGCGCTGGCTGCGGCCGCACCACATCCACGTGGACGCCGACCCGCGCCTGCCCTGGCTCGTGTTCCGCGACCCGCGCCCCTCCGACATCTCGCAAGGTGCGCCCCGTACTCACTGTCTCTCGTGCCTGTCGGCGCGCTGGCTGCGGCCGCACCACATCCACGTGGACGCCGACCCGCGCCTGCCCTGGCTCGTGTTCCGCGACCCGCGCCCCTCCGACATCTCGCAAGGTGCGCCCCGTACTCACTGTCTCTCGTGCCTGTCGGCGCGCTGGCTGCGGCCGCACCACATCCACGTGGACGCCGACCCGCGCCTGCCCTGGCTCGTGTTCCGCGACCCGCGCCCCTCCGACATCTCGCAAGGTGCGCCCCGTACTCACTGTCTCTCGTGCCTGTCGGCGCGCTGGCTGCGGCCGCACCACATCCACGTGGACGCCGACCCGCGCCTGCCCTGGCTCGTGTTCCGCGACCCGCGCCCCTCCGACATCTCGCAAGGTGCGCCCCGTACTCACTGTCTCTCGTGCCTGTCGGCGCGCTGGCTGCGGCCGCACCACATCCACGTGGACGCCGACCCGCGCCTGCCCTGGCTCGTGTTCCGCGACCCGCGCCCCTCCGACATCTCGCAAGGTGCGCCCCGTACTCACTGTCTCTCGTGCCTGTCGGCGCGCTGGCTGCGGCCGCACCACATCCACGTGGACGCCGACCCGCGCCTGCCCTGGCTCGTGTTCCGCGACCCGCGCCCCTCCGACATCTCGCAAGGTGCGCCCCGTACTCACTGTCTCTCGTGCCTGTCGGCGCGCTGGCTGCGGCCGCACCACATCCACGTGGACGCCGACCCGCGCCTGCCCTGGCTCGTGTTCCGCGACCCGCGCCCCTCCGACATCTCGCAAGGTGCGCCCCGTACTCACTGTCTCTCGTGCCTGTCGGCGCGCTGGCTGCGGCCGCACCACATCCACGTGGACGCCGACCCGCGCCTGCCCTGGCTCGTGTTCCGCGACCCGCGCCCCTCCGACATCTCGCAAGGTGCGCCCCGTACTCACTGTCTCTCGTGCCTGTCGGCGCGCTGGCTGCGGCCGCACCACATCCACGTGGACGCCGACCCGCGCCTGCCCTGGCTCGTGTTCCGCGACCCGCGCCCCTCCGACATCTCGCAAGGTGCGCCCCGTACTCACTGTCTCTCGTGCCTGTCGGCGCGCTGGCTGCGGCCGCACCACATCCACGTGGACGCCGACCCGCGCCTGCCCTGGCTCGTGTTCCGCGACCCGCGCCCCTCCGACATCTCGCAAGGTGCGCCCCGTACTCACTGTCTCTCGTGCCTGTCGGCGCGCTGGCTGCGGCCGCACCACATCCACGTGGACGCCGACCCGCGCCTGCCCTGGCTCGTGTTCCGCGACCCGCGCCCCTCCGACATCTCGCAAGGTGCGCCCCGTACTCACTGTCTCTCGTGCCTGTCGGCGCGCTGGCTGCGGCCGCACCACATCCACGTGGACGCCGACCCGCGCCTGCCCTGGCTCGTGTTCCGCGACCCGCGCCCCTCCGACATCTCGCAAGGTGCGCCCCGTACTCACTGTCTCTCGTGCCTGTCGGCGCGCTGGCTGCGGCCGCACCACATCCACGTGGACGCCGACCCGCGCCTGCCCTGGCTCGTGTTCCGCGACCCGCGCCCCTCCGACATCTCGCAAGGTGCGCCCCGTACTCACTGTCTCTCGTGCCTGTCGGCGCGCTGGCTGCGGCCGCACCACATCCACGTGGACGCCGACCCGCGCCTGCCCTGGCTCGTGTTCCGCGACCCGCGCCCCTCCGACATCTCGCAAGGTGCGCCCCGTACTCACTGTCTCTCGTGCCTGTCGGCGCGCTGGCTGCGGCCGCACCACATCCACGTGGACGCCGACCCGCGCCTGCCCTGGCTCGTGTTCCGCGACCCGCGCCCCTCCGACATCTCGCAAGGTGCGCCCCGTACTCACTGTCTCTCGTGCCTGTCGGCGCGCTGGCTGCGGCCGCACCACATCCACGTGGACGCCGACCCGCGCCTGCCCTGGCTCGTGTTCCGCGACCCGCGCCCCTCCGACATCTCGCAAGGTGCGCCCCGTACTCACTGTCTCTCGTGCCTGTCGGCGCGCTGGCTGCGGCCGCACCACATCCACGTGGACGCCGACCCGCGCCTGCCCTGGCTCGTGTTCCGCGACCCGCGCCCCTCCGACATCTCGCAAGGTGCGCCCCGTACTCACTGTCTCTCGTGCCTGTCGGCGCGCTGGCTGCGGCCGCACCACATCCACGTGGACGCCGACCCGCGCCTGCCCTGGCTCGTGTTCCGCGACCCGCGCCCCTCCGACATCTCGCAAGGTGCGCCCCGTACTCACTGTCTCTCGTGCCTGTCGGCGCGCTGGCTGCGGCCGCACCACATCCACGTGGACGCCGACCCGCGCCTGCCCTGGCTCGTGTTCCGCGACCCGCGCCCCTCCGACATCTCGCAAGGTGCGCCCCGTACTCACTGTCTCTCGTGCCTGTCGGCGCGCTGGCTGCGGCCGCACCACATCCACGTGGACGCCGACCCGCGCCTGCCCTGGCTCGTGTTCCGCGACCCGCGCCCCTCCGACATCTCGCAAGGTGCGCCCCGTACTCACTGTCTCTCGTGCCTGTCGGCGCGCTGGCTGCGGCCGCACCACATCCACGTGGACGCCGACCCGCGCCTGCCCTGGCTCGTGTTCCGCGACCCGCGCCCCTCCGACATCTCGCAAGGTGCGCCCCGTACTCACTGTCTCTCGTGCCTGTCGGCGCGCTGGCTGCGGCCGCACCACATCCACGTGGACGCCGACCCGCGCCTGCCCTGGCTCGTGTTCCGCGACCCGCGCCCCTCCGACATCTCGCAAGGTGCGCCCCGTACTCACTGTCTCTCGTGCCTGTCGGCGCGCTGGCTGCGGCCGCACCACATCCACGTGGACGCCGACCCGCGCCTGCCCTGGCTCGTGTTCCGCGACCCGCGCCCCTCCGACATCTCGCAAGGTGCGCCCCGTACTCACTGTCTCTCGTGCCTGTCGGCGCGCTGGCTGCGGCCGCACCACATCCACGTGGACGCCGACCCGCGCCTGCCCTGGCTCGTGTTCCGCGACCCGCGCCCCTCCGACATCTCGCAAGGTGCGCCCCGTACTCACTGTCTCTCGTGCCTGTCGGCGCGCTGGCTGCGGCCGCACCACATCCACGTGGACGCCGACCCGCGCCTGCCCTGGCTCGTGTTCCGCGACCCGCGCCCCTCCGACATCTCGCAAGGTGCGCCCCGTACTCACTGTCTCTCGTGCCTGTCGGTGTGGCAACTGACAAGTAGATAATCCCAACCTCAAGGGGCTCGTCCAAAGCTATACGATATGGATTGTAATATAAATACCGATGACAGGTGTGCTCGGCAACTGCTGGCTGCTGTCGGCGCTGGCGGTGCTAGCGGAGCGATCGGCGCTGGTGCGCAGCGTGCTAGTACGCGCGGAGCCGGCACGAGGCGCCTACCAGCTGCGTCTGTGCAAGGACGGCCGCTGGCTGACCGTTACGCTGGACGATTTGCTGCCTTGCAACCGGAAGGGACACCTCGTCTACTCGCAGGTATCCTTCATTTATTAGCTACCTATATACCCTATTCCAATCGAGTAAAGAGTAAACATAAAAAATGCCTTATATTTTCATATTCCATGCGATTTGCTAAAAGTTTAGCTATATTATACGTTACGAACTTTTCTTGATTAATGTATATTTATATATATTATAACTTACATATATTCCATATAATTATATCAATTTTAATTTTAGTTCCAAAGCTCCATTAAACACTTGACCGAAATTCAAAACACCACCTGGCGAATTCTAAATTATTACCACAGATTATTCAAAATCTCGACCAATGGTATATATACATATTTGAAAATCAATAAACAAGTATTAATGTTAGTGTTGTTTAAAGATTTTGACTTTGAGTATCTTGAATTTTAGTATTAAAGTTATATTTTTTGTAATGTTTAATATTGGTCCCTACTGTTTTTACAGGCGAAAAGAAAACAGTTGTGGGTGCCTTTGATAGAGAAAGCTGTCGCGAAATTACATGGCTGCTACGAAGCGTTAGTCTCTGGGAGAGCTATTGAAGGTACAATATTTGACAGATAGTTTTATTGACCACTAATACCAGCATTATCCTGGTTAAACAGATTTTTTACCATGAATATTTTTACAACATTGGAATACGCGTCGGCTGTCAGGTCTGTGCACGCTGACGGGCGCGCCGTGCGAGTCGGTGTCGCTGCAGGCGGGCGGCGCAGGAGGGGGCGCCGGCGCCCCCCTGGAGCAGCTGGACCGGGATCTGGTGTGGGCCCAGCTGCTGTCCTCCAGGCAGGCCTGCTTCCTCATGGGCGCTAGCTGTGGCGGGGGGAATATGAAGGTGCGCTCGTTTGGGCTTATATATAAGTAATGTTAAAAGAATATACTTACTCGATCTCCACGTTATTTTATGGTTTTTTAATTTAGTATCTACTGCACTTTCCACCAATTTTACCACACTTTTCTAAAGTGTCATGAGAGATCGCTTCGCTCATAACGCGCGTAATGGCGCTGCAGGTGGACGAGGAGGAGTACCAGCGGCTGGGCCTGCGGCCGCGCCACGCGTACTCCGTGCTGGACGTGGCGGAGCTGGGCGGCAGCCCGCCGCTGCGCCTGCTGCGCCTGCGCAACCCGTGGGGCCACTACACGTGGCGCGGCGCGTGGGCGGCGCACTGCCCGCGCTGGACCGACGCGCTGCGCCGCGCGCTGCCCGCCGCCGAGCGCGACCAGGGCGTCTTCTGGATCAGCTTCGACGACGTGCTCAGGTCTGCGCCCGGGCCGCGCGATCTATGCACTTATACTTTGCTGAATCTATGTTTCATATATATATCTCTCTCCTCCGCAGATATTTCGACTGTATAGATATATGCAAGGTGCGAGTGGGATGGCACGAGGTCCGGCTGGCCGGTATTCTGCCTCCCATGTCGTCCACTCGACACTTGACCTGCCTCCTGCTCACTGCCACTCAACCCACCGAGGTTGACTTTACACTTTTTCAAGAGGGACAGAGGTTGGTTATACACTAATAAGAAAATGTCTTAGTGTGTGATAATCTAAAAATACCCTTATAACAAATATTTTTTAACTTTTAAAATTCTTTATGGAAGCGGGGAGTATTTTGGTTCACAAGTGTGAGCTCGAACACTATTCTATCACTCTCATATCCCACACGAAGAGTTCAGGCGCGGGACTAACGGCATTACGTGTGCACAGAGGCACAGAGGTGCTTACTGCCATCAGCATAAATAAAATTATATATTATTTTCAGAAATTCGGCCAAAAGTCAGAGATCGCAGCTCGATTTGTGCGTAGTTGTGTTCAGAACTAAGTCTGGACCTAGCGCTCAAGTTGGTAAACTAGTAGCTCATAGCAAAAGACAGGTAAGTTCATATTTCAAAACAATGTTGCCACCTTTATTTGATTGACTTATAAGATAGGCGCTATATCTTTGATATATTTTATTCACACAGGTCCGAGGTTTTGTCGGCTGTCATAAAATGTTGGAAAAAGGCTTCTATTTAGTAGTATGCTTGGCTTTCAACCACTGGCACACTGGTCTTGAACTGGCTGACAGTTCAGCCTGGCCACGACACGTTCTAGCAGCGCATTCTTCGAAACCGTTGACCGTGGAACGACCCTCGCTCCATCCACATATCCTGGCGGACGCCATTATTGGATTGACCTTGGCCAGAGGTCAAAGACACGAAGGAAGACAAGGAATGACGGCGTATTATTTGACGAAGGTAAGGCGGAGTTAAGTCGTATTGATAGTAAATACATAAGTCATACAAAATACGTGCCAGTCTCCGGTATATTAACGGTGATAGAAGTATGTGAAGGAACATCGCCGAAACTAGCCGACAGAACTACACGACATATGACATTACTGAGCCTAAACTTTTCTACGAGACTGTACTACTTTGTAGCTTATATAACGTTTTAACGCATTGACTTGAAACTTGAAGTTTTATTTGCTAGTCAATTAAATATACCTCAAAGTGGTAGTGACCACAAAAATGAGGCGCAGAAATTTTAAACCAATTTTTTTTTTTTTTTTACCTTCGCCGTCTATTGATCCTGGCTTATATGCGTATAACTCTTGAACGCGTTGATTTAGAAACTTGATATTTTGTATGCTAGTTAATTAAATATACAGAAAAGAGATAGTAACCACAAAAATGCGGCGCAGAAATTATAAGTATTTTTTTTATTTTTTCCTGCGGTAAAGGCAGCGACCACTAGTGAGCATATATAATATGTATTACCGATCATATATAATATATATTAACGAATATAGCCTTACTCATCCCACATAGCAATATACACAATAAGAGTCCCCCCCCCCCAAATAGCAATGCCATCCTTGTCGTTGTAGTTACTTACGCACATTATTTATATGACCTGATTGACTGGTTGAGCAGACCTTGATGACTCAGGATACCGAAAACATTCTCAGCCCAGTTAAGCTTATCTATGAAGAATGGAATAATTTCCTTCCCTGCTATTCCATTTCGTTGCTTCCCGTTCTACTTACACTCTACTTATTCTACAATAAGTAAATAAAATATTTGTGAAAGTTTTTTAATAAAACTTACTAGGGGGTTGTGCAAGCTCGTATGGGTAGGTACCACTTACTCATCAAGTATTCGACCGCCAATAGCAGCAATATTTAGTATTGTTCTGTAAGCCGGAAGGCTTAAACGGCGACTGAGCATAAGGGACATAACATCTTCGTTCCCAAAGTTGTTGGCGCATTGGCATTGATGTAAGGAATAGTTAATATTTCTTACATCGCCAATGTCTAAAGGCCGTGGTGACTACTTACCATCCGGCGGCCCATTTGCTCGTCTGTCTACCCATAACATAAAAGAAACTCACATTTTTTCCAGGGTTGGGCGGGTCTAGTGGTGATGGTGGAAAACAGACACACGGATAAATGGATCCACGTGAAGTGTGACTGTCAAGAGAGTTACAACGTGGTGTCCACGCGCGGGGAGCTCAAGACCATCGACTCTGTGCCGCCGCTGCACCGGTGAGATAAGGGACTTTTTCTTTCCTTAGATTTAGGGCGTGTATATATATGTACGTGAAATGGTTTAATTTAAGTTACATTAATTTTTTGTCGGTAATCGTTAAATATATAGTTTGTACCTCAGAAATAGCTATCGTAACCGCATTTTTAGCCTTCTTCTTGCACTCTTTGTACTTTAAACTTTTATTCTCGTAAGTTTCCATATCACCATTATCGACATTTTTCCATTCCTTAAAAGCATCCTTCTTATCTTTTAAAACTTTTTGTACTTCTTCATTCCACCACCAAGTCTTCTTATCTATTTTTCCTTTCCCTTTCGTTTCTCCAAATATATCCTTCGCTGCATTCCGTATACATACTGCCATTTCACTCCAACATTCGTTAACTGTATTAGCTTCCAAATCCTTCATTTGTAACATTTTGTCGACAACTCTCTTTCTAAATTCTCTTGCATACTCATCTTTCTCAAGGAGGTGCCATTTAATTTTGGGTGGATTTTTAAGTCTCATTTTTTGTCGTTTACTTAGAATTTTTATTTCCATAAGCAGTAACCGATGCTGCGGACTCAATTCTTCGCCAGGAATTATTTTGCAATCCTTCACTAGTTTTATTCTGTGTCTTCTGGTGAGAATGTAATCGATTTGCGAATCATGGTTACCACTTTTATACGTAATCAGATGTTCTCTTTTTTTCAAAGTAAGTGCTAACTATTGCTAAGTCGAAAGCGTATGCTGCTTGTAGCAACACCTCTCCTTGGTGATTACGGTTTCCATGGCCCCAACCTCCATGCACTCTTTCATAACTTTCGTTCTTTCTTCCTACATGTCCATTAAAGTCACCGCCTATATACAGCTCTTCATTTCCTGGCGTTTCCATTCAATTTCATTCAATTGTATCGAAATCCTCCCAGAATTTGCCCTCAACAACACCTCGAAGGCCCACTACAATGTTATTATGGGAGACTTTAATGCTAAAGTGGAAAAGTACAAGATAGCGGTTAATCGAAAGTCGGACCTTACGGCTTGGGCTGCAGAAATCACAGGGGGCAAATGCTGGTAAACTTTCTCGAAGCGCAGGGGCTCTTTTGATGAATTCTTTATTTCAAAAGAAGCCCCAGAGGAGGTGGACCTGGCGAAGCCCCGGTAACGTGACAAGGAACGAGATATTATCATGTCGAATAAAAGGCACATATTTAGAGATGTCTCAGTGATCAACAGGTTTAATACCGGAAGTGATCACCGCTTAGTTCGAGGCACTCTAGATATTGACTTCAAAGCCGAAAGATCGAGAATGATGAGGCCTACTCTCCGACCTACCATGCTCCAAGCTGCTCAAGGCGCCGAAAAGTTCTAAACTAAATGGAACTTCAAAATCAATTTACCGCGTTGGAAACCGTAAGCAGTATTGATGAGAGAACCGACACGCTGGTCAAAATACTGCAAAACACGTCCCGTAAGTGTTTTCCGCCACAGAAAAGAGACAACGCACCAAAATTATCTGCTGAGACACTCGAGCTCATGAGGAAACGACGAGAACTACCATCGTTTTTGTCAGATAAGGCCTTAAACCGAACAATAAAAACGCTGACGCGACGCGATCTCCGACGCTCCAATGCCCGTGCCATCGAGGCTGCGATTGAGCAAAATCGGGGATCGAAAGTGTTCGCTCGCAAGTTCGGGAGGCCGCGTCTGACAAAACTTAAAACTGAAAATGGTGGGGTCGTTACCTTTAGGCCTGAGATTGTCGGAGAAGTAGAGAGGTTTAATGGTCAGTTGTTCTCTTCAAGATCGGATAAACCCGTCGAAATCAGTATTAATCAGAGCGCCCCTCTGACGCGCCATTACTCCAAGGAGCTCCCGGTCGTTGACCAAGGCGAGATTAGGGCGGCTCTAGAACAGCTTAAAAACAACAAAGCTCTGGGAGATGAATCACAACAGAGTTGCTTAAGGCAGGCGGGACTCCGGTCCTGAAAGAGCTAGCAAGCCTCTTTAATTCCGTCATTCAACATGGCAAGACCCCGGAAACGTGGAGCGGGAGTGAGGTGGTACTGTTTTTCAAGAATGGTGATAAAACCCTCTTGAAAAACCACAGACCAATTTCCCTCCTGAGACACGTGTATAACCTATTCTCAAAAGTCAGAGCAAGCCGGCTTTCGATCAGGCTACAGCACCGTAGACCATATCCATACTGTTCGGCAAATTGTGCAGAAGACCGAAGAGTACAATCAGCCGCTGTGTATGGCTTTTGTGGATTACGAGGCTTCAATGACCGTCCACATCCAGGACTGTAAGACGAAGGCGATCCAACTGCGCAGGGGGGTAAGACAGGGGGATATAATAACACCGAATCTGTTCACCAACGCGTTGGAAGACGTTTTCAAGACGCTGGATTGGACTGATTATGGACTCAATGTAAACGCTGAGTACATCTCACAACTTTAATTTGCCGACGATATCGTCATCATAGCAACAACTCCCCGAAATGCTGCGTAGCCTAAGCAAGTCTTCCCGGCGTGTCGGTCTCGATATGAACTTGGACAAGACCAAGATCGTGTTCAATAAGCATTTTGTGCCGGGACCGATATACGTCGAAGGAAAACCTCTCGAAGTTGTTAGGGAATATACCTACCTAGGACAGGTTAAGTGCGTAGGAACAAGTGCGTAGGAACAACTTCGAGAAGGAAGCCGATCGAAGAATTCGCTTGGGATGGGTAGCATTTGGCAACCTTCGTCAAGTCCTCACGTCGTCTATACCGCAATGTTTGAAGACGAATGTCTTCAACCAATATGTCTTACCTGCCATGACATATCCCAGACGAGTCCTAGTGGAGACTGCGGATCGGCAAACGCAGCGTAGGGCGCCCTCCAGCCAGGTGGACAGATGACCTTAAGAAGGTGGCGGGTACCGACTGGATGCGGAAGGCGGAGAACCGGGAGCTTTGGCGCACCTTGGGAGAGGCCTATGTTCAGCAGTGGACTACCAAAGGCTTTTGATGTTGATGATGATGTTGACCATGCTTCACAATTTAGTTTTCGTCTAAATTGGTTACCCATCCGACTTCGCTAGAATATGCACATCCTCCCTATAACTGTGTGTTGTTTTCACCCTTTTACTCCTCCTTCATAATTTGATATTCATTAGAAGATGACAATGACGACGACGACTCAGTGCTTTTATTTAAGTGCTGTGTGTGTTGTTGCGCGATGACCGTTGTAATAATCTTTGACGTATGTGCGAGCTGCTCGAGCACATATTTGCTTTAAATATATCATCTGTTTTGATTCAACGGAATCACATTTTAAGCTGACGATGTGATTTTCTAGATTCGTGATAGTTGTTTATATCTTCGTGTTCGCGTTGTTTTCTTATGATAAATGCATGTCACCTTTTTCACCATTCGAGTGTAATAAAATTTCGATTTTTCACACTCCTTATTTAAGGCTAATAAATATAGTTCGAAATGTAGTAGCCACTTTTTCCACATTCAATTGTTATTTATTTCGTTGCTCTTTCGTTGGTCTTGCGTTGAATATTGCTCGCACCTTTGGGATGGCTCCGCTAAGTACCTACTGGAGGTCTTGGATCGGTTGCAATGACGAGCGATTCGCATTATTGGGCAACGTAAACGTTGCTAACACCCTCGAACCTTTACAATTGCGTCGAGAGATAGCAGCGCTAAGCGCTTTCTATCGAATGTATCACGGCGAGTGTTCTGAGGAATTAGTCTCCCTAATTCCTGATTTCCCTTTCCTTCACAAGTCTACGCGTGCTGGCTCTCGATGTCACCGCCTTACTGTGACTTCAATTCAAATTTGGCAACTCTTTTTTCTGTCGCACCACTAAAAAATTGCACTCTTTACCACCACACGTGTTCCCCTCCTCTTACAACCTGGGTACCTTCAAACGAGGCGTGAAGAGGCATCTTGCGGGTCGGCAAGGCAGGGGCGGCTAGTGTATAACATTCTTCCCGACTGTACTAGTCGTCGTCGCGTTTGGACTCCACTACCACTTACCATCAGGTGGAGTGGTCATTTGCGTTACCGGTTTTTATTTAAAAAAAATGGAGGTTTTAAATTAGCGCGCGTTTTTTTTAATAACTATTAAATATTCTACCAATATACCAAATGAAAAGAAATAACAAAATATTTCGCACCAAATCAAACAAAACAAGTAGATTTTTTTATATTTCATTTTTACCTTCATAAAGATTTTCTTTTTATTTCTTTTAATGTTTTGTACACCTTTAACCCACAACGTAGGTCTTTGGCATGTAGGAAGAAGCTAAAATGTATTGATAAAATAAATATATCTAAACATAAAAACCAAAGCCTATACTAAGATAGTTTTGTTAAAATGGCCATAAAATTTTATTGTCGAATTTTATTATGGCATCTTTACGAAGAAAATCTTCCCGTGCGACAAGAGTGAGCTACTACGTGGGTCCCTGGAGTCGAATGTGTTAAATAAACTGCAACCGTACACTGCAGGCAGGTGATCATAGTGCTGACGCAGCTGGAGGGCAGCGGCGGGTTCTCCATCGCGCACCGCCTCACGCACCGGCTGGCGGCGGGCGCGCGCCTGCAGGACTGGGCGCCGCGCGCCGCCGACCCGCCGCGCCACCGCCCGCCGCTCGCGCGCCGCCTCAGCGGCCTGCACGCGCCGCGCCTCATCACCTAGGCCGGACCACGTACTCGTGTGTACAGCTTTATTCGCAATATCAAATGGATCGAAGCCAACGTTCTTTCGATTTCGTGTCTAGAAAATCTGACTTAGTACTCGTACCGATAATCGTGTAAGCTGATATGAAATACCCTCTCTTTACGATGATTTAGAAACTGCAATGACGCCGTTTAACACTACAAATGTATATTTTTATTACGACTATTAACATGTTTCGATGTGTTCGAACGTCGTTACGATACTGCCTTAACGTCAAATATATCTTAAATGAAACCAAACAGACACAAATGATGAAACTGATGACGTGCATGAACGTGATGACGATGAAAGTACCACAATAGTGTTTAATGTATAAAAGACTATCGTTTGATAACTCGATACGATCCGTATTTTTAACTATAAATAAATATTGCATATAAAATTTGACACGATGGTTATTTTTCGACTAGTCGTAAGCACTTAAATTAAATATTAAGCGATCATTAATGTATAAACTGTAAGACGTTTAATCATTATGTAATAAAAATCGCGTAGATCTGTAATAGCATTGCATTCGTTAATTTAGTCTTTAGTTGTATTATTTTAAGGATTCAAATCGCGCAATCGATTCAATATTCTGTTCGAGATCTGAAAATTGTTTTGATTATTTTGAAAGGAATATGTTCGTGAATGTGATGTTAGATTTATAATAACTCAGTGCAATTAAATGAATTTCTTTAGGATATAAGTTCCTGCACGCATTTTATATGTAATATATAATAGAAAAATAAATGGAATAGGGGTGCGCAAAATTGACTAAAAAAATTTTTTTTTTGATAATTCCAAATTTGTATTATTATTTAAGTATAAACATTTTTAGACGTTGTTTTGCGAGTGATTAGTCAAACTATGCTGCATCTTCTTCTTTCTAACGTCAAATCAATAATGAAAGAAAGAGCGAAAGCAGAAAAAAAATATAGTATAAGTGAGGCCGTAAATGTCAATATGTAATATCGGTCTATATTTGAACACCCCTGTTTACTTTTCATTTGAACATATTCGAATTTTAAAAACAATTGTTCACAATACATGTTTAAGAAAAAAAAATCCTGTTATTTCTTACAAAGGAATTTGTAATTATTCGTTAGAATTAATTTGGTTATTTGGTATTTCGACATTAGTCGACGCGCCGTGTCCACCGCGTGACGTGACAGTAGTGAGTCCGAATTGTTTACCGACACGACCGACTAGAGATACAAATGTGTGATGAAAATAAATTGCACTTGTTTAATTACAAATTTGGATCATTCACAGCAGCTAAACACCATTTTGGGTGTATCCCAAAAAATAAATATATTTATTGTTTTGTCACCAGTAGCGAAAGGGTGCAAAATTTCGGCTCAAGTTTGGGCGGTAATGGTTAAAAATTCACTTATAAGACCTCGACCATACTTACGAGTACTTAATAACAAATTGAGTTAAATGTGGTAGAAGGATCTTACTCAAATAAATTCGAGGTTTGTTTGGTCGTCCATCTTTTTTTATAGAATAGGAAGGCGGACGAGCTTATATGCCTTCTGATGGTAAGTGGTCACCAACGCTCTTAGTCATTGGCACTGTAAGAAATGTTAATCACACGATTTGCTTCAAGTTAAACGATGGCATTTTCATTCTTACTAAAAATAAGTCAATTCGTGCGCCGCGTTGCAACATACAATTGATTTGATTGTTGAGCAAGTATCAAGACTTCACGTTACGTAGGTGGACATAACGCCTATAGATATTATTGAATTGTATTACGAAAGACATTAATCATATCGCAATTTAAGTCCATTGCTGATTGCAATGCTCATTAAATATTTAAGTAATGTAAATGTCCCAGTACTGGGCTGATGCCTGCTCTCCTTTTTAAGAGAAGGTATGCTTAATCCACCACGCTGGTCCGATTCGGATTGGTGGATATATGTGGCAGATTTTTATGCAGGTTTTGTCGCGATGTTTTCCATCATCGCCGAGCACGAGATGAATTAAAAAAAAAAGTAAGTACATGAAAATTCAGCGGTTAATATTCGCGTGTTTTAACCTATGAACTGGCTCATCTCGGCTCATTATGTACATTATAATGATTTGTTAAATTTAATAATTGTAATTGTGATCATATTACTTGCCATTAATTTTAATTCGTAATTTATTTATCACTTCGCCTAGGTCTAAGATTGTGCAATTATTTTATAATTATATTATATTATTTTTTAATTACTCGAATGGCACAAGAAAGCACAGCAAAACCATTGTAGACGTTAGAATCTAGGAATGGCATACGTGCGACACAAAATCGTTGAAATTATTGATATCAAACGATTTTATAACTTATTTTTATCGGGATAGAGTATAAATTCACGTAGCTATCAATTTAGGTATTGTGTCGCACCTATTATAGCTGTAAATTGAATGGCACTTGTAAAAATCCTCGAAGAAATTAAATGAAATCGTAGCACGTGTGTAGTTGATAATAATAATAATTATAAATAATATTAAAAAAAAAATTGTACACAAAACTAAGCTTTTATAAGAGGTGTTGGTCGTTTTTGAATTTCTCACAGTTGAATGTTAAGCGTTATTTTTACGTGCCATAAGGATTAGACTAGAGGGTAGACGATTTAGTTGCGCGACTGTTGCGCGACTGTTGCGCAACCCGTGCGGACCTGGCTAGTCGGGCGATGCGATGGACTTTTGATAAACTAATATTACCTAGTTGGCATCCTAGACGCTGTTTGTCTCTTGCTTTGTATTTGTAAATTGTAATAACGACAAAGAAATTAAAAATGTTTTTTTTTTTTTTAATTATTTCTCATTCCATGACATTATTTTTTTATATACGTTTTATGAAATATTTTGTAATGTTATTGTTTTCTTTATATGAAATTGTAAATGTTGAAAGACAAAAGAAAAACAATCCATAATTAAATCTGCATATGCGACAGTATTATTATATTTGCATATGCAGATAAATATATGCATATGCACAAATGGTGATGTTTTATGTTAAGAATATTTGAAATTAGTTTAATTTTGTTTTATATATTATCGAATACAGAAGCAAGAAATGAAAGTTTTTAAGAAATTTTGATATCACGTTTTATTTATTGACTATATACTTAACGTAGCGAGGTTGTTTTGTAGCTAAATGACGCTTATTTTACGTGTTAGAGGATACGTGAATGCATGTTATATTACCTAAATGTAAGGGAATAAAAATTATTTAAATTTGACAAGACGGTTTTATTTTACTAACATACCCGTATACTTATATACACACATATATATATATATATATACAGCCTTGGCCAAAAGTATTAGGCACCCCAAAAAAATGCTCAAAGCTTGTTTACTAATCGAACAATGAATAAGTGCTTATCTTAGATGACGCGCCAGGGTGGTAAATAATTTCTTAGAACAGCAGGCGGCTATTTGTAAAGGTCATAAAACACGTGGCGACCGAGAACAAAGGATTTGATATTTTTGCGATCATCTCAGTGAAAGTTTAGTCACTTGTGTTCGGAACTCTGACAAGTGAACAAGCTGCAATTTCCATTTACGCGATTACGTTGACTCCTAATTTACTCAAAAATGCCGAAAAGAAGTGAAATTTCTTTAGAAAATCGTATAAAAATACAACTGCTCCATGAAAACGGGAAGTCGCAAAAGGAAATCGCCAAATTGGTGGAATGTTCGCGTTGCGCGGTGCAATCTGCAATAAAACGATTTGCCCAGACTGGTTCTCACTCTAATAAACCCAGAACAGGCAGAAAACGAATAACTACGAAGCGCGAAGATAGAAAATTAGTACGCGAGTCAATAAAAAATCGGAAGAAAACTTCCTCGCAGCTTGCTGCTGCCTTGTCCGAAGAGGCCGGAAAGCCGGTAAGTGCTCGGACAGCCAGAAGAAGACTTGGAGAAGCGGGCCTAAAAGGATGCAAAGCCAGGAAGAAGCCCTGGCTTTTAGTAGCCAACAAAAGAAAACGTTACGAGTGGGCTCTACGATACAAACATTTTACAGAGGAAGATTGGTCCAATGTGGTATGGTCTGACGAATCAAACTTTGAGGTAAGCCTATTTTACTGCTTTTGTTATAAATAAGAATGATCACTTATTTTTTTCACTTCAATCGTAAAGGTTAAGATCATTTAAAAAAAAAACACTTTTTTTTCTTTCGCCTACAGGTATTTAGAACACCAGGTGTCACCTTCGTGAGGCGACGTGTCGGGGAAGAATACCATCCAGACTGCGTCGTTCCACTGTAAAGCACGGAGGAGGCAGCATAATGATCTGGGGCTGCATGGCAGCTGATGGTGTTGGAGAAATGTTTGTTTGCGAAGGTCGCATGAACAGCGAAAAGTACATAGAAGTACTAGAAACTACACTTAAGCCTTCGCAAACGAGTATTTACGGTGACACCAACTTAGACAGAGTCGTATTCCAGCAAGACAACGCACCTTGTCATAAGTCGGCGACTACGATGCGTTGGTTTGCAGAAAATAACATCTACCTACTTGATTGGCCTGCCCAGTCCTCAGATCTCAATCCAATTGAGCATCTTTGGGGCATTTTAAAGCGGAAGATCAAAGAGCACAACATCACATCAAAAACGGCTTTAGAAAATGCGTTAGTGCAGGAATGGCATGCCATCACAAGGCAGGAATGTACTGATCTCCTGATCTGATCTGACTGATCAAATCCAAGGGTGGACCAACTAGGTTTTAAGTTTTTTATATTCCTTTTGTAATAATTAAACAGTAATAAATATGTTTAGAACTAAGAGATTGTTTTTATTCATTATTTTAAGGCAAAAATTGGGGTGCCTAATACTTTTGGCCAAGGCTGTGTATATATATATGTAACAGCCTGTGTAAGTCCCACTGCTGGGCTATAGGCCTCCACTCCTCTTTTTGAGGAGAAGGTTTGGAGCTTATTCCACCACGCTGCTGCAATGCGGGTTGGTGGAATTTACATGTTGCAGAATTTCAGTGAAATTAGACACATGCAGGTTTCCTCACGATGTTTTCCTTCACCGTAAAGCACGAGATGAATTATAATCACAAATTAAGCACATGAAAATTCAGTGGTGCTTGCCCGGGTTTGAACCCACGATCATCGAGTTAAGATTCACGCGGTCTTACCACTGGGCCATCTCGGCTTTTTTTTTTTTTATATTATATATATATATATGAGCTTATCACCGTCCACTTCTGGACCAAAGCCTCCCATCCTCCCATAAAACGCCAACCATCCCGATCTTGGGCAGCCCGCATCCATCCCGTACCTGCCATCTTTTTCAAATCGTCGGTCCACCTTGCCGCACCAGTATACGTTTTACGTATAAAAAATACTGAGGAAAATTTTTGAAAGAATACGTAATGAAAAGATACTTTTAATTGTTGTTTGGCGATTCTGATTAGTTAAACAATGCTGTGTCTTCTTCTTTCGAATGTCAAATCAATTATGACAGAAAGAGAGAAATCAGTGTTTAGATAAACAGGTGCTAAGCAATGTTTATAAGTAAGAAGAAACTAAATCTACATACATAATGTTCGAATAAAAACGATGCTGTAAAACAGACTGCAGTGTGAATGTAGCCTTAATAATAAATCATATATATTTACCCAAGTAAGCTTTACAATAAATCGTTTTTGAAATAGTTGTATTGAATAAAAGGCGTTCTTATAAAATTCTAATTAGGCATTTCTTTCTAATCTGAAAGACTATATACATATACAAGATCAAATCACATTGTATGTCTGTTTTTTAAATTTTTTTCGTTACTAGATGCGCTAGTTGTATTTTGAATCGCGCCTTTCATTAAAGAACTGGAAGCCCTCACAACCGTACCTTTTAACAATTTCCTTAGAAAAGATTTACATTTAAAGCAAAAAAAGGAACACCTCACGTCTCATTGCTGGGCTTAAGCCTCCTCTCTTAAGCAGAAGATTTTTGTTAGGTAATATGTCAAAACTACAAAAAGTACTAAAAATTGCCTCGATATCTATTCTGAAAATCTTTTAAGTCCTAACAATAATATAAATAATAGCATAGACTCTGTAAATAATTACTTTTCTAGTATAGAGAAGCAACTTGCCGAAACTGCAACTGCGTATAATGAAAATAACACTAAATCATACAATTTCACTTTTCCTCCAGAGTGTAATTCCATAGTATTACTACCACCAGATGAGGCAGAGATAGAACTGTTAATAATGAACCTCAAAAATATTTGCGCTACAGGCTAGGACTTAGTACCAGCTCAGCTTCTACAATTATCTAAGCATATAATAGTTCCAGTTCTTTCTAAGCTCTTTAACCTTTGTATAATTCAGGGAGTGTTCCTTGAGGTCTTTAAAAGATCGCTTATTACTCCTGTTCACAAGGGTGGGCAGCGAGACCAAGTTTCGAATTATAGACCTATATCAGTTCTGTCATCTCTTTCCAAAATATTAGAAAAACTACTAAATAATAGACTAATTAATTTTCTGGAACATAACAAAATTTTATCTGCCTCACAGTTTGGTTTTAGGTCTGGGAAAAGTACTGAAGACGCAGTCATCAATTTAACGAATTATGTTACTTCTCAGGTAGATAGAAAGCAAAAGTGTTTAGGTATATTCCTTGACCTAGCCATTTCATTTTCCATTCCAACTTGTTCACAACATTCTTGTGAACAAGTTAGAATACCTCGGTATTCGTGGCAAACCGCTCCTAATCTTTAAGGACTTTTTGGTTAATCGTTCACAACAAGTTAGAATTGGTGATCACGTCACTTCTCGGGCACCTGTCATTTGTGGGGTCCCTCAAGGCAGTATTCTTGGCCCAACTCTCTTTTTGATCTATATTAACGACCTGTGTGAACAAACTCTAAGAAATGGTAACATTTTTACCTACTATATTATGCACTAGGTCAGTCAGTCATTGGATATTGTATAAAAGCTTGGGGTGGTGCTTGTAAAACCTTTGTATTAGACTGAAAGAGCGCATAGATCTATCTTAAAAGTCATGACCTCTAGCCCATACAGATTTTCTACAAGTAAGTTGTATGAAAAATGTCAACTCCTAACGGTTAGGCAACTATACGTCTATCAATTAGTTATCCAACAACATAGAATAACCTCCTATCATGCCGACGAATACAGTAAACAACGTGTCATTAAAAACGTATGTCCACCTGTTATATGTCGAACAGCTTCAGCCAAACGGCAACATGATTTTAAAGCAGTTTATTTGTATAACAAAATAAATAAAATAAAAAATATACATCACTTATGTAATAAGCTAAAGTAATTATTAAAAATTGGCTACTAGGACTAGATTATGAACAAACTGAACTGTTGTTGCTATAATATTTTGTGAAACAAATTACACATATACACACATACACATACACACATGAAAACACACAGGTAGTGTGTAGGTATACACACTCCACTCTAGTATACAGTAAGAAATAAATATTTAACATTTATTTTTATTTACATAGAACGATATGACACTAAAATATGAGAGAGGACATTGATTTCTGTAATACAGGTCTTTCAGCCTAGCTCAGAAATCAGGTACTTCATCATACTTTTTATGTGAATAAAGATTATTTATTATTATTGTTATATCTTTCATATGATCAAGCACATCAAAATACTATGGTGCTTAACTAGGTTTGAATACAGAATCCTCTATTAAGATCTGTATTAAGTATAAGTACAACGCCGAATTAATATTTATAATATTTTTTAAAACTTCTATTTTTTTTTTAAATTTCACTTGTAGTTAGGATTTCAATGACATTAATAATTTCCATAAAAAATGTCTGAAATGATTTAATTTTCAAGTTTTAAAGTTGCGTCCTATATGCCTACAATAAGCATCTACTCTGGCATATATTAATGACTATTTATATCAACCAATATGGTGAAATTTATAATGTGAAATGTTAAATCAAAGTTAACATGTTTAACCGCAGGGCTCAGTAAAGATTATTTGCAAAACTGCCGACACAATATTATCTGGCAATCTGCGGTTACAGCACCCGGTTCATAGAGTTATGAATATTTAGAAATAGTCATCATCAAAGCACCACCGACCTTGGGAACTAAGATATAATGTCCCTTGTGCCTGTAAATACACTCACATACACTTCCAGGCGGAACAACAATAGTAAGTAATCTGTTTGGCAAATACATGATGAGTGGGTGGAACCTACCCAGACGGGCTTGCACAAAGTAAAGTAAAAAATCTGAAGGGTTGTTTATAAAGTCCATATATTACTTAAATACGATTAGCAAGGTCCTTTTAGTTTAGAGACCCAGTTACATTTCATCTATCAGTCGAAATGACTACCGGAAGCTGTGAAGCGCAGCCATTAACTAGTCATCTCCGTTCCTGCTTGCTCTTGCCTTTGTTGCAATGAAATCAGATCTACTGGAAACGTCTTTTATAATTATAATGTCTATCTAAAGGATTTTTGGGACAAGACAAC
This sequence comes from Nymphalis urticae, assembly GCA_905147175.2. Taxonomy (NCBI): domain Eukaryota; kingdom Metazoa; phylum Arthropoda; class Insecta; order Lepidoptera; family Nymphalidae; genus Nymphalis; species Nymphalis urticae. The sequence continues at coordinate 871,511 of LR990004.1, read as the reverse complement.
CAATCTAGAAGACTAATCCACTGAGCATTACATATTAGAGACAAAGAAAGAAATAGAGAAAAAATAGTTTAATAAAGTGAAAATATCATATGTATAATCACTGAAAAATATTTTGTATAAGTTAAATAAAAACCAGTAAACATATCACACCACTGCTGGGCTAAGGCCTCTCATTTGAGGAATTTTGGATACCCATGTGGCAAGATTTTAGTAAAATTTGTCACATGCAGGTTTCCTCACGATGTTTCCCTTTTCGCCAAGCACGAGATGAGTTATCACAAACGAAGCACATTAAAATGTGATGTTTGCCTGGGTTTGAACATCGGTGAAGATCACCCTACTTACCACCACGCCGTTACCACTGGACTATCTCCTATTTTTTTATTATTGTCTGTCTGTAGAATATTATTATTATTTCCTTTTCTGTTTACACCATTTACAAATTCTCACATAATTAGCAGTGAGCTTTGGATATATGAGCGATTGAAGGATTGCATATTGCTATACAAGTCTAGTACTATCAATATGCAGGTTTCCATTTGTATTAAAGTCCATTTTGTACAAACTATTGCGTCCAATTTTATTGCCACAAAAATCACCGTCATCACAGCACAAGCGTTTTAATTCTTTCGCCGGTTCTCCTCACATCTGTAGTGTATATATCCGAACCGGTGGTAGATTTACGACAATTAATAAGCAAGTGTATCGCTTCTATATTGAATAAAGATCTTTGATTTTGATCACCTTTATTTGATATTTAGCTCATGTATGGTTTAAAAAACGTTTCGAATTTTTATATTTTCAATTGTTAATTTAAACAAATAAATGTTACTGAATAAGAGTCCCTTTATTATGATTTCACTTCCAGTCGTTTTGTCTGACATTGACAATGGTATTTAAATTCCGTAGCTCATTATGGACCGAGAATATCATCTGGCTCGGGAAATTGTGCCGCGACAGAGACCTTCTTACGCACCGACACACACAGTACAACAAGTATACAGTCGCAAATTTAAGTAACCCTTAACTTGTATCAGGAATTAATACTACTCGTAATGTAATGTTATTTACTGGTGGTAGGGCTTTGTGCAAGCTCTTCTAGGTATCACCCACTCATCAGATATTCTACCGCAAAACAGCAGTACTTGGTATTGCTGTGTTCCGGTTTGAAGGGTGAGTGAGCCAGTGTAATTACAGGTACAAGGGACATAAAATCTTAGGTCCCAAGGTTGGTGGCGCATTGGCGATGTAAGCGATGGCTAACATTTCGTACAGTGCCAATGTCTAAGGGCGTTTGGTGACCACTTACCATCAGGTGGCCCATATCCTCACCCGCCTTCCTATTCTATAAAATATATATATATATTCTCCCGCGATTAAAGGGAGGGGGTCAGGTATGAGGTGTAAAGTACCCTTTGTCCATCCTTGGGGTTCAAGCTTGCGACATACCAAATTTTATCAAATCGATTGAGTCGTCTGTCCTTGAAAGCGTAACAGAGAGTTGTTTTCGAATTTATAGTATAAGAGTAGATTGTAATGCAAGCCGACAGCAAGGCGTCTCTCCCCCAGGAAATTATAACTGCGAGAAGTACGTCAGTCATTTTATATTCTAATTTATTTGATTAATTCGTTTTTTTATAATTTACATCTCACATTTAAATACAAATTACTTACATTTTTAATAATTATATGCAGACTTTTAAAGAAAATATATCTGATATGTAATATTGTTATTTTTAAGACAAAATTAAATATCAATTAAAAAGAAGAAATTGATTACAAAATTAACGACATCTTATCAAGAAAAGAACAATTCCAATTAGCTATTTACGCGATAAAAATCATTTAAAAGGACAGCAGAAACAAAAGCTACAATGTGTATGGTGACTGTTGTCCACAGATAATCAATCAATATATATATATAGATCAACATAAATGAAAATAAATGAACAAAATACTTGAACAAAAAAAACCTATATATATAGGTAGGTTCTTCTCGGTGGTGGTACAATCCGAGCCGGTGGTATCTTTACATTTAATTTGATCTTGTAACTTATGATTCAATGTGTTGTGTAATTACACACAATTTACAAAAATATAATACAACAACATACCGTAACCGTAAAAGCCTGTGAATGTCCCACTGCTGGGCTAAAGGCTTCCTTTTCCTTTTTTTTTAGGAGAAGGTTTTGGAGCTTATGCTCCAATGCGGGTTGGTAGAATACACATGTGGCAGAATTTCAGTGAAATTAGACACATGCAGGTTTCCTCAGGATGTTTTCCTTCACCGTAAAGCACGAGATGAATTCTTATAACAAATTAAGCACATGAAAATTCGGAGCTGCTTGCCCGGGTTTGAACCCACGATCATGGGTTAAGATTCATGCGTTCTTACCACTGGGTTATCTCGGCTTATAACAACATATGTACATACTCTTATATATACATATACACTTATATATACATACAACATGCTATAGTTATATTGATAAATAATAATTACGCAAACGACTCGACGAAAATATGTACGGATCAGCTTGACGAATATCTGGAGGCAGGGAATTCCATAGTTTGACTGCTTTAACCGTAAAGGATTTGCTGTATATATTAGTACAACTCAGAGGGATCAGCCATTGATTATCTTGCTCAGAGCGCAAATTGATTGGTGTATGAGAGCCAAGGAAGGTAAACCGCTCTTTTAGGTAGGTTGGAGTTTGAGGATTGTAGAGTATGGTATAAAACAAACAAAGGACATGCTTATTTCGACGCAACTTTAGTGTTTTACGATGCTGGGTGATATGATCATATTTAGGTAATTCAAATATGAAGCGATTACACATGTTCTGCAAGCGCTTTAGTTTATTTAGCAGAAATATCTAAAGAGATCGAGTTGCCTGTAGCGAACCATCAAAAATTACGCTATTCAAGGCGTACTGCCAAACCTTCTACTCATGCAGTCTTTGGACATCTTACACTCAAAAATCGATCAATGCTCTTCGTGTTCAATATAATAATGGGTTTAGGATACTGTTGGGTCTGCCTCGTTTCAGTAGAGCTTCAGAAATGTTTGAACAAGCACGGACAGATGATTTCTATGCGATCACGAGGAAAAGATCCGGAGATTGCATCCATGATACGTAGAATCAGAGACAGTTCCAACACTATCCTAAGGATTATTGCAAGTGATATGAACGGCTATATGATGAGGCGGATGATCCAGAAGACTATGTAATACTCTGGTTCATGTGCCTCATACACGATCAATTTAATCTCCTATTTTATTTTATATCAACATATGTATTACTTGCTCTTTTTTATCTCATATAATTAGCTCATTTTTAATTCTTATATATTTTAATTAGTATTATTTTGTGATTGTGATTGTGAATGTGATTGTCATTCTAATTATTAATGTATACTATCTAATGTTATGTTTTATTATCATGTACTAAAAGTATGGGCCCAGTTGCCTGAAGAATAAAAATATTATTATTATAGTCCAATAGAGTAATAGCAAAGAGTTGGCTAAGGCAAGAATATGTTTTTAGTTTTGGTGGTATATAATATTACATTACTAATTACGGTCGTAAATTACGAAATAGTTTTTGTAACCACGTTATAATCTAAATTACGTTTTAAAAATCAATTATAGCGAATACAAACTTTTATTTATTGATTATGAAATACTTGCAATGAAAGCCTTAAGTAAATAAAAATTAAAAATCGCCCTCCTGTCAGCACACATTTTGTCTGCATAACATTTTGCACTATTACTCGAAAGTGGAAGCGTTTCGTTTTAGTGAATTGTATGTGGCATGTCGCATTGTATTCTAAAATAGTAATATAATATATATTTTTTTGTTTCACATTAATGCAGAATATTGTTTAAAAAGAATAGAAAAAAGTCGGGTATATGTATTTTATATACCTATATTAAATAGAAATGAAAATATTGTACCTGAATTCATTTTCAGAAAGGCTCAACGGGAAACCTTTCTGATACAGTTTGCTATTGTTTATTGTACAGAATTTAATTATTTTAAGAGACAGGGGAACTATAATGCTGTATTTTCCCAAGTGTAAGGCTTTGGTTTCGAAATAAAACTCTTGTTTCATGGCACGCCATTATTTCTTATGTGCCGTTGTACTCGTGGCCGGTATTCAGCAAGATCTCGCCGTTTATTCGTGTTCATATAATTGGATGCTAAAAACCAAGATTTTATTATTGATAGTAAGTGTTCATAATAATTTTATTACTATTTTAAAGAATCAAAGGAAGAGTAAGTTGCAGACAAAGTAACAAATACAGCGATTGCAATAAATTTAATTTAATTTAAACATCTGTAATTAAAAGTGGAAATGAGTAATAACTGATATTATTATCGGTTCTTCTTGATAGAATCTATATTCCGAACAAGTTTTACATTTAAATCAATACTCTTTAAGATACAAAAATGCTCTTATGAGCCTTCTTTTATATAAAATATTTGGATTTAACTTGAACAAAAAAACGACCTCATCTCCTTTTTGAGGAGATAATTTTCTGCTTAGGTATACCACAACGGTGTTTCAATACGTTTAAGTAAATATACATTTTCTCACGAAGTCTTCTTGAAAGATAAATTAAGTACATGAAGTTTGCCGATAATTAGGCTTAAATCACCAATTGAATAATACGATCCACGTGTTCTAACCACTGGCTATGTCGACACGTACTCGTATTAAAGCCAGCACATAAAGATACGTCCAGCACTTCAATAGGAGTGTTCGTGGGCTTAATCCATATGATTATGTATTTGCAACAAGAGGAGTAAAGACACGATATCATTGGTCGACTTCTTGAATAATCTATGATTCTAATTACGGTCGCGAAATATGGCATTTTGAATGTCAGTGACGTTGTTTGTATCTGTAATCTAGAAGTGAAGTGCATACAATCGTAGCAGAGCAAAAGCTCTGTTTCAAGCAAAACGCATGGAATACGTTAATCTAAGGTTTATTTATAATAAACTTTAAAAAAAATGCTTTAATGGCCACCACTACATGCAGTTGGTACAAAAGGCGAACTTAATGCAGGCCTTCTCTACATTTAGACTAAACAGAAATCCGTGAAGGCGGCAGTCAGTAATTATTATCAATAACAATACAAATATATGTACACATAAGTATATATACATATAACTATTAAAAAAGATGTATACAGAATTTTAATATAGATAGTATAAACATATAAATAAAACAATATTACATATTTAATATGACATATCATAAGATGTAAAAAAATAGAAATTTAAGGAAGTTTCTGAAAAAATATGCTCTCGTAGACGATTCTTGAGAGATTATTATTTCTGAAAATAAACGTATTTTCGACGTCACTGTGAAGTCGTATGTCGTATTTACCTTTAGATCATATCGTTCACCACATCTGAGGATATTTCACATTCGGATGCATAGATTCGGTCAAAGGGTTCCTATGGATACAATTTTCGCTACACTGAAAACAAATTGGTGTACGAAACAACATTGATCACACAAACGTCTTCAAAGATCAATTTTAAGTTCACAGGAACTCAAACAAACGTAAACATCTTAAAACGAGACCTAAAAAAATAACGGTATTCGTTTTCAAAATGCCTTAAGACTTATTAAGGCCTCATGTGGTTAAATCTTATCACGAAACCGTATCCATCGTAAATTGATAACTTTATTTTTGTTTTGTTTTTAGTTTTAAACAAGCAAATCTGATCTGGTGGTAAGCTCGCGTCCTCCACTTTTAAATAACCATCTGATGACTCACACAAACAGATTTTGATAACTGCGTCAAGACTGCTCATCCAGGCATAAATGATGCAAAATTCACAAATTATATCATAGGTATGTGGACGTGCAATTGGGCTACCTGAGGGGAAGTAATCACCTCCGCCCATAGAAAATGGTCGAAAGAAATACAAATCATGCCTTGCATCGCCAATACGCCACCAATCTTGGGTATGCTTCACCAATCATTTCAACCGGACCGCAATAATATTAGGTATTGTTGTCCAGCGGTAGAATATGTGATGATTCGGTCGTATATACCCAGACGAGCTGGACCAGATGATCAAATAAGATTAAAAAAATATGACATACGGACAATTAATATTGCCGGGGAGGAAATGCCACAGTCACACATAAAATACTTCTTACATTGTCATATATGTTACATAATATACTATGCCACCTTGTGCCTTCATTACACTGTGTCTGATTATAAAGGATATTAATATTTCAAGTGATCCCAAGAACCTCTCGATACTATAATTATACGACCATACTGGTTTTGATTCAAAAGGATCCCTTGTGGGTAACGGACAAGCGTTTATTTATTATTAAAATAGTTTTCATACAAATGAAAACTATTTTAATAATAAATATGTGCTCTTAACCTATTTTGTAACAAGTGTTAACTCTTCTTCCGCTTACATAACTCTTGTTTAAAACTGGCTGTTTGGAGCCGAAATCTTTCATTGGCTAACACATGAAACATAATCGACAATTTGGAATTTGAAAGTTTCAACATACAATACGAATCAAATCGAACACTATATAAATATCTAGTGTGCGTGTGTTATTGGTCTTTTGTACTTGTAGTATTACCTGGATGGACCTTAGCTATAGGCCTGTTGCTGGTATTGCTTATTTTTCCTTCAATCATTTTTTTTTAATAGATCAGGAAGGCGGACGAGCGTATGGGCCACCTGATGGTAAGTGGTCACACTTGGACATTGGTACTGAAAGAAATGTTAACCATCGCTTACATCGCCAATGCGCCACTAACCTTGGGACCTAAGATTTTATGTCCCTTGTGCCTGTAATTACACTGGCTCACTCACCCTTCAAACCGGAACACAACAATACCAAGTACTGCTGTTTTGCGGTAGAATATCTGATGAGTGGGTGGTACCTTCCCAGACTTGCTTGCACAAAGCTCTACCACCAGTAAATTTAAATCAAATTCGTTCCTATTCATGACTTATCGGGATGAGATGCTAGTTTTTTATTTATTTGTTTTACTAGGACAACTAACAGTAGGTATCCGACGAGCCATTTTGTATTTTTAAAAACTAAGGAGTGAATTAAACACGTCCGAACAGATTTAGATGCTCAGTTTTATTGAATTGAAAATACATTTTTTTTACTGTCTAAACTCTAAATGTTATCCCTCATCCGTAACAGCCTGTGAATGTCCCACTGCTGGGCTAAAAGCCTCCTCTCCCCTTTTTGAGGAGAAGGTATGGAGCTTATTCCACCACGCTACTCCAATGCGGGTTGGTGGAATACACATGTAGTAGTGTATTTCACGGTTTCCTCACAATGTTTTCATCACCGTAAAGCACGAGATGAATTATAATCACAAATTAAGCACATGAAAATTCAGTGGTGCTTGCCCTAATCATCGGTTAAGATTCTTATTTCTTATTTTTGATTCTTATTTTTCGTTCTTACCACTGGGCCATCTCGGCTTATGTTATAATTCCCACCAATTTACTTAGTCAGCTATGCCACCCAGTAGACCACCCAACGATAAATGCAACAATGTTCTTTTAGGCTCTTACAGTAAATACTCTGTGTGGTACTGGTTGCATAACTAAGTAGACACAATATCACATCAAAAACAATATTAAATTTCGTAATTATCATGGTAAATGTTTTACTAATTACAGGTATCAGCATGCACTATCAAATTACGCAATAAATATTAGGCTTAGCGCTAAACATTAATTAGGCACATATATTTTTTGTAAATTATGCATTGTATATTATATATTAAAATAAAGTAATGGTTCTCTACAGCATGGTCTGATTTTGTAGGATGTTATCTCGTTCATCGGTCCAGCATCAGATTGTCTTATATTCTAGTAACACGATACAAATAGTGCAATTTTTACACACGAGACAATAGTTTGAATATGTAAAATTATTATATTCTTACGGTATATTTTGTTACGGAATTGTTTATATGTTTCGAATGATATTATACATCTATCGTTGATTCTTTACGATACATTTATTAATTTGAATATATGGAACAGGATTCCGTTTTAATATAGAATTATTGTCGCTGTATGTATTTTGTTTTGTTTTTTTTACAATTCATTATTTACGTGTCAAATATGACACAGCTATCTGACATAGATCCTACGCAAACGTACTCGCTCTGTGGTGTCATCGCGTACTGTACTAATCAAAGATATTAAGATGAAACTAGAGACGATTTACTATTTTTTAATGTTTTGACATATTCTTGTATATAACTAGTGCACCGTTATGATTCAGAAAAGCAGACACTTCAAAAGTATTTTAGTAATTTTCATGGAAATACCTTTGTCAATACAATATTGATATGAATTGGCTTGTTAACATTAATGTCAAATTATGACTATTATTGGTCTATAGAATTTTTATTTCAAATATTTATATTTTTAATAACGATGAAGTCTTCCTTAACGATTTTCGTGAAAGAGGTATTTCTTACCATATATTAGTCAAGTGCGCACTACGTTACTGCACAAGCGTATACACAAACAAAAGACACTCTCAAAGTCCGATGGGCGGCAGGACCGGCGACTACGGTGCCGCGAACTTCCAAGGTCTATTAACCTGCCAACTTCACCGAACCAGTTGGCCACTAGACTAACAATGCTATAGTTAAACGGTAGCTAAACTATTATACATACAATGTATTATATGTATTATGTAATATAATCTAAAGCTTCTTGTTTTCTCCTATAAATGGAAATATATCTAGCTTAAACCGTGTCATGTCAGTTGAATATTAAATGTTAGTATGTAGCTATTGGAGATCCATGATGTTAAAAAAATTAAATAAATATTTTTTAACTTATCTATATTTTAACATCGTGTTTTAGCCAATAGAACTCGATCCCCCGTCCGATCGACATTGCAACATCGAAATTCATGAAGTGTAATAAAGTCCCTTTCAATGGCAAATATGCGTTTTTTAAGGCAATGGCGTGTTCACATAGTGCCACAAAAAATGTTGATTAATCTGTACATATGTTTTTTTTTTCATAAATGTGAATTGATCATAGTGTTTAGTCTAATCAGTCTGATATTGCAAAAGTGTTTAAACTAAAAGTGAATTCTTTATTATACTATGCATGAATTATGACGTCACTGATCGAAATACCTTACTTAAAAACCCGCAACAACAGCTGCACTTTAGTCTCGCTTCTCACTTCTCACTTAACATAATATGACATATTGGTGCGAAAGTAAACTCGAATTCGATCGTGGTTAGTAAAGAATCGCACAGCAGATGGGAGAAGTGATTGTCTATTTGAATATTGATTAAAGTAAAACTCAACGCAATATATTCGTTTTAAAGTGTATTTATTTTGAGCACTTCACAAATACAATTATTTACAAATAACACTTATTATAGCACTAGTAGTTAAGTATGATTTTAAAGTTTCCCAAAACTTTATAAAGTATTAACCGTATAGTTACCCGCTGTTTAAACTTTTGATCATACTAATAACATTTTTACAAGTTTTTATGAAAAATATTTCAAATCTCAAGCACAATTACTTCGAAATATTAAAAACCAATATTGCAAGACTCATCCTCTCAGGCCCAGGGCCTCCAATAGGTGAAAGGCAGGCAGAGCGGGCCTATAAAAAGAGTTCGTACTAGTATGTATTGGAGTAGCATGTATGATGTATAGGAAATTTTGTTACTCATTACTCAAATGCGAACGGGTATGGTATACTGGTGGTAGAGCTTTATGCAAGCTCGTCTATGTTGGTACCAACAAGTGGGTGGTACCTACGCAGACGAGCGTCAGATATATACCGCAAAACAGCAGTACCTGGTATTGTTGTGCTCTAGTTTGAAGGGTGAGTGAGTGTAATTACAGGCACAAGGGACATAACATCTTAGTTCCCAAGGTTGGTGGCGCATTGGCGATGTAAGCGGTGGTTAACATTTCTTAAAATGCCAATGTCTATAGGTGTTAACCACTAATCATTAGATGGCCCATACGCTCGTTCGACTTCCTATTCTATAAAAAAAAATGTACACTAACGATTCGTTACACATCAAAAAAATCTAAACAAAACGCTTTCCCTAAAAACAATCATAATTCGAATCAGTCTGCCCATCTTTCCAAGAAAATACATACATTGTAACATGTAACATCATTTCGGTGTGAATGAAAAATATATTAATATTAAAAAAATAAACCATAAAACCGTATTTGAGTCTTATTATTTAGTGATATACACATAATTATACATATTATACACAAACCAAACAGTATAATCTAATATTAAAATATACGAATTGAAAGATTCAGACTTATAGAAAAAATATTCTTGAAATCGTAGATATGAAAACTAAAAAAATATATATTGTATTGTATTCTCTTAAAACTATCAAAAGTTTTAAGAGAATTCACTCTGTCAAAAAACTCGTTATTAAAAAACTTTTATAAATACGACATGTTATAATTTCTAGTACTATGAAAATACTTAAAATTAAAACTTTTGATAAACACATACAATTGATTAATATTAACATTAATAATACACTAATATCACCATTTAATAACAATAATTTAAACCACAACTACGTGACAAAAAAGATGTTATGCTTTGATTGGATTTAAAAACTTTAAGTAAGTGCCCCAGGGTATCCCCATGCGAATTTAGAATCAATCGAAATTAATCTTTAATTGTGATTAATGATTACACGTAGGTAGGGTAATCGTTAATCAATAATCTGATTACATTTTGCCCAAATCTGACTTGCAGCAACTAACAATTTAGTTTGTACAATCTCGATGTCAAATCTCAATGATACCATGTTAAAACTTCTATATGTCGCAAGAGACATGTACACTTTAGGTTTAATACATTGGAATATTACAAAAAAAAGTTAAATTGTTCGTGTTATTTGTTCTGGAATTTTTTTGGCTATCACAAAAAATGTAATATCGATTCGACACGAAAATAAACATGTTTGACACATTTAAGTCTTTCTTTTAATAATAAACACATTTACTGTATATTCAAATACATTTTTAAATATATAAGTAATATAATGTAATAAATAATTATAAAACGAAACAAACTGAAGGATCCTAAACCGCCAAATCAATAAAAAAGTTTCAATATAAAACGGGTTCAATAAACAAGATGGCGATGAACTATGAGTTGTGACGTCATAATCTCTATTTTTGCACATTCCTTTATATCTTCGAAATTAACTAATACAAATAATTTTCTATGAAAATTTGAATCTTTAATTATCCATAGTATTGCGGTCCGTGCTGATAGGCGTCCGCTCGCCTGTCTATGATGACCAGGTTAGAGGTCTTGGCAGGATGACCGTGGTGGTAGACCCATTTCTTACCATGATCACGACCTTCGGCCTTAAAATGCCTGTTGGCATGCTTGTGGTGAGAGTCATGACCACCTGAGGATCCGTGACCCTGGAATAAAATGAATCATTGTTTAGTTAAATAATTTCACTCCATTGCGGATCTCGTCATTATGAAACTTAATGAATAATAGCCAACTGTTCAGGGTATATTATATACAACTGTGTGCTTCAACATAGGTGCACTCTATATCTGACTCGTAATTCAGTAGGTTGGCAAGCAGCAACCAGGTTTAGTTTAGAAGCAGTGCCTACGCCTGAGCCGAAAATCTTAACTGACGATCGCGGGTTCAAATCCAGACAAGCACTGAATTTTCATGTGCTTAAAACATCATAACGAAACCTGTATGTGACTAATTTTATAAAGCAATTCATGATTACCTGATGGCTATGTCCATGACCACCTTTGGCGAAGTTACCCCTATCGCCTTTAGCAAATCCCTCGTAAGCGGCTTCTAGATTATTCTTCTTGAAATGTCCACCCTGTAGAATATTTAAATAGAATTAAATTATTATTTTTTGTTAATCAGTTTATTAAAATATTTTTTTTAAAAATTAGTTACATGTTTTATACAATGAAAAAACCACAAAGGCTTGACCCCAGACTATTAATAAATTAAATGTTAGGTGCATTAGCTAGTAGATAATAAAGAACAAAAGCTTAGTAATAATTGATTTCCGTATAATTATATAAAATTGATAACATTGTACTTTATCAAGTGTTTTTTTTTACACTAAAATTTGTCTATTTGTTCGTTCGGAATATATTTAAAAAGTCGAAAATCAACATGCTGTTCGTTCGTTAATAAATTATCTTACGAAGTTCTTATAAGACATCTTATTAATAGCGAAAGTTTATATCAAGATATACCGAAAACTTTACAAACAAGACGAAACAATTGATAGAATATAAATTAATTACAGAATCCGAGTATCGTTGATCTAATTTGTTAAGAAATTCACATTATTTATATTGTTATCATACTACATACATATTCTCTTTGCGAGTAAACCTTAAATAGCAATATTATACTCGTTTTGTATAAAAATCGCTTGTCTTGACTGAATATTAATACACAGCCAATACTTACTGAGACTTGCAAGTTGAAATTTGGAACATTTGCTAAGAAAGAAATTTTAGAATTTTTAATTAAAAGAGAGGGAAATGGGAAGGGTATGAATTTTAACTAAAGCAGGTACAGAGTCAATTGCCACTTCGATTATACAGCATCGAATTATTTTTTCAATTATGTACCAACGAGAGAAAAAAATATTGAAGTGAAAAGTTCATACAAGGTCATATTATGAATATTCAATTAAAGTATAATATTACTATAAATTAATGTATTCAAAGGATGCAATGGAAAAGAAAGAAGTAGTCGAGAAATTATTTAAACTTTAGTTGGAGATGAGATCAGAAAATAATTTATGACAGTTAAGAACTTGCATTCATAAATATTTAGATTTTATAATAAAAATATCTTGTCACGTGCTAAGATATTATAATATCCTGAAAAAGTTGTGAATTTACAAGAGCTTTGGAGAGACCGCAGTATTGATCGGCTAAATGGAAATAACACCAATATTGCAGATTGAATAATTCAATCAACAAGATTAATATTATTGAGAGGAGATGGCTAGGGGCTAGAACATGTGAGTTTTAAGCAAGATAGTGGGCTTAAGTTCACACAAGCACTGTTAAGTTTCATGCGGTTAAATGAAGGTTGTTATCGTGTGAGAATTGTGCTATATGAAATTCTGCCAGATGTGTATTCACTAACCTCCATTAAATTAGGGTGGTGGAATAAGATTATATTTTCTCTCTAAGGACAGAGGTCTTTGCCCAGCTGTGAAACACTTACTAACAAACACTTACACTCTTACGCTTGTTCGAGATCAAAGTTTCCGCCATATTTCTCCAACAATTATAAAACAAGCAACCTTAAGCTACCTTATAGTATTACTCATAATATGCGCAGTTTGGTTTAGTTTTACGTTTTGTCATATTAAAATTAACGCCTGCCATAATCGTGTAGGTGGCGTCTTGGTATAACGCTGGGATCTTATTACTGACCGAAGCCGTCAACCATATGACGCCTTTAGCATAATGAACTTATCTTTTGGTATTGTGGAAACAGTTTCATTTAACTTTGTTCAATTCATTTATCCTCCTTAACGCTAAAGAACGATGATTGTTAACAACAAGGCATTCCAAATTTAAAAAAGCCTGACAAGAAATGCTACATTTACATGCCGTTATTTACATTTTTTACATTAAATATAGTTTTAATTAAATTAAACAATATCAAATATACACAAAAGAATGAATCTCGCATCTATGAAGACATTATAATTTGATAAAAAACAACATTGAAATATTACATTTTGTTTCATCAACAACTTAGTCTCTTGACCGTATTTTTTCAAATTAATCGTTACTAAAGTAAATAGATTTCATCTCTATTAAGTAGTATCAACCTTGAATGGATTGCAAGTAAATTGATGATAAGCATTTCGTAATGCCAATTTAAAATTAAATGGATTAACGTAAATAAGAACAGTAAGTCTGTCTAGACTGGTAACAGTCACCCATTATTTCTTGTGCATTTTGTAGATAGCTGTGATCGATATGGAAAAATACAAAACGATCATGCTATGACGAAACAACTTTAAACTTTCAAAAATTAATCCAAAATTAGCCCAAATACGCTTCAGATAAAAACAAATCATTTAATATAAATCAAAATTGGGTCATAAAGAAAATGTTACACACGATAAGTAAAAAAAAACACTATCGGTTAAAAACTATCTTTAATTCAAAATTAGCCAAATTTTGATTGAAATCAATCCGATGGTCCTAAGTTGGTCAATTATTTTAGGCAATCGTCAAAGCTATACAGAAGAATACATACAGGCAATAATTGGTAGTTGGAATTAAAACTGAGTCTGATTAATTATAAAGCAAAAGATCACTCACCGACGAATGTTCTTTGTCAGAGTGATAGCCACCGTCGAGTTCTTCATCGCCCATATCACCTTCTTCTTCAAAGAATTCTACCTTTTTCTCATATTCATCTTTTTTGTGAATATCATGGCTGCCTTTTGTGCTGTGTCCTTTTGAATGTTTGCCAGACTCCTCATACTTGAAGTATAAAACATAATTAATATTTGTTAACCATTATTTAACCCTATCCATGTTTCAATTTGTATAACAGGTGGGTGGTCAATTTGCACGCAAATGAATTGGATTTGTGTGTATATGTAAATAAATATTTTAGTGTTTTTATATATATAAATATAGTATATGTATCTATGACAAATATGAATTAAAACCTTTTAAAAATCTGTTTTTAAAGAAGTGATTATATAAAGATCATTAAACCCAACCTAAAGCAATCAAATAAAAACGATTTGATTACTATTTTCCAAGAACTTTAAGATCTCTGAGAGAAGAATCTACAAGTCAATGAAATTATTTTTATCAAAGGACATTGTAATTATGCATTATTATTCAAAGCCTATCTGCAGATACGTTGTACATGAAGCCCATTAGCGGGATCAAAGGAATGTTAATTGTGATACAAACAAGATATAATATAATTTTCTCTAGTCCATGCAAGGTAATTTATTAAATGGCAAAAAGTAGTATGTAAGATGGAAAAATCGCATACTTTATTGTGTTCATGTTTCAGAAACTAATTCGTTCATTATTTAGTGAAAATCTGTTTGTATATATAATATCTGCTTCGCGCGTATCACTTGCTTTAAGCATGCTTCTCCACCAACGATCGGTTTTATAAATTATACGCTTTTCTTAATAAATGGGCTATCTAATGCAAAAAATATTTTCAAATCGGACAGCTAGATCGTATGATTGGAGCGTTAAACAAAAACCAAAAATATATATCCTTATATATAATATAAGACTATTTTAAAAAGTAAATAATTTACTTCAGACCGGCGAAATTTTTACGAATTTACAATAATATTATTAAAAGCTCATGGTAGGACGTCGAATCGTGTGGGTAGACGATGGTTATTATACCTACCATATAAATATATCATTTTCTTCATGGTGTTAATGAATGATGCAATGAAGCACCAAATGCCCTAATTGGTAGTCTTTTCTTTGGTTGATATTAATACTGAATATTGTATATTATTAATAGATTATGTCAATATCAAAAATCGTACATACCTTGGCGTGCTTCTTTCCATGTTCCTCGTGGTGATGGGAGCCATAGTGATCATCTTCTTTGTGGTGACGCTTGTCAATACCACCGTGATCGTCATACTTGTCTAAATGTTCCTCCTTATCGTGGTGACCTTTCTTGGTCTTGGTATCTTTGTGGACGCCCTGAGAATTCAAGTTATAATAAAATTATCAATAACTTAAGCTATCACTATATTATGAAAAAAAGCCTATGTACTATATTAACAGATATTATTTTTGTCTCAAAATCTTATCTAGATTATAATTAAATAAAATTAATATAAATGATCAACGGTCAGACGGTGTCGAAATTTAATTATCTTAAACAGATACACCAACATCATTTTTATATATAAAATGCAAAATAAATATAATTTGCAAAAGATTTATAAGAACAATTCAAGTGGATAATATCGAAGGTACAGATTGCGGTTGAGGTGAGAGCGATGTCTGAATGGAATCCAGTTTTCGAATCACGCATTGTTAGACTGCCTTAATTAATTCCACGCTGTATTTCAGTGGAGTATAATTGACTTGTGAACTTGCTTGTCTTACCGTTACTATCGTTTTTATTGTTTTTCCTTGTTGTTATAATATTAACACGCCAAAACCAATAAGACATAAGTAATCAAATGTCAGGGAGAACCTTTATTTCGTAATGTATAGAGTTGATTTTGTAGATTTTATGAATATATATATGTCTATGTTCTGATTGACTGATTATAATCTTATTATAATGATAACTATCACATACACACATACTCAAATACAGACACACGTGTACATGCTAGACGAAAAGCTACTAGAATTTTAGACTGTAATATCGTAATCTTGCGGCATAATATGAAACGATTTTGCAAGATTAAGAATACTGCACCTCTGCTCCTCAATTCATTAAGATGAAGAAATATTTTCTTAAATGCACTATAAGAGAATAAACGAGAAAGATTTATATATTTCTGTCGTACATTTGTCGAGCACGTGTAGGCGGGGACCGCCTCCACTTACCAGTTATTCTAACACTAAGCAACACTACTTGATATAGATATGTTAATGTTTGAAATGCGAGTGAGCCAGTGTATTTTTAACACAATTTATTATAGCTTATGTAATACAATTGGATCACTATAAAAGTTAAGTTTCAATAGTTAAACCGAGGCCGCTTAGCGATGTAAAAGTCGCAAGATCGAACCTGACGCTTTACGCTTTTGTCATCTACGCTCCTGACACAAGTTTTACGATTAATTGCATGTTTAAATAGGAATATTAATAATTTCCTAAAAATAGGCACTGCTATTTTTCTTTTTTTTTTAAATCAATAGATATTGTACCTAACTTTTTCGTTTCGTATTTCTATAATTTTGTCTTATAGTAATAGCATTTATCAGTGTTTTCTTTTGATTCAGTGATTATTTCAATATTATTAATGTAATTAAAAATGTAGGAAGTGATAAAAAATATAATTTACACTTTATACCTAGTCATATCTTTGGTGAAAATTAACACACAATTCGACTACTTAGTCTTAGATAAAGAAACGAATATGAATCGAAAATCGAGTGAGAACTCAAAGTAATAAGAATCTCCGAGCGAGTTATAAAATTAATTTATACAAATTAAAATGAGTCCCGACTTGTGAGGGATCGATGATAGAGTTAAGTTAACCCAATTATATCTGACTTAGACATCGCAGAAACTGAAAATAGCTTTGTTTTAATTTTAATCCTTATTCATTTTTAATATAAGTATTTAGATTTTGAATATGTAAAAAAGTAAAGTAATAACTTGGAAACGCCCCATTATGTTGGAGAGGTTTCTTATTCCACCACGCTGCTTTAATGTGGCTTGATGGATTTCAATTGAATGAATTATTAAATTTTAACCAACAAAATTTTAAATAAAAATATTTTTCAAGTACTTATTAAGCTGAAATTTAAAACAAAACATACACTAAAAACGGTCCTTAATATTATGATAATATAATTTTTATAGCGTAAGAAAAATACATAGTTAGCAGTCGATGATTTTTAAAAAGCAAACAAATAGACTTTAATTAGAGGCTGCCTGCCTTGCCGTTCGGTTGAATTTACATTCCGAACATTTTAAAAATGCTTGCCTATTTAACTAAACTATATCTAAAAGAAAATTTTATATTATAAGTTGTATTCCACGATTACCTTTTGTTTTAAATTATTATTAATAGTAAAATAAATGTATGAGATTGTAAATGACTGATTGCTAAGCTTAGGCTTCCTCTCCTTTTGAGTAGCTTTGGAGCTTAGTTCACGCGGGTTCATTGCGGGTTGGCGTATGTATGCAATAGAATTTCATCTGACACATGCAGATTATCTCACGATGTTACCCTTCACCAAACATGACATGAATAAATTTAACGCATGAAAAATCAGTAGTGCTTGCCTGGGTTTCAACTTGCACTCATCGGGTGTTCTATCTACTGGCTGTCTTGGACTTATTATAGGTTTAGTTTAAATGAAATTCTGGTGGTAGGGCTTTGTGCAAGCTCGTCTGGGTAGGTACCACCCACTGATCAGATATTCTACCGCAAAACAGCAGTCCTTGGTATTGTTGTGTTCCTGTTTGAAGGGTGAGTGAGCCAGTGTAATTACAGGCACAAGGGACATAACACCGTAGTTCCCAAGGTTGGTAGCGCATTGGTGATGTAAGCGATGGTCAACATTCCCTACAATGCCAATGTCTAAGGGCGTTTAATGACCACTTACCATCAGGTGGCCCATATGCTCATCCGCCTTGCTATTCTATAAAAAAAAATATGAAATCATACTGTTTGCATGTGATGGGCAAATATAAAATATTTTGCATGTGATAGACAACGTTTTTCTACATTTAAATCTATTATTCCTCACTGAAGCTGCTGACTTCTTCGTAATTCGAGAGGCCTTTGCCCACCAGTTATACTTTATAAATGTGAAAGTAAGTCTGTTTGTATGTTACGCTTTTACGGTACTCAAGCGATTATCATGATTTTGCATAAACCGCGGGCGGAACCTATTGAATAATAATTGCTTAAAAATATTATTGTATTGGTAAATCATGTACTTAGATATTTCAAAGAAACTGGTCCACACTTGACTTGACTTGACCCACGAACTGGCGTTTATTTAGCCAACGGATAAATCTAAAGGTTCAGAGAGGGAATTTAGGGCCATTGTCTTGGGTACAATGCCACAGGACAATTTAAGGCGTCGTGTTTTTTCTATAAATTTGTTTTTATTTAAGCTTTAGTTTAGTATTATATTATTTTATATAAATAATATTATAAAATAGATTGTTAAACGTGGGAAAAAATATGTGAGTACATATTTTTTCCCACGTTTAACAATCTATCATTTACATTCTCAATTTTACATTGAAATTTCTTTTTAGATAAATTAATTAGGATAATTGTGGCCACATGTCATTTTTAAAATCAAACTTTTCTTTTCTTTTTTTTTTCACGTGTTCCGTACACGCTGTACGTCGCTAGCATTCTTTATTTAACTTTTAAAACCGTATGTTTTGTTTGATAAAACAAAACAATAAACTAAATTCTCGTGATTGTCAATTGTTATGTATAAAAAAATGTATAACATAAACAATATTTTGAGAACAAAGAATAGATGAAACTATTATGGACACAATGCGTTTGTTGATAAACGTATTCAATGGAGAATTAGATTTGTTGTTTGATACCTATAACAATATCTTAAAGTTATAATAATATTTCGTAAAACAATGAGTACAATCCTCAGTTAATCGTAAGGCCGTCACTAAATCAATAGCTTCGTAGTCTGGCAAACACCACAAGTATACACTCAAAATTTTACAATTCCTAAAATATATGAGCTTCTATTTAGAAAAATCTAGAAAATAAAATGCTATACGATAATAATAATTTAAATAGACGAAAGTTTTATATATCGAATCAATACATGCGCCCTTTTTTATATTATATATTCGCGGGTGAGCGGGCAAATGGGACACCTGATGTTAAGTGGCCACCATAGACATTGGCGATATAAGAAATATTAACCATTCTTTACATGTGCCACTAACTAAGATGTTATGTACCATTCAAACGGGAACGCAACAATGCTAAGTATTGCTGTTTAGCGGTAGATTATGTGATAGATGATACCTACACAGGTGGGCTTACACAAAGTTCTACCAACTAGGCAAATTACCCTCATCAAAATCTATTATTTCTTTGTTCGATTATTTCAATATTTCTTTTTTATTCCAATACTTCATAAGCCAGCCAGTAGACCTACATAGCTGTCAAATCAGATAAAATTCTGATACATATCTTTACTTTGTATGATGATTAATACAAGTACATTAGTAGTAAGTAATTGTCTTATGCCCTAAGGTAGGGGGGAGTGCTGGGTACTTAATGTCCTTTTCAGTACCTCTGAGAACGTGTATGCAAAATTGCATGATGATCGGTCGATGAGTTAAGACGTAACACTGTTACAAAAAAAACAAACTAATTTTCTCATTTATAATATTAAGTAAATATTTTATTACTAGTTACCATTTTCATAAACCGAGCTTTAATAATTTTATCAATTACACGACTAATTATGACAGTTCGAAAGTATTACTATAAAATGAAGCTTTCAAATATTATTTTAATTGGCCTCATATTAATGAATACTGTAAAATATGGACGCGTTGTTGTTATACATAATAATAATTGCAGTGTTTGTTGCGGAGCATTGGGACCGTGGGGAATTGAGGGGCAATGAACTTACACAGAACAACAACCCAGTCACCTAATTTTGCCTACATTAATATGCAATCACATAATGTAATCAATTTTTTACATATAACAAAAGCTACCGCGCTGAATTTCTTCAAAATCTATACAGTAATTATCACGTTATGTGTGCAAAACTATAGAGATTGTTTTAATTAATGATCTTATGTAAAAACACATCTCTATTAAAGCACTAAGAAAGTATTCCTTATTCAAGTAGATTCTTATAGCTACCATCGATTCGGAATGTAGATTCTACCGAAAAAAACTGGCGAAAAATTCAGCTACACTTTTTAACTAATTACATTACATAAGTGCGTTAATTATGTAGGAGAATAGTATATTCTTATATAGCTTATAAATGCCATTCTCTTATCAAAATAGAAGCCACACATACATCATATCATGGGTGTTTTTATTTGTAATGTAATTATTGATTCTTGATGTGTCTGTGTGACGTCACGCAGCTTTCGGAGGCGTCCGAGCTACTGTTTAAACATGAAACTGTAACCTGTAGTTCGTAAACTGCGAGACAGACTTGCTAAGTTTGGGGCCACTGGGTATTTTGTGATATTGTGAATCCTTTGTGTTAATAAATTTATTTTTATTTTTAGACATTGGCGCTGTAAGAAATATTAGTCAATCCTTACATGCCAATGTGCCACCTACCATGGGAACTAAGATGCTATGCCCATTGGGCAATAGGGAGGCACCCTATGTCTATTCTACCAAAACAACAAGCAGTACCGTTAAAATAGTTAAAGGTAGGTGGCAGCTACCCAGACGGGGTGCACAAAGCCCTACCACCGAGTAAATGACGTAACATGATTAATATACTCTGTAATATGTTGTTTTGGTTAACGATTATGTTCGTGATCTTTATTTGAAACGTTACGTGCTGTTGTAGAATAATTTTCAAATTAGTAGTTAGTAGTATAGTATGAGCTCGCGAAACAAAATTTATAACATACATTCCGTACGGTAAGAGCCTATTAAAGTCCCATGCTGGGCTAAAGGCCTCCTCTCCCTTTTTGAGGAGAAGGTTTTGGAGCTTATTCCATCACGCTGCTCCAATGCGGGTTGGTGGAATACACATGTGGCAGAATTTCAGTGAAATTAGACACATGCAGGTTTCCTCACGATGTTTTCCTTCACCGTAAACCAGGAGATGAATTATAATCACAAATTAAGCACATGAAAATTCAGTGGTGCTTGCCCGGGTTTGAACCCACGATCATCGGTATTCACGCGTTCTTACCACTGGGCCATCTCGGCTAAACATTCATTCATCTATATATATATATATAGATAAAAATCTATATATATTATTTTTTATTCGCGTAAACATGTTCTAATTGTTAATAAGTATATGCTCATTTAATATAGGATCGATGGTTATAAAATAAAAACTTCACCATTCTATATTTAATTTTAACATTGAATGGTTCATTCATTCATATCGTTCGTATCATTCACGTCATGTATGCAATCAGATGAGCTATTCAAAACGTATTTGTTTGTCGAGTCTGGATATTAACCCTCGATGCATTTCTGTTCATTTTTAGAAATGTTGCTGAAATTTTCGAACGCAGTACCGTTTATATTGAAATTTTTTATTGATATTGTGAACAAACCTCGTAGGCTTTCCTGCCGTGTTCTTCGTGCTCTTCATCATGTTCTGAGTGATGCTCCTTCCCGCCGCCTGATGAAAAAATAATTACTATTATTATTACTAGCAAAATGGTTTTTTTTATTTATATAATTGAAAAAAAGGAAGGCAAATTGACGAAACCTGATGGTATGTGTACCACATTTGACAACAGACATTACATCCATTACATGGTCAATGCTCATCCAACCTTGGGAACTAAAATTATTTGTCCCAGGTGTCTGCAGTACCTTGCCTCCAACACACTTCAAACCGTAACACATCAATAGAACAGTTGCTTGGTTGAGAATATGAATTTTTACTGGTAGTAGGGCTTTGTGCAAGCTCGTCTGGGTGGGTAACACCCACTCATCAGATATTCTACCGCAAAACAGCAGTACTTGGTATTGTTGTGTTCCGGTTTCAAGTGTGAGTGAGCCAGTGTCATTACAGGCACAAAGGATATAACATTTTAGCTCCTAAGGTTGGTGACGCATCGTATTTCTTCTTACTCGTACTATTATCAAATTATTGTTCTATTTCAATTATTATCAATAATTGTTTCATCGTTACAAACTTGTTTCATAACACTGTAAACTTTACGACAGCTGGACACGAACCACTAATCCCCAATTATTAGTAAATAAAAAAGTGCTTTTGTTAATTTTATTATATAAAACTGTGCAATGATTTTTTTGTAAGAAAATTAAGAATACAAAAGCATAACACAATGTAATCGACTGCGTGGGGAAAGAGAACAAATCTGTGTCCTTTCGCTAATGCAGTTTAAATGTAGGTTATATAGACACTATACAAAGATATAACGAGCCGTGTCTTTGCTTGCTAAAATAAAAAAAAGTTATGTACATATATTATTGCCTTCTCAAGTTTGTTTCATTCCAAGTTTATTATATCAATATTTATTTGTACAATAGTCTATGGTGTGGTTAATTTAATATATTTAAAAAGATGTGCACCCCCTAAAATCGAAATGTTATAAAAACAAAATGTCCCATAATTTCAAGTCTATATATCAATGTATCGTCAGACAGATAGAATAATTTTATGCATATAGATTTCAAATCCATCAGGAAAATTGAACTAGTGATAAACTAAATTATTGTGTGCCTTTTTATTGCCGTGCATTAAGATATCGTTTAATTTATTCCATCAAATTAACTAAGATCCGAACAATAATGCTCTCTGAATATTTATGAAGATATCCGGGATGCAAATTGCAACTACAAATATCTACTTATTTAAATATGAATTGTATCATTGATTAACTGTCTCTTATTTTGATGTGTCTTGGTAGTAGATACTAACTCATTACAGAGTATTGTTGTGTATCGATTTGAATCACTCACCCTGAGTGTGCCAGTGTAACTAAATGCCTACAATAAATACAACATATAAAATCTTAGCGCATTGAAGATGTAAGGGATTGTCAATTATTCTTACACTGTTATGTCTAAGTGCAGTGGTGACGACTTACTATTAGGTAGTGAATTTGTCAGTCTGCCTACCTATATTAATTAAAAAAAGAATAACTCTTTATTTAGTAATAGTTTCGATAGTAGTAATAGTTTCATCGAGAGAATGTTTGGAGTATATACCACCACGCTGTTCCAATGCTGGTAGGCTATTCATCGCCGAGCACGACATGAATTATAAGACAAATTAAGCACATGAAAACTCAGCACTTTTTGGTTAAGATTCATTTGTCTAGCCACTGGGCCCTCTCGGCTCTTTAAAGGTCTTCTTTTCAAGGATAAGTAAAATACTTATCACAGTCGAGTTCAATATGGCAGTTTTACATTCCCTTATTGCATATATTACTGGAACAAACTCAAAACTCGACGCAGAAAACGGTCGTGAAATGTTAGAAAGTGATATGCGATATTGAGCATAAAAATTATATAATTTCAAGAATACACTTATCAAAATAGTATAACACGATAATTCAGATGTAAACATTTCATTTCATGTCACCTGTTCGAAAAGAAACTCCTCAGAACTGGTAAAAGAAACCCAGCATGATGTTTATTTTTTAAACTATTTGTACTTTATGAATACATTTAAAAAACAGATCATGTTGTGTGTTACAGCTATTTAGCTTCGATATAACGCAAATTGTTTTAAACTTTCTATTTTCATACTTTCGTCTCCAATTACATCCATTGAAGAGGGACCGTGACGCGGAATGCTATGCTTACGTAAGGCTGCGAAACTTATTCAATTTTAAATTTCATTTATCTCTGGTTCAATGGAATAACTAAATTGTTATTTTGTATAAAAAATTGTTATTGTCTATATGTTCTTTATTTATATAGTACAGTTCAAATGTATGATTATTCTAAGATATTTTTAATCATATTTAAAAATTGTTTGTTAGTTGCAATAATATATAAAAAAATATTCCTATCTTTATTTTTAATTTCAAGACCACAGAGTCATTTCATATTTAAGTCATTTTATATTCAATTAAATTTTTTTTTCATTACTTATAAGTATATATATATATTGCATTATTTTCATTCACCGCGTATTTGAACAAAGCGCGCTACTGGTATTTCGTTTCGCTATTCTTTTTTTTCATTTCCCTCGTTCCCTATTTGAAAATGAATTAATTTTTAAATATATATGTATGTTATGTGTATTATGTGCCAGTATTTTTAAGACTTTAAATAAATTGATTGAATACTATAGGTAAAAACGTTCGCCACTATTGTATTTTTATACGTTTTATTATATATAAAGATTTCTCATTAGATAACCATTACATAAAGATTAAATGAATGCTGCGGTTAGAGTCAATCAATATGAGCTCTATAGATGGAGAACGCGACTCCCGACCACGTACCGTGAAAATTTTCTGTAATGAATACTCAATAAAAAAGGGTAACGACCTCTTTGCAGTTTTTTTTTCTTGACACTTTTGAAACATTCTAATGGACAGTATTTCGCATCTATTGCACAGATTAATAATAGTTTATTTAAATTGCATTTGATTATCTTTTATGCTTTTTTAAATAATATAATTATTTCACAGAATTCGCAATGTATAATTTTGTTTTATTTTTATACGACAATAGATAGACCGAAGATGAAATATATTATTGAAATACAATTTTAAATCTATGAAATGAAATGATTTTTAGTATATTTTATAAAACCAAAATATGAAACGTGTCAAACATTATATTATGTAAATTTCAATGTTATAATTAAATGTTGTATGTGTATATATTATTGAGTTGTATATATTATTGTCATCAGGTTTTACTTCAAAGTAGGGCTTTGTGCAAGCCCGTCTGGGTACCACCACCCACTCATCATATATTCTGCCGCCATGCAGCAATACTCAATATTGTTGTGTTCCGGTTTGAAGCATGTGTGAGCCAGTACAACTTCAGGCACAAGGAACATAAGTTCTTAGTTTCCGAGATTGAAGGCGCTATGGCGATGATAGGGATGGTTGATATTTCTTACAATGCCATTATCTATGGGCGGCACCACTTAATATCAGATGCGTCACTTGCCAGTCTGCTCTCCTAATATAATAAAAGATAATGAAAAATATATGCCAGAACCCCTTTTCCATATAGGGATCTCTGATATGATATCAGATGTATGTGTATCAAAACTGAGTAAGGCCTAGGTTTAGTAAACAGAATCGACATAAAGCAGTACGCCTATTAGCTCTGTCGCATTTGAGTAATAACAAATGAATGAGAAAACTTTCAATATCACTCGCAATATAATTGACGCTCCATTTGAAGCGAAATTGATTTCTGAAGCATCGACAGAACTATTTTAAAAAACTCATCACACCTTGAGGTCGTGTGCAATCTATTCGTCTTAGATTCAGTTACTAAACGATGAACATTAACCGTCACTAGTTACGGTAGAAAAGGATGGATAATTAAACCAATGACCTTCACAGCTAACGCAATAAATATGTTTTCTAAACCAGTGAGGAACTACATAAATAAACAGCATGTGAATGTCCCACAGCTGGGCTTCTTAAAGAGAAGGATTGGAGCTTATTTCATGGTTGGATACACATGTTGCAGAATATCAGTGAGATCAGGCACGTGCATGTTTCCTCATGATGTTTTCGATCACCGATCTCGAGATGAATAGCCCAATGGTAACTAATGATGATTTTAAACCGATGATCTTGATGATGAACCGATAAATCGATTTTTCATATGCGAATAAGCTAACAACAAACTTTCTCAATAAAGAGATGTAGTCCAGCAGTGGATTGTTCACAGATGCTTAGAATAAATCTTACTAGATATTAAACAGTTAGTAATTCAAATTATTATAAGGTTATCAAAATTAAACGTGTATTGCGTTTTTCCAGCGTAAAAAACCATTTAAAAAAAACTTTATCGTCAAGATGATAATGCCGTCCCAAGCAGTGGGACTACAAGCTTGTTCATTACATTTGCTGTTATTTACCTGTTATGTACCTTTTACCTGTAATTACACTGGCTCACTCACCCTTCAAACCGGACCACAACAATACCAAGTACTGGTGTTTTCCGGTAGAATATCTGATGAATGGGTGTTAACTACCCAGAAGAGCTTGTACAAAGCCCTACCACCAGTAAGTTTATGGTAATTTTTGGCTTTCCGCATAGCCATGAACTGTCAAGACTACTTGTAACGTTTACGTTTTTGTATTCGAACTCGTTTACATGCAACTGTCATAATTATTTGACTCCAATCTATTGAATCATTATCATTGTGAAATGAATTATTGCATTAACACCTTATTGTATCCAAGTTATCAATTCACTTAGCTCTGTAGTAATATATTATCTAACGACTATCGGAATGAATACTAAAACCGCAGGCTTTATTTGTTCGTTTGTAACTTAGAGTAATAAGAAATATCTTTATTGCACGCACAAACAAACGAAATTTTTTTTACTAACTAGCACTGAAGTTGTGATTAGTAGTTCCTCCCCCCATTCCGCAGAGAGATGCTTGAAGGACATACATATATGTGTATAAATATAATACTAAAATATGTTCTTAGATATCATCTATGTTTGTTTATTTACTTGGAACCAATAATTAAGTAAAAAAAATACTTTATTGTACAAAAATAAAGCTAGACAATAATAAATAAAATAGACAATATCCTATGTAGTATGTTTATAATATGACGTAAATTTTTGATATACCTTGTCGAAAACTTAAAATCAATCCAAGCGCTATTCATGCTAAGTCGAACTGTTACCAAATATATATTTATATAAAGTAAATAAACACTTAATAATTTCATTAGTTCTTTCGGAGAATATACCGAGCACAACCAAAAAACCGTCCCCAACTTTGAAGAAAAGACGCATTGGATGATTAATTTATTTATGGTTGATTAAGAGTAAGCTGTGATTATAATTCATCTCGTGCTTTACGGTGAAGGAAAACATCGTGAAGAAACCTGCATGTGTCTAATTTCACTGAAATTCTAATACATGTGTATTCCACCAACCCGCACTGGAACAGCGTGGTGGAATAAGCTCCAAACCTTCTTCTCAAAAAGGGAGAGGGGGCCTTTAGCCCAGCAGTGGGACATTCATAGGCTGTTACGGTACGGTAAGAGTAAGTATGTAACTACTGTTTTTTTTAGAGCATTTGTGTGATGTTAATTAGGTTCCTCAATTTTCTTTTTAAAATTCAAAAAGTAAAATATAACGATTATGAAAGACATCAGGCTGTCGAGTGCCAACAAAAACACTTTCTGGGTTAATTGCATAAACTTCAGTATTTTTTTTAAATAAATTTAAACTTAAAAACTTAAGTTATACTTAATTAATATTTGTTCATTATTAGATCAGTCATTGAAACTAAGATGGAGTAACCACTCCTAAAACAATTATTCAGTTTCAATAAAAGGATAACTTGAGCACTTTTAACTTTGAAATGAATTTCCTTTCAAGGATCTTCAAGAAAATCTTAAAATAAACACAGTTTTCAAATATATATTTTGCCATCCGTCTGAAATTTATGAAGCACTAATACTCTTGTGGGAATAAATACGCAAGATGGCAGTTTTTTTTAAATATCAAATGTCACCTTTTAAGGTTTTAAATGCCATATATAGGTTTAAAAAAAAGGAAAAATATATGATTTTTTATAATAATTCGTTTTCATATTATAAATGTGTACATAAAGTATAGACTAACAAATGGGCCGTTTAATGGTTAGTGGTCACCACCGCCCATTACATTGGCAGTGTAAGAAATATTAACCACCCCTTACATCGTCACTGTCCCACCAGTCTTGAAAACTAAGATGTTATGTCCTTATGTTTGACTCACACTCACTCACTCACTCATCTATCAAACAACAATAATAAGTATTGCTGTTTGGTGGTAGAATATTTGATCTGTCGCATTTGTTTGGTGGTAACTGCCCAGATGGGCTTACACATAGTTATCGTAACAGCCTAGAAATGTCCCACTGCTGGGCTAAAGGGCCTCCTCTCCCTTGTTGAGGAGAAGGTTTGGAGCCTATTCCACGAAGCTGATCTAATGCGGGTCGGTGGCGGCTTACACATAGTTATACCATAAAGTAAATATATTTTGACTTCAATAAAGATTTTGACTATGTGTGTTTCATAGGTCTAACGTTTAGCTTATTACGAGTTTGGCTAATAAAAGGAGGCCAATTCTACTAAAAAATTGTCATTTTATCGCAAAAGAATCAAACCGTAATCGTTGCCATTTTTCCCGTTTTCTTATTCTTTAATTCATCTGTCGACTATTGCCATAAAAGTTAACAATTAAGTCTGGTTTTGATATAACGTATACATATTATGTTAACATCATAACAATTAAGTTCCGATCCGAATAAATATAATAATAGTCAAAGTTGGATTGGAATTGAATCCAGCCCAGTTATGTCGGTGTTAGGAACATGTATTCGTAAATTGCGTGCTGCGGAAATCGCTTAAAACAAGCGCTTGATCTCTCTCCGATCGTGTCGGATTATCGTACCATCGGGCTTTGAGGTAACTGAGATTACATCTTTGTTTCAAACACTTGTCAACTATTATATATCTTGCTTCGTACACACTAAGACTAGACTTGTAATTGTACTAAATTACTGTACGGGTATATTGGGATGTATTTAACAACAACTATATTTTATTTATGATTATGTAGACACATAACAAAATGGATGACGTTTACTTGGTATTTTTTTTGTCACTTATATCATTTTTCCTTTACAATAAATAAACAATAAAGAAGCTGAGTGGCCTCTACATGAGGAAATAAATAAATGTACCCTAGTTTTTAATATACTGACAATTCGACTAAAGCACCAAGCTGGCGGCGTGTTGGATTCAATGCACACTTTTAAGGAGATATTCCCATTCAGTAAATACGACTGTATTATTGTACATTTATAAAAATATAATATACATTTGATTTCATATACATATATTATAAAATATTTATACACATATAGAATATAAGAAATTCATTTATCATTAGGGATTGAGGTAAATGTATCATATTTTTATCATTGACCGGGTTTTAGTACCAGACCCTTGATAAAGGATTTAGGTATTTCGAGCACTACAAAAAAAAACCACTATAATCATATATTGACCTAACCCTATTCTTTAGGTCTTAAGGTTGAGAATACCGTGACTTTCGTCGTCTGGATTGTAAACAACGTTTTGTCAAAATGTGTGTAGCTGCGACAAGAACCCAAATATTTCATAACGTAAGTAGAACGTGAAAGGTTCATGCAAATTGAAGACATTTGGTAAAATGTATCTTATGAGATGGATCCAAAAAAAATATAACTTCCTAGAATACATAAGCATCAACAAACATGACCTTTGCACTTTCAATAAAACAAATACTTTTAATGAGCTACAAGAAAATAGTATTTAACTAACCTGTTTCACGGTGATAGTTTCCTTCTTTCTTGCTCTCTTTTTTCTCTGTCGAAGCGTGAGTGGCATCGCTGTCATCTGCGGAAGGACCAGTTTCTTCGGATGGTGCAGTGTTTGATGCAGATGTATATGCATCCGATGCAGATGGACCGCTTTCAGTATGTGAATCCGTTCTAGATGCGGGTCTACTTTTACGTTCAGTTGTTTCTTCCTCGCTGGAATCAGCTGTGGTATCAGGAATGGGTGTAGTTGTCTTAATCTTGAGTTTGCGTTTGTTTTTTCGCATCTTGGGGAAGAATAGCGTTGGTTCTCCTTCCTTTGAATCAGTGTCTACCGGGACTAGTGATATTCTAACATTGTCACTATCTGAATTTTTGGAAGAGAATTTTTCAGGCTTTCGTATCCTAGACTGTTTCGGTCTTGTAGTTGTTGTCAAATAATCATCGTCATCATTCACTGTGTACAAATTAGGATTTCTAAATACGGAAAGTTTACCATCATCCTCAATTTTATTTGACTTTTGTCTTTGTTTGTTTTTTTTTATTGGTCTAGTTGTTGTTCTAGTAGTAGTAGTAGTTGTTGTTGTTTTCTTAAGCTGGTTTATTTTATATTTATCCTTAAACGATGGTTCTCGATCTTCGAAATCATCGTAATCTTTTGTTATCTTTTTCCAGTTTGCGCCAGTGTGGGCATATTTATCATCACTATGTCTTTTTGTTCCAGTTCTTTCTAAGTCTCTCTCTAATTCTTCTTCGAACATTTCTTCTTCTTTGATCTTCTCTGATATTGAACGCTGTTCGTCTGCATGTCTTTGTTTTAATTCATCAACACTGTTGAGTATTTTTGCTTTTCTCTCGTCATTTTCTCGTTCTTTTTCATTTTTTTCTGCATCATTTTTAGCAGGTTCATTTTTTTCGCTTTCCGTAGTGGTTTCATCATAATCTGCACTATCATTATCATCATTTTTCTTTGAAACTTCCTTGTTATCTTCTTTTCGACCTGTTTCTTCACTGTCGTCGTCATTTTTACCTTTGTCTTCATTTTCGATTTTATCGTCATCTTCATCTTTCTCTTCTGTATCTTCCTCATGTTTGTCTAAACTTTTCTCTTGCAATGTATCCTCATTCTTCGAATCTGAAGTCGTATCTTCATTTTCATTTTTCGAATTTGAAATGGTTTCTTTATTTTCATTTACTTCTCTCACACTGTCTTCGGAGTCCCTTTTGATTACAAATTCTTCCTCGTTTTCACGTTTTGGTTTATCGTTATTGCGTCTTGATTTTCTACCCTGCTTTAGCGCCTTAAGAACAGGATTGTCACTAGGTTTCGTGATTATATTTACAATTCCTTCTATATCTGATAAATCAGTATTATTCACTAATTTAATGGAATCAACTTTTTGGCCAGGTCTATTTTGATCAGACCATTCCTTTTTCTCATAATAATCATCGCTATCACCACCACCTTGGCCTTTATCATAATAATCATCAGCTTCTGAATCAGCAACAGCTCTCATTATGAAATTGACAGGCGGTGCCAACCTCTTCTTTGGCTTAGCCTTGGCAACATCAATAAACTCTCCTAGCTCATCACCGTGCTTGTTCTTAAAGGGCACCCAATCGGGAAAAAAGTTAACGTCTGTATCACGTTTCGTCACATTTCGGTTAACTCCTATACTCAAAGAGTCGCAAGCGGTCACGATAAATATTAAAATCAAGATAAACGCTGACATTTTGAAACAAGAGAATGCTCATAACATCATAATTCGAATGATATTTGTAAACACTACCGGACTGTAACGGTCGAACGTGTCAGCGGCGCGGTACGAACTGTTCCCAGTGCTTCAACTACAACTATTTATACTGTTTGCAAAACAATTCGCTTCGGTCACTCGATAGAATAAAGTGGATCGATCTATGTAATCGCAGAATTAAATATTGATAGACCAATTGTCAAATGGTCTGCAAACGGATATAGCATAGAAAAGTAATTTAAAATGTATTCACGTAGAACTAATTGATTTATGATTTTACTCGATTAGATTATTTATGTATTATATAATAGATGTATAAGTTTTACAAAGAAAGTTTTGCATACAAATCTTAAAATAGTTTCAAATAACTTTCAAAGTTATTCCAACTTATTTCGATATACATTTGTCAACAACACATGAATTATAAATGAAGATGATGACAATGAAACAATTGAAAAAAATAGATAAGTAATTAAAATAAAATAAAATAATACAAAACTACAAGATATAAAAGATATAAATAAAATTAACATACATCGATCTAGACATGACAAGGAATAAAATAATAATAAAAAAACATAATTTTATGTTTAAAATAATTTAATCATGTTGATTTGCAGCAACATGTTCCTAAATAACAAAAAAAGCAATAAATACAATGATCATTATCAATAAGACGACAATCTTTACAACGGAGTTTTATCATTAAAACAATTAATAATAGTTAGAGATACTAAAATTACTATTAAAATACTATTTCGTTAAACATGCTTTTCAGTAGTTGTGCTCCGCGGCTTTTCCCGTGTTCTATTTGTATTATCCACGAAGTAAATATATACATAAAATTTAAGTTCTATAACTTTTTGGGTCAACCGATTTTGATGAAAACACTAACCTCAGAATACTAATTAAATTGATTGAATTGTTGACATTTTATCAGTTTACATTTACAATAATAAAATAATTAGTATTTTGTCATATGAATATGTATTATCCGTGTATCATCATAGCAGGCTGTTTACCTCACAATGTTTTTCTTCATTACCAATCATATCGAGATGAATTAACAACAAATTAATTATATAAAAACACAATGCTGACCTGCGATTTTCGCTTTAGACGGACGAATGGACGTAGATTCCATTAAGTCGCATGCAAACAACAAATGTCATCCTGACTTGGATACCTGGTCTTGTTTCATAACCCTGATCTTTTTGATACGTACCTGGAAGCTATGAAACCAAATTCCGAATTGAAAATAAACTCGCACTTCGAATTCCAGGGTTTTTAATTCATCTGGTCTTTGATATGTCCATGGGCGGCCATCCATTATTATCAAGTAACTGATTTTTTTTCTAATAAATAAAATGTATACATAAAATAAATAATCCACGGCCCAGACCGACTCAATACTAACGTTTTTCGCAATACTGTAATAAATCTATACAAATAAATAATTGAAGTGTCTGGGATTTCAAAATAACTAGCTTAATAACTAAAATAGGTCTATTTTAAGTTAATATAGCTGTTTGCAAATCAGTTTTTTTTAGACTTAATCTGCTTGGGATTCTGACTTGAATTTCATACGATTTCCATCACAAACTGAATTCCACGCTGACGAAGCCTCGGGTTTGGCTAGTTATAAATAAATATTAAAATTGAAAGGTCCAGTATAACTTTCCCGGGTTCCTTCAAACGAGGCGTGAAGAGGCATCTTGCGGGCCGGCAAGGCGAGGGCGGCTAGTGCAGAACCTTCTTCCCGACTGTACTGGCCGTCCTCGCGTTTGGACTCTACTACCACTTAACATCAGGTGGAGTAGTCATTTGCCCTCCCGGCTAATATAAAAAAAAAAACTTAATAAAATCCGTTCATTACTTACATTTAAACTTATCGCCACATAAACAAACATATCGGTTTGCTTATATATATATTATTTTGTTATTAAAAAATAAATATATTTTCAGTTCAATTATTTTGAAACAATTTTAAATAATTATTAATTAATTATTACTTTATTTATCACAAGAAATAAAAAAAACACGATACCGTCGTGTCGCACAGACTCAAGACTCAAGGCTAAACGATCTCAAATCATATAAAAATAATCGAGTACTAAGCAATCATCCTTCTTACTAAAATCATTGAAAAATATACGTCAAGTGAAGATGGGGTTCGCGTGGAGAGTGTTCCGTACTTACCATTAATCTCGGGAATTAAATGACTTATATTTATGTTTGTCTGTGTATGAATAAGTGAGGCTCTATATAGCGTATTTATTCTAATGTCGATTTTTTTTGTATTTCTCTTAACTGAGTAAGCCAAGATGGCCCAGTGGTAAGAACGCGTGAATCTTAACCGATGATCTTGGGTTCAAACCCGGGCAAGCACTACTGAATTTTCATATGCTTAATTTGTCATTATAATTCATCTCGAGCTTTACGGTAAAGGAAAACATCGTGAGGAAGCCTGCCTCTGCCTAATTTCATCCACATGTGTATTCCACCAACACGCATTGGAGCAGCGTGGTGGAATAAGCTCCAAACCTTTTCCTCAATAAGGGAGAGGAGGCCTTTAGCCCAGCAGTGGAACATTCACAGGCGGTTACGGAGTTAGCCTTTAAGTAGGGCATACAATATATTTATATTTTTCGTTTTTATATATAAGTTACCTATAAGACTATGTAAATATTATATGCAACGTTGACTTTCTATGAAATAAATAAATAAACTTTCCTTTTTATTTCATTCGTCTTATATTCCTTTTTTTTCAATTAACTGAAATTAGGATTCGATTTTTGTAAGCTATACGACCTTAATTAGATAACTTAAATATGTTGAGTTTTAATTTTTAAGGTTTTTGTCGTTTCAATTAAGAAAATACTCTGTTATAAGCACACAGACAAACACGATAATGATCCTAATAATGTTTCATTTATTTATCCGAAGGTTGGAATCCTTAAAAGTAAAATGGGTGTCGTGCACTAAGGATTCCGTATAATATCGATACATAACTTATCCTGCATTTAGGTGTGGCGATAGGAATAATTCAAGGCCAAGGACAAACCTTAGTCAACGTAAATGTGTAACGATAAAATGTCATGTTCCTGACGCGGGGAATTTATTTTCAGATTTGCTTGTCAATAAGTCAATGTTAACAAAAATTTAACCATTATTCTATTGCTATTAAATTCCACATTTTTACCGTTGATTTCTGAATCTTCTTATATATATTTCTTATGTATATTCTTATATACGGAACCCTAAAAATATAGGTTCAACGACCGCGGAAATTATTTGGAAGTATTCTCGTTTCGCTCTATTTGCCTGATCCGTGAAACGAACTCTAAACATACTATTAATTACATTAAAATGTAATCTTTGCGGCTTATTATAGCGCAGTGGCAGCAATACCGTCTCGAAGGTCGAGTGTCGTGAGTTCTATCCGTCTTTACAAATATTTGTAATAATAAAATGTAGTATATATTTAATTAAATCTATTATCCTTAGTAATATTATAAAAGTTTTTTTTTGCATTTGTTTGCTTGTTACGTCTTAACTACTCAACGGGTCATGGTGAAATTATGCATTAACAGGCACGAGGGACATACCGTCTTAGTTCCCAAGGTTGGTGGCACGTTGGTAATGAATTGAGGGCATAATTAATATTTCTTACAGCGGCAAGGTGTATGGACGACGGTGACAGTTTATCATCTGGTGGTCCATTTGCCAACGTATTTTATATATATAGGTCTAAACGGGAATTATGAATAAACAATATAACAATATCAGTGTTGACAATGAAAGTATTCAATCAAATGGGATAGAATGTTTAAGAGAGTGCTTTAAGAAAGGAATTTCGGATATCACCCGCGCGTCCCCTCGTCGCTCTCGACGCGTGATCACATTTCTATACTTTTTTCTATTTACAACGACCGACGATGTACAGTACAGCAGTACAGTACAGTAACAGCCTGTGAATGTCCCACTGTTGGGCTAAAGGCCTCCTCTCCTCGTTTTGAGGAGAAGGTTTGGAGCTTATTCCACCACGCTGCTCCAATGCGGTTTGGTGGAATACACATGTGGCAGAATTTCTGTGAAATTAGACACATGCAGGTTTCCTCACGATGTTTTCCTTCACCGTAAAGCACGAGATGAATTATAATAACAAATCAAGCACATGAAAATTCAGTGGTGCTTGCCCGGGTTTGAACCCACGATCATCGGTTAAGATTCACGCGTTCTTACCACTGGGCCATCTCGGTCCGACGATGTGGTTCTTTTAATTAAAATATGTTAATTAATAACGTCCCTTTCGCCTCAATACCGCCGCAGCGACTGACTTAAGAAACAAATATATGTTTGCAGTATGAGTGACAAGAGATGTGGTTTTCCGCGGAAGAAAGATATAATAAGCGCCAAAAGCTTTATATCGTTATAAAAATAAAACAAAAGAATTTTGCAAATAAATCTTTTTACAGATCTAGATCATTTATCTATAATAAATTTATCTTTGTTAATATAAGATGACATTCTTCTTATCTACCCGTGTGGAGCCGGTTTATAGATTTGCTAGAATATATACAGGGTGACTGGTGAATTAGTATCAATACTTAAGGACGTGATATTTGACGACCATATATGACCAAAAAAAAATACATATAACATAAATATTAATAAACTTCTAAGTAAAGTTAACCAAAAGTTATGTAATTAATTACGCGTCATGTGGACACCCTAGCTGCGCTGACGACACAACACAGTTAGGTACATTTAGTTATCGCGCGGTACTTTACCTACGTCCAAACGCCGCCGCGTGTTAACAGGGTAGCAGGCTACCTTTGATAAACAAGCATGATCCAATCCCCCTTCATACTTTAAACCTGGCTTAGAACAGGCAAAAATACCAAAATATTTCACTCGTTTAAGCAACAAATTTGTTGACTAGGTAAATGATATGAACTTGGGACAAAAATTAACTGTTTACCTATCTTGGTATTTCCGGCGTATTTAAAAATGGAATCATACTTATTTACAACGATTGCCAATCATTTAACTACCTATTTACCTACATAACTACACTAACCTTAACAAATGTTCAAAGTGAGCTCCTGCTCGTGTGATACACAGTTCGGCACGTTTACGCATATTGTCTTTCACACGCTTTAACACGAATGGGTCACTTTACTACTCACAGTACTCACATCATTCTGCATTTGTGTATTGATAAGCCATACCTAATTACTAATAACGGGTCACACTCACACACGAAACATTAGGTATACGCGTAAGATCGATCGCTAGGGGCGCGCGCGCGGGAAGATGGACGAACCTTACGGCGGCGCTCGCCCGACTAACCTACTAATACTAATTAGCCGCGGGGCAGGGGTTGCGGGTGGCAAACACCACGCCGCACGCGCCGCGGAAATATGTCCACACTTTATTTATTTAAAGTAAATTTTTTGTAAATTTGGTCAAAAATTAAGTACCTATTTTTTTACATAATTCGAATGAGAATCATGTACCGATTATGCTCCTAAATTATTGATACTAATTCACCAGTCACCCTGTATATATATATATGAAATTAATTATTTAGAATTCGTGTCAATAACCGTTACGTGTATAAATCAGAAAAACGTAAACATTAGAGGATATTTCGTGATTATTTCTATAAAGGAAATATGAAGCCGACTGGCCGGTTGGCGCCGTTGGTAGATGCCTTTCACGAAGGTTGTGGGTTCGATTCCCACCCAGAACATATATTTGTGCATGAACATGTCTGTTTGTTCTGAGTCTGGGTTTAACTATCTATATGAGTATGTATACAAAAGAAAGGTAGTATATGTAGTATATCAGTTGTCTGGTTTCCATAGTACAAGCTCTGCTTAGTTTGGGATCAGATGGCCGTGTGTGGATTATGAACCAGAATATTATTAGGCTTTAAGGTTTTTGATCAGAAACAATTCCATATAAAATCAAATAAAAGATTAAAAATTTT
Source organism: Nymphalis urticae (assembly GCA_905147175.2). Classification (NCBI taxonomy): domain Eukaryota; kingdom Metazoa; phylum Arthropoda; class Insecta; order Lepidoptera; family Nymphalidae; genus Nymphalis; species Nymphalis urticae. Next base: position 833,750 of record LR990004.1, on the reverse strand, counting down.
GCATTATTTAAACAAAATAGTTTGTAAATTAGTAAAATTTTCAATGGAAATTAAATTGTAGTTGCACTGTGGTTATGTTCTGGCTAATATGTAGGTAACATTGATAAGGCCAAAGTTGTACACATCAACCAAAGTTTAATTACACTCGTCTATACTGTATAAACGTCGTAAACAGTTAAAGAAAGTTTTGTTTATTAGTTTTAGTTTTAGTCTTTACCTTAGAGAGATTGCTATTCACAGGTCGACTAAATAGGATTTTTAAACTATAAATTGTTATAGTACTTATGTTACTACTACTACTAAGTACTAGTGGTACTAATAGTAATTGTACTAATAGTAAAATTACAGATGTCACCCGCGCGTCCCCTCGTCGCTGTCGACGCGTGATCACATTTCTATGCTTTTTTCTATCTACAACGACCGACGATGTCGTTCTTTTAATTAATATATGTTAATTAATATCGTTCTTCTCGCCAATACCGCCGCAGCGGCTGATTTAAGAAACAAATATATGTTTGAAGTATGAGTGACAAGAGATGTGGTTTGGTTAATAAGCGCCAAAAGCTTTATATCGTTATTAAAAATGACGTACTATACTTTATTACGTAATGACTTATACAACTATCCACTATTTACATGTTAATTATCATTGAGTTAATTGTTGTAGATCATACTCTTTTTTTATCACATATAGGCCAGCAATAAACCGTTGACATGCCTGATATAAAGCATCAATACAGTCTAGGATATAGCACGCTTTCCTAGAAGAAACCTGCTTATTCTGGATTTGAAGACACCGATATTGTATGTAACAGGAAATACAGACTCAGGCAAAGTATTCCACAGTTGAATTATATGAGGATCGAACCGCTTCGTACTCACACGCTCAGTGACAGACTGTCAATGTTAGGCTAAGACCAGAGACAATTTTGTTTTTAAATGTTTTGACAAAGTCCTTACATTCCCTATACAAAAATTTCGTAAGATAATATATGGTTTTTTTTTTATATTTCCCGGAAGGGGAAATGACTCTACTCCACCTGATGTAAGTGGTACCAAACGCGACGACGGCCAGTACAGTCGGGGAAGAAGGTTCTTCAATAGCCGCCTTCGCCTTGCCTGCCCGCAAGATGCCTCTTCACGCCTCGTTTGAAGGAACCCGGGTTGTAAGAGAGGTTGTAAAAAGTCGAAGAGGACTCGGACAGATATTTATTTATTTAAAACTTTTTTGCCCACCACATTGTGTAGTTTGGCAAAAGGCGGACTCAATACCTAAAGGCATTCTCTACCAGTCAACCTTTAGGCTAAGCGGAAATTCGTGAAGGTACTCGAATACTCGAATACTTATATCTTTTTGAATGATGTCACAATATTCATACGATTATACTTGCTCTCTTGCGTAACCAACTTAACAATAAATCATAGAATAGATTTAAGAGCTGTAGGTATACCATAAAGTACTCGGAAGCCATACTCGAATACCGTGTATCCGAATCCTATAATTTCAACATGAGCACATACGAAGTATAGTATGTTTACATTGGTTGGTTGGTTTAAAGGCTTAATACTAAGTATTGCTGTTTACCGGTTGAATATGTGATAAGTGGGTGGTATCTACCCAGATGTAACAACAAATTACATTGTTAATAATTTGAAAAGATCTACGGCCTTACTTAACGTACTTACACGTTGCTAAGGGGTGCTTAGTTAAACAATGCTGTGCCTTTCTTTCTAATGCCAAATGAATAATGATAGAAAGAGAGAAACTAATATTTAACCAAATAACTGTAAAACAACTTTAAGTACTTATTTTTTAATTAAGTGTCTGTAAAATCAATTAATTAATTTACTAAAAAGAAAATTAAAATATTGGAGTTGGCTTGGAGTTGGCCTTGGACGGTGAGCCGAACATCTTTAGTTAAACTGGATGACAAATCGCCATTGATAATCGTGGGCAAATGATAACTTTCTAATTAACACAGTTGTTGTTTGTATTTTACTAAAATAACCGTGAATTAAAAATAAATGCAGTTTCAAGGCCGATTAAACAATACGTTTTGATGTGCTTGATTGCAGTGAGGTTACCAATATGAGTCAGAAGAAAAAGAAATGTATATCCACCAACCCGCTATGAAGCAGCGTGGTAGAATACGCTCCAAAGCCTCTACTGTTAAGGAGAATAAACCTGAATTTACAAACTGTTACTTTACTTTTTATTTATTAATATTATTATCCGCTGATATGACTTATTATTTAGAACGCTCAAATTTAAACAAATGATAGCAGTTGCAAGCCCGAGTAAGCATCATTAAATTTTCACAAATATGCTCATCAATATAAGATTTTTGCCTAGCATGGGACATTTATTACCTGGGTCCCTTTGAGCCTCACGCTTCTACTACTCATTGTGAACCGATTGCAATGAAAAAAAAAACATATTATTTTAATATCGAAGATAATTATGATACTTATTTATAGATATTGGTTAATACATAAGGATATAGGATAATAGGATTACATTTTAAAATATAAAATGAGCCTTAATCAAGCTTTACACATTTTCGCTATCTATTACTTAATATATAAAACATATTATTATATATTGCAGGTGGAAAGAGCTTAGAGAATACTGTTAATGGCTATGTTGCATAAACTATTCACTTACTCAAGAAAATTGCATTTTTCAGAACATAAAATGCTCACAGCGAGCAACTTTTTATTTTAAATACTATGCTTAATAAAAACATATTTATTCTATGATGTATAACAAAAACGTTAAAGATAAAATAGACAAATTCATTATTATATTCAAAAATCACAAAAGGTCTGGTCACAAGGTCATTTGTGTCTGGGCTTTCTCCTATATAAAAAAATATATATTTTACAAGACTCGCCGACACTAAGAAACTATTTACTGAAACTAAAATATGATTCAATTGAAGAATAATTAATAAAATTAGAGACACTGAAAATCTAGATACATAATTTTAAAACACACAAAAACGCACGATATTCATACGAATATTCTCTCACACACAAACACAAACATAAACTATTTTGTACTCCTTATAGTATAGTGAAATATTGTGTGGTGTTAACTCATGTATCGATGTGAGTAACACATTTTATTTATTCATTTATTAAGGATCTCCAACAAAGGATACACACTTACGAGTACATTATATCGTGCTGCAATTATTTCAAGCAGAAACTGAAGGACAAGGTTTACAAGACGAATTGAAATATTATTTAACACAGCCTGTCGTCGACTTTAAAACGACGGCTCCTATTACATATTGGTATGACTAAAGAAATTCCTTGTACAGCTCAATAACGCCGATTGTCAACAAATACTTTTGCATAGTTGGAACATCTGTTCCTGAGATTTGGTGTTTTAAATGCTAAGTTTGACCGGGCCGGTTGGCATGGTTGGTAGATACTTGCTCCTTCACGCCAAAGGTTGTGGGTTCGATTCCCACCCAGGACAGACATTTGTGTGCATGAACATGTCTGTTTGTCCTGAGTCTGGGTGCAATTATCTATATAAGTATGTATTTACTAAAGAAAATTAGTATATGTAGTATATCAGTGGTCTGGTTTCCATAGTACAAGCTCTGCTTAGCTTGGGATGAGATGTGTGAATAATGTCCCAAGATATTATTATGTGAAAGGCTTTTTTCTGTTGCGGGAAATATTCCTACTGACGAAAGGAGTCGTTTAGGTCCTGAGCGATTAGATAAGTTATTTTTTTTAAAGTCACTCGACTTAAAATACTGGGAAATATAATTTCTTGTTAAATTTGTATTTAACTTTAATAACATTTTATAAATTTAAAATTTGATCAATTTTCACTTTTCAAATTTTTTAACCTATTCTTTCGAAGGAATATAGGCGTGATATCATGTTTATTAATTTATCCATTTACATATCCAATTACTTGTATTTGCGGTAAATGGTCTTGCCTAATTAGGCATGTTTGAAATTGGTGCGATTAATCGAAAATCGATCTTTTAATGCTCGCCAAACAAGAATCGATTCTAGTATGTTCAATTTGAATCAAATCGGAAATCGATATTTTTTAAAGTGAATCGACATCTCTACTTTTAATGTATACATTTTAATGTGGGTTCCGGATTATACTGTTGTATTCAAGGATAGGACGGACAAATCTTAAAATCTCTCGCATTTCTTAACACAAATCCTAACAATTTAAATCCTTTTGAAACACTATTCAAGATATGCACATCATATCGTAGTTTAGAGTCTAGTATAATTCCAAGATCACAAACGTTATTTAATTGTTCAATCTGCATAGAATCTATAAAATATTTGTTTGGTTTAAGTGTTTTATTTCGAGTAAACTGGAACTAGTGACTTTTTTTGGTATTGAGTGACATTTTATTTAAACTACACCAGTTGGTAAATCTATTTATATCTTCCTGTGAATCAGTAACATCTGTATTATTATTGATGGGCTTCATTATTTTTAGGTCATTTGCGAATAAGAAATATAGAAGATTATTAATTATTAAGAATAATTTAGAAGAAGAAAAACATTTAGTTACGTCGTTAATTAACACATTGAAAAGGATCGGGCCAAGATGTGAACCTTGTGGTACAGCTGAAGGCGCTAAGAAGTTTATAAAATTGTAGCCACTGATTACTACCTCCAAAGTTTTTTTAAACTAGATATGATTTAAGCCAATGTAGTAATGAACCGCCGATACCAGCTTGTACCAATTTATTTAATAAAATGTAGTGGTCTACTTTGTCAAAAGCTTTACTAAAATCGGAATACATTACATTAACAGGAGTGCGTATATCAATTGATTTAGACAATTCGGAAGAGAAGCAAGAAGATTTGTTGTAGTTGTAGTTGACCGTGATTTAACGAACCATGCTGGTGGGCAGTAATTTGGTGTTTTAAATGCCAATTAGTATTTCAAAAAATTTGGCTAGTATTAACGAATATAACGATTAAAAATAGTTATAGGAAAAGATAAAACAGTTGCGCATCTTTTTAAAAAATTGGCGGAATTTCATCACAGCCAGCGCCTATTTTCTCGTCTAGTTTTTTTAATATTTTATGTATATCGAAAGTACACAAGCATACCCTCCTTTTTATCTCATTTAAATAACACATTCACGTATTTCCCTATTAAGGTTTTTTTTTAATTATTATTATTTGTTTAGTACTAAGGAGGTGTTTTGTCAAAATAAATTGTATGCCTTCTCCCCTTTTTCGGTCATTGCAAAAACTTACGACAAATTATCATGATCCTGACAAGGCACAGGGAATAACTGTAGTACCTTATTGGTGCACGCAAGCCTGGTTCTCATCGTTCAATAAATTACTCTTGTCTGATCCAATCATCTTTGAACCAACTGATACTGCTTTAATTTTTGTCTCCAACAGCATGACAACCTTATCTCAGTTCAAACTTATGGCCGGAAAGTTATCAGGGAAGCTTATGCATGAAGAAAAGTACCATCAAATTCGTTAAACATTATTTTTGTACCTCTTTATCAAACAGTTCTGAAAGACAATATACCGCTGCCTTCAAACATTGGTTCAGTTTTGGTGATAAAATAAAATAGATTATTATGAAGCGTCAATTCCTAACATCATTTATTTTCTAAAAAATGAGTTTAATACAAGGCCTCAATATGGAACACTTTAAAATTACCGTTCTGACTTGTCTTTAAAGGATTATAGGTGCCGATGATAGAATTCGCAGTATTTGTAAAGGCATTTACAGATTTACCGACATACAATATTACTTGGGATACATACATAATAAATAAATAAATCAATTCAAATAAATTTAATTTTGGAGTAATTGGGAGGGTTCTTATCTCTTCGGATGAAGCCCTCGTATAATTATGATAGAACGTCACTTAAGGTAAGTTCGTTTAATCATTAATAGTTTATGGAATGAAACTATCTAGTTTGTTTTAGTTTTATTAACTATGGTTATAGACAAGCTATAGTTTTTTTTCTAATTTATCAATAATAATGAAGATAATGAAGATAATGAAGCACTCCATCAAGGGCTCTTCGCTCCTAGAATGGGCTCACGCCTATATGAAAGAAGACATTGAGACCGACAAATCAGCTAACCAGATGTGGTCTGATTTCGAAAGACTATGTTTGGAAGGGGCAAAAGGGATCCTGGGTATTTCACGTGGAGCACGGCGCATAAGTAAAGAAACGTCCTGGTGGAATGAAACTGCTCAACACATAATAAAGTCAAAGAGAGAGGCATTTAAAGCATGGCAGAAATCGGGTTTGGAAGAAGATCACCCACTGTATAAAAATCTTAAAAAGATAGCTAAATCTGCAGTAGCACAATCCATGGCAAAATCTAGAGAAGATTTTTATGACAGATTGGAAAACGCCGAGGGTGAGAACTCAATCTACAAAATAGCCCGACAACGCCATAGATCTACTCTCGATATTAAATGTAACAAATACATCAAAAATATCCAGGGTATTTTACTAACGACGAACAAGGATATCAACATAAGATGGAAGGAATACTACGAACAACTAATGAACGAGGAGTTTTCGAGCGAAAAAATGTCCCATATGCCGGGCCCTGTTGAAGGGCCTCTAAAATGTATAGTAAAGGAGGAGATGAGCAAGGCTATATTAAAAATGAAACACCATAAGACCACTGGTCCTGACCAGATCCCAGCAGATCTCTGGAAGAAGCTGAAGGAATCTGCAACACCCTGGCTCACAAAGCTTTTTAACGCTATTATTAAAGATGGCAAGATCCCTGAATCTTGGCGTAACAGCATTCTATCACCAATATATAAACAAAGGGGACATTGCGAACTGCGGAAACTAGAGGGGCATAAAACTCACGTCACACACTTAGTGTGACGTGAGTTTTATAGACTGTTTGAAAGGATCATCGCTGCACGCATTAATGAATGTACTCGTATAACTGAGAACCAATACGGCTTCACATCTGGCAAATCTACCATCGATGCCATTCAGTTAATTAGAGTTGTGATGGAGAAACACCATTCAAACAAAGAAAATCTGTATCTCCTGTTCATCGACCTAGAAAAGGCTTTTGATAGGGTACCCAGAAATCTAGTTTGGCAGGCTATGAGAGCTCAAAACATCCCGGAGTACTATGTGACACTAGTACAAGATATGTACACAAACACCAAGACGCGCGTCAAAAGCCCAGCGGGTCTTGGCGAGCCCTTCCACGTAAACGTAGGAGTACACCAGGGATCTGCTTTAAGCCCATTGCTATTCAACCTGTGCATGGACTACATCACGCGAGACATACAAAAGCCAGCACCAGAGTGTATACTTTACGCAGACGATATAGTCCTAGTAGCGAAAAATGCACAAAACCTACAGGAACACTCAACCGGAGGGTGACACAAATCGAAAACCTTGGGCTACGCATTAGTCGAAGTAAGGCTGAATACTGAGACGGGATTTAATATTTACATAGACAACCGCGCACTGCCCAAAGTAGACAACTTCAAGTATCTTCTGTTCTGGTTGGGTCTGTGCTTACTACTGATGCAAATATCGATAAAGACGTGGACCACCGCATCAAAACCGCCTGGATAAAATGGAAACCGCTTACGGGTGTTCTTTGTGACCGTCACAGACAGACAAGTCAGAACAGAGCTCTCTGGCGCAGACGTACAAGGAGACCCGACCCCAGCTGAACTGGGAAGAGGGTTTTGGACAAAGAAGAAGAAGAATAATAATGAAAGATAGAATAATAATTTAGTTGTTTACTTTTCTTTTTTTTTTTATTTTGCTTATTATCTTAATCGTTTATAGAATGATGAAAGGTGACAAAAAAATTGATGTCACTTCATTTCGAAATTTATTAAAATAAAAAAATATTCAAAAATTATACCAGTATAAGCTTGCATAATTTCAATTTCTCATTAATACGTTTCAATGAATTAATCGAAAACCGTGTTAAATCGTTTTATTAATGTTTGCAAAACAATTAGCTGTCTGCTTTGACAGCTTCGATAAGCTCTGAGACAGACAGACATAAGACACATTTTTTCACTTAAATGGTTCATTTCTTATTGATTTATTTTGCAACATTTATTTTCCATAAGCCGAGATGGCCCAGTGGTTAGAACGCGTGAATCTTAACCGATCATCGTGAGTTCAAACCCGCTAAATTTTCAAGTGCTTAATTTGTGTTTATAATTCGCATTGGAACAGGGTGGTGAAATAAGCCTCAAACCTTCTCCTCAAAAAAAAAGGAGAGGAGGCCTTAGCCCAGCAGTGGGACATTCACAGGCTGTTACTGTATTTATTTCAAACAAGTTGTGTTTGCTTTTGAATGATTTTGCATTATTCTGTACATGTTTTAACTTTATATTATATGTTTCTTTTTAATAAGTACTTTTGTAAAAATCGTTAGCAAATCAAATTAAAAAAAAACACGACTCTATAATGCAAAATTACAAATACTTAACCTAAAATTGTGTTCTATCATTGATCTTAACTTGTAATAAATGAAATGGTAAATAATTGATGATTGCAGAAGTAAGAGGTTATAAATTCACGGCGTCATTTAATTTGTTAACAATATTGCGTGTTTAAATTATACTAATTTAATTATTGCTTGAAGGCCAATAAATATTTAGATTACACAGTTTAAGTTTTGTACCTCTTTTTCATAGTAAGTGCAGACGAGACTTGGAAACTTGGACTATATTTTGTAGTGTGTTTAGGAAATTCATAACCTCGTTCCATCATCGCCCTTTTACAACTGAACAGCGCGAAATCGTAAGCAATGGCATCCCTACAACGTGGAAGTCTAATCTACCGTTTTTTTAACGCTTTTGCCTAAATGTCTTGTGGTTGATGTAATAAAAAGTTACATTAATAAAATATATAATACGTAGGCACACGCTGGAAAAACGCATTACGCGTTTTCCCCACGGGAATAGTGTGGGGGTGTGTGTGTCCAAGGCGCCGAGTGTGCCGCGAATGTCGGAATACCAACTAAAAAACCAGTCATAACGGCGAGCGCCACGGGATCGTTTCCGCGTGCTACCGTCACAAATCTAATCTACCCGCACCAACCAATTGAATTCAACTTTTCTGATACGTAATGTTAGGGTGTGGAATAGTTTATCAACTTCTGTGTTTCCTGTCACATATCACGTGAGGACCTTGAAATGTGTAAAAATCATCTGTTAGGCAGCCATCTTTTAGGCCAGCGTTCTCCAACCTTAACCTCATCATTGTCTTACACAAAAATATCGTCGAAATATAAATCTATAAGTTTTAGCGTGTCGGCTATCATGAGATACTGAGGCATATATTCAGAGACGAATCCAGGTATGAGGCTACCCAATACTCAAAGACCGAAGAAATAATATATTTTTCTTTAAGACACGTCACAATTATTTGAGTACCCTCTACTGACTGATCAATGCATTCTAATAATCTAATAAGAAATTGTTATGATTTCGCCATCATGCCAAATATGAAGTATAACTAAAAAGGCGATATGCTGACGGCACAAGTTCAATAAAAAAAGCCTTACCCACGTTTCATTAAAGTATGAGGTCCAATGGCAAGGGTTTCCAAACAAAGGATTCATACAGAGAAACAGATATACAGAAAATTGACTTACATTAAAACCTTTCGACGTTTCTTTTCACTTTTAAATAAAATATCAAATTCAAAAGCTAGTAAATTCTCGTTGTAGTAATAATTTTGATTTCAAGTCATCCACAGGAATTATATAAAAAATAAAATACAATTGCGTAAAGCGGGCATCTTTTTGTTCTTTATATACCGCTGTTTGTCACAGTAAATAAAATGAATACAGCTTTTATTTGATTTCTGATTAAGATTTCATCAGTTAAACTATTAATATTGCTTTCGATTTACAATGATTGCATAATTGATTTTTTGTCAGTTTTAATGGATCTGTGATATGGATCATTGGAGTAGGTGAACCGTCCGCAATACAAATTGCTTGTCAAGAGTCTATGCTGAATTGATTAAAATATTTGTACTTACATTACCAAACAACTGCCTCATTGGTTTAATGGATAGCTTGTACGGCTATTGATAGGCAGCAGAAGAGTTTCCGCGTTCAGCGAAATAAAATTTATGGTATTTATTTTAAGATTGGAAGTGTTTGGAAAACAATTGAACCTTAAAGTTGTATCGCAGTATCGACACCAAAGCCAAAGTTTTAAAATAATTTATAACATGTATTTGTATAACTATGATAATAAGCTCCATAAAATTATAGTAGCCCAGCCCAGCCTTTGGATATATTTGGAGTATTTAGAAAAAAATACGTCGATGGAATTTGTTATACATTTCTGAGTGGAGCAGCTTGGCTATTGAATGTATATTTGTCATCGTCATTGTCTAACTTCAAGATGAGAAAAAGTTTTCCACTTTCAATTTTATTATTTGTAATTTCAGCTGAGATGGCCCAGTGGTAAGAACGCGTGAATCTTAACCGATGATCGTGGGTTCAAAACCGGGCAAGCACCACTGAAGTTTTTCATGTACTTAATTTGTGATTATAAATTCATCTCGTGCTTTTCGGTGAAGGAAAACATCGCGAGGAAACCTGCATGTGTCTAATTTCACTGAAATTCTGCCACATGTGTATTCCACCAACCCGCATTGGAGCAGCGTGGTGGAATAAGCTCCAAAAACCTTCTCCTCAAAAAGGGAGAAGAGGCCTTAGCCCAGCAGTGGGATATTTACAGGCTGTTACCGTACCATTTCAAACAAACAAATTGGGCTTACGTATTTGTAAAGATAATTAGAAATTGTTAAAACTGTTTATGGTATATGATGATGATGATGAACGATATCGCTTACTGCCCATGGAACTACCCAGGGCATATTATACTCGTAGTGCACAAGTATGTGCACAAACACAGAAGCACTATCTATTTATCGTAGATGCAATCCGACACGGATAGAGCTTAGGCATCCTACTGTTTCTACTTTTTAATCTCCTTTACAGCCACACGTTTCGTCTTGGATTTTGATGTTTAAGTTACTTATCACGCGCTATAATATTTTTATATAGAAAATTGCTTCATTTCCAAAGGCATTCGTATTCTCTGAATAAACAAATAAACTGATCAGCTACTGGCATGCCCGTAGCTGCCGCGTACGGTTGGGATGTACATGAGGCAGATATCTATCTATCTCACGCATGATTCTTGTATGTTTTCCTTAACCACACATAAAATTCAGCGATACCAAACCGACCAATAACTCACACTCGACTAAAGGTTTATTTTAATTTTAAAAACGTTTTGGCTCTGCAATTCAATTTAAGAAGGGACATTAAAAAAAAAAAATTGTCTACACAAATCGGTTAATTTTTAGTTTTATTTTTAAATTATTTATCAAATTTTTTGTATTTATTTACTTTTTAATTTTGTCTTGCCTAAAGTTATTTATTTTTATTTTATAGGTGATAGTTTTTATAAGTTTCATGTGTTTGTTCTAATGTAAATTTTATTTTTTGCTCTTTAGCCCTCATATAAGCATGTAATGTCCACATCGAGAAGACTCAATGGTAAATATTTTCGGTTTTCGGTATTACTGTATATCATTGTTGATTGTATAATTGTAGTCAGTTTTGTGGACTAAATAAAAAAAAAAGAGAAGTGATTAGTTAAGTAATGCTGTGTATTCTTTCGAATGTAAAATCAATGATGACAGACAAAGAAATCAGTGCTTAACTTCACCTTCTGAACATTATATATAAATATATTTTATCTGTATATAATATTGTTCCCGTTTTACAACATTCTGGTATCCGTTGAAAATCAAATACAATGCCAACGTGCAGTATTGAATACTAAGCGGAATCCCTATTTTAGTTCCACGTATACGAGATTAAATAACTTCATTTATTAGTACTGTTAGTTTATATGTATGTTCGAGTCGGATATACAAACTACGGTTTTATTTTTGTAAGGAATTATTATTAATATTCAAGCTCTCACTAACTTTTGAATTTTAAATCGTACAAGAAACTTTTTTTTATATAGAACAGGAGGGCGGACGAGCATATGGGCTACCTGATGGTAAGTGGTCACCAAACGCCCTTAGACATTGGCACTGTAAGAAATGTCAACCATCGCTCACATCGCCAATGCGCCATCAACCTTGGGACCTAAGATCCCTTGTGCCTGTAATTACACTGGTTCACTCATCCTTCAAACCGGAACACAACAATACCAAGTACTGCTGTTTTGCGGTAGAATATCTGATAAGTGGGTGGTACCTACCCAGACGAGCTTACACAAAGCTCTACCACCAGTGACTATAAACTATCGTTTCGGAATCGAATCAATGCAAAACATTCTTTATTGAAGTAGGTATACAGTATCTTTTGAATCGTCATGTTATGGTATTTAATTAAATGTAAAGTAACCATCGGTTTGGAATGCAGTTTCTATTGAGAAGAACCGAAAAGGAACTTGGTAGTTAAATACTCTTTTTCATCCTTGAGCATAACCTGCTTATAAATAAACAAATAATAACGCTACCCTTTTTTATAATTTCTATAATCATGTCTTGAGTAATTATCAAAAACAGAAGAATTGAATATGTTTTCTACCGACATGAATGAATAATGATTTATACGATGAGCACGAGATGATACGAAATAACTTGCATCCCTACTATCTAGGAAGGCGGACGAGCATATGGGCCACCTGATGGTAAGTGGTCATCAAACGCCCTTAGACATTGGCACTGTAAGAAATGTTAACCATAGCTTACATCGCCAATGCGCCACCAACCTTGGGACCTAAGATTTTATGTCCCTTGTGCCTGTAATTACACTGGCTCACTCACCCTTCAAACCGGAACACAACAATACCAAGTACTGCTGTTTTGCGGTAGAATATCTGATGAGTGGGTGGTACCTACCCAGGCGAGTTTGCACAAAGCTCTATCACCAGTGATATGCGAGTGCTCCGACAGTTTGACCGATTTATGCTATATCTATTTATCTTCTTGTCGACGTGTTCAAGCATCGGAAAATATACGCGTTTGTGTTTCCTCTCACGTGAACGGTAATTGACGAAACAATGTCCTGGGTACGTCCGCTGCACTGTAGTTCCCTTGTTTCACGATTCATGTATTCGATCATGTACTGCGATCGGAATATAAAGTCAGTTTATATGATATTCATTTGTATTAAATCTCTGTATATTATCATATTCCTCTAGTTAATATTTAAACACCACTCGTTTAGTAACTCGTCATAGATAAGGTTCTTATAAGGATCAAAATTAAATGTTTATATTAAACAACAATGAAAAAAATCTTGTTTGTTTTGGACCCGGAATTCTTGTTACATTTGTACTCAAAGTTTCAACGCAATCAGATGAATGATTAATGAACACATAGAGAAGTGACATTCAAGGAAATATTCATTTTTATTTATTAAGAAATAGCGGAAGACATTTTATATGTTTGTATTGCTTACTAATAAATAATTTACATTAAATATTTCAAATATAGAAAAGTAGGCGAGTGAATATAGCTGATAAAAATGTATACTAATAAATAGAGTGACGCTTTTCATAGTGGTCATTTGGAACACTACTAAAATAACATACATAAAATTTATACAAGAATACATAGCATGTTTTGAAGATGTAAGTGTATAATATTATTATACAATTAACTGTGCTTTGCAGTTTCATTTGCTTTTAATATAGACTATTGGCATGACAAGCGTGAATTACACTTATTGTTATAATATGAAATTGTTTTTACTTTATTCGCTTTATACAAATGTGTTAGCATCGACAAAGTGTACATAATGGTGTATTATATATGCCTGTTTTATTTCTTGCAGAGCTCATATGCTCACACACATAAGCTTGGATATTTATAGCATATAAAGTACCTTTGTTTAATATATACATAGTATGTTTCTTATAAACAAACCGGCTATTTGAAATTTTAAAAAATAACTAAGGCATTATTGTACTGTTATTAGAAAACCCTTGTTCTACGCGTTTAATGCAAAAAAATGATGGCATATAAAAATGCTGTATCTAAAAGAGACAAATTAAATTAGAAAAAAAAATACATAGATATCTATAAAAAATACATAATACTGACACAACCTGCGAAAATCCTTTTTACAGCGAGAAAAATCCCTTTCTCTTCTTTATTCTCCCCTTTTGACGGAGAATTATGACGTTTTAATGTCTATTTGAATGTTACATATATATGTAATATATTTAAATTATTGGATAGCAGCGGTACTCTAAAGTTAAAGAGTGACTCGCAAAAAGCTACATTAACTTAAAAAGAGGCTTTTTTTAAATCACAGAAAGACACCTCAATTTTATTTATTTATAGAACGAAAATCAAAAATTAAATTAAATTATATTAATAATAAGTAATAATAAAGAACGAGATAAAAATATTTTATTTTATTACAACTATAAACATATACAATAATATACATATATATTTTTATTTTAATATGTAAGTCTTTTTCTTGGATAACTGTCATTAACAGTTTGAATGTACTTTTCAATGTTCAAGTCAACTACATTTGAGTACAAAAGGGAATTCCCCTCATGTATATTCAGAAAAATTAATGCTTATCAATCGAAGAGAAATGTGTCTTTTGGGAAATTTCTTTGCGATAAGATGTACATTTGTTTTGGTCGAATATGATGCGGCGTTGTGGAAACATATTTGATACGATGACATGGACATTGTTGTAGACTCTGGGCATGAAGAAAGAATTTTTATCCCCTGGGGACGTTTGTGGAGGAGTAATAACTACTTATTGCGTTGATCCTGGTTTTTTATCTTCTTCCAATGAATACCTTATTTAACTGCAATATAATACTAAATTAAAACATAGTTTCTATATTGTTTTAAGTGGTGACTGCCTCGTTGGTCTAATGGCGAGATACAAGGACGCAGATCCCGAGGTCTTACGTTCAAACCGTTGGGTGGTGGTGACTACTTACCATCAGGTGGCTTATTTATACGTCATACCCATGTATATAAAAAAAAAAACAAAAAACAACTGCCAACTTTCATTCTCCGGGCTGCTAATGAAAATTCTCGACAGAAAAACCTTTTTATTAGCCTGTAGCCCGACCGGGGTTTTAAAACCCAGTTCGGCGTCTGCAGCCTTATATTTAGCCACTAGACCAACGAGGTAGTTAAAGTGGTAAGAAATATTAACCATTTCTTACATCACCAATGTGCCACACAACCTTGGGACCAAAGGTATTATACCCCTTATGACTGTAGTTACACTGACTGACTCACCTTTCAAACCGGAACACAACAATACCGATTATTACTGTTCAGCGCCAAAATATCACAAAGCCCTATCACCAAGTAATCGCCATTTATTCGACTGTTTATTCAAAAACAAAAGTAAATCGAGTAAATCATTTTGTTCTTCCCAACTCAGACGGTATAATCTTCAAATGGGTCAAGTAATCCGGTTAAGCTATTAAGCTTATTCTATTTACCTGGGTCATAGACTTGTCTAATAAGTTAATTAAGAACTGACGTGTTAAGAAATTGGACGGATTAAGTTATCCTTGCGGGATCAGAATTTAATTAATTGTTACACATCGCAAGGTTGATTTTCGTGAGTTTTATTTAGACATGATCTTCAACAGGTTCATCAAAAATTTAAAAGACAATAATGCACGAAGCATTGAAATATCGCGAAAATATTTGAGCGAATTCAGAACGAAATAAGGGTATCCTTTATAAAGTGGTTTGACTCGGCTTGTGCAACGCTTACCAAACTCCTGAAGAGAATAGAGAGTATACGTGTTTTGACGCACACACTTGTGCACAAAAAAATGTGAAGCACAATTTGGTATTCTCCCTTGTGAATGACTGCCGTGGCTAAAATCAGGAAAACATCAAATAGATGATATATAAAGAATTAGGGTATTGTTAATATTTCTTACAGCGCCAATATCTATGCGTGTGGTGACCACTTATGATCAGAAGGTCAATACATAGACTCCATTAGCTTGGCTTCTTACCTACCTATTTTAAATAAAAAATATAATAATTTAATAAAGAAACAAACAATTGTAATAATATAACTATCCTTTAAAATTACAAGGCAATGAGATGCAAGAGATTGAGAATGAGGTCTGAGACAAGAGGATGACACTTCAACGCTGGTCTGGTTTAGTATGTATATATAGTATGGCTGAAATTTATACTAATAAATAAGGAATCATTTGTTTGTAATGCCTAACTGGAAAATACATTCGAAAGTCTGTATATAGCCGTTCGAAGAAGGTTTTAATATGGAATTACCAATATTCCTATTTATCCCTCAAATTAAGCGTACAGTTTGTGATAAGAGTGGCGATGGTAATAGCCCAAGGCTTTAGGTTCGAACCTGTAACTTTTACATCGCTAGGCTACCATTGCGCTATTGACTTATTGAATATTATTATATAACTGCTTTAAATTTAGACTATTGACGTGACAAGCGTGAATCTCTCGTGCTGGCTCTCGATGTCACCGACCAACTGTAACATCAATTCCATCGCGCACAAAGAAATTTGGCAACTCCTTTCTTTGTCGCACTTCCAAAAAATGGAATTCCTTACCAGCTCACGTATTCCCCTCCTCTTACGACCCGGGTTCCTTCAAACGAGGCGTGAAGAGGCATCTTGCGGGCCGGCAAGGCGAGGGCGGCTAGTGCAGAACCTTCCCGACTGTACTGGCCGTCCTCGCGTTTGGACTCTATTACCACTTAACATCAGGTGGAGTAGAGTCATTTGCCCTCCCGGCAAATATAAAAAAAAACACATATTCTTGTTTTGAGATAAAACAATACTGATATGCAAAGCGATCGCCTCATCAACAAACCTTTATTACACTCGTATACATCACCTATTGATGTATTTTTGTTCAGAGCCTGGTATGAAACTAGAATATCCAAGTAATGAATGATGTATGTATGTAAAGTATGTATAAATAAAGAATATCATTTGTACGCGGTACTAAGCACAATATTGCAATACTTGACGACATACGGACCGACGTATGTTCGTACTCTTTTTTTTTGTTAATTATTTTATTGTTAGGAGTACGAGATTCATTCTTTTTTTTTTAAATCATTTTATTGTTATTTATTGTGTATGTATTTAACACCTGAGTTATTATATTTAGGTTTTTTAGCGAAATAAAATAAATACATCGAAAGATATTAGTTTTCCACATTTGTCATCGTTCTTAGTTTGTTTATAAAATAATTCAACCTTAGATGTAGTTATTGCTGTATCTCACTTTTATTAATTTGATTCATTATGCCAAATATATCTTTTTTCACACTTCTTAAAGTCACAGTCTATAATTTTCTTACAAGACAAAGTCCTCGCCTCTTTAGTGGAAGGCTAGGAGCTTATTCCACCACACTCAAATACGAGTTAACGAATAAAGTTAAATTAAAAAATAAAACAAATTAATTCATAAAAAAATTGTGCTTGCAAGGATATGACCAGCAGTCTCAGTTTAAAATTAACATGTCATTCTCACTCCGTATTATTACGTTGATTTCACGATTTAAAACTTCACTTAATTTACGATTATATATTTTCACACTTGCCATCGACAAACCGTCATGACGCTGACGTTCCAACCTATTATTAATATTCAAAAGTAAAGTTCTATATGTATTAACCACATAAAATTTCCCATTCAATATAATCCCTATTTAATATATAACAATATTATTATCGTATTTAAATTTCTATAAATTCCATTGTCTGTTCCCGAAGGCCGTGTGTCCCCACAAAGCCGACCGGAGTGGTTCATTACTGTTTAACGTCGAACGAATCTATGTACTCCTGAAACAAAAAGCCGTGTATTTCATTCAAACGAACTTCTACTCTAGTTGTTTTGTTGAAAATACGTTTAAACGCGTGCTGACTATTGTTAGTAACACTTATTACTTCACAATATCTACTAGTTATATATTAATATATTATAACATAGTATTTATGTCATGTCTAACGTTTAATACAATAATATTTAGACAGCTACCACACTTGATGGTAAGTGATCACCACCAAAAGACATTGGCGCTGTAAGAAATATTAACCATTCTTCACATCACCAATACGCGACCATCCTTGGGAACTAAGATGCCTGTAGTTACACTGGCTTACTCGTCCTTCAAACCGGAACACAAATATTCGTCATGCTATTTAGCAGTAGGATATGTGATGAGTGCATGGTTCCTACCCAGACGGGCTTTCATAAAGTTACCTCTAAGTAAATATACTGGAATAGGATAGGATTAGCGAGAATTCCGATTGTGTCTCATTGCCATCAAATTGGCTTAAGAGAGCGAGTGAGTAAGATATTCCGAATAGCCATTGTACCTGGAATTGACAGTTTAATCAAGAGTATAATAATAAAAATAATAATTTATTTGCAAAAAACATGCTACTATACATTTTAATATACACATACATGCCTAGTCACATAAATGACATGCAAATATTATTACAGATTTTAAATGTCCTCCAGACCGATTTCGGCTACGGAGGCCAATCTCAAGAGAGATTAGCCAAGTGCGCAGGATATATTATAGTGCACAAGTGTGTGCACAAACACAGGTGCACTCTCTTTTCCCTAGCTCTCATAATACGACGGGACGGCAATCCGAAACGACCGGAAAGAGTTCAGGCGAAGGACCAACGGCTTTACGTGCTTTCCGAGGCACGGGATATACTGCCAACTTCCAGACTCCGGGCTGCTATTGAGAATTTTCTGACAGAAAAACCCAATAACTTGGCAGACCAACGAGGCATTATAGAATTACAGAATTAGTGCGACTTCATATTTATTCCATAACTTATTAAGTAAAAAAAAAATCATTCATAATTGCCATTACCATTTTATTATTGTAGTGTAAATGTCAAGTCGGTATACATTACAAAATAAAATAATAACAATACTATGTATATAATCTTTACATGTATAATACTTATGTACATGTGTATAATAACAATAATAAAATATATCTTTATTTGCACGAGGTAAGGAACCTGAACTAAAAAATGGAACAAAAAAGCATTAACAATTTTTTTTATAAGCGGATGTGATTCCTAAAATTTGCTATGTAAAGTGTTCTTTAAAAAGGCGATTCATATTTTTTCTTTATATTCTTGGGAAGAGGAAAATAATGACAACCATAAAATATATTTTATTTTATTAAATATTACTTGTGATTTGTTGAATGTGTTCAATTGCGTTATTTGGATTTTTAACAGTAATTGTGTGAGTGAATTTGCATCAATTTACATAATTTGTTGTTGTATTTTTAAAAATACCTATTCGAAGGTTTTTAAAATCAGTTTCACTTCTGGATGCTAAATACAGTATAATAAAGTAATAACATTTTCTCCTTTGCATACATTTTTGGATGGTAGTTTGCGAATCCAGGTCGTTATGGCAGTAAAAAAAATTATTCCAATGAAATGTCAATAAGTCTTTGACGTCGAACGATACGGCTTTGACATTGACAGTATTAACGTAAAAAAAAAACATTATTACTTTATTTTATATAATGTATTTATAACACATATATACATACATCTTATAAACTCTTTCTTCTCTATATAAACTTTAAGCACGCCTAACACAAACAATCATGTGCGCAATGTGCTTAGACAGGAGTTGCTAAGTTTTGTCCTCACGTACTAATATATTAATTAATGACTAAGTAGGTACCGGTTCAATACAATTTCTATCAACTTTACTTAAGCAGATCAGAAATAACGCACCGTTGTCAGTGTATGGTCATTTATTGTCCGACATGTGTATATAATCTTAATACCAAAACTCACTACCACTTATTTCACTTCTTACACCAAAGGTTGTCTATGAGAGATCGCTATAAGCGATAAGACCGCCTTTGCGCACCATTTTTCTTTTTCTTTTTCTTTGATCGTTTCCTATTTCTCTTATCTTATTTATATATGTTGTGCAATAAATATTAAATAAATAAATAAATAAAATCTATACTTAACAATTTAACAAACTTAAGTAAAGCACACATATAGCTCCATTTCGGAACGATATTGAATATCCCGTATCATTTTTTTTGTTTTTAAAAAGTTAACTTTAAACAATGACAGGTGTCATATCACCAATGATGACATTTAATGGCCGCGTGTACTTTTATTTAAGGTTATATCCAACTGAACAGTACAGACAATAAAGTACTGACTTACAAAAAAAAATTAAGTACCAATTCTGCATACAAAAGTTGAACTACACATTCGTTTCTTTAAAAGTGCAGTAGCTAGGGTGTAAACTTAATTTCTCTACCTTTATCCTGTTCTATTTTCCACGCACGCGCGCCGAATTAGTTGTAACGCTTGGCGTATTTTATTTGTCAATAGATTGTCTCTTTATATATTTTTATTTTGAAAATTGCTTAAGCATTTCATTACTTGATTTCGTTTGGTTAAGCCGTTATTTATGATAATAGAACGTGTAAGCTATATATGTATTTCTATAATATAAAAAATACTTTTAGTTCTGTATAACCGTTAACTTCTAGACGATGAAACTATGATTTTGATATGGTTTTCGCTAATAAAATAATAACGTGGATGGGTAATATATATATATATATATATATGCTCTCTGATATGAACTCTGTGGGTATTTTGTCCAAAAAAAATAGTGCGTACGCTTCTTTCTTTGTAGGCTGACTAAGCCTTAGTAGATACATTAAAATAATATCCAAATAAATTGTTGGTCTTACAAAGGCCTACAGAAAAAAACGCGAAGCCATTTTCTCGAATTCATTATTAATCCTTATCCAGATAACTATGTTAGTTACCTTGGGGATTTCGTATAGATTAAAATTGTCTTTTACACTATACAATACGAATGAATAATTTAGAAGATATCGCTGTCTCTTAATTACGTGCGAACAAGAAAATGTTCGCTGCCGGCCGGCACTCTGCCGCCGCTGCCGTACTCTGCCGTTTCTTCTTTTAGTTATTTAATTTGATTGAATATAACTTTATATTATTTTGATTTTTCAAAAATAAATATCCATTTCCTTAAATTTTGTATTATTTACGTTTAATTTTAGTTTGTATTATTTTGTTTTATTTTAGTAGGTAGTTAAGTTGAGTTTTCGTCTTTTATTTATTTAATTTTACAAAATACATATTATCTATATGTATACTAATATTAGAGAGAAATCGCGATTTTAAAAGTTTATATAACGCTACGTAATACGTAATAAACGTACATAAACGTAATTTTATAAGTTTATATAACGCGGAACGTAAACATCGGAACTATGGCACCATTTTGAACAAAAAAATAGTATTTGAAAAGTACATTATTCCAGATGAACAAAGAATATATTTGTAAATATATTATTTCATACTATAAAACGAAAATAGATATCTAAGGACTTATAATTATATTGTGTCAGCGGTGCGATGGTAGGAAGTCAGTGCGGGAGCTCAGTCACCCGGCCCAGAGGGGTCAAGTTGAATTATAAGACATAATATTAATATCATAATAAGTAAATAATAACAACACAAATTAACCATATGAAAATTTAGTTGTGCTTGCTGGGGATTGAACCCGCATTATTTCGGTTAAGATTCACATTTTCGAACCACTGAGCTATCTCGGCGCTCGGATAGGCCTCTTGTAATTACTGTTTGACCACAACCAAAACCAAAAGTTGAATGAAAACCCACAAACCGACCGAACACGAGATAAACTCAGATCATCTCATTAATAAGCGGGACCCTTGCCCCGCAGCAAGACATTAATTGCTTGCAATCAATCTAATAAATAACGAGGTTTTTATAATATTTACATAATAATATAAGAAAATAATGAGGTCTGTATATCATTTCTGAATAATGAGTAAGCGAGTAAGAGCCGAGATATGCCAGTGATGTAAAATATGATTCCCAATCCGGTCAAACACAACCTTATTTTAATTTATTTCGGGCTTGGCGGTGAAGGAAAACATCGTGATTTATCATCAATTAAAATCTGCCACATATGTCATCAACCCGCATTGGAGCAGCGTGGTGGAATGATTATCAAACCTTCTACTATACAACACAGAAAGGCCCAGCTGTTGGCAAGACAAGCTGTTACTTTACATTTTTTTTACCTTATCAGTATTCCAGACTATGCGCTCATATTTTCCCGAGTGTTTATATCTAGGACCCTTTACTGGACTTTGTTTTATGGTTATAAAGTAGTTGTATAGCTCTCTGTGTTTATTATGTCAGACACATGAGGTCCTCCAGGACGATTTCGGCATTTCGAATGCAAGCTCGTCTGGTCTGCTTTGAAGGGTGAGCGAGCCAGTGTAATTACAGGCACAGAGACAATATCTTAGTTCCCAAGGTTGGTGGCGCGTTGGTGATCTTAGCGATGGTTAACATTTCTTACAATGCCAATGTTTATGGGCGTTGGTGACCACTGCTCATTGGCCCATTTGCTCTTCCGACTACCTATAATATATATAAAAAAAGGATATTAAAATAATATAAGTGGCTTTTGTCCAGCTACGTTACATGTATGAGCCATTTTTATTATTATATAATCCTCAGATAACGTATATAAGATAGGGTATGATTAAACACGTCTTATAACATTGCACAATAGTACCTACATGACGTATTTGAGGACAGATTTATCATAATATAATTAATTAAAGTGCTGACACGCCAAAAATCTATTATATAATGTAATTAATTCAATTTACTAATTAAGTCCTAACATCAATCAATTAACAATTATCTAGAACAGCTGCATGAATTTAACAATTAACATGATCTTAGTTAAATAATTAATTATAGATAATTAAATTAATTATCCAGTGTTGAAGTGAAGATATTATCGTAGTACAATTAGTGGACCGTGCCAGGACAAAGCCAAGTCAAACTGGTCAGTATAGTACTTTTATAATCCTCGAAGAACACGTTGGGAGCTGTCAGGAGTTGTTAGGAGTCTTAGGGAGAAAGCATGATGCGTTCAGTGCCGTGATCAGTAGCCTGCCCCTTCCAAATAGAGGAGCAAGCAAAAACAAAATCATCCTGTGTTACAACATCTTATAGTTTCTCTAATAACGATAAAATTATGAGAATCCATACCATCCACAGAACGCCGCCCCCCAATATAAGGCTGTAATATCACGAGTTGCTTTTTTTTTAACGACGAAAGACGGGCGTCTTTTTTAATAATTTATCTGTGGTATATCAAATTGTAACTTGATAAAGAACATGTCGGAGCAATACAGTGGTTGACTTAATTTTACTACTATTCAATTATATTTATTAAGTAATGTAAAATGCTTAACGGTAAACTAAATAAAAATGTTTCCTATTACAAATTGATTCATATTATTAAACTCTCATCTCTTTGGTTTATTGCTGTTTTTCGATTTGAAGGCGAGCTAATTCAATAAAGACAAGGGATATATGTATACACCGAAATAAATAACATACTAGTGCTGAAATAAACGATATACTTCTTGGAGTACCAGGGTCTGTGGGCTAAAATATCTCGTTGCCAATTAGCCTGCCTTCGTTTCAAAAATAAATTTAAAAACGATATATTATATATATTTAATTAAAACTTCCGTCGTGAACAAATAAAAGATATAAATAGAAACGAAACATATAATGTTGTCTGTATTTCTTAAAGTTGTGAAATTATTGTTTCAACATCACAACGATTTATTGTTTTATTGAATTTCTGTTCGGGGAACTCCCTCCACACACTTCTAACTTTTTAAATAACGTTTTCAATAACTAGCGTTCTGTTTTATGAAATGTGTTTTACTTCAAGTAACAATAAGTAAGAATTGAAGTGTTCCTATTTACACTTTATTCTATAAAACACTGGTTTTATTGGAGGATGAAAATGCAATGATTTAATAAGTTCAGAAATTTGCGCCAGGATATTTTTAAAATGTAATAATAATAATAATAATTTCTTCCAGACCGATATCGGCCACGGCCGCGGCCAATCTCAAGAGAGATTAGCCAACTACGCAGGAGATATTATAGTGCACGAGTGTGTCCGCAAACACAGGTGCACTCTCTATTTATTACTCTCATAATCCGATGGGACGGCAATCCGACACGACCGGAAAGAGTTCAGGCGCAGGAACATCGGCTTTACGTGCTTTCCGAGGCACGCGAGGGAACCCACTTCCAACTTCCAGACTCCGGGCTGCTACTGAGGATTTTCTGACAGAAAAACCCAATAACTTTTTTTTGCCCGACCTGGGAATTGAACCCAGGACCTCCAGTTCTGCAGCCTCACATCAAGTCACTAGACCAACGAGGCAGTTTTAACAATGTATTGATACTTGAAACTGGAACGATACCAACCAAGTACAGCTGTTTTGCGGTAGAATATCTGATGAGTGAGTGGTACCTACCTTGCATAAAGCCTTATCATCAAGTGAACTTATAACACTAACTTTCAACTTCCTCAAAATCAATATATCGTTTCTGGGACAACGTATATCTTTATATAATATAATACGGAAGATATATACGTATTATTTTTATTTATATATTTAATTATTTTTTGAACTGCCAACAAAGTATACATAAGATAACATTTGATTATGATTTACATACATTAATAACGCTACACCACTGAATGCTTAAGGATACGAGTTTGTTTTTTTTACCTGAATAACTTACTTTAGCCAAAATATAAAAACAATAATAAAAACAAAATATAACTTAGAAATGGTTTCAAGCTGGTATTTGACAACATACTATCATGGAGTCACGAACAGTCACTTTAATTTTTTTAAGTGTACTAAGGCTTATTTCAAAACACAAAAAAAACACTTGAAAACTTTAATATTAAACATCTCAAAGCTCTCCAGGTAAGAAAAACAGAAAGCGTAGCTGTTATCGGTTATCGACTTAAGTTGTCTCGCAAAAATAATACAATTTAGGTTAAGCTTTTATATAAGATTGTATATATGAATATCGTCTTTTTTTCTATTGTAAAGAATATTAACACTAATGATTTTTATTCAATTACATTATCTTCTCCATATACAAAATAAATAAACAATAATTATTGAAAAAAAAATCCTGAGAGTTTATTTTGCCGGTTATTTCGGGAGCTAAGATCTGGTCCATTTCTAAGATTTGTTTACGTGTATGAACTAGTATATCGCTTTTATATTAAATAAATAATTTGACGTTGTTTTTGCAACTGTTGATTTGTGAAGAATTATTGGAATGTTTTAATATGTTAAAAATAATAATATTAGAGTCTAGCACCTTTTAAAAAATATATAATTCTCACATCAAATGATTTACTAAAATATTCTTGCAGGCGCTTAAATATTTTACAACAGTGTCTACAAGTAAAACTTCTTTTGTCGTTTTTTTTTTAAACTAAAATTAATAAGACAATTCGTTAAAAAATATTTTAGATCCATTATAACTAAAATGTATTTACAAGTTATACAAATATTTACAAGTATCTTAGATAATATAAAAACTTGACGCCAAAGTACTTACTTTAATATTATGACCAATAATTATAAAATTTTATATTTAAAACGATACTACATTTAAAAGCGTTTATAACTTAAGAGTAATTATAAATCACTATTAATTCTAGCTACAGGAAACCCCATGGCGTCCCTTAGTGTCGCTATTAAACAAAGTGGAATCGAGTTTTTATAGTTATTAAGACCATTAGAGGTAACGTCACAAGTTTCTTCTTACTCAGTGTTCTCGATCAAAGCTCACATTGTTTTCCAATAAAGAGCCGAACAATATCTATAAATGTAAATTAAAATAAAATAAAATTAACGTTCATACAGCTTTAACAGCAAAAGAAAGTGTGAGCAACTTACTTTTTTTTATATAGAACAGGAAGGCGGACGAGCATATGAGCCACCTGATGGTAAGTGGTCACCAAACGCCCTTGGACATTGGTACTGTAAGAAACCTTCAAACCGGAACACAACAATATCAAGTACTGCTGTTTTGCGGTAGAATATCTGTGGGTGGTTACGGTGGGTGGTACCTACCCAGACGAGCTTGCACAAAGCTCTAACACCAGTACTACATTTGACCAGAAGGATATCAATAAAAATTTTCAATCAAAATTCAAAGTCTTAGTCAAATTTACGCCCAATAGTAGACAGATAGTAGTGGGTAACATTTCTTGGCAATTTAAATCGATACGGCGCTTGCTCTCGATTTTACATTACAGATAAGCCACGTGTCATTGACATCTAAAAAGCTTCCGTAGTAACTGAACTTTCAACCATTATATAAATTTAAAATATATAAATATTTTAAAATATTACTATATAATGTATATAAAAAAAGCCAAGATGGCCTATGGTGATGGTGAGAACGCGTGAATCTTAACCGATGATCGTGGGTTCAAACCCGGTCAAGCATCACTCTGATGTTTCATGTGCTTAATTTGTGTTCGTAATATATCTCGTGCTTGACAGTGAAGAAAACCTGCATGTATCTAATTTCATTTTGCATTGGAGCTACGTGACATTCTCCTTAAAAAGTAGAGGAGGCCTTAGCTCAACAGTGGGACATTCATATGCTGTTACTTTATGCTTTACTATTTTTATGTCACATATGTCAAAATATATTATATTTTAATCAGTATTTACCGAGTTATTATTCTTCTGTAATTGTTAATGATATCTTACGCCAAACAACAATAATAAGTTTTGTTGTATTTCGGTTTTAACACCAAACCTAGTGTTAACTGGTAATGGCACGGCGTGCTCTCCGAGGCGCTGAATTTTAAGTAACTTCTAAAAACGTGCTAAATATCTAGACAGGAAAACGCAATAGCTTATTTTTTGGCTGATCTGGGATGTGAATTCAAAACCAAGATATTGGATATTTGATATAAGAATATATAATAGAATATATTTTTTATCCATTTATTGTGATACATGGTGATAAATTAAATGACAATTAAATGACAGACTTAGTTTAGAAATAAATCTATTCTAGTCAACCTTTGAGTACTGAAGGAGGATTAATACCTTGGCTAGTAGTGATTAGTCATATCAAACGCTATGTTATTATAACTTGACCAACATATCTGACTTTAAACCACTTATTATGATTAACTGGATCGAAATTTTAATTAAATTAAACATTTCAGACGATTATGAAAACTTTTCGGACCCAATATCAATTAAATTTAACTTTTTAATTATGTTACAGAGTAATATATATGAATGTATACAAAATTAATATGACCATATGGCCCAGTGGATATGATTAGTAGACCTTAACCGAAAATCGCAAGTTAACATCCGGAAAACAGTGCATTTTAATGTGCATCATTTTTGGTTTAAAATTAATCTCCTGTTTTTATTTTTATTATATCAAGTGTCGGTTTGGATATCTCGTAAACGGTGAGTGTTATCAGAAAGAAATATCAACGTGTAGAGAAAACTTTTTGAAAAACCCAATAACTCTTTTTAGGCCATACTTTTTCCAAGAATAGAAAGCATATCACCGCTATTAAAATATAAATGCCAGTAATAATTTACATTTTTTTTTTTTTTTATATTTGCCGGGTGGGCAAATGACTCTACTCCACCTGATGTTAAGTGGTAGTAGAGTCCAAACGCGAGGACGGCCAGTACAGTCTGGAAGAAGATTCTGCACTAGCCGCCCTCGCCTTGCCGGCCCGCAAGATGCCTCTTCACGCCTCGTAAAGAGACGTGAAGCGAGCGACGTATTGCCACGATAGGGATGGGCAAAGTGTGGAGGCGTGTTTCCCCCGGCATTGGTTCAGCCGCCGTCTCCACTGGACCAACACCCATCGCGGCAATGCTCGCTCGGGCACTGGCTGTACGCTGGCTGACCTCGAAACGCGGCTGCAAGCCACTTCACGAGATTTTCACCATGCGTACGGTGGTAACAACCGTACGCATGGTGAAATGGTACATTTTAATATTTAATTTATTTATAAAAAATATGAAGTAAAAACAGTTATAATACTAAAATTATATTACGTACAAACTCATTTATATAAACTAACAATAAACTGCGCATATCTGTACATAACAGCACCTATACATACTTAAATAAGTATATAATTGAATGAGTTAAGGTATATTGGCAAGATTTTACCCGAATTGCAATTGCAACATTATCAGAAACAGTAACAACCTGTTAATGTCCCACTGCTGAGCTAAGGCCTCCTCTCCCTTTTGAGGAGAAGGATAGGAGCTTATTCCATCACGCTGCTTTAATGTGGGTTGATGGAATACACATGTGGCAAAATTTCAATGAAGTTAGATACATGCAGGTTTCCTCACGATGTTTTCCTGCACCGTCAAGCACAGGATGAATTATAAACACAAACAAAGCACATGAAAATTCAGTGGTGCTTACACGGGTTTGAACCGACGATCATCGGTTAAGATTCACGCGTTCTAACCACTAGGCCATTTCGGAAATTCCGATAACCCGATCGTCTGAACACAACTAGAGGAGGCATGTAAGGGCTTGACATATTTTATAAATATTTTTGCAATATTACTCCAAGTTACAAATATTCCTCCTGCAAAGAGAATAAAGATACGATCTGTAATAAGAGATGAATAGTTGCGTAATCTCATCTTCAGAATTTTAATATTGTCAAATTGTCAACGAAATATTTAACATTTTTTTTATAATACTTATTACGTAAAATAAAAAGTGGCTTCTAGTCTGTCATATTAGGATTCTTAAAAACTTATCAACAATCTTAAAAACTTGTGATAACGATGTCAGTTACAATTATTCTCAAAGGGAGTTATCCGTAACAAGATTTCTCCATTATTTTGCTATTAACAACTTGGAACTTAGTCTTCTAAACATTGTTTGTCTATCATTGGAATGGTACAACATTTATTCGAAAAATAATTTTGTGTGAATATGTTTATGATATTTTTATTATATTTAGTCAAATAAATATTAAAGTTATAACTTTGTCATTTGGATATCGAGTATTTTAATATTTAAAATATGATTTAAAATATCTTGACCAACATGAAAACGTTCTTTATGTCGAGTCATCATTAAACGTGGTCAGCATGAATGCTTTACCGAGAACAACGCGTGGGTGATTCGCCCACGAGCGATGATAGTGCCGAGACCCCTTTAAAGTATCACTCCACGAGTGAAAACTGCTATTGAGGGGTTCGTAGAAAAAAATATGAAAACCTTGCATATCTTATCATTTTGTCTCTTTTACTCATCGTTTTCAAAAGTCAAATAATTGGTAAATACAACTTATATCAAAGTAAGTTTACTGTAAATAAATATATTGTAACATGCCAAAAGAAGAAAGGGATTGTTACTCTTTTTGACTGCCTTGTTTGTCTAGTGGTTAGACATATAGCCCCAGATCGCGAGGTTCTGGTTTCAACCCTAGGTCGGTCCCATAAAAAGTTATTGGAATTGTCTGCCAAAAAATTCACAGTACCGGTCCGGATTATGAGAGTGAGCGAGTAGCGTACACCTGTGTTTGCACACACATTTGTGAACTATAATATATCCTGCGCAGTTGGCTAATCCCTTTTGATCCCTTGAGATAGTACGCCGTGGCCGAAATGACATCAATATAATATTATCTATCAATAAACAGTCAAAACTCCCAAAATTGTCTAATTGTTTAGTCGTTTGTCTTCTCAGCAAATATAAAAAAAAACTTTTGAACCAAAATTTATTTTATGACGTAAGCAGTCACATGGAATTTTAAAAGTACGAATATGAATACAACCTTAAAGCACTTGTATATAATATTAGAAGTTATGTTTCATCAATATAGAAACGAGGTCAGTGCACTACAATGGTATTTTGACAGTTCACAGCGTTTATTGCACTTTCAAACAAGTGAGGAATTTGTAGTATTCGCGCTAGACTTAAAAAGTGAATCTTTGCCTTACAATATGTTATAAATAACAGTACCTAACCATTTATGTAATGAAAGATAAATATATAAATACTGTTTTATATATTAAATCAAATTTTAATATTTGTAAGTGGAATGGGAAATGAAATTAAAATAATAATAATAAATTTATATCGTTATATTAATTACAATAATCAGAAAATCAAAACTTATTTAATATGTATAATTATTATGAGCGTTTTATTTATATATTTTTGTTTGTTTAAAAATAAAACTTTTTAATAAATGGTGCTATGATTGGCAGCCATGATAAACGCATCGGCCCACCATCTCACATCGCGGTGTGTAGGCGTGCCTCCCACGCAGGAGCTGTACGTAATGGTGCAAAGGTTAGAGTGAGGCTTTTTTTTACTACAATAGTATTGTTGCATTTTAGATTGTATGTTGCCATATCTAAAAATATTTCAAAATATAGGACGGTTGTCGTTAGTATTGGGGTAGTAACAAATCGCTTTTTAAAAAAACGAAAAATATTTTTAATAATACGAAAAGTATATTACAAATGAGTATTTTTAAATGTAATCAAAGCCGTCAATCGTCTTTAGATGTCCGCCAGATCGATTTAGCAGCAATACTTAGTATTGTTGTGTTCCAGTTTGATTGAAGTATTGTTGTGTTAAGTCCATGCCAACGCCACGCTGCTCCAATGCGGGTTGGTGGAATACACATGTGGCAGAATTTCAGTGAAATTCGACACATGCAGGTTTCCTCACGATGTTTTCCTTCACCGTCAAACACGAGATGAATTATAATAACAAATTAAGCACATGAAAATTCAGTGGTGCTTGCCCGGGTTTGAACCCACGATCATCGGTTAAGATTCACGCGTTCTTACCACTGGGCCATCTCGGCTTTTTTTTTGTTTATAATTGTTTTTAATTTACTATTATATATCATATTCTAGACCTAATTTCGAAATGTCATGATAATAGTTTCACTGAAGTCGAGATACTAAGGTACAAATAGAAGCTTAAAGATTTTTATATGGCAATACTAAAATAGACGTTAAAACGATTTTATCTAGAACAAAGCTTTAAACCTAAGACTGAATCACGCTCTTTATTAAACATTAAGGAAAAAACACTTTGGATTAGTTACTTTCTAGAATTAAATTATTATTTTTTAACTTGAAAGTAAGTTACGTTAAAATTAATTATGACGCTATTCTTGAATAAGTTTTATAAGATTTACTTTAAAAAAAACTGCCTCATTAGTACAATGGCTTGCTAGCAAGATTGTAAATCCCGAAGTCCTTAGTTCGAATCCCAGATCCGATTGATAAGCAGTTATTACATTTATGTCATGAAATTTTCAGCAGCAGTGAAGTTCGTATTGTTTACAGTTTCATGCCTCGGAGAGCACGTAAATTAATTGGTCCTGCATATTTCTATTCAGAAGTGTTGGATGTCTTTCCATACAGATAATAAGAGCAAGAGAATAGAGGGTGCGTCTGTGTTGTGCACACACTTTTACAGCTACTTAAATCCATACTAATATTAATGCGGAATTAACTCTGTCTTTCCGTTTGTTTAGCTTTTACAGCTAAACCACTAAACCGATTATGATCAAATTTAGTGTAAAGCAAACTTAAAAGTCAAGGAAGGAAATTAGCTAATTTTTACACCTAAAACCTGCTCCCTTTCTCCTAACACACGGGCGAAAACTAGTATACAAAATTACTTATACCGAATAAGTAATTTACTAGAGTGCTGACTATGATGATGCATTAACATCATCAATAAATTAAAACACGCGATCACGACCAGTAACATTGGAGACCGACAGACAGTCACCGTCACAGCTAATGCCATTTTCAACTTCCCACTGTTGGGTTCGTTTAATAAAAGTTCAATTACTACTATTTGTTTTTACTTCCATTAATTATAGCGAGCAGATGTTGCATGCGGCTGAAACTTTTTTTTCCTCGTTATAGCTATTCTCTATACTTGTTTATAATTATGCGAAATTCTATTATAGTATAGTATTATAGTTTTATATTAACGTAATTAGTTATAGTTTAAATAGTATATCTACGTTTATAGGAAATAAGCAATCTACCGTAAATATCTACCCATATTAATGGCGAAAATAATAAATTATATATATTCCATACGTTTTGCTAAAAGCTCCGCTGTATTCTGCAATAAAAAAAATCTTGATTTATTTATTATCTTTATATTAAAGATACTAATTGTGTTTCCAGAATTCCAATAACAATACATAAAGATTACAGATTATGTTAGGTTAGGTTAGGTTTAAGTTTTTTATATATATATCTCAACTTCTCTTAGTAGACGAAGGCAATACGAGTATGTCTTTCATCACCAAAAACCAATACTAGATAAATCATAAAGCCAAATTAATCTCATGATTTAAATTAATTATTTATGTAAATTTTTATTAAACTTTAATATTTTTCAAGGACAGCATTCCCTGGTCGATAACCGTTTCATTAAGAACAATTTTTTTTTAGTCAATACTTTGAATCTCGTTGATGAGGAAATGTTGTATAACAATGTGTATACTAGCAAGAGTTGTTGAGAGACACGCTTAACTTTACATACTAAAATTGTACTCGAATTTGTAAATAAAATTTAACAAAAGGCATGACGTCAAAATGTAACTAAGGCTATGTTATATATACAAAAACTGTTTTAAAATATTATCCTAAGTCAAAATAACACGTGGAATTTAACCAAAAATTATGGGTGTAAGCCCGTGCAAGTAACACTTAATTTTCATATTCTTACTTATTTATAATTCATCTCGTGTTGGGCGGTTAAGGAAAACATATTATGATGGCTCTGAATAAAATGGTAACAGCGAGCTACAATAAACTCATAGCCTACCCAAAACGATAAGATACCTTTCTCTCTTTTAGTTTTTGTTTAAGCCTGCATGTCCCAGTAGAATGATTCCAAGTACAAACCCGGGTAAACAATTTTCATATACATGTGGTAGATGAATTTCTGCCACGTGTATCCAACGGGCATTAGAGCAGTTTATTGGAGTTGGTGAAGGAAAACATCGTGAGGAAACCTGCATGTGTCTAATTTCACCGAAAATCTACCACATGTGTATTCCACCAATCCGCATATGAGCAGCATAAAATATGGAATAAGCTCCAAACCTTCTCCTTAAAAAAAGAGAGGAGGCCATAGTCCAGCAGTGGGACATTTACAAGTCGTTACCACTTACTACTATCTTTTTTAAACCATTAATATAAAAAATATAGTGTAATGGGCTCATATCATCTTTCATTTGATTCAATATGAGTAAATCTGCGCACAGCTGTCTATCGATATCTCAACTAAGAAGAAATCCAATGTTGACTCTAAGACTTATACATGGACTGTTTACCCGATCCTTTTGTCGTTTGGATCAATATCTGAGTCAGCGTAAAGGATTTCTCGGAGAACTTCATATAGAGCTTCAATTATAAAGGATAATTTCATCAACTTCAATAATGTACAAGGCACAGTAATAAGAAACTATTCACCCGTGAAATTTTGACAACCGACTTATGGTGATATGCTATTTTGATTCTTAAAATGTTGTGATTATTATGATCAATGTCGCATATCGCTTTCTGATATTACACAACCGTTTTCTGCGGTGAGTTTCGAGTTTTTTCTTGAATAGCCCTACTGTAACTATATAAATCTTAATGAAATATTTTACGTTCAAATCCGGACAATCACAGTTTTACAATTTGTTTTTATAATTCATTTCAGCGAAAACACTTTGAAGATGCGTCTTCTGATAAAATTAAGTCATATGTGTGTCCACCAACCTGTGTTGGAGGAGTGTGGTGGATTGATAAGTTTCGAACCCTCAGTTATCCTCATGAGGAAAATCTAAGCCTAGCTGCGAGACATTTACAGATTATTACTTACTTTTCTTCGCTACCATTCTACGTAATCATAACTTATATACATTGTTATTATTTATCTGTATTATTAATTTAAATAATACGTCATAAGTGAATATTGAATTTATTAAATAAGATTTATTTACATAAGAACTTTTTACATTAAGAGGCAGTTACACATGGCAACTGTATATAAATAATAAAAAAAATATCGTTGCATATTATTTCATACGTGCAATTGGTCGACGGCAGATGAATTGTCTATTCGATAAATCGTTGTTGATTGCGTTTGCACAGTTTTATCGTAGCGTGTGGATGTGTGGAGGCGTAAATTTATCGCTCAGCTGATGAAAAGAGAAGGTCCCTTCATCAGTATGCGGACTTGCTGTGTCCGGAGTCGGAGCGGACCTAGTTATCAGCGTAGCTTCAGCGTAGAACTGACGATCGACATAGATGTCGGTAGCGTGTGGAGAATCACTCCGATATAATGTAGAAACTTGAAACGCTACGATATATCGTTGGCGTATATAGCCGCTATCACTGTATCCAGTTTTATGAAAGTAAATGACCAGTTTTAATCGTGTGAAGACTCCTTTCACCTGCTTCTTATTATTTATGTATTCTTAAATTATGTAATTCCACACGAAACGAAGAATTCTATCAGTGAAATGTCAAATTTTGATATATATTGATACGCTTATTTGATTCTTGTACTGTAACAATTAATGGAATCAATATCGCTTGTCAATAAAGGGTTTGTTTAACAATTCACATTCAAAGTAACGGATGAGTAAAGACTGTGTGACCCGGTTTTAAGGCTGAGTGAGCCAGTTTAATTGCAAGCGTTACAATGTAACTCACACAGTTGATAGCTCCGTGGTTATGTTTATATGACTACAATTATCTTAACTTTAACTATATCTAAACACTCCATTTTATAATACGCGAAATTAGCGGGAATTAAAGATATTAGAATATTAATTAATATAAAGGTTAAAATACTGAAATGTTTTTTCATAAAATTTACTAATGACTACGCTTGAACTCCAATCGCCAATGCGCCACCCACCTTGGGAACTAAGATGTTATGACCCTTGTGCCTGTAATTACACTGGCTCACTCACCCCTCAAACCGGAACACAACAATATAAAGTACTGCTATTTTGCGGTAGAATATCTGATGAGTGGGTGGTACCTACCCAGACGAGCTTGCACAAAGCTCTACCACCAGTAAAGTATAGTTAGTCAGTAAAGTATAGTTAAAAATGTACATAAGAGACAGTAGGTTTTTAATTTTTTTTATTAATAAATTAAAATATTAAATTATTAATGTAATGAATTGAATTGATTCGGACAAAGCCATGAGTTTTACGAGGAAAATATGAAATGCAGTGTGTTTTTCTTTCCCTTTTCTAAACATTTATAATATGTGAAAACTGAAGTGATTTGTACTTAATTATTGTTTTTCACATTTTTGCATTCATATAAGATATAAATAAATAAATCGCCAGTCGATATTACTCAGCTGGGCTAAGACCTCCTGTTCAAGAAGCAAGCAAGCAAGAAGGTGTTGATAGGAGAGGCCTTTACCCAGCTGTGGGCATTTAATTTCAATCGATTTTTTACTTGACGTCCTTAATACGCTAATAATTATTATCTAAATATGATATTATAAATTATTTTTGTGTCCATAGATAAGTCTTATCGTAGTTTATGAGTAATAATGTATACATGATATGGTTATTACACTTTATCGAAAAATTAACATCAATATATCTCTTTTAGAGGACGGTGGTTATTTTAATTAAATAACACTGAAATGGTCATTTTACCGTCTCCGTCATCTTGCTGTTTACCTCATCATCATAATCAACCAATTGCATGCCATTCCTGGACATTGCTCTCCAATGTTATGTTATGTTAATATCCAAAGCTCCCGCTCAGCTTTCCTCACTCAGAAGGGTCCGCTACTAGCTTCAAGCGATCGAGTCTCTTTTTTTTTATAGAACAGGAATGTGGACGAGCATATGGGCCACCTGATGGTAAGTGGTCACCAAACCTTGTACCTACCCAGACGAGCTTGCACAAAGCTCTACCACCAGTTTGACGGTTTCAGATTTGGTTTATATTTATAGGTTAAGGTGTTTATAGGTTATTTATTAAGGTTAGGTTAGGGCCATTTGCCTTATTAAAAAAAAGATAAGACAGTAGTTGAAACTTTCTTTTATAAAATAAAAAGGTTTAAATAGAATAATAGTAAGTATGTGCTTTACTATACACAAAAAACATACAGTAAACACCAAAAAAAACAAATAATGGTATATACAAAAAGAGGAAGTTCTTCTCAGCGCTGGGTGTTTCATTTCCGAACCGGTGGCAGTTTCTGGTTTGATTATCAATAAGCAAGTGTAATGCAATGTTGAATAAATCATTTTGATATTAATTGTGATACATATTTTATGTGTACATATTGTTTATATGTGTTCAAATTACTAAAATACCATAATTTATACAACCTTTTAAACATTTAAATATTTACTCTTTTCCCACAGAATTGAAATTTGACGCGTAAGTTCCGATTAAAATAAAATTATATAGTAAGCATGAATTGAATTTACACCCAGGTTTAGCTTCAGATGAAGAAACCCTCGAAGCTCAACAACATTAAAACGAGTATTTAGTTTGTTTGTATTAATACCGGCCGCTGAATTTTATTACCGAATATTGCATCAGAAATTTAAATTCCTACTCTGCGGAAACTTGCAAGCCCTTGCTTGCTGTTTCATGTGCCCATGGTGGTAGTAGTCACTTTCCATCAGTAAGCCTCCTGCTCGTTTGCACAATACATATATAATAAATAAAGTTGGCATAAAGCATTTTTTAATTAAATTTATTAATCTTTAGTTATATTCCTCAAAAACATGTATTTAAAACAATATTTTTATCATTATCAGCCATCATGAGGACTTATAACGATAATTGATTTTCAATATAAGCAGCCCAAGGGTCTAAATATTATTAGGATGACCTGTCTTGGTGATTTTGTGGTTATACAGTTGTTAGTCCTTATACTTATTTATTGTCAATGTATAAGTTACCACCGAATCAAAAAAGCACTAGAATTTGAGACGAACCTGAGAAAGGAATTGTCAGGCTGTTGAATTGTTATTTTAATTTTAAAGTTTACTTTTTCTTACTAATAATACTGCACTGGTGGTAGGGCTTTGTGCAAGATCGTCTGGGTAGGTACAACCAACTCATCAGATATTCTACTGCAAAACAGCAGTACTTGGTATTGTTGTGTTACGGCTTGAAGGGTGAGTGAGCCAGTGTAATTACAGGCACAAGGGATATAAAATCTTAGGTCCCAAGGTTGGTGGCGCATTGGCGATGTAAGCGATGGTTAACATTTTTTACAGTGCCAAGGTCTAAGGGCGTTTGGTTACCACTTACCATCAGGTGACCCATATGCTCGTCCGCCTTCCTTTTCTATAAAAAAAGTACATACGAAAGTCAAGTGAGATTGTTTATTTATTTGTTTGTTACACTTTCACATCTCATCTACTCAACCGATCATCGTGAAATTTTCCATACACGTTATCGGACTGTGTGTGGGCGGAAACTAGTTATATGCTAAAATAATAATAATAATATATTAAAATTATGGAAAAATACATAATGCATTTAAAATTATTTGTAATGAATCCAAATTAATTAATGTAACAGCCTGTGAAAGTCCCACTGCTGGGCTATAGGCCTCCTCTACTCCTTTTTGAGGAGAAGGTTTGGAGCTTATTCCACCACGCTGCTCCAATGCGGGTTGGTGGAATTCACATGTGGCAGAATTTCAGTGAAATTAGACACATGCAGGTTTCCTCACGATGTTTTCCTTCACCGTAAAGCACGAGATGAATTATAATCACAAATTAAGCACATGAAAATTCAGTGGTGCTTGCCCGGGTTTGAACCCACGATCATCGGTTAAGATTCACGCGTTCTTACCACTGGGCCATCTCGGCTTAAATTAATTAATAATAATAATATTAGCTATGTTGAAGTTCATTTTTATTTTTTTCGATATTATTATTAATTAATTTAATACCATTAGCTATGTAGAAGTTCATTTTTATTTTTTTCGATATTATTATTAATTAATTTAATAATATCGAAAAAAATAAAAATGAACTTCAACATAGCTAACGATATTAGTTTAAGCTAAATAGGAAAATATTGTTGGTTAGTTTTCTTTAGAAATTAAAATGTTCACTAAAAATCTACAAAATGTTTAAGTATCTACGGTTATATAGTAGTTTTTGCAACGTTCGCTCGGAAATTGCTCAGACCGATATTTTTTCACCGGTTAAAAATAAAAAATAAAAACGTAGACGATGGTAAAACTGATTTTATCATTTTTTATTTGTTTTCCTTTAAAGTTAAAAGTCTTTTAGGTTTAGAATAAGTAAAAATAAAGTCAAATATTGAAAATCGAATTTCAAACTATAGAATTATAAATGGTAATATCTATATATAGAAACATATATAAACTATCTGACCGTCCCGACATCGGACGGAAGAAATAAGAATGTTATTTTTATTATTTGTGTTAAAAAACTTGAAATCTCAGAGCCACCACATCCAATCTAAGCCATCCGAGGATTCCCAAAAGCACAAAAATATCAAAATCAAGGAATTGATCAAAACATTAAACATGTTTTAAATGTTGCGGGCAAAGTTCGTACCTCGATAAAGTCATTCAGTTCAACAAGTAAGGCGGATCAGCCCCCGCCTATGGGTGGCGCCTATAAAAGAGAACTCCGCTTTGAGTTCCCAGTTAGTCACGAACAGGAGGCTATGCTACACTGAAAGTTCAACGCAACGTGTACAAGAACTTTGAACAAGTAAGTATTTATTTTACTTTTAAAAATATTGTACTTTTTTGTATAACAGGAATTAATTACGGTGTAACTTTAAGCTTTACTATTACCACTATTACACTATATATATATATATTTTTTTTTTTTTGATTAATAAAATATCATATATTAAAAACAGGAATTTA
Source organism: Nymphalis urticae (assembly GCA_905147175.2). Taxonomy (NCBI): domain Eukaryota; kingdom Metazoa; phylum Arthropoda; class Insecta; order Lepidoptera; family Nymphalidae; genus Nymphalis; species Nymphalis urticae. Next base: position 794,774 of record LR990004.1, on the reverse strand, counting down.
ATTGTGAGCTTATAAAAATAAAGAAGATACATAAAAGTTTACAGAAAATATAACAATATAAATTCATTATTAAAAAATATTTTTTTATTAAAATATTTTTAAAGGTAGAATTAAAAATATCATTTTTTATCTCCAAGTAAATTTAAGTATTTCTTTCATAAACTAAATTAATCAGTCATTAAACCCTTATAACAGAAACGACTAAAAAGTTTATTGGCATCATTATTAAAACAGTTCTAATTAACTAATGAACTTCGTTACTATCTTGAAAAATAATTTTCATGTTATAACTTCATAAGCCTACTCTAGCGTACAGGCTTATCTATTTATTAAAAGTTATATTTTTATTTTAAATTGCATTCTACGTTATAATCCTCGTAATACACCGTAGCTCTTTCGTAGCAGATCTTAGATATGACGCCAAACAATATTAAAAAGTATGCATAATTAATTATGTTTGTTAAAAATTATGAAGTGTTAAACTTATTAAACAAAGTTTTAAAATTTCAAAAATTCCGTGATATCACTGAATTCGTAGCAAGTACGTAGCGGTTGTTCTACGTTTTTAACTGGAATTCTAAGGCGATGCCTTTGACCTCATATATATAATTTTTGATCGTATGTTTTTTTGTTATTCAACTTTAAATATGATTAGTTAATAAGAATAATTAAGATTTTACTCGTACAGTTTTTAATTTTACGAAAGGATTCAAAAAAATTTTGATTTTTTTTTTGTTTTAGCAAACATTTACAAGATATTTAAATATAGAAACAGAAGTTTAGATATATAAATCCATTGAATTTAATTAACTCATTAATTTTATATAACTGTATGAATATATAAACATTAACATAATAATACGAGCAACTAAAAATAATTAGATATAAAATAAAATAAATACAACAAAATATAAAATATTTTTTAATCTACGCTAGATAAAATTTTATGCAATTACGATTCTTATATTACCTACTTATGTGTATAACAATAATACAAGCTAATATTATTCTCAATGATTATACTGACGTGAGAAGGAACTAACTATAACAGTTGTATCCTGATAAAAAAAAAGTATTAGCATTTAAATGAATTTAGACAAGATACCTCTTAGGCTAATTGAAAATAAATCTCGCTTTTATAGTATGTGTAGGAGTTTATATAAAAAAAGAATCCTGTCGGGTTTTCATTTGTATAATATTTTCGAGTTTAACTCTAAAATAATAGGTAGGAAATCAAATATAAACCGCTATTAAGCAATAAATATTGAGTGTTTGAATTATTTTAAATGTCATTGTTTTGTAGAAATTCGATTACACGATTGCTATAAAAATATTTTAAAAAAATTACGTCGCTTCAGTAAATTGTAATGAATATATAACCGACCAAGAAATTTTATGTTCGATTTTTATTTTTATTTTTTAATTTAGACGATATCACTCCACAACACATAGGTTTTATTATCATATCATTGTTTAATAAGTATATATGTATATATTCATACATCCTATAATTCAATAAATAGATCATTTATTGAAAAAAAAACCATTATAATATTAGTTACTCAGATTAGCTAGCGCGTTCAACCATTTAAACTCACTATATTTACAATATAATCAAAAATATACCTTTTTTAAATACGCTCTCATACTCTTTTGAATATAGAATTACCGGTTCGGAATGTAGATGCTACTAAAAAGGTCACATATGTGAAATAATTATTTACAATTAAATTTATATACTCTTACAGTACAATGCTCATGATGTTTTCTAATTATAAACACAAATTAAGCACATAAACAACCATTGTTGCTTGCCCGAGCTTGAACCCGCTAATTTTATTTAAGATTCACGATTTTCTAGCCACTAGCCACAAAATATATAAATATTTAGTATTGCTTATTTTACACTATATAGATCCGTCTGAAACGGCTTTTATAGTGTCATAGTTTCGAAAATGTTGACACTTTTGGAACTTTAAGTGGTAAAGCTCAGTGTGAGTTAGATTACATGTTCTTAAATAACCGAATGTCTCGTGTACAAAATATCTCGTCTATTTCGTCTAACGACCTCGGGTTTGAATTAGAAAACTTTAAACAGATGTAATTAGATTTTAAAATACCTAATGTTATAGGTAGAAAATATTTTGTTCGCTTGTATATTTATAAAAAAGCAACATGCTATAAATCAGATAGAAATAATTGTTAACGCGACAAAAACGTTTCACTTAAATGTTACCTACAAAAAAAACGTGCACTCAAATCAGTATCAAATATGACCTTGAAATTTCACTATCGTTTCAAATTTTTTAAGTAATTAAAAAACCATTGAGTTATGTAACAAATCCTGACAGGATGTCGTCATTATATCTCGCTACGTTGTCAAATATAATTACACACATGCTTACGAATAATTACACACATGCTTACGAATATCACATAATTAAAACCAATGGCAATGAACTGTACCGAAACTTTAGGATTTCGCGTATTGTATTATTTGCTTTTACGAGTTAATTTTAAACAGGAATCGTAATAAATTCACATCAAAACGAAACGCGTGCTAACATACAACGAATTTAATCACGCATATTATTGTCTTATAACACGAATGAGATTTTATTAAAGCTCTAAATACGAAAGAAACTTTTACATCATTATACACGCTGATCTCATATTTTGTATAAAATTTTCAATCGTAATAATAAGAGAAAGCGTTGAATTGCTAAAATATAACAATAGTACAGTATCACCGCTGTTAGACGTTACTGCTCTAAACCCGTGGGTCGAATCGTGATGTTATATTGTCCATCTGTCTCAATAAATGGGCTATATCTAATATCAAGGTTGAAAAGATTCTTTGAAATTGGACTGGTAAGTTCTGAGATTAACGCGATCAAAAAAATCTCCTTTATAATATTATATAAAGATGTTAAAATAGATTTATATACATTGAGAAAAAAATCTAAAAATATATCATTTGTTTATGGTTTAGTTCACAATATTATATAATAAATTTCAAATCAAAATAATTCAATACAAAATTTTCAGTTTTTTTAATCTGTTTTTGACCATGAAATTAGCCGACATGTTATTACGTGGTTTGGTGGTGGTTTACATTTTTTTGTGGTTTATTGGTACTATACAATCTAATTGAGACATTTTTCAAAAATGGGTGTAAAACTTTATTGTTAATTTTAATATCATACTATTTATTTATACTTAAGATAAATATATCATACTCAATATTAACATAGAAAATTTGGCGCACACCATTAAAGCAGATCGCGATAATTTTTTACTGCTGATAATAAAATACGACCCCTCCACTTTACGTTCAAGGTGTTCAATAATAAATTCTATAATTTATTACAAATGTAATCTTAGCTCAAATTACATTCAAGGGACAATAATTAGCATTCAATGTTTGTTCTGCAACAACAACAACAATAACAACAATATAAGCAACGGGTTTAAAAGCCCCAGTTACACCAAATTACAAAAGAAAACAACAGTGAAGTTAAACTGATGATAGAGCAGACCCATCTTTGTGGATACGAACCATTCATTAATTATATTCTATGGTCAAACAATACGTTCTATATTGTTGTGTTCTGGTTTAAGGGATGAGTGATCCAGTATACTTAGTGTACTAACAGGCGTACGGAATATTACGTCATAGATGTCTTTGAAAATTCAAGGATGGTTTATTCTAGACGGTTCATCGTAGGTGCATTGCAGCTCAGAGGGCCCGATGAAACGCGAATCTTGATCAAAAATAGCCAATTTAAAAACGGACAAGCCTCACTGAATATTAAAATACTCGATTTGTTTTAAAAAATGCTCGGATTGCATGATAATTTTAATATTATATTAAATATTTAAAAAAAAAATGTCTACCTATTTGAACCATCTAAAGATTTTTAAATACAAATGATGTAACATCAATTTACGTACAATAAATCGAATGTAATTTTGAAATAAAACAATTGTAAATTTATTTTTAAGCGCCGTAAATTATTCAAGTTATTTAATTAACAGATTATATAGCACGTAAGTCCACAAGAATGTAACTGGCATTAAAATCACTTAGATTATTAAAAATAAATTCACTATAGATTATTAAGCCGATTAGCGGTAGGTTTTCGTAGTATACATTTCTGGCAGTTAAAGCGATTAGTTAACTGAAACGTGTTGCATATTCATTTAAATACGATCGTATTTATATTAAATATTAGCTAATGTAAATTAGTGGTAAATAGTTTCTTAACGGTTGTCGGTAGAATCTACATTCTGAACCGGTGTACATTTAATTTAATACTGTAATAAAAAGATTTTAAAATACTTGAAGAAAAAAATTCAAAACAAAGAGTTTTTTTTTTGTTATAAATTTATTCCTACACGATATTATCATAACCTGATACATGATATTGATTATAATAATTATAATCAATATCATCACATCTACAATAATTTATTAATTAGTATTTTATAATATGAATGTACATATATTATCTGTGTATCTACCCAGCTGTCATCTCGTATGACACACATTGTGGAGCGCGGGAAAATAGAATATATATCTATTGGTATTGGCGCGAAATAAAGACGCTGTGTGCATAGCGAGCTGATATATAAAATATAATAAGTATTATTTAATTTGTAATACCGATCTTATGACTTGAGATAAAGGGGTGAACATAAAAATAACAATGAAATGATCCTTTTATGGTTATAATGAATGTTTAAAATTCGAAGCACATTTCTTATACGGTGTAGTAATACAATACTTTTAAAATTAATAATAATATAAAAAAGAAAAGAGCGTACTAATTCCGAAATTCGAAAAGCCCTCCGATATTGCAGGTGTCAATGGACGGTGGAAGTCACTTTCCATCAAGTGAGCCGCTAGACCGCTTGCCATCCTCTATAAAAAAAATGTTTATTTTATACAACATTGTTAATAAATTTATACACATTTAGTCAGCAACAGTATGACATGCAAATATTATAACATAAAATTAATTATATTCATTACTTTGACAATGATCACTTCTGCTTTATGACCAATATAGGAAATATTTAACGAATCATTATTGTAATCTGTAATCTAATTCGCAACCAATCGTTTTCGGGTTACTTGTAACGAAACACAAAGACCGCTTATACATACATGCATGACTAATAGTAGTACTCTACGAGGAGCAAGAAATAATGCGTAATTTTTTAATTGTTAAGTAAGTTTTAATACTTACCAAAGTTAAAAATAATGTGTGTATGTATTATATAAATAAAGTTTATTCTTCCGTAACAGCCTATGCTGGGCTAATATATGCTGGGCTAAAGGCCTCCACCCCTCTTTGTTGAGGAGAAGGTTTGGAGCTTATTCCACCAAGCTGCTCCAACGCGGGTTAGTGGAATACACATGTGGCAGAATTTCAGTGAAATTAGACACATGCACGTTTTCTCACGATGTTTTCCTTCACCGTAAAGCACGAGATGAATTATAATCACAAATAAAGCACCTGAAAATTTAGTGGTGCTTGCCCGGGTTTGAACCCACGATCATCGGTTAAGATTCACGCGTTCTTACCACTGGGCCATCTCGGCTTATATTACTTACTTTTGAAAAATAAATCAATTAAAATTAATCAAGATCATTAAAATATTTAATTTACACATATTCTATGTATTGCTATTCAAAATACATACATACATGTATATAAATATATTTCACGTAAGATTCTCTCACATTATCTTAAACGGTTTATTGCTGATACAATTTTTACACTTGGAATAGTTTGAAATTAAGTAAAACTGAATTCTGCAACCGTATTTTCTATTTCTTAAGAAAAATAACGTTTCAGCCACTAAGTTGGTCTATCGGTCTATCCATTCGTTTAATTTATAACTGTAGTTTAAACTAGTGTAGATATTTTACGTAAACATTGAAAAATGTTCTCGTTAGCTAATACTCTTGAGTAATTCATCAAGTATAGCCCTTTTAAATATTACTAAAATTAAAATTGAATGTTGGTTAAAAACTTCTAATACCTGAGTAAACAAAATGGCTTGATCAGGTGTATAAGTTTTTTTTATTAATTTTATCTTGTTTGTCCATTTTAGCCCATAAACAAATTTGACTTTCAATCAAATCTAAGCTACAAGAATATATTCAATAAATTATGTTAATTCAATTTTTTTTATTCTTTTTTTGTTGAACAATAAATCTACCAATGTTTAAAAATTTTGTCGTATAAATTCACTATCAGATATTGTAAATTTCAAACAATTTGAAGTATTTTAGTTCTTTCACAACATTAAGCTAGAGACTATATTTATAAAAGAAAATAGCTTAACAGAAATGTTTCGATAATGTGCATATTATGTATAAAATTTCATATCAGTTAAATTCTTTACATCTATACGTTTCTTTGTGAAAATTCCTTAATGTTTCAAACATCCCTGTTTCCTTTAGATTGAACGTCAAAAACGTTCGACATAGAGGTTATTTTTGCATATCTAAGAATAATAAAATTGCAATGAAATGCCTTAAAAGCAATGAAATACTTAAAGAATTTTCAACCGAAGATAGCGTAAAAAGTACAAATTGTTTATGGTGATTTACATTTGTATGGTTTTATATTTTATCTATTTAAAGTTACATCTTAGAATCATTGCTTCGAAATTCGAAATTCATTTCGGAGATGTTTGTGAAATATTTTACGTACTTTAAGAATTATTTTACATACTCCTCTGTGTCTTGTCGGTTTTTCTCGAAATCTGCATACCAAACCTATAGTTTAACATTCAATTTAATAATATAACATGACAATTCAAGTGCATATATAAATTTTTTATAGAACAGGAAGGCGGACGAGCGTATGGACCACCTGGTGGTAAGTGGTCACCAAACGCCCTTAGACATTGGCACTGTAAGAAATGTTAACCATAGCTTACATCGCCAATGCGCCACCAACCTTGGGACCTAAGATTTTATGTCCCTTGTGCCTGTTATTACACTGGCTCACTCACCCTTCAAACTGGAACACAATAATACCAAGTACTGCTGTTTTGCGGTAGAATATCTGATGAGTGGGTGGTACCTACCCAGACGAGGTTGCACAAACATAAGCTACGAATAAATAATATTTTGATATAATCATGCCTATCTATACTAATATTATAAATTCACACACACACACACAACACTGAACAATACATTGATGATATTTTATGAAAGATATAAAATAACTCCCTCCCTCCAATACCAACATCCCTTACCTAACATGTGAATGAAACCGCGGGCGAACATTAGTAAATAATAAAACCAGACCACTACAGTCGGCTTTATTGAAACCAATATCAAATATTTTAATCCGCTTATGTTAAGCTACACAGGTAATCGTGACGCGTACCTTTGAATCGTAAATTCTCTACTCTTTGAATAATCCAGGATCGGGAATCGGTAAAAATTGTTAAATTATAAGATTATAGCGATTTAATCTTTTGTTACAAAAAATATGGTCGGCTAAATCGTATGGGTTGACTTAGTGACAGGTCGTTAGTGAGGCTTAATCTAGGGTGCAAATTGGAGGGGATGAGCGAGTTCGAAAATAGACTGTCCATGCGATTAAACATATTTGGACACCCTACTTTCTTCTGCGCTAGGCTAATCTATGAAAATTGCGCAGGGTGAAATTATGCAGATGAACATTTTTTGTCTTAATGTATCGTAAGAAGGCGTTAAAATCTACACACATTACTTGGTCGTAAGGCTTTGTGCAAGTCTAGGATCTCTTCTGGACATCTTAGTTCCCAAGGTTGGTGGCGCATTGGCGATTTAAAGAATGGTTAATACTTCTTACAGCACCAATGTCTATGGGCGGTGGTGACCACTAACATCAATTGGCCCATCTGCCCGCCGCCTACATATTTTATAAAAAAAGACTAATTTTGTCCTCTATCCGTATATACCTATAATTTTAATTAATGTGACTATATGCATAGCTTTTAACTTTTAATTGAACATTAATAACTTTCTGTTCAGGATAATAAAACAGTTTCAAGGAGTTAATTAAAAAATATTCACAATACATGCAAGCGAAGCTTTGAGCATATGTATTTGGATTTTCTTCAATAAATATTATTAGTATTATATATACGCTACTATATGTAAATTAAAATATCGGCTTATCTTTCAATAATAAATAGCAGCCCGGAGTTTGGAAAATGGAGTTTGTACTTCCATGCCTAGGAAATCACGTAAAAAAATCTTCGTTTGAACTCTCTCCGGTCGGATTGCCGTCCGATGTTAATGAGAGAAGACAGGGAATATCTATATTTGCGCACACACCTGATCACTAGAATTACTCGTGCGCACTTGGCTAGTGATCGAAATAGTTTAAGAGGATATATCCCTTAGAAGTCAATAAACGTAAATGTATTCAGCTACAAAAAATAAGAAACGCTCATTGTACCTGCATAAAAAACTTACTAAGACAAACTTTTAAACAACACGTTATTATTTACACACTATATATATATATATATATATATATATATATATACCTTCTTGTATGTGTGTGTGTTGCTAGGTCTAACACACAAGATCTATCATACAGTTGTATAAAATTAGAACCCAAAGCTTCAATTTTATATAACTCTTAAGAGGAATAAACTATTATTATTATCTCCAACGATGACAAATTCCGCCAAAAATTTTCAGAGCATACGATTTAAACCCGTAGTAAGAAACGTTCGAAATAAATGTAAAAACTGAAACCACTTAACTAAGCACAACAACTGTCGTTAAGCGGTCGCAAGAAGCAAATCACTTCGCCCAAAACTTTAGAGACCTGGTAAAATGTGAAATACGACAGCGTTAACTTCTTACCGAATTTCGGATTAGCCAATCTCGAGGACCAATCTCGTAGCCCTTTGTTCTTGAAATATTATAAATGAGAGATGTGTGCGCAAACAAATGTGTATGTCTTTTCATAGTATCAAATGTTATTGTATACTAGCTGCGATTTTATTTCATGTGTGTTTGTGTTGACAAAAAGGAACCTAAAACTTTCTTGGCTGCTACTGAAAATAGACATAAAAATCTTATCAGGGGCCATCTGAAAATCAGTGCTGTGCATTAGCACAGCTTAAACTGAGATGAACCCCTTGCTACCTACACTGTATTCTTTAAATTTAATTATTTTCTTCTGTATAATCTATGTAATGTATGTGTGTAGCAAAATAAATGGTTTAAATGGTTTTTTAAGGACTCGAACCGGTGTTTGAAGGGCATCGGGTGCTATAAGCTTAGCTTAGCTTAGCTTTACATATAAATTATAATTAACAAAATGAAATGAAAGAAATGTTTTTGTATGTAAAGCACATACTCGTAAATGGGCAAATGGGATGGGTTTGGAGATTATTCCACCTCACTACTCGAATGTAGATTGGTGAATACACATAAAACAGAATTTTATTAAACACTTTTATGCAACCTCGGGATATTTTCTTTCATCAACGAACGCGAAACCACATGAAACATATAATAACCTCAAACATTTTCATGTGCTTACATGAAAAATCATTTATTCTAGCCCGGTTTTGAATCGGCAATCTTCGATTTAGATTCACAAGTGTTAGCCAATGGTTCGTCTCGTCTCATTTACATTTATTTTTGTAAATATGTTTGATTAAACACCTACCTGTCTACAACAAAATGTAAAATTGTTACAAAAAAAATCTATATTAACAGTATCCATATTTTCTTATTTGAAAAATACGTGTGGAATATAAATTCCAGCCTTTATGTGGCTTTTTAAAGCTAGTCAGCTTTGTTTGTAGAGTATATAACGACAAATAAGCTTGCGTTTCGTTTCACTAGAACCTGAGAATGAATATTCAAAGGTTTGACCAATACTTGTTAAAAAAAAAAAATTACCTCTTACCTAAATAATAATTTAGACGACTTAATTAATTTCATTGTATAATAAGATTTCATTATCATACTATTTTTTTTGTATATAATAGTAATATATTATTTTTAAATACTCAATGTGTACGTATTTGTATGTAAGTTGATGGCTGCACCACCTACCCAGGATATGTTTTTTAAATCTCTCTCAGATTGGTTATCTCGAAGGGATTTCTAATTAGCCGCTCGTTACATTTTACAACACATTACTTTTTAACCCTAATCATTTTCTGTATAATATTTGTGTGATGTAAAATAATCAATTTATTATAATTATTTATTTAATTAACACAAATGTATATACATTTGTGAAATCTTGCGTCTGTATTTTACATAGGAATTACGATTTTATAGATATCTTTATACAATCAGTCTGGTTTCAATTATGAAAGATAATTTCTTATTAATATTAATGAAGCTAACATTCAATACAATTCCACACGATAAACATATGTACGCTAATTTACATTAATTTTTAATTGTTTTTAATTACGATATGTGACATTGTAAATCTATTATTTATTTATATAAACGAATATGATCATTTACTTTTAAATTTGTTACTTGTTCATCTAACTTACTAAACATTTTTTTATCGATACACAATTTTTCCTAGATATTATAATTGTAGTGTTTTGTATTTTGCTTTTTTTATAATTTTTTTAATACTGGCATTTAGTGGGGACAATGCACGGTAGCATGCGAAAGCGATCCTGTGGCGCTTCTAGAAAGAGGGAAAGGGTACCACTGGTTTTTTACTGGGTATTCCGATTTTCGGGGCGCACTCGGTGCTTTGGACACCTGCGAGACCCACATACACCCCCATTATTCCCGTGGAGGAAACGTGTAACGCGGTTCTAGGGAAAAAAAAAGTGGGGACAATAGCTCAAGAAATCAAGATCGAACCTGCGACTTACATCGCTAAACGGCCCGTAAACTATTACTGTATTAGTTAGTAAAACTAATACATATTACTAACATCTACAGCCTACATTATGTCCCCATTGTAATTACACTGGTTCACTGGTTGACCCATCTAACAATGATTCAACAAGATGGTACTTTGGCGATTCTCAACTGTCCTACAGTTGACAATAATATATTATATTCTTAGCAGAAACAACCTGCTATGTTCTTGATTGATTATACTCTTGTCTAATAGAAAAGAGCAAGCCATTGCCTAGCAGTGGGACATAAGAAGGATAAGCGCTAAAAATATATAAATTCTAAATTAGTTAAACTCCAGTAGAATCCGATCAAATATTCATAACACATACATTGTTTTTTTTCGGAACAAACTATGCCTTTTTAAATGATTTTTCTCTTTAGAATTAAGTGGCCAGTGTCGAACTTCGCTCACGTTGTAAAATAAGTTTGTTGATTTTAAACAACATAATATGATGTTTAATTTAATTATCGTCTAAGTGTCTTAATGATAGTAGATTACAGATTATTTCAGCTCACTTCAATATACATATATTGTGATTGTATTTAATACACAACTTTTACACAATACACTAATTTAACACACACTTCTTGATGTTGAAATACAAATTTAGAAACACATTGTCTTTAAATGAACGCTATCGACGCAACCGCGTCCTTCGAATGCAATACACGACGGTATTTCAATTATGATAAATTTTACATAAGCAACTCCCCTAATTCCTGCGACCCGCGGTTTATCGCGACTGTGAGTAATTCTATTTCCATTATTTAGCACGGTATTATCAGTATTATAACATTTGTGAGCGGAATTCGGAATTTTGTGGTTACCTCGCTTTGGTTACAAACTTTGGAATATGTGCATATTCATTTTTTATTAATTATATTGCACTAGCTACCCGTACCGGCTTCGCGCGGGTAGAATAATATATATATATATATATATATATATATATATATATATATATATATATATATATATATATATATCATAGAACGTTTATCGTGTAATACAATATTACCAAATAAAATAATTGTAATACAAATAAGTCTATTGGTTTACGCAGCGAACTTTAGTAAAGCTCCCAGTCAGCATGTTTTTTTCTGACATCAGACATTTATTTTATTTATTATAATTGGGAAATACTCATACAGTATACACCACATACATTATACAATAATGAACTCGTTCACACACCAATCAAGTCTCCACTTAAAACGAATTCATAAACGGCAGTAAATAGGCAATTTAGTAAATTATAAATAATAATTATGAAGATTCAAACAGTTAACCAACAGCAAAACAATAAAATATATATATATCATAAAAAATAAAATAAAACAATTGACAAATGCACACTAGCTCTCTTTTTAAATGTATTAAGCGTAAAAGAAAACATGTCCACGTCATTGAACTTCCTATTGTAGCTCTTACAAGAGCGATATATAAATTCGTTTTGAGCATATAGTTCTGAACGATATCTTGATCTCCAGATTTACAGATGGGAACAACGTATGATCTCTTCCATATGTCTGGAATTTCACCGCTACGTAGATATTTCAGCCTTCCTCATGAATCACTCCATTGTGAAGTCATTGGTGCACTACTTACGAAAATTCAGTTCGGTTGTTCTTGAGTTTGTCGTGTTCAGACAAACATACAGGCGGACTTTATTTTATAATGTTTATGTATGAAAAGTTCGTATTAAGTTTGATAATATTTTTATTTATTTATTTACTTAAGGATTTTTTTTAATAAAAAACCTATACAATTTGTACCTGATTGGGATAGACGGACTCTGGCTCTACCTTATTATTTTTATTTAAAATCATAATAGCAATGTCCCTTTTTTAGGAATTACTAATATTACTACTTACCCCACTCCTTAAGCATACAGCTTGTGTTAGGATTGAGGACGACACTAGCCCAAAAATCGAACCTACGAACTGCCACTTTTGCATTGCTAAGCAGCCAGTCAACCATCGCACTATTGACGCTTAAATATGATAATTATAATAACATCGAAATAATTTAAAGACAACATAATTATTTGTCAATTAAATATCCAGGCTTTCATTAAAATAATTGATCAGTTAAACTTCGGTCACAATATTATAATTTTGTTTTAACACATTTTTTATAACCAATATAAAGTGAGTCGAACCATTAAGACCGAATTCAATCTCAAATATGGATTTTGTATTTTGGACCGCGAAACATTTGTGTTTATAATTCATCTCGTGCTTTACGGTGAAGGAAAACATTGTGAGGAAACCTGCATGTGTCTAATTTCACTGAAATTCTGCCACATGTGTATTCCACCAACCCGCATTGGAGCAGCGTGGTGGAATAAGCTCCAAACCTTCTCCTCAAAAAGAGGAGAGGAGGCCTTTAGCCCAGCAGTGGGATATTCACAGGCTTTTACGGATATTACACGTTGATGTGCCCGACCGATTTCGGCAACGGCGGCCAATCTCATGAGAGATAAGCCAACTGCGCAGGATATATTATAGTGCACAAATATATCTGCAAACACACGGTTACGGTAAACTATTTCTCCGTGTTCAAATGTAGTATGTCAATTGTCATAAAGATCGGTTAAAGGGAATACAACTTGATGCGCACAGCGCCATCTACTGGCGACACTACAAGGTGGATATTATGAACTACAAATCTACCTACTTTTTTTATTCATATAAAACACTATGGAACTTAGCATATAAGAACACTAGATTCCGCCCGCGGCTACGTCTGTGTGTTGCGTGACGTTAGGTTAGGTTATGTTAGGTTAGCGTAATAGCGTATCAAACAAACAAATCCTCTTTCTCATTTCATATATAATATACTAATAATAAGGATTACATTCACAATATAAACTTTACTAGCATTTTATATGTTTAAGTATTAGTAACTATCTGATCTGTATTACTATTAATGAAAGCATTTTAATAATAATAATCTGAATTGTTTGGTATTCACAATGTTTGTTTAGGTATTCGTACGTCATATCGAACGTGATATCGGAAAAGCAAACAATAAAAGACATTTTTCATTCTATTTGCTCCATCCAAATAGCAAAATAAGAGAACGCCATACACAGAGAAATACGATTTGTCAAACAAATAAATCATAAATGACATAAAACGATTGTTTTAAACTATAATTTATGTAAGCACCACTATTAACGGCCAGTTATTTTTATTCAGCACGATTAATACCAATAGGACCTGGTAGGTACCACCCACTCACGTATTCAACCGCCAGACAGCAATACTTGGTATTGTTGTGTTCCAGTTCGAAGGGTGAGTGAGCCAGTGATACTACATGTACTAGGGACACAGCATCTTAGTGCCCAAGGCTTGTGGCGTATTGGTAATGTAAGGAATGGTGAATATTTCTCACGGCGCTAATGTCTATGGGACTTTCAGAGGGCTCAATTTCTCCGTAGATCATTTGAAAACTATTACGATTCTAAGGATAAAACAATAAGTTTGAAATAATTAAAAAATTAAATAAAGTAAGTAAAATTAAATAAGTGTTCAGCTTACAAAAGTATTTTTCCTGTTATTTTTTTTTAAATCTGGATCTAAAAAACAGAATTACACAAGAAAATTTACTAAATAAATAACCCATTTTTAAGGAAAGAAAAAATATTTACATAATGTAAACGAAAAGTATTTAAATGTTGTATAAATACTTTTCGGGCTACGACAACAAATCCTGAGCGTTATCCAAGAAACAGATGTTCGTGTTGCTCGCAATTAAGATATTAAATGAATTAAGAGATAAAACCGTAGAGCAACTGACTAATGTGATAAGTCAGATCAGACTTGATCTGCCTTATCTGAATATTTCTTGTCCACGATCTATTTCTCATTAAAATGATTCTAAATATGAAAACATCTTTAATCAGACCAGTTATTTTTTCTCCTTTGCAAAAAATATTTTAAATGATGGCAATCAAAATATATATATATTAAGGCAATTTATAAACACTTATAAATCTTTGAAATTAAGATTGAAGTGAATGAATAGCTACCATTGTTACGTAATGTAGATTCAAATGAAATATATAGCCATTTGTACCCTAATAAATATATACATCATGTATGGTTCTTTATATAATGTACGTTGTCAAGCAGATGGGCTTGCCAATGGTCAACAACGCCCAAAGACATTGGCACCGTAAGAATATTACACATTCCTTACATCACCAATACGCCACCAACCTTGGGAAGTAAGATGTTATTTTCCTTGTGCCTGTATTTGCACTGGTTCACTAACCTTTCTAACCGGAACACAATAATACTACGTATTGCTTTTTGTGGTAGAATATGTAATAAGTGGGTGGTACCTTCCCAGACGGGCTTGCACAACGCCCTACCACCAAGTAAGCCCATGCCATTAATATGTTCATCAATACACAAATGTTTATTAAGTACCAAATCATCGAATATAAATGCAATTTTTTTATCTTCTATCTAATTATTCTTGTATTGTGTAATATGTATTCAAGTATTTTTAACATTATTTTAAAAATGAATTAGGAAAATAAAAAATATCTGCGGATTTTTATTATAGGAAACGAATATATCGCCCCAGGAAGGATGTATTGACTTTGCGGCATCGGAAACTGTTTCAAAATCTATGTCAATCTCCGACCCGGAAGCTAAATATATGCAAAAAATAAAGATGAACCAACAAACAAGCGTTTACATAATATTAGAGATCTTTTACGTATAAGAGATAGTTTTATGGTAAGGAATTTTGGAAAAATAAAATACATATTAACATATTTACAAATATGGAGCCAAGGTAGCCCGATGTTTAAATGGGTGAACATTAACCGTTAATCGCGGGTTCAATCCCACACAAGCAGAAGAGGTTAATTTTTGTTTATGATTCATCTTTTGGTAGGCAAAGAAGGAAAACATCGTAAGGAAACCTATTTGTGCTCAAATTCACTGAAAATGCCACAAGTGTATCCACGTATTGGGGCAGGACGGTGGAATTGGCTCCAAGCCCTATCCTTAAAGAGAGGTATTTGCCCAACATTGGAAAATTATCAGCCGTTAATCCCTTATTAACGAAAGCAATGCACGTAACTCATCTTATGAGACATTATTGACGCGTATGTCTGTAATTATGTGATTATTGTTTTTTCAAAAATGAATTGAAATATTATTTCAGAGTTCTAACTTGTTTATTTTGTTGCGGAAGAAAGATGCACTAATTGTGTTATCTAAATACGAAAGATCTTAATCGGTGTCCAATATAACAGTATGAAATAATATTAATAATAAAATTAAATTCTAATAATAAGAATTTTTAAGACTTCTCTAAATATAGACAAAGTCAAACGGAAAACCTAGCTTGCAATAAATATGCTTGTCATGTTATAATGTAGTCGAGCGTCGAGTATCGGTAATCTTATTCGTACTTCAATGAAACATGATGGTTTGAAAGTAAATATCGGATTCTATGCCTTTGAACAGTTGACTTTGGATTAATTTTATTTTCTTTCAATATAAGCATTCTCATTTCCTTTTATATTATTCGAATGATTTTAAAATATATATAAAGCAATCATTTATAAATTTTATGCATTTTATTAATTTATGTTTTTCATTTCTATATATTTATCCAATCAGTTGTTATATTCGAATCATTTTATTTATTTACAAATACATCATAAAGTTTTCTAAAGGGTGGAAAACCTTGACAAAAAGCAAACATAGTTATATACATTTAATATAATACATATAATATAATATGATTAAATTATCTGATCCGCATAACTTAGTAGGTTTACAACATTAAAACGATAACAAGATAAATAGATTAAGCAATTGAATTATATTAACAGTAATATTCGTTATTTCATCATATTAGATAATAACAAGTAATATTAAACAAATAAAATGAATTTGTGCTAATTTAAAAGTAATAATCATACTAAGAAGCCTTGGTTTTTTATAGTTATAATAAATATAAATCAACGTCACAATTTCCTCCTTGAAGATTAAATGACGTGGCGTTTTGGTGAAAAATATGTCGTTTTAATGGTTTCTTTCAATGTAATTGATAATGTGTCTGGCTTCTGTTGTAATGAGGATATTGAAGGGGTAAAATGCACGCTCGTCTTCATTACTGAAGAATGGCTGTATACATATTCATTGATAAAACAAAATGTCGGAGGTGCTTATTTCCGAACCAGTGGTAGATTTTTGACAATCAATAAGCAAGTGTAACGCTTCTATATTGAATAAAGATTTTTCACCTTGACTTTATTCTACTGTTCTACTAACCAATAAAATAAATACTATTATAATTTTTATATGTATTGAGCAAAACCAAATAAAAGCTTATATAAATGTATTATATACGTCATTAATATATAAATAACATGAAAGGACTAAATATTCAGTCATGGTACACCATAATTGGAAATGATATTTTTAAATAGGATTTGTGCACAAGAGACACTTTATACTTTTTTTTTTTTTAAATATAAAAGTGGGAGGCAAATATACATGAGGCTAACCTGCTGGAAAGTGACTACCACCGCCTATTAATACACCTGCAACACCGGAGAGCTGAAGAGAAACTGGTTCCTCAATGTTGTGTGAGGCAAGAAATGCCTTAAGTTTTTGTAGGTTTGTCCTTCAATGTAAAGGTTTTATATAGACCATTATTTCACTAAAACTCAAGTTAGGTTAACTTGTAGTTTTCACACACAGAAACTGTCAAATAGACTTAGAGTTCTAGGAAACAATTTTGCCTGAATGTGTAAATGTTCTCTTTATTCAAATGTCTCTACCCTCGTAACTTACTTTGAACAGAACTCTGATTTGACATTACGTAGCGTTTTACTTTAAACTTTATAGTAAAAGTTGGTTCTGTGTGTGAAACTTTGTCCTGTTACTTATTCACACCGATTAAGTAAATTTAAGTTAGATTTAAGTTATGATGTTTCTCAGAGCTTACTACCACACTGTGTCTTACTAAAGGTTATGTCGATGTATTTTCTGAACACAAAGCAATTTTTTCATAAAATATAATTAAATATTATTAAAGCATTGGAATTTAATATCGTGTGTATCGGAAGCAGTAAGTTCTGCCGCCGAGTGAGTTCCGCTCACTTCCGATATCCGTCCACTTTGTGTCTCGACTTATTGTGAATATAAACATTATTCCCCACTCGATCACGAGTGAGCGTCAAAGTTGTTTTAACTCGCATATAAAATTGTGTTAATTTTCCAATACATTAACACATCGATGATATTAAGAAACGTGAATTTAGAACAAATATGTTCGTCTATACTATAGCAAAGTATATAGATTTCGAATTGCTAATCTCGATAGATCAATTTGAAAGAATTTAATGTATATAAATATTTATGTATTAAATAGTCCATTTATTAGAAAAGCTATACTTGATAGATACATAGGATTCACCTAATAACGTTAACCACGGATTAAATAATAAATCTTTACTAAATACTCTATAACCCTAGGAACAACTTATGACATGTTTCCGTAGCGTCCGAAATAAGTCGTAGCCAGTGACGTAGAGGCAAAAAAAATCTATAAATAATGCAAGTAAATATCGAACGTTTAATAATAAATTATTATTTTTTAACTCATATACCTTATGATTATGACGAATATTTAAATTTTCGAAGATATGTATATTAAATTAATTCCAAAAACCAACTACGGATTCGGAAAGAAATATTTCAGATCTGAGAAGAAAACTAAGCTAAATTGCGTTATTTTCCATGTATACTTCTACTTATAATAAAACGAATAATATTATAAGCACTATCGTGAATACAACAGAATGACAATACCGTCCATTGTGTAGTACATAATGCTATATACAAATCCCAGTATAAACACTTTTCATTCAACTATAATAAGAACTTTTGAATTGTCGTACTTGAATCACCGTGACCAAACATTAACAATAAAATTAGGAATAACATCGGTCTAATAGAAAAATGAGCTTCACTCATACATACAAATAAATAAATAAATAGTGTTGAAATTATCGCACCATGAAAACACGGTTTGTGCAAGGGTTCCTTTTAAGTTACATATAATAAAATTTAAAAAAATAAACAATACATTTAGTAGCAAACTCTTCCAAAAACCAACCAATCCAATGAAAATGGATGACAATAATTTTATATTATAGAAATGTTACTAATGCCTAGTGTAAAGGGCATACTACTTCTCTTTTGTAATAAAAGTTGCCAGTAACATCATATTAATGTCCCACGGGGAAACAGAAAGCCGTAAAGTCTTCATTTAAGAAAGTTTGGAGCGCAATCCACCAACTTCTTCAATTCCGGTTGGTGGATACATTTATGGATTTTATTGAACAGGAATTGAATTTACACTAAAACACTCCGTTTCAATACACCGTCGTTAAATAACGACCTTAATTATCACTGACAAAATGATTAATATCATTCCTCTGATTTTTTTATCAAGTGACTGCCTCCAATTGAGGTCTTCGTTCAGTCATTCACTCTTCAACAATACAATATCTCCAAATGATTTAATATCAACTATTTTCGTTTCAAGAACCTTAACAATGGCATTCAAATTGATTAATGAACATGCTTCAAATACATTTTGCGTTTTTTTGGTAAAAATAATAAATTATTTTTTAATACGACGAATAGGTAAGTTTCGTTTTATTTATAAACTAGCTGACCCGGTGAACTTTGTTCCACCTTAAAGGCAATATCACATTATCACATTTTTTTAATTTTTACTTAGGGTAATTGTAAATAAAAAAGATATAATTATTCAATTATTCTTTATTTGCCATTTATTGTAGCACCTTGTGATAAACGATATTTTTTGTTTTTTCATTAGGCGCGAAAACAAATAACGCGGAAGGTCTTCCGACACGTGAACATGCCACATATAATTGGCCATGGGAAAAACATGGGTGTTCGAGATTAAGACCACAAACTTTCAACGATTGGCCTTGTGACTTATTTACAGTCATGGCGAATGCTAGACGGATCGGAAATTGAAGCCGTTTAAACTGAAATGGCATGTCGGTTGGGATCATCGGGATCCTCGGAATGAGAACTTCCTCACCTTTGAATTTTCCTTTGAGAATTGTGGCGTAAACCAAATTGTTCATCAATTTACTTACCACCAAACGTGTTCCGTTGCACAATTTTGGTTGGTTTAAGTTTCGAAGCATGATTACTATAGAACCAATCTTTAGTCGTAAATTGTGCGGTGGTAAGCCAACCAAGGAGTTTAAAAATTCAATGGGATAGTTGGTGGCAACATCTTCATTTGTTAGACAGTCAATAGATTTGAAAGAATGCAGTGTACCAATGATGTCATCCTGAATTATGTAATTTAAGTCATCTACATCTTTATTCTTAGCTGCTAAAATTGCTCGCTCACTCAACCATTCATTATTTTTGAGGTTAGTCATGATGTTTGGAATACTTTGTTGATGAGTTCGTATTTTGATGAGACAAAATTACAAAAATTCGGAGGAAATGAAATCAATCCGCTCGATTCGTCGACGGGTACTCGACCATTGCCGATAGTTAGCAATTGCTCAGAGAAATCTTCAGCAGATGTATCGTTCAGCAATGCAACTCTCATGTTTGTTGTTAGCTGAAGTTTCTTAACATAGCGCCATAGATTCGATGATTTAAGGCAAGCGTTTATTTCGTCAGCAGCAGTCGATCTGGGAATTACTGGCAATGTTTGGCGGAAATCACCAGACAGTAAAATCATTGCTCCTCCAAAACATCTCGAGTCATTACGTGGATCTTTCAACGTTAGGTTAAGTGCTTCCAATGCACGTTTGTGCGCCATTGTGCATTCGTCCCAGATGATGATCTTCGATTCTGATAAAACTTTGGCCGTAGCGGAGCGCTTTGTAATGTTGCATGTTGGTTCTTCAATAGATTGAAGATTTAACGGCAATTTCAATGCAGAATGTGCCGTACGACATCCTTCTAGCAATGTGTCTGCTATACCAGAAGAAGCAACTGCAACCGCAATGTTGGATCTTGCACGAACAGTGGCTAAAACTACTGACATAAGGAATGTCTTACCAGTTCCACCAGGGGCATCCAGGAAATATAAACCACCGTTTCTATCATCAATTGCCTTCATTATTGTATCATAAACTTCTTTTTGTTGGGGATTCATCAGGGGTACATTCGTTTGAACTACTAAATCTAATTCCTGGTGATCATATTCACGTTCCCGTTCCAATTCTCGATTAAATGCGTAATTCATTTCACAATTTGGCGCTGGCATTCCTAACCTGACTAATAAACTACCGCACATGAGATAACACATGTCTTCGATCAAGAGCAAGGCCCGATTATGTATCTCTTTTGTAAAAATTTATGCTGTCCATCATCGAGAGGTTGCAATGATCCAATTCGATGGTGAATCTGTCCTTGTATCTACAAAATAAAAAACAGTCATTATTACTTTACAAACACTACAGGAATAAATACAATATGTTATTATTCTACTGTATTGTGTATAAGTACAAAAACAAATAAATACCTTGAATATTAATTTTAGCTTAAATAACACACGCGATTAAGTCCCGTAATACTAAAATCAATATGAGTGATAATCATGAAGGTTTAAATAAATATAAATACCTTGAATGTCGGATTAAATCCTCGTTCTTCAATAATGTCTGCCCCAAATGAGGTCATTTGGAAACAACTATTGTATTTTTGGGTGTTTCCAAGAAAATGACGGGATTCGGGTGTTTCGCCACGAATCAATGAATTTAATGGCTCAGGTGGCGGAGTCAATAATGGCAATTTCCCTTTGCCATTAAGGCAGCACAATCCTGGCCGTTCTCCGGAAAATTTTAATGCGCCACAATACTCGCAAACAACGTCCATTGGCCCAATGCGAACGCTAGTATGCAAGCAGTAATCAGTCGTGCAATCGTATTGATACGCTGCCCGATTCAAATCAGTATTTGATGAATTTCTTCTTGTGCTTCGTAAATTATCTAGCTGTTGATCTCTGAGGTTTGCTCGACGATTTCGCATTGCCAACCGAGCCGTTTCACGGGCTGCCTCCCATTGCTCTTGTGAGTGAGAAGCACATAGTCGAGCCATACTAAGGCGGCGCTCTTCACGTGCATTTTCTTGCTCTTCTTCAGTGCTTTCATTCGCAATGTTTCGAATTACTCTTGCATTACGGCTTTGTCGAGAAAGATTTGATCGTCTTGGTCTCGGCATGGTATTTTTATTGATGATAAATGGCACAGCAATACGATATTAAAAAAAAAATTAAATTAGAAGTTGAAGTTCGCTTTTCTTTCTTTTTATTAGAAACTTTAAACAGGCACAGAGTATTTATATTCCTTGTTTTATACGAATTAATCAACCGGCAAGACTTTTTTTTTAAATATTCTCAGCTGTCAGTGGCTTTTTGTTATATACTACCGGACTTTTTTAAAAATATGCTCAGCTGTCAGTTGCGTTTTGTTATTACATTTTTAACAAATGAACCGCTGACTTATATTTTGACTGAGTTGTTTTGTTATTACATGTCAGTTGCGTTTTGTTATACCACATTTTATGTCACATCACACGGGAACGACGGGAACGGGATAAAAATGTATCCTATGTCCTTCTCCCAGTTCTTAGCTACCTCCCTACCAATTTTCAGTCAAATTGGTTCAGCCGTTCTTGAGTTATAAATAGTGTAACTAACACGACTTTCTTTTATATATATAGATGAATGCTATTGAATTTATGCTTGCTTCCAAAGTCTATCTTGCTGCCACATCTGTGACGTCGACAGCGCGAGATTTTTTTCTCGACCTCTATTTTTATTGCATTTATCCTAACTAATAACTTACATAAACGTGAAACTTTTTTTATTTGTTTAATTGCTACGTTTTCACGTCTCAAATACTCAACCGAAAAATGAAAATTTGCATACACTTGTCAGGGGTTCAGAAAAATAAATAAACCATAAATAGCCAAGTGGCCAGATACCAATTTTAATATAATGCCGAAAACATACTATTACAGCATATTAATACAAATAGCGATGATGGATAAAATTTGACAATCATTCAAAACCCTGTTCTATATAATTTTTATAAATTTAAAGTGCTTACAACGTTCGCGCGGTCCATTTGTGTTATAATTAGTTATTTATCTTAATGACTGGTAATGCCCTAAATATTATAATGAATTATAAAGCCGCAAGGTCAACATAATATGTACCCCTAGGCATATTAAATTCATAACACAATTTGAACTTGAGGGTACTGTGCACCCTTCTAACAAGCATACAGCTTACTGATTACAGTTTACTAATTATGATATTATAAATATATTTGTGCATGCTTGTCTGGTTAGGTACCACCATACCACCATAGGTGGTAGCATATTACTCATCAAAATACATTCTACGGTAAATCAGCTAATATTTAATATTGTTGTATTGTGGGTTAAAGGATGAGTGAACCAGTGTCAATACAGGCACATAACAATTTAGTTTCCAAGGTTGGTGGTGATGTGGGATGGTTAATGTTGTCCACAATGCCAATGTCTATGGGCGGTGGTGACCACTTAACATCCGATGGCCTACTTGGCAGTCGCCCTAGATAAGTAATTATTAAAAAAAATTTTTTCCAAAACGCCAACATCGTGAGTAAACCTGCATGTTTCGGATGAAAATCATCATCATATATACATTCCGTTTACGAAAACACGGTTTACGTGCTTTTAAGCAACTCAGAATTGACAAAGATACCCGATTAGTTTATGGTTTGTTCTATAAAAATAAAATTTTATAGAACAAACCATAAACTAATCTATAAAAGTTATATATCTATATAAGTTATATATAAAATGTTAATCATAAATATCATTTGACACTCAGCGAAGACATCGAGAAAAATACACAAAAAATAATGAAGCCGTACTCATAACCTCTTTCTGGCTAAGCTGACATTTGAGATTTATTTCAATTAACTTTTGTTTCATATTGAGGCGATGGCCCAGTGGTTAGAACACGTGAATTTTAACCGAAGAGTTAAGGTTCGAACCCGGACATAAACCATAAAGTTCTTCTAAATCTACCACATTCATACTCACTATCCCACATTGGATCGCCATGTTTACTTTCGATGGATAATTTACACGGTTTCAAACATTAATATAATCCGTATATTCGCTATTTCGCTTAAAAGTTTACAGGCATCTTCATCATAAGGTACCTGACCCCCCTCTTAGACGTGGGTGAAGCCACGTTCGGAAACTAGTAACCTCAGTGTAATATCTCAGTAAGCCGAGATGGCCCAGTGGGTAAGCCGAGATAGCCCAGTGGTAAGAACGCGTGAATCTTAACCGATGATCGTGGGTTCAAACCCGGGCAGGCACCACTGATTTTTCATGTGCTTAATTTGTGATTATAATTCATCTCGTGCTTTACGGTGAAGGAAAACATCGTGAGGAAACCTGCATGTGTCTAATTTCACTGAAATTCTGCCACATGTGAATTCCACCAACCCGCATTGGAGCAGCGTGGTTGAATAAGCTCCAAACCTTCTCCTCAAAAAGAGGAGAGGAGGCCTATAGCCCAGCAGTGGGACTTACACAGGCTGTTACAATATCTCAGTGTTTATTTGGGAAAATGATAACTTTTTGTTTTGTTACGTTAAAAACGTTTTGTTTTCAATGAATTGAGGTAAGTTATTTAATTAGTTAATTTGTTGACATTGTAATGGACGTCTGTCTGTGTTGGAATATTGACCAGTATCATTTCAATAGGCAATATTTGTAATACAAACATGTCGTTTTCTATAATGGTTGATATAATGGTAATAAAAGTAGAAATTTAAGTCTCTAGATGTCTCACATTTGAGCTAAAACCTTCTTTGAAAAGTAGACTTGGAGCTTATTTCACCACGCTGCTTCAATACGAGAAATATTATAAATATTAGAGATACGCATATATCTTCACGATGTTTCCTTTGCCGAGTACCGAGTTCTATTAAAACACAATATAACCACATGCAAATTTAATAGTGCTTGTCCGGAATTAAGCCCACAATATTCGTTCATAAATGTGTTGTTAAAATTGAGATATCTCGACTGAAATAGATATATAAAACCCAGCAAAATCTGGACCAATATACAACTAAAAATACCACATAACTAGAAGAAGATAATTCATTCATTCATTTACAACACATATTGGATTTATTTAAATAAGAAAATAAATACAAAAGAGATCTAAGTATATCATAATTAATCAAATTACAAAGAACACTTCCCAAATTTCCAATTAGCGATTTTCTTTCAATAACCACATCCAGTACAATCTAAAATATCACGATATTTAATTATCGTGTTAATTTGATTCATTAACAATTATTCGATTCATAATCAACGAATGTTGTTTCTATTTTAACATTCAATTCGGTTCTATTATTACAATTATTTGAACTGAAATTGCCCGGCATTAGGTTTTATGCATAAATACGATTCATCAATTTAGGCTGTGTACTCACTGTGAGCACTAGCCACCTTATTACATAATACTCTAATACATCGTTTAAAATTCCTATCTCAATATTTTTATGAAAAAAAAAACATGCTTTGTTATTTAAAAGGTAGGCTGACCGGCAAAAGGTATACCTAGAAGTTATGTGGTCACCAATATCCACAGACATTCGCACTGTAAGAAATATTAATCATCTGCTGCATCGTCAATCTGCCGCCAACTTAGAATCTTCCTAACTTAGAGAAGATGTTGTGTCCACACTCGCTCATCACGTGTAACATGAAGCATTACTGTTTGGCGGTAGAATATAATGAGCCGAGATGGCCCAGTGGTAAGAACGCGTGAATCTTAACCGATGATCGTGGGTTCAAACCCGGGCAAGCACCACTGAATTTTCATGTGCTTAATTTGTGATTATAATTCATCTCGTGCTTTACGGTGAAGGAAAACATCGTGAGGAAACCTGCATGTGTCTAATTTCACAGAAATTCTGCCACATGTGTATTCCACCAACCCGCATTGGAGCAGCGTGGTGGAATAAGCTCCAAACCTTCTCCTCCAAAAGAGAAGAGGAGGCCTTTAGCCCAGCAGTGGGACATTCACAGGCTTTTACGGTTACGGTACGGTAGAATATATCATTAATGGGTAATAACTCAGCCTTATCTTCAAATAAATAAATTCTTAAATAAAATATATATTAAAACATAATTAAGAATAATTTATCACGTGAAAATATGTTGGTCCACAAAACCTCAAAAAAAAGTCATTACACGAAAACGAACCTTTCCACCGTTCTTAAGACCGAATAACCGCCAACAGGATCACGGCTATTAAGAGTTATAACCACGTCAGGATAACCGCTTTTATTGATATTTATAGGCCCTCGCTACGATACGGTTAACTAACTAAATTATATCCCCACGGAGATTTCTACTTACTTTGTGTTAAATTGTTTCGTTATTCATTATTTTATATGAAATTAATTGACTTCTTTATTAATACAATATAAATACATTGAAAATAACTTAAAATGTGTTTGTAATTTTTTTTTTTTTATCAAAACAAAGAACGGAGGGTAGAAAGAAAAGTTTACTTCAAAACAGCACATATTGCAGAAAAAAAATAAAAAATTATATAAAAATAATCTAAACAAAGTGAAAAATAAATAAATCAGTTTACTTAAAACGAAAATACAATTTACACATTTATTTTGGCATCTTTTACACTGGCATGATATATATTGATAGTCTTAACAAGTTTCCTAAAACAGATTATAAATTAAACAATTAAATATCACGCTACTCAAGGGTTATAGGGGATTATGTAAATGGCAAAATATTGTCTAAAACGTACAAGTTTTCTCATAATATATTCCTACAACGAGCACTTTTGGCTAACAAACTCGGTAGTGGTTTTCAGGATTTGAACCCGCGTTCACTTGTTATCTGCTGAGTTATCTCGGCTCTTTAAAATATTAACCTTCACATAATTTAGATGGCTGAGGTAACAGAGTTTCCTCTGTTTACTTACTAACTGTTACTTTGAATGTATAATTATTATACTTATTATTATTAGTTACTGGTGGTAGGTCTTTATGCAAGCTCGTCTGGGTAGATACCATCCACTCATCAGATATTCTACCGCAAAACAGCATTACCTAGTATTGTTGTGTTCCGGTTTGAATGGTGAGTAAGCCAGTATAATTAGAGTCACAAGGGCATAACATATTAGTTGCCAAGGTTGGTGGCGCATTGGCGATGTAATTATGGTTAACATTCCTTACATTGCCAATGCCTATGAGCGTTGGTGACCACTTACCATGTGACGCATATGCTCGTCCGCCTACTATTCTATATAAAAAAAAAGAATTATCAAGGGCTTAATATATATTAATTCATTCATTTTGTGAGCGGCTGTGATAAGCATGCATGTGTCAGTTGTAATACTGCTATATATCCACTGACCTGGTGGATTAAGAACCCAATCTTCTTAAGAAAAGAGTCCTTTTCCCAGCACTGTGACATTTAAGGGCTGTAACTTACTTACTATAACACCGAGATTTCCTTTCGTAAAACCAAATTACAGTCCCGCGTATTTATATAATATTAAACGTATAAGTCTACGACAACATTTATTTGTATTTAGTGAACGTTATATAATACATATAACTAACTGAGGTTTTATTTTCGATTACAAGAAACTACTGCTACTACAACGAAAGACGGTGTTAGGTTGTAAGCCTATTTGTACTATGGACTAGTAGACAATTGAGGTCCTGCCTCTTGACCACTCTCTGGTCATGTCTAATTGTTGTCCTAAAGAATGTGTTTTTCATGTATAAATGCGATCATTGTTTTTTTTGTCAAATAAAAAATATCCCGTCTAAGGTGCTTTTTTCCGAACCAATGGTAGATTTTTGACAGTCGATATACTAACGCTTCTTTATTGAATCAAGATTTTGATTTGTTATAAGTCGTCTCCCTGAGTAATATCATCGCCATACGAGTCGCTTATTTACAATAATCTGTAAATATTTTTAGTCACAATAATCAATTATAATAAATTTTGACGGTTTATAGAATATTACTAATAAAAAATGAACTATAAACCATCGCTTAAGTACAAAATCGTTAATTATACGTTTTTATTTAAATAGTCGTTACTCTCGTCGCCGACATACCAATAAAGAGATCGTAAAATCCGAACATAATCAAGTAATAAACCGATTTATTGCAATCAATTATCACTTATCAATATGTCATTTATTTATTTTTAATTTGTTACATCATTTTAGATGAGGCCGCCCTTTGTACTGACATTTTTTTTTATATTATAGGAAGGTGGATGAGCATATGGGCCAACTGATGGTAAGTGGTCACCAACGCCCTTAGACATTGGCATTGTAAGAAATGTTATCCATCGCTTACATAGCCAATCCGCCACCAACCTTGGGAACTAAGATTTTATGTCCCTTGTGCCTGTAATTACACTGGCTCACTCACCCTTCAAACCGGAACACAACAATACCAAGTACTGCTGTTTTGCGGTAGAATATCTGATGAGTGGGTGGTACCTACCCAGACGAGCTTGCACAAAGCTCTACCACCAGTAAGATGAACCACCACCTGAATGAAAACAGATGATCTGATGAACTCCTTAATGCACAACTTTAACAACAACTTGTGTTAGGTACTCTGACTTATTCTGTATATTATAGTTTATCTCAAGTGATATGGCACTTTATCTTAAAAGCACACGAGCCTCGTCATTACCGATTTATCAGCACAGGATTTGAACCCGTCACTATCGGTTCAAATTCATATTTCATACATTGGGTATTCAAACCATAAAATTTTGCAATTCCGCAAAAAAATAATCTTATAACGTACCACTTTTACACGCAAAGATCAGAGATGAAATGTGTTATTTTTTTTTTCACTCGATCGAGCGGTGAATCTTTGAGATGTCTTTTAATATTCAACTTGAAGTTTCTTTGATGATTTTTTTTTAATCTACGCTGAAAATGATGGTCTTAAAAGAGTCAAGTGATATGCAAAATACTACCCACACTAATTTAATCTGTATTTTAAAACTCTATGCTCTCGAAATCAGATTAAAAAAGTAAAAAAAGCCTTTTAGAAACGAGTATACTAAATTTTTGAATTTTTTGTCATCAGTACTAAAAATGTACGCAAAATCACAGCTTGGTTGGCAATGGTTTAGATCGAATTAGTTTTTAAATTTTGTTGCCGTATTTAACCAAAACATTTATAAAATTTCTAATAAATAAAGTTTATTGCATACTTTTCCACTAACCCGCATTGGAGCAGCGTGGTGGAATAAGCTCCAAACCTTCTCCTATAAAAAAGGAAGTGGAGGCCTTAGCCCAGCAGTAGGACATTCACTGTTACAAATATTGCATACTTATATTGAAATGACTGTATTACATTATAATCCTAGTTAAAAGTTAATAGTAATTTTATTAAATACTTTATATAAAATTAAATATAATATCAACAGATTAATACTGAATATAAATTAAAATTTAGTGGCTGTAAATAAATGCTTTATTATTATTATAACTATCAAGACTTGGTTATACTTAAATATAAAGACTAAAACAAGCATAACTGTTTATGTAAAATAACCACCACCTGTAAATATTCCAGCCTCATCTCCATTTGAATAGAAAGCTTGGAGCTTATTCCATCACGATACTGTAGTGACTTCAAGTTTCTTTGCGATATGTCCCATCACCGCAACGACATAAAATTGCAAAGCTAAGTAAGCTAAGTACATTAAGGATTACATGTTCTAAATTCGAACCACTGTGACATTTCGATTATATTTATATATGTATATTACATTCTTTAAACATAAAAACAATCTAGGAATCGATCTTGTTTGATTTCCGTTACGTCAATGTCATGATTCTGTAAGATGTCAGGAAATATATATCTATTTCTCTCTCCCGGAGATTGATTCTCAAATCAGTATTAAAATAGTTTTATGTGTGTAGAATATTAATATGCGAAATGTACGTTAAGCTGTAAAGATATACAAATAATTTTATTGTATTTACTACTATTTAAGTAAGTTTAAAATTTGAACATAAGTAAACTATTTATTTATTGAAGCTTTGCTGTTACAATATCTTGATAAATTATGTACTAAATTTAGAAATATTTTTGTACACCCATTTGAAAGCAAACATTGCATGCATAGTGTTTTTGCGCCGATTACAATTACATAAACGTATTAAAGTGCTTGACTAATAAATAACTGAAAGAAAGATAAAAAAATAATTAAAATAAATGTGACAAGTACAGGATATTGCCTACCTAGGCGAAAAAGGTTAAATATGATTAGCGGTCCCCCGACGCACCGAAATCTGGATATATTAATTTTATGACTTATTATTAACTTTAATGGCCATTAGGTAAATATTGTTGGTAATTTTTATCTGCTTTTTTGAGTCGGGAATTTCGTCAGCTTCCACGTTCGTAGTCCGTATGTGGTATCGATAGTGTACCATATCAAATCTTGTTTAATCTGTCACTCGCTCCCATTCACTCATTCATTCATCCTTTTTGAATTCGGATAATAAATGATCAATGTAACTGTTTAACGTCTATCCAATTATTATTCGTACAAACAAAACAATCAAATGTCATCGTTCACTCCTCTTTTGACATCTGTCAAAATAACGGAATTAACCATGAAATCGAGATTGTGCTCCTTAAGATATTTGAGAATAATATTGTCTAAATAACTTTTGTTTGTCTTTTAACGAACAAAGATCAAAGCTTATATATTTTTTACGACCGAAATTATTACTCAACCCTCCATGGCACAGCCTTTATGCACTTGACAAGCTAATTTTTTTTTTATATAACAGATTAAAAAGAAGAATGGGTTGTAATATTTAATCTGTTAAAGGGAAAAATATTACAAAAACCTGAAGAAAAATATCCTATTAGAAATTCTATATTCATTCCCATCTATTTTTAAATATTGTGTGTAGGTTTCTTTTATTGTTACGGACACTGTTTTTAGGGTTTCGTTTCCAAAAAATGAAAACAGTTTTTTTTTTTAAATTAGTTCATTCAATTTTACTTTTAGTTCTGGCTTCAGATTAATAAGACTTATTTGTTGTTTCTTGTATTTAATTATTCCACGTATTTTTTACCAAAAAAAAAAACTAGAATTAGCAACAAGTTTCTATCTAAATTTTATCATTACACATAGTATTATTTCAGGAGTAAGCACATTCGAGGCTCAACTTCAACGCTATTTTGGTCTTTTGCAAACCATGTTATCTACCTTTCTTGATAAATGCCATTTATATTTTTAACTTCGAAATATTTACAAAATACTACTTATTATAACTTATTTTATTTATATACGTTTAAATATAATAATAAATCACGCTTTAAAATAAAAATGAAAATAATGTAATTTATTTATGGGTTCAGAAGTCTTGAAAGAAAATGTGTACGCAATATAGTTCATGTTTGGTTAGGATCGTGTCTACTCGGTTAGTTTAGGGCGGCAGTTGTTTTTTTAAATTACATAAAGATGAAGAGATTAATTTATTATTCATTTATTTAACTGTAAGTGCCAATAAAAATATCGTCTACCAGATTTAGACATTTCTAGTTGGTTGGGCTTTGTGCAAGCCCGTCTGGGTAAGTACCACCCACTCATCAGATATTCCACCGCTAAGCGTATACATGCTTCGTATTGTTGTGTATTTGAAGGGTTAGTGAGCCAGTATAACTATAAGAACAACGGACATAACATCTTTGTTCCCAAGGTTGGTGGTGCATTGGCGATGCAAGGAATGGTTAATATTTCTTACGTAATGGGTTTCTGAAGACGATGTTGATATCCTAGTAAAAATTAAAACGAAGGCATTACTTTAAAAATATACCCCGAAACTTACCTCATATTTACGCTAACAATTCCCAAAACATCACGTTGAATTTAAGTTTAATTAAATAGTCCAAAATGAGGGTAACTTCATGAAAATGGATGTATTTCAACAAATTTGCTGAAAGTTTAAAATGAAGTGTTCAATTTTTTTTCGACGCGGTTAAAGCAAGTGGACCCTCGGGTCAGACCTTTACTGGAGGTTACTATTCCCTTGTCATTTAAAAATATTAAAAAATTAACAGGTTTGTTCTGGTAGATTTACTTTGTATTAAAGATTTCATTCAGCTTGATAGCTTGATACACACTGCTAAAATGTTCTTCAAAGTGTTCGGCCATCAGAATAATGTAGTGTGTCATATTAAGCCGTACCGTACCGTAACACCCTGTAAATGTCCCACTGCTTAGCTAAAGGTCTCCTCTCCCTTTTTGATGAGACGGTTTGGAGCTTATTCCACCACGCTGCTCCAATGTGGGTTGGTGGAATACACATGTGGCAGAATTACAGTAAAATTAGACACATGCAGGTTTCCTCACGATGTTTTCCTTCGCCGTAAAGCACAAATTAAGCACATGAAAATTCATTGGTGCTTGCCGTGGTTTGACCCACGATCATCGGTTAAGATTCACGCGTTCTTACCACTAGGCCATCTCGGCTCATATTAAGCACCACCTAAATATTAAAACGACGTCCATCACAACCAATTACAAAATATACTAAGGAGACCTGAAAAGAACCGGCGAAAGAGACTCGACTAATATATAATAAATATAAGATTTAAATACGGTTAAGGTTAAATACTCTACATAAGATTAGATTTGTGGAAGCAAATATCTTATAATGCCTATTTGTGAAAGCCCTTCAACTATAATGCTGCTAATAGATCCAATATCGAGTCCACTTCAGTTCTTTATCCCAATCAGTCTTTTGTTGGAGTGTCTCGGAGACAACGCAGACCTCATTCAAGGCTCGATTCATTTTAATCCTATATCTTTTAAGGATTTTATGTATTATTATATATTCTTTTATATTTATATAGAAAAAAATCTGACGTAATATTGTTTCTCCGTAAAACAATAAAAAAATAAATAAAAGGAAATTCAAATGCAAACTTCAACACTCCCTATAATAATTAAATTGGTACAAAATTTAGAATGAAACTATGTATGTGAGATTTCCCCTGAATGTAATTTATCCTGGAAAATTAATAGGGGGTTCAGAATTAAAACTTAAAAAAACTATATAGTTCCGAGTCCTGTTATAAGCTCTTATAAATTTTTTTTGTACAATATATCGTTGTCTTTTCCACAATAATTTATTAAAAATATTTAATAAGACACTCTAATGTCTGAGTACGCCTCGAGTGCACTACAAATTGTCGTTATTGGACTATACTGTTCTTTCACGAAGACTTTTATTGCCTTAACTTCAATAGCCCAAACATTAAATAATTGTGTTTTATGTAATGTTATTTGTAAAACAATCTGTAATCCGTAACAGCCTATGAATGTCCCACTGCTGGGCTAAAGGTCTCTTCTCCCTTTTGGAGGAGAAGGTTTGGAGCTTATTCCACAACGCTGCTCCAATGCGGGTTGGTGGAATACACATGTGGCAGAATTTCAGTGAAATTAAACACATGCAGATTTCCTCACGATGCTTTCCTTCACCGTAAAGCACGAGATGAATTATAATCACAAATTAAGCACATGAAAATTCAGTGGTGCTTGCCCGGGTTTGAACCCACGATCATCGGTTAAGATTTATGCGTTCTTACCACTGGGCCATCTCGGCTTAAAAAACAATTTAAATATAAAGTAACATACAAACTGTTTGTAAATAACTAAGTGCAAAGCAATATTGTCTTCTCTTTAGAGAGAGGTAGTTTATTTTACCAACAATTCGCCGCCAATGTTGGTTGAAAATATATGTATATGTGGCAGAAATTTTGACACGACGTGTAACGACGTGTGTTTGTAACTTACGTGTTGTATGTTACAGTCGTGAACAAAAACAAATAAAAAAAAAATCTAGTCTAGATCATTAATTCTAAGCTTTTTAACTTATTTCTTTTATTTATCAATTAAATATGTGTACAGAAATTTATAAAAAATATTTACATTTCTAAGAGACTGGTCCACACTTCTGGTGACCCAAGAGCTGGCGCTTATTTAGCCCAAAGGCTGAGTCTAGCGGTGCAGAGAGGCAATAGTGCCAGCGTCTTGGGTACAATGCCACAGGGCAATCTTTTAGACGGCGTTTTCTTTCTTTAAATTTGTATGTGTATTTTGTTCTCTTTTTTTTTAATTTTGTTTTTTATAAGAATATCTGTACATATATTTAATTGATAAATAAAAGAAATAAGTTAAAAAACAATAAAAAATACAAATTTATTACATAAAAAATCAGTAATCTTTTGGTTAAGATCCACTATACGTATATTATCTATTAGGCTATATAAGCTTTTGCTGAACATATAAGCTATATAAGTAGCGGCTACGTGGAATATGCTTTAAGCCTTCTCAAAAGGAGGCATTCACTCTTATAAATATCCCACACATTTGTACGTTTGACTTGAATTATTTACATTGACATTGCACACATGCGTCACAATGTATGCGTAATATTATTGAAAAAAAACCAGTAAAACCACAATCGAAACATCACAATCAAACAATCGAACAGTAAATCCAGTAATCGAATTGTTTCGTTCGATAAAACTTTAACATTACATTACAAAGATGCTCATTAATGGAAACGTAATTTCGTTTTCATTCTCTCGTAACAATAGTCTCGTAATAATAAAAAAAAAACGGATAATTTTTTATAGTTTAAAACTGAACTTCAATTTATTCAGTCACTGTCGGTGATACGTGAATATTATATTTATTCCATACTAGTTTCATATTCCCCCCGCAGGTTCGCTGTGTCGGGGGAACGGTGTTATGCACCCCATGGCCTTTGTTGTGTCCCAGACAACGTGTATACAAAAATTCATGATGCTCAATTAATTAATACGTGAAAGCGAAACGAATAAATAAAGTCATTCAAAGGTTCTAAAATTTTACAATTATTATAAATCCCGGTAAGTATATTTAAAAAAAAATACGGATAGTAGATATGCGTGATTGACGTTTATGTATTTTTATTGAAACGCCAGTATAATTCGTCTTTTTTTTATTTTTTTTATAGGCAAGCGCTTGACTGTTATCACACCTGATAGAAAGTGAGATACAGTCTAAGATGGAGCGCGCTTTCCTAGAAGGTGCCTAATTACTCTAGACTTGAAGGTACCCACATTGTAGGTGGTGGGGAAAACGGAGGTCGGGAGGGTATTCCAGACCTTGGCGGTGATCAGAATCGTCTTCATAAATTAACCTAACTATCCGTCTCGTAGCCTTTTGATGCATCTGAGCAAACCAACGGTAGCTTCTGAATGACGCCTCGTAGAAAATTTTACTGTCCGTAAACGAAACGGATCGTTTATTTAATATACTGAGCGGACGTATTTAATAAGTGAACTGAAATTTAAAAGGCAAGCACAACTAACTTTTTATAAACACCAACTCGTACTGAAGCAACGTGGTGGATTAAATTCCAAAAATTTCCTTTAAGAAAACAGTAGACTGTTACAGCAATTACAATTATTTAGGTATTTTTCATTAAAGAGGATCTTTTAAATTGATTACGAGTAATTGACTAAACGAGATACACAAACATGAGCGAACTTTTACCTTCAAACTAATTAACTTCTAAATTTGTTAATTGCCAAATTCAATTAAAACACGAAATTTTTTTTTTATTCTTTGAAAGCTAATTGATTGCTTGGCTTACGAGCTTAAAGTTTAAACAAATTATGTGTATTTTAAGCCTACACCGACTTGTTTTGATAGTTAATACAATTTAACTGATTTTCTCTGATAAAAAAATCCCAGTGTTTCTTTCGCCGGTTCCTCTCAAGTCTGAGGTGTTTTCGAACCTGTGGTAGATTTTTGATAAATAACCAAGAGTAACGGTTCTATGTTGAGTAAATCTTAGTTAAATAAAAATATATACTAATTGAAACCATCTTAAATGAAAACACGAACGAACGTAAATGATAACAATTCATTTTTTTATCATCCAAGCATGTTTAGTTTCTAAGCGACATGTCGAAGATGTGAGAAATTTGCATGTTAATGGAACGGTTCGCGCTAACTCGCTGAAAGCTGTGACAGCGAATGACAGCCTCTTTACAAGTATATTATGTAAGAAAAACGTGAAGCCTTGACTAATATTATGACGAGTAATTGACACAATTGCCATTATAACCAGTCAGTACTGCAGTGATAAGGTTTTATATAAAGGCCTACGCAGTTTTTAACCGATTTTAATTTCTTTAGTCGGTATTTCGGCGCACTCAGCACCAATTCACAACCGAACACTTCATGTGGCGGAAACGCGTAAAAAAACATAGACGAAGCGCAACGACTCACTATTGGTAATTATTTGAATGATCATTAAAAAATAAAATAATTTTAAAAAGACATAAAATAAGAATTTTTATGAGTAAATATAGAATAATAGTGTAGTAATTAAGTATAATTATTTCGAGTATTAGTTTGATAACACAATGGCAACACTGTGTGCCACTAAATGACGAGTACGTTCTCCCGGTGACCTCAAATTTTGGACACTAATATTTACCCCCCCCCCCACCCCTCATCACTCTCCTTTCACATCAATTAATTTGTACCCATAGATCCCATAATTATATTTTTTATGTTTCAAATTAGATTTTTTTATAAAAAAAAAAACAAAACAATTTAGCTGTCATCGCTTTTAAAACGTCAAATATATAACAAACACATATACGGTGTAATACACACACATATACTGTAAATAAAGGAGGCTTATAGGAGATAGATTTTTTGTGATAAGTATATTCCGGCTACATTACGTATTTGCCATTTTTATCTGCATCCATAATTCCTATTATCTCCAATATATTTTGTAACTGTTATAGTCGAACGAACAGCTATTTAAAAAAAAGGAATAGCCAATCAAAAAAAATTCGGCGAAGTAATAAAGGCAACAGGACGGAATATTTTAATGATCGAGTAGTATTGATTTATTTTGTGTAAAAAAACAACTGTACAATGAATGCTAGCTGGTTTAAATAATATCCGTGTATATAAAGTTAGCTCAATTTATTTTTATAAATCATTTCATGCTCATTGGCTAAGAAAAATATCGTGAAGAAATCTGCGTGATTGTATCCACTAAGCCGCATTTGAACTGCGTAATGGTAAAAGCTCCAAGCTTTCTCCTCAAAAAGAAAGGAGGCCAACTGTGTGAGATATGAACTGTGTCATTACCACACGAGTGATGCGATGACAAAGACTAATTATATATATTATTATACTTTACTGGTGGTAGGGCTTTGTCCAAGCTCGTCTGGGTAGGTACCACCTCTCAAACCGCTAAACAGCAGTTTTGGTATTGCAGTGTGTCGGTTTGAAGGGTGAGTGAGCCAGTGTAATTACAGGCACAAGGGAACTTCTGCAATTGTAATTACAAATGTAATTACACTGGCTCATAACATCTTAGTTCCCAAGGTAGGTGAATTCCTATTCTTAAAAAAAATTAGTCTGTTATAAAAACAAAACCAATATAAAGATTGAAGAAAAGTAAAGCCTTTTGCCCATAAAACGCAACAGCTCAACACTGAAACTTATCTATTATTTTTAATTAATATCCAATAGCATAAGGCACGTATCCTTTAAAACAAGTAATTGTGAACGTGCCTTATCTAATTCGGATGAGAAGATCGCTAACTTTTTTGTAAACGCAATATCATTTACACAGCTTATTCGTATGACGTAATTAATGAAACTTTATTTGTTAAAACTTTATTTAATCATGGATGAAATTGTTTTATAACAGTTATTGAAAATTGTTTGGTTATTGAGATCTGACAAAATCAAACACCAAAATAAACTTGTTATAATATAAGTTTCATGAACACTTTTGAATCATCAATAAACAAGATTAAACTGAACGCTACCGATCTAGGATTAAAATTCTACAGAGAATAACATGAATGATCTGAACTTTTTTTAGAATCTTTATTTCCGTAAGAGCCTGTGAATGTCCCACTGCTGGACTAAAGGCCTAAGGTGAAGGTTTGGAGTTTATTCCAAGACGCTGTTCCAGTGTGGTTTGGTGGAATACACGTGTGGCAGAATATCAGTGAAATTAGACACATGCAGGTTTCCTCACGATGTTTTCTTTCACCGTAAAGCACGAGATGAATTATAATCACAAATGAAGCACATGAAAATTCAGTGGTTCTTGTCCGGGTTTGAATACACGATCATCGGTTATGATTCACGCGTTTTTACTATTATTATTTATATTTTCTCTATTCTATTTTAGAAATCAAATAAACGTCAAGGAAATTAAAAATTGTATGTAACGGTAAATAGATAAATAAATATTTATTACAATCTACGTCTTTTTTTTTCTTTCTTAATTATTTAAAGACAAATTACGTTTTTGGCTTTATTCTGTTTCAAGGGGCACCATTGTTGTTAGTCACCAAAGGCGTTGAACTTCCTTGGGCGGACATTGAACATGTTTCGAAAATGATTATCCCTTCATATAATTTCATCATCAATATCAATAACTAATATCCCTTATAATTGGTGTCATCAATCACATAGATGACAGCGTCAATTTAAAAAAAGAAGGTCTTTGACCCCCTGATATTAATGTAGCTTAAAATTATTTTCACTTAAACTTCTAAGTTAAATATACAAACTATGACATAAAATAACATAATATAAAATCAGATAAAGCTGATATATTATGTACTTGTAATTTAAATAGTGAAATTGAGTAACTATTTGGTTTCGAGCTTAAGTTTTGAGTACCCTACATAATCTACATTTTGAAGCGTACAACCGTTTTACATTCAAATTAATATTTTCAATTGACGAAAACTTAACGACAATTCCCGAAGTTTAGTCATCCTAATTACCTCGTACTTATAATGCGATGGGCCGATAGTACCTCTAACTTACTGATCCTAGCTGCTACTGAGCTAGTGAGAAGAAAACTTCTTCACGCGATAAGTCTGTATTTATTGCTACAAATATGTTTTTACTTGCTTGACTTAATTTTTAAATTAATAAGTGATAAAACGCGTGAATGAATTTTTATGTGCTTATAATTCATCTCGTGACGGTGAAGGAAAACATCTTGAGGAAACCTGCATGTCTAATTTCATTGAAATTCTGCCACGTGTGTATTCTACCAACAAGCATTGGAGCAGCGTGGTGGAATAAGCTCCAAACCTTTTCCTCAAAAGGGAGATGACATTAGCTCAGCAGTGGGACATTAACAGGCTGTGACTTACTGTTACAAAAAATAGTTGAATAAATAGCTCCTTGATAATAACGATACCTTTTTATTGGTCTCTAACAAAGGAATCTGTCTCAGGATGAAAGCTCCAACAAATACACAGGTGAATAACATTTTGATGACAGATGGTTGATATCGAAAGTCGTTTATTAATAAAAATGGCAAATCATTAAATACGACAGAAGAACAATATGATTATGCGATAACAACGTCTCATTATTTTCGAGGAAAGACAGATAGACGTTAGATTACTCGTAGTTGATATTATTTGTTTTACATTGATGAAATGAAAATAATAACGATTTGTCGTGGTTACATATTGATAATATTATAAAAGAGAAAGTAGCTTTATTTGTTTGTTACGATTTCACGTCTCAACTACTCGAGTGATCATGAAATTTTGCATACACTGCTGAGCTAAGGGCTCCTTTCGTTTTCGAGCAGAATGTTAGGAACTTTCTCCACCACACTGTGGATATACACGGTGGATATTCGTGAAGGGTTTTCATCCACATGCATTTCCTCGCGGTGAAAGCACCGAGCACGAAATGAATTATGTGTGGTGCCAGTGATGTTTGCCTGGCTTTGAACTCGCATACATCAAACATGAAATTCTAAAATGTATTTTATGAAGCTTTAATTATAAAAAAAATTAACGCTTTACTTTTATAACCTATTGACATTAGAAGGGACCATATTTATTTGTTTAAATATACTATTCAAAGCAACATAATTGTTGCATAGTTGATCGAACACTTATTCAAGCGTAATGAATTCTATCACTAAGGGATACAGTTCAGTTTCGGTTGTCTCCTTAACGGGTCAGTAATTCTAATCCACTCATAACTCTTAAACAAAGTAATTAATTAATCAAGGTACTTGATATATGAACAATTTGACTTTACCCTGTTTAATTATAAATAGCAATGTGGCCAGAAAGTTCAAGTCATGATAAACGTGGGTACATACTCTATTATTTGGCATTAAATCTTGGTACTTGAGATCTCAAAAGGTTTACCAAATGATATCCTATTTATTTATTTGTCCGTTCAGATATTCTAATTTCGTCGTCTTTTATATACGGATCTAAAGCTTAAAATACTTCTGGTATAATACGGGTTATTATGTAATGTATATAAAATAGTAACTAATGAACTTGGTGCTGTGGTAACTTTTATATATAATTAAATATATAACAAAATAATTCAAAAGCGCTTTTAAGCGCCTAATTGAATAAAAAGTTATGTTTTATTTAAAAGAGCCGAGTTGTTGGAATGCGAGAATCTTACCGGTGAACTCGGGTTTAAACCCAGACAGTGCATTGTATTTTCGCGTGCTTAATTTATGATTAAGGTAAGGTAAGAATACAACACTAACAACATTCGCTTTTATATACCCATATATAAATAGTTTTTTTTATAATATATATAAAATTAGTTGTCTGGCGAGTAAGCGCGACACTCGTCGGCTCCACCCGCCGGTATGACTTGAATGAAAACAAAAAATATTACAATTGCTATTTTCTCGTTTATTACTATGTTAGACAGATTACGATTTTTTTTATAGTATAGGTAGATGAACCACCTGATGGTAGTGGTCGCCACCAACCTTGGGAACTAAGATGTTACGTCTATTGTGCTTGTAATTACACTGGCTTTTGCACCCTTCAAACTGGAACACAACAATACCAAGTACTTCTCTTCTGCAGTAGAATATATGGTGAGTAGGCAGTACCTAACCACACGAGCTTGCACAAAGCCCTACCACCAGGTCAATTTGCGTAACGTTTGACTAAACCCATCTGATACAAAAATGGGTTTACTTATGTATAAATATAGTTATTAAGATTTTTCTATGCACTCGTTTTTTTTTTTTAAATAGCTTAACACGACCTATCCCCTTAAGTCTGTCTGAGGATCCATGAGATACAAGATAAGGCAGGATCGCGACACTTTACAAATCACGATTAAAGTTTTATTAAGAGATTTAAAAAAAAATACAACCAGATAATTGGTTATATTTTTAAAGACAAATAATAAGCGAAGGTCTGACAAATATTTCATTCTTAACAAGTCAATGTAACAAAACACTTTATATCACTTTCACGATCGTACCTTGGAGTGTTTCTTTGTTTTTATGTTCTCATACAACACTCGGCATTTAACTAATATAATACTTGCAAGAAAATAAGTTTTGACATATTTTTCACGATGTTGTTCCTTCACGTAAAAAAGAAATAAAAGCATTATTTTGGCTATACAAAATTTCACAGTCGCTTGCTCCGATTTGGATCCACGGCCGATAAACTCTACCTATTTAACTATTTTTTTTATAGTATAGGAAGGTGGACGAGCCTATGGGCCACCTGATGATAAGTGGTCACGGTCGTATTTATAAATGAAGAACACATTCTTTAGGACAACAATTAGACATGACCAGAGAGTGGTCCAGAGCCAGGACCTCTATTGTTCACTAGTCCATAGTACAAATAGGCTTACAACATAACACCGTCTTTCGTTGTAGTAGTAGTTTCTTGATCTAAAATAAAACCTGTTAGTTATTCGTATTATATAACGTTCACTAAATATAAATAAATGTCGTAGACTTACGTTTTATATTATATAAATACACGGAATTGTAATTAGGTTTTACGAAAGGAAATCTCGGTGTTATAGTAAGTAAGTTACAGCCCTTAAATGTCACAGTGCTGGGAAAAGGACTCTTTCCTTAAGAAGATTGGGTTCTTAATCCACCAGGTCAGTGGATATATAGCAGTATTACAACTGACACATGCATGTTTATCACAGCCGCTCACAAAATGAATGAATTAATATATATTAAGCCCTTGATAATTCTTTTTTTTATATAGAATAGTATTCAGACGAGCATATGCGTCACCTGATGGTAAGTGGTCACCAACGCCCATAGACATTGGCATTTTTAGAAACGTTAACCATCGGTTACATCACCAATGTGCCACCAACCTTGGGAGCAAAGATGTTATGTCCCTTGTGCCTGTAACTACACTGGCTCATTCACCCTTCAAACTGGAACACAACAATACCAAATACTGCTGTTTTTTGATGAGTGGGTGGTACCTACCCAGACACAACACAACACAGCTTGCACAAAGCTCTACCACCACTAAAGTACGACTAGATAATTAGGTATAGGGCTGATATTATATTTAATGTATTTATAATATATATATTAATAATAAAGCAGTGCATTGCCAATCGCCGTTTAATCAACAATTTCGCGTTAAAAAGTTCATTATAATTTATCGAAGATGACCACTTCAAAACACTTTAACTCTTTCGATCTTCGACTCTAAGTTTGACGGGAAATTACAGCGTGGACGTGGATTGTTAAATTTCTTTAGACTGAAAGTAACCTCAAATTAAAATAGCCATGTTAAGAGCCTATATTGAAAGTTTTTTTTCATATAAAACCTCAGAATAATAGCTGTCTTACGTCCTTTTTATTATCCAAGCTACGTGTGTGCCAAATTCCTTGTATTCGTTAAGAAAAGCGAACGTGACGTGATCACAAAAAATAAATAAAACGTGTGACACTGGCTTTGAAGATACAGAAGTGTTATATTTGTAGAGATATTATAGACAACTGAAATCGTACTCGTATTTAATAACTTAAGTAAGTTTAATAATAAATGGTCAAAATAATTTAGAATTAACAAGCTTTGATTTATGAGT
The DNA here is from genome assembly GCA_905147175.2 of Nymphalis urticae. Classification (NCBI taxonomy): domain Eukaryota; kingdom Metazoa; phylum Arthropoda; class Insecta; order Lepidoptera; family Nymphalidae; genus Nymphalis; species Nymphalis urticae. The sequence goes on along the minus strand of LR990004.1, from coordinate 751,749 downwards.
ATGCTATAAAGCAATGTGGTATAAAGCAAAATTGCTTATCTTTTATTTCATTTTGCATAAGTCCAGTTCATTTAGTTCAGAAGGTTTTTATATTATTGATATTGTCGTAACTCGCCTCTAGATGGCGATGACTCATATCAACTTCTATAAAGATCAATCAATACACATTGATCGAACACCATTCAGCTTAGGAATCCAGAATCCCACTAAGATCAATAAAATTTCAATCTAAAAATTATGATTTTAATGCTTTCTGTAAATGAAAACCTGCAAACACATAAAACTACCAAAGGAACCGATAGGAAGATACAACAAATCACTTCAAGACAACATCAGTAACAGTAACAGCCTGTGAATGTCCCACTGCTGGGCTAAAGGCCTCCTCTCCTCTTTTGAGGAGAAGGTTTGGAGCTTATTCCACCACGCTGCTCCAATGCGGGTTGGTGGAATACAAATGTGGCAGAATTTCAGTGAAATTAGACACATGCAGGTTTCCTCACGATGTTTTCCTTCACCGTAAAGCACGAGATGAATTATAATAACAAATTAAGCACATGAAAATTCAGTGGTGCTTGCCCAGGTTTGAACCCACGGTCATCGGTTAAGATTCACGCGTTCTTACCACTGGGCCATCTCGGCTTTTTTTTCTTTCAAGACAACATACTCGTATTAAAAAAAAAAACCTTCAACTGATATCCATAACAGTTGATACAGACACAGGACAAGACACATGACCTTGACGTTTCGTTTCGAAGTATCTAACAATTAATTATAACACAATCATTATTATCAAATTAAAATTAAATTACTTCTTTAAATGTTTTTTTTTATTTTAAAAAATCGTTAAACTTGATAGCTTATTTGCAGTAAACGTGGTCGATTAGATCAAATCACTTTGCTTACCTCATAAACTAGTTTAATCGTTGATACGTCGTAAAAATTGTTTAACTCTTCTTATTATTTATTATCATACAAGTTCATGTATTTAATTTAATTAATATCGAAACATCTGCGTTGAATGTATTAGCTTAGGTAATAAATACTTTTTAGAAAGAAGATACAGATAATTATATAGATAAAATAAACAAGAAACTGACAAATAATACGCATAATCCAAGTTATAAAAGGAAAATATCAAAACTAACAGAATAACATATATTTAATAAAAGAGAAAAAAGAATAAAAAATAGACAAATTTATTGAGTGTAGTATTTGTAGCAGAGTAAATACGAATTTTATCAATTCCTGAAGATATTCGATTTATAAAAAAATACACGAAATCTCAATACTTGAAGATTTGTCACAGATTGCATGCCGAAAAAATCTAAATATCGTCATTATAACTAATTAAATGTAATGTAATCAAGGATCAAGAAAAACAATGGTCCCCTTCTACTGTTTAAGCTTATTTATCTTATTATTATAAGATTTAGTTTATTTATAATTTGTCCTAAAATACATTTGTCAATATTTGGTGTCCAAAAAATAAAAAAATCGTCACCGTCAAAAATCTACTTTCTCTTTTGATTAGTATAAACCGTCCATTTTATTCAACCTTGTCTGTATCTCTGTACAATTCGAACGATCGGTTGAAGTTTTAAATGAATACAATTGATTTAGCAACATGACACCAAGTTTTACAACTTTGAGCTGAAAACTTTGAGTCGAAGTAAAGCAATTGAGTCAATCTTAATTAAAACATAAATTGGAACGCGGATAATATTTTGCGCTTTCAATACTATTCGTAGCTAAGTTACTAAAACATTTAAGGCCTTGCTTTGTAAATTTGCTTAGCGACTGTTTTGATAAACATCGATTTCACTCTTTCTGTCATTATTGATTGTACATTCGAAAGAAGAAGACACAGCATTGTTTAACTAATTTCTCTTTAAATAACTTAGATACATACCTCAGAACTAAGTTTAAAAAATATCTCAAATAATATTTTTTTTATTATATATTATTATTATTTTAGGTTTATTATTATTTTCAAATTTTATATTTTGTTAAATTAAATTCGCAATTGCATAAAATTACCTTAATAATCAATGCTTATTTTTTTGTAGATTTAATTTTAATTTTTAATTCATTGAATACGACTATATAACATTTATTATTTAATATTAAAATTATCTTTAGTTAGTTTATTATTAAATGAGCTTGATGTGGTCTTCTATAATTGATGGATATGAATATATATATATATATTAAAACATAAATGATTATACTCGTTTATATAAATATATCATTTGTAGGAGAACCTTAATAAATAAATAAAAAAATCACAGTCCTCTATTCAAATCCTACTCCATAATTACAAATTTTATTTTGCTTAATATAATTAATAGTCTTTTATTTTCCTATAAATAAATAAAGGATTATTATGACAACACAATGAAAAGCTTCAAATCGCGCGCAATACTTTGATAAGCTGATAATAGTTGTTGGTCGTTTAGTTATCATCATTGACATCAAGTGTAAGTGTAACTGCTTTTAGATATATTTGTTTTAACAGATATCGTAAAATTCTTTATTAGTAAATTATGTACATGTAACATGTATTTATTAGTAAACTATTTACTGGTGGTAGAACTTTGTGCAAGCTCGTCTGGGTAGGTACCACCCACTCCTCAGATATTCTACCGCAAAACAGCAGTACTTGACATCGTTATGTTCCAGTTTGGGTGAGTGAGCCAGTGTAATTACAGGCACAAGGGACATAAAATCTTAGTTCGCAAGGTTGGTGGCGCATTGGCGATGTAAGCGATGGCTAACATTTCTTACAGTGCCAATGTCTAAGGGCGTTTGGTAACCACTTACCATCATCAGGTGGCCCATACGCTCGTCCGCCTTCCTATTCTATAAAAAAAAAAAATATATATATACATTACAAAATTATAGCAAAAACACGCCGTCTATAACATAGTACCAGCTCTTGAGTACAGTGCCACAGGACAATCTGTTATATCGTGAATAAAATTCAAATTTTTTATGCAACGAAAATTTCTGTATGGTATTGCCAAGTTTTGCGTTTTAACGAATTTAAAATAATTTTAAGTCTTGAAAAATAAATATTAAATATCTTTTGTATTCTAATGAGCACCGAGGACTACAATATACAGCATCTTATGAATTCCCTTCTAGTATACAATATTGTATGCTACGTATTTAATTGTGTATAATTTAATAAAGAAATATGTTATAAGCTTGCATGGTTTAAGTATCAAGATTCTTATAGTGAAGTTAATATCGTAGGAATGACAATGTAGCTTTACCCTAACAGAGCTGTGCTCTGTTATAAGTTTATTAAAATTAAAAAATTAAATAAACACATTGTTTAACATTTCCGTTAATCGAAGCTTTCAAGTGACAATCAACTCGTCCAATCTCAATAATCCAACGATTATAACTATCCGTTTTAATTACAATTTCTTTTAATCTAAATATACAGAGGGAATTAATAAACAGATACCATCAATTCACATACTACATGTCCAATATCCAAGAAAAAAATTAAAAGCTGAGATGGCCTAGTGGTTAGAACGCGTGAATCTTAACCGATGATCGTAGGTTTAAACCCAGACAAATACCACTGAATTTTCATGTGCTTAATTTGTGTTTATAAATCATCTCCTGCTTGGAGGTGAAGGAAAACATCGTTAGAAAACCTGCATGTGTCTAATTTTATTGGATCGTTAATTTCGATACATAATTCACATTCATGACATTGTTTAATTTAAATTTATTTTTGATTTAATTTAATTGAATTGAATTGAATTTAATTGAATTTAATCTAACTTTATTTTATGTTATTTGATTTAGTCTAATCTAATTTAATATAATTGAATGTGATTGGTTTCTTTTGATTAGTGTGGATTTGAATTGATTTGATTGAATTCAAATTTTATTTAAATAATTTTAGTTTAATTCGAATTAATTTAATCTAATTTATAATATGTAAAATCTGTAAAATATTATTATTGTAATTTTTGTCTTTTTACTGTTTTGTATTTATGATCCCTGTTTGGTCGAAATAAATGATTTCATTACTATTATTATAATTTAAAAAAGGGTTTAATTTAATTAATATAAATACTGAGTTTATTGGCGTTCCTTCTCGATAGAACCTGATGACAACAGCGGTAACTTTACCATTGAATTTATCTTTAACGTCACGATTCAAAAGACATTTGTTAAATAAGATTATATGAATAGAGTATCTTGCTATTCGAGAGGTTTTCTCTATAACCGGCGCTATCTCTACAGAACATCTAATATAAAGATAAACATAATCTGGCGGTTACATAAATGTAATTTTAATTTTATGAATATATTTTTAGTATTTGATTTAAAAGGACATATATCTTTAAAAGAATTAATTGATGCGCATAAAAATATATTGAGTTTCGACAAGACGAAATATTACAATTTAATTATTAATAACGATACAATACTATATATAGTCGTCTGGCAACTACATAAATAAATGTAAAAAAGGAACTTGAAAGGAAAGGAATTGCAACATTCCAAGTTATTCGAATCGAATCGAGAGATCGTATTACCCGATACCTTATCCTAAGATCTACGACATTTTAGAAATATGAGATAAAACAGCAGTTATTTTATCTGTAAAATTTGAACTGAAAGGTAACTACTTACTTGGTATTTTCATAAAAATATGTTCGCCTTATTACCTTCGTCTTGCTTCTGACAAGATGCTTAAACCTATCGTAGTAAGCTTGTACTTTAAACCGGAGTACTGTAATACTAATTGAAGTATGAATAATATATGATATTAAATACGCTTTCGAATGTCAGTGAAGTTATCGGAATTATATCAAAAATTAATATAGATATAAGTAGTTAAGCGGAATAATATTTTATGATAAAAAATATATATATTATCAACAACTGTTTGTACTGCATAATATGGACGAGCTATTCAAATAAAATCAAATCGAAATATACTTCAATCAAGTAGGATTTTGTTAGATCTTTTGAATCGTCATTTTGCAAGATTAAATTTAAAGCTACATCCGCTTTAGAATGCAGATTCTACCAAGTTCCAGCGAGAAGCTATGAAGTTATTTTTTTCGACAATCAAGTTACATATGTATCATTAAATACAATTGTATAATTATTTAACTATATGATAATTAAGTAGTAGTAAATTATATGGAAAATCTAAATCTAAGATTTGTATATCTTTATTCCTCCCATTAGAATAGGAATTAGAGGATAAAAGGCGTTTTTGAACCAAGATGAATTATTCGAAGAATCTCTAAGCCGATGTTTTCAAATCCTTAACGAATTTTGTTAGTTCCTAATTTAATTTTATGAAACAAAGAATCATTATAATATCGTGCCAATCCTTCAGACTCACTGTATGTCAATAATTTATGCTGCACTTAATTAATTTGAACAAAATTTTGAAATATTCAGCGAAATTGTTCAAATATTTCGATGTGTCAGCTTAATTTTGTTATATCATCTAAGCTTTAATACATAATAATAATAATATCCTGGGACATTATTCCCACACGGCCATTTGATCCCAAATTAAACAAATCTAGTACAATGGAAACCAAATTTGTTTATCAAATTTAATTTTTGTATAGTTATACAAGTGTGGGATCGACTAGACTGGGAGGAATATGCTTTGGGTCCCCATGGTTCAAAGCAAAGGAACCGTTACGTAAATTACCATTTTAATACCATTCCATTTCCATTTAAATTGTACGAAAATTAAGAGTTATTTATAGTTGAACTAAATATATATCGATAAAGTGAAACTTTTAATGGCCTTTCAACGGATTTGAATCTGAAATTGTAACTTAACAGACGGCTACGAAACTAAAGTCAGACATATTTCACTCGAACACACACACTGTTTGTGTGTAGAGAACTTTATAGGCATTGTACTTGAGGTTGTATTCAAGGTTTATAAGCGTTAAAACAAATGAGCTTTTTTTATAGAAAAGGAAGGCGGACGAGCATACGGGCTACTTGATGGTAAGTGGTCACCAAACGCTCTTAGACATTGGCACTGTAAGAAATGTTAACCATCGCTAACATCGCCAATGCGCCACCAACCTTGGGACCTAAGATTGTCCCGTGTGCCTGTAATTACACTGGTTCACTCACTCTTCAAACCGGAACACAACAATACCAAGTACTGCTGTTTTGCGGCAGAATATCTGATGAGTGGGTGGTACCTACCCAGACGAGCTTGCACAAAGCCCTACCAGAAAATGTGGTGTGTGTGCCTTAAATGTGTTTAATCATTGCAATGCCTTAACTTTATTAAAGAAACAGTCTTTTCAGCATTCAAATACATAACCATTTTAAATAAATACAATAGAATTATTATTTAACTTACATGGAAATGAACACTTACTCCACGTTTTTTCATTATCTATATCACCAACGATAATGTACCTTGCACCAGCTTTGAATATAATACCTTCTTAGACCTTCTTGTATACAATTGTCCTTAATGTACTCTTTTTGTTGCTTAATAAGCCACCGACCGCGTAGTTTTATCACGGAGTACATCTAAAAGATTTCAAGGAAATTCTTTACGTCTCCCGTCCTTTACAAAACGATACGATTGAATTTTAAATGAACTCAACATTCCTTTTCAATGGAACTTCTTACATGGAGCGTATAAAGTGCAAGGGAAAATCGCCTTTATGTGACCCATTTAAGATCTCTTTACAAGAACGAATCTTAGGTTAAATAAAAATAACTCACATTTTGAATTGAAAGCTATTTTTAAAACGACAAATTCTTGACAACAAATAACTAAAAAGCAGTACAGAGTTTTCATATGCTTAATTTATGTTTATTATATATTTTCTTTAATATGAATATATAGTTTTTTGCATAGATGATATTATAACAAAGGTATTTTTCACCGCAATATTAATTTAAACCGATTGTTTGTAGTGAAGGAGTGTAATCCCGCGAAAGGGTTTTGAAACGAAAACGCAAACAAACATACAAAACGGTTTAATTAATTACATAATACTGTCGAAACCATGTTCGTTTGGCTTGTTGTATAAATATGGTTTTATTGGATAATAATGTTAAATTTTGGATTAAATTATTAAAAACCATTCAATTTATTGTATCACTAGCTTCGTGCGGTTTCACCCGGTTTAAACCTAACTAGTCCTCATTTGATTTTTGATATACCCATCATCAATCTCTTTAGCCTAATATATAAAATATTATATTATATATTCCATACAATTATATATCTTCAATAAAAGTCGTAGCAGCTCTTTATTGCGTGGCTTATTATTATGAGTTCGCTCCATGAGCATCGCTTAATGAGCGTCGTTATATATCATTTTCCAATCATGAGATTATATAATATGTTATGTAATCGTGGCGCCAATTTAACAAAGAACATCCCCCGTGTAACTTTTATATGATTACCGATCATAATTGCCACTCTCTGTCATCATTAGGTGACCTGTTTGACACCTACGTATTGTATAAAAATATATATCTGATACTGCGGTGATTTTTCAAGGATATTTTATTATTTAAGTGAAAATCTTAATCATCACATAAATTAACTATCAACTTGCTATGATAATGATAACGGTGAGCCACTTCGGCCATATATAACTAAAAATATCAAACGTATTGATCAAATAATTTCCTTCTAAGTTGGGAACTTAAATTTTCAATATACTAAGTTTATCAATTATCATACAGTCTCGCACTAAGGCTATTGTCCCGGATTCCGTCAGAACTTAGTTTAGGAGTTATTACCGAATGTATTCATGTACTTGTGAATTTACATCCAAATCATACGTTTGTACATGATAAGGTTTGAATTAATTTGTAAAGCTAATGCTGCACTGGAGTTAAAATATTAAATGAGCAAATATGGTATATAAATATATATATTTATTTTATGTATCTCAAAAAAGCTCTAATGGTTTGGCTAAAAATTAGTTTTTAAATAAACTTGATTTAAAAGTTTATTTATATAGATGTATTTCCTGCAATTTTTTACCAAAAAATCATTCTATAACTCTCTCAACTCAATATTATCAGAGACGAGCGAAACGGTAGCTTAAGTAATTGGAGTAAATGTCAGAGAAGTATTGAGTGTTCTTAAAAATATTTAACTCGCTTGATGCAAAGGTGTGGACATAGCCTAATAGATAATTCCGGGCGGCATTTGAGACCACAACGCTCACACGCAGTGTTCTTTATTTATTAACAATTAAGTAATATAGTGTTGATAAAACGCCAAGGAGAATCATTTTATCTCAATATGAAATCACTAAAACGTTTACAGTTTATTGAGGAGAGCGATCGAGGATTTCCCCTAAAACCACGTCCACACAAATCGATTTTAGTCGAAGAATTGATTAATCGAAGCGATTTAAATCATCATCTAAAATTCTACATGTTGTTCAACTAAAATTGAATCCACTATAAAAGAGCTATTTACGATACAGACATAATATATGTTCAGCTTTGCCTGTTCTATTATTTACTAATATTATCCCCCACCCGCTGTCTACGCTCGACTTGACACGAATATATAAATTAATTAAATAATTTTATGGGCCTAACAATGTTCCTCTATCTAATATATGAAAAGCTTAATATTGTTAATATATAGACGCAAAGGCATCACGGTATCCGATTAGACGCCCCGTAGAGAATGCATTTATTATAACCGATTATTATTTTGTAACCCAAGAGAATACTAGGGGTAATATTTTAATCTTATTAACTTGTGAATTTTGAGAAGCAAAAGATTTACGAGCTGTGATGGCTCAATGACTATCATCTTAATGAAACTTAACCGAAAAACGCGTGTTCAAATCTATAACCTTTTCAAATTGAACAAGTAGTAGACATAAACAAACCTTAAATTGACATAGTCCCTGCGATTTGCTAATAGCTCTGATATATTATAAACTACAAACAGTTCTTGATTAATATATATTTATTTATATTAAAACACTATTTCAATTAACTTCTTATATCCACTTTACATTTTACATCGAAAGATAACGATACGCTGTTATTCAAAATGCCATTACATTTCAATTTTTCATTTTCACGAATCCATAATTAATACGAGGTTACTAAGTATCTCGACCTATAATATAATTTCAATTCAATATCAAAATCTTGTCCCGCAGTCTTATAAAAAAAACCGAGATGGCCTAGTGGTTAGAACGCGTGAATCATCTCGTGCTTGACGGTGCCGCATTGGATCAGCGTGGTGGAATAAGCTCCAAACCTTCTCCTCAAAAGGGAGGCCTTAGCCCAGCAATGGGACATTAACAGGCTATTACAGTCTTATAAAAAAACAGAGTACAGTTATATAATGTTTATTGATATAAAGAAGAACCCTTCCATTGAAAATCATAATGAGGATAATTTTGTAAATACGAAAGTATATATTTGTCATCATCACGTCCAAATCACTGATTCTATCGTAATGATATTCACTCAGGACTTTGATCCAATAATGTGTATACTTATAAATCACTTTATTTATAATAATAGTTTGTTATAATATATATATTATGTTATAATATATATTATGTTATAAGAATATTATATGTATATTAATTAAACGATTATTGGTTGTTATTTGTCATATTTATAATTTTAAATTACTTATTTAGCCTTTTTTATCTCAGAATGCTGTACTCCTCCCTCGTTATCCTCCTCGTCATCGGCACCGTAGCTTGCAGTCCTGAGGTAACCCAGAACGATCACACAATTCAACAGGACCAGGACACCAATCTCCAAGATCACGTCGCTCTAATGGAGAAGAGATCCCCTCACTACGACTTCGGTTTGGGTAAACGAGCCTACAGCTATGTCTCTGAGTACAAAAGGCTTCCCGTCTATAACTTTGGATTAGGAAAAAGGTACCGTTTGATAAATCAACCACACATTTATTAAATAGGCTGACGAGATAGTTACTAAATAATCATTTCATTATATTTATAATTGTTTCACAGGTCTCGTCCCTACTCTTTCGGTTTGGGAAAGCGATCAGTCAACGAAGAGCAGAATGACGAAGAGTTCCCCAATGATCTTGACCAGGATACCCTGGCTGAAGCTATCGACCAATACGAAGACGCACCAGGTGATTTAGCTTACTAATTGGCTCTTTGAATTCGAATAAATTACGCTATTTTATTATATAATCTGTTCATATTTAAATCAATGTAGAATAAATTAGATTAGATTATAAATAAAAATTACAACTTTAAAATTTTCATTAAAACAAGTAGATGAGACGTCGATAAGATTATACTCATACACACATATATTTAAATATATATAAATACTTTTAATAATAAACGCTAATTAATTCTAATACCTCTGTGCTGTTTGTGTGGCCACCAAATTGTTGATCCATTACTTTTAAACGCATTTTTTAAGTAATAAACTTTAAATTTAAATTTTAGCTTTAGTTAATTATTTAATTTATTAGCTGCACATTTTAACCAAAATTAAAAATAAAGTTAAACATTACTAAACTCCTTTATTTAAATCAATTGTTGTCTCCAGGATACGAAATCAAACGAGCTCGCCCTTACAGCTTCGGTCTCGGCAAACGCTTATCCGAAGACGAAAACTCAGAGGAGAAACGCACTCGGATGTACGACTTCGGCCTCGGGAAACGACCCAACCTGTACAACTTCGGTCTCGGCAAGCGAGCCAGGAGCTACAACTTCGGCCTCGGGAAACGTTTGAGCAGCAAATTCAATTTCGGACTCGGGAAAAGGGAGAGAGACATGCACAGGTTCAGCTTCGGCCTGGGCAAGCGTTCCGCGGAGATCCCATTCGACGACAACTATTACGACGCTTAGACTAATTGCGGATATGACGTGGGAACTTGTGTGGAATTGGAATATACATAACGTTAATTGTAAACTTTCATTTAATTGAATAGAATTATTATAATGTTCTGTTATTATCAAAATAAAATGTAATCAATTAAACGTTACCGTTTTTCATATTTCATTCCTCTATAAATTATTTTTATTTTATTTTTAAATAATTCCACGTGAGTTTTCATTATAGAGGTTAATTTAATTGTATTGTTACATCTAATACCGACTGTACGTTTGAGATAATTAGTTAATTGTGCAATTCATTTATTTTTGTTTATATTTATTTATGTTTTTATTTTGTAAATTATTGTTATAGACCTGTAGTTTATACTGATTAAACATTGTAAGTTATGCTTGAAGTCATAGATCTACGAAATTTTGGATATTTATCGATTATATATTATTTTAATCAATTAAATTTTGTGCCAATTATTCGCTGTCATTTCTTTCTATATCTTTAGCAATATCTGTCCTATCCCCTTTAATTTCAACTGTTTACATCAATCATACAAAACATTAGTATTATTTTATCAATTTAAAATTATTTCCTTAATTTGATTAAATATTAGGTTTCATAGGTCTATGTTAGTATCTAACTCTTAAACCTAAGTAAGTTTCTTTAAGACTTAACGACGTATTGTTTTAAATATTATCATTAAATATACAAATTAAAAGAAAATCTAAAAAACGTAGAAGTTTGCATCATTCTTTGTTTTTGATTTATACCTATGACCTTTGTTTGACCTTTGAACTGAGATCTAAAACTAAAGACACTAATTGTAAATAGGTAATTAGAAAGTAATCCTTTAATAGCTCTACTGAGTTTAAAACTAAACAGTACAGTAAACTCTCATTTTGCTTCATCATGAGCAAGCCACTTAAATGACAAAAGCAAAACATATTATATTTTTACAACGTATTAGTAATTAATAACACATATTGATAATGAGTAAATTAAATGTCGGAAAAGGATGCTAACAATCTCTATCTCTATTCCTATTCCCTTTTGCGAAAAATCAACGTGCCTACTTTTTACCAATGGAGGAGGTAATAAGACTGGGTCGCTACATTATTATTATTATTCAAATTATATTACACAGTAGGAGTAGCTAAATTGACTGCCTCGTTGGTCTAGTGGCCGAAAACCCGGAGGCCCGGGGTTCAATTCCCAGGTCGGGCCAATAAAATGTTAATGGGTTTTTCTGTCAGAAAATTCTCTGTAGCAGCCCGGAGTCTGGAAGTTGGAAGTGTGTACACTCCCGTGCCTCGTAAAGCACGCAAAGCCGTTGGTCCTGCGCCTGAACTCTTTCCAGTCGTGTCGGATTGCCGTCCCATCGGATATGAGAGTTATGGAACAGAGAGTGCACCTGTGTTTGTGCACACACTTGTGCACTATAATATCTCCTGCGTAGTTGGCTAACCTCTCTTGAGAATTGCCGCCGTGGCCGAAATCGGTCTGGAGGACATTATTATTATTATTTTTATTAGCTATATTTATTCCAAAAATTGATCAATAAATTCACTTCTACACAACTACAGTAAGTTTAATTGAAGTCAGTAATAAAATAATAAATATATCATATTTATCCAGAAAACCTGGGCAACATTGTCTTATTGTATTTAACAATCCTTCATTAGTTTTGTGCCTTGCTAAAACGGCTTTAAATACAGATGTTCCGAGTTCAAATCCCGGGTCTGAGATAGGTTTTACGCCCAACCTCAATCCCTTCACAAAGGAGTAGAAAACAGCGACAGAGCGGGAGCACGAAGGCAAAACCGAACGTGATTTTTTTTTTTTTTTTTTTTTTTTTTTTTTTTTTTTTTTTTTTTTAGGGTAGGTGGCAAAAATAAGTCAAAACGTTTTTATAATAGCTCTTGTTAATTTTAATTAAATAAATTGCAAGATCAATAATTACACTGATACAAATGTGCTAATTGTGTTCCCTACCTGCCAGCTAAATCTCCATAACACGGATATAAACACTAAGAAACAGAAACATTGAAAAATATATAATACATTCACATTGCACTATGGAGTCCATCAAGCACTCAATTCAAGACCTGACTGAACACTTCAACACACGGATGGCTGAATTTCAAATGACTCTTCAGAGTTCTATCCCAGCATCAAGTCCAACCACCAACTTAGCGGCTCAGTTTAATACTTTTAGAGTCTTTGTTTTAACTGCGTTGGAGAGCCTTCAGAAGCAAGTTGAACTCCTGTCAAAGCAATACAACCAATTGGAGATGCGTAGTAGAAGGAAGATGCTCCTCTTGCATGGAATTCCTGAAAAAGTAAAGGAGAATATACCAACTGTGGTGTCGAAGGTTTTATCAGAGCATCTCAAGTTGCCTGACCTTACCATGGATAAGCTTAGTCGATGCCAGCGATTGGGTCAATCCACCCGAGATAAGCCTCGAGCTATTCTTGTTAAATTCCATGACGCGTCGCTCCGAAATAAAATCTGGTACTCGAAAACATCTCTCAAAAATACGGGTGTGACTCTCTCGGATTTCCTTACTAAGGAGAGACATGAACTGTTTGTGGCTGCGAGACGGAAGTTTGGAATATCTAAATGCTGGACGAAGGATGGTGCCGTTATTGTTACTGGGTCAGACGGTAAGCGCCACCGTGTTGTCACAACAGCTGAACTTAACTCAATCAATTGCACACACAATGATATTCATTTGGCTACTATTCCTGCTGCTATTCCCAGTACCAGTTCTGTCGACTCAATTCCTAAATCTACCATTTCCACTCAGGCTATTCGAAGCAAGAGAACTGTCAAAAAGTAAGCTTTGTTTTGTTAGACGTACTTAAAATTAATTTTGTTTACTTTTAAACAGTATTATTTTGCTTCGATCTCTATTTTGTATTTTTGTTAGACACTTTACTGATCTACTTTTACTCTCATTGTTTATAATTTTAATTTATGGACTTGTCGGTACAATGTCAACAATTGACGTTTGACAAGTTTACTTGCTAAGTGTAGTTGCATGGCTTTGGACTCTTGCATTTTGGCCGTTGTTTTTTATCTATTTATTTTTATATCCCTTTTATTTTTATTTTTTAAATGTTTCTTGTTTTTTGAGCTAGTTTAATAGTTTAATAGCTTATAATAATAGTTTTATGGTTAATGGTTACTTGTTGTGTAGCTGTTCTTAAAACTGATGTATGTTCTTATTATTATTATTATTATTTTTTTTTTTTTATATATATATTTTTAATTGTTTTTTCTTTTACCGTGTTACTTAAATCTTTATAATTGTATCCGCTCTTATTGTTTATTATAATTAGTATTATTATTATTATTCTTTAAATGCTATCTCACAGACTGCTGGCGGGTTAGAGAATATGCCCTGGTTAGAACTTATATATATATATACATTTTTTATTCTCGTTTTTTATGCATATATATTTTTATTATTTTATCTATTTTTATTTAAATTTTTATTAATTATTATTATTTTTTAGTATTATAATTATAAAGATATTATAATTTATTTATTTTACTATAAAAATGTCCTCAAACTGTAGTATACAAAGTGATGCATTTCTGTCGGTGTCTTCAGGTGATGAGTCTTTGAGTGACTTAAGTCTTCAAAGTGCAATTGATTCCCTTCCACTTAACGACAATCTCAATTCACTCTTCGTTGATTGTGTGAAAAATTTCAACGTTGTTCACATAAATGCCCAAAGTATTCCGGCTCATTATCCTGATATGCTTGCGTCTTTTGAGTCCCGTAATATTCACGCCATTTGTGTATCGGAATCATGGCTCAAGCCCTGTTTGCCGTCCACATCGTATTCTTTGCCAGGGTACCATCTCATTCGTAATGATCGTAACAGCAGGACTGGTGGTGGTGTGGCGATCTATCTTAGATCCTACATTCCTTTTAAAATTGTAAGTTCGTCATGTCAACCACCTCCTGTTGATTCTGCTGAATACTTACTGGTTGAAGTTTCTCTAAACCAAACAAAAATTTTGCTTGGGGTTTTCTATAGTCCCTCTCTATTAACGAATTATTTTTTATCTTTTGAAGCCCTTGTAGAAACGTTTGTCCCAAATTATAGTCACACCATATTAATGGGCGACTTTAATACATGTTTACTAAAGGATGACAATAGGGCTAATAAGCTTGTTTCTATATGCGAAGCGTGTAATATGCATATTCTACCCCTTACGGCGACCAAGACCACAGATTTCCAAATTCTACCCCTTCTCTTCTTGACCTTATAATTGTGTCTTCTCCTGATCTTGTTTCCAAGCACGGTCAGTGTCCTGCCGATGCTTTTTCCTACCACGATTTAATTTTTCTCTCGTATAAATTACGCCCTCCCAAATTTAAACCTAAGACACTTCTGCGGCGTAATTTTGCTGGAATGGATGTTGAACGACTATGTGCTGATGCCCGCAATATTGATTGGTCAGCAGTGGAGTCGGCGTCTGGTATTGAACATAAGGTTGATGTTTTTTGTTCGTTGCTCACTCAACTTTATGATGTTCATGCGCCGATTCACCCAGTCAAATTGAAACACCTTCCTGCTCCCTGGCTAACTAAAGACATCAAAAATAGTATACACAGGAAAAACGTTGCTAAAACAAAATATAAATTAAACAACTCAGAAGAAAATCGAAGGAAGTATCATAAAGCTAGGAATCGCTGCAATACATTATGTAGGGATGCACAACGACGCCATATTCATAATTCAGTCGAGAACGGCGACTCTCACAGAGTTTGGAAATTTCTTGAGACTGTTGGAGTTGGTAAAGGTTCTCAGAACTCATCTGTTCTTAATATTAACACAGAACTCTTAAATCAGTATTTTTCTACTCCTTCGAACTCATTTGATAGTTCAGTTAAATCGCGTACTCTTCACTCACTTTCTACAACTTCAACTCCTCTTTATCCTCCGTTCGTATTAAGTCAGTTCACTGTGTGTGATGTTAAGAAGAACATACTGTCCGTCTCATCTAATGCCATCGGCAGCGATAATGTAAGTCGTACTATGATCATTCCTCTTCTTGATATTATCGCTCCCGTGATCACATATATTCTAAATGAATGTGTCTCATGCTGTATATTTCCTGAAGCTTGGAAGAGCGCTAATGTTATACCTCTTCCAAAGAAAGCCAATCCTATTTCCTTTTCTGATTTTCGTCCTATCTCTATTTTACCTTTCCTGTCAAAAGTTCTTGAAAAACTAATTCACTTTCAGTTAAATCTCTTCCTAAACAAGAACAACCTGCTCAATCCCTGCCAATCTGGCTTTCGCCCTGGACATAGTACGGTTACTGCCCTTATAAAAATTACTGATGACATCCGATGGGCTATGGACAATAAGCAACTCACTATTATGACTTTGTTGGATTTCAGCAATGCTTTTAATAGTGTTGATTTTGATGTCCTACTTAGTCAGCTGCGTTCTCTTAACATATCCCCTGCAGTCATTGAATTGTTTCACAGCTATCTTCGCGGTCGTCGGCAACGAATTCGCACTGATGACACTTACTCATCATGGTGCGATATTTCTGCTGGCGTACCGCAGGGCGGCGTCTTGTCACCATTACTTTTCTCTATTTTCATCAATTCAATAACTCATAACCTATCTTCTCTCTACCACATGTATGCAGACGATGTCCAGATTTACACCCAGTCGACTTTGGAGAATCTTCCGTTGGCTATTGCAAGAATGAATAACGACCTCAATATCATTCTTGAATGGAGTAAATCGTTTGGTCTTAATGTTAACCCTAGCAAATCTCAATCCATAATTATTGGCAGCCGGAAACAATTGTCAAAAGTCGACTGGTCTTCCTTGCCATCAATAATGTTTGACAATATTGTCATCCCTTATTGCGACTGCGTTAAAAACTTGGGAGTTTTCCTTGACAATACTCTTAGCTGGACTCGCCATGTAAATGAAATCAGCAGGAAGGTGTTTGTTGCGCTGAGGTCTTTGCGTCGTCTTCGACATTTTCTTCCAATTCCTACCAAAATTATGCTCGCACAGTCTCTACTCCTTCCTATCCTTGATTATGCAGACGCAAGCTTTGTTGACTTAACCGAAGACCAGTTAAATAAGCTTGAGAGACTACAAAACACATTTATTCGGTTTATATTTGGATTACGCAAATATGACCACGTTTCACAATTTCGTTCTCGTCTTAATTGGTTACCCATTCGACTTCGCCGGAATATGCACATCTTATCTATATTGTACTGTGTGTTGTTTCACGCTGGTACTCCCCCTTACTTGAAGGAGAAGTTTTTATTTTTAGGGAATCCTGGAGAAGTTCTTCGTTCTGCGAAGAGATGGATCTTAAGGGTGCCTGAACATAACTCATCTTTCTATAATAATTCTTTCACAGTTCAGGCTATTAAGCTCTGGAATGACCTTCCTTTAAATATTCGGGAGGCTAAATCCATATACATTTTTAAAAAACTTGTGAAAGATCACTTTTTGTCTCAAATGCCTTATCACCATTAATTAATTAAATATTTTATTTTTATTATTATTAATTTTTTTCTGCTATGTTTGAGGACTTATCGTTTTTATTCGCTCTTATTGTTTATAGTATGTATTTATATTGTATACTTGTAATTATATATGTATTTATAATATAATTTATTTATTGATATATATTATATGTATTTTATATTTACATTTTTTTTTTAGTTTGTTTAATCATATTTTAATATTATTTTATGTATTAGTAGAGCACCACCTACCTCATATCCTATGAGTTATTCTCTTAATCCGTTGGTTGCCTGGAAGAGATCGCTATGTAGCGATAAGGTCGCCAATTTGTATATTACTTTTATTATATATGTATCCTTGTTTTGTATTCTTTTTCTTCTTGTGGTGTACAATAAAGTATAAAAAGTAAAGTGATATACGACCCAATCTTACTCTCATAGCGCGCCAAAAGTCTAAATGTTTCATTACTTCAAACATTTTCATTGTCTCGTCATTGTTCGCTTTTTTTTTTATATTAGCCGGGAGGGCAAATGACTCTACTCCACCTGATGTTAAGTGGTAGTGGAGTCCAAACGCGAGGACGGCCAGTACAGTCGGGAAGAAGGTTCTGCACTAGCCGCCCTCGCCTTGCCGGCCCGCAAAATGCCTCTTCACGCCTCGTTTGAAGGAACCCGGGTCGTAAGAGGAGGGGAATACGTGAGCTGGTAAGGAATTCCATTTCTTGGAAGTGCGACAAAGAAAGGAGTTGCCAAATTTCTTTGTGCGCGATGGAATTGATGTCACAGTTAGTCGGTGACATCGAGAGCCAGCACGCGTAGACTTGTGAAGGAAGGGGGAAGCAGGAATTAGGGAGAATATTTCCTCGGAACACTCGCCGTGATACAGTCGATAGAAAGCGCTCATCGCTGCTATCTCTCGACGCAATTGTAAAGGCTCGAGGGTGTTAGTGACCTTTACGTCACCAACAATGCGGACCGCACGTCGCTGCAACCGATCCAAGGCCTGAAGTAGGTACTTAGCGGAGCCATCCCAAAGGTGCGAGCAATATTCAACGCAAGACCGTACCTGTGTTTTGTACAGCAGGCACAGTTGTTGTGGCGTGAAAAAACGCCGCACCTTGTTCAGAACTCCGAGTTTCCGTGAAGCTGTTTTTATCACAGCCTCGATGTAATCCCTTGAACTAAGGTCGCAGCGAACGTCCATCCCCAGCATGGCGATTTTGTTTTGTATCACCAGCGGAGTGTCACAGAGGGAGGGAAGAGGGAAAAATGGTGACTTTTTTGCTGTGAGAGCGCATACCTGTGTTTTCTTGGCATTAAATTCAACAAGATTATCTGAGCCCCATTTGGCGATAAGTTCTAACGTCCTATTGAGTTCAATGACAAGATCCTCCCGCCTCTCCTTAATTTCCGCTTGCCCAGCCACTCCGCGTCTGTGGTATCCACCATGCACTGTACTGTCGTCTGCATAGCAATGAATGTTCCCGAGAGAGAGCATATCATTGATATGCAAAAGAAACAGAGTGGGAGATAGCACAGATCCCTGGGGGACCCCAGCATTCACTACATAGAATTGTGAAGCGCAACCATCAACTAAAACACGAAGGCTGCGCTTGTGTAGGAAGTTTAAAAATATCGATATAAAATTTTATAATACCTTAAAAGAGAATGAGATCATTATTTGTTGTGGTTGTAATCGCACCCTTTTAGATAATCCGATCGGCCTTTACCTTCATTAACTTGGGTCACTGACCCTACGCCCAGACTCACCCTCATTAAATATGTACAATGTTTGACACGTTGAGAAATCTCATAATTATTTCACTTACTAAGAGTTGGATCTTCGCCGTTGACCTTGATAGATTGCTGGATTGAGTAAAGTTCTCGCACCCGTTGTGATGTGTTTGTGGGGAAAGTTCAGTTCTCTTCAGTATAACGTCTGAAAAGTTCAATGATTCATTAGGCAATAGAGAGGTTGCATCGATATTTGCGCGCTACAATTACGAAAGACATTAAAAAGTTTTATAAAAGGTATTTCGCAAAAATAAGTCAAAGGTTCCCTCGGTGTTGCATTATTTGATATGCTGATGTCAATAAAAAAAGATATCTTATAGATAGATAAATAAGTGAAAAATATATTTATAGTTAAGAAAATAAAAGGAATTTTCGCATATTTATTTCTCTTCCATGAAACCTATTAGATGATATTATGCATGCTAAATGTATATCTACCAACTTGCATTGTAGCAGCGTGATATAATCTCCAAACCATCTCCTCTCATTTACGCAACTGCTTTAAATTATAATAAATATTTAATGTAATAAATTATTAAGATATAATTAATAGAATGTCTCATACATTAAAAAATTAATAAAAAAGTAAAGTTCAAATTATTTGAAAGGTCACTTTGACGCACCGCTGTGAAGCACTAAGTACCCTTCAATGTCCCCCCAGAACCCGAGACACTTTCGAAGATTTTCCCCACAAAAAAAAATATATTTTAGATTACAAAATCCTACCTATCTACCTTATGACACTCAGACGTAACTGCTGAGGCTATTTCACGTATATGCTATCATAGTATGAATATTTTTTCTACGCCATTTATTTTCTATTGCGACGGGACGCGACGGACACGGTAGAGAGGTTATTATCATTTAAAGCGCTGTCTATACAGATAAAATAAAAATGATATAATATAAAAAGGAAAAATTCTGTAAATAAAGAATATCGTAACGTTTGATTATCATATTCATAACCAAGAAGAAATTTAACGGGTGGTAAATTAGGCTTGGAAATTTTATCACTGCCATGGTCTAGTGGCTACATGTATGACCACAGACCTAGAGGAGGTTCAAGGTCAGGCCAATAAAAAGTTATTGAGTTTTTCTGTCGAAAATTCTCAGTAGCGGTCCGGAGTCTAGAAGTTGGAAGTGTGTACACTCCATACCTCGGAAAGCACGTAAAGCCGCTGAACTTTCCAGTCGTGTCGCATTACTGTCCCATCGATTATTAAAGCTAGAGAATAGAAAGTGCACCTGTGTTTGCGCACAGACTTGTGCACTATAATATTTCTTGCGCAGTAGGCTAATCTCTTTTGAGATTGGCCTTAAAATTTTGAGATTGGATTAAAATTGGCTGGACGTGGCTGGAGGACATTATTATCAATGTTTGTATACAATTTATTTGTTCTACATCATGCAACATTACTTTGACCACTATGGTTAGTAAGGTGAATGATAAAGCAAGGGACATATTTCCATTTCATATAATCGTCATTTCCATTACAAACATCGGGATGAAAATATGGTAATAAACATGAAAGCAACAACAAACAAGTACATTACAAGTTGCATCGCAGACAATGTCAAGAGAATAGCGCTACTCGTGTAATACCGGGTAGTATATTAGAAGTTTTCCATTAGAACGCACTATATGATCGCACTCGTCACCCCCGGGGAGTGACGCGTCACAAAGAGGCACTATTTATCATCACTTTGTAGCGTGAAACCTTTGAGAGTCCAACACGTGTGCGCGTACATTTGTTTACTATGATTTTAATATATACACATTTTTCCCGAGGAGAAAACTTTTACAAGTACATTATATCACACAAACTGACATTATGAGTGAATATATATACTTTATGTAAATATTTTTCTATTACGCTTACATTCGGGGATATTTTTTATATGATATCACTTTTTTTTTGAGTAAACTTCATCAAAGAACTTTAGAATTTCCATTTTTGAAGTCTAAGGTACATAAAATAACCGGGAAATAACTCCCGTTAGAATCTATTATTATTTAATTGTATTGCATAATTTACTTTCGTACACGATATCATGAAAAGTATGGTTGATTAAAGCTAGATTCAGATTGGTCAACTGTCATCTTTGAAGCCATCTGGGCGATTAGTAGTAAAAATTATAACGAATAGTTGTTTTAAGGTTTGACTGTTTATATATATACGGTAACAGCCTGTAAATGTCCCACTGCTGGGCTAAGGCCTCTTCTCCCTTTTTGAGGAGAAGGCTTTGGAGCTTATTCCACCACGCTGCTCCAATGCGGATTGGTAGAATATATATATTAATATTAATATTATGTATTTATAATATTAATTTAATATATATAAAATGAATTTAATTCTTATTAAATTCTCTAATTTATTTTTTTACATCGACTCTTTTATGTAAAAGATGAGTCCAATTTATGAATACATTAAATTCTTAAATAAAAATAGCTACTTTTGAAATCGTGACCGCGTGGAATGGTGGCAAGAACGCTAGCACCATTTCCCCTTTGACTCGAACCAGTCTTCTGTCAAAATTATTAATTAATATAATTAACTGTGTGTGATACAATGTCGTACATTGTATGAAATAAAAAAATAAGGTTTCATTTTGAATACAGCCGTAGTAGTTATTATATTCACATATCAGTTACAAAACATACTTCGTTTTAGTATTCTTGTTCTTGTATTCTTACTGGATTCCTAAATCAATTTTTAATTTGTTCGCTCGTTTCATAAAATTTTAATTTATCAGAAATAAGGTTTTATATAAGATAGACTATGCAACTAAATAGGATTTTCTTTAAAGATGTTAACATTAACGATAATCAAGAAAAGGGGTAGAAATACTTAAGATGGAAACAAATGTGTCTCAGATATTAGTGTATATATTAAAAATCCTCAGCGGTAAAGCTAATCCTATTAAAAAATAATAATGAAATAAGACATACCACGCAGTACAAGATTATAAATACGATAAAAAGGCATATATGTTGAATTTATTAATATGTGTTAATTTCCGTAACAGCCTGTGAATGTCCCACTGCTGGGCTAAAGGCCTCCTCTCCCTTTTTGAGGAGAAGGTTTGGAGCTTAATACACATGTGGCAGAATTTCATTGAAATTAGACACATGCAGGTTTCCTCACGATGTTTTCCTTCACCGTAAAGCACGACATGAATTATTATCCAAAATTAAGCACATGAAAATCCAGTAGTGCTTGCCCGGGTTTGAATCATCGGTTAAGATTCACCTGTTGTTACCACTGGGCCATCTCGTCACATCATCATCGTGTGTTAATTTATTTATTTATTATAGTGATAAAGACTACACTTTGTATGTCAGTCAGTAATTATAAAACTTTACTAATAAATCGTGCAGAGGAAAAAATGCAGTTGCTTATTTACAAGTCTACTCGTTCTGAGGTAAAAATATTGTGTTTATATTTTATATGGATATCTGTGTATGTGTTTGTACATTTCATTTTATATAATATTCGTAATCAGAAACATTTTTTTATCCCGGAAAATACCAATGAGTGTTAGAAACTTAATTCGAGTTTATAAATGCTTATTCCAATAAACTGTTCTTATCCGGATTTCCATTATCCACCACATTTAAACTTCATATTTTTTCTTATAGAATATAAAACGACGGTATCCTGCTATACTCTGATTGATAAAACTTTTTTTCATTTTAGAAATTGTTGTATGTGTCTGTTAGTAATGTGTCATATACTAAGTTAACCAAGTTGAGCTGAAGTTCACCCAGCTCAACTTGGGGACATAAGCTGCCCGTTTATGTACTGTATGTATGTTTTATTCGTGTATCATTTCATGCCATTAATATCATCCGACATATATTTTATAGATAAAAAATATTGTTCGAGTGAATTTACAAATACACTACTTTCTTACTCTCATAATCCAAATTGAAGATAATCACGTGACCGGAAAGAGTTTAAGCGCACAACACTGTCGACTTCTATACTTCGGACAGCTGAGAAAAAATCCAATAGCCTTTTATAGGTTTTCCCGACCCGAGATTTGAACCTCTTAAGCTATTAAGCTAGTCACAGAACAACATAGCAGTACAGGAAGGATGCTAATCATTATGTATTTTGTCTCAACAATAGTGAACAGATTAAGATGGACATTCTTGCATCTCAGCACGCTAAGCATGATTTTCGGAGTTTTTGGAGGACCACAGGTAGGTGTGGCAATAAGGTGGGCTTGCCGACCAGCATCAATGGTGTAACTGATTCTAAGACAATTGCCAATATGTTTAGGAATCATTTTACAGTAAACTCACCCTTGGGCCCATCACGGTCATTCAGTTTGGGAAGTGTCCATGGTCAGGAGATAAGTACTAGTTTCACAGCGAAGGATGTAGACCAAGTTATAAAATCGATGTCGCGAGGAAAGTCTCCCGGTCATGACAGCCTTTGTATTGAGCATCTTAAGCATGCTGGCGTCCACCTGCCTAGAGTTTTGGCGATGTTCTATAACCTGTGTATAGGACATTCGTACTTGCCGTCTGATATGATGAAGGTCGTGGTGGTCCCAATTGTGAAAAGCAAAACGGGTGACGTGAGCGACAAAAATAATTATAGACCAATTTCATTGGCTACTATATTAGCAAAAGTTCTTGATAGTCTGTTGAATGCGCAACTTGATAAATATCTAAAAATCCATGACAATCAGTTTGGTTTTAAATCGGGTCTATCTACCGAATCTGCTATTTTGAGCTTGAAACAGACTGTCAAGTACTATACCGATCGAAATACACCAATTTATGCTTGTTTCCTCGACCTCTCGAGGGCGTTTGACCTGGTTAATTATGATATTCTATGGCAAAAACTTAGTAACATTTCCATGCCTGAAGAACTAGTACACATCTTCAAATACTGGTATCTTAATCAGGTCAACGTCGTCAGGTGGTCGAGTGTAATGTCAGAACCATACAGGTTGGAGTGCGGGGTAAGGCAGGGTGGGCTGACTTCTCCAAAGCTCTTCAACTTGTATGTTAATGAATTGATTGAGGAGCTTAGTGGCACACGTGTCGGATGTCATATTGATGGAGTATGTGTTAATAATATCAGCTATGCGGATGACATGGTGCTGCTAAGTGCATCTGCTTGTGGTCTGTATAAGCTTCTGGGGATATGCGAAAAATACTCGCTTAGACACGGCTTACAATATAATACGAAGAAAAGCGAATACATGATCTTTCGGGCCAAGGGACGGGGTTGTCCGGACTCTGTTCCACCCATTCGATTAAACAATGTTGTATTAAGTAGGGTTCATCGATTCAAATATCTTGGACATATTGTAACCTCTGATTTGAAAGACGACACGGATATCGAGAGGGAACGGAGGGCTTTGTCTGTCAGAGCCAATATGATTGCTCGCAGGTTTGCACGATGCTCCGCTTCTGTCAAAATCACCTTATTTAAAGCATTTTGTACAAACTTTTACACGTGCAGCCTGTGGGTAACATATACGCAGAAACAGTTCAGAGCACTTCGCGTCCAATATAATAATGCGTTTAGGGTGCTGATGGGGCTGCCGCGGTACTGTAGTGCATCAGGGATGTTCGCAGATTCGCGAATCGATTGTTTTTATGCAACCATGCGTAAGCGATGTACATCTCTTTTGCGCAGGGTTCGGGACAGCTCCAACAACATCCTGAAAATGTTCGCATGCAGATTTGACTGCCAGTACTTGAATCATTGCAATATGATTCATGTACTGACTAATAATGAATATTAATATGTAAATTGACAATAATTACATAATGGAATTTAATTTAATGTAATTTAAATTAATTTAATAAGATTTAATCTAATTTTATTTTATGTTATTTGATTCAGTCTAATTTAATATAATTTAATGTGATTTCTTTTGATTAGTGAATTGATTGAATTTAATTCAAATTTTATTTCGATTTAATTAACTTAGATTTGATTTTAATAAATTAAGTTTAATTCGGTATTATAATTTTAATTCGAATTTAGGTATTATAATTAATATAATATATAATTCGGTATTATAATTTAAATTAGTATTGTAATTTTTGTCTTTTTACTATTTATTGTATATTTTGTATTTATGATCCCTGTTTGGTCGAAATAAATATTTTATTATTATTATTATTATTATTATTATTATAAATTAATTTCAATTAAGATATCGGTGTGTTTCTATCTTAACTTGTATTATATTTGCTAGCACTCTTAGAAACAAAAGCGGTTTCTCCACAATGAAGGCGTGTTGTTCTTTTCTTGGGTTTTTATAAAAATGATGTTGACTAAAATAATTAAAATTCATTCCACGTATATAATAGTAAAGATAAAATTCTATTTTATATTGAAATAAAAAATAAAATACAAAGAACGTATTGTTGTACAATGAATATAATATGTACCTACATATCATTATGTATTTTCATTATGTATAAATAACGAAAATAATCATTTTTATTTATTTTAGACCAGCGATACATAACCTTTTCTTTATAGGGCCCATAAACAATAAATATTTAGGTAATGATTTGTTGAGTTTCGGGATTGTTACAGATTAAATTAAACAACTGAGAACGGATTTATCACGAATATTTTAACATTTTTTTATCATTTCATGACATTTCAAACACTTTGCAGTGACCGTGGATACAAGTTGTTTAATTCAAATTAATTAGGTGTTAAGAAAAACCTTTGAAAATTGAAACAGTTCAATATAAAAAAACATCAAACGGGCCAACCATAAAAGCCCGGCGGGCCACAGGTTGAGTACAGCTGTTTAACTTTCTAATAATTTAAATATTTCATATCTTTAATTCAGGCTTTACGGCACATTTTGAAATAGTTTCGTCACAAGCTGAATTCCACGCTGGCAAAGTCGTTAGTTTTGTTAGTAATAATAATAATGAGATAACTTTTGTTTGTTTGTATATTTGTTCTGGCTTTCAACTTCTGAAATCGATTACGATGGATATAAAATTAACAATATTTAAAACAAAAGTAACAGACTTTCGAAAAATAGATTTGAACGAGAAATACGGGCAAATGGACCACCTGGTGGTAAGTGGTCACCACCACCCATAGACATTAACGCTGTAAGAAATATTAACCATTAATTACATCGCCATGCACCACCAACCTCGGGAACTAAGATGTTTAACCCTTGTGCTTGTAGTTATAATCTTGTCTTCAAAACGACCCTCGAAACTCAACTGAAAACCAACCAACGCAAAAACAAGTTGCAAACTCCGCGTCTATTAACAAAATATTTACTCGGTTTTTTAATCTTCGAACTAATCCTGTTTACAATAACCTATTTATTTTTATAACAAAATTTTCTTGTGAATCTTTTGAAAAAAAATAGTACACGTAGTTTTTAAGCCGGAATAGGTGCCTTGTTATTCTCGTTAACAATTTAAGTAGAAAATATAAACATTCGCTAAGCCTTCGTTAGCCGCTTAGAATATTCTCGTTGCATATCGTAAAATTGTTTTAATAGTTTGTGTTTTTCTTTATAACGAAGCATTCCACTTTTTACATACTTATAAATGTACTGGTTCGGAATATAAAGAAATACTACACTTAAGAGTCGAGATGGCCCAGGGGAACATGGGAATCTTAACCGTTAATAAAAAATCACATCACTATATTTATGTGCCTAGTTTGTGTATAACTTATCTCGTGCTTAGCGATGAGAGAAATACATCGTGAATAATAATGCATGAGTTAAATAAAAATCTTTTGACATAAGGGTTTATTGGTGCAGAGTGGTGGAATAAACTCCAAACCTTCTCCTATAATAGAGGAAGAGGAGAGGTGACATTAACAGGCTTACTTTACTACAATGAAATCGTCATATCACAAACTTTCCCTAAATCAATATAATGTTGCGTTTACTGCATTTTTCTATATATTGTGATCGTTACAAAAATCTATTCGCTTGATGGTGACCTGGTTGGATTTACTTGGCCTATTTAGCAAATAAAGCTGAAGACCCAAAGGATTTATTTCCAGGCCAGGCCAATGAGAGATACTGAAAAATTCTCAGCAGCCTCGAGTTAGGAGATTTAGACACTTATTGAGGATAACGTATATCCATTGCGAACGCTTTTCGATCCAGTTCACCCGATCTCCCTTCGGTCCATTGCGCCCGATCTCCCTTCGCTAGATAAGGATTGTTGCCCCATAGCAATAAGAGTGTGAAGAAATAGAGAATAAGCCTATATTTGTGCAAGCGGTTAGGCATTATAATCATTCCAGTGCAGTAAGCCATCATTGATTATGATCACCGCTGGCCGTAATCAGTTGTTAGAATATCATCAACATTATTCTAATCTTCTTATGTAGAAAAAAGTCCATTAAAATTATAAACCATTTTATACACTACTATATTCATTTTCCGTATTTTTTTTAGTTATATAGCTTGGCGAACAGGCAAATGTATCATCTGATAGCAAGTTTTCGCCACCACCCATAAACATGGACTATGCACAAAATATTAAGCATTCCTTACATCACCAATGCGCCACCAACCTCCGTTATGCCTGCAGTTACACTGGTTCACCTTTCAAACCAGAACACAACAATATTATGTATTGCTTTAGTGGTAGAATATCTGATGAGTGGGCGGTACCCAGACGGGCTTGCACAAAGCCCTACCACCAAGTATAAGTCCTGTTAAATATAAAAAGGCCCGATTTCCATAACTTCTTGTCACCAATTGTGTATACCCTATTCCAATCGGAGTAGGAGTAAAGGTAATCAAACCGTAGATTTACAAATTGCATGTGATTTTCTAATTGTTCAGCTGTATTACGTACTATAAACAGTTCTTGATTAATTTACCTTTATTTATAGTACAACACTTTTCCACTTAACTAGTTATAACCACATTAATTTAACTTTCGATTTGCCATTTTTTCACAAATCCCTAGTGATGAATCTATAATAGATTATTCAAGATCTTGACCAATGATATTGCGTCAAT
Source organism: Nymphalis urticae (assembly GCA_905147175.2). Lineage (NCBI taxonomy): Eukaryota > Metazoa > Arthropoda > Insecta > Lepidoptera > Nymphalidae > Nymphalis > Nymphalis urticae. The sequence continues at coordinate 723,571 of LR990004.1, read as the reverse complement.
TGATATCGGTGACCAATGATATCGGCGTCAAAGTTTATTTGGGTTTACTCCTCATGTTTTGAATAGGCTATATATAATAAACTCGCAATACCGTAACAATTTTACAATCGACAGATTTTGATAGTTTCACGGGATGTTGTTGTAAAATTAAATTGCTACATAAAACCTTTAAAGACCTTTTGTAGGCAGGTTATAAAGATATCCAGTTTATGTTTGTTTCTTGAATAATATTACTTGTTACAACTTCATGAAAAAATTCCAACGTGTTTCTTAACAGCTTCATAATATTATAAAACAAATTACAATCAACCGTCGAAAGCATTATTTTTGTTTTATAATTGGTATTATTCTTTCCTTTTTTTTTTCTTTTTCTGATGTGTATCTACGCTAGTTGAGCGGAAAATATTTTGAGATGACACATATGAGATCACTCTAATTGAAAACCATCAAAATTGAAGCGTTTAATGATGATGAATAGAAACCATTAAACCTACAGTTGATATGTAGAACAACATTATATTGAAATGAATTAATTTATTGAACACAATATAAAAACATAATAATTATAATTATTATATTTCTTACAATAAATTTAATTAAATATTTTATTAATTTCATGTTTACAGAACGTTGGATACTAATACTTATAAGTCTTCCCTTGTTTATTTAACTGTATACCATTTATGTTTTAATTATGACAGTTAACTGGCATATACCTTAGACGTGGCCTTATCAAAGATATTACGATGAGATCATAGACAATTTATTACTTTTTAATGATTTAACATATTGCCTAAAAATGTTTGATAAATACTAAGAGCCAAGATATCCCAGAGGTTTATAAAAGTTAATTTTAAGCAAATTATGGACAGTATACAAAATTAATTACACTATATTTCATAATGTTTTCTATACAATTAATATTAATATCTAAATCATACGTAAATATCGACGTCATTTCATCTCCACACTACAATATATAGAAAAACATTTTTCATGTACCGCGTGTTGCCGACACTCATTAAATCGACGTTCATTCAATAACCACACACAAATTTGTGACACCCGAGAGCGTCTGCACGATTTTTCAGAGCATTTTTTCTGAACTGAACTTGATTTAGCCAATGAAATTCCTGTCTGTACCATTTCATTCGGAAACCCTGAATTTTATTCTTCAGTAGTAAAAAATCTAAACAAATAGTTGGATAGATATAAAATTAAACATATTTTTGTACTCAACCAAAAACAATTACCTAAAATTTATTAATCTTTCGCGATGTATTTTATACATTTCATTTATTATATTTATTTTCATTTCATTTATTATTTCCTGGTGGTAGAGCTTTGTGCAAGCTCGTCTGGGTAGGTACCACCCACTCATCAGATATTTTACCGCAAAACAGCAGTACTTAGTATTGTTGTGTACCGGTTTGAAGGGTGAGTGAGCCAGTGTAATTACAGGTACAAGGGACATAACATCGTAGTTCCCAAGGTTGGTGGCGCACTGGTGATGTAAGCGATAGTTAACATTTCTTACAATGCCAATGTCTACGGGCGTTGGTGATCACTTACCATCAGGTGGCCCATGTGCTCGTCCGCCTTCCTATTCTATAAAAAAAAAACATTGTATTTCATACATTTCATTTATTATTCATATATTATTATTTATTCGGTTTCTAAGTACGACTTTTTTTTAATAATTTGATTTTGGATAGAGCTATATGGATCTTAACCCTATATATGTACATCAAGGCCAAGATTGCAACGATATACACCTTATACAATAGCAGTGTCGGGTCTTAATTCTGTGATTTTCTTTCTTTAGCTCTAAATCAACAGATATTATTGATACGAGTTATTTCTATTCATAATTACAATAAAATATAATTTCTTAATAAACTGACTAGACTAGAGCTCTATTGCGTACAAGGCTAGTTATGTCATTGTGTCATGTGATGCGATATGCAGTTCATCGACGATGTAAAAAGCTGTATACATCGAAATCCAAGTATACTTTATTTTAGAATACCGTTGGAATTGTCATTTTAAAGCGTTATGCTAAATATAAATTTACCAACGGTTAGGTTTTTTTTTTCATTATTCCAAGATGAAGTACCCTTTATCCCTTTCTGGATCCCTGGATTTCCAACTAGGAGCTCTGCTCCGTTTCTAAGTTCAAAAAGAACGAACCAACAAACACACTCACATTTATGATAATAAGATAGTATGACCATCTGATATCCCACAGCTGGGCTAAAAGGCTTTTGATGGAGGATTTGTTGCGATCACCTGTGCCACTGATTGGCGGAAATGTCTTAGAAATTCTGACAACAGACCCAATTTACTTCAAAATGTCTTTCCTTATCGTTAAACATAAAATTATTTATGTAAAAATATCCTAATTCAACTGGAACGGAATATATTTCTGAACTAAAATAAGCTGTCTCTTATTCGTTTTAATAAAATATATATCAATGTTAACTATACGGAGAACGAAGGATGACGAATGTTTTCGTGAAATACAAATTAGTAATGAAATTGATACTGTAACTTTAATAGGTTAATTGCTTCTATAACATATAAAAATATGTACATTGTCACCATAATTTCTAATAACACGAAATAGACAAACTTTTTTTTATATAGAAAGGAAGGCGGACGAGCATATGGGCCACCTGATGGTAAGTGGTCACCAAACGCCCTTAGACATTGACACTGTGAGAAATGTTTACCATCGCTTACATCGCTAATGCGCCACCAACCTTGGGACCTAAGATTTTATGTCCCTTGTGCCTGTAATTACACTGGCTCACTTACCCTTAAAACAGGAACACAACAATACCAAGTACTGCTGTTTTGCGGTAGAATATATGATGAGTGGGTGGTACCTACCCAGACGAACTTGCACAAAGCAATACCACTAGTAAAAGAATCCAGAATCCTTCATAGTTATCTGATGGATTCGTTAAAATTTTCTGGAACAATATCGCTTATAGATGTCATAGCATACTTACCTATTGAGCGTAATGTAATGAATGACCTTGAATGTGTTAACTAACGATCTGCACTATGTACTAAATTGTTTTATGTACTAATAACTCGAAAAAAATTCATAAGATTTTATTTAACTTGCAATGTTATTTATTTTATCATCAATCGACTTGAAACTATTTAACATTTTAAAAAAAATGTATAAAATAAAAAACGAGCATTCATAATGGTGAGTCCACAATTAACTTAAAATTCATTAAAAAGACAATGGATCTGCGGAAGACAAAAAGCGGCGAGCAATTAAGAAATAAACGAATCGATAATATCAAAACAGACCACAAAATACATCTTAGTTCCCAAGGTGGCGCATTGGCGATTTAAGAGATGATTAACATTTCTTACAATGCCAATATCAATAGGCGTTGGTGATCACTTTTCATCAGGTGGCCCATATACTCGTCCACCTACCTATTCTATAAAAATATATAAGGATATATAATATTCAATTAATTTATGATAATCGTTTTTTTGTTTAACGAAAAATGTTTTTAAGCGATAAGTTTATTTATCTCGCTTATAAATTAAAATTTTATTATAACTTTATATTTATGCGTATTAGAAATCAAGTTTCATGAGATTAGAGATCTGTTTAATCAATTTTGATCCTTGTATGGGGTGTTGATATATATATTTTTTCGTAAAAATTCTACTTAACAGAAATATTTTATCAAACTAACATTAAGAAAGTGATTTTTTTTACTTCGGAATTTTCGTTAAAGTATTATATACGAAAGACTATACTACTCTACTGAGAAGACTCGAATGCATAGTAATTAACTCTTTTGTGAGGCGAAGTATACGGTTCTACACAAGGATCCCAGAAAGCATCCAAAATAACTCTTGTGTTATATTTAAAAAAATATAAAGAAACGCTTGTTTGGTAAAGGTACATACAATTAGTAAATTAATGTATTATGGCACATCTTGAGAATGAAACGACCGCCTGCTCGCTAATCCTTTAAAATTTGTAAGCAATCATAAAATCTGACAATAAAAAATCCGCTGTGTTACTTTTCGTTCATCAGGTCAGGGTATACTTTACCGAACTTACCAATTTTAAATTTGAAGAACAATGCTTCTATACTTGTTAAGAATATTAGTCAAAGGAGTATTTAATGTCACGGAGCTCACGCCATTAAATTCAAGAAAAAACATAAATTGACACTTCTGCATCACCGTCCGCTGTCAAAGCACACAATTTTTATTACTCCATATAATTTTCTTTATTGTTCGCTATTCACCATTTAAATGTAATATTATTTAAATACATATAAGTTTGTTACGTCAAAAGACTTTTACTTCTACGTACAAATTAAAGCAATCATCATCAAGATACATCAAGCCACATGTATGGAACCTTGACGCCATAGTCCAATACATCAAGCTACATCCATACATTGACACCATAGTCTACATGGTCCTTCGAGCCGGATATAATATTACAGCAATATTGAAGAAGCGCCTATCAGGAAAACATGAGTAATACTAACCAGCTAAGGACCGACAGAAGTCATTTAAAATCAGCCTTAAATACAAAAAATACATCAAACAAACAAGTCATTGATTTGGATACAAATAGGAAGGTCGAGCGAATAAAAGTGAGTCCGTTCCAATCATTCCATATTATATTCCCATCATTTAAGTATATTAAATATTTCACGTAACTTAATATAATTTCAATTTCTATTAATTATTAATTTTATCATCCCATAACTTGTCAAAATGTCTGAGCTTAAGAATTTAATTAGAAAGAGAGGTACATTGAAAGGTCGATTAACTAATTTTACTAATTACGTAAATAAACTAACCGATTTAACGTCTGTAGCAGCGATGGAGTTACAAGTACGATTGTCTAAAATAGATACACTTTTAAACGAATATGAGGCAATACAAACTTTAATAGAATGTTCGATAACTGACGAGAAAGACATCGACGTTCATAACGCCGACAGATACGAATTTGAAAACTCGTATTATTCAAGTGTTGCCATTGCCCAAGACATCCTAAAAAGCAATAAACCTGGCAAAGCTGATGTCGATAACATCAGTTCGTCTGGCAGTTCTTATATTTCGGGCAATGATAAACCTCGGACGAAGCATTCAACCACCCGCGGTATCAAACTTCCCACTATCCAGGTCCCACGATTTAGCGGCAATTACGAGGATTGGTTAGAGTTTCGTGATACTTTTATTTCACTTATACACGACAACTCGTCTATTACTAATATACAGAAATTTCATTATTTGCGGGCATCACTGGAAGGAAGCGTGGCTCAGGTAAATTCCCGAAAATTCACGAAAATTCCAATGATCCAACATTGGAATTTTCGTCGAATAATTATAGCATTGCCTGGGATTTATTATGTGACAGGTTTGACAATAAAAGACTATTAATACAAAATCATATTCGAGCTCTCTTTTCGTTAGATCCTATTAAAAGGGAGTCATGTCAAGCTATTCGTAAAATCATCGATACTTTTACTAAGAATTTAAGGTCATTAGACATACTTGGTGAACCCACTCAGTCATGGGACACGCTTATCATATATATAATGAACACAAAATTAGATTCGAGGACGTTACGTGAATGGGAAGAAACAAAAGTTAACATCAAAAGTATCCAACTTAAAGACTTTATACGATTTTTAAAAAATAGGGCTGATTTACTCGAGACATTACACATTAACAACACAAATATCAAAGTAGACAAATACAAATCTACGGAGTACGTCAAGAGTTTAGCAGCAGTTGCTGACTCTCATACAACACAAAATAAATATAGCAATGATTGCCCCTTGTGCAAGCAAAACCATCGCATTTACAAATGTGAGACATTTCTTGGTCAGTCTGTTGAGGAGAGAATAGAGTCGGTTAGGAGATTCAAGTTATGTGAAAACTGTCTTCGCCCCGGTCATCAGTCTCGCTTCTGCAGGTTAGGTCATTGTACCAAGTGCTCACAGAAACACAACACGATGCTACATCACACACAAATAATTCATCCACCGGTCGTCAGCGCAACATCGCTCTCAGTGAGTCAAACGGAGCGTGTCTTACTATCGACTGCAGTCATATACATACTCGACAAGGACAACCACCGTCATAAAGTCAGAGCCCTCCTCGATTCCGGGAGCCAGGCATCCTTCATGACGGATTCCTTGCATCGTAAACTTAACCTAAAATACATACAAATACAATCATCCGTAGTTGGTATAAACAATTCAGTATCACAAATAACAAAACGTTGCAATGCATTCATTGAGTCGAGAACTAATTCATATCATACACAATTATCGTTCTTAGTTTTGCCAAACATTGCAACGCTTTGCAAGAATTACACACAAACACAACAATTAAATATAGGTATATTTAACATAACCCTGGCAGACCCAGAATACTTTAATTCGTCAAGTATCGAGTTACTACTTGGCGCAAACATATTTTGGGATCTACTAGACCAGGGTCAGATACGTTTAGGTACAAACGGTCCAGTTTTACAACAAACAAAATTCGGTTACATTATATCTGGGCCCACCAGTGGTGTTACTAATTCATTTTCAAATTCATTTATAACATGCACACTTGTCACAGAAAATACTATACAGGATCAACTAGCCAAGTTTTGGTCTCTCGAAGATATTTCAATTGATAATAATAACCAAGTATATTCTATTGAAGAGCGTTTATGCGAAGAACATTTTAAAAACAACTTTACGCGAACATCCGACGGTCGATTTTCCGTTGCCGTACCACTTAAGAAACCAGAATCTTATTTAGGTAATTCATACGAACGCGCTAAGCAATGTTTTTATTCACTCGAACGTAGATTTCGAAGGCAACCACAATTAAAACAAATGTACACTGATTTCATGACAGAATATTTACAATTAGGGCATATGACGGAAATAACACATTTACAAAAGGACAATAACACACAAAATTCATATTTCCTTCCACATCACGGAGTGTTGCGAGAAAATAGTTCTACGACCAAACTTCGTGTCGTTTTTAATGCAAGCGCTCCTACTAGTTCAGGGTATTCATACAATGATATTCAAATGGTTGGTCCCACTATACAGAGTGATTTAATCTCGATTTTATTGCGCTTTAGACATTTTCCATACGTTATGACTGGGGACATAGAGAAAATGTACCGGCAAGTACTTGTTCATAAAAATCAAAGACACCTACAACAAATTCTGTGGCGAGATGATCCTAATAAAGAATTAAAGACATATCAATTAAATACCGTCACTTACGGTACGGCGTCAGCGCCATTTCTCGCCGTAAGGTGTTTAAAGCAACTGTCAATTGAAAATCCTCATTTGTCTCAAATACTTAGTGACGATTTTTATGTGGATCATTTGGCTACAGGAGCGCAAACAAAGGAACAGCTAATTCAAATTTATAAACATATGATCAAAGTTTTACATACAGGCTGTTTTCATTTGAGAAAAATAAGATCAAATATTAATCTATGTCCATCAGATACAGATTCGCGTCAAATGCTCAATCTAGGCGACCAAAGCTCATCGAATTTCTTGGGCTTAGGATGGTCTCCGTCTGATGATCAGTTATACTTCACCATCAAGCCGATAGTTGACACAAATCCAACTAAGCGGTCTGTATTGTCCTCCATAGGACAGATATTTGATCCGCTTGGTTTATTAAGCCTATGCGTTATACAAGCCAAAATTATGCTACAAAAACTTTGGTTACTGAAAATCTCATGGGACGAACCTTTACCTTCAAACATTAAATTAATTTGGCATACATTGATTTCAGAGTTACATCACTTAAATAGTTTAAAAATACCACGTTGTTTAATTAATGAGACATTCAATGAAATTGAATTACACTGTTTTTGTGATTCGTCTCAAGATATGGAGCATGTTTGTTTATCAGAACAAAGTATAACAGTCACATTGATGTCAACTTGTTGTGCGCTAAAAATAAGGTTGCTCCTCTCAAACCGATAACCATTCCACGCTTGGAATTATGCGGAGCCCTTGTCGCCGCACGCCTTATCAGAAAGGTACTCAATGCATTCAGATTACCTGTTAAGAGATGCATACTATGGACAGACTCATCAATAGTTCTAGGTTGGTTACAAACTCAACCTAGCAAACTCAAGCAATTTGTTAAAAATCGTGTTGCCGAAATACAGGAACTCACAAGTAATCTTAAATGGTGTTATGTTCCTACTAAACAAAATCCAGCCGACCTATTATCTCGTGGAGTCAAGATTTCAGAGTTACAAAATTATTCCTTGTGGTGGACGGGACCTGAGTTCTTAAAAGAGTCGGAAAATCATTGGCCTGAAAATAAATTTACTAATATTAATTTATCTACAGAAATACCAGAAATTATTTTAGCTACCACTGTTACTACCCAATCATACAATAATTTCATTGATTTTAGTCGCTTTTCTAAATTATTAAAATTAAAACGAACAGTAGCTTTTGCTTTGAGATTTATTAATAATAACTGTAAAATAAAAAACCCTAAGACATCTGGTCCCCTCAGCTTTAAAGAACTAAACAATTCATTTACAATACTCTTAAAACTATCACAAATACAATCATTTGAAGAATACAATACATTACATTACATACAATACATAAACAATACTTACCTCAAAAATGTAGACTTCTCAGCTTATCTCCTTTCGTCGATGAATCTAGTTTGATTAGAGTGGGTGGCAGACTTAAAAATTCACAATTTAATTACAATAAAAAACACCCAATATTATTATCATGCAAACATCATCTTACCAAATTAATATTTGAAGATGAGCATTTAAGGCTCATGCACGCAGGGCCGCAGTTATTATTGGCTTCCATTAGAGATCAGTTTTGGCCTTTAGGCGGGCGCAATCTCGCCAAGCTTGTCACACATAAATGTCAGACATGTTTTAGAATGAAGGTTCGAACAGTAATTCCTATAATGGGCCAACTGCCTGAGAGGCGTCTCCAACCAGGTTACCCATTTCAAACCACGGGTGTAGACTACGCCGGACCGCTAACCGCTGTCGACCGTAAGGGACGTGGATGTAAGCATATTAAAGTTTACGTTGTGGTGTTTGTATGCTTCGCCACTAAAGGTTTGCATTTGGAGCTGGTCACCAGTTTGACGAAGGAAGCCTATATTGCCGCCTTACACAGGTTTATTGCTCGGCGGTCGAAGCCGGAAGTAGTTTTTTCTGACAATGGTACACAGTTTGTTGGGGCTAAAAACGACTTAAATTCATTTTTAAAACAAAATACAATTTCTATATCCGAATCCATGGCAAACGAAAGTATCGATTTTAAATTCATTCCTGCTTATGCTCCACATTTTGGCGGATTATGGGAAGTAGGAGTTCGTTCTTTTAAATTTCATTTAGTTCGCGTGTTAGGCGATTCACACCTCACCTTTGAGGAATTATACACAACTCTGGTTAAGATAGAAGCGATCCTTAACTCGCGACCACTATCTCCCATGTCTTCAGATCCAGGTGATCTCAATCCATTAACACCTGGTCACTTCTTAGTTGGACGACCACTTACCGCTCTTCCAGTTCCAAAGCTAGATGAGATACCTCCGACTAGGCTGCAACGATGGGATCGAGTAGAAAGACTAGTAGAAAGACAACATTTTTGGATAAGATGGCAAAAAGAATATGTATCAGAATTGCAACAAAAGACGAAGTGGAGAACTTCAAAGGGCCGCCTTGAGAATGGTACAATGGTCATTGTAAAGGAAGATACATTACCTCCAATGAAGTGGAGTCTTGGTCGTATCGTCGGCACTTATCCTGGAGTTGATGGTGATTGCGGATATCCGAACCAGTAAAGGCATCATACGAAGAGCCTTCATGCCGGGGGGCATGTTAAGAATATTAGTCAAAGGAGTATTTAATGTCACGGAGCTCACGCCATTAAATTCAAGAAAAAACATAAATTGACACTTCTGCATCACCGTCCGCTGTCAAAGCACACAATTTTTATTACTCCATATAATTTTCTTTATTGTTCGCTATTCACCATTTAAATGTAATATTATTTAAATACATATAAGTTTGTTACGTCAAAAGACTTTTACTTCTACGTACAAATTAAAGCAATCACCATCAAGATACATCAAGCCACATGTATGGAACCTTGACGCCATAGTCCAATACATCAAGCTACATCCATACATTGACACCATAGTCTACAATACTGATTAAAGGACCTTGATATTATATTTATTTGTCACCAACAAGTAGTTCAACGAATGTAATTTACTGGTTGTACCCTCCACTCATCAGATATTCTACCGCAAAACAGCAGTACTTGGTATTGTTGTGTTCCGGTTTGAAGGATGTGCCAATGTCTAAGGGCGTTTGGTAACCACTTACCATCAGGTGGCCCATATGCTCATATTCTATAAAAAAATTGTCTAATGTTTATAGGTGTTCTAGAATTTCGTGTACCTAATTGCACTGGTCAATCACCCTTCAACCCTAAACACATCATGATATTAGGGACAAGCATATAACACCGAACAACAAATTTCATACGGTCGAACCATTATATAATTTTTTTTAGATTTATTTAAAAAATATGAGCCATAACAAAATAAAATCTACGAAGAAGTTTATCCAGTGCTGACGTAACAAGTTTATATGGCAGTTTAAAAACAGTTTTAAAACGCTGTTTTTTAAATTAAAACAGAAAAACGCTAACTCCGACGCAAGATAATCAATTTACCGCCGGCGCCCGGCGTTGCTTAATGTATTTAGAATCTGTTACGTTTTTAGGAAAAGCAAGTCGAGGTCTATCATTTTTTATAGCTGATTTTTTTATAGCTGAATTGAATTACGTGCTGTGGAGAAGCGGTTGATTTTCAGCGGAGCTAGACGTTTTATTTATTAACCAAAGTATCGTTACATACATTTTGTGATAAAACGCGATTTTATACCATAATTCGTTTTCTTGGTAATGTGTAGCGATTTATACGATTCTTATTTTTATTCCTGTCTGTAAATTACAATTATTTTGCGGTTCAAAATAAAATATTATTAAATATCTTTCGGCCTAACTTATAACCGTTATTTGCGATTGTTAAACATCGGTTTTGCTCTTTCTCTCATTATTGATTTGACATTCGAAAGAAGAGGACAGCGTCGCTTATCTAGTCACCCGCTAAACAAAGTTTATAAGACTTTTTGTACTGGATAGCTTATATACCAATCGAAATTAAAAAATAACAAACATGTATACATATAAATCACAACCACGTGGAATAATTATACGAATCAGCATTTCCCCAGTGAATCGCAGTTGTGATTCTCTTTGCGAAAAATAAAACAGCACTCCTATCAATAGTGGAGGCAACAGGACGGCTGTATTTTTTAGAAGTTTTATTGCGAGCCATTCGACTGCCACAAATATAACATTGAATTGGAAATAAATATTATCGCAAATCGACTAAATTTTAAGCCAATTTTGGGCCTAAGAAATAAAAGATTTTCAACAAGATGGTATTCTTATCTTATAAATAGATAAAAAGCCAATTTATTGTTCTATTTACAAACATTATTTTTTAAACTGTTTATAAGGTATGTAATATTGGTAATATTAATACTTTTGATATATTTAGACAAATCAAATATTTATATATTGTAAAAAAGAACGCAAATTTTCCTATACTCGGCGTTATTTCTATGCATAATTAATTAGTATTTTAGACAGTTTTGATTACTCATTAGAAAGTTTGGCGGTTTGACAGAAATCTTCCAATGCAGATTTTCTTGTTTTTAAGCCTGTAATCTCATTTACAAACATTATATATGTTTGATACTAACAAAGTAGTAACCGAATAATATATATTATTAAACTATAACTACTAGTATTTAAGTCTCTTGCTTTTCTCCCACGAACAAAATTCACGTGATATGTATAATTTTACTGGTGGCAGGGTTTGGGCAAGCCCTGGGTAGGTTTTTTTTTTATAGAATAGGAAGACGGACGAGCATATGGGCCACCTGATGGTAAGTAGTCACCAAACGCCCTTAGACATTGCCACTGTAAGAAATGTTAGCCATCGCTTACATCGCCAATGCGCCACCAACCTTGCCAGTCTACAGGCACAAGAGACATAACCTCTTAGTTCCCAAGGTTGGTGGCGCATTGGCGATGTAAGCGATGGTTAACATTTCTTACAATACCAATGTCTATGGGCGTTGGTGACCACTCTCACCATACTCATCCGCCAACCTAAACCTTAAAAAAAATACTTTTCAGTACCGAAATAACCTCGAACAATGTTTAAACAATCACTAATTGTTAAGGATAATACGAAATTAATTTATATTTTTTGTTTTTACGACTTCACTTGATTACTTACCGAATAGAAATAAAGTTGAAGTTCACTCAGAAAATTACGAAAGCCTTACAAAAATTCTTTAAAAAAAGAATGATTAATTAAATCAATTATATATAACATTAATATTAAATAAGTTAGAGAAAAAAATAACAAATTAAAGTCCATCAAAAATTTTATGTATGTATTTCTTTTTTTTTTTTTTAAAGATTGTAATGTATTAAAATGAAGCTACGTAAGCCCCGAACGTCCGTTTTATGCAAATCGCCGACTGAAAAAAAATAGTCACATTAGATTGATTAAAAGAAATATATTGAAATAAGATTAAACGAACATTTAATCATATTACAATATATTCAAGATAAAACAGCCTTCTGAGTAAAGGGCATGGAGCTTATTCCAACACGTTGCCTTAATGCGGTTTAGTGAAAACAAATGTGTCTTACATGACACATGCAAGATTCCTCACGACGTTTTCCGTTACCACCGAATACGATATGAATCATAAACACAAATAAAGCACATAAAAATTCCGTTATGCTTGCTCTTGTTTGAACCCGTAACCTTCTTTTTTTTTTTTTTTTATATTTCCCGGGTGGGCAAATGACTCTACTCCACCTGATGTTAAGTGGTAGTAGAGTCCAAACGCGAGGACGGCCAGTACAGTCGGGAAGAAGATTCTGCACTAGCCGCCCTCGCCTTGCCGGCCCGCAAGATGCCTCTTCACGCCTCGTAAAGAGACGTGAAGCAAGCGACGTATTGCCACGATAGGGATGGGCAAAGTGTGGAGGCGTGTTTCCCCCGGCATTGGTTCAGCAGCCGTCTCCACTGGACCAACACCCATCGCGGCAATGCTCGCTCGGGCACTGGCTGTACGCTGGCTGACCTCGAAACGCGGCTGCAAGCCACTTCACGAGATTTTCACCAAGCGTACGGTGGTAACAAGCCAGGCGGATGTTTATCATCCTACCACCAGATGATATCCCTTAGTCGCCTCTTACGACACCCATGGGAAAGGGGCAGTGAAATGTATTCTTTCTCCGTCACTGCACGGATAAAGCTTTACCTTCGCTTAAGTTCTACGTGTTCTAGTCACTTAACCATTTCGGCATCTACATTTTAAGTTACAAGAATAATTTGAGTCATATCTGGCCAAATTACATTTAAAGCTCTCATTTTGTCAGCTTTTCTATTATAAATAAATAGATTTCATGGCGTGAGGGGCGAAGACGGGTGCTAAGTACCCAATGTCCAAGCTAAATTTTATGATGATCAGTTAAATTGTTTAGACATGATATCGTAACAAACAAACAAACTCGTTTATAATAATAAATTAGGATTTAAGATTAAATTATTATCTGATATAAATATTGTTAAAAACAAAATTCATCATACTTTTGAATACATGGTCCTGGTTCCTTAAGTTGTTCCTCGCTGAGGTAGTCGCACTTGGTCTCCGGGAACCCGAACAGTTCTGCCAGCATGTTTATGTCCTTATACGTAGGACGAGCTCGAAGAACCTGCGAACAGTATCAAAAGTTTTGATGTTTGTGTCATTTAATTGTCCTAATTATTATATTCCTTGTACGCTATCATCACCTCTGTGGCTACTCCATAGCGATCGTCAACGGGCGGCACGTTCCAAAACACCAAACCGACTATAAACTCATCTCTTAGATAAAACAGAATACCCCGCTTGTATCTGTTCTGGTATTCTTCTGATCTGCGGATAGGTTTTTTTTTAATATCATTATTAATACTTAGACTAATCTGTTTAAGAAAGTGGAATGATATATATAACCTATAACAGCAACGTCCAAAGGACATTCAATAAGTAACACCCTGTAAAAACCCCACTGCTGGGCTAAGGAGTCCTCCTTGAGAAAGTTTTGAGCTCATTCCACTACACTGCTCCAGGGTGTGCAATTGATACAATGAATATATGCGGCCAATTTTCATCCGACATTTACGGGATCCTTTGTTATGTTTTCTTTCACCACCAATCAAATGAAGTACATAATGATCAGGCCAAGATTTAATCTCCTAATCCTCGAATAAGATTCACGTGTTCTAACCACTAGGTCATGTTGGTTCTAGAAACTACACTAAGAACGGTAATTTTCCAATACGTACTTTTTGTAGCAAGGTCTGTCTCCTTCCCCAGCAGCTGCTACTTTTGGATTTGTATTTTCATTACACGGCTTAAAGATGCCCACAGTAGACATACACGCGCCGACCTCACCTACCGCCTATTAAATATTTAAATAAAACGTTTTTAAACCAATTATATAACTAATTGTATATACTTTTTTATTGCTTGATTTTATTTGAGATCATGGTAACTATGTTCTATCAATAACCCAATCGATTAAAATAAAAAATAAAAATATATTGTATAATTTCCATTATAATATTTTTATATCGTCAAATGTTTTGTAACCAATAAATTGGAATCCGTATCAGTTTTGTCGGTATATTACAAGAGCTTAATTCGTTACTGAGATTCCAAGTAGATCAGCGCAAACAGATAACCTTACGATATTATATCGACGCTGATAAAATTAAATTGTTCCAACAAACGCCTTAACAATCCATTAACAGACTTGAAGAATCTCTACCGATAACTTTCTAGATAGGTAATCCAGTTATTCCGTCAACTTGTTAACTTGTCAACTTTACTAATAATTTCACTATTTCTATTATAAAATATACACGTATATATGTCAATAGCGACCCAAACACAGAATAAAGAAGAAAATAATAGTTCCGAATTATAAAGAAATATTACAAAACTGTTGGCTTGGATAAAACGGAAAGTTAAGAAGGTTATAGTAATAATATCGTTTTACCTCCATTTCGAGAGAGTCTCCTAGGTGTAGATTAAAATGTGGTTCCATGTTACAGGGCACCCAGTAGCCAGTCATGTTGGCGCCGGCCACGTAACCTTGCTCTTCAGCGTTGCCGAAGTGAGACAATCGAAGCCTGGTGTCTTTCCACTGGGAGTAGAAACTCGCTGCGTCACCTGCCTAAAGTATGTATATCAATTAATTGATATAATTCGAAAATCTTATAGCAAAACCTTAATTACCTTGTCTAAGACCTTACGCCATTCTAAAACGAAATGCCATTCTGTTTTCTTACCACATATAAGTGTGTCCTCGCTTCCAACTCGGTGTTGACTAGAAAGCCTCCATTAACTGGGTCCAATTCTAAGAAAGATGGTTCTGCTAATTCTACACGCGGCTCCGTGCCAATCGCTACGAAGACCTATTGAAAGAAATAATATACATAGGTAGATGGCCGAAAAAGTGCTCGCAGGAACCTATTCGAATAAAGAATATTTTAATTTTTATATAACCACGTACTTACATAATCTGTGACAATAGAAGATCCATTAGATAATGTCAATTCAAGGCGTCCATCGGGAGTTTCGAAGGCATCATACACTTGGGCTAAATAAAAACATGTGATAATGATTAATATATTAAATCCATTAAAGCAAAATTTAAAGATAAATAACACACAAAATCTTAATGAATAACACTATTACATAAAATTGTTGAAGTAGGTAGCAGGTTTACATTTAATAATGTAAAATGACAATTCAAAAGTACTTTCTAAACAATTTGAATTGATTTTGAAAACAACCAATAAAAGTCACTAGTCAAAAGAAAATAAATGTTTTTTTATTGTTATTTAAAACTTGGAAGACACTTTTTTTTGTAAAGACTATCATTGTAAAATTCTAAAATTGTATCAGAAAAAATCTATGTAATAATTAATATGCTTTACTTTTCGGTACAACAGTCACGCCTTCACACTTAATCTTCTCGGCTGCCCATTCTCCGATATACTCCGGTAACACTCCAGACATGATACCCTTGTCTTTGAAGATCTGCACGATCTGCAACGGTTCTTCGTCTTCATGGCGCTCCACCAATTGATCTGTAGTACGAAATTTAACCGTGATTGTATACATATAATGATAAATAAATATTTATAAACGGTTTATTTATTTTTAGAAGAAACACCATAAGACTAACTAGAGTAAAGTGAAAAGTAATAGCCTGATAATAATCCACAGTTGGGCTTACAAGGAAGGGTTGGTCTCTAATAACTTAATTATCATAAATTTAACAAAAATAACGAATATAAAGAATTAGTTTCAGAGTAAATTAGAGTTATTAAGAATTAAAACAATTTATATTAAGAACAACCAAAGGTAAAGTTCCTAGTTGGCTTTGCTTGGTTGCTTCGGACATTATTATATAAAACAATTAATTCGAAAAATATTTGCAGCGAATATACCAAACGTTTTTCAAACATCAAATTAAATTCCGGATAAAAATAAATACTAATATTTACAAATAAAAATTAAATAAGTAATAAAAAAAATTATAGCAATGAAATTGAGATGATTTACAAATAAGATGATAAATTTTAGAGCATAGAATACCTCCTTTTAAGTCAAATATTTCTGTCACAAAGATAACAACAAACATTGGATATGATTTTCAAATTTAGAATAAATAAAATTAAATAAATCTTACTCATCTTCCCCAAGTACCAAGCAAGTTCGCATCCCAAGAAACCACCGCCGATGATAACTACATGCTTCGAAGCCTTCACCTTCCGGTACGCGATCTCCAGATCTCGGATAGTACGAAGCGTGCACACTCTGTCTCGAATCGATTTCGACGCTGACTTGAATATGGATAGGTTATTCGCTTTTGCGCCTGACAGTGATCAAAAATAAACAAAACTATATTAAGTGCTGCGGCTTCGCTTCACAGTGACTGCGAGGGGGGGGGGGGGGGACGCAATCTTTCTTTACGTACTGTACATCTTTTATTTTGTAATCAATAATATAATCGTTGAAAATCCACAAGTCTTGTCATTCTATCATCGCCAAAACAGCTATCGAAGTTAACATTAAGAGTCTACTAACTAAGCCTAGAAGTGGTACATATACAGGCTGATACTAACCCGGAGCTAGCAGACATCTCTCGTAGTATATAGGCTGTTCCCCACACATCGTTTTCACCCAGACGACGTGGTCATCCGCGTCGACTCTCAGCACACACCAACCTCTCGCTATTGATACAGCCGGACCTTTTTTCTTACGATAAAACTTTATGGGATCCATGAATGATGCACAATCGGCGTAGTACATACTAAAACAAAGACTCAATCAGGACCTGCTTAATATCTCCAATTGGTGCAAGGCGTATGGACTCCATGTTAATCCTGCCAAGTCCCAAGCCATTATAATCGGTAGCACCTTTCAACTCTCCAAACTTAATCGTAGTAAATTACCTGCTATTCTTTATGACAATGTTTCCTTAACCCTCTGTTCCCATGTAAAAAACCTTGGTCTCCTTATAGATAGTAACCTCTCCTGGTCCGTGCAAGTTGCAGAAGTGAGTAGAAAGATTATTGCCACTATTAGCTCTTTTAAACGTTTGAAGCACCTATTACCGGTTAAAACTAAAATTTGCCTAGCTCAATCACTACTGCTCCCAATACTGGACTACGCTGATTGTAGTTATACAGACCTAACAGAAGAACAGCTAAACAAGCTTGAACGACTACAAAACGTCTGTATCAAATTTATTTTTGCGCTACGTAAATTCGATCATGTCAGCGAATACCGTGACCAACTGAAGTGGCTTACAATTAGACATCGCCGCAACTTGCATATACTCTCCCTTCTCTATTCTATCCTTTATAATCCTTACTCTCCTAATTACCTAAAAACTCGTTTCTCTTTCTTAGGCACTGACACTGATTGTCATCTTGATCTGCGGTCAAGAAGTGACAATCGCTTAAAGATGCCAACAGCTCATACTCGCTTTTACAGTGAATCTTTTACTGTTAAAGCTGTGAAGCTATGGAATATGCTTCCCCCCGAAATTCGTCGCTCTGATTCTATTTATATATTTAAACGTCGTGTGAAAACTCACTATCTTTCCTTACAATAAGTAATGTATGTACGTTTATTGAATATGTATTATATATAAAAATGTTATATGTGTGTTTGTATTTATATTTATATGTATCTATGTATGTACGTATATACATATATATTTATATGTAACGTATGTAGGTTATATATATTTTACATTAGTATGTATATTATAAGTCATTATTTTCTTTTATCTTGAATATTATTATTTTTTTTTTTTGCACTATCCTGTTTCTGCTTTTGCAAATCCTTTCACCAAAGGTTGTCTGTTAGAGATTGCTTTAGCAATAAGACCGCCTTTGCACGCTCTTATTTTCTTGTCTTTGTTGTAATTGTTCTCTTTATTTGTATGTCCTTTCACTGTGTGTGCAATAAAGTATTAAATAAATAATAAATAAAACAATATTATCTGGTGTTGAAACTGCATTCTTCTTTTACATTGTTCTCCGAAGAAAACTCGTGATACGATTTTATAACGCATTAAGCACTTAGCGCAATATCTTAATTAACAAACGAACTCGTTCAGTCGGTGAATTTCAAATTGCAGTGCAATTGCAATATATATACTTTATATATTATAGTATATTTAATATTATATATATAGTTGGTCTAGTGGCTTGATGTAAGACCGCAGACCCGGAGAATGTATGAGTGTAAATTAGAATTTATTTTATACATTATTCTTTAGTGAACAATACTTAATATGACGTACTAATAAACCTAAGTGTCGAATATAATATAGTTAGGAGATTAATATGATTGGCGCTACGTGTGATTTATGGAATGTGTTCAATTGTGTTATTCGTATTTAAGAATAATATTGAGTAAGTAATTAACTTAAATTCTTATAATTTGATGTTCTTTTTATTTAAAGACCAATTCGAGGTTTTTATTAAATTACTTAAAATATATATTCCCAACACACATTCATATATTTTATAAATTATATATCATTGTAATATTATTTTGTTTTACACTCTACCTCAGGGACGACGTTAAACAGCCGCTTTCGGCTCGTCAACAAAAGAGAGAATTATTGTAACTTATACAAAAAAAACTTCTTAAGCATATTTCGTCTATGTATCCCTTGAGTAGTATTAAGCAAGAAAGTAATACTTCGGCTATAAAAGTTATGTACTTACGAATGTCGCGTGCCGTCTTCGATGTAATTGAGAGTTTTAATATCGGGTGGTTCGGGGTTCCACCACATGTGTTTGGACATTGGGGGCTGCATGTACGGCAGACAATCCTCTTTCGTTATGAAGAAAACCTACACACTCATTAATTATATTTAACAATATATTATATATACTAAAATCAAAAGTAAATGATAGGCTGTTTGCATGAAGTCCGGATTCGTCTTATCAATTAGATTATTTCTACGTTCCAAAGTATATTAACAAAGTATGACAAAAGCATAAAAAACACGACAAAAAAAATAAATCTTATTTATTATATAGTTATACAAGTGACTGCAGAAGATTTATCAACATTTTGGTAAAGGCATTAGTTACAAAGGAACTACCCCTGTTTGAATTAGGCAGATAAATAAATATAATCTTAGGTTGATATGGTTTTTTTAACCCTTCAATTAATCACCTTGGCGGTCTTATCGTGTTCCATGATCGCGCGGTAAGCGGCCCAACCAGCAGCTCCAGCGCCTACTATCAGATACTGTACGCAGGCTGGTAAATCTTTGCAGTGGTAAGGTGCCTTTAATTTTCGTCGAGGGCGCCCTAGTTTTAAATAAGATGGAGTGTATATTTATTTAATATAAATTTCGTGTTTTTTAAAGAAAAATACTGAATAATTTCACTTACATTTCGATGTATGGTCACCAAGTTTAATTTGCATTTCTCGCCATAAATACAACTTATAAATCTGTAGGATTTCAAATCATTTATTAATATTATTGTTATTATGTTTAAAAATGTTAACTTTTTCTTCTCACTGCTCTTAACTTACCAAACCCATTATACCAAAGAATGAGGCAACCGACCAGACGTAGATCCAAGGAAATGGTTTGGGTGGTGGCGGTGGACATTCAGGTGGTTCTGGTGGTGGCTTTACCGAGCATGGACCCTTCGTGCGTGCACAGTCTATCATAGGCTGCAAGATTTAGTAGACGATACGGAATATGTAAATCTTTTTACACGCACTTCTCATTAAACTTAAGAAGATTCCTTCATGTACAAGAGATAATAATTCTGATTTATAATTGACTTCAGAAAACTTGTTTCTTCTAACGTATACTGTTTTTTTTTAATCTTAGCAAAAATATTTAAGTTCATTTATCTACAAATCACATTCTACCGATTTTAGATAATATCTCTCAACCTGTGTATGTGTATTAATAACCTCTCTAAGTAAATACTTCGGTCGGGTCACAAAAGTGTCGTTGAATGTGCAAACTGAAATTTTAATTGCTACATTGTACAAATTTATTATCTGTTTTATGATAAATAATCAGGCCTGTGGTTACGCCAATAAAAATTAAGTCATAAAATCACACAATTCTGACGAAGAAGTTGATTTACCTTAGGACTTATAAAGCAGGAATTAAGAAAGCATCATTACTGTACCATTTATTGTTTATTATGCACCATCTTATATCAAAGACTAAATTTGTATTACAACAATTAACAAAATCAGAGCCCGTTTAATTTAATTGCTCATCAGTTTTTACAAAATTTGATTCTTCGTCTGTTTCTCCAAATTCTTCTTTTTCTGCTTGTGCAAGTAATGTAATTCTATCAAGAGGCTTCCAGGGTTCATGAAATGCGTATTTATATTTTTGCTTCCCATGGTAACCAAGTTTTGGCAACGGATCTTGCACCTCACGTGACAATTTGTTCAGTTTTGTTTCTTGTTTCTCCTTCCAGTAATCAGGATGGATGATTGGCGAATTACGGAATAAATCTTGCATCCCTTGGTAAGCGTTGTTACCGAAATTGATTTCTGCGCTATTGAAGAGTTCCCTTGAATCTTCGCTGAGTATTTCCTGCCAAAGAATGATATGTATACACGACTTTCATTTAGAATAACTTTAAGTGCGTTTGACGAAATCTCACAAAATAATCCATTTTCTGTCCCGTTTTCATAAAGAATCTATTTTACTATGAGTTTAATCTTACCAAAATATATTTTTGCTTGTAAATAATTTATTGTGCTCCTAATTCACCAATCATGGACACCTGCCCCTTATCCTTTCCTGCCTTTCCTTTGCCTCTACCGAATAGGCTTCTTAAATATCCGAAAAAGCCCTCGCTAGTCGGGTCCTCTTGTTTTTCTTGCTGCTCCTCTGGATTCTGTTGAGCGTTGTGCTCTTGATGTTGATGTTGATGGGGATATCCTGAATGGCTATAACCCGGATGTTGGTCGCGTCCTCCTCCGGAATGGCTGGTAGTGAACACGACACCCATCCACTGATGAAGAAAGCACAAGCTGGATTTCATTAGATATTTAATTTTACGGGCTCTGATTTCGTCTAACGCACTTAACGCACGCTTTTAAGGTAAAGATGCCACAAAATAAACATGATTATAAAGACTTTTTAATACAACCGATTTGAAATTGATACAATACCTTCGCATTACTGGGTGGCAAGGGAGGAACCACGACATCTGGAACTTTGATCCTGTAAGGGTCATAGTTCGGCGGTTGTGGGTCTCTGGGACACTCGTTTCGCCACGCCGGTGGTGGCGGGTCGCTTTTAGGCCATTGTTCGACCTGTTTACCCTCAGTTTGAGTTACATCTTTACAGCAACTTCCTTTATCTTTGTTATAGTTCCTTGATTGCCCTGAAATTTTGTTATAATTCACATAAATACGACAAATAGTTTTGTCTAAAAAAATCTAAAACTATTGCAATTATAATGTAATTTCCTAAAATTATCATCTGTTCCTAGTAATCACAACCATTTAAGGATTTATATACTCGTGATGTAATCGTTACAAATTACCCTAATTTACAAAAATCCCTTGTAAACTTTATCTCTTAATAATTACAGCAAATCAATTATTATTTTTATTTTTTTATCATTAATTTATAGTAATCAAATATTTCTTATTTATTTTCGGTCTTTGTTTTAATTTACATTTAGCTTAATTTTCATTTTTATATTATTTTTTTAGTCTAATGTACATAATGTGTAAGGACATTGTGTGTACCTTTAATTATTATTTAATTATTGGAGGAGCAATGGAATCGATGCTCTACATTGTTAATTATTGGTAATTTGTGTGGAATGTGTCTTATGTTCGAGACTTAATATTTAAATACATAAAATTGAATGCGTTCCAAAATAAGGAGGAGTATTAATTTTATTAAGAGACATACCTAAGTAAGTTGCGACATCCAGACTATTGTTGGTAACCGCAGCATTAAGACGGCGAATATGATTGCAGCATCTAAACGGACAATTCAACATCTTGTTTAAATTTTTCGATATTACACAATAATTTAACGTTTATTGATCTATTGAAAAAAATGATTCACATAATTTTTGAAAATGACAGATATTTCTGAGTTTTATGTTTTCTCGACAGTAATTAAAAAATCGAATTCGCAAACGAAACTGTCAGAATCTCGTGCGAATGACATATTTTTCTTTTGCGATAAAGAAGTTTTTAAAATGGATTATTATATTTTAAATTGTATTTTATTAATTTAAGATTATATGGACCCATTGAACGAGTTTATAAAGAAATGTAAAAATAATAATAGTCATCAAGACCGATTTCGGCCACAGTGGCCAATGTGAGCCAGTATAACTACAGGCACAAGGACTGATAAATATTTCTTATATCGCCAGTGTCTATGGGCGTTGGTGACCACTTAACATAAGGTGGCCCATATGCTTGTCCGCCTACCAATACCATAAAAAAAAATCTACATACAGACCCGTCGGTATCCCTTTCCAATTAACGTTGTATCGCGATGGCGTCAAACTACGAAACACAAAAGTACTGATGACAGAAAAAGAAAAATCTTAAGAAATATTCACTTGCTATATTTATTAAATTTAAAGGCGATAATAGATTAGCCCCAAATAACACTACAAACATAAGGTTACTTGTAAATAAAACAATCGAATAACGAAAATATTGAATCAACTTTATTTTGTACAAAACAGTTACAAATGGTTTCGTTCAAATACACACAAATTACAAATACACTCGAACCGTATTGCATAATTACTACACATAATTTTCACATACAGATAAAATATAATAATACGATGGTATAATTATATTTATACTATATCTGCATTCAATTTTTCCGCAATAAATTAAACATCTAAAAAAAAATTATTGAATTATTTGGAAGATACTTGGAGGCCTTCTCTTTTGTTACCCCGGGGCCTCGAGTTTCTAGATCCGCCCCTGCGTATATTTGTTATATAGCACGAGTCCACGACATCTTTAGCGATACAATTACATAGCGTTTTAAAGTATTTCGCCATTGCTTTACCATTATTTTAAGATGAAACATAAAACTATCAATAATACAAACTTAAAGGACGATATTATTAAATCATTAGTATCAAGACTATTCATTGGAAACATATTTTCTCGGACTAATGAGAAAATATTCTATAATAATTTTTATATAAAAATACATGGGTTTATTGAAAGTAAGACAATTGCAAAAACTCTTTTAAGAAATAATATTGATCTAACCTTTGGAAAAAGGGCCGGTAGTCTCATTTTAAAAACGGCGCAAGTGCTACAAATAATTCGAAACTAAATTCATTTAAACTATTACTAGCACTTGAAAAAAAACCTGCATTTGTACCGTCAGCACAAAAATTTTAGTCGTGTATAAATGAAATATTTTGGAAGTTACTTTATACATTGTTTACCTAGGAATACGAATATTGTTATTCGGAAAAATTATATAATTGTAAGGTTTTACTAATTTTTAGCAATTATTTTGAGAATTTTAGAAGATTATGGTAATATTTTTAATTGAATTAATACTGGTTGGAAATTATGGAACAAAAAAAACTACGCGATATAGAAAAATTAAAAATTGAATTGTTGGTTGGTAGCCATGGAGATGAGAGGATGGTTTGAAAAAAGAATGTAAAATAATTTAAAAATACTAATTAGTATTATATTGTAATGCAAGTTTCGTATAAAAGAAAACAAAGTATTCAAGGCTAACGAGAAGAAGAGTTTTACTGAGCCATTCTTACATAATAAATCAAGCAAATAATCCGTTCTTACGCTCTGGGAGTAAACTATAGATAATTTGCACCTTAAAAAACAGATTTTCTGCGCCATTTTCATCCTTAAAGGTTAGCGCAATAAATTTCAACAGTGAGTTTATGCAATGTGTACATGTTTCCATATACAGATAATATTATAAAAATTATAAAAATTAAAAACAACTAATTCTTTAAAATAATAATGCATTATTACACTACAATTTTTTATAGTTTTATATATATATATTATATAGATTTCTTAAATACAGAAAGTATATAAAACGAATTCTAATTGTACATAATTTATCTTATCTTAAATTTATTAAAAGGATAAATAATAAATGCTAAAATTCGTATTATGCTTAACATTATATCAATACAGGTGTTACTAAACTAATTGTTTAAAAGTACATTGCTAAAAGGATTTAAGAAAAAAAATTATTATTAAATTAATAATTTATTTATCTGCAACACCATTCGCATCGTATAAATAACATATGTATATGTTTGTTTAATGGATATCGCAAATTGGTATGGTAAAATTCCTATTGGTATATGATCCTTAATGCTACTTACAATCGATCACTATACAGGAGCCAATGACGAAATAATTATAATATATAAAAATAATATTAACGTAGTTTAATGAATTCATACTTCGAGACGAATATTAAATTTGAAAAAAAAAACCATTGAATATTTGTCTGGAAGATATATGAAAATATTTACATCTTATACAATTTATATCATATTATTTGCAGACTAATCCCAGGATACAACGTCTGGATAACTACCACATACCATTCTATCGCAAACAGTTATACATTGACAATTTCAGTATGAAGAATTAGATAGACGATTTAGTGTGAATCCAGGACATCAATATCTGTAAAGTTATGAGTTAACCTACATATATTCCACATCTGAAAATATTCCGATTGTATCCGATTTGCCGTCCCATCAGATTATGAAAGCGAATCCATAGAGAATATTCATAGATTATTTAAGATCTCGGCCAACGATAACGCGTCAATTGATATCGGTGTCAAAGTCGTTTATTTGAGTTTACTTCTCTTTTCTTTGAAATATATAAATATGATTATTGCACTTAGTAAGAGACAAAATATTTGCACCTTGTGCCTGTAATTACACTGGCTCACTCACCATTCGAATCTGAACACATCGAATACGAAGTGATGATGTCGGGCGGTAGAATAATTGATGAGTCACCTCAAAGAGGCACGTAACCTTAGCAACAGTTAAAGGTACATGAGAATGCACGTTCACAAGAAAAAAAAATGTTATAAATGATTTTATTACAATCTGTAAATTAAAATTCAATTAAAATAATTATTTAAAGTGTATTTACACTTATTCAACACTTGATGGCAAGATAGATCAATTCGTTATACTATGTATCAGACAAGAAATCACTTTGATACTACATTATAGCAAACTAAAGAATCACACCGATATTAAAAAATAATAATACGAATGAATTTATATTAAATAATGTCAAATGATAGTTCTACTATGTTAATAATTAATAAATAGCATTTCGGTGCTATTTTGTAATGGTCATATATATATATATATATATATATATATATATATATATATATATATAAATAATGTTCATCATATGTCACAGATTAACACTTAAGGAGTTGGTAGCTCAACCGATAATGCTACCTACCGTTTCTTAAAATCCCATCAGACATATAAATAGCAGAACAGGTCATTGTCCAAGTAACGAATAGATCCTTGTCATCGGCCATGTATTATTCAAGTCCGAAGAGCCAGTTGATGCCTTGAGCGAGGAATAGCACGAGCGGTTGCCAGGCGATCACCCATCTGATCCAATCTAGGAGTTGTCCATAGAGCAAATGCGGTCGGTCCCATCTGATATTTTGTTCAGGAATAATTTCGATGATATTCAGAGAGGAAACATAAACATAATAATACTAGCCGTTCAATTCCAGATGGTAAATACATTATATACAGCTACAAAATAGGTATAGTAATAGTACTTATGACGTCATATTGTAATGGCTGACGACAGCATTCTCAGTTTGAATGGGCAGTGATCATTTACAAGTTCTTCCGGTTCTTTCGGTCTATATAATAAACCACTCGTAGCTTTACAATATAATTCATCTTCTAAAGATCGCAATGATTGATTACAAACGTTAACGAAAAATTTATTTCTCATTGGCAACACTAGCCCGGTCAACTTAGTTCGCACTTATTTATAATTGGAAAATATCGACTTTAAAACGAATAAGGAAGTAAGAATGAGTATGTAATGAGTATCTTATTCCTATCGGTTAAAATGTCTAGCAATTTTCATAAAGGATACGGGTTAGTAAACATTCTCTTGAGATCCACCTTCTCCTTGCAGTACGGACAGCTCTGTTTCTTGCCAACGATGCACCAGCCCCGGATACAGAACTCGTGGAAAACGTGACTGCAGGTCAGTTTATATGTATTTTCTGAAATCAAACAAGTATATGAAAATAAAACATATATACACTTCTAAATATTTTTACTTATAACTGGTGTATTACAAACAGTATATACCTAAAACGCCTTCCTCGTTGACATCAACCAATAACTTGTTACCGCAGACAGCACACACGTTGCTCTCTAAGTGTCGTGTCGGCATCCCTTCTTTTGTGTAATACTGAAAAAAATAATAATATCATAATCATGTCTTAGGCAATGAACCGTGGTTCATACTGAACAAGGAAGTACAATAGTATTTGGAAATACCTACAATCAAAAAAGAAACTGGTGGTAGAGCTTTGTGCAAGTTCGTCTGGGTAGGTACCACCCACTCATCCGATATTCTACCGCAAAACAGCAGTACTTGGTATTGTTGTATTCCGGTTTGAAGGGTGAGTGAGCCAGTGTAATTACAGGCACAAGGGACATAAAATCTTAGGTCCCAAGGTTGATGGCGCATTGGCGATGTAAGCTATGGCTAACATTTCTTACAGTGCCAATGTCTAAGGGCGTTGGTGACCACTTAGCATCAGGTGGCCCGTATGCTCGTCCGCCTTCCTATTCTATAAAAAAAGTCTTCTTTGGCCTAAGCAAAGACTCGAAGGACACATCAATCAACTGGCTATGAACCGTTTAAATACAAATGACTGCATATTTCGATTAAAAAGAAAGCGACTGGCTTCGATCTGATCACTCTTACAAGTGAATAAACTAAAAGATGACACATCATCACTCTCAAAATTGAGAAAAGCTTAATCAACAAATCTGATTAAAACCTAAGGGGTTGATTGCAGATGATAAAAAAATAAATATTATAATAAACAATAACATCAAAAAATACTATGCAAAAATGGATACCAACAAACTCCAAGCTTTTTTGCTATATATAATTGCTAATTTGCTAACTAATTTCCCCCGCGGCTTCACCGGCGTTTTTAGGCACTATGTTAGGTCTCTATGTCCTTTTCTGTAATCTCACAATATATATGCAAAATTTGAATCAGTTGAGTATTTAAGATAGCCGAGATGGCCCAGTGGTAAGAACGCGTGAATCTTAACCGATGATCGTGGCTTGAACCACTGAATTTTCATGTGCTTAATTTGTTATTAAAATTCATCTCGTGCTTTACGGTGAAGGAAAACATCGTGAGGAAACCTGCATGTGTCCAATTTCACTGAAATTCTGCGACATGTGTATTCCACCTACCCGCATTGGAGCAGCGTGGTGGAATAAGCTCCAAAACTTCTCCTCAAAAAGAGGAGAGGAGGCCTTTAGCCCAGCAGTGGGACATTCGCAGGCTGTTACGGTACGGTTTACGGAGTATTCAAGACGTGAAATTGTAACAAGCAAACAAACTCACTTTCACATTAACAATATTATATAGGATAGTAAGACAATCCTTACACCAATAGAAGCGGCCATTTTATCACTGCAGTATTCAGCGACGTCCCGCCCGAGCACGCCGAAGTACAGTCCGTAGAACAGTGACACGAGGCCGACGTCCATCCAGACTTGCGGCTTGTGGTTGAATATCGAGTTTATGTTCATGAAGGTCATCATCATAACTATGTAGCCGAACACACCGAAGAAACAGCTCACTTTGTATATGAGGTAGAACCATTTGTACACCAATCTGGAATAATTCATATTTAGAACAGACAATTGAAGATACCCTTATTTAAAAAATATATTAAATGTCGATTAAAGGCGTCAAAGCTTTTATAGGCCTTTTTTTAACGCTGGAAAAACGCATTATGCGTTTCCCCCACAGAAACAGTGGGGGCGTATGTGGGGCTCACCGGTAACCAAGGCGCCGAGTGCCACCTTTCCGTCTTAACGAGGAGCGCCACGGAATCGCTTGCGCATGCTACCGTGACGCTTTTAAGGCCTACTTGAACACTTGATTTAATGAGTTATTAAAATTAACGTTTTTACCCAGCTACCCCAATATGGTAATGTTTTTCGAGTGAATATTTGTAGGTATATTTATTTGGCACAATTTGCAGCGTTACCGTTGTTGTAACCAAAACTTATTGAATAAAGTTTAATAATGGAGCTGTTTAAAAGACCATCACAAAAATATATTATTATTATAACTGTTAACTAAGAATGTCACTGGCCATTCAGTGAATAAAAATAAAAGAAAAAGAAGAATGACAGGACGCTCGATGAAAAAAAAGAAGGAGCACTTTTTCAAGGGATCTTTGAAGGACGAGGATTTGAAAAGATCGACGATAGCGAGGAAGATATCCTATTCTGCACGTGGAAGATAAGAAGAGTTGACAGTTGCAGTAGCTCGTTCGAGTAATATTAAACAATTTAAGTATTTATTAATATGTTTATTTTGGTGATATTTCATTATTTATATAGTCACTGCGTAAATTGATTATTACGTAATGGAAGAAAGGAACTAATAAGCTCACTACTCATTCATTAATATTTAATTTAAATGTATATTGTTAAGGCTCAGTATTACATATAACGGGTTAGTTGAGGTTAATAAGTGAGAACGTTAATTTATACTAAATTTTTATTATTATTTTATGGTTAAATACTTTGAAAAGGCTCGATCAATTTAGTTTATATGTAAAGAAAGAAATTAAAGATAATTTGTACCAATTAATATAATTGTTTAATTATTAAACCTTCCATATTCCTAATGCATGTTTAACAATAACAGTTATTATATAAGCTCTAGACAAAATCAGCCAGAACCTGCAGCATACATATTATAGTGCATAAGTGTTTGTGCAAGCACATGGAACGGCAAATTATCTACAGGAAAGATTTCAAACGCAGGACTATTAAACATTACTAGATTTCTGAACAGATATACCCAGGGTATGATACTTTAGAATTTGAGGTCTTACAAGCTAGCCACTAAACCAATGAGGCAGTTAAATTAACTATATGAAATATCTGACGTTTATCAAAAAAAATCATATCACCAACCTCGGCGTCGTAACTGACATGGGCTTCTGCGACGACTTCCACATAACGATGGCGGTCAGCAGCGTGAACACCGTCCACACCACGATGAACCTCGTCCAGTGGTTGCTGATGCTCATCAGCAACGGAATCGACCACATCGCGACCATCGTGAATAACTGGAAAAAAAATTATAACAAATAATATTCTTACTTATACCCATTAATTAAAAATCCCTGAGAGTATTAACAATGCTAATAAATCAAAGTAGCTCGAAGGAATAGGGCCCGTCTAGTGATATGAAAGTCGCAAATTCGATCCAAACCCCTCAGGCTATTGTTGTCCCTACTCTTAACACAAGCTATATAATAGAAAAAAGTTATGAGGTTTCAGTGTAGATTTTTTCTGTCTCGATTGTTGCCTTCTGTAATGCCATGCCGCATGCCAAGCCAAGGTAAGATAAGGCAAGCCAAGCCAAAGCCATAGCACGACATTTAATGACGGTAACGTCCTCTAAGCTCGCCCGTAACCGTCAGACGTCATATCTAAGTTGGAAGAATTAAATACCCAATCGGCTCATTATGGAACATCACTAGAGTTCTTTCAAGAGTGTCATCCATAGCAACAGAAATAACAAAAGGGAATAGAAAAAGAATATAATATAAAATACATTTGATAATCTATATGTTGTTTCCCATTTCAGTTCATATCCAAACACAATCATTCGGTACATGAATGAATCAGGCTACCTACTAGACTTTAACTTTCCACAACTTCTGGTTGAAATCCTACATCCAAATCCTACATTGGCTTTATGTATTACTATTATTTTCGCAACAAAATCTAATCTCTAAATTAATCTTATTTTGATAGGACTAGGAAGAGTAAATAAAGCTCTTTTTCACACAAGGTATTAAAATAAATAGACAGTATTCTCGCCCTGCTAAATTAGTTAAGTATGAAAGTGATATAGTCCTATATATTTTACATTTATTTTAAAAAAAAGTAATTAGAACTCACTGCATATGATCTGTAATGTAGATTCTTCCATTCGGAAACTATTAAATGGGCCACGATTAGCGTCACAATAAGGATGATGACCATAGTCAAATGCATCGAGTCATGACCCTTGTGCATCTCGTGCAATTTCTGATGGTCATATCTGGAAAAATAAGTTATAGATTTATTATAGGACATCATTTCAACTATATAATATAAGACAAACATAGAACATCTAAAGGTATGTCTATAAAAAATTTATATTTATATACATTATGTATTAAAAGCTCAAAATTAACCCAGCAAAACAATATATATATGTATACACAAAAACATCACGGACACAAAAGCCTGTGGAGATATAAATAAAGTTAAAATTTACCCATAAGTGGGATTTAGGGGCTAATGTGCCCTTAATGTGTTAATAGTTAAGCAATGCTGGATCTTCTTTCCAATTTCAAATATATGATAATAGAAAGAGAGAAACCAGTATTACGAAACACCACGAAATAGAGCTTATCACTGTTTTACGCACAAAATTAATTTAAAAACCATTTACAGTTTTCATAAAGTAATTTGATTCTTATATCTTTAATCTATTAACATAATTTTAAGCAAGCACTTAAAAGATAAGCTATTGTACTAAAAATTTACGTAGGTAGTAAAATACTATAAAAATGTATAAGAATGCAAATATCAACAATATAGCCCTAATTTTTATTGCAGTTATAGTTCTAATCATGTATGAATCATACCTTCAAGGTAATTTTTTTAATATTATTACAAGTATAATATATATATATATATATATCCAGATGGTGTTCATCAATAAGCCTTAAATCTACCAAAGCCAAAATTTCGAATTTATACTAACTCATCCTTGACTAAATATTAGGTGTCTTCAAAATTACTTACAGAAAGTTTATATTAATAATTATAGTGTTTTAACCGACAAATGTATTGCTATTAAAAGAAACTTATACAAATTATATAAATATAAATTAAATTAAATTCCACCTTTAAATTATTTATACCAATATATATATCGAATGTCATGTAATACAAAACATACCTTAATTTTTCTTCAGATGTCAGCTCTTCATACGACTGAAATAAATAAAAAAAATATGATATTTATTTTTTGAGTAGTACCTTCTACTGAAAATGTCTTAAGTTGGATATAAATTTTATGCAATATCTTCATAATACTTAAGATGGAATACAATAGCATAAAGTTTGGACAAAGTAATCATTTACTATCCAATTACTTTATAATATAAAAAATCTATAAAACTAATTAATACCTTATTGCCGTCGACCGGTCGATGGAGATCCATTTTTCTTTATATATATATTGTAGCAATTTATCCCAATAATCACACTTACAAATAATTTAGACTTTTACTTAATATTTACATAATTTCATTGAAATATTAGAATAAACTACAAGCGTAATCAAATACCGCAATGAGTTATGAGTTAAGGATTTGGAAGTGCCGTTGCGATGTTCTGTCAAGGGCCAAAGCACAGAATATAAATACGTCAAACACTTTTTCTGTTGACAACTTGACATGTTATATTTACCAATAGGTATAAATACCACAAAAAGTCTTCGAAGGTTTTATTGATTAATTTATGTTAAACGAGAGCTTTGTTTAATGAAATATAATATTGGAATAATCCAGTTTATACTTATTGTATATAGTCTACTACATATAACATCGAGCATAGTTAAGATCTTGACACTCTTTTTTTATATTTGCCGGGAGGGCTAATGACTACTGCACCTGATGGTAAGTGGTAGTAGAGTCCTACTAGCCGCCTTCGCCTTGCCGGCCCGCAAGATGCCTTTTCACGCCTCGTTTTAAAGAACCCGGATTGTAAGAGGAGGGGAACACGTGAGCTGGTAAACAATTTCCATTTTTTGGAAGTGCGACAAAGAAAGGAGTTGCCAAATTTCTTTGTGCGTGATGGAATTGATGTCACAGTTAGGCGATGACATCGAGAACCAGCACGTGTAGACTTTTGAAGGAAGGGGGAATCAGGAATTAGAGAGAATAATTCCTCTAAGCACTCGCCGTGATACAGTCGATAGAGAGCTCAGCGCTCAGCGCTGTCGCTATCTCACAACGCAATTGTAAAGGCTCGAGGGTGTTTGTAACCTTTACGTCGCCAATAATGCGGACCGCACGTCGCTGCAACTGATCCAAGGCCTCAATTAGGCCTCATCCCAAAGATGCGAGCAATATTCAACGCTAGACCGTACCTGTATTTTGTACAACAGGCACAGTTGTTGTGGCGTGAAAAAACGCCGCACCTTGTTCAGAACTCCGAGTTTCCGTGAAGCTGTTATTACAACAGCTTCGATGTAATCCCTTGGACTAAGATCGCAGCGAACGTCCATCCCCAGCATGGCGATTTTGCTTTGTATCACCGGTGGAGTGCTACAGAGGGAGTGAAGAGGGGAAAATGGTGATTTTTTCGTTGTGAGAGCGCATTCCTAAAGATTATAAGAGCCCCATTTGGCGATTAGCTCTAACGTTCTATCGAGTTCAATGACAAGATCCTCTCGCCTCTCATCAATTTCCGCTCGCCCAGCCAATGCACGTCCATGGTATCCACCATGCACTGTACTATCGTCTGCATAGCAATGAATGTTCCCGAGAGAGAGTATATCATTGACGTGCAAAATAAATAGAGTGAGAGATAGCACAGATCCCTGGGGGACCCCAGCATTCACTGTATAGAATTGTGAAGCGCAACCATCAACTAAAACACGAAGGCTGCGCTTGTCTAGGAAGCTGGCAATCCAGGTGCAAAGCTGAGCAGGCAGACCATATGCCGGCAGCTTGGAGAGAAGACTTCTGTGCCAGACGATTTCCCATGCTTGTCGATAGCTTCACACCAGACTGTTACGTACGCTAGAAGATCACCTGTAGACCGTTTTGGTCGAAATCCGTACTGACGATCATTAATTAGACAGTGATCGTCTAGGTCAGAGTTCCCCAAACTTTTTTGTGTCGTAGAACTTGCCATGTTTTTCTGTGTTGGGTAGACCCCCTACTTACCTGATATTGATTTCCTGTAAATTTCTAACTGTAGTGAAGTTTAGTGTTAATAACTGAAAGTAAAAACACATGTTAATTTATACATTTATTAATTGAATTTAAATTAAAACTACTCAAAATAAAATTTTGTATCTGTTATGTAAAATATACGTAACATTAAATAAACATAAAATAAACTATAAATAAAATAACATAAGCAATAAGTCAATATTTTTAGTGAGAAGGATGAACCTGATGCTTTAATAATAAATTGTATATATAAATTGTATATGGTGTAAGTAAATAGGTACTATCAGTGTATGTGTTAAGATCCACTATCGTGGACCCCCATTTTCATTTCATGGACCTCCAAATTTTTTGCTGACGTAGACCCTTTGCAGGTTGTCATAGACCCCTAGGGGTTCCCCGTGGAGTGCCGGGTTTAGAATAGCACTCCCCCATCTCTTCCCGTGGGTGTCGTAAGAGGCGACTAAGGGACTTCGTGTCACACGGGCCGCTCCTGGTACCTCTCTGATCAACAGAGTAGACTATGTGAGCGGTCCGGGCAACTAGGAGAGTGTCTCAGACACAGTTATGGAGGCAAGGATGGGCTCGGTGTGCACTTACCCTGCCACCGAGTAGGCTATGCCACCGTCCTTCAAATCGTAATCCCATGCATTGAGGTGTCGTGGACATGTCTCACGGCCTCGTAATGGACCGAGGGTCTTGCCTTAACTGGCCGGACCATGAGAAAGAAAATCTCTATAAAAAATTACCCCGAATCCCAAGTGGCGACGCAGCGCGAGGGGATGCATGGCTGATGGGAAGTTCAGTTGCTACTGCGTTCCTCGCCAGGGTACCGGCCGAAACCTGTGGCGAGTCACGTTAGGCTTACCCAGGTGCAGGGGGCACCGCCTGGATGGACCGTCTTTCCCCCACACTCGTGGGAATTATATGAACATAATCAAAAACACCCAAGATGAATCAGTTGAGGTTGGCCAAGGAGGCAATACTGAGTGCGCAGTAGCTGCATCGCAGTGCGCGCAAGCTCAGCCAGCGGGCAGCATTTGCCACCCACACGCCCTTACGGGCGACAAGAGTCGAGGAGACTCCAGACGTTCTCGCAGCCTTGAAAATGTGGGAATATCCGACAGTGCACAAGCGGGGCCGGAGGGCCGTACTCGTATGAGTAAAAAAAGAAGGGAACCACCTGGGCCAGAGTCGGCTTCAAGCGACGCACTGCCACCTCCAAAGGTACCGAAGGCTCGGGCCGGGAGACGCAGGTCGCATGCCGACATGGCAAAACCAGCGAGACTACAACGGGATCAGACTGGGCGTTTTATACGCCCGGGTGCACTGGATCCAAGTACGGCCGAAGAAGACAAAATGGGTGAGGATTCGGACCAGAGTTGTCTGAGTCACCTATCAGTAAGGATGTTGGACGCCAACGATCCAGCTTCTGACGTGGATACCGAGGACGAGCTCTTCGATCCCTCTGTGGCGCCAGCTGTCAGGAGGGCAAAGAGGAGTCTCCCTGGACCCGACGAGCTTGTAGTCGAAATGCAGGCACGTCAATCGGACGAACTAAGTGCCTGCATTGCCAACGACCTCCTGGCGATTGATAAGGTTGCGGACCGCTCTCGCAATATGAAAGGGAGCCTTGTCCGCAGTCTACGTGTGGCCACACGCAGAGTGACTGCTGCAGTGGCGGAACTGACACGACGACGGGTCGTTAATGACGATTTTCTGAGGTTGGAGCGTGAAATCACTGAACTTCGCGCAAAAAACGCCAACCTCAGCGAACGTGTCGAGGCACTAACGCAGGAGTTGGTACTAACCCGATCCAGGGAGAGCCCTCCTGTGCCAACACGTGTGACACATAAGCCAGATGAGACAACTGCTGCTTCGAGAAAACAGGCTTCTGCTGCAAAGCGAGGCGTAGCGGCAGTTGGCTCTAAAGCTTCACCCGTCCACACCAGTCCTGTTGCCTCGTCTGTGTCTCGACACAGTGACCGGGCTTTCCGAGCGGCTCGAGGCCATAATAGAGGCTAAGCTAAGAGGTCATAAGACCTCCGTTGGGGAGGAAGCCAGCACTAGAGGCAGTGGCAGTGGAGGTAGCGCAAGTGCCACTAAATAAAAGCAAGAAAAATAAAAAGAAGAAAAGGAAAGGTGGGAACAAGACACCCGCTCACCCACCTGTTATAGATTTGCCTGCGGTGGTTAGCATGGTACCGCAGGCAAAAACTTCTGCGACGCCACATGAGACTTGGGCGTCGGTGACAAAGAAGAATACAACGTCCAAGTCTCAGCCAAAAGCCGTTCCTCGTCAACCTCAAAAGGAGGCGAAGAAGCGGCGTAAAAAGAGACGGCAGACAGTCCCGAAGACCGCAGCGGTTTCGGTGACTATTCAACAAGGTGGGCAGACAGCATATGCTGAGGTCATGGCAGCTGCCAAAAACAGAATTAAGCTGTCTGACCTCGGCATCGAGACGGTTGGCCTTAAAAGGGCCCTGACAGGCGGGATGCTGCTTAATATCAGCGGCCCCGACTGTCATGAGAAGGCCAACCGCCTCGCTACACAGATGCGTGAAGTCCTCACGGACTTTAATGTGAGGATAGCTCGCCCGATTAAACGGGCGAGCTTAAGGTCTTGGACTTAGACGATGCCACGTTGCCGACTGAAGTCGCGTCGGCTGTCGCGGAAGTAGGTGGATGTTCGGCGGAGAACGTAAAGGTGGGTGAGATCCGCCGAACGCCCATGTCCCTAGGCGTCGTCTGGGTCCAATGTCCTCTCGCCGCTGTACGCAAAGTAACGGCGGCGGGACGGATCCACATCGGATGGGGCTCCGCAAGAGTCGAGGCACTGGAGAGCAGACCTTTACGCTGCTATAGGTGCCTCGAGAAGGGTCACGTAGGACTGAGGTGCTCAAGCACCGTCGACCGAAGTGATAGGTGCTTCACATGTGGAGAGATTGGCCACAGGGCGAAGGATTGCACCTTTCGGTCGATGAAGTGCCCTTTGTGCGCGGATATGGGTCGTCCATCGGCTCACCGTCTTGGCACCAAAGGGTGTTGCCCAACGAAAGGAAGGAGGAAGAATAAAGCTTCTCCTGTCTTAACCCAGACGACCGCTGAGGCTCTCGCCTCAGCACCGGGCCCTAGCCCGCAGGAGGCAATGGACGTTTCCAATACGCGGGTGTAGGGGTGATTCAGGCGAACCTTAACCACTGCCGCAACGCTCAGCAATTGCTGATGCAGACCGTTGCGGAGCGGTCCACAGGTCTCGCGATCGTGGCGGAGCCCTATAATGTCCCCGTCCACCCTCGCTGGTTTGGGGACGTCACTGGAACCGTCGCCGTGTATTGGGCGGGCGGTGAAGGGGTCCCACCTTGTTCCCTGCTTGAAAGGGGGCAGGGATTTGTAGCTGTTCGGTGGGGACCTTTGGCCATCGTAGGGTGCTACGTCTCTTCCAATAGGTCCCTCGCCGACTACGAGGTGTACCTAGACGGGCTAGCAAGCTGCATAAACAGATCCTTACCCCGTCCCTTGATCGTCTTAGGGGACTTCAACGCTCACTCCAGGGCTTGGGGTAACCCCAGAGACGATCCAAAAGGAGAGGCATTACTTGAGCGGGCGGCTGTTCTGGACCTCCGGTTACTGAACCGAGGTTCGGAGAGCACATGCGTGCGATGGCAGGGTGAGTCGGTCATCGATCTCACATGGGTGACGCCCGCTGCCATTCGCATGGTGTCAGGATGGCGCGTCGCAGAAGAGGTGGTCACACTATCCGACCATCGCTACATCATATTCGATGTAGCTCTCCGCCGTCCTAAACACCCCCACTCATCATCGAGGAGGCAACCTGCTGCGTCGATGGTCCCTTAAGCAGCTTAACCGAGACTTTCTCGAAGCCGCTGCCATCGTTGCGGCCTGGCCAGAAAACGTCGAAGAGGTCTTGTCCGATCCAGAGGTGGAGTCAGTTCGTTTCCGGGATACGATGACGTCAATCTGCGACGTCTCTATGCCCCGTGCGGGCCGCCCTGATCGTCGGGCGGTGTACTGGTGGTCAGCACAGATCGCTCAACTGCGCGAGTCCTGTCTGCGCGCGCGCCGTGAGTACATCCGTACCCGAAGAAGAAGGCGAGCAACTCTAGTCCAGAAAGCTGAAGCATACGAGGCGTTCCGGATAGCCAAGTTGGCGCTCCGAGTCTAGATCTCAAACGCCAGCGCTCGTTCCTGGAACGAGCTCCTGGAGGGACTCGACAGAGATCCGTTCGGGCGTCCATACCGTATGGTGTTGGGCAAATTGAGCCCGTGGATGCCCCCACTGACGGAGACCTTAGATCCGGATTTACTGAGGAGGGTGATGGAAGTCCTTTTCCGGGTAATCCGGTCAAGTCCCAGGGTCCCCCTTCCAGTACCGGTCTGGTCCAGCGAGCTGGGGGTGACTGAACAGGAAATGAGCCTTGCGGTCGATCGCATGCAGGCTCGCAACACCGCACCTGGTCCCGACGGGATTCCGGGGCGGGTGCTGGTGTTAGCTTCGGCTTCGTTGGGGAATAGGCTGAGGCGGCTGTTCGACAGCTGCCTCCGTACTGGCACATTCCCAAGAGTCTGGAAGGAGGCGAATTTGGTTCTCTTGAAGAAGGATGGCAGGGCTGCAGAATCTCTCTCTGCATATCGTCCCATATGTCTGCTGGACGAGGCTGGCAAGCTCTTTGAGCGGATCTGTCGTGTGTCGGCCCCGATCTGGCTGAGTGCCAGTTCGGCTTCCGACAGGGTCGTTCGACTGTCGACGCGATCTTGCGCGTCCGTTCTCTGTCGGAGCAAGCGGTGGCCTGGGGTGGCGTGGCGTTGGCGATAAGTCTCGATATCGTCAACGCATTCAACACGTTGCCCTGGGACGCCATCAGGGAGGCACTTTTACACCATCGTGTGCCTTCCTACCTGCAAGCGATCGTCAGTGGCTACTTGCGCGACAGATACGTTTCGTATACGGAGCAAGACGGTACGAGGACCCGAAGAGAGGTTTGCTGTGGGGTTCCACAGGGGTCAGTTTTGGGGCCTCTGTTGTGGAATCTCGCTTTCGACGCAGTCCTCCGTGTCCCTCTCCCTGAAGGTGTCAACATCGTTTGCTATGCAGACGACACGTTGGTGTTGGCGTCGGGGGAGAATTTTGAGAGAACCAAAGAGCTCGCCGAGCTCGGGGTGAATATCGTCGTCGATAAGATCTGCGAGTTGGGCCTTCGGATAGCATCCCATAAGACGGAGGCGCTATGGTTCCATAAACTGCCAAGGAGGAGGGAACCGCCCGACTCGCACATCCGCGTTGGTGACTCAAACGTCCAAGTGGCCAGGTACATGAAATACCTGGGCCTCACCCAGGACGGCTGGGGCTTCGAAGAGCACTTCGAGCGCCTAGCCCCTCGAATCGAGAAGGTAGCGGGTGCCATGCCAAGATTCTGGTCCGCGAAATCGGACAAGACCTCTCCCTGCGAGCAGTCTTGTCGGCGATGCTCCGCAGGGAATCGGCGTGGAGGGCCGTAGCCTCCTTCTGTGAGACCGTCATGGTCCAGAAGGAGACGGCGGAGCGGGAACGGGAAAGGGCCGATCCTGCTCAGCGGAGACGACGTCGGCGTCATCTCGGCCCTCCCACAGCCCCGACGCCCGGGGCTTAAAAGATAGGGCGTGACCCTGGGGCCGTGGATGCGTGAGGTGGGGGCCTCGCGTGTCTTATTTCAGACGGCCCTGAGGAGGACGGCAGCCGGGATGGCCTCGCGTTGCCGTACGCACTAGCGAGGAGTGCGGGGGGGGGCGAGATAACCTTCGCCCCCTGAGGAGAGCTCCGCCGAGCGTCGGGCGGTGCACAGTACGGGAGAGGCCGCGGATGCGTTATATCAACACGATCCCGTAGCCTCTCCGATCCGTGCCGAGGACGGCCATCGCAGTGGTTTTAGTGGGTAAGAATCCCACATAACCCAGTTCCCCCCAATGAGAGCTGGGTACCTTTCTGAAGGTTTCCACTGCGTTAAAAAAAAAAGACCCCTAGGGGTCGATATAGACCACTTTGGGAATCACTGGTCTAGGTAATGGATCAGTTGGTTGTTTAGAATCCGTTCCATCACCTTACAAAGTACTGAGGTGATAGCTATTGGCCGATAATTTGCCGGGTCAGACCGATCCCCGATTTTGGGAACCGCTTGCAAATTAGCTCTTCTCCAAGCCTTCGGCACACATCCCGAAGACAGAGAAAGTTGGAACAGGCGCATTAACACAGGAGACAGCTCCGCCGCGCACTTCTTCAGCATTATAGCTGGTATTCCATCGGGACCGCTAGCTTTCCGTACATCAAGTGATTGCAGCTCCGCACGCACATCACGTTGCCTGACTTTGATGTATGGCCACATTAAGGTATTGTATACTCTCTGGCAACAGCGTTTACAAGTTAGCCTATAAGAGGCTAAGAACCTATGTTCGTAGTCAACAAGGAATCCTAGATATGATTCAACTTCCTAACAAAAAACCAAATAACTTTTTACTGGCCACTAGCCCACGAGGCTGTCATTAATTATATATTCAGTATTTAACGGTATTTTTACCTTAAGGAATAACCATGTTAAACTTTTAAAAGCATTATTGTTTATTATTTTTTAAAATATTACCTTAGGATGTATGAAAATAAAAATTATTGAAATAATAACTGAAACTTCATAATGAACCTAGCATTTTTTAAATATATGTTTTATATATGTAACTGTTCACTATCACCTATCGCCAATGCGCCACTAACCTTACTAACTAAGATATTATGTCACTTATGCCTTTAGATCTATACTGGCCCACTCACCCTTCTATCAGGAACATAATAACCCTAAGTGTTGCTGTTTGGCGTTTGAATATGTGACGGGTGGTACCTACCTGGGCTAGCACAATTCGCTACAACCAAGTATTTTAAAGCTATTCATTTATTATCTATACAAATGAATAGTAATACTAGGTACAGTATTACTATTCTTTTATTAACTCTCTAAGAGGTTGAAATTTTGAATATTTTGAGTCTAATCGCCCTAATGTCGATTTCTGTTGTATGCAATTGTTAGTTTTTACATCTATCATCATCAAAGAGTAATAGCGAATGAATGAAATACTATTTTGAGTAATGACTTGTTACGCGGTCCCGGACGCGGACGCGGTCCCACGTCGGTTGAACATAATGACCCAACGTGTACTGGAGGCTTTTTATGTTTATATTTTACCCTGATCACTCTAATGTCAAAATTCAATGACAGCCGGATTGGCTTATTCAATTAATTGTAAATATTTACCTATTAATTTCTTTTTTAGCCTAAAATGTGTCTGTTTAAATTAAGAATAAATATATAATTCTACTGCTCATTAAATGAAATCATCTCAACTATTAAATCAATGCCAAATAAAGGTAAGTGTCAAGAGCGTATTTCTGAAACTGAATATTGAGATTTTATACGTTATTATTATGTATTAAGTACCTTTAGAGAAAGTAAAGAGATTATACGTTATTGTTTTTTTATAAACATTAAATAATTTTGAGAATCTAATTTTTTTACTGTGACATTGCTTCCTCAGCCAAGGGCACAAAATAATACTAAATAATTATTGATTATAGTGTAGTATACTAATATGTATACAGCTGTTCCTATTAAAATGATTATGGTGTTATATTATGTCTGCCTTTCATTAGATTTATTCAACATTATTAAAATTGTGCCATTA
The DNA here is from genome assembly GCA_905147175.2 of Nymphalis urticae. Lineage (NCBI taxonomy): Eukaryota > Metazoa > Arthropoda > Insecta > Lepidoptera > Nymphalidae > Nymphalis > Nymphalis urticae. The sequence goes on along the minus strand of LR990004.1, from coordinate 681,766 downwards.
AAAAAGCCATAAACAATATAATCATCTTAAGAACATCAATGAGATTCATTTTTAATAATCAGAAGTCCGGATATCTCCAGCAGAACAGAAGACTCCAGTCGGCACTCCACAACATGCTTCAAGTGCAAAAGGGGTCACTGTTAAGTCAGCAATGAATAAGGTAGGTGGTTGGCAAGTTTTATTGTATTAATATAAAGCAAAGGTATAATACATTCAGTTGCAAAACATAAAGCTTATATAGTTAGCAAAACTTTCATAAGATTGAATAAAAAAAATAGATTTTATTAATTTCAATGTTTAATTGTCTAAAATAAAAACACATGGAAAGTTCAAATAACACCACATTCAATCAAATGAGACTTTAATCAAACAAACACAATGCCAAAGATTTGGTAATTTTATTTCATGTACTATATCACAAAAGAATATTAATAAAAAAATCAACATAAAAAAATCAAAATTTGATAACCAATTACATTATATTTAAATATACATATGTCACAAAACTTCATTTGTACAAAATTTGTCTTATATATTATTTGGATAATAAATCTAGAAAATGCATGTTTTGTTGTCTAGCTATACAATATAATATATAACATAACAATACATATTGCATAAAATTACTTTGTTATAATTGAAAATAAACAAGAAAATTTGGTACTCTAACTCGACAGTACATCCATCAATAGTTCTGAAGGTTGTATGACAATATTATTTTATTATTACACAACATCTAGACTAATCATCACTTATGTTGTTTCTCTTGCATACAAACAGCAATACTTGGTATTGTTGTGTTCTAGTTAATGTATGGGATTATTATATTATTTATAATATACTATTTTAAAATTTCTTACAGCACCAATGTCTATGGTTGGTTGCCTCTACCTTTCAATAAAAAAAACAATTTTTAAACTATAATAAGTTAATAAAGTTGAAAAATAATTGCTATTTCTTTCTTGTAAGTGATTCTCTGGTATGATTTTTTTGGGCAAGTTCACCTGGATGAGTACCAACAACTCTTTACTATTCTAATGCTATACTAACAGCATACTGTATTAACTTTAAGCCAATGCATGAAGGATTAGATCATATTCCTAAAGGTACTTATGGCTATGACGGAGGTACTTATCATCAGTATTGAAATTGGCTTAATTTGAATTAAAAAATATATCTTAAATATAATTTAAGGACTTGCGATAAAACTGGCACCACTGGTAATAACAATGTACTTCTAATAGTTTCACTTATAATAACAATAAATTAACTTCTAATGACAATAAATTCACTTCTAATGACAATGTTATATAATGGTATATATGTATGTTATTCCCAGATTTGTCTAAGAGTGTTTTTCAAATATATTTATTTTGGAAACAAATGGTATAAATATATTATATAAAATAATAAGACTAATAATAATATCCTGGAACATTATTCACACACGGCCATTTGACCCCAAACTAAGCAGAGCTCGTACTATGGAAACCAGACAACTGATAAACTACATATACTACTTTTCTTTTGTAAATACATACTTATATAGATAATTACACCCAGACTCAGGACAAACAGACATGTCCTTCTTCTTCTTCTTCCTAGCGTTTTCCCGGCCTAGAAATGCCAGGGTCCGCTTCATGGACAAACAAACATGTTCATGCACACAAATTTCTGTCCTGGATGGGAATCGAACCCACAACCTTTGGCGTGAAAGGCAAATATCTACCAACCACGCCAACCGGCCCGTCAAACTTTAGCAACAATAGTTTCCATAAAATTAAAACATATTATATTAAAAGAAAGAAGATGCAAAACACAAATTAAATAAGAAAAACATATGATGATGACGATTTATAATATACAAGTTCTTAATCTATATAAGATAATAATGCCATATTTTAATATTTACAATACACACAGCCCTTTTTGAGTCTCATAGCTTATATATAATATAATTTACTGTTAAACTCCACAATTGATAGATCTTAAACTCCACAATTGATAGATCAATAGATACTGTCTATCCATATTTATAAAATAATGATGTAATAGTCGTGAGGAGTGGCTTAATAAAAATGGAATCAACGTCATATGCGAAGATAAAATCAAGATGATTAAACTTGGGCCAGGAACTAGCTGGTCGAACGTCATCCAGCACCCCTGTAGCGTTTAACTCTGCAGCTAGACGGAGAATTTGCTGTAAATGAACATATTTTTATTTTACTTGTAACGAAGATAATGGGATTCCAAAAAAGTATTCATGTTTATAATTCACGTGGTGTTCGAAAGTGTAGCAACATCGCGAGGATACCACTTTGGACCCGGATTTTAATTTGGTTCATGTATGTATACCCCTGAGTAGTATACCATGAGCAGTCGATGGCTTCAAATTTTTACCTTAAACAGGAAAAGAATATTGTCCAGCAATGCGATGTTTACGGATTGGTTATACTTTCAACTTAGGCGATATTTGTTATCTATTTTTTTATAATATTATACCTCGCACCTAAACACTTTCCAGTCGTGTTGGATTGTGAGAGTTAGGGAATAGAAAGTGCACCTCGGCTCGTTAACTGATGATCGTGGGTTCAAACCCGGGCAAGCACCACTGAATTTTCATGTGAAGTTGAAGGAAAACATCGTGAGGAAACCTGCCTGTCTAATTTAATAGAAATTCTGCCATATGTGTATTCTACCAACGCGCATTGAAGCAGCGTGGTGGTATAAGCTCCAAACCTCAACTCTCCTCAAAAGGGAGAGGAGGCCTTAGCCCAGCAGTGAGACATTAACATAAAAATAAAAACATTAACAGGCTGGTACTGTACTGTACTGTACTATACATATATACTTACCGATTTCTCCGTCAGTTGATCATTTTCACCATAAAGCAATGTGACTGGTACCCGTACGTTTGATAGGTTGTATGGTTTCACGCTTCCCCATAAACCGTCCTCCCATGAAGTGAACACATCTACGAATATCCTATAGCTAGTATTTTTATCCATCAATGTTGAAGTAACAATCGTAAAACTGTGAACACGCTATTGAACAACAACATAACATAACAAATAAGAACTAAAACAACAGTGCGTTAATCGAAATCACTGGTTACTTTAATTATTCTTAAAAAAGCGTCCGTAAATAAGACGTCCACTGCTGGGCAAAGGCTTCCCCCAAGGATTTCCATTTTGTCCGGTCTTGCGCTGCCCGCATCCAACGGCTTCCCGCGACTCTTTCTATATCGTCGGTCCACCTTGTAGGTGGCCTGCCCACGCTGCGTCTTCCGGTTCGTGGTCGCCACTCGAGAACCTTTCTGTCCCAGCGGCCGTCAGTTCTACGAGCGATGTACCCCGCCCACTGCCACTTTAATTTAGCAATTCTTCGGACTATGTCGGTTAATTTGGTTCGCCTGCGGATTTCATCATTTTTGATTTGATCACGCAGAGAAATTCCGAGCATAGCCCTCTCCATTGCTCTTTGAGTGACCTTGAGCCTTCTTATAAGGCCCATAGTGCCATCACTGGCAACACACACTGGTCGAATAATTTCGACTTGAGATACTGCGGTATTTTGGATGAGAAGATATCGTGTAGCTTCCCGAACGCTGCCCAGCCGAGTTGGATTCGACGATTGACCTCTTTCTGGAAGTTAGATGGTCTGACCTAGGTAAACATAGTTGTCTACAACTTCGAGTGCAGAATTTCCAACCTTGACTTGAGTGGGTGCAACATGGATGTTCGACATGATTGTCGTCTTGTCCATGTCATTTTAAGACCCACTTGTTGGGAGATCCTGCTGAGGTCATCGAGCATAGTGCTGAGGTCTTCAAGGTCTCAGCCATAATCACGATGTCGTCGGCGAATCGAAGATGAGTGATGTACTCGCCGTTGATATTAATGCCAACTCCGTTCCAGTCCAGAAGCTTGAAAACATCTTCCAATGCAGCGGTAGACAGTTTCGGAGCTATAACGCCTCCATGTCTTACGCCTCTCTGCAATTGGATAGGTTTTGAGTTCTGATCCTGGGGTCGGATTGACATGGTGGCGATGTCGTACAAGCACTTTAACACCTTGATATACCGGTAATCGATTTGGCACCTTTGAAGGGACCTCAGCACGGCCCAGGTTTTGATCGAACTAAAGGCTTTGTCATAGTCCACAAACACTAATCAAAGTGGCTGGTTATACTCCTCGGTCTTCTGTAAAACTTGCCGCAGCGTATGTATGTGGTCTATGGTGCTAAAGCCTTTTACGAAAACGGGCTTGTTCGGGTGGCTGGAAGTCGTCAAGCCTTCGCTCGAGACGATTCGTAATGACTCTCGAAAACAACTTGTAAACATGGCATTTAGCGTGACATTAGCATATAAAATCAAAATAAAAAAAAAATAAAACTTGTTGAATTAATTATTATATAAAAGTCTTCTAACTAAATTATTACTTAAATCATTTTTCGTGGTTAGTAAACACATTGTCATTGTAACAGGTCATTTTACTTGGTGATATGGCTTTGTGTAAGTCCGTCGGGCTAGGTACCACCCACTCATCAGATATTCAGCAATACTTAGTATTTTTGCTTTCCGGATTAAAGGGTTAGTTAACCAATGTACTACACTACTACTACCAACCAATCTACTAAACTACAAGCACAAGGGACAATGTAACATCTTCGTTCCCAAGATCGGTGGTGCATTGGCAATGTAAGGAATGGCAGTGCTGACCACTTAACATCAGTTGGCCTATTTGCCCGTACACCTACCATATAACATAAAAAAAAGAATCGGTAAAAATATGGTTAACGCTCTTAATTAAATCTAACCTAACCAAACATTACATTATTTACCTGTCATAGCGATTTTCCCAAAATGTTCAAGTTGACGAAGTGAAGCTGGCTGAAATCTTGCCAAAAATAGTGCGGTTATCTCCTGCGAAAAAGAAAAATGTTCGATGTTAAAGACGGACGAAGAAGTAAAATGCCGTAATTTTTAAATGGCATCTCTAAATCCCCTCAAATAAACAGTGTGTTAGTAAAATTAATCTTTGCTCGTTGTGTGTTTAACTTAATTTTGATTGCGTGCAACATTTCTGATCCAAAGATCCTTGGTTTTGAAGATTATTGGTTTTTCGAAATTTAAGTGTTCGTTAGGAGTTTTTCTAAAATTTATGACAAACACTAGACTAGGCTAAAATTACAACATAAATATGATAATTATGTTGTAATTTTAATGGTTTATTTATTTAAATGGTCTCCATTCGGCTCCTTAAATTTATTACATTACTGATTCTAAATTCAAGAATTAAAAAAGATTATTCTTTTTCAAGTTAGATTGTTTTTTTTTTTCAAGTTAGATTATATTAGTCAAATACCTTATCATATTGTTCCTCATCTTTTCCAATAATCATATAGATTATTCTCATACATATGTTATTTTCTGGTTTTTTGGAGTAGCACGTGCTCTGGATAAACATATCGAGGATATTCCGCTGAACGCTGAGAGATTGTATCCCTTGGGCTCGAAGTTCATCCTAAATTATTTTATGAGGTGTATATTAAATTATATGTAGTATAAATATGTATAAAACCTTAAATATTATAATGTTTTTTTATGGGAACACGTTTTTCTGAATCGCGCTAACGTTTGCTTTGCGGCTGTATATATAGATTCTCGACTTTTATTACATCGAATTGGTGTTTTTAAAACGTTTTATTTTATTCCTATTATGATATTATCACATAGGTGTAACAAGTTTTAACTCGAAATGGTTTTTAATAACAAGTGTACAATACTTTGAAATTGAAAAAAGAATAAAGTATAATATTTAAAAAATGAAATAGTTATACTAAACTGTCACGACCTGACCTGAAATTAACTCGTGACCCCGACAGGCGTATCTTTGTTTAAACTTCGAGCAAGATCATAAAAAAGGCATGAATGCGGTAACACGCGAGTAATCATAATAATACATGTATGAATATGCGTTTGTATAGCTAGCAAATAATTTTGGATAAGTGATAAGATGGCATTTGAGTACTTCACTTCTATTTTTTTTTTGGAAATTATATATCTAATTTATGTAATGTAGTGTACTTAAGAGTGTATAATAAATGAACAAAGTATTGGTATTGGTTTAATAAGAAATATAGCATAACTTACAAATATTTTTAAATCCTTCAAAATGAATTCAGAAATTGGTTTCATGTTAGGCAAGTAAACGGCTGGTGCTAGTGCGAGGAAAGATATAACTTTATCATTGTACTCCGGCCGTTCTGACGCCATCACGAGGAAAGTCGTGGTCCCCATCGAGTAACCGATGTACAGGATCTTGGACAGACCAGTGACGCTGAGCACTTTATCAATAGATGCTGGTAAATCGTATTTACCGTGTTCGTGAAAACTGCAACCGAATTAAAGAAAAATAGACAATATAAAGCAGTATTATTTTTTAATTTTATTTAATATATTTATTATAATCTATATTTGTAATTTTAATTTCGCTCCAATATAAATTCAAATGCGGAAGGCGGAGGATAGGGATCTTCGCGCACCTTGGCAGAGGCGATGGGTTGTTGATTGATTGATTGATAAATTAAAATATAAAGATTGAGGTTCTAGATAACAAGACAATCAATAATATATTAATACATATAGACAAGCGAATTAATTGATAGTTGATGGTCACCACCGCCCATAGACATTGACATTGTGAGGAATACCATTTTTTACATGATCAACGAGGCCACTTGTGCCTGTTATTAGGCTGGCTTACTCAACCCTCAAATCGGAATAACAAATGAGTAGAATCACCTAAACTAGGTTAGCCTTTTCAAAAAGCCATACCGCCAGTAATATCACCAAGAACTATCTGCTGGTAAACAACATTCTAGAGGTATTATGTAAAAAAAATACTAAACAATAAGATGATTACATTTATTATCGACAGACAAGCGATTCTCACCTGTATTCCCAAAATTTTGGATTATTTCTCGTGTAGTTTTGGTGAGATGTGTAAACGTTGCCTCGGAGATTTGTCAGCCAAACATCATAGCCAGCGTCCGCTAAACTGTACGCTGAGAAACGGAATTTTTAAATGGAATAAATAGCACCATATTCGTTTACTATTTAGTATATTTAAGTATAATACTAAACATTTTGGGGCTCATGATCCAGTGGATAGTTTACTTGGTTCTTAACCGAAGATGACAGATTCAAATGCAGGCACTCATTGAGTTTTAATGAGATTATGTATTTAAAATTCATCTAGTACTTTACTGGTGTGGTAGAGGTATACTGTGTCGACTGATGAGTTCTGCCCATGAAAAGCAGCGCTGTGAAATAAACTCAAATACTTATTGTTAAGAATAGAGGAGCCGTTTGCCCAGGAATCAGGGTTGTTATATTTACGGAATGCTACTTTACTAATGGTTTTACCTAAACTCTTCTCAGGTCCCATGATAACGAAGTCACCACTACTCCCGAGAATTCCATGGCAAATCATCACTGCCTTTTTGCCCTTAGCGCTGGACGCCTTCCTGGCTATCCTCTTACCAGCCGGTATCCTGTGCAGTTGCAGGATATAACCGTCCGTTGTAGTTACACGGTGCTTCTCCACAGGATAGCCGGCTGATATTATGAGCTGCGGCTGAAACGAAAAACTTACGTCGCTATGAAACCCCCAAAAATACCTTAAATAGATCATGCCTTATTAACATTTTTGATTATTATTTTTTAGTCAAAATATATAACACAAATTTTAACACCAAGTTTCTGACCTCATAAAGTCTTAAATACTTTTTGGGGCAAGGTACTTGTTATTATCATTATAACTAAGCGTCTAGTTCTTAGGTAGACGATGAAATCAATTGTATAAATCTTATAAGAGGTAAAGTATTTTGGATGTAGGAGGTTAATTCCGAAGTTATTCATTTTATTTAAAAAATACTTTCACTAAAGAAGAAATAAGAGATGGATATACATATATGAATGCTTTCTATTGTCGTCATAGAGGCTTAACGTACCTGTACTATTTTTACCGGTATATTTTCAAGTCTGCGATGACGTATGTTACGGTTAATTTATTATACAGGCGGAACCGGTTTGCCAATAAATTTTAAAGTAATATAAAAGAAACATTTATATATTCAAGCCTATAAACCCATGTATTATAGCCACTGAGTAAAACTAAATGATTGATTTGATTTATGTACTAGACTGTATTCATGTTTTTTTAATATAATAAATGTAGACGAAGGAGGCCCCCTGATGGTTAGTGGCATCACCGCCCGTCGAAATAATAAACATTCCTTATATCACCAAAGCGCCTTGGGAACTAAGATGTTATACCCTTATGCTTGTTGTTTCACTGGCTCAGTCACCATTCCATGTGGAACACATTGCTGTTTCGCGGTATAACATCTGATGAGTGGGTGGTACCGAACCAGGCAGGCTTGCACAAAGCCTTACCACCAAGTAGTAGTAGATTTATGGTCACGATAGAATTAAATAGAACTGTTTGGTTTTGAAGCAAGGTGTGACTTATAGTGTATGTAAATAAAAGTTTATAAATAAACTGGAATGTATTTTCGTTATCAATCTTGAATCATTATCATCTAAATTCCACGCCAAATACATAATCGTTATAATATCCTTTTGTTTGTCGATCTGTTCGTTGAATATGAATCAGGACAAAGTTATACGTGATGAATTACTACTATTTGTAATAAGGAAATTGTTTTTGCCACGCGTTACAGCACGTGCAGATACGTAAATGTTTCCGGGGTTCCGTATTTATTTATTATTTATTAGTTTAATAGCTAATGAGGGGCCTTACAGCCGGTTCATAATGTGAGACCGACAGGAGCGAGAGTTGTGTCGGATGTATATTATAATAAATAATAAAATCCTCCGGACCGATTTCGACCACGGCGGCCAATATCAAGAGAGATTAATTAACTGCGCAGGATATATTATAGTGCACAAGGGTGAGCGGCAAACACAGGTGCACTCTTTATTCCCTAACTCTCATAATCCGATGGGATGGCAATCGAACACAACCGGAAAGAGATGCGCGGGTGGCTTTACGTGCGTTTCACTCCGGGCTGCTACTGAGAAATCAATAGCGTTGTTATAATTTAAATTTGCTGGAATTTAATAACGAAATTGTTATGTTCATATAAAGTACAAATACGAACGAATTTGATATAGTCTATACAAGAGTATATGGTTAATTTAAATTCTTTATGTTACGGGGTCCCAAAATAATATATCGCCCAATGAATCCCACAGATTGTTATCACGGTACTGATAACATCATATACTATTTAGAGTGTACACGTTTTGCATAATTTACTGTTTCCGGCTATTTCGTATAAAGCAGATTGATGACAATATTTTATTATTAACTGACAAAAAAATTTTGTACGAAATAGAAAATATATTATATATGTCTATTATTCGAATTACATTATAGAAGTACAATACTTGATGGTAGACTCTGTGTAAGCCCGTTTGGGTACGGACCACCCACTTAGCGTATATTTTACCGCTAAGCTTTTTACCTTTTGAAATAAACATTGTACGTTTATTGAATGCTACCAGCATAATAATACCAGCTACCCGTTCTGTATCACTTCCCGTATTACGTAGTATAGGTAATAGGTAGAACAAGGGCAGCTTATTCTACCTACTACCTTAGAAGCTTATATCGCAATCTATAATATTATAAATCTTTTGGTTTTCGCTACGCCTGCCATTAAACCAGTTGGTATTGATTTTCTCGACATCTTCAATAATTATCGTCATATTTCTGTCAATTTAAGTAAAACATTAATGAATTATTTATCTAAACCTTTCTCATTAATCACACCGTTCATCGGTGAAAACGGTATGTAAATCGGTTCAGTACTTTTTGAGTTTATCCCGATCAAACAGACACATAGACACAGCGTGGCAACTTTGTCTTATAATATGTAGTGATTTGCAAAAGTTATCAATAGGTCGATCAGCTAATTTTAATGAAAGAAAGAATGTGAACTCTTAATTAAAATAAATTTAACATAATGACATGTCTCTGGATCCTTTAGATTGAACAAGTGTCCTGAATATATTCTATTGTTGGAATTATTTTGAGTTAACATATGTAATGTTCCTGTAAATAAAATTCCTAATTTCGTCTCCAAAATTATTTTATTTAAATATTTTTTCAAATTAAGACTAGCAAACCGTACAGAATGTGCCTTGTATATGTCAGGTAAACACTATACATATATTTATAAACTAGCACTTCACCCGCGGCTTCGCTCACGTCATAGTTCAGAATTGCTAAGTACCAATTATCGCGGCACTCTTTTCAAAAATGAAGGATCTTTATACAAACTCTCATCCCCATTATCACCGTATGGGTGCAATTTTCAATAATCTTTAGTGCCAACCTGTGTAAAAAGAACTCGTATGCAAAATTTCACGTCGCTAGCCCCAATAGTTTTGTCTGTGCCTTGATATGTCAGTTAGTCAGCCAGTTCTTTATGTACACCAATTGTCTTAGCAATCGTTTAACGGTATAGGAAATGATGTGCTGTCTCTCCATCTAGCCTCGAAACAAATTTGATGGTATATAAACCAGTTGTTAACTGTTGTTGGCGACCTGTCAAATCCAGTATCCATTTAATATAAAATGTACTAAATATATATTAGAAATCTTATACTTTTTATTTATATTATGATTGATTTATAATTGTTATCGATGCAGAGGTTTATCGAGGTTTTTATCGAAATAAATTCATCAATACAATGTCATCGTTATTAAAGATGTTTGTTTCGCATATACCACTCTGAGAAAGAGTAAATATAAACAAGCTTTAGATTTTCGTATTCCAAGCGATTTTCTACTAGCTCTGCAATATTATGCACTACAAATTATTCTTGATTCATAATACATCATTTATAATACAACATTATTCCATTTAAACATTTATATCCACTTTAATTTTACTTTCGAAATTCCGATAACTTCGCCGACATTCAAACGCCATTTTTCGCGAAACCATAGTGAATATCATAGACTATTCAAGATGACCAATGACATCGCGACCAATGGCATTGACACTTCGTGGTTTGAATAGACAATACACAATGTGTCGTTTTTTTTGTCATATAATTAATATCCGACATATTATCATCATCATTCATAGAAAGTAATTAAAAGACAATTAGACATCAATTGATGAAATCGTAATATTAAATTATAGCGTGATTACAGTAATTACAACGGCGTAAACAAAGGGAGCGTGACATTCTGATCACGTTTGTTTATAGAAGAGCTATGGACTGGACTTCTACATGTGGATTTTTATTTCAATCGAAAACTTTAAATCGTAATTTTTTTTTAATAGTACCCTTTTTGTTGTTACTGTTTTTTTTTGTTTATACTTATTATTACACACTATTAATTAGCTTCCTCGTACTACAAGGTACTTTTATTTATTTATTAATTAAGGATCTCAAACAAAGGATACACACTTACGAGTACATTACATCGTGGAATAATGTTTAAAAATATGTGTGCTCCTTTAATCAAAGGAGACCATAGCAATCACATAAACAATAACTAAACAGAAATTAAAAAAATATATAATATAGTAAATGTTACATAGTGATACTCAGTAAAACATAGGAACTATAGAAATGGTATACAATGATTAAACTAAGACTAAATTGTGCAAATGTGAGTTAAGTGTTATATAAAAATAGCTACAAAAATTAAAATTAAGATAACGAGTAATAATAAAACTTAAATATAAAACATAAAACTTTTAAACAAAAAAAAAAGAACAGATCATTATGTATTAAGAAACAGATATATTTTAAACTTAGATAATTCAGAGATATGTATATCTAAGTCAGTGTGCTGTTTTGAAAGCGCATTATATAGTCTGCAGATCCTTGGCAAAGCAGCATAGTGTCCAAGATTTGAGTTGGATGTAGGACTAAAAAAGTGATTGAAAAACGTTTCTACGAGGTAAGCGAGAAGGTACATTAAGATTAATTTGTTGAAGCAAGTCGTTACAATCAATCTCTGGCATTTTTTAACACAAATCCTAACAATTTAAATCCTTTTGAAACACTATTCAAGGTATGCACATCATATCGTAGTTTAGAGTCTAGTATAATTCCAAGATCACGTACGTTATTTAATTGGTCAATCTGGATAGAATCTATGAAATATTTGTTTGGTTTAAGTGTTTTATTTCGAGTAAATTGGACCTAGTGACACTTTTTGATATTGAGTGACATTTTATTAATACTACACCAGTTGGTAAAACTATTTATATCTTCCTGTAAATCAGTTACATCTATATTGTTATTGATGGGCTTCATTATTTTTAGGTCATCTGCATAAAATAAATATTTAGAAGAAGAAAAATATTTCGCTACGTCGTTAATAAACACATTGAAAAGGATCGAGCCAAGATGTGAACCTTGTGGTACACCTGAAGGCGTTAAGAAGGTTTTAGAATTGTAGCCACTAATTACTACTTCAAAAGTTCTTTTAACTAGATATGATTTAAACCGATGTAATGAACCGCCGATACCAGCTTGTGCCAATTTATATGACAAAATGTAGGGGTCTACTTTGTCAAAAGCTTTACTAAAATCGGTATATATTTCATCAACAGGAGTGCGTTTATCAATGGATTTAGACAATTCGAAAGTGAAGCAAAGAAGATTTTTGTTGTAGATTTGATGATGATGATGATTTAACGAATCCATGTTGGTGGACAGTGATTTGGTGTTTTAAATGCTAAGATAATCTTTCGCTGACTAGTATTTCAAACATTTTGGCAAACGTAGGTAAGAGAGATTTGGTCTATAATTAGAAATTAATTGTTTATTTCCAGTTTTATAAATTGGAACTACTAAGGATTTTTTCCATGCATCTGGGAAAATGCTATGCTTCAGACTGATTTGATTCAGCGGGGGCGTATGCATCCATGGAGCAAGTAATGTTACTTAGGTTGAAGTCACCTATTATGAGTGTGTGATTCCTTGACTCCATGGCCTGTTGGGCTCTTGTGGAAAACAGCTCAAAGATGTCGGTTTTAAGTTGTGGTGGTAGATAAACGGCGCAAATATTTAATCGTTCAACAACATCATTTGTGTATTTTACCTCGATATTGACCCACAGGTCTCCTCAAGAACTTTCATATTGTGGTAGCCTTTTGCACTTCCACAGTGGCACCTCTTTTTCGTATATTATAGTAACTAGTTTCGCGGTCACGTCGAAATACTTCGTACCTATTATCGAAAAGTTCAGAGTCGTAAACATCACTGCTGAGCCAAGTTCCTTAGAGCACTACAACATCGTAATTAAATGTACATATGTTATGAAGGAAATTATGAGTTTTCGTTCGCAGACCACGCACGTTTTGGTAATAGAATTGAAGGTTAAGCATTTGAACGAGATTAAATTAATTGTAGCGTCCAATTGTATGAGGTATTATCAACTAATAACAAGTGGGAACCAAATTACAAATTTAGGTAATTGATTTTAACATTTCTATGCTATTAACAACATCTATTATCAATATCTATTATATTAACAACACGTTCTATGATTTTGTGCGCAGTTTCGCATTCAGATCAGCTCTTATTTCCTACATCATCATCATTCGTCGAGCATCGCACAACACGACATTATATGTGTGTGACTTTTGCTCTTTTGATGCGTCTACAAGTGTTCATGCAGACCCAGGGCAATTTCCTAATTCTGTTACCGATAATCTTTTATGGTTATGTTATGGTAGATTTATGGCAATCAATAAGTAGGTGTAACGCTTCTATATTGAATACAGATTTTTGACTTTGATTTTTGGCGGCTGGCAAAATGGCCACCTGACGGTCAGTAGTCACTACCGTCCATAGACATTGGCGATGAAAGAAATATTTACCATTCCTAACATTGCCAATATGCCACTAACAATGGGAACTAAGATGTAATGTCCCTAGTGTCTGTAGCTACACTGGATCATTCAAGCCTGTAACCAAAACGCAATAATATTAAATATTTCTGTTAAGCGTTAGAAACTCTGATGAGTGAATAGAATATCTGAAAAGGTGTGAAAAAAAAAAGTGAAAACAATGAAATCTCTCTTCAAGTTTCTCGTTTATAAAAAAAAAACAGCAAATATTTAAAATTTACGTCACGTTCTATGATTTTGTGCGCAGTTTCGCATTCAGATCAGCTCTTATTTCCTACATCATCATCATTCGTCGAGCATAGCACAACACGACATTATAAACAATATATTCGAAAGAAACAATAAAAATATACATAGACTATATAAGAAAAGCCGGTATTAATATACATATGTATATTTGGAACGGGTTTGTTTCGTTTGCATCGACCTTGGTATGTTTTAGTGAAGTTATCATATCCTCGATTTAAATATTCTGTACGATGATCTAGTCTTTCGAATACTATAATTATGTATGCACGTATGTATAAAATATTTCGAGTTCTATAACGCGATTCAGCAATAACTCACTTGACATGTTGACAACCGAGTTATGGTGTTATACTATTTTGATGCGTGTTATCTTGAAATGTTGTAATCATTATGGTCAATTTCGCATATCACATTCTGAATTTGTTCTTATAGAATAGCCCCACTGATTTTAGTTCTGGCCAAGATCATCGCACACCTTGGGAATGAAACTATCGGCTTCAGGTCGTTTCAATTAAAATTATATGATTTTATTATCGTATAAAACCTATAAACCTATCGGCTAAAGCTCTAAGTGGCTACCACGCATGAACCTTAACCGATGTATGTATATGAATTTTCATATGCATTAATTTCATTGCTTATAATTCATCTCGTTTTCGACTGTGAAGTTTATATCATGAGGAAACCTGCATATGTCTAAATACAATGAAATTATGCTACATGTGTAACCAACGACCCGCATTTGAGCAGCGTGGTGGAATTAGCTCCAGCTCCAGCTTTACTGGTGGTAGAGCTTTGTGCAAGCTCGTGTGGGTAGGTACCACCCACTTATCAGATATTCTAGCGCAAAACAACAGTACTTGGCATTGTTGTGTTCCGGTTTGAAGGATGAGTGAGCCAGTGTAATTACAGGCACAAGAAACATAACGTCTTAGTTGCCAAGGTTGGTGGCGCATTGGCGATGTAAGCGATGGTTAACATTTCTTACAGTACCAATGTCTAAGGGCGTTGGTGACCACTTACCATCAGGTGGCCAATATGCTCGTCCGGCTTCCTATTCTATATAAAAAAAAGTTGGTATTTTGTTCAACAGTTTTCGTACGCTTAAATGGCTAACACTGACTAAACTTTAAGAATACATAAAAACAATGTACCAGAAAATTTTAGGACCTGAAAATGCTTTAAGAAAAGATATCGATATCCGAATGGTTCACTCACATTAACAAAATACAAGGTCATTTGCGAAGCGGTTTCCTCGAATTCATTATTAGTCCTTATCCAAAAAATGATATCAGTTACCTTGAGGGTTTACACTATATCATTCGAATTGATAATTAAGGAAATATAATAGTTTGTAAATTCTTTTGCCATTTTAAAATAAAAATAATATGATTTGAAAAAAGTAATTGTATTTGTTATTTTAATTGATCATATATACCAGTTATTCTAATATGTTTTGAAGGTAAATATATATTTGAACACAGTTAAAGTTATAAATTATGCTAATTTGTTATTTATATGTACGAATTTGATTTTTTTCTATGTATCGCTGTCAAATATTGAATATAATCATTTATATTAATCAAATCTTAAATGAAGATTTTGTTATATTATTGTAAAATTAAATGTTCATACGTAGAACGTAAAAAACTAAATGTATAATGATTGTTTTGTCAACCCTACTTTATAAGTTGTCTCATGATTTTAATAAGCATATCAAAAGTTCAGACGTTAGCTTTAATTCCGATTTTATAACTCGCCTGACTGGACTAAGCCGCATGTCTCGTTGTTACTAATTTAATGTTTTTATAGTCGTCGGTGTTTTTGTATATATGAGAGATATTAATTATTATTTATGTATCAAGTATCTGTCGAAAATGTTATGTTTTAGATTAAAGATCTTTCGCATATTAATTAATAACCGCATTCATATTCTAAATTTCAATTTAATAGTATATAGTATATTTTATATTTTTAATAAGATTTTTTCATATGACTATATATGACTGCCTCGTTGGTCTTGTGGCTTGATGTAAGGTCGCAGACCCGGAGGTCCTGGGTTCAATTCCCAGGTCGGGCCAGTAAAAATGTTATTGGGTTTTTGTGTCAGAAAATTCTCAGTAGCAGCCCGGAGTCTGGAAGTTGGAAGTGTGTTCACTCCCGTGCCTCGGAAAGCACGTAAAGTCGTTGGTCCTGCGCCTGAACTCTTTCCGGTCGTGTCGGTTTGCCGTCCCATCGGATTATGAGAGTTAGGGAATAGAGAGTGCACCTGTGTTTACGCACACACTTGTGCACTATAATATCTCCTGCGTAGTTGGCTAATCTCTCTCGAGATTGGCCGCCGTGGCCGAAATCTGTCTGGAGGACAATAATTAAGATTTATTTTGAAATGCTTCGCATTCCCTGATCCCACTGTACAAATTCTCGTTAAGTAAAGAATAAAAGTTAAGTAAGAACTTGTCACTGCTGGGCTAAAGTCACTTCCTCTTTTTGAGGTGAAGTTTTGGAGCTTCCTCCACCACGCTGCTCCAATGCGGTTTGATAGATACAGGTAGCAGATTTACAAACGCCAAATGCAGTTTTTATCACGATTTTTTCCGCTACTGAGCACAAGGTCAATTATTTTTAAACACAAATTAGGGAATTGAAATTTAATTATCAGACGAGCTGGCACAAAAAATATATGATATATACCTAAGTATATATAACTTGCTGAGTTTCTTTCTGGTCTGAGGTGCTTATTTCCGAACCGGTGGTAGATTTTTTGCAACAAATAAGCGTAAAGCTTCTATATTGAATAAGATTTTTTGACTTTGAATTTTATGATTGTGAAGTGACAATATCGGTAATACCAATATGTAAGACAAATTTGCTTTGAAATATGATTTCTGAAAAATAAACTAGTACTTGTATATTATATTTAAAAATATTTGTTTGTTGTTCGATAACGATAAAGCTTATGTAATACATGAAAATGAGTCCTTATAAAATGTTAATAATATAGAACGAATACGTTGAACAAATATTTCGGAAAAATTAATTTGTCCATGGACATCAAGAATAGGGGTTGTTATATGTAGAAGTATGTCTGTGTGTGTTATCAACTAATCGAATAACATAACTACGTTAATTATAAATAACACACAAACGAGACTTTTGTATATTATTTCAAATCTTATTTTTACTGTCTCTTGACAAACTTCACGAAAATACCATCTCGAAACGTGCCCTTGTTATTGCTATAAATATAGGTAAAAATATGATATGTATTATATAATTGTAACAGCCTATTAATGCCCCACTGCTGGGCTAAGGCCTCATATCCCTTTTTGAGGAGAAGGTTTGGAGCTTATTCTACGACGCTGCTCCAATGCGGTGACAGAACTTCAACGAAATTAGACACATGCA
This sequence comes from Nymphalis urticae, assembly GCA_905147175.2. Taxonomy (NCBI): domain Eukaryota; kingdom Metazoa; phylum Arthropoda; class Insecta; order Lepidoptera; family Nymphalidae; genus Nymphalis; species Nymphalis urticae. Next base: position 664,135 of record LR990004.1, on the reverse strand, counting down.
GTTCAAGGTATTTGTTAAGCAAACCGAAAAATATAGGTATCCAGTAAAGGTCACGTACGGGACGGGACGCCTTTGGCATGTGAACTACAAATAAAAATAAACACATACATAATGTTTATCGTGATATCATGTTTTTTTATATAGTTTTATTTATATCTTCAAATTAGACAATGGATTAGGAAAGTAATCATGGGAAATATTATTCAGTTGGTATCCGTGATTGTTGTTTGTTGAATTTTACAAATCTAGATAGATATTCCCGGGTATTTACAATAACAGACTGTGAATATCCCACCGCTGGGATAAGGCCACTTTCCTTTCCTTTTTTGAGTAAAGCTTTGGAGCTTATTCCACCATTCTGTATATATACACAAGTGGCAGAATTTTAGTGAAATTAGATACATGCAGGTTTCCTCGTGATGTTTTCGTTCAACGTCAAACGCGAGATGAATTATAAATTACAAATTAAGCACATGAAACTTCATTGGTGCTTGCCCGCTTTTAAACCCACGTTAATCGGTTAAAATTAATGCGTTGTAACCATTGGGTCACCTCGGCTTTGGATAACTGGCTCTTCATGTACTTATAGTTATATTATAGTACATACATATATTTATAGTTATAAAATTGATATGTATCCTTAAATTCTTGTCTGGTGACGCAACTATTGCATTTTATGCTTTTTTTAATAATATTATTTATATTTCTCATAGAACGATAGAGCAAAAGTTCACACTTGAATATCGTCTGCGAGAATATTTCCTAAATAATATTAATAATGTATTTTAATTATTTATTTTTTATTTAATTTTACCATGTTTTATCTTGGTTTTTATTTTACGTTTTATGTTTCTATTTTATTTTATTTGCATATTATTGTTTAGTTGTGGTTCTGCTGTCGTGTATTTCTGGTTTGCCTTAAGGTTGACTGGTTGTGGACTTGGCAGGTAAACGTCAAAAAATGTCTCAATTGAGACATTCTCACTATTGACATATATATTTATATTATTTTTATGTGTATTATATCAATGACACGATGTTAGAAAGAATACGTACATTGAAATTTATTCGTTTCCTAGTTACCTCGCGCGGTTACACGGTACACCCGCGTCGAATGTTGCTGCTCCGCCCCCGTGGCTCGTAGCACGGTATTATAAAGGAACAAGTCCACTAATCTATAACGATTACCATACTTTCCCGATTCAGTTCCAATCTAACTTTGACTATTCTATATTTATTCGGCTCAAAACCAAAACCCAAGGGTTATCTTTATGCCAATAGTCGATAATTAAATTAAAGAATAGGAAAACGAATAAACGGAAACAATCACGCTTCGTGACAATTTTTTAGTAGAATTTCTGCACCACAAACTCTTAAACTTTACTGTCCTACGTCCCGTTGTTTTAAAGATCAGATTTCTTTCAATACTATAATAGTAATCTTAGTTTTCTTTAATATACTTAAACATATTTATTTATTTTATATCTTTCTATTATCAAAAACAAAGTCGTGAATACTTAAATAGAAATAGAAGAAGCAATGTGTTAAACTCCAAATTACTCAGAAGTAAAGCTACTGGCGAAGCAGCTCTTTTGTGATCAGCTTCAATATTGTTTATCTTATTTAATATAATAGTGCCGATTTAGATTTCGAACTAGGACATGAGACTCTTCTCTCTTCTCTCTCTTTCTCTTTCTTGTTTACATTATAATTTTAAATTTTAAAAAAACTATCCTAATCAAAAGTTGCGTGTTATAATAATAAAAGTACTCATTAAACCGTTGGTATGTACTAAATCATATTATACATATGTATTTAAAATAATAGTATTTAATACGCTGAATAAATTTGTGTTATACATAATATCAGTTAGTATTCCTATCTCGTTTATTTATTTATTATATATTACATTTATTTATTAACAATGCATTTAATAACAAAAACACGTAAAATATTGAATTGAATATGTAATTAAATTAAATTAATAAAAAATAATTAAGCTTACACTGTTATAAAATTTATTTTTAGGAAATTGAAGTTATTTTATTGCTTTTTTTTTAAATAAATAGAAAAAAAACTCACAACTGTCTGATATGCTTCTTTCTTCAAAATATTTTGTTGTTCACTCAAAACAAAACAGCACAGAATAAAAATAACGCGGGAAATTGAACCGGCCATCGTTATTATTTTAAAAACAAATGCTTCATATATCGCACAGAACTAACAAAGACAATTTTAATTAAAAAAAATATTCTTTTAAAATCTGACGTTATATTAGCAAATCTTTTTTAAAAATATATTTCAAAAAAAAAAAAAAACGATCGCGTCAAACCGTTTCGTTCGGAATGTGACACGATGTGTCCTGCCGGCTTATTTATCGCAAGGCTCTATAAACGAACGTCGCGTGATTTTTTTGTCCGACTGCGTTGAAGTTAAAGAGTTTACCTTGTTTGTATCAATGAACTAAATCGTTCATTCTAACACGTGTGTTAATCGTTTTTTTTCGCGTTTTATAAGTTGATTATGACTTCCTGATTGATTTTGGCGCACATTAGACTCTAGCCAACTGCGCATGATATATAACTGCAGTGCAAACATGGTTGTACTTTCTCTCTGTTATAATTCCACGGTGAGTAAGAGTTCAAGAGGCCAAGGGCTTTAAGTGCGCAAGGCACAGCATTGTTAACACTGTCCACTTCTAAACTCCGGAGTCCCGGCTGATACTGACAATTCCTGGGCAGAAAAACCCGATAGCTTTGCCATTGTCCGACCGTTTAAAACCAGAACTTCGAGATCTGCAGCCGTACAAGCTGGACCCTAGAGCCAGATTCAAATGGGATGTAACTCAGCGTATTGCTAGTGCAAAACACGTCTCATTACTCTTAGTTCACATATGTATAAAGCAAATCCCATTATTCGCCGTGAATGTAAAATTTGAAATAGACTATTCTAGAATGTTAATGTTTTTTTACAATAATTGTCTTTTAAATAAGATATGTTTTACTTTATACGATACGCTATAATTATTGCCATTAGTATTATTTTTTTCTTGTTTAATTGTATTATAAGTAGTTGTATTTATTTTTCCGAACAGTTTTATATCTGTTGACAATTAAAGAGTACATATTCTCTAATGCTATATATGTTCGGAAAAATTATAACGAATGTTTTACTCATAAAATTAACACAAGGAACAAACAAAAGCTCTACTCGACTGATTAGAACCTGTAACAAAGCACAAAAATAAAAAATTTGGAGCAACGCATACAGTTTTAGAACATGACATTAGAAAACGTCAAAACTGCCTCTTAATTAATACATACATAAATTTGTTGCCATTTTTGTTAAAAATAAAAAACGTTTGTGTGTAAAATATTATTATAGAATTAGTTTGTTTATTGCTAGAGCCGAAATGGTCGAATAGTTAGAAGGCGTGAATCATAATCGATGATTGCGAGTTCAAACCCGGGCCACTGCTGTTATACTGAATTTGTGTTTATAATTCATCTCGTGCTTGGCGTCGAAGGAAATCATTGTAAGAGAACTTGTCTCTCATTTGTCTGGAATTCTACCACATATATATTCACCAACTCGCATTGGAATAGTTTGGTGGAATAAGCTTCAAACATTCACTCTCAAAGGGAGAGGAGGCCTTAGCCCAGCTGTGGGACAATTACAGGTTGTTACTCATGTTTATTGTTGATAGCACACCTTGGGCAGGATCGCCACCCGGCTCGTCACGGTTGCATGTGAAAGCGATCCCGTGGCGCTCCTCGTTAAGACGGAAAGGGTACCGCTGATTTTTTAATGAGTATTCCGATGTTCCGGGCGCACTCGGCGCCTTGGACACCGTCGAGCCCCACGTACCCCACTGTTCCCGTGGGGGAAAACGCGTAAGGCGTTTTTCCAGCGATAAAGAAAAAGGGTCGCCTCCTGTCTATTTCTTTATTATATAGTATACAATTATAAAAATTTATAAAACCCGCTGATTTTATTACGTTTTTCCTCGAGTACTTTTCTTTTTCGAATCGCTGGCTGTTTGTACTTTGACTATAAATAAGTGTAACGATTCTATATTGAAGAAATACAAAATATATATAATACAAATGTATATACGCGGATACAAGGTCTTGGTGATAATTATTATAAAGCATGGCTAAGTATGTGAATAGTGGTGTAATGCAATAGTATTATAGTTTTTATAATCGATTCTATTACTGTGTTCTTCCATTCAATTAAACCGAGATGGCCCAGTGGTAAGAACGCGTGAATCTTAACCGATGATCGTGGGTTCAAACCCGGGTAAGCACCTCTGCATTTTCATGTGCTTAATTTCTGATTATAATTCATGTCGTGCTTGACGGTGAAGGAAAACATCGTGAGGAAACCTACATGTGTCTAATATAACTGAAATTCTGCCACATTTGTATTCCACCAACCAGCATTGGAGTAGCGTGGTGGAATAAGCTCCAAACCTTATCCTCAAAAAAGTATAGGAGGCCTTAGCCCAGCAGTGGGACATTCACAGGCTGTTACAGTATTCAATAAACCTAATCGATATTGTCTATACACATAATAAAATTGTAACTGATCGCTGTGTGTGTATTTGAGTAAAACTATTATCGGGGCTCTTTATCAACGCAATAGAACCCAAAACACTGATTGTTAGAATTTTTGTCTGTTTGTCTGTGCGTTTGTGCGCGCTAATCTTCGAAACGGCTTAATGTATTCGGGTGCGGTTTTCACTAGTGTACTGTGGCTAACTTTATTTAAAATTTAGTGTTTTTTTTATTTCAATCGGTTCATAAATAATAGTTACATCTATTTAAAGAATCACGTCGAATATTTATTCGATAAAAATGCTATAAAAACTGTTCAGTTCAATTAGCTTAATCTTTAGCTACTTGTTAATGATTGTCTGTAAAATGATTTTGATTGAAAGTTTATAGGAACAAAACAAAGTTAAAAAATGGAGTGTAGTTAGATACTTCCAATGTAAGTTGAGCTCCAATGTAAGATATAGATCTGAATCTATATGATCAAAAATATTAAATAGGGTTCAGCTTATTTTTTTTATATAGAAAAGGAAGGCGGACGAGCATACGGGCCACCTGACGGTAAGTGGTCACCGAACGCCCTTAGACATTGGCACTGTAAGAAATGTTAACCATCGCTTACATCGCCAACGCGCCACCAACCTTGGGACCTAAGATTTTATGTCCCTTGTGCCTGTAATTATGCTGGCATTCGTCGGTTAACGCGCCCACGCGTAGGTATAGCCTATCTTTTAAGGTTGACTATAACCTTTTGTGTGGTAATCAAATTTGTTTTAAAATAATGCATTATTTGCAAAGTTTATAAAATCGTTTATAAAATCGTTTTTATAAAATATTAATTCTTATGAAAGATATCGAGATATGATCATAGACGGTTTATTTATTTATTACTTATTTAATCTTAGGATGACGAACAGTTTTAGTACTTTTTATAATTTTTACATATTGCAACAGGTAGTTAGTTAGTGGGTTGTTTGAAGTTACTCATACTGTATGTTTTTATTTCGGTTTATAAATAACTTTGTAGGTTAAAGTATATAGGTACCTACCTAGTTTCGTTTCGTTGCCGCATATATTTTTTCCATGGTTTTGTTAAATTTATACTCAGTCGGTTAGTTTGACAAGTGTCGTAGTTTTAAATAAATACATTTAAAATAGTTACTGTACAAATCGTGACCGCGTGGAATGGTGGCAAGAATGCTAGCAGCATCTCCCCTTTGAATCGCAATTCCGATTCTCTAGGCGAAAAATGAACCAGTTAGTCGGTTAGTTGATAATGTATACATAAAAATAATAATAATAACGTTTTAGTTTTAAAAGGACACAATTTCCTGTGAAGGTATCGTTTGCAGTATCAATAAATAAAGCACAGGGAAAGACATTCAAGTATGTCGGAATAGATTTAAGGGAATGATGTTTTTCTCATGTATGATTCCAATTGTATGTTGCTCTATCGAGATCCGGGTGCGGCGAAAACAAATAAATTCTCGAAGATAAAACTAAAAATGAAGTTAAGATTCTGCTCTCAGTGATTTATTTAAGTTATAGTTATATTATATAAGAAACCGCGGGCACAGCTAGTTTATAATATATCCTTCTCGTTCTCACATTTTCTTCTATAGTATTGTGTATATTTTTGGTTTGTAACTTTCTCTGACAAATTACAGACACTCATTGATGGCAATGCTGTGTCTCCTTCTTTCGAATGTCAAATGAATAATGACAGAAAGAGAGAAATCTGTTTTTATCTAAACAGCCGCTAAGAATATTTATAAATAAGACCGTTATTGTTTAATTATGTAAAACTCTTAGTAGTTTCTATATATGTATATAAACAAGGAAGTGTTCCTTTTAAATAGTATCTTCAAAACTACCGGTTCAAATTTCAAAGTTTAAACGGTTGATGGCCTTTTGTGTGACAAACAAGTTAAATCAAGAATATTGTTTAGTATGTCCTCTAATATTGATATATAATAAGTATATATATCTATATAATAATTTAATTAATATAATAATTAACGCTATAGGCACTAAATTTTCTGTAGAAAGTTCAAATATCTATAAATCCCTCCTACAATGATTTTGTGCGTTTATTATCGCTTAGATAGCATCCGAACTAGAAATTATGCGGTATATTAAAAAGATGCAACATACAAATTTATTTTATAGTCTCTGTTTTAAAACTATTAACTATCATTGTTTGAAAATTCCATGTATATTTGATTAGTGATTTTTGCGTGAACCTGGAAAAACCTATCAATGAATACGATGCTCATGTTTTTTTAATATTCTATAATATATTCACGTTTTGTATATATGTATATATATTCAATAAGCCGTATCTATTAACATAAGATTTAAATAAATTATCAGACAAATTTGTTTCTGTCTCAATGGCTGCGCTGATTGTGAATGGGTGTTGATGGATAAATTAAATTTTGATGTTTCATGTGAATTAAAAAACAAGAAACACGCCACCACTAGTATTGGAAACAAAGGAGCTCATCAGTAGATTCTCTAAACGATGTTGGTCCAATTTCAGAAGCGCGGTAGGTGCTTACATAAAATAAAAATTTAAAAATCGTAAACCGAAAATTTTCCAAGAAAAAATTATATTTTTTGAGTCCTCTTTTATCGATGTATAACGGACTGTTATTATATGTGATCATCATGCCAATTTAAAAAGTATATTAAAAATAATCAAAGTATTTTTTTATATACAAAATTTAGTAATTTATAATCCATACTATTGATGGAAGAAGTTTTTCCCATGAAGCCGATCCTGGGGCAGAATAAGCTCATGCTTACCATAAAATGGCAATGTCATCGGAACTGAGCCGATCGAAATTTCAACTCCGTAGAATAAGAGGAAATCGTTTTAATTCAGCTTGCAAAGACAAATTTTAATAATTGGACTCATCGCTCTTTATCTATTATAATGTCCGAACCGATTAGCCACTAACAAATACCATTTCGAGTACAGGTCACACGGTCGCGTAATAACCATATTACGGAATTATTTTGATTACTTCAGCGATTACGGTGACGATTGACGGCAATCAATTATTTTCCATACAAAACATAGTTTGCCAAAACAGATTTACCTACTTTACATACAACTGGAGCATATTAGAAACATATATTATGTAGGGATTGTCATGTGCTAGCTCGTCTGTCTAAATCGAAAACGCATGAGATTTTTTGAGAAGGACATCTTTTCAGATAACGAACGACTGGATGAAGTTGAAATGGTTTAGTTAGCCTTAAATAAAATTTCGCAAAATAATTTTTAGATATTTCATCATAGTCGGTCTGTATACATGTACATTACTGGTGGGAGGGCTTTGTGCAAGCTCGTCTAGGTAGGTACCACCCACTCATCAGATATTCTACCGCAAAACAGCAGTACTTGGTATTGTTGTGTTCCGGTTTGAAGGGTGAGTGAGCCAGTGTAATTACAGGCACAAGGGACATAAAATCTTAGGTCCCAAGGTTGGTGGCGCATTGGCGATGTAAGCGATGGCTAACGTTTCTTACAGTGGCAATGTCTAAGGGCGTTTGGTGACCACTTACCGTCAGGTGGCCCGAATGCTCGTCCGCCTTCCTATTCTATAAAAAAATTATACGTAAAACAAGAAACTAGATTAAAAAATATAATCAAATAATGTTTGAATTTTCTTTTAAACAAAGATATACGTTAGTATATAACATACGACCTCCGGTTGCTACAAAATGATAGGCCATTTAATATGTCATATTATATGATATGTTAGATTGTACAGAGGTTGTTTTCTCATACTGATTACAGTGTATTGCTTCTAATTCATAATCATGTAATAATTGAATATGTTGTGTAACGTGATTCATTATATGCTTCCTGATTCGCTGTGCTATTTCTGAAATGCAATTGTAGGTACATAACAATTGTTTTCATTTTCGGTTTTGGTGCCCTTTTTTTGTTTATTATATTTATTTATCTGTGAAACAAACATTTGTATATACGTTTATATTTATAGGTTTTTAAAATTATGATTTAAATAATAAACAAAAATCAATCAGTTCCAAGCCGAGATGGCCCAGTGGTAGGAACGCGTGAATCTTAACCGATGATCGTGGGTTCAAACCCGGGCAAGCACCACTGAAGTTTTTCTGTGCTTAATTTGTGATTATAATTCATCTCGTGCTTTTCGGTGAAGGAAAACATCGTGAGGAAATCTGCATGTGTCTAATTTCACTGAAATTCTGCCACATGTGTATTCCACCAATCCGCATTGGAGCAGCGTGGTGGAATAAGCTCCAAACCTTCTCCTCAAAAAGGGACAAGAGGCCTTAGCCCAGCAGTGGGACATTTACAGGCTGTTACCGAAAATCAGTTCCAAAAAATATTCCTTATTATTTGTAGTTTACGATTAATATGTTTGTAAATATATAATGCTTATGTAACATTTTCTGGAGTCCTACTGTTAAAGGCATATACACTGTGTTACAAAAGATTCAATTTCGATATAGAACTTTGGTAAAAAAAAACAATTATCGGTACGAATATGCATACACACATAAACTATAAAAAGAAATCTACATTTAGATAGTAGTAATTGTATTTATGTGTTTCATTTTAGGTGACTGTAAAGGAAACAGCCATGTCCCCGGGAGGGCCGTCCGTCGCGGATGAAGAGCGAACGGAACTGCTCGGGTCCCTGACGACGCAGCAACAGCAGCGAACCAGTGCCAGGGTCATTAAGAAGCTAAGACTCGAACCGCAGACTGATAAACGAGGTGAGGATGCGAAAAGTAAGAAATGTTTTACATACACCAATAAATACAATAAAATATATATATAGCTTATTATACTGTATTGGATTATATAAATGATATTATGCTTGGAGCCACTATTCGTTGATGTTCAAACAGGATTTGTTTAAAATATAATTGTATATGATTATTACAAAAATTTTTTTGATATTTAAAAAAAGTACTGTAACTGTAACTGCCTATGATTGTCCCACTGCTGGGCTAAAGGCCTCCTCTCCCTTTTTTTGAGGAGAAGGTTTGGAGCTTATTCCACCACGCTGCTCCAATGCGGGTTGGTAAAAATAGTACCTACAGTGTTTCTTGTCGTTTCTTCTCGGTAGAATTTACGTTCCGACCCGGTGGTAGTTTGTATTAAAATTAAAATTGTAAAATCACGATTCACAAGCAGTGAATAAAGTTTAAACACAAATATACTGTATAGGTTTATAATTCATCTCGTGTTCTGTGGTGAAGGTAAACATCGTGAGGAAACCTGCATGTGTGAAATTTCACTGAAATTCTGGCACATGAGTTTTCCACCGACCCGCATTGGAGCAGCGTGGTGGAATAAGCTACAAACCTTCTCCTCAAAAAAGGAAAGGAGGTCTTAGCCCAGCAGTGGGACATTCACAGGCTGTTACTTTAATATAGTATATTTTGACTTTTTCTACTAATGAAGAAAATTTTGGAATATTTTGAATGTGTGAAAGTCATGCTTGTAGGCAGAACGTTGAGTAAGTAGTAAGTTAAGTAAGTAAGTTGTTCTGTCTATCTATGTACACATATAGCAATTGTAATGTCAAACGGTTAAACCAAAATATCGAAGTTGATGTGTTGCAACAACAACAAACTGGATAGTGTAATGATGGCATTAGCAACAGGCGTTAGTTTTAGCTATGAGATGTTCTGAAACAAGAGGAAAGTTTTATTTAAAAATCAAATCACTTATCATGTTTTCAGACGTAACAGAATGCGAAACACCGAACAAAGTGGACGACAAAGATCCGCTCAAGTTTCCAACTGTAAAACAGCGAATGCCTAAAGCACTTTGGTCAGCGGACGAGAAGAGTTTGTTCTTCGAAGCGCTAAATGAATACGGGAAAGACTTCGACGCTATCACCGCGTACATATGCGCCAAGATGAAGAAGAAAGGCATGTCTGATGGAAATTTGAAGACCAAGACGCAAGTCAGTCACTTCTATTACAGGACGTGGCACAAGCTATCGAAGCACGTGCGTTTCGATGAAAGTGAGTTCAGATATTTTTCTCGAAAACGACAAAGTTTATGCTTTAGGTATGCAGCGTGATGTTAGCATAGTGTGTTATGAAAACTAATAGTGTGTCAACTCGTTTGTCTGTATGCAAAATGTCGATATTCAACTTATAATTATTACTATTTACTGGTGGTAGGGCTTTGTGCAAGCTCGTCTGGGTAGGTACCACCCACTCTTTAGATTAACCGCAAAACAGCAGTGCTTATTATTATTTAGCGTATTGTTGTGTTCCGGTTTGAAGGATGAGTGAGCCAGTGTAATTACAGGCACAATGGACATAAAATCTTAGGTCCCAAGGTTGGTGGCGCATTGGTGATGTAAGCAATGGCTAACAATTCTTACAGTGCCAATGTCTAAGAGCGTTTGGTGACCACTTACCATCAGGTGGCCCATATGCTCGTCCGCCTTCCTATTCTATAAAAAAACTGCGAATGTACGAAACATTTTCACGATATAATTTGGTTTATATTAGATATTAATATAATAGGCTTCTTTAAAGATGTTCATTCGATGAAATATATATTTGTGAGTATAAATTTAAGTGTGTTTTGGTACACACCCCTAATTGAGTGACGTGCTGAGCGTTAAGGGAACAGAGCTGGCACACTTGACTCTGTTAGGGGGAGGGACTCCCCTCTTCTCTAAACAACTTCTCATTCATTTGCCAATCGGCTAAATTACTATAATCTAGAAACGATCCGTTCTTTTTACGAATAGGTGAATTGTCTAGGAAGCGAAATTCAAAAGCCATCGGCTTGCTACTTCAAGATCTGAAGGGTACGAACAACGGATAGTTGGGTTATGTACACATTAAACGATAATTAGACGACTATACTATCCGTGAGAGAAACGAATGGTGTTTTGAATATAGACAACGAGGTTGTCTATCTATTCGTATTTATTATTACACTGATACGATCCATAGGTCGAGTATTTAAGGCTTGAATTATATAAATATGGTCATTTAAATGTAATTAAAAGCGTTCTGTTGGTGCTGTCGACCGTGTAATTTTTGGTCTTCGTTGTAATGATATTTTTTTTATAATTTCCCTTCATTCAGATCGAATCTTGACGATTCCAGATGTCAAAAAAGTAGCCCAAGAGCTATATGCCCTGATAAATTACGGTGAACTCCGTCGGAAGCTAACGTCTGTGAACGAGAAAACATGCGCTCGGCTCGGTGAGATGGTGCGAGGGGGAAGTATGGCGGTGCGGGCGAGAGGGAAGACCATGAGAGTTCGAACGCCAATGTGCAGGGCCTTGAGGAGACTTAACCAGATAGCTGGTGAGTACCATCATAACACAAAACGTTTTGGTAATCGCTTCACACGTAGTACCATCAAGGTATTATGGTATCAACTGGTTTGTGTCTATTTGTTTCATTTACTTGGTATCTGCTTCGTTGATCTAGTGGCTAACTTAGAAGCTTAGTAACCCTTGTTTCTTTTTTTTAAATTGTTAGTCTATAATATATTTACCTATCTTCTTCTTCCTGCCCTTATCCCACTACGTGGGGTCGGCGCAACATGTTTTTTCTTTCCACTTCTCTCTGTCACTCGTCATCTCAGCACTTACACCTTTCATACACATATCATTTCTTACGCAATCCATTCACATTTTCTTCGGCCTCACCTGTCCATTATATCCATCAACATTCATACTCATCACCCTTTTGGTAACATGCCTTTCATCCCTCCTCATCACATGCCCATACCACGCTAATCTATATATTTACCTATATATGTTAATAACCAAGCTACTCACACTAGGGTGGCTGGGAGAAAACTTACATATATTACATATATTATTCTTTTGTATCACATGTTTCATTATGTTTATTAATGAAACTGTTTCGTACATAAATAGTAAAAAAATATATAAATGTTTACGTATATCACCCTGTATTTAATGTCCTGGCTAGCTCATGCTACATATGGACAATGAATAGTATGGTTGAATTCAATTTTAAATTTTAATTTGGTTTCAAGGGTTAGCGTTCGCTTAAATTTAGAGGACGAAAGTTCGTCCTATCTGTAACTGTCCTAAATGTGACCTTTAAATAAATCCACTTAACTATATTAAATATTAATTATGTCGGTTATGGTAACAAAGATTCATAATAATAAAAAACATAAGTGCCGCCAAAATAACCTCGCATTTAATTGATGCAACCAAACTTTGTAAAGAGATAAGATCATAATTACATTAATAACAATAAAACATTTATTTATATCGTGAATGTACATGAATTACAATTGAAACGATTCCAGCGGTGTAGAGAGGCAATGGTGCCAGCGTCTTGGGTACAATGCCACAGGGCAATCTTAAAGGGCAAAAGGAGGGCGCGTTTTTGCTATAGATTTGTAATGTGTATTTTGTTTTTTTTTCTTTTTAATTTCATTTATTATAAAAATTACAGTGCTCTTTTAGAATGATTTGAATTTCCAGATTTTTTTTATTTTATTTTATTTTATTAAGGACCATCAGCAGTCACAACACTTACACATGTAATAATAAAAACACATTGAAACTTATATAAAATGTGCGACTCTTTAAGACGGCCACAACATGCATTCTTAGGTACAATATTTTATTTTTTTTGTATTACTTAAGACAGATTACAACATAACCAATATTTTTATAATACTGAATACTAACAATTGCTAACCACATTTGTATAGAAAATTAAGAGATTTAAAAATAAATTAATTTAAATTAATAATAATAATTAATAACATTGAAAATAAAGCTAAAAAAATATTATAAATTAGTACACTCATATCATTTATCTTTTTTTAATTTAAATCATGTACTGTGTAGTTATGTATTTCTTCTTAAAAGTAAATAGTTATGTCATGAAATTGCCACATGAATAGAGCAAACTGTCTTAGGAATATAGAGTAAGCTCGCTGACAATTTTTTTTTTTTACAATTTTTATTTATTCTCTATAGTAAAAAATTAAAATAGTAACAAAGCTGGACAAATAATTAAGAAGGATTTATTAAATTGGTCGAGATTTGTTCTATTTATAAACTTAGAGTAAATAAATCACATGAATGTGAAGTTCGTAAGCAACAAAAGCTACATTTTAAACTAAACTTAGTACTTAGTAGAATGTCCACGGCTTTTAAATACTGCTTTACACGGCGAGGCATTAACTCTATCAATTTTTGACATTTCGCAAGAAAGATAAGAGTCTCACTCTTCAGATAAAGCCGTCGTACAGCTCTCTCAAATTTCCACAATGTTGATTTGTTTCCCATTTGTGTTACATGAAGCAATCACGTTTAAGATTTTACAGCACTAGATGGAGTCTAAATCATACAAATAGTGACCTACAACCTCAAAGCCGGAGTTAAATTCAAATAAAAAAATAAACTATTCAGCGTTCTTAATTATGTTACCAGCCAGTAGGAAGTGATATTTGGTTCAAATCAATCAATTAATTCTTTAGCCAATCATGTGTATTAACGAATCCACCACTAGTATGGAAAAGTTTTGCGATACGAAGACAATTAAAAAAAAAAATTACTTGCAAATTGCAAGTTGTACTTGTTAGTTTGAAAAAAACTTTAAATAACCTTTAAATAAGCGTTCTCATTTATATGACCAATACTGTATATGTATTATTATAATAATAGAAGATAATTTATTTGTTCACTTTTTTTCCTAACCGTACAAACATAGCAGCAGAGATGCCAATAGTTTGTGAGAGGGATAGCATGATAATGGCCGCCATTGATAATAATTTATTGACACGGGTTGTAAGTGCATACTTAATTAGAAATGAAATTAATATAACTAGTGATCGACCATAGTTCTTTTTCAATTTTACTATAGTTTGACTGTTATTAAAGTATACTATCGTCAAATCTATATATCTATACATATAAATAAAATTGTAGTATCTGTCTGTGTCAAAATAACTGCCTCCTTTAAAGTTAATATTGCTATTTCCGATTTACAAAACTAAAACAATCATTTTTTAAATTTTTGTCCTTCTGTCTGTTTGTCCAGGCTAATCTTTGAAACGACTAAAAATTACAAATTTAAATAACTAAATTATTATTAGAAGTATTACAAGGCTTCGCTTAGACTTTATTTCATTAAAATCGGTTGAGTCTGTCAACAGTTATAAAAACATACACATATTTGACTCTGATAGTACAATTTATATTAGTTTCGGAGTCAGAGGTCCACCACCAGTGTTGCTATTGTAAAAAAACCCTAGATTTATATAATACTGCAAACAAATTGTGTACATGGTCCTTTTGGGTGTAAATAAAATTTTATTATTTTATTATTATTATATAATGAATTTTTCTGACTGATTTCATCAACGCCTAAACCACAGGGGTTAGAAATATCGATCAATATCTCCTAGGAAGGTACAAGTATACGTTTTTTTAAGCGAACTTCACTGTGTTAGTGATATTTGTATAAAGAAAAAAAACGTATTCCATTATATGCCTTGTGCACCACTTAATTGATAGTCTCGAAACTTTACCTCATCATGACTCAATTCCTACAGATAAATTTTAAGATGTGCTCGATGAGTGGTAGTTTTCATTTCAAGGATACCATCCATGAGAATATATCATTTGAATTTGGAAGTATATAGTTCCCACTTAAAGTGTGCTTCCCCATGACAATATATAAAATTCCCATTGCATGTCGTTGAACATGTCCGGCACTGATTTTAGTGGGAACTGTTGTCACATGGACAGTTTATATGTTGCCTGCTCCAGAGTGATCTCTATTATCCTATCTTCAAACAAATGATGTAACATTTAAATAAAAAACATATCCAAAAAAATTTGATTGACATAAAAAGAATTATACTTGTATGTTTTATTGTAACAAAAAATTAGGAAATTAAAAACAAATGTTGTCCATTGAACTTGACATACATTTTAAGAAGTTGCTTAAGGGCTTATATAATATAGAAAAGTATATAATATGCCTTTAAATAACAATTTTGAACAGTTACAAATAGTTATCATTTATGCTCCCGGGCTGGAGAATAATTATAAGTTTTCTTAGAATGACAGAGTCATCGAATAGTTAAGTATCATAGGATTTATTAAAATATAAATGGTAATAAATTTTAACAATTCACCCTACATTATATTTCAATACATCAAGTGATAATTTAATTTATTTACTGAAACGCCATCACCACAGTACACCATTATATGCATTAACAACTATACGATTGAATGACACTACACTTTTAAAATAAACAACAAAAATATATTACACTCAAATAAAATAAAAAAATAACTAAATAATATTCTCTTCAATATCTTTTGGCTAAAAACAGTATGAGTATGTACTACACATGTGACAGCCAGTGGTTATCCCAAATACCGTCGTATCCCAAATACCGGGCTCGTGTTTTTCAAATCAGTGGCCATAATTCCCTTAATGTATATAAATGGTCGGGCGGCAGAGCGCGCGATGGGCGCGCGGGTGTGCTCGCGCGCGCAGGTGGTGCTGCGCGCGCGCGACGCGGCGGCGTGGGCGCGCGTGCAGGGCGCGGCGCACAACCCGCGCGCGGCCGCCGCGCTGCCGCTGCGCACGGCGCTCGCCGCCTTCCTCACCGCGCTCGACAGGCGCTGGCGAACTGTATCCTTGCACTACGGGACCCGACCACCTCGGGTCGAACTTTGGATGGCATTTTTGCTCGTAATATTCTTTCAAATGTTAACGGCCAGTAAATGTCTCTCTGGCACGGGCTTGCCGGCCGACTCTGACCTGAAATATTGAAATGAGTCTTAGTTCAATATATATATAGTATATAACATACATGTTAATAAAATCGATATTGGTATTTAGCAAAGAATAATTTGGCGTGGCCTTCCAATATATTAGTGAATGGGTCCATTATGATATTAATATAAAAGTAAATAATTGTCAGTCGATTAAAGTACCGCAGATCCTTGGTCGTTTTATGTAATTTTTTTTAAGAAAATACTTAACTAAATACTTAACATATCAAAATCAGTCGAACTACAAAAAGTCTCTATCGGAAAATGGTATCGACACGAAATTGATCGAGGATCAAAGCAAGGACTCGGAAGACTACCAAGATGTACCGGGCGACGCAGACGGGGGACTCGTCGACCACCTGCAGTTGGAGACGGATAGGATCATTGTGGAAGGTAAGTTGTTTGAGTAAAGTCACAAGGCTTATTACGCAGTAATATTTGAACAAAATATTGTATTGTATATTAAATATATATATGTCAGAAGTATCTTGACACAGTAAAGCCGCTCGAACTAGAGGTAGAGTTGGAGGACAACCGTGCATGTAACAAGGTTGTGTTTATTGTTTTAAACAAAAATAAGCTTAAATAAAATATTTTTCGAATAGATTATAAAACTCGTATTCCCGATTTACTTATTGTTTAAAACTAAGGGTAACTATAATGTTATAGCAGAGAGTTTATTCATTCCGTAGACCTTTAGACCTTCCCTTGTAAGACAGCTGTTTCTTTTTGCTCTACCGATGACCAAAATACCACCTTACTAATTTTACGTTCTTACTTTAGAACAACGCAAAAAGTTAGCCCTACACCTGGGCCCTCGTCCAGGGGCTGAGATACACCTACCGGTCCTCAGTCCAAGCGAACAACTATCCAGCCAGAAGATTTGTTTCTCTTCGTATTTGGAGAGAATGGGGTCGTTGAGGAGGGATAAAGATAGCGGTGGTAAGTACGAACGGTTTATAGACCATGGTATAATGGTATAATGGCTTTTTTTCTACTTTAATAGGGGTATGTGGGGCTCGCCGGTGTCCAAGGCACCGAGTGCGCCCCGTACATCGGAATACCCACTAAAAACCAGCGATACCCTTTCTATCTTATCGAGAAGCGTCACGGGGTCGCTTGACCATGCTGTCGTGGTCGTGGTCATGGTGCCCCCTGACCGGATAGCGGTTTGCACAAATGTGTTCACAAACAAGGACACATTACATTTATTTATCCATTATAGGACTGAAGTGACAGTAGGTGCAGGCTGATGGCTTTGTGTGGGCACCGTGATTAAAATCCGAGGAACTGTAACGTAATAAGCAAAATACTATTTAATTTACATATTTCATGAGATATCTAATATTGTTTATTTTATATAGAACAACAAATTGAAATTAATAATAGTAATTATGTTTATTCAAATTGAAAATTTAGTTTATTGTATAGTAAATAATTTATTTGAAATAAGTGTGATACAAAACGTTTATTGATTGTGAAATGATTACAATGTGTTCTGTTGTAACAGTCAAAATCCGAACACCAAAACGACAAAGAAAGGACAGCGTAACAGACAAGGATAAAGAAGCAGATAAAAAGTTTAAAATAGACGACACGGAGCACACGAAGTTAATGCACATCGACGAAACAGCGATAGACGGAATCGAACTCATGGCCCACTACAAAAACAACCACGAAGACGAAGAAAAGCCAAGTACAGAAGATGAGAAAGAGATGAAATCAGAAGAAACTGCCGAGGAGGAAGGTGATAGAGATATGCCGGAAAGGGACAAAGATATGTCAGAGAGAGAAAAGGACAGCTTTTCAGAAATGGAGGACGACGAAAAGTTTAATAAGAGTGATACGGATAATGAAAGCGATGGGCGGACTGATAAGAGTCGAAAGGAACGGAAATTCAAGAATCTAAAGGTACTTGGTTATTGCATATAGATTAGTTTGTCATATTCCTATTGAACGTTATGAACAATAGAATATCTGAAGTGATCTATACTAATATTAAAAAGAGGTAAAGTTTGTGAGGTTTTACGGGGTAATCTCTGGAAGTACTGAACCGATTTTGAACATTATTTTACCAATATATAGCCACATTATTTGTGAGTTTCATAGGCTTTATATTAACCCGAAAATAGAAAAGATTTTTTCGTGGTAGGAAATAAATCATACCACTCAGTACTAACCGAACCACAATCATAATTTCATCAAAAGTAAAAATGTTTACCGCCCAATGTAGTAAGCACGGGTCAGCTAGTTAAGTTATAAATAATTTAATAACATGGACAATTTGTTATGTATAGATGTTGGTATTATAAAAAAAATCCTTAGGTTTTAAATTAAAAACTATTTTTGTTTATGAATAGTGTCATAATACAGGAGATATCAAAGGAAATAAAACTTTATTAAAAATAACAATATATCATAATCAAGGTAGATACCGCCTACATTACATATTATATACTGCCCAACAACTGTGTTGTCGTGTTCCGGTTGGAAGGGTAAGTTTCGTCACAAGATCCAAACATCATAGTTTAGTAACCATTTGTCATCAGATGGCAATTTTTTGAAAATAAAAAAAAACACGAAAATTAACAGTCCCTCCGCCCCGATATATAAACTCCCAGTAAATAAATTACTTTTCAATGTAAAGGTATTTTATTTAGGTAAAATTCCGCATACGACCAAAGAAACGTGGCGGAAGTATCTACACGTTGGTACTAGAAAAGGATTCTGAGGAAGCGAAGACCGAGGAGAGTAAGGCCGAGGACTCAAAGGTGGAAGACACGAAGGTTGGGGAAAAGGAGGAGGAATCCAAGCCGGATATAGACGTGGACATGGCTATCCGGCAGATCAGGAAGGGCTGGAGCGTGCATGACGCCGGTGAACTTACAATAGGAGACCTGTATTTAATGGTAAGCCCGATACTGACAAACTATAACTTCTATTGATCAATAATTACTGGATTACAAGTGACTCACTTGTAATTGTTTTTTGTTAACAGATAAAAAAAACTGTTAATGGCATATTTCGTTTAAACGTATAGGAACTTAAAATATTTTCGTCCTAAATAAATGTATTTGAATTTTGCGCATACCTTCTAGTAACAAGCAAATTAGGAAATTAATATGTATGAATAAGTAGCGACTTCGTGAGAATAAAGAAATGAAATGCATTAGGGCGTTTTAAGTGTTTCGTAAAATATGTTATCCGTTTCAAAATTAGGGAGATAATCTCGTCCAAATTACAAGTTTGGTTTACACTGTGCTCCAATAATAATAATAATCTCTTATTCTCAGACAACAAAAAAAAGTCCAAATAATTGAGATAGAAAAAAAAATTCTTACAATATTATTGTTAGTATAAAGAACTAAGAACTAGTTTGACTACACAATTAAATTATTTCTGATTGCGACCACGATGCACGGCACGCCAGTACTTAACAATGGGATTTTCAGGGCACTCAGAGCATATTCTTAAAATCTAAGTCCCAGAATTTCTAGTGCGGTACCAAAATGCCGCAATCCGCGACCTAACAATCGCAAAATAGTCAGGGACTCTGGCGTCGGCAAACGAAACGGCGAATTTGCCCCAAGTACTTAAACTGCTCTACTCTTGCTATCGGTACACCATACAAAGAAACCAGCGGTAACCTCTCCGGGCCCCCGCCCGAGCGGAACACCATCATTTGCGTTTTTTTTTACATTATACATGAGGCCATGCTCACTCGCGTACCGTTCACAGATGCTCAATAATCTCCTCAGTCCTCTAATTGAGGGAATCAGAAGAACTCAGAAAGAAATATATCGTAGATCATATGTATCTTTTATATTCATTAATAGATGAATCAAACATGTTTGAAATAAATAAAACCTATATTTAAAACGTTATATTACAGTTCGGCTCGCGTTCAAAACTCGAATTGGACTATTGGTGGGCAGAACCAACCCCGCCACTTCCACAGCCATTGAAGTCTTCGAAACCGACCGAATCAAGTGACAAGGATAAGACCATGGACAAAAAACAGGGCAACAAGACACCGGACAAAGTGGACAGCGCCGTGGAGGACGAGAGGGAAAAGAGGGAGAGCGACACGGACATATTCTCACCGAAGAACACCTTCAGTCAGGACAGCAACGATGGACTATCTGGTGATGAGAGGAAATGTAAGTTTTATTTATGACTAAGTATTAACAGATTGTGATTATGGTACAGGTAGGAGTAAATACGAGTATCAAGAGTGTCAGTATTTTAGGTAGGCAAACTGGCCAATATACCACCTGACGACAAGTGGTCACTATCGCCCAAAGACATTGGCGCTGTAAGATATATTAACCATTCCTTGCATCGCCAATGCGCCACCAACCTTGGTAATTGAGATATTATGTTCCTTGTGCTCCTAGTTAAACTGTTTCACTCACCCTTCTAACGGGAGCACAATAATACTAAGTACTGTTTGATGGTACAATACGAGACGAGTGGGTGGCACCTACCCTTCGGGCTTGAACAAAACCCTGCCAACAAGTAACGTTTAATGAAGTTTCTCCCGCGTAGTCTATATATCCCCTTTTGCAATTAACAGATTTATATTGTTTTAATCACAAAAGCATGTATAAACAATACAACGATTTCATTAGCGTTAGTAATGACATATAGTATATGTTATAATAATATATAATATGGAATATCATAAAACTTTATTCATTCGGTTTTATATGTTTGTTCGTAAGTAAAGATAGTTGATAAATCACAGCATTTACTTTCTAGTCCTGCCGCTCTGCACTACGGGTCCGCTCCGCTTATATAATGTGTATATTGAATTGGATGTATAATGTGTATATGAATTATAATCCATCTCGTGCTTTACGGTGAAGGAAAACATCGTGAGGAAACCTGCATGTGTCTAATTTCACTGAAATTCTGCCATATGCGTTTTCCTCCAAGCCGCACTGGAGCAGCGTGGTGGAATAAGCTTCAAACTTCTCCTTAAAAAAAAGGGAGAGGTGACCTTTAGCCCAGCAGTGGAACACTCATAGGCTGTTACGGAATATTGAATTGCAGGTGAACAATTGTCATCCCCGGACCACAAGTCGTCGGGGAGCCTGAAGCTCGTGAGTAAGCTCATCAACCGCCCCGTCGGTCCGGCCCCGGCTGGCGGGTTCGCTCTGCTCAGCGATCGGTGAGTTGTGTTTCTTCACCTGAGGCCAGCAGCCATGAGAAGGCGTGTCAGTGGGCGGGGCTGACCGTGCCGTGTGTTGCAGGCTGAAGCGCCTGCTGTCGCTGGCCGGCAACGCGCACGTGGCGCCGCGCGCGACCGCCGCCCGACCGGTGACTATTTCATTCATAATTACATTTCTATTTGTCCCCGAATGCATATATATTTATTAAGTTACTAATCAACACGTTCATTGCTACCACCTCGAATTTGAGTCGAAATGAATTTGGCCATATACCTAACCCTAACCATAGATGACATTATGTGTATAAGTCAAAAAATTGTGTAGCAGATAACCTCCAAGCTGTTTTCGAATTTTGTATCTCACCAATTAATATAATTCTTTGGAAGTTAAAACGACGTATCTTATACTTCTATGAATGTCAAAGTTGATTCTTATTAGCTACAAATTAAGGTGATATTAATTTGATTCGTTATATCCAGAAACAACAAGCATGCAGCTCCCAGAGCGCGGTGAACTTGTCGCCCAAGTTGGCGGATACCAGTTCAACTATATTCCGACATCCAACGCCGATAGCGCCGAGACCTGACGCTGAAGTAAATACCAATGTGTTCATAATATCCCGCTTAACGACTGATAATCGTTTCTTTATTTTACTATTTACTCCTTTCTTTGTCGCACTTCCAAAAAATGGAATTCCTTACCAGCTCACGTATACCCCTCCTCTTACGACCCGGGTTCCTTCAAACGAGGCGTGAAGAGGCATCTTGCGGGCCGGCAAGGCGAGGGCGGCTAGTGCAGAACCTTCCCGACTGTACTGGCCGTCCTCGCGTTTGAACTCTACTACCACTTAACATCAGGTGGAGTAGAGTCATTTGCCCTCCCGGGAAATATATAATCCTTGGCTCAGTAATAAGTCGTCTAGTGATAGGAAAGATAAAGATTCGATTTTTAAATCTTTTGTCTATTGTTATCCCCACTCCTAACCAAAGTATATTGCTAGTATTCTTTCTAAGGAATAATAGATCTACTGTAAGTATAATCATCAAAAATATTTTGAACAGACCCAACGCCAGATGAGCCTCGAGGGTTTGCCGAAGTGGCGTCGGGGCCGGCCGCGGATGACGGACCGCAGGGTGGTGGTGCAGCGACTGCTGCCGCTCTTGCCGAAACTACCGCCGCCCAGCAGTGAGTAGCTTTGATCAGACACATTTCGTAACAAAATAATGGCCTTATATTTGTCGTGTTTATTTTTGTCTGTTTTGTATGTAGATTTGATTCCAGTCAAAATGGTTTCCAACACGAATCCAGCGCCGCCTCGGATCTTGCCCAAGCCGCCCCCCACTCCCACTTCAGAGTATGTCATATTTCGTATTAAATAAAGTATTATGTAACGCAATTCACACCCAAATGTTGAATTAGTAATTGTCTGTATGTTGTTGCAAAAAGCCATGCCAAGCGCATCGCAACTGCGGATACTTAAGTTTCTTACATTAACGATAAATATATAAATATTCTTGATTACCTCGTTGGTTATGTGGCTATAAGGCCACAAATCTCGAGGTCATGGGTTCAATTCCCAGGTCGGGCCAATAAAATGTTATTGGTTTTTTTCTGTCAGAAAATTCTCAGTAGCAGCCCGGAATCTGGAAGTTGGAAGTGTGTTCACTCCCGTGCCTCGGAAAGCACGTAAAGCCGTTGGTCCTGCGCCTGAACTCTTTCCGGTCGTGTCGGATTGCCGTCCCATCGGATTATGAGAGTTAGGGAATAGAGAGTGCGCGTGTGTTTGTGCTTATAATATGTCCTGCGCAGTTAGCTAATCTCCCTTAAGATTGGCCTTCGTGGTCGAAATCGGTCAGCACATCACATAAATATTACCAATAGTATTCTATTAAAAGTGCACACTTTCTTTTAACGCAAGTTTAAATATACCATGGACTATATAAAAAGGTATCAAACATTTTATATAATATCTTTCAGTTTATCGTTCTACTACGTGCTGAGCGAGTCGAACGGGCAGTTCTTCTTCCACGACGGAGATCGCAGGATACCGATCACGCCTCTACCCGAAAACAT
Source organism: Nymphalis urticae (assembly GCA_905147175.2). NCBI lineage: Eukaryota > Metazoa > Arthropoda > Insecta > Lepidoptera > Nymphalidae > Nymphalis > Nymphalis urticae. Next base: position 640,495 of record LR990004.1, on the reverse strand, counting down.
AAACGAGCCAGGTGACTTCACGCTGCAGACGTTTCAGGGTTGAAGGTCGTGCAGGTTACGTCAGCTACAGTCGGAAGGCCGAAAAAAAAACCAAAAACTAATTTAATTAATTAAAATTAATTTTACAATCTAACTTAAAGTACAACCTACTCGATGTAAGCCTTTCAATATATTGAACGTGAGAAAAATATTAATAAAGAAACTTATTTCTAAACTACAACTTAGCATTCCCGATAAATGCTCATTATTGTTTAGTTCGAGGGAAATCTACGTCAGCTATCTTCATGGAGCAGGTTTGCATAACTTGCAGGAAGGATGTTCAGGAAATACCCAAACAAATATATTGAACACTTAGATTCAGTGGAAGTTCGTTTTTCCGTTGTCCAAGGGTCTGGTCCTTTGATCTTTCTTCGATGGATACCGAAGTTCGATAACATAATTAATTAAATATTAAAAAAGGGGCCTTAGTATAGCTTGGGACATTAAACGTTATTTTTTTAAGACCGTTTATATAAACGATTTATTTCCAGAAGAACCAAAAACAGACGAAGATGATGAAGCGAGAGATAATAAAGAAAAAATCGTGAAGGTGGAAAGTTGTGCGGACCCGGCCCAGGCGAAGAGAACCGAAACTGGAGCCAAGGCGGAACAGGCGGACATTGCAAGTGAGTTGCAGGTTTTACGAATATTCGAGTGTGTGGATTTTTTGTCTTTTTTTTATTACGAAGGTCTTATACTCTTTATTACAATTAATAATAATAATAATAATAATAATAATAATAAAAATTTATTGCTTCAGATAGGTCGTACATTACAAAGTAACTTTTAAGAAAAACATACATATTTTTATGAGATACAAATTATTCATACTGGACACATTTTTTCTAATTTATCACTCTTTTTTCATTGACGACCGTATCGCAATTGGTTGCAAGCTCAGCTATGTGCTGTGCTATGCCCAGCGCTGATTTTCAGCTTGCTCCTTCTATATTATATTGATTTAGTTGAGAGCGCCGCACCGTTCCGTATCATATTAAAGTATAATGAAAATGATAAAACAAAAAATAAAAAAAAACAAAAACTGATATAAAAGCAAGTAAAAGAGAAACCGGTGACATAATTATATAGCACAAAAAGAAGTAAATAAGCAATTTCTCCAGATCAATAACTACATTTTAAAGCTGACATTAATAGAACGACTAAAACTTAATACACGCATGCACATCTTCGCATCATAACAACCATAACTCTATGTGTACGTCATGGCTAGGACAATTGAAACTATGATTAAATAAAAATAAAGAGAAGTCTAAGTTTTTAGGATTCTAGTCTTTCATATTTTGCTTCATTCGCATTAATTTGTAAAGTTTTTGTTACGTAGCCACTTCTACTTGTAGACGAAGGTAATATTCTTTAAGGCATTTTTTTAAAATTACAATCGAAAAATGACATTCACGTAAGGGTGGTGGTAGGTTATTCCAAATTTTTGCTGCAGCATATTTGAAAGAACCTTTAAATCCTACTGTCTTATGTTTAGGAATTAATAGTTTAATCTTCTCATTTTCTCGGACACTCCTATCTTTTCTATTCTCTAGCCAGTCAAGCTTTTGATATAAGTAATTTGGCTTTTTGCTCCGTACAATTTTATGTAAGGATACTGCTAGATGAAGCTTCCTACGTGATTTCATGTTTAAAATATTGTGACAATTAATGAAAGGAGCTACATGTGATCTCTTAGGAACGTCAAAACAAAACCTAGTGCAAGCATTTTGAACTCTTTGTATAGCTTTTTCGGTCTTTTTCAATAATCTGGGACCATACACTGTGTCACAGTAATTAAAAATCGATAAAATAAGTGACTCAACCAGGGTAACTCTCACTTTCTCCGACATGAAAGGTCTCAAGCTATATAGAACTTTTAATTTATAAAAAGCATTTTTTATTTTCAGATTTAGATGTTCTATAAATCTGAGATTTTCGTCAACGTATAGACCAAGATTCTTTGCAACTTTTACTTGTTCTAAAGATTCATTGCCTATTTTGATCTGTAAGTTGTGTCCCTTAATGCATTCACGTTGATGTTTGCTGCCCAGTACCATATATTTTGATTTATTCGCATTAAGAACTAAATTATTTTTTTCCGACCACTGAGATATATGTTCTAAATCATTATTTATAAAATTTACTGAAATGTTTGTATTTTTTGGATCAAAGTGTAGATATACCTGAGTATCATCTGCGTACTGATGTATCTTACAGCTATTTAACTCGCGACTTAAATCCACTGTATATATGATAAAAAGGATTGGGCTTAGACTTGATCCTTGGGGGGTTCCACGTGTGTTAGATTTAATGTGCGAAATCAGCGGTTCCTTTTGTTCAGAACTTTCTATAGAAACATACTGTTTTCTTCCCTTTAAAAAAGACATGAACCATTTACAAGCATTGTGTGATATTCCATAGTAATATAATTTTGCCAACATAAGTTCAATATTTATACAATCAAAAGCTCTTGAAAAATCTAATAAAACGAGTATACTTCCGTTACCATTATCTGATGCCGAAAGAATATCATCTGTTACTGATGATAACGCAGCGGCCGTTCCATGAGCTTTTCTAAAGCCAGATTGATGTTCTGGAAGTATGTTATGTGTTTCTAAGTAGGTTGTTAGTTGCATACATACGATTTTTTCTATAATTTTTGACATAACCGGAAGAATGCTGATGGGTCTTAGATCTTTATAGTTTTCTACTGATGTGATTTTTGGTAAAGGTATTACTTTTGCTATTTTCCATGAGTCTGGAAACGTGTGTGTTTTGATAGATTGATTAATGATATAGGTAATAATATCAAGCGTAACAGGCAAGGTTAATTTTATCATAGTTATTGAAATGTTATCATGCCCAATTGCATTTGAAGAGATGTTGTTTATTATGTTAAGTACTTGCTCTTTCGAGCATTCTTTTATGAAAAATTCGGTGTTCGAGTCTCGATTCGTTGTGAATTGGGCTAGTGTCTTTAAATTTGTGATTTCATTGCCTGGCAATGTCATAAAAAAATCGTTAATTTTGTCTGGTTCTTGCAAATGAGGTGGTATACAACCTGAATTGCCCTTGCCTAAGGGAGAAATTTTCTTAAAATGTTGCCACATTAGAATTGGTCTATTGGCATTTTTATTCACATAGAAATTTATATAAGCTTTTTTTTCTCTTTTTATACTTGCATTGGTAAAATTTTTGAACATTTTATAATATGACCAACTTGCATCATTTTTACTTTTATGGGCTTTTTTTAGCGCCTCATCCCTTTTTTCCATCATTATTTTAATAACCTCGGTAATCCATGGATAAGAATTGTTTTTTATTTTTATGACTTTGACCGGTGCGTGTTTATCAAATAAATTTAATATTTCACAATTGAACTTTGCTACCATATCATTAATGCTTTCAGATTCTTTGATTTTATTCCATGAAATATTTCTCAAATCTTCCCCAAATTCTTCCTCGTCTATATCATTAAAACATCTTTTGGTAATTGATTTTACCCCATCTTTTTGTTTTTTTATGTCAAAGTCTGCTACTATTAAGGCATGGTCACTTAAGCAAGGATTGTGAATTACTTCAATATTTGTACACAGCATTGGGGTGTCTGTTATTATTAAATCTAAAAGTGTTGCTGATGTCATAGTTATTCTCGTAGGCTCCTGAACTAACTGTGTGTAATTTTGTTGATCTAAGGACCTTAAAAATTCTTTTGTGTCGTTTGAACTACTATTTAAAAGGTCAATATTAAAATCAGTTAAGAGACATTGAAAACTGTACGCTGACAGGGAGCTCAAAGTTTCACTTAATTCTTCTATAGAGTTTCCAATATTTTGTGTTTCCGGCCTATAGACAGTCCCGATGGCTAAGCGAAGCCCTTTGTGTTGTAACTCAATCCACATTTGTTCTAGAGACGTTTTCGGATGTTGTATGATGTGAGTCTTGATTTTTTTTTTAATATAAAAACCAACACCGCCTCCTCTTTTCCCTGTAGATCTGGGTATATGTTTAAAAATATACCCTGGTATTTGCAGCAGAGATATGTCGTCTCCTTCTCTAATCCAGGTTTCGTTTATGGCCAATACATCAGGCGAATGCTTTTCTATAGAAACTAAGAGTTCATCTCGTCCCGTGTTAAGTGATCTAACATTGAGCAAACTAAGTCTTAAATATTCCGTCATGTGATTGCTGCCTTGCTACCTGTTCCCCAAACATAAACATATAAGAATTTAAATTTGTTTATAATTTGAGTAGTTAACATGCCCTTGTTCATAAAATAATTCAATAACTTAGATCTTCTCAATATAATAATTGTGGGTATAATAATATAAGTAAGCATATTTGTCGTCTTTTCTATTGTTATGGTTATTATGATTACACGAGTATAGTGCAGTTTTAAATATACATAAAGTGAAGTATTTTAACTGACGGAAAAAAATAGTTAACTCAGTTATTCTCTAATATAATAAATAGCCGAGATGGCCCAGTGGTAAGACCGCGTGAATCTTAACCGATGATCGTGGGTTCAAACCCGGGCAAGCACCACTGAATTTTCATGTGCTTAATTTGTGATAATAATTCATCTCGTGCTTTACGGTGAAGGAAAACATCGTGATGAACCCTGCATGTGTCTAATTTCACTGAAATTCGGCCACATGTGTATTCCACCAACCCGCATTGGAGCAGCGTGGTGGAATAAGCTCCAAACCTTCTCCTCAAAAAGAGGAGAGGAGGCCTTTAGCCCAGCAGTGGGACATTTACGCCTGTAAATGTTACGGGATTATTCTCTAAACGAAAATTACTGAGTTTCTTGCGGGTTCTTCTCTAAATAAAGTAAATTTTATTTATAAATATTGTAATAAGAAGTGCGAACAGTCCGTTACCCCTTCACTCCGCCCTGGCAGACTTCCTGCCCGGCGAGTCCATGTCGCTGTCTCCGTCGCGCCTGCTGCGGGACGCGGAGGGCTGGCTGGAGGGCTCCGTGCAAGACTTCTCGCTCAGCAGCTTCCTCGGACACCTGGAGGGCCGGCCGCCGCCGGACTTGCCGGTCAGTGCTGGTGTCGGTTGCTATTTATTTAATTATTCTTCGAAGATGTATACTTGGTACACTACATCGTTGGTCTCAAAATATTCAGCCAATTCTTTCTGCACAATACACAATGAATAATCACAATTGTTTTTTTTTTCTTGTATTTGTATCTCCATAGACGAGTTGTCCGTGACTCTTGTGTAAAATACACAATTTTTAATTTATATTAACGTTATTTTAATATATCTGAAACGTGAGAGAATTACGGCACCTCTTCAGCGAATACTTGCTGCACCTCATTTAAAGAACCGGTCACAATCTCTCATATAATATTTTCGGTCTTTCCCAATTTCAGAAGATGATAAGTTTTCCATTTTACGTTTTTGAAATTCAAATCTCCTTACAGGTGGATTCGCACCTGCACTCGCTGATGGCGGAGTCGAGCGTGGACTACGTGGCCAAGTTCGCGGACCTCGCCGCAGAGGTCGCCGACGAGACCGACCTCGCGCACTGACCTCGCGTCTTAGAAACAAACAATATAAATAATTAAAAAAATAAACCCTTCTATAGAAAATAGTAAGAAAGTGACGCTGAAAACCCGATATATAAATTTATTTATTTATAAAAACTTAATACAGGACTAGGACAACAGGACAAGTTTGTCCTAATTGAATAATGCAGCACGTATAATAATAATATTTTAATAGCAATGTAATTTTTTTATGAATTTTAACTGAAAATTTATTTAATAAGAAAATAATAATTGACAATTAGACTCTAGTGCTCTGTCCCGCTCACTCATCGCCCAGCCTGAATAGAATGCCAGAATAAGATGCGTTTCACACCGTTCGTTTCACATTTTAATGTGTTGATTCTGCATCCCACACCGTCAACGGGTTTTACAACATGGCGGCCAGCAGATATTTCGTGACGTCATAACAGCCTGGGCACCTCAAAACATCTAACGACATATCATTAGTCAAAAATTGTTAAGGAATTAAAGCTATAAGTAGTAACAAATATATAAATACATTTTAATAACATTTGATCCAGCTTATTACATTTTCTTTTCAACTTATTTATTGCATAAGTTAATGGTAGTTTTGAATAATTTGTGATAACGTTAAATATATAATTTAAGGATAAAAATTGTATACGTGTTCCTAATGGAACGTCACTAGTATTTGAATCATGATTTTAATTTTCATTTAGTGTTAGTTTATTTTATAAAATGGTTTCCCGTATTTGTAAAAATAAAATATAAATAAATGACTATACGTAATAACTGTTTTTTGCGTTTTTATGTATTCGCTCACGACGGAGGGGTGTTATGTACCCTTTGTCCTTTTCTGTATCTCTGACAAAGTGTTTGCAAAATTAATCATGATGACCAGTGAAGTAGTTAATACTTGAAAGCGTAACAAAAAAAACAAACACTCTTTCGTATTTACCATATTAGTAAAGATTTCAAACATCCTTAAATATCTCATAAACAAATTGACAAAAGATGAATAATATTACCTATTATATTAATAGTATAGTATTATATAATCTGTGATATTACCAAAAATTTTAGCTGAGATGTTCCAGTGACAAAAACACGTAAATTTTAAGTCTTAACCGAAGATTGCGGATTTAAACCCGGATAAGTGAGTTTTCATAAACACTGAGTCTTAATGTGCTTAATTTGTGTTTATAGTTTATCTCGGCTTTTACGGAAAACATTGTGAGGAAATCTGCATATTATAGGTGAAATGAAAGTTTTAAGCAGATTAGAGATATATCATTTTATTTGTAAGAAAAGGTTTAATAAATAAAATTTATAAAACAGAAAAGATAATATTTATGGTTTTGTTAGAATGTATTATGACATTTGTCACGCACAATTTACCTACGACTCTATGACAAAGAAAAATGATAATACACAGAAATCTGCGTCTGAGTTACAAGTTTATTAGCTTCCCGAAAATATGTTAAATATTTAAAATAATAATAATCATCACTATATTTCATTTTATTTTTACATATTTTTATTTAACAACGAAAATCATGACAAGTAAATATGAAAAAAATATATTACTCATACAGCTGGTAAGAAATTGTATATATTAAAATACATACGGTGTAATGTTTTTAAAGGTAATATAAAGTTACAAACTAGCAACACTTGCTTTAGCGACGTCATTGTCATCCACGTTATAGGTTATATTTATTTGGATAATAAATTGAATATGAAATACAAAAACTAATGATGTAATTAGTAAATGATGAATTATTGAATTTTCCCAAGATCCTCACTATTTATTTTATCCCCTACCTAAATAAGTTTCTGTGTTTTCAATATTTTCAACATGATATTTGAAATTTTCACGTAAGTTTATTTTTTCTAATTTTTTTCTCTTAATTCAATTAAGTAATATAATAATTAGTTTGTGGTATAATATCGCAATCTCTTTTTTCAAATTGAAGAGATATAATTATCGAAGTTATAAATTTACTTTAAAGGTAAAAATAAAATTAAAAAACTTTTTTTATAAAAAAAATCTTTTTCAGTTTCGCTTAATGATGATTTATAGGTGTCATTATAAACACTATTTTTTTTTACATACCATATCTATAAACGCTTAAAAAAGGATAAGATACAAAATACCTAGAAGATAATTATCAATTATTGGAATACTTTATAGAAAAATGCTTAAGATATGATTAAAACTTTATCACATTTCAGCTTGGTCATAATCCTGCCAATGCTATTGGTAGGAGTCTTTTTGTTCGGTGCATTTGTGATCGTACCGTGTGCATTCATATTTGCATCATGGTACATGAGAATAAAAGAAAGAAAGCTACAGAGAAGGAAACGGGACGGACCCAATATAGCTTTCTTCCACCCATATTGTAATGGTGGTGGTGGTGGCGAGAGAGTACTATGGGTGGCCATTAGGTCTATTTTATTAAGGTAATAATTTTATTCAGATTGTCGTAACGTGATATTAATTATGCGTTCTAAAGTTCACTGTAAAACGGAGAACTTAATTGACAATTGTCAATGCTGTAAATAAATGCCTGCAATGGTGCATATTGTACTAGCCTACTGTTATTGTAATTTTTTGTTGTTAACTTTGTGAATATGCCAATGTTGTTTTCTATAACAATAAAATAAAAATTATAAATATTAGAATAAAAACTATAAATTACAATAATTAATTGTTTTTAAATTCATTAAAAAGCTTTGACTTAAATTAAATTTATTAAAATAATTTGAAAATGTTTACACATTGAATGCAAGAAGAAAATCTCTAGTTTATAAATAGGGCAATTTAGTAATTAACTTAAAATCTATTATTATCAATATTTTAGAGCATAGATTACCAAATACAAGAATATCGATTAAATAAAAAAAAAAGTAGATATATCTTTCTATAATGTCTTCTTCTTAAGTCACACAAGTATCCCTTAAATAATATAGTAAGATTAATAAAGATATAAAATTTGTCTGCATCAGGTATCCAGACTCCCATATACATATTTACACAGTGGAAACTGCGGACGCTACAACCATAATCAACAAGGCACAAAACCAGTTCAACGTCAAAGTGGAGCCAGAAAGGATAAATTTCATCAGACTGAGCATGCAAAAGGCAATAGAACCGGAGACATACCCGTACTTTACATTATTGCTGCAAAGCCTCGGCTCCATGGTGCTGGGGATGGAAGCGTTTATGAAATTAAATCCAGGTGGTTACAGTTTGTTTATCGTAATATTTATATTAGTTTCTCTTTTGTAACATTGTAAGTACAACTCGTTACTTAATCACCGATTGCTAATAGCAGATACAATCTACATATAAACTGCTCTATCTAAATTAAATATGATTATTTGTAAGTTACCAATACAGCCATTGTTTGTAATCTTCAAAACGGATAGACATTATAAATGTTAATACTTGGTTTAAATTAAATTAAATTATTTGATTTTTTTTAAATATTATATGTAGGAGGTCAAGGTATGGGCCACCTGATGGTAAGTGGTCACCAACGCCCATAGACATTGGCATTGTAAGAAATGTTATTCATCGCTTACATCGCCAATGAGCCACCAACCTTAGGAATTAAGAAGGGATATAACATCCCTTGTGCCTGTAATTACACTGGCTCACTCACCCTTCAAACTGGAACACAATACCAAGTACTGCAATTTTGCAGTAGAATATCTGATGAGTGGGTGGTACATACCCAAACGAGCTTGCACAAAGCCCTACCACCAGTAAATTATTGATTATGAAATGTTATAACAAGTTCAAATGCATATTTGTTCACTGCAGTTTTAGATTTGTAAGTGGGTTATTATAATCATTGATCATAGGACAAATATATAAGCTTGCCCTTTTTTTTTTTTTTGTTGTCGAGGAGGAAAGGCATTTACGCCTACCGCCCGTTCCACGACCGGGACGGTTATGTGAGACTCACGGGGCAGAAGGCCACCGTCCTACCCACTAAAACCTCCCCGTACCCTTTCCGTCTTAACGAGGAGTGCCACGGGATCGCTTTCGCATGCTACCGTGGGGCTCTGACCGCCTATGCGGGCCTCCATACTCTCGGGTGGGTTCCCAGGGTACTGTGAAACCCTCCTAGTTCAGCATAACTATTCGTCCCACAGATATTGTATCGCGATTTGTACTTTTCTATTACGTAAACAAATATTTAAAAAGGTATTCTGCATTTAGTTAGTTAATCAATGCCTTAGTAGATGAGGACACTTTTGCTTAGTGACGGGACAGTTACCATTAATATCCTGGGGCTTTTTGTTCACACACGGCCATCTGATCCCAAACTAAGCAGAGCTCGTACTATGGAAACCAGACAACTGATAAACTACATATACTACTTTCCTTTTGTAAATACATACTTATATAGATAATTACACCCAGACTCAGGACAAACAGACATGTTCATGCACAAAAATGTCTGTCCTGGGTGAGAATCGAATCCACAACCTTCGGCGTGAAAGTATCTACCAACCACGCCAACCGGCCCGTCAAACCATTAACGGGCCGTTCAATTATTTCCCCAAATATGTTGACAGATATTTACATAGACACGATGGGATGTGCGTTCACGTACCCGATATTTCGCTACCTGGCGCAGTGCCCGGTCGGCTGCTACACGCACTACCCCGTCATCACCACGACTATGATGAGGCGCGTCAAGCACCGGCTGGTCAGCTACAACAACAGGAGCGTCATCGCTCGCAACCCCCTCCTGACTTGGTGCAAGTTGTTTTATTACAAACTGTTTGGTTGGGTGAGTTTTAATACCTTAACATTCCATATTGGCCATGACTTGGATATAGAAAGCATATTTGGGTTAATTTAATTAGGAAAATTAAATTTACTTTATTGAATTTTAATAGGGAAATCTCAGTTACCAAGGTTGGTGGCGCATTGGCGATCTAAGGAATGGTTAATATATCTTACAGCGCCAATGTCTGGGCGCTGGTGACGACCTACCATTACCGTCTATTTATTTTATAAAAAAAGAAACTACTACGTAAAAAATTGTTACTCGAAAGTATTAACAATCCAAGATCAATATGAACGCATGCATAAATAATTGTGATGTGAAATATTTATTGGTGTGCCCTGACTACGTCCGACCGACTACGTCCGACCGTCCGTATGCCGAGACGGCAAACAGCATTACGAGCTCTTGTCACGTATATGCTATATACTTACTTCTTCTTCCTGCCCTTATCCCACTACGTGGGGTCGGCACAACATGTTTTTTCCTTCCACTTCTCTCTGTCACTCGTCATCTCAGAACTTACACCTTTCATACACATATCGTTTCTTACGCAATCCAACCACATTTTCTTCGGCCTCCCCCGTCCCCTATATCCATCAACATTCATACTCATCACCCTTTTGGTCACATGCCTTTCATCCCTCCTCATCACAAGCTGCTATATATACTTACTTGCTGTATAGGAACCGTGTTTTTTATTTATTTTAATCCCTATTTGTTTAATGGTTTTCTCTCCGTAACAGCCTTTTTTTTTTTTTTTTATATTTGCCGGGAGGGCAAATGACTCTACTCCACCTGATGTTAAGTGGTAGTAGAGTCCAAACGCGAGGACGGCCAGTACAGTCGGGAAGAAGGTTCTGCACTAGCCGCCCTCGCCTTGCCGGCCCGCAAGATGCCTCTTCATGCCTCGTTTGAAGGAACCCGGGTCGTAAGAGGAGGGGAATACGCGAGCTGGTAAGGAATTCCATTTCTTGGAAGTGCGACAAAGAAAGGAGTTGCCAAATTTCTTTGTGCGCGATGGAATTGATGTCACAGTTAGTTGGTGACATCGAGAGCCAGCACGCGTAGACTTGTGAAGGAAGGGGGAAGCAGGAATTAGGGAAAATAATTCCTCGGAACACTCGCCGTGATACAGTCGATAGAAAGCGCTTAGCGCAGCTATCTCTCGACGCAATTGTAAAGGCTCGAGGGTGTTAGTGACCTTTACGTCGCCAATAATGCGGACCGCACGTCGCTGCAACCGGTCCAAGGCCTCAAGTAGGTACTTAGCGGAGCCATCCCAAAGGTGCGAGCAACAGGCACAGTTGTTGTGGCGTGAAAAAACGCCGCACCTTGTTCAGAACTCCGAGTTTCCGTGAAGCTGTTTTTATTACAGCCTCGATGTAATCCCTTGGACTAAGGTCGCAGCGAACGTCCATCCCCAGCATGGCGATTTTGCTTTGTATCACCAGCGGAATGCCACAGAGGGAGGGAAGAGGGGAAAATGGTGACTTTTTTGCTGTGAGAGCGCATACCTGTGTTTTCTTGGCATTAAACTCAACAAGATTATCTGAGCCCCATTTGGCGATAAGCTCTAACGTCCTATTGAGTTCAATGACAAGATCCTCCCGCTTCTCCTGAATTTCCGCTCGCCCAGCCACTGCGCGTCCGTGGTATCCACCATGCACTGTACTATCGTCTGCATAGCAATGAATGTTCCCGAGAGAGAGCATATCATTGATATGCAAAAGAAACAGAGTGGGAGATAGCACAGATCCCTGGGGGACCCCAGCATTCACTACATAGAATTGTGAAGCGCAATCATCAACTAAAACACGAAGGCTGCGCTTGTGTAGAAAGCTGGCAATCCAGGTGCAAAGCTGAGCAGGCAGACCATATGCCGGCAGCTTGGAGAGAAGACTTCTGTGCCAGACCCTGTCGAAAGCCTTGGAGATATCGAGGCTGACAGCCAACGATTCCCCATGCTTGTCGATAGCTTCACCCCAGAGGTGTGTTACGTACGCTAGAAGATCACCTGTAGACCGTTTTGGTCGAAATCCGTACTGACGATCATTAATTAAACAGTGATCTTCTAGGTAATGGATCAGTTGGTTGTTAAGAATCCGTTCCATCACCTTACAAAGTACTGAGGTGATAGCTATTGGCCGATAATTTGCCAGGTCAGACCGATCCCCTTTTTTCGGAACCGCTTGCACATTAGCTCTTCTCCAAGCCTCCGGCACACATCCCGAAGAAAGAGAAAGTTGGAACAGGCGCGTTAACACGGGAGACAGCTCCGCCGCGCACTTCTTCAGCACTATGGCTGGTATTCCATCGGGGCCGCTAGCTTTCCGTACATCAAGTGATTGCAGCTCCGCTCGCACATCACGCTGCCTGATTTTGATGTCAGGCATCGTGTGGCCACAAGAAGGTATTACTGGTGGCAGAGCACTACAATCATCGATGACGGAGTTGTCGGCAAAGAGTTTAGCCAGGAGATCAGCTTTCTCTTGCGGACTGTGAGCTAGCGATCCGTCCGGACTTCTGAGCGGTGGCAGCGAAGGTTGGCAGAAATTGTTTTGCACAGACTTGGTCAGACGCCAGAAGCTACGGGAGCCCCGAGGATGTGAAATAAGGTCATGACCAATCTGTACAATGCGCTGTGCGTCCGCTCTCGTGTAAGCCTTCCTACAGGACTTGGAGTTTTTATTGTAGATTGCTTTCAGTGAGTCAATGTTAGATGCCCCGCTAATGCAGCCATTGATCCACTCGCGATATGCCGCCTGCTTAGATGATACAGCGTCGGCACATTCGCGAGTGAACCAACGGTTACGCGCACCCCTACTGTCGAGATCTGAGCTAGGAATGTAGTATTTCATTCCCAACATGATCTCGTCAGCAACAGCAGCGGCACCAGCTGTCGGGTCATTCCCACTGAAGCAACGTTCCTTCCAAGGGACTGACGCATAGTAATCGCGCATACCGTCCCAATCTGCCGACTTGTAGTGCCAAACGCGACGTTTGCATACCGCTGGTGGCGGCAGCTTGGCCTGTGGCACTATGGTAGATATGAGGCTGTGATCCGAAGAACCAAGTGGAGCTTGAACCACAACCTGATATTCCACCGGGTGAGAAGTCAGCAGAAGGTCCAGTAGAGAAGGCGCTTGCCCATCAATGTCTGGGATCCTGGTGGGCTGATCAACCAGTTGGGTCAAGTCATGTGTGAGAGCAAAAGCAATGTCAATGAATAATGAATGTCACAATGAATGTCCCACTGCTGGGCTAAAGGCCTCCTCTCCCTTTTTGAGGAGAAGGTTTGGAGCTTATTCCACCACGCTGCTCCAGTGCGGGTTGGTTGGTTGTTGGTTGGAATACACATGTGGCAGACTTTCAGTGAAATTTGACACATGCAGGTGTCGTCACGATGTTTTCCTTCACCGTAAAGCACGAGATGAATTATTATCCCAAATTAAGCACATGAAAATTCAGTGGTGCTTGCCCGGGTTTGAACCCACGATCATCGACTAAGATTCACGCGTTCTTACCACTGGGCCATCTCGGCTTTAAGTTTTCTCTATATGTACTGATTTTTTTTATAAAAAGTATGATATTTTTTCATATGATTATATTTTAATCATTAGAAAGAGAGCAGCGTCTATAAGGGCTAGGATGCGCGCAGTTTCTAACGGTATCCTGAATACATTGATGCTGAAAGTGGATAACCCATTTGTTGAACATTGGGGGGAACTTCATGTACCTCCCATGTACTCGTTGTTTTAGACCCCCTATATATGCTAATTAATAGTTAATATATCTACTAACATAGTTTTTAAGCTTGTAACTATTATTATTAACTCATCAGTTATATGGCGTGGTGGGTCGCTGCGCGGACATAGTGATGGTGAACGGCACGTGGACGGAGGATCACATCAACGAGCTTTGGAATATACCCCTCAACACCCACCGGGTCTATCCGCCTTGTGAGGTGAGCTATACATTCGTGATTTGACTTGTTCTGTCACCAGAAAATAATTAGTTTGAAAAATTTATTATTAGTAATTTGTTTTTTATTAGTAACAGCCCGTGAATGTCCCCCTGCTGGGCTAAGGCCTCCTCTCCATTTTTTGAGGAGAAGGTTTGGAGCTTATTCCACCACGGGTGGATTCCACCACTCCAATGCGGGTTGGGGGAATACACATGTGGCAGACTTTCAGCGAAATTTGACACATGCAGGTTTCCTCACGATGTTTTCCTTCACCGTAAAGCACGAGATGAATTATGGACACAAATTAAACACATGAAAATTCCGTGGTGCTTATCCGGGTTTGAACCCACGTTCATCGGTTAAGATTCACGCGTTCTTACCACTGGGCCATCTCGGCATTGAAAATTGAAAAAAATATTATTTAAACTGAATTAGGTATTATATTTCTAAACACTAAAATGAATACTACTACTATGAACACTAATATATTAATATCCATCCTGGGGGAGTCGCCCGCTCGCACACGACTCGCACGCTCCGCCCACACACACACGTCATCGTAACGTGCGATGTAGAGGTCCGACTTTTTGATTTCTGTTGTATTTAAGTTGATACCAGGCTGGTAATAAAAGAATACAGTTCAGTTGTCAATGGCGTGGATGTTTTTAATTCACAACGTTTTCAGTCTTATTACTAATTCGTAATTAAATTATTTTATTGCTCTCTAATTTAATGTAAAGTTTCTATAAACATTGAACGTTATTTTCAAACCTAACTTTATCTAATTTCACAAAAATTATAGTCGTATGTATGTATGTATGTATTTTTTTAAATATCCTGTGACATTGTTCACACACGGCCATCTGATCCCAATTTAAGCGGAGCTCGTGCTATGGAAACCAGACAACTGATATACTACATATACTAATTTTCTTTTGTAAATTCATACTTATATAGATAATTACACCCAGACTCATTACAAACAGACATGTTCATGCACACAAATGTCTGTCCTGGGTGGGAATTGAACCGACAACCTTCAGCTTGTAAGACAAGTATCTACCAACTACGCCAATCGGCTCGTTGCGTATAGTAAAACAGTTTAATCAGGGCGATCCCTTTGTCGTGAGACTAAAAACCGACACCGACTGGGAAACCAGCTTGACTTACGCTTTCGCGCTGCAAATGTAGACCGGGTATTATTTTGTCTGTACTTGCAACAGAATGTATTTTCATAATACCTACAATTTAAATTTCAAGGTCACCGAGCTGAAGAAACTGCGATCGCTGGTAAAGGACTCGGATCCCATACGGATCATATCCGTGGCGCAGTTCCGGCCCGAGAAGGATCACCCGCTGATGCTGCAGGCCATGTACGAGCTGAGAAACTTGCTCATTAAGAACGAGATACTGTGGAACAAGGTTGGCTATACGATTCAATATATTGTCATATTTCTCAAAATTTATATTGATATTAGTAGGAGTTTATGGGTAGAGAAGTGCCGTCGGTCGAAATAAGAATTTAACATTACCATCGTACCCAATTCAGTTATTCGATACAACGATTACTGGTACGATTTTACTGGTTTTACTGGTGGTAGAGCTTTGTGCAAGCTCGTCTGGGTGGGTACCACCCACTCAACAGATATTCTACCGTCGGTAGTCTTTCGTTCGTCGTCAGATATTGCTCTACCTTCCTGTTCTATAAAAAAACAACAACAACAAAAGGCTCACTCGTCGGCATTGGTCCAGAAACTTCAGTAAAGTAGATATATTAGTTGTACTTCGTTTCCGCAGATGTTTGTTTGTCAGAAGGGCGAATTCTATTATTTAAATCGGTTACGATATGTTCCCTATTGTAATTCAACTGGACCGCAACTGGTTAGTGTTGTTAAACGACAACGATCACGTTTCGATTCGTTTGCGTCATGATTTGTTAGTAGACTTGTCCCCCGATTACGCAAGCGGTCCACTATTCATGTAACTATTATTTAATATCGGGAATACTGTAACTGTAACAGCCTATGAATGTCCCACTGCTGGGCTAAAGGCCTCCTCTCCCTTTTTTTTTTTTTGAGGTGAAGGTTTTGGAGCTTATTCCACCACGCTGCTCCAATGCGGGTTGGTGGAATACACATGCGGCAGAATTTCAGTGAAATTAGACACATGCAGGTTTCCTCACGATGTTTTCCTTCACCGTAAAGCACGAGATGAATTATAATCACAAATCAAGCACATTAAAATTCAGCGGTGCTTGCCCGGGTTAGAACCCACGATCATCGGTTAAGATTCACATTAAGAATATCGGGAATAATCTCAAAATACGTTTAAAAACAACATTGAATCATAATGAAACAACTAAACAGAACAAACGAAACTGGACTTAACTAAACAAACCTTAGATTTTCATATATTACGTACTACAAACAATTCTTGATTATTATAATACAAATCTATACCAATTAACTAATTTATCCATTTTATTTTAAAATTGGAAATTTTTGATAACAACTTCGCCGACGTTAATGATCACGTCAAATCAATGTCAAAAGTGGTACACGGTTATGGTAATAAGGTTCATTTTAGTTTGTAGTTTTTGTGCACGGATGATACTCTGATGATGAACAGATGATCTGATGAACTTCTTAATGCACAACGTTAAGGGAGGGGGGTTGTGTTAGGTACTTTGTCTTATTCTGTATATTATAGTTTATTTATTGCTTTAAATGTGCTAAGACTCTATTGTCTGTGGGCGACTTACGGCCGGCGAACTTAGCGCGCGCTGATGGTATCGTGGGCCGCAGATAAAGCTGGTGCTGGTGGGGTCGGTGCGCGGCGCGGCGGACGCGGAGCGCGTGCGGCACCTGCGCGACCTGGCCAAGCACCTCGCCATCGACGACAGCGTGCACTTCGTCGTCAACGCGCCCTACGCGCAGCTGCTGCAGCTCTACCAGACCAGCCAGCTGGCGCTGCACGCCATGTGGAACGAGCACTTCGGCATCGGTGCGTGGACCGCTCCCAGTGAACATATACACATTATAGCTAATAGAAAATATATGCGTCTCAAGCATTCCTCCACCTTGTTACTGACCATATTTAAAAATATCTAATAAGGCATTCATTCATGATTTCCAAAAAAATCTTTCAAAACTCTTAAAAACCCTCAAAATCGGCGTAAGTATCATTACGCGGTGGAAAAAAAATTTACAAAAAATATAAGTCATGACCTTGACAAATATTTCTCAATTTATAGGTGTAGTCGAATGCATGGCTGCCGGGCTGATCACCATCGCTCACCGGTCCGGCGGGCCGCTGGCTGACATCATTGAAACCTCGGAAGGTTCTAGAACTGGCTTCTTAGCATCCGAGCCGGATGAATACGCACGCGCCATCTTGGAAGTTATCGCTATGCCGACGGACGAGAAGAGAAGGATCATAGAAGCGGCTAGGTAAGGAAGATATTATTTTATCGAACTTTGAACATCACGAGAGTCGATTTTAGTTGATCAACTATAAAATCGAAAAGGAATTCTACTTTTCAATATTAGTTGAATCATTTATAAATTTTCATATAGTAGAACATACTAGTCAGCACATTTGTGGTTAAAATGTTTAATTTTGAAAGTAATTCATAAAGTCAATACAATAAACGGCATCGTTATTTCTTTACGTGTTATCTCTGTTAAAAATGTCGTATTGATTTTAATTGGAGCGTTAAAATATTTTCATACAAATCCATTTTAAATTTTTTGTTAAGGGATTATTATTGATAACTAAAAGGTAATTAGGTGAACCCTATATTACAATAATATTTTTAATATAATTCCTTTTTACTGCACAGATAATTAATAGTATTAATATTCAGATAAATCAATAATCGATGTTTATTTTTTCAGAGCTTCCGTGGATCGGTTTTCCGAGAAAGAGTTTGAGAAATCATTCCTACGAGCAATGGAGCCTTTAATAAGATTAGACTAAACATAGCCAACAATAGCAATGTTTAGACTTTCCATTAGTTTTAAGCTTAAATATGTAACAAAATAAATTTTACCAAAGTTTTGTGTGACTTTTTATAGAAAAACATTTATTTATAACATAAATATACATCAGTATACAAAATTATTCTTAAATTATCATAACGAGCTCTGACCTTGGTTACAAGTGGAAGTACTTAAAACAATTTCATAAAAAACAAATACAGAACCAATTCATTTTTTAAAATGTACATATTGCTGTACTCTCTTTTAAGATTTTAATTGTGTCGTCAATTTGTGAGTTGTAACCAAAGCCATAATACAAATATTTGAGAGGAATGTTTGATGCGAACTTGTCTATGAAAGTCCACCCACTCTGTCTCTAGGAATTAATCTCAGTTCTGATCCATGCTTTAGGAACACATTTCCTGAAAACAAATTAAGACTATTTTAAAATACGATGTGAAAACACCTGTTATAATTTATAATTTGAAGGTAAAAATCAATTACACTTCCATCAAAGTACTCTTGACAGATTACCTGCTGTCTGCTGAGGGTTGATGCCGATACCATCATCGGTGATGATAGCACTAGTAGCTGGGTCCACCCGAAACTCCTCCGCCGCGAACTTCAGTACTGCAGTAAATGGAGTTGCCTCTGGTACACTTAGTCTGAGAAGGATTTGAATTAATTATTGATACGGTTATGATGACAAGTAGACCATCAGAATGTCGTTGGTAAAGCTGTGTGTATGCCTGTTGTTTAGGTACCATCCATTTTTTGTACCACTTAACATCACTTGTTGATTGCCGCATTGGAGAGTGAAGTGATTAAATTCTTAAATTAGCACCAATGTCTATGGAGTTGATGATCATCAGCCATCAGATGGTTTGCCAGATAAAACTAATTAAATACTAACTCAGATGCAGTAATATTTATAAAAAAAATATTAAAGGCACAATGAGAGGGCCTCATTTGTTGTGAAATTTGTTTTTAAAACTTTATAATAAAAACAAGCATTTGGCGAAAACAATAAGTTGGTTTCGTTGATTTAAAATTAAATCAATTATCTAGAAAGTGTATATATCAAACAGAATATCATAAATATGAATAAAACAAATTTGGTATATTACTATTTAATTCCTTAAAAAATAAAAATTACAGTTTTACATAATTATGGCATAAAATTATTCCAAAATGTAAAATCGTCATTGTTTTCCAAGACTATATCTAAAAATTCCAATTTTAAATTCTCATCTTTACAAATATTTCGTGTTATCGACTCCAGCTCGGAATAAGTTAGTTCAATATAAAAATATTCCATTGACATATTCTCTCTAATCAATTTACCGCAGTCCATTAAAGCTTTAGATATTAATTTAAATATATCACCATGATTGAGACACAATTGTAAAAATATATCATCTTTAACATTAAACAATAACTTCCAGAATTCTTTTTTTGAAACTATTCTAACGGACATGTAACTTACAAATGCCTTAGAAAGTCTATCTAAGCCTTGAGCATATTTTAAATCCTTACACAATAAGCTCTGTATCAACATTTCCATATCCATTTCTGTACAATTATTTAAAATATTATCGATTACTTCCTTTGCATGATCTGTATCTCTAAGTTCAGAGAGAAGAAATTTACTTTTAAAGTCTAATAAAACATGATTTGGTATCTCAGTTTTGAGATTCTTTAGCAATGTCTCCTTTGATGCAGCCTCCAACATTAAATCAGACAAATATTCTTCAAGTTTCTGCTCAGAAAATAGATCAAGAAATATTGTGATACCAACATTAACTTGGGTGATAATTATTGAGGAATTAATTATTTTCTTTAAAATGTATTTTGGTGGATCAGAGAAACAGTTTTTTAAAAACAGACTTGATGTATTTTGTTTATTATTTATTGCAGATAAAAATTCATCAATAAGAGATCGTTTTTGGAATTTATCTAAACATTTTTCTACATGTTGGGAAATTAAAAATGCATTTCTAATCTCCTCTGGAGTTGTTTTGTCACTCGGCCAATCATTTTTCAGACACAAGTTTATGAAGTCTTGGAAAAAGTCGAGAAACTGACGCACCACTATCGCTTCCATCACCAAAACGATGTAACTTCAACGCAGAACTCACAATTTCTCAGCATCTGCCGAACAAAAAGTAATTTTCAACTAGTTCAATGAATGAGAAAAGTTCAATAAATTTATAATTTTGTAAATGTGTATCTACGTTGAAGTCACATAAATGGTTTTTATTAAATTAATTTTGAATATTTATTAAGACTTACACTTTAAAGGGGAGTTTAGGATCCGAAGTCAGCGTAATCTTGAAAGTCACTTTAGACCTTAAACAAAAGTTCTTAGTAAAACATAGTTACAACATTTATGTTATTGTATTGGCTTTTATGTTGAAATTATCACTTACATTTTGAAAATAGTAAACGTGCAAAGAAGCAAGTATATAGCTTTTTATTCGTATTTAATGACGTAAAGTAAAGTGACGTGACACATCACACAATGTGACATTAGCACTACCATTTTAGACAAGTAAATATAGACATGTTTTCTGTGTACAGTTAAATTTGCTTTAAAAGTAGTAAGAAGTATTTAAAAATCTATATTAAATTAAAGATTTATTTTGTGTTAAATGTTTTTTGTGATATAATGTTGTAATAAGTGTTTCATTAAATTTTTGCGTGCATTGTCAAAGTTAAATTTCTGAACGACACTAGAAGTTGCTATACTTTGCTATACTTTTTACCTATATCACTTTGACATGATGTCAATAAATTATTTTGTTTATTGACGTTTGACGGCCTAAAATTGTTTTGAAACAAGTTATTGATCGAATATTAACTAATAATTACGTTTTAAAGACTGTTAGAAATGTTGCTGAAAAGAAATTTACTTGAAACTGTAACAATAATATCTTGTAGTGGCACAATCATATGTCTCTTATTAAACTATGTTACGAATATATCCCCAATTACTGGAATTTGGCTCATAAGCTATTTATTATTATTGTTTATAGTGTCCGTATATGGCAGTTTTAAATTCATACAATGGTTACTTCATCTTAATAAACCTTTAAAATATGATATAGAAATTATTCTAAAGAAATATCCGTTTTTGTCCTACGTTTCTGATATTTTACCGCAAATTCAAAAGAAAGTTGAAAATGAACATAATAAAGAATATGATACCAATGAGCTAAGTGTTATAACATCGGTATTGGAAAAAAAGTTAGTTTCGTCGTGGTATATGTCGTATATTTCGCAAGAAATTGGTTTTCCTTTTGCATGCAAGCAAATGTTGGATCAAATGATTGCCAAAACGTTTCAGGTAAATTTTCGGCTCTTGAATTATATAATAACACAAAAATAGATGGAAAGCTTTCTTTAAATTCAAGTTTTTTTTAGATATGCAGTAAAGTAGAAACTAAAGATGTGTATGTCGACACTTGCACCATATTCATAACTCACTTAAAAGAGTATAAGAAAGCTTTAAAAAGACACGAAGCTATTCCTGATAGCTCTATAGAAATACTATACAAGAAGGTACATCCAGTATTTAACAGCAAGAACAAGAGACCAGTAACAGCTGACCATTGCACCAATGTATTGAGAATAATTCTAAAAGAATTGGTACCTTGGGAGCTATGGGACACACCATACTCTGAGCTGCTCATCAGAATCCTTGCTAAAAAGCTAGATAACTTAATTGATAACACAATATCTGACCCAGTGTGGTTGAATGACAGATTACTTTCTCTACTCAAAGCACAAGATAAAATTCCCGAAGAGAAGCCAGTTAATGAACCTTCCAATGAAGTTAAAGAAGCAGACACTATAAAACAAGAACCTCCTGTAGCTCAAACTAAATCTAGTCCAAAAATTGCAAAGAAGAATATAGTGCCAGTGATTCAGAATAATATAAATGAGGAGCATAAAGAAGATGACAAGCCTGAGATTGAGAAAGCTGTGGAAGGATGTGAGTCGTTGGAAATCAAACCTGCAGCAATCTTAAGACAACGCAGAGGCAGGCAGGGAAGGAATGAAGTGAAGATATATGATAGAATTATTGAAGGTATTAAATAAAGTTAGCAAAGATTTGATGTAATTGTATTTTTTTGATCATATACAATTTCAATTTTCTTTTTTTATAGAATAGGAAGGCAGACGAGCATATGGGCCACCTGATGGTAAGTGGTCACCAAACGCTCTTAGACATTGGCTCTGCAAGAAATGTTACCCATCGCTTACATCGCTAATGCGCCACCAACCTTTGGAACTAAGATGTTATGTCCCTTGTGCCTGTAATTACACTAGCTCATTCACCCTTCAAACCGGAACACAACAATATCAAGTACTGCTATTTTGCGGTAGAATATCTGATGAGTGGGTGGTACCTACCCAAATGAGCTTGCACAAAACTCTACCATCCGTAATTTGTTGTTTGTATTGTTTGTTTTATAATTTATGTAGCAATATGTGTAACTCTTATGGCTTAAAATAAAAATCTTTATTCATTTATTCATATATAAAAATTTAACATTGTTTTTTATTTCTAAATATACAAGAAATAAAAACCTATATTTCTAAATAAGAAAACTATATTTTTTATGAAGACTATTAAAATTTCAGGTAGTGTTAAAACTTGGGACACGGACATGGACCTCCAGTGTATCAGTGTTGGTCAGGATCTGCTAGCTAGTCTAGACGAGATGACACTAAGTCGACTTTGGGGTCATGAAGAGGCTGAACAAAGTCCCAAGATGCGGGATGCATCCCCACAACCACTGTGGTTTGGTACGTTGTTTTTTAATTTGCTTACAATTATATTTATATAAAAAGATTAATTAATAAATAAATGAAATAATACAAGTGAAAATAAAATAAAAATATAAAACAGTTAAAAAAAATGTCTTATTTAACCAATGATAGGGTTTATAAGTGATATAATTTTTGATATATAAACGTAAAGTAAGCGATTGTGTACTCATACTCATAACCAGCGGTACCCACTCCGTCTCCTCGGGGCGTGTCGTCCCGACGGTTGACGAGCCCATGCGTGCCTCCAATTCCTTGGTAGGTAAAACTTAGGGAGAATGACGCCTTCTCTCTGTCTTCTTTGGCGAAGCAAATCAGCGAAGACATCTTCCTCACGCTCCCACTCTGCCTCCTCTAATGAATATATTATATTTTTAGTCTTTAGTATTCTACTGAACATCTTTAGTTTATAGTTTGACATTTATGATCATTTTTTTTTTATAAAAATTTTCTACTTTCTATAAACTAGGAGAAGAGGACACAATAGAATTCGACCTAGAAAATAGCAAGGATTCGAAGAAGGAAACGAGTCCGAAGCCCACTGAAGCCTTGCTGAAAGACCTCCAGAGCACCGTGCACCACGCCAAGACCAAGATAGGAGACCTGCAGGTCCCTTTATACATAGATGTGCCCCGCAAACATTCCAGTGTATGTCTCTTGCACGATCTATCTGCTTACTGCATATCTATATTACACTTTCAAACTGCTTAACATTTACCATAATCTAAATATACTAGAGGCAAAGAAACATAACCATTGGCTCTATAGAAACAGATTGTATAAAAACTATTACATATTTTTTATCTGTTATCAGATATTGTTGTTTTAATTCAAATTTGGAACGATTTATTACAGTAAAAAATCAGAAAGCCATTTTCACAAATGCATGATTACTATTCTCAAATGAATTTGCACTTACACTTGTAATGTTTACTCACATAATTTTATTTACCCAATTACGAGCTAAAGAAGGTAATGCGTTTATTATACTTGTATATGTTGAAAGGCTGCCTCTTCGATCTAGTGGGTAGGCTATAAAGCTGCAGAGCCAGACGACGAATAAACTCCGGGTTTTTTCGTCGAAAAATCTCAGGATCAGCCTGGAGTTGAATATGCAAGTGTCTTCTAAACATAAGCCCTTTCCGGCCGTATGGGATTACTGTGCAATAGGATTACGAAGAAATAGAGAGTACACCACACTTATCCCAAAATCGGTTAAAGCCACGACAATATCATATTACATGGAAAAATAAAGAAAACTTCAAAAATTGAACATCCCCAACCTTCCTCAAGCAAGTCAACTGACACAAATTCCGATGCAATGAAGAACCTGGACTATACGACGTCAAAAGTTTTTAATCCTAAAACGTAGATTGTGATACTGTAATAAACTTGTGGTACATTAAAATAATATTGATATAAATTGAAAGATAAGACAAACCAAAGACGGACCTCACGTCTGTACAAATACAAGAAAAATATATTAAAAAAAATAAGTTTCTAACAAATATCTCGTTAGTAAAATGGCGGTAGTTTAATTTTACTAAATCATGCATAAAAAGATCCCAATATAAGCATATCATTAATATGGTAAATAATACTTTGCAATATATTTTCAACCTTAAAAACAACATTAAAAAGAATTAAATTCAACAAATATATTTCAGTCAACAACGAAACATGTAAGTAAGATAAAAAACATGCTACTTTCTGTATTGCATGTTGCATGTTTATTTTTACCTTCATGTAATTAAACTTGTGTGTGTGTTATGTATGGGCTAGTGTGTGTATGTGTTGTTACACTGTATCTTTTTCTAATAGCATAGTCTATGTTTGTGAGGTATTTAATATTATTTTATTGATATTAACGCTATGATTGTTTTTTTTAATTAGTGATAGTCTAGAAGATAGTCATACTTTGAAAACAATTAGGCGTAAAAAAATCCTCGGGCAATTCCTCGTGGATACAAATGTCAACTTTTTACTTCAAAGAAACGGCGTTCGTATTCATAAAATAATTACCAAAAATACAAAGTTGGGCAGTGTGAGGTGATGGCCGAAGTCCGTTATTATCTGCTAAACTATGACATTTATAACTGAAGCATGGCGTTGTATATAAAAGTTAGATTACAATAATTTATATTAATCCATGATTATAAGGGATATTACTTTCTTTAAAAGGGGATTAATGACATTATTTTATTAATTCACATTACGTGGAAATATATATACATTTTTACTTTTATATTTTTAAAAATAAACCTAAGGGCCACTGAGTCAGATTCTCAGTAAAAAGTCATCCACAACAAAGATCCTATAAATTGAGACAGATAATAATACTGGTGATAGGGCTTTGTGCAAGCTCGTCTGGGTAGGTACCACCCACTCATCAGATATTCTACCGCAAAACAGCAGTACTTGATATTGTTGTTTTCCGGTTGGAAAGGTGAGTGAACATGTGTAATTACAGGCACAAGGGACAAAAATATTAGTTCCCAAGGTTGGTGGTGCATTGGCTATGTAAGCGATGGTAGACATTTCTTACAATGCCAATGTCTAAGGGCGTTGATGAGCACTTACCATCAGGTGGCCCATATGCTCGTCCGCCTTCCTATTCTATAAATAAAAAAATAATTATGGGTGCATCCCTTTTTCAAATCTTTAGTGATTAACGATAGTGCATACACAAAAAGACATAATAAGACTCGAAGATTAAACTTTGCAAGGCATTGTTATAGATGTATACTATGTATAGATATTGAGAAGAGAAAGTATTGCAACTATTCTATCCTCCAGGATGAAGCAGCGGGAATGATGGAGGGCCTGCTGGACAAAGGTATCGCAGGTATTAAGAAGGGCCTCCGATTCACGGGTCTAAGCGACGATTCACAAGTAAGTATTTTTATGGATATCATAAATAGAAATTAACCATAATGACGTCAAACTGACCATTTGCCTAATTCCAAGTTTCTTTAACTTATATGGTAACTGAAAACCATTAAACGATTGATGGTCAATTAAAAGTAAGTATTAAGAAGTAAATAATTGAACTTTGTATATAAAGGAGAAGTCACCAGCTCATAAAGATAGAAACAATGAAAAAATATCACCATCGGAACTGCATAGAAGTAGGCAGAAGCCGGAAGTCGTCATGGAAGTAAAGGAGTCCTACATGCCCTTTGGTAACCAGAAAGGTTGGTCAAATTTCTCATTGTATACCTTAAACTTCCTGCATGCCTCCTCCATGCCATCCTTATTTTTTCTATTTTTATTTTTAATTTTTACCTATTTCACTTTACGATCAAGAGCAAGATCTTCACGTACAACCCAAAAAAAAGCATTTACGCTTCATCAAAATTATGCTCATCTGTTGCGGAAGTCAATTTGTATATTAACAAATATGTGACACTGGCATTCGGTAGTCTTGCATTTTGGTATCGCGACTCGATGACAGATGATGTATCTCAAACAGTAGTCGTCTCCATTTACTGCCATTAGCTATTTATTTGATTAGATTATAAGAGTGAGCTAGTACACAGGCATAAGAATAAATTGGATCCAATGGTTAGGACTCTTGAACGCTGCAATAATTGGATTATTAATAGTGACTATGAAGAAAGTTGAACACTTAGGTATCTTGTCAATGTTCATAAAAATATACAAAATATAATAGGACAGTGCTTATCATTGGTTGCATGTTTTCAGAGGAAAACGGGACAACATCTCATACGTTAGTCAAACAGCAGAGGGTCACTTCACAGGATAGTATGGTGAGTGTGTCAGACGTCACAGAGTTTTTTTTTTTTATAGAATAGGAAGGTGGACGAGCATATGGGCCACCTGATGGTAAGTGGACACCAACGCCCTTAGACATTGGCATTGTAAGAAATGTTGCCCATCGCTTAAATCGCCAATGCGCCACCAACCTTGGGAACTACGATCTTATGTCCCTTGTAATTACACTGGCTCACTCATCCTTCAAACCGGAACACAACAATACCAAGTACTGCTGTTTTGCGGTAGAATGTCTGATGAGTGGGTGGTACCTACCCAGACGAGCTTGCACAAAGCCCTACCACCAGTACAGTAAAGATAATATACACCAATAAAGTACAGAGTACAGGGAAGGGATGATATACATGGGATGTAAGATAAATCGAAGTCATTGTCCTTGAAACAAAGTTCTCTTTGAATTATTTGAAACCTTGAAGATTGAAGTTGCAAACTTATTAATTAAAGTAGATTTATCAAACAAGATTCAATGATGAACAATATGATAACAACACAATTAATTTGTTGATATATTTATCTCTCTGTTCATAATACAACTGCGTCCTTAAGCACTCGACCGCGGCGCCCCAGTCGGTCAGTTACGGCCCGTGGGGGCGGAGAGTGGAGGGCGGGGCTCCGGAGTCGTTGTCGGAGTCCCCGGAGCCGCAGTACGAGGAGGCGGCCGACCTGTCCGCCAGCATCGCCAAGTTGCGTACGCTGCTGCAGCACGCCGGGCCCAGGTTCTACCTCTATTACTACTCACATTGTATACAATCCTATCACCACAATTTGATGGTAAATTATGATGGTGATGTTTTACAGCTAATTGTCCCACAGCTGGGCTAAGACTTTCTTTCCGTTGAGGAGGATGATTTATAATTTATATATCTGTCATAGGGAAGAGGCGTGGTGGGAGAGCTCGGAGCAAACGCGCACGCGACATCACGTTGACTCCGCCGCGCTCGCCGGTACGTGCACACACGTTCACACGCATATTTATTTTGTAATTGTATTTAATTTAATTTGTAAAACAAGCCTTAATTTTATTTTTTTACAATTTCAGACGAGTACGACATGAACTTGGAGCGCGGCTCGTCTCCCGGACAGACGACCAACAATATGCAAAGACTAGACAAGTGAGTGCTTTCATATAATTTAAAGCGAATACTTTTTTTTTACCGTTAATAGGCAAGCGCTTGACCGTTGACTTGCCTGATCTTAGGCAATATCACGGTCTAGGATGAAGAGCGCCTGCCCAGAAGGAACCCGTTTACTCTGGATTTGAACACACCTACATTGTAGTTATCTGGAAATATGGACTCAGGCAAATACTTCATATTAATAAAATGTACAACATTGTCGTAGATTATTCCAGCGCACAGTGACGGGTGTTTTCAATTCGATAAAGACGGCCGTCGGTGCCGAGGGGGAGGAGCTCCCTCCCAGACAACTACACGACTGGACCTATGTGTGCACTTCGCCCGAGTTGAGTGTGAGTAGTGCGAACATTTTAACTTTGCCTCTGCATCAGTCTTAAACATCATGAGAAATCTCTAATGACGAATTTCGAAGCGAGATATTAATTACTAAAATAGACAATTGAGATTTAAGTGATAATCTCGTCTGAGTAGGGACCACTTACTTATCACTTACTCCTCTCTCAAGCAGCCAGCGACACTTAGTATGGTAGGAATTGCTAGTTACTATACTTAGTTGTGTTCTGGTTTTAAGGGCGAGTGTGCCAGTGTAACTACTGGTACAAAGGCAATAACATCTTAGTTAATTTATTTAATTTATATTTTGTTGGACAACCAACAGTAGATACATTAGATAGACAGTTAAATAGAGATGGAAAAGGTTTTTTTAACAAATGTTCTACTATATATATATATTATAGGTTATCACATCATTAGTAAAAGCATCACATTATACATAGTCATTAAATACAGTTAATAGTTAAAAATTACAAGTCCAAAAAAACAGTCATTAAAATCATTAAAAGTATTTTGAAATTATTATTAAATTTACAATTGAATATCTATATAAACTTACATATTAATTTAGAGAAAAAAAATTTAGAAAACAAAAGAATGAGTCATAATTCTAGATAAGTTAGTGAATAATAAGTCAAGTTGGGTCGATTGCAACACGACAGTTCAACGAGGGCAACTGTTTAGGTAATTCAAAATGTTGCGTTTGAACTGAGTCAGGGTATTATGAAAAATATCCAGATCAGCTATTACTTTTAAAATGCTATTGTATAAATCTGATAAACGGGGTACAAGTGATTTTTTTCCTATTTGCGTCCTGTATCTTCATGTGTGTAAAAGATTACCTATTCGTCTTGTATTGCTACGAGGTAAATTAAATGTCAATGTACCCAATAACTCGTGAATATCAATATTATTATTTAAAATATTGTATAAAAAAGTAAGAAATAAAAGTGACCTCCGGGATTCAAGACTTGTTCTGTCAAAATGTATAAGCCTCTCACTATATAAATGTCGACTAATTTTAAATTTAAACGACATATGCTTAAGAAACCGCTTTTGAACTCGCTCAATTCTGTCAACGTGTATCCTGTGATAAGGTGCCCAGATTATACAACAGTATTCAAGTCTACAACGAACATAGCTGTCAAAAAGTTTTATTATAGTCGAAGGTCTTTTAAAATCTTTGGAGCACCTTAGTACAAATCCGAGAGATTTATTGGCCTGTTCCACAGTTTTATCAATATTTGAGATAAAACTGAGCCTACTGTCAAGCTTAACACTCAGTCTAATGATATCATCTTGTAATAATTGTACTTCGGAAATCTGTTTAATAGTGCGGGTCAGTGTCAGATCATCTGCGAATAAACTAACAGTGGAGCTTTTGTAAATATATACAATACCATTTATGTAAATATTAAAGAATAATGGACCCAAATTTGACCCCTGAGGGACTCCAGAGTACGCTATGAAGTTATTGGACTCATTACCATTTATAACTACTTTAGAGTGTCTGCATTCAAGATATGAACTGCACCATTTCTACACGTTAACCGTAATTCCGTATACCGATAATTTCTTTAGGAGCAAAGAATGATTTACTTTGTCAAAAGCTTTGCAAAAATCTGTATAAATGGCGTCAACTTGATAACCAGCATCAATAAAATCTGCAAGCTTTGAGACATGCAGAGCCAAGTATGTGTCGATCGCTTAGCCATGAATCCATTCTGATAGTCGCTAAGATACTTTTTAACGACAGCTCTTAAAAGAGCTGTTATTATATGAAGATAATAAATATTAAATATAAAAACAGCTCTTTTAAGAGCTTGACATTACGTCATACTACATTGCATTCTGCTTCTTGTTTCAAATAAACAGTTCTTTTCAGAGCTATTCGTATTAATATCGATGCTCAACTTTTGTTGTCTTCCCTTAGTTGTGTTTAGACTTGAACCCCAGTGGACGTATTTGGAGTTCCAATCACCTCCTGCTATCAAGCGATTGCCTATTTTTGAGCAGAAGTCAGAAAACAGATCGGAGTTTATTCCATGTTTTGGTGGACAGTATACAGCTGTGACATTAAAATATCCACACCTGTCTTGTATTGCGACTGAAGTGGCCTGCAATTGTTCGGTTTTATATTCAGGCAGTAGATGGTGATTTATTTTGTCCCAAATAATTATAGCAGATCCAGCATGACCTGAGCTGTCAGGTTGGTCATGGTCAGTTTTGAAGGATTTCAACCATGATTCATGGTGAGCATTAAAATCCCCCAAAAACACCAATTCCGCGTTAGGAAACTGCTCTTGCGCAGCATCTGCCACCCGACTAAGATGGTCAAATAGTCGGCTTGTATCTAAGTCACCATTGTGGGATCTGTAGAGGCACACGTAGACCCGACTCTGACGAACCAGATCCACACGTACCACTAACATGGACAAGGAGGGGTCCTCCAAGCAGCGCAGTCGGTGACAGCAAACATCCGTCCTGACAAACAAGCATACTCCGGCTTTCGCTTTGAAGGATTCTTTAAGCATGTAGCCGGGATAATTAAGGTAGCTGGTATCGGCAGGACGGAGTATTTGTGTCTCCGTGAGAAACAACATTGCTGGCCGTGCTGTCTCGAGATGGTGGTGAACAGCGTTGAGGTTAGCGTGGAGTCCACGGATGTTAGTGAACTCAACCTCAAACAGCGTGGGTATGGTGGGGGTATGCACCGCTGTACGACCGTTATTCCCGCTTTGATGCGCTACCATATGGGAAAAAAGAATGGAAGAGACGTGAAGCGAGCGACGAATTGCCACGATAGGGATGGGCAAAGTGTGGAGGCGTGTTTCCCCAAGTGGTTGCCAAAAGGGAAAATACACTGACCCACCGGACGGAAGGGGCCCCGCACCCCCCCGGAAGTGACCGCCGGGACCCCACCTTCCGGTCACCAACCGGCACGACGGTCCACCCCGAGATTATGCGTGGCATATATTATACCCAAACGAATTTTGGCTACGGCGGTCGTCGTCGGATGTCGTCGGACGCTGTAAGCTGTATTGATATATCCACTGAAACTAGAGTACCCACCAAAGAACATATTAATGAAGTATCCAATTACAATATAGATAAGACCATCTACGAACACCATCAGTCCAGCTATGCCGATGTTCATGTCACTTGAGTTGTCGGGCGCTTCCCATAATTGTGTCCAGCCCGCTCCTAGCCCGTGAGGCGAGCGACGTATTGCCACGATAGGGATGGGCAAAGTGTAGAGGCGTGTTTCCCCAAGTGGTTGCTAAAAGGGAAAGAACACTGACCCGCCGGACGGAAGGGTCCCCGAACCCCCCCGGAAGTGGCCGCCGGGACCCCACCTTCCGGTCACCAACCGGCACGACGGTCCACCCCGAGATTATGCGTGGCCTGGTGGGGCAGCCTCGCGAGCTGGTTAGGCACGCTCGGGCCCCTATGCTATGCCACGGGAGGCCAGCGGAACAGCCGGTTCTTCGGGTCTCCCTGTCCGGCAGGTCAATACAGTTTCCCCCGGCATTGGTTCAGCAGCCGTCTCCACTGGACCGACACCCATCGCTGCAATGCTAGCTCGGGCACTGGCTGTACGCTAGTTGACCTCGAAACGCGGCTGCAAGCCACTTCACGAGATTTTCACCATGCGTACGGTGGTAACAAGCCAGGCGGATGTTTAACATTCTACCACCAGATGAGCAGATGGTCGCTCAGATATCTCTTAGTCGCCTCTTACGACACCCATGGGAAATAGAGGGGCAGTGAAATGTATTCTTTCTCCGTCACTGCGCTTTGGGCAGTCTGAAGTTTTATGTGCCTGCGCGCATTTCACGCAGCGGAACGGTCTCATGCAGTAATTCTTTGATGGGGGGCATATAGTGCATTGTAGGCTTGGTGCATTTTGCGTAGCCGTGTTTCTCGGTGGTTCTGCCACGGTTTGAAAACTTTCTGGGTGTTTACTTTGCTAAAGCTTTTTGCTGCCAGTAACATTCACTTTAGTGGAAGCCTGGTCGCCTACTTCTATCAAGTCTTCGGTAGCCAATATCATACTCTCCAGACCGGATACCAGAGAGCGCCGGGGGTTAGCCGGATCAATACAATATTTTTCATTATTTGACATTTCCAAAAAAAGGGGGGCTTGGGAGAAAATCCACCGAGTGAAAACCAACTCCGTCCCCCGAGTGAAAAATATAGAACGGGTTTAAGATTATACGAACTACCAACCTATTCGATCTTGATAGCAGATTATGTTTTTTTTTATTTTAGTCACAAATGAGATTTAACACCACTCAATATTTATTAATTTATTTATTATGAAGTTCAGTCATTTAATACACTGAGGAACGTTTTTAATTGTTCACACACACTGTAAATAATAAGTTTCACCAAACAGTCTTCTCAGTTTGTGTAAAAGTCCAAAAGGGTAAAAAGCACAATTTCAACGTATAACTCTTCAGGATAACACTAGCTTTTCAGAGTTAAGTTCTTTTTTCTAAGTTAACGACTAATTTAAACTATTATAACTTATTTTGAACTGATTATTTATTATAATTACGGAGACTATGTGACGTGCAGCGCGTTTGCTTAATATATAGTTACAAAGGGTGGTGGCGCATCGGTGATGTAACGAACGGTTTTATTATGATATGACCCTGACACTAGTCAATGCCTGCGGGCGGTGGTGACCATGTAGTACAGCAGCGAGTCTCGCGCAGGTGAGCGCATGCGCGTCGCGACTGTGGGCGGCGCGGCGCGCGCTGTGGCACGTGGACGGCGCGCTCGACCCGCTGCGCGCGCTCGGGCCGCCCGCCGCGCCCGTGGCCGCGCCGCTCGACCTCGGTACGGACCCCGGACGTGGACGGCGTTACTAAATGTCGATGCTAATGCCGTAGGACTCATTTTACTGTACCCCCTACTATTTTTTTCTATTTTTAAGGTAACCTCCAACTATCAACACAGGACGTAGGAGTCCTTAGAATATGAATCAACCTCCTACGATACCTATCACACTACTTCCTGTGTCTCACGTGTCGTGTTGTATGTCAGAGGAGTGGTGCGCGAGTGTGGGTCGCGGTTGGTGCGCTAGTGCGGAGAGTTGGTGCGCGGTGGGGATATCGGACCAACATCTTGCCTTCCGTCTCGCCACACTGCTATGCGCTGGTAAGTCACGACTCTATAATATTTCGATATTTAGCTTTCCCATAAAACAATAATTAAATCAATCTACAATACTTACTTTGGATGTTATCCTCAAGATCTATTTTTCAAAATATAAATCAGCCAAATAAATATATATATATATATTACCCGCGATGGTTATACATGGTATTTGGCGCCATGCCTGAAACCAATCAGTACATTATTATTATTATTATTTGCAGACTTAGCCGAATCCCTAATTAGCGCGTGGCTAGATGACTTTAGCGCTTGGTTGAAGAAGCAAGTGTTCGTTTACTTCGAGCAGCTCTCGAAGCCGACGGATACGAGCACAGAGAAGAAATTGAGGGAGTTTAATATCGACGAAACATGCCGAATAATCTTGGAATCGATTCCAGGTATTGGTGCTGACGCACATACATATTTATAGCAATGGAATTACACATGAATCTTAAGCCGAGATGTCCTAGTGGTTAAAACGCGTAAATCTCAACCGATGATCGTGGGTTTAAACCCGGGCAAGCACCACTGAATTTTCATGTGCTTAATTTGTGTTTATAATTCATCTCATGCTTTACGGTGAAGGAAAACATTGTGAGGAAACCTGCATGTGTCTAATTTCGTTGAAATTTTGCCACATGTGTATTCTACCAAGCCGCACTGGAGCAGCGTAGTGGAATAAGCTCCAAACCTTCTCCTCAAAAGGGAAAGGAGCCTTAGCCTAGCAGTGAGACATTAACAGGCTGATACTGACATTGACTTAACCGAAGACTACGGGTTTTACCCGGGAAGCACCACTGAATTATCTTGAGTTTAATTTGCTTTTAATTCATCTCGTTCTCACCGTGCCTAAGCTGCCGGAAGAAAATCTGCAACAAGCATATAATTATACCAGCGGTATGGAATAAGCAACCTTAGCCCAGCTGTGGGACTTACAGACTATTACTTAAGCTTTTTTTTTATTTAAGCAAACATACTTGAAACTGTATAGAATCGTATATTTTCAGAGACATATCTGTTCAGCGAGGAAACAGTGTCGGAAGCGGTCCGGCTCGTCGTGTCGAGCTTCAGTCACAAGGAGGTGAACAAGGATGTCATATTTCGTTCATTGGATATTTTCGCGCTTCACTTCAAGAAATCCGCCGGGCTGCGGAACCCTTCGTTCGATAACAATTAGTCACATTTGAATATTGTATATTTAGCATACACAAGTAATGACTGATTTTATAAAAAAATATAAATAACTTAATAAATTACTTTAAAAATTCCAAATAACACATTTGAACACATTCAACAAATCTCTCTTAAAGTCGTAAAGTCTCTAAAAAGTCGCATCAAAAATTTCATTAATAATAAAAGTTATCAAACATGGATCAAGGAATCTCCTAACTGTATTAAATAATTATTGTCTATGGTCCTTAAAAATATTGAAAGTAGTTGTTTTTTTTTATAAGGGATACTTAGTCAAGTATTCGAAGAGCCTACAGCCAAATTATATTTAAAAAAAAATATAAAATAACTAAGGTGTGAATTAAAACGTATTTGGATGGTCCGTTTAATTGATTATTGTCTAAACTAAAAAATGTTATTTTCCACGAATTTATTTGCTTAGTTATGTTTTCCAGTACCCAACGATAAAATGCAACGATGCAGTTTTAGGTTTTTATTGTAAATATTCTTCGTGGTACTGGTTGCATAACTACCTTCGTTTATAAAAAAAAAATAAGTTGCTATTTGATATATACATACATACACAATTATAATAATTGATATGATTAAAGATACTCAATAGTTTTCTTGTAAAATAAAAAAAACTTATTATATTAGATATTACTCATAAATAATGGGTAATATCAAAGTTATCTAACAGAATTTAAACAGTTGCTGTTCTGTTTAACCACATACGTGAGAAGGAGATGGCGATATTGTTTTGTGTAGAGAGAAATTGTTGCCAGAACAGATTTTACCAGGCAACAATTTATATTAACTTCTAAATAGACAAATAGCTCAAACGAAATAGTATAATTACTCTAAAATTTCTCCAATGGTTTTACTTCTCAAATGGTTTGGTGGACTTCGATTTTTTACTTTTAGATTGTGATTGAGTTCAGTGTATGTTGCAATTATTGTAATACTATATTCTTGTATGTATTTTTTGTGCTGAGCACACTGTTTTTTTTTAATTATTAACTTTTTTTTTAAATTTATTATTAAGATTATATTTTAAGAATTAAGATGTTATTGATCTCTCATATAGCTTTATATGAATAATAAAAAATATACATATAGTTATCGTGTTATAAAATTATGATAATAAATAAAACATATTTACCGTAAACCATATTTTTATTTTTCTTAAATATTTTATATAAAACACGCCTTACAAATACAGTTATATCACAGTTGGCCTGTTATAAACTTACTATAAAAATACTTCTGCATTAAATTCGATTATCTTATAATTAAATTAAAAAATTGTCATAAATCAGTACAAAATTAAGTAAATACAATATTTTATATCAAAACTATTTTCAGATAACCTCATTTAAGTCATCGATTACGATTAATATTACAATTACAATATTATTCTAAATAGGAAATATGTATATCGTGCAACTTCGCCTAAAACACCCGTAATGTTAAGAAGTCGCTATTCTCTATAAAATTTGCACTAAAATCACATTTATGGATAACTGAGAATGTTTGAAACAAATGCTCAAAAAAATGGAAATAACAAAATCGATAATAGAACAATATCTAATATAAATATTAAATTCAAAGAATAGCAATATAAGAATATCTCTCAAATCAAGCATTAAGATGTGTTTGGACCGGCCACTTGCTTATTACTCTTAAACAATTGACAAATATGAATATGGTAACATTAGTGTCAAAATAATTGTTCGTCCTTGCTTTGTGTTGCAAGTAAAAAATATAGTTCAGAAACGACGGTCATGTTTTCATTAATGCATCCGTGATAAGAATCACATATATTTTCCTATATTTTGGTCTGGGTTTATTAGTATTTACTTTTTTGGTTCTCTCGATACATAACCGTTTCAGACATTTTATACAAGATGTCATTAAACTATATTGTCAAACGTTGCTTTACTAGAAAATAATCACGTTGATAGATTTTGTAATGGTTATCTTGTACAAAATCGTAAAACGGAAGATATTTCAATATTAGTAGTTAGTGCTCTGTCATGATCTATGCATTATAAACCAGAGGATATCACAGTGATGTGACGCTGTCCAGCTCTTCGCTGTCTCGTCTTAAGAGGTTTGGAGTTGGTTGCGGGTCGTCGATAGGATCCAAGATACTCGTTCTCTCACTAAAGCTTAGAAACATCTGAAATATAAGAAGGTTTAAGTTACATGGGTGTTACCAAAGCCTATATCAACCACACAGATTAATTTAATTAACACTATTGATAATCAATATTTTTTTTTTTTTAAAGAATAGGAAGGCGGACGAGCATACGGGCCACCTGATGGTAAGTGGTCACCAAACGCCCATAGACATTGGCACTGTAAGAAATGTTAGCTATCGCTTACATCGCCAATGCGCCACCAATCTTGGGACCTAAGATTTTATGTCCCTTGTGCCTGTAATTACACTGGCTCACACAACCTTCAAACCGGAAAGCAACAATACCAAGTACTGCTGTTTTGCGGTAGAATACCTAATGAGTGGGTGGTACCTACCCAGACGAGCTGACACAAAGCCCTACCACCATTCATTTATAATAGTATGTAGTGAATTTATAATAGTAAATACAGCAGGCAACAATTTAAATAGGATAGGCCCTATTAGATTTGTCACGGTAGCATACGAAAGCGATCCCGTGGCGCTCCTCGCTAAGACGGAAAGGGTACCGCTGGTTTTTTAGT
The DNA here is from genome assembly GCA_905147175.2 of Nymphalis urticae. Taxonomy (NCBI): domain Eukaryota; kingdom Metazoa; phylum Arthropoda; class Insecta; order Lepidoptera; family Nymphalidae; genus Nymphalis; species Nymphalis urticae. Next base: position 603,025 of record LR990004.1, on the reverse strand, counting down.
GGGTATTCCGATGTACGCACTCGGCGCCTTGGACCCCGGCGAGCCCCACATACCCCTCACTGTTTCCGTGGAGGAAACGCGTAATGCGTTTTTCCAGCGTTAAAAAAAAGGCCCTATTAGATTAAATTTCTGTAAGATGTCACATAACGCCTTTAAGTACCGTTAGCAATGCCATCGATATAAATTATTCCATTACTCAAAGTGCTTAGGAAATTATTATGAGACTAACCGTTCAATAAGAAAAGAGACGTATGCTAAGAGTGAACTTTTTTAACTAACTTGTTTAGGTTGTAAGCATCAGATATAACGCTAATTAGTATATAAAATATATAAAAAGCACTGCCTCGTATTACAATTTTTTTTTTTAAATATTTGTATGTATATAAATTAATTAACAAGTTACCTGATCGAGCGAGCTTTGATTGACCGTGTAGTCTTCTATATCGCAGCTCATTTGCAGCTCCGCCAGCAGCCGGAAGATGTCACTTAGCTTCGTTTCTATCTCCTTGCCATCCACTGGAGATTAAATTAACATTTAGGAAGTTACTACTATGAAAAATCAATGGCTAGTTTAATTCAGTATATTTTTTTATTAGAGTAATTTGTTCGAAAAAAATATGTTACTTTTGGAAATGTGCTTAAAAAGAATAGCAAGACTCTCCTTAAGATTATATATCTATAGATGGCGGAATTGAGCGAAAGCATATACGCGAGTGATCCGCGTGTATCACCTGTGGTCTGCACGGGCAGCAGGAAGTGCAGCGCGGCGTGGTGCAGCACCCGCAGCACCGCGTGCGGGGCCCGCGCCGCCACGCGCGCCCACACCGCGCGCGCCGCGCCGCGCCGCACGGCGCACGTCACCACGTAGCCGCCGCCGAAGCGGCGCAGGCAGGCGTCGAGCGGGGCCAGCGCGCGCAGGCGGCCGGCGCGCAGCAGCGCCACGCGCGCGGCCAGGCGGCGCGCGTCGTCCAGCGCGTGCGTCGCCAGCAGCGCCGCGCGCCCCGCCCGCGCCGCGCCGCGCCACGCCGCGCACACGCAGCCGCGCGACACCGGGTCCATGCCGCTGCGGACGTTATACGTTGGGAATTATGAGCGACGATTGATTCAATGAAATAAATAAATAAATAATAATAAATAATCTTTATTCACATAAAAAGTTACAAAGTATAATGAAGTCCCTGATTTCTGAGCTAGGCTCAAAGACCTGTATTACAGAAATCAATGTCCTCTCTCATATTTTAGTGTCATATCGTTCTATGTAAATAAAACTAAATGATAAATAATTATTTCTTACAGTATACTAGAGTAGAGTGTGTATGTGTGTGTGTGTGTATGTGTGTGTGTGCGTGTGTGTGTGTGTGCGTGTATGTGTGTAATTTGTTTCACTAAATATTATAGCAACAACAGTTCAGTTTGTTCATAATCTAGTCCTAGTAGCCAATTTTTAATAATTACTTTAGCTTCACGATTACATAAGGGATGTATATTTTTTATTTTATTTATTTTGTTATACAAATAAACTGCTTTAAAATCATGTTGTCGTTTGGCTGAAGCTGTTCGACATATAACAGGTGGACATACGTTTTTAATGACACGTTGTTTACTGTATTCGTCGGCATGATAGGGGGTGATTCTATGTTGTTGGATAACTAATTGATAGACGTATAGTTGCCTAACCGTTAGGAGTTGACATTTTTCATACAACTTAGTTGTAGAAAATCTGTATGGGCTAGAGGTCATGACTTTTAAGATAGATCTATGCGCTCTTTTCAAGTCTAATATAAAGGTTTTACAAGCACCACCCCAAGCTTTTATACAATATCCAATGACTGACTGAATTAGTGCATAATATATTGTGCGCAGAAGATCTGAATCAGCAACGTGCCTCAACTTCTTGAAAACCCAAATAAGTTTTCTGGTGCGCGCAGTTGTGATGTCTATATGAGAGCGCCAGCTAAGTTTTTCGTCCAAAATAACTCCTAGATATTTGACGGTCGTACATTTAGCTATCTCAAAGCATGAACAGGAAGCAAGAGAATCACTGGGGTAGTTACATGTGTGAACCTTAAGACTAATGTTCTCTGGTTTTGTTTTGGCCACAGAAAACTGAATAAATGAGGTTTTGGAGAGATTCAATGATAACAGGTTTACACTGAGCCATTGATTGACTCTGTGAAGTCCTAATTGAGCATAATACCGTACTTTGTCCCAAGTCTCTCCGTGGAATACAAGCGCAGTATCATCCGCGTAGGTAAAAATTTTACCATTTCTTAAAGTTTGTTCACATAGGTCATTAATATAGATCAAAAAGAGAGTTGGGCCAAGAATACTGCCCCGAGGGACGCCACAAATGACAGGTGCCTGAGAACTGACGTGATCACCAATTTTTACTTGTTGTGAACGATTAACCAAAAAGTCCTTAAATATCAGGAGCGGTTTGCCACGAATACCGAGGCATTCCAACTTGTTCACAAGAATGGGAATTGAGACGGTATCAAACGCCTTGGCTAGGTCAAGGAATATACCTAAACACTTTTGCTTTCTATCTACCTGAGAAGTAACATAATTCGTTAATTTGATGACTGCGTCTTCAGTACTTTTCCCAGATCTAAAACCAAACTGTGAGGCAGATAAAATTTTGTTGTGTTCCAGAAAATTAATTAGTCTGTTATTTAGTAGTTTTTCTAATATTTTGGAAAGGGATGACAGAACTGATATAGGTCTATAATTAGAAAGTTGGTCTCGCTTCCCACCCTTGTGAACAGGAGTGATAAGCGATCTTTTAAAGACCTCAGGGAACACTCCCTGAATTATGCAAAGGTTAAAGAGCTTAGAAAGAGCTGGGACTATTTTATGCTTAGATAATTTTAGAAGCTGGGCCGGTACTAAGTCCCAGCCTGTAGCGCAATTATTTTTGAGGTTCATTATTAACAGTTCTATCTCTGCCTCATCTGGTGGTAGTAATACTATGGAATTACACTCTGAAGGAAACGTGAAATTGTATGAATTAGTGTTATTTTCATTATACGCAGTTGCAGTTTCGGCAAGCTGCTTCCCTATACTAGAAAAGTAATTATTTACAGAGTCTATGCTATTATTGATATTATTGTTAGGACTTAAAAGATTTTCAGCTGACGTTTTCTGTTTCGTATAATCTATAATTGATTTGATTGCATTCCAAGATTCTTTATTAGTTTTTGCATTACGTAAAAGCGTTTTTTCAAAGTTTCTTTTAAGCTTTCTCAACAGAGAGTTACAAAAGTTCCGGTATCGCTTATATGTAACCTCGAGCATTACGTTAGTTATTTCTTTTTTGTGTTTTTTGTGTAGTTTATCTCTATTCCGGATTCAGCTTAGGAGTCCAGTGGTTATCCATGGTTTAAGTGTTCTTTTCTTACTAGGTATACGGCTAATTTCAGAGTTCAGTTTAACAGAACCAGACAGTATATCAAGAAACCTTGATGCTGCTTCATTAGCATCGCAAGATGGTGCGATAAATGAAAATCTTACATCTCGAACTAAATTTAAATCTGAGGTAAAAAACGTTTCTGCGGGGACTTTACGATACGAGTACTAGTGATGCGCACCTGGTGGGCTCGTCGAGCAGCACGAGCGGCGTGCAGGCCATGAAGGCGACGGCGGTGCACAGCTTGCGCTTGTTGCCGCCGCTGAGCGCGCCGCTGCGGACGTGCGTGTACCTCGCCAGATCGAACAAATCTATCGTTCGACGGATTACCTACAAAAAACATTCGATTAGTTATAAAGTAAATAATTACGTAGTAATGGCATTGACCAATACTATTAACGTGAGTGATAAACGACCGTCGACGACCATGACGAACGGTCACATGATATCCAATCATTCGCTTCTCCTTATTCTATTCATTTGACTTTGGCGCAGTGCTGCAGACTATTAAGGTAGCCTATTGCCTGTTGCCATAGGAATGCTGTTATGGTTATTTCCAATTTTAAATTCTCCATTTTTCGTAATATTTAAGGTTATTTCATTCTATCTAAACATAAAAATAACTAACTTTTAAGAGAAATAGTACAGATACTAACATGCTCCCGATCCTCGATGCCTCGTAATCTGCAGTAAAAGACGAGCGTTTCTTTAACGGTCATTAGTGGGTCAATGGCGTCACTTTGAGGACAGTAGCCTGTAATAAAAAAAAGTTAGCGCGAGATCTTCAAAATAGAACTCATTAATAACTCGGAGTTTGTAGAATTACACCGAGCTTTGGAAAACACTCTCCTAAATATATATCTTTCTCTCTGGTCATTGCCGTCTTATTTAATTATTTGTTTATGAGAGAGATAACAGAGATTATATCTGTGTATGCGTTCCTAAACAATATAATCCAGGTAGATTTAGGACATGAGCACATTGAATTCTTTTGGATCAGGGCGTTTTACCTTACACTAAATAATGAAAAAAAAAAATATTTCTGTAGCTAGATATCACAAAATTACAAAAAAATCAACAATGGATAACAAGATCATATAACACGTGAATCTTAATCGAAAATTCCGAGTTCAACCAACCAAGCTGGATGAAGTAAGCACCTCTGAGTTTTCATTTTCATTTGTTTATAGTTAAGTCCCCGCTTGGTGGTAAAGGAAAACATCGTGAGAAAACCTGCATGTGTTAGATGTTAATCTACTCGTACCAATCCGTATCGGAGAATTGATGTGGAATAAGTTCCAAAACTTCTCTTCATGAGGAGGGGAGGTCTTTGCCCTGCAGTGGAACATTTACAATACTTATCCATTTTTCATACAAATGAAGAAGTATATACTTACTGATAAGCCCCTGGCTCAGTTCCCTTTTATTGACTTTTCGACCGAGTAAATAGATATGGCCCGATGTGGGTCGGATTTCTCCAGTCAACAGTGAAAATGTCGTCGACTTTCCGGCTCCGTTTTCGCCGAGCAGCGCTGTGCACTGTCGTCGAATACATTAGTCGATTAGCCTTCACCATAATCTTTACTAATTTAAAATACATTAATTAACAATGCACGTATATAGTATTATCTTTAATCGGTTAAATTCTAATCTAATTGAATAATTTATTTGTAACTTGAAGCGTGGGAACATTTGATCGAATGGTCAGAAAATCTTCTCGAAACCCTAAAAAGCTCAGTAAGAGTTTCGTGTAGTAGTTTTGTCAGATTAGGTTTGACACATTCCAGTGGGCGAGGCGAAGCTGGAGTACCTGTCCGGCGGGGATGCCGAGCGACAGTCCGCGCAGCGCGACGCGCGGCCCGTAGCGGCGCCGCAGCGCGCGCGCGGCGCACACGTCCCCCGGCGCCGCGCGGGGCGGCTTCGGCGGCGACGCGTCGTCGTCAGAGTCCACGAAGCCTGCAAGGACACGTCGCGAGAAAATGCATAAGGAGATCTTAGGGTTGAAACTTCAACGTTAGTTTTTTGGCAGCATTCAAAAGTTCCTATACTTAACATATTTAATAGTGCGGGTGAAATACGTAGTTCGAAGCGGCTCCGAGCGTCGATACGGACGCTAGGATCGCTTTTGTTTTAAAGCGTAAAATAAAAGCGATCTTAGCTATTGTACAATATTTATACTTCCGTTTTTGATAGTAATATGTTAAATCGACTTCGATATAAATACTACTTTCCACTATTTTCTGTATTTACTAGTTTATACATTAAAGGTATTGGTGATATAACTGACAGTAATATACTTATTTTGATTTTTATGCAGGATAAAATATAATAATATCGAAACCGTTCGGAAACTTTACATACATATATTATGTAATATATATTCTAGAAAATTTAATTATTTTGATGTCATTAAAAAAGTACCGGCATTAATATTCCCGATGGTACGTAGTCGCAGCGACTGCAGGGCGTCGGTCACGCGCTGCTCCTCCGCCAAAACCTCGGCCGGTACGGACTCCGACTCCAGATAATCTTCAGTGTCGCTAGATTTTGACCTTAACCTTGAAATGGACATGAGATTCAATTTTATTGAAACACATTTAGTCCAAAAGCAACTTATATTCTTCAACGCATTAAACATCAATAATAACAAACATTTTGTGTGATTCATCCAAGAATATTTATCAAATCTATTTACACATGTGAGCTGCCAACTGACCTGACAATAATGACTTCGAAGCAATCGTATTCGATCGCCAAGTTCACCATGAACAGTGCGGTGCCGACCAGCACCAGTGCAATGTAGTGGTAGCCCACCACGTTCTGCTTTAATGGATCCCGGTACGTGTCCATACCAAACTGAAGTAACACCTGAAAATAAACTTAGCTAGTGGTAAGTGGTAACTTTTGGTAGCCCTGAAGAGAGGTCCGCTGAATGATTGTGGAATACAAGCACTCTTTTCGCCTAAGATTTCTTTTAGTGCGTTAGAATCATACATAACCTAGCTTTTTCCTCAGGGAACAAATTCTCTTTTGAGGATTCCCAAAAACATTTTTTTTTTTATAGAATAGGAAGTTGGACGAGCATATGGGCCACCTGATGGTAAGTGGTCACCAACGCTCTTAGACATTGGCATTGTAAGAAATGTTGCCCATCCCTTCATCGCCAATGCGCCACCAACCTTGGGAACTACGAACTTATGTCCCTTGTGCCTGTAATTACACTGGCTCACTCACCCTTCAAACCGGAACACAACAATACCAAGTACTGCTGTTTTGCGGCAGAATGTCTGATGAGTGGGTGGTACCTACCCAGACGAGCTTGCATAAAGCTCTACCACCAGTAAAAAAAAAACCAGTAAAACATATATACAGGCTGTTTTTTTTTACTTGGATTGCAAAAAAACTAGTTTGCTTTTGTAATATATAATACTCACCTGTGCTTGTATAGTATTCTTCGCGATCTCAAGGAGACCATCGCCGAGCGTGAATTGTGGACTCAGCATGAGAATTTTATGTAACACCCATCTTGTGTGATCCGTTGCCTAAAAACACAAAAAATAAAAGAATATAGCCTCCCTGAGACGTACGATCTACTTGATGGTAAATTGATTGAAAAATCTACTCTTAAAATTGATACAACAAATTAAATTATATTTATTTTATCAAATAAACAAACTCATAGGTAAAAATAAATAGAATAACACAAAGCAAAACTGTATATAAGAATGCAAAACAGACAAAAAATATTTAAAATATAGTTTGGATAAAATACAGTTATGTGCGACAATTTAAAAAAAAACACCATAATATATATAGCTTTTTAAGTAAGGGTTAATTCCCTAATAGCGTATGAGAATTCGTATTGTCAGCCTTCGATTTACTTGCTCTAAGAATGGCGAAGAAGTCGGAGTTGAGTCTCCGTACTATGTGAGCGTAGTGACAACCATGGCACTGCACAAATGTGACTGCTTCATTAAAAAGCGATAGGCATTGTTGTGGCCTATTTTAGTGCATTTTAACAGCTTTTAAATGGACAACATAACAATCACTTCCTTTTAATACTTTGTGTAAAGTGAGATAGGCAAAATGTAAGCAATATAAATCATAATATTTCGTACATCAGAATCAGAAATGATGTCGAGTATGAGCAGCACGGTGATGCCGGCGAGGCCGACAAACGCGTTCCCGCAGAACAGCACCATGTTGGCCAAACTCGCTTCGGAGAACAGGCGCTGAAATACGTGCACGAAATTCGTGCACGCGTACCTGGCGGACAGAACGAAATCTGAAATTATTTAGGCTTTAGGATACTTATAATCAGAGAACTTTTGTGATACTATAATTAATGAAAGGTATATTCCATTATAGTATATTATATATATCTTACCCGTATAGTAAAATGAGTATACAGATGGCCGGAAGGTTGTTCCTCGCCACGAAAACAGGAAAGTGGAATATCTGCAGCACCACCGCCGTGATCACCATATTGATGACGATTATCTGAATAATAAACGTATCACAAAATAGTGAAACATAATCAACAGTTTAAGGATTTTTTTTGGTTACATGAAGGCAGACAACTAAATGGAACACTATCGAATTTTCATCACGTTCGTACAGGCTTGTGCTGAAAGATAGGCTACTGCTTATGCTGTCCTTCGCGCTTTTTACTAGACTGGCCCATTGACCTTATAAAGTATTGATATACAGAGGATGTATTGATGTCTTGTAGAATATTGGATGACCATCCCAGCAGTGAACGACAACAGCAGCGCAGCCAGCAATGCGCCCCCTACGTACACGTAATGGCCGCGCGCCCACCAGGTGCTCGACTCCCCCCCCCCGGGTCGTGCGGTGGGTACTCACGGCGAGGTCCCACAGCAGGTCGGCCAGCAGGGTGCGCGCGGGCGCAGCGCCGCACAGCCGCACGAGGCCGGCACGCCCACCAGGTGACCCCCCCCCCCCGGGTCGTGCGGCGGGTACTCACGGCGAGGTCCCACAGCAGGTCGGCCAGCAGGGTGCGCGCGGGCGCAGCGCCGCACAGCCGCACGAGGCCGGCACGCCCACCAGGTGACCCCCCCCCCCGGGTCGTGCGGCGGGTACTCACGGCGAGGTCCCACAGCAGGTCGGCCAGCAGGGTGCGCGCGGGCGCAGCGCCGCACAGCCGCACGAGGCCGGCACGCCCACCAGGTGACCCCCCCCCCCGGGTCGTGCGGCGGGTACTCACGGCGAGGTCCCACAGCAGGTCAGCCAGCAGGGTGCGCGCGGGCGCGGCGCCGCACAGCCGCACGAGGCCGGCACGCCCACCAGGTGACCCCCCCCCCCGGGTCGTGCGGCGGGTACTCACGGCGAGGTCCCACAGCAGGTCAGCCAGCAGGGTGCGCGCGGGCGCGGCGCCGCACAGCCGCACGAGGCCGGCACGCCCACCAGGTGACCCCCCCCCCCCGGGTCGTGCGGCGGGTACTCACGGCGAGGTCCCACAGCAGGTCAGCCAGCAGGGTGCGCGCGGGCGCGGCGCCGCACAGCCGCACGAGGCCGGCACGCCCACCAGGTGACCCCCCCCCCCCCCCCGGGTCGTGCGGCGGGTACTCACGGCGAGGTCCCACAGCAGGTCGGCCAGCAGGGTGCGCGCGGGCGCAGCGCCGCACAGCCGCACGAGGCCGGCACGCCCACCAGGGGCCCCCCCCCCCCGGGTCGTGCGGCGGGTACTCACGGCGAGGTCCCACAGCAGGTCAGCCAGCAGGGTGCGCGCGGGCGCGGCGCCGCACAGCCGCACGAGGCCGGCACGCCCACCAGGTGACCCCCCCCCCCCCCGGGTCGTGCGGCGGGTACTCACGGCGAGGTCCCACAGCAGGTCGGCCAGCAGGGTGCGCGCGGGCGCGGCGCCGCACAGCCGCACGAGGCCGGCGCGCCCGTCGCGCCGCGCGCTCACCAGGTACACGGCGCCCCCCGCGCCCGCCAAGCTGTACGCCAGCAGCAGCATGCCCGAGATGCCGGCGTCCGCTATGTGCTGGTACCTGCGGGGGTGCGGAAGTTAGTGCATTCATTTTTAAGCTTGAATGTTGTAAAAGTATAATATCACAAAACAGGCGGAAATGCGATGTTTGCTTACACAGTATCCTTGTTCAGCTGTTCCTTGGTAATTTTAAGTGGATGTGTGTATACGGTGATATTGGCACTCTCGTCGCCGGTGACCACTTTCAGCAGGGCGGAGTTGAGCTCGTTGATGACCGAGGGCAGCGCATGGTGGCCCTTGTTGTTGTACCAGGCCACCAAATGGGTCATATTATTCTTGATCGACGAAGTGAAACCACCGTATCTGTTAACAGTAATAAAGAATATATAGTAAAGTTGTACACAAATGGTAATATTTGGACTAAAAAATTCAAATATAGCATTTATTATTTTGTAATTAAGGTAACGAACCACCTCGTCAAATGGACCAATCAGCACATCCAATTAATTCGTTACAAGTTACAGATAACTACCGTTTATACTTTAGCAGAGACTTAGCAGCGTGCAGATGGGGTCTTGCAACTATAATTCGACCATAATCAAGATTGTTATTTAAAAAAGTGAGCTTCGAATAGCCAAATTATAATGTGTACTTATTTGAAATCTCTACCTTTTTTCAATATAAGCCTCTTGGGAGGTCACTAGCCAGTCGTTAAGGGTATTCACGTCTGGTAACAACATCAGCTGGGGCCGATCCAAATTAATATCTTTATTTTGATCACATTGTTGTACCGAGTCTACACATTTACACGTGGGCGAATCCTGAAACAAGAACAAAATTTAAAAATACTTCAGTGACATTGTATAATATGTTTATTCATCTTTAACGTTCAACGCTTTAAGCGTCATTGAGTTTGCTAAAGAATAGCTATCCGTGCAGTGACGGAGAAAGAATACATTTCACTGCCCCTTTCCCATGGGTGTCGTAAGAGGCGACTAAGGGATATCATCTGGTGGTAGGATGATATACATCCGCCTGGCTTGTTACCACCGTACGCATGGTGAAAATCTCGTGAAGTGGCTTGCAGCCGCGTTTCGAGGTCAGCCAGCGTACAGCCAGTGCCCGAGCGAGCATTGCCGCGATGGGTGTTGGTCCAGTGGAGACGGCGGCTGAACCAATGCCGGGGGAAACACGCCTCCACACTTTGCCCATCCCTATCGTGGCAATACGTCGCTCGCTTCACGTCTCTTTACGAGGCGTGAAGAGGCATCTTGCGGGCCGGCAAGGCGAGGGCGGCTAGTGCAGAATCTTCTTCCAGACTATACTGGCCGTCCTCGCGTTTGGACTCTACTACCACTTAACATCAGGTGGAGTAGAGTCATTTGCCCACCCGGCAAATATAAAAAAAAAAAAAAGCTAGTAGTTATGAGGATAGTCAAAAGCATAATTCTAGTTTAATTAATAAATCCCCCCAATAATTTGTACAACTAAACCACGGCCCCTAGTCCCCGGCAGCCCTGCTATTCCTAGCCGTGGTAACAGTTGTGGTAACGGCGGGGCAGGGAGTGCTAAGATTCCCTGGCAAATTTTGTGTTACCAACACCGACGACCTCTGGCCCTGGCAACATATAACATGCGTACACTGCGGACCGACGAGAAGATCATCGAACTGGAGGAAGAACTGAGCAGGTTACACTGGGATATCGTCGGATTATCCGAAGTCCGAAGACAGGGGGAGGATACGATAATCCTGAAATCTGGTAACCTTCTCTATTTTCGGGAGGGTGATCAACTGTCCCAAGGTGGTGTCGGGTTCATAGTCCACAAGTCCCTCGTTAACAACGTTGTGAAAATCGAGAGCGTATCGACTAGGGTGGCGTACCTTATACTCAGAATTACCAAGCAGTATTCTTTGAAGGTCATACAGGTATACGCGCCGACTTCGACACACTCCGACGATGAGGTTGAGGTCATGTATGAGGATTTATCTAGAGCCATACATACCAATAAGACTCATTTCACTGTTGTAATGGGGGACTTTAACGCAAAGCTGGGCAAACGATTCGGTGATGAGTAAAAGGTGGGACCACATGGAAATGGAGACCGCAACACTCGGGGCCAGATGTTGGCCGACTTTATGGAGAAGGAGGGACTCTTTATGATGAACTCCTATTTCAAAAAGCCAGGTCATCGTAAGTGGACCTGGGTGAGCCCTGATGGGAAAACCAAGAATGAGATAGACTTCATCTTGTCGACGAGAAGACAAATATTTAATGCAGTCAAAAACGGGAGCGATCACAGACTAGTAAGAGGCTCATTGAATATCAATGTCAACAGTCTTTTCGAGATTAGAATGGCTCCCGAACAACTCAAAAACAACAAGGCATCTGGTGATGAGGGTGTTACAGCTGAGCTTCTGAAGGCGAATGGTACACCGATCCTCAGGGCACTTTAGAGGCTTTTTAACTCCGTCATAGCCAAAGGTCAAACGCCAAAGGCATGGCGCAGAAGTGTGAACTTTTCTTTAAGAAGGGTGATAAAACCCTTTCGAAAAATTACAGGCCCATCTCACTGCTGACATGTTTACAAATTGTTTTCGAGAGTTCTTACGAATCGTCTCGAGCAAAGGCTTGACGACTTCCAGCCACCCAAACCAGACGAATTCCGGAAAGGCTTTAGCACCATAGACCACATACATACGCTGCGGCAAGTTATACAGAAGACTATACTATAAGTAAGAATACTATACAGAAGAGGAGTATAACCATCCACTTTGCTTAGCGTTTGTGGACTATGAGAAAGCCTTTGATTCGATCGAAACCTGGGCCGTGCTGAAGTCTCTCTTCAAAGGTGCCAAATCGATTACCGGTATATCAGGATGTTAAAGTGCTTGTGCGAGAACGCCACCATGTCGATGCAACTCCAGGATCAGAACTCAAAACCTACCAACTGCAGAGAGGCGTAAGATAGGGAGACGTAATATCTCCGAAACTGTTTACCGCTGCATTGGAAGATGTTTTCAAGCTTCTGGACTGGAACGGAGTTGGCATCAATATCAACGACGAGTACATCACTCATCTTCGATTTGCCGATGACATTGTTATTATGGCTGAGACCTTGAAAGATCTCGGCACTACGCTCGATGACCTCAGCAGGTTCCCAACAAGTGGACGTCTTCCGGCTGATATGATGATTATGATGATGATTTTTTTATTAAATATAAGCAGATAAAACCTTTTACGCTTTTCTTTTATAACCTTGATAAAAGTATACTTATATTAATCTTTTACTAAACTGTATGATGTTGATGTTGCGTTAAAGATCTTTGCGAAGAATTTTTACAGGAGAATGTCTTATGCAACTTGGATCAGACAAGACAAATTCTATGTCGTGTGTCCCAGGAAGTACACCAATACAATGTGTTGAAGTGAGTTGAATATTAATAAAAATTTTAACTTACATAACTCGTCCAATTTCTATATTGTTTTTCTCGCTGTAACACACCCATTACCCGTTGAGCTAAGCTGGGGTCCACGTTATCGGAATATATCGACGGTTGTGGTCTGAAAATATAGAAAATATTATTAACTAAAATAGGCCTTTAACATTTATGTCCATTAATTTTAAAATTAGTAATATAAATAAATCTAGTAATAGTAAAGGTTAAGTAATGTGTGAATATTAATACCTATAAATATGTCTCATGGACATATTATGATCCGCCTTGGGACTTCTTTCTTTCATCCCCCCCCCCCCCCCAAATTATTAATTAATACTTCGAAAACGGACATTGGTAATATTTTTTGTATGTAACTCACATAAGAAATTGTGTTGATCCTTCGTACGTGTCTCTATATAGTTTTAGAGAGATCTCGTTGTCAGCAGGCGGTCGGATTGTCGAGAAGGCCATCGCGATGATTATGAACAGTGAGGGTAGAACTATTAATAGGAATAATAACAGTCTGAAACAAAAAAATAACAGTGTTAATTTTTAAGTAATACTTTGATTATTTCTAGTTCAATTTATTCGTTATTCTTGCAAAGAGTTTAATGTTTTCAAAATACGATTTAGTTTAGTAAGTAAAAGTTACAAGTATGAACCTCACCTGTTCCTAAGATAGTGCAGGTACCTCGCGTAGAGAATCGCTACAAACTGTTGCCACGCGGTGCCTTTGAGAGGGCCCTCGGGGGAGACGAGTGGCGTTTGGTCATTTTTTATGCTAGACGTCGATGCGCTGTTAGATGAAGACTCCGGGACTGAAGACATTTCTAAAGAAATAAAAGGCATTCCGAACGATTCAGTTACGAAAACTCGTAGAACTCTTGAGTGTTATTGTAAACTTTCAGTTCACGCTACATTGTTTTGCTAAGTTACGATTTCGATTTGTAATTTTACATTCGTAATGCAACTTATAAAAATATAAAAAAGTACGTAGGCCGGTATGTGTGTGGGCTCACCGCAGTCCTGGGTGTCTGCGCGGCGGCAGATGTTGTGGAACACGTGCTCCAGGCTGCTGCAGTCCAGCGCCACGCTGCGGTAGCCCAGCGCGTCGCGCGCGGCCTCCAGCGCGCTGCACGCCTCCAGCAAGCTGGGCGACTCATGCATTGCATTACATCGAACTTCTTAAGCCTTGCTCGAGCATTCGAGTTTTAAAGTATAGGCCATAAATGTCTGGCTGGGCAAGTCTTAAGCAGAATGTTTCAAGGTTATTTCTTCTTATTTTTTATCTTCTCTCAATTGTTTTATTTTAATATTGAAATATTCTAGTCTTAATAAAAGAAAATAAGGATACTTACTTATTGCTTACCCCGTCAGAGTCATAGAAGGGCAGATTGATCTCCACTTCCAGACCATTGACGTCGACCAGGTTTGCGTTCTTAATCACGCTTCGTGTTACCGACAGTAAGTCCTTTGTTTTCTCTTCCAGAGATACCTCCTCGGGTTCCTTATCTTGTATACTATTGAGTTTGTTGTCTGGATACATGACGCTCAGATTGTATCCTGTGCCTAAGGTTCGTTTGATTTCAGTCGGCGATCCAGTTGTGTGAATTTGCCCCTGGATATATAAGATACGATTTCTTTTGAGTTTGAAGGCGCTATAACTCCAAAAAGTTGGAATTTTAAGAAAAAGTCAAATCAAATATTAAATTACAGAAAGAGTTTTTATTGGGAATATTATGAACTCTCCTGTTACCTTGTGCATGATAATGATTTGATCGCTCAATAATTCCGCCTCGTCGAGATGGTGAGTAGTTAGTAGAATTGTTCGGTTTTCTCGCAGTCTTATTATCATGGACCAAATGTCTCTGAGAAAACAAACAAAAAAGATAGATTTGCTCATCAATTAATATCGTCTTTTTATACTGTATAATGATATACAAAGTTAAACAGATCATCAGTAGAGTTTATTTGAGAAAGTCTCCATACCTTCTGGCCGCGGGATCCACTCCAGACGTCGGCTCGTCCAGTGACACGAGCGAGGGCTCCGCGACGAAGGCGAGCGCCACGCACAGCCGGCGGCGAGTGCCGCCCGACAGGCGCGACACGGGCACATCGCACACGTCGCCCAGGTTCAGCACCCGCAACATTCTGCACGTAGATAAACGAACCTCAGAAACGGTACGAGGTGCTCGGACTCGAACCGGGGCCTCTATGTTCTCGTAGTAACATTCGAGACGTGCTCACAGACAGTCATTATCAAACGAGTTCAACAAGTCCAAGTCCCACCTGTCCACCTCGCGGCGCACGGGGCGGCGGGCGCCCTTGAGGCGCGCGTACAGCGCCACGTGCTCGCGCGCCGACAGCGCGGCCAGCAGCACGTCGCGCTGCGGGCACGCGCCCAGCGCCGCGCGCCCGCCCGCCGCGCGCACGTGCACGCGCCCGCCGCTCGCGCGCTGCGCGCCCGTCAGGATGCCGCTGCGAACCACTCCACGTTAGCGGCGTTGTTCTGGGGGATTTCTCTCTCCAATGTTACTGTCGTATGTCGGCTCACATTAATGTCGTCTTTCCCGCTCCGTTGTGTCCCAGTAGCGTGGTGATCTGCCCCGCCTGCAGTTCCATTGACACGTTGTCCAGAGCCAGCTTCGCGTTCCGCGACCCCTCGTTGTATATTTTAGTCACGTTGACGATACTGACGCCGGCTTTCTCTCCATCCGCTTCGCAGGTTGTTATGTTATTGGTGCTTTTGACTCCTAAAAATGTCATACCTTATATATGTTATGTTTCAATTCTCTTAACGTTCCAAACGGGAACTCGTAACGAATGATAATATGTAGTTCATATTTTTTTTTATATTTGCCGGGAGGGCAAATGACTCTACTCCACTTGATGTTAAGTGGTAGTAGAGTCCAAACGCGACGACGGCCAGTACTGACGGGAAGAAGATTCTGCACTAGCCGCCCTCGCCTTTCCGGCCCGCAAGATGCCTCTTCACGCCTCGTTTGAAGGAAACCGGGTCGTAAAAGGAGGGGAACACGTGAGCTGGTAAGGAAAACCTGACAGCCAACGATTCCGGCTATGTGAACTTGGCACCCGACTTTTAAAAATCGATTTTTTTCTTTTTAATTCTTATAGATATTCGTATGTAGTTTATTGTTGGAAATTTTTTTTCGTTTGTAGTAGCTCTAAAAAAAAGTGGAGGACATCGAAAAACACTCATCCCCCGGTTTTGTCGGTATTTAAAATCAATAGTTGTTTCTTGAACAGAATCGTTTGTAGTTGATTGTAGTAGAAATAAAATCTTTTGTAGTAAAAGTAAATAAAAAAAAAATTTTTATTGTAAAAAAAATAAATTAACTTTAAAACAAGTTTTTTTTACTTTAACAAAACAAATATGAACGAGATGACCGATACTACAAACAAATAGAAGGTACTACAAACGAAAAGAGATAACTATAAAGGAAATGACGCTACTAACTAACGAAAAGAAGGTACTACAAACGAAGTTATATTCTCATCTCGTTCATATTTGTTTTGTTAAAGAAAAAAAAACTTGTTTTTAAGTTTAATTTTTTTTTACAATGAAAAAACATTTTTTTTATTTACTTTAACTACAAAAGATTTTATTTCTACTACAATCAACTACAAACGATTCTGTTCAAGAAACAACTATTCATTTTAAATACCGACAAAACCGGAGGATGAGTTTTTTTCGACGTCCTCCAATTTTTTTTAGAGCTACTACAAACGAAAAAAAATATACTACAATAAACTATGGTCGGGTGCCAAGTTCACATAGCCAACGATTCCCCATGCTTGTCGATAGCTTCACCCCAGAGGTGTGTTACGTACGCTAGAAGATCACCTGTAGACCGTTTAGGTCGAAACCCGTACTGACGATCATTAATTAGACAGTGATCCTCTAGGTAATGGATCAGTTGGTTGTTAAGAATCCGTTCCCTCACCTTACAAAGTACTGAGGTGATAGCTATTGGCCGATAATTTGCCGGGTCAGACCGATCCCCTTTTTTAAGAACTGCTTGCATATTAGCTCTTCTCCAAGCCTCCGGCACACATTCCGAAGAAAGAGAAAGTTGGAACAGACGCGTTAACACGGGAGACAGCTCCGCCGCGCACTTCTTCAGCACTATGGCTGGTATTCCATCGGGACCCCTAGCTTTCCGTACATCAAGTGTTTGCAGCTCCGCACGCACACCACGTTGCCCGATTTTAATGTCAGGCATCGTGTGGCCACACGAAGGTATTATTGGTGGCAGCGCACTACAATCATCGATGACGGAGTTATCGGCAAAGAGTTTTAACCAGGAGATCAGCTTTCTCTTGCGGACTGTGAGCTAGCGATCCGTCCGGATTTCTGAGCGAAGGTTGGCAGAAATTGTTTTGCACAGACTTGGTCAGACGCCAGAAGCTACGGGAACCCCTAGGATGCGAAACAAGGTCATGACCAATCTGTACAATGCGCTGTGCATCCGCTCTCGTGTAAGCCTTCCTACAGGACTTGGAGTTTTTATTGTAGTTTGCTTTCAGTGAGTCAATGTTAGATGCCCCGCTAATGCAGCCATTGATCCACTCGCGATATGCCGCCTGCTTAGATGATATAGCATCGGCACATTCGCGAGTGAACCAACGGTTATGCGCACCCCTACTGACGAGATCAGAGCTAGGAATGTAGTATTCCATTCCCAACATGATCTCGTCAGCAACAGCAGCGGCACTAGCTGTCGGGTCATTCCCACTGAAGCAACGTTCCTTCCAAGGGACTGACGCATAGTAATCGCGCGTACCGTCCCAATCTGCCGACTTGTAGTGCCAAACGCGACGTTTGCATACCACTGGTGGCGGCAGCTTGGCCTGTGGCACTTTGGCAGATATGAGGCTGTGATCCGAAGAACCAAGTGGAGCTTGAACCACAACCTGATATTCCACAGTGTGAGAAGTCAGCAGAAGGTCCAGTAGAGAAGGCGCTTGCCGATCTGATCTGGCTGATCAACCCGTTGGGTCAAATCATGTGTGAGAGCAAAAGCATGAGCAGTCCTTCCAGCATGGTCAGTTTTGAGGGATTTCAACCATGATTCATGGTGAGCATTAAAATCCCCCAAAACACCAATTCCGCGTTAAGAAACTGCTCTTGCGCAGCATCTGCCACCCGACTAAGATGGTCAAATAATCGGCTTGTCTCCAAGTCACCATTGTGGGATCTGTATAGGCACACGTAGACCCGACTCTGACGAACCAGATCCACACGTACCACCAACATGGAGAAGGAGGGGTCCTCCAAGCAGCGCAGTCGGTGACAGCAAACATCCGTCCTGACAAACAAGCATACTCCGGCTTTCGCTTTGAAGGATTCTTCAAGCATGTAGCCGGGATAATTAAGGTAGCTGGTATCGGCAGGACGGAGTATTTGTGTCTCCGTGAGAAACAACATTGCTGGCCGTGCTGTCTCGAGATAGTGGTGGACAGCGTTGAGGTTAGCGTGGAGTCCACGGATGTTAGTGAACTCGACCTCAAACAGCGTGGGTATGGTGGGGGTATGCACCGCTGTGCGACCGTTATTCCTGCTTTGATGCGCTACCATATGGGAAAAAAGAATGGAAGAGACGTGAAGCGAGCGACGAATTGCCACGATAGGGATGGGCAAAGTGTGGAGGCGTGTTTCCCCAAGTGGTTGCCAAAAGGGAAAATACACTGACCCAAGACTGTCGGAAGGGCCCCCGAACCGCCCCGGAAGTGTCCGGTCACCAACCGGCACGACGGTCCACCCCGAAATTATGCGTGGCATATATTATACCCAAACGAATTTTGGCTACGTCGGTCGTCGTCGGTCGTCGTCGGACGCTGTAAGCTGTATTGATATATCCACTGAAACTAGAGTACTCACCAAAGAACATATTAATGAAGTATCCAATTACAATATAGATGAGACCATCTACGAACACCATCAGTCCAGCTATGCCGATGTTCATGTCACTTGAGTTGTCGGGCGCTTCCCATAATTGTGCCCAGCCCGCTCCTAGCCCCATAGCCTCGAAGCGTGTTATGAACAAGAAGGCGTAGCAGAGTGATGACGACATCGAAAGACTCTGGAAAGGATAGTAACGTTCAGAATTACAAAAATGGTCACAGTGGGAATTGATCAATACAGCAAAAATATCTGTAATTAAGTTTTCTTGACCTTTTTTGGCGACTTTGGCAAATCTCAAAGGAGACTAGAAAATTGCACAGGGTGTAATATAGTGTATAATTGTGTGCGCAAACACAGATGCAGAGAGTGAATTCCGTCACTCTCATAATCCAATGGGCCGGCAATCCGACAACTCCGGAGACTGTCCAAATATTTATAATAATAGGGCAGCTGATACAATTATAATTTATAAACATAACTTACAACAAATATCTTGAGAGAACTACTGAGTACAGCTTCCAGCGAGAGGATCAACACGAAGGGCATGAATGTAATGAGATAGGCAATCCCTGAGCAAACCGCGGCCACACTGGCTGAGCGGAACAGAGTCGACATCATGTAGCTGAGAACAAGATAAAATGAAGTCACACCAGAGAAAACATACCTACTGAATTAGTATACCAGTGAATATGAAAACTCTTACCAGAAAGCGAGCACTGAGAAACCAAACACCAGCAACAAGGCCAATATTAAACTGGGATCGGTGCGCGGCAAAATTTGACCGAAAGTCAGTACCGCAGTTATAAGGCAGACCGTGACTGCCATTTCGATATACGACCATAGGAACCAAGACAGCGTGTGGTAGGTTAGGTTTACTCCCATTATAGACATCAACTGCAATTAAGATATTAATTATAATAAGCAATACATGTTCGATTGTATGTACAGCCTATTCCAAACGAAGAAGGTGTGTATATACGAGTATATATGTATATATAGACATAAACATCCTACATTTTCTGGCAGGCTCTGCAATGCACTACAAACTTTTCTTGATTAATATATCTTTATTTATAATACGACACTATTTCACTTTACTACTAATAACTACTTTAATTTTTACTTCCGATAATAACTTCATAGATATTCAAAATCCCATTTTTCGTTATGAATTCCAGTCATACTAATCATATCGCGACAATTCAATATCATAATTGTGCATTTGTCATTCCTCCTCCTATGGAATAGGCTATAGGTGTGATCTTATAACTGCGAAAATAAGAGATCAACCAATACAGAAAAATTAATTGCCTTTACCAGCAGTACCGATTTTCATACCAAGAACTTAATATGTTTAAGTACATTCGATACATCCGGCTCGAAGGACCAAAAAGGTGTATAGGTTGTTTACCTCAGCATCTATTTTTATGATGATAAGAAATTAAGACAATGTATATTGTTCATATACTTTAACTATGCTAATGCTAAATGATTGATGGGTATGAGACGCGTCCACACTGCTATCGGTTAAGACGTAGACTAGCTAAAATAGTTACATTTGCGTTATATTGTAGACGCATTTAATTCATAAATGAAGACGTTGCAATATTGTCGGTGCAATGAACTTTACAAAAGCGAAACGACGAAACCCATATAGGAAAGGGCTCCAAAGTATATTTTCATATGAAATATATAATATATATATTTTTTTATAATTTTAAATGCACAATATATCATAGAAAATTCACTAAATTGAGTCTTTAATATTATCCCCTCCCCCCGTTTTATTGAAATTAAAACTTCGTTTCTGTATAATGTATTTTTGCATAAGTCTTTAAGGTAATAATGGTTCGAACATACCATAGTGTTGCCGGTTTCCTTATCAGACACAATGAATCTGACAGCTGATGATACGGTGAAGAGTAAAGAGAAGAAGAACGCCACCAGCAGCGATTGAGACTCGTATAGAGACGTCTGGAAACTGAAATTAATTTCAATACATATTTAAAGTCTTAAAGACATATTGTCATAATGGATTTTCTCTTGCATCATAATATATAAATAAAGTAGCAGTGAACAAACGGTAACATGGTTATGACGTAGTGAACAGTAGATATATAGGGAAATTGAACCTGGATTAAATATAACAATAGCACAATATTATAATTGTATTCTAATAACTGTTAAGTAGAGATTAAAGCTCGATCTCACCACGATCCCTCAATGGTGGTTGGTCGATGACAAATGAGGCTGTATTTAATTTGATAAGGTTTCCTAACGACGTTTTCCTTCACTGAACACGAAACAGATTACAAACACAAATCAATCACATGAATTTCGCTTGGATTTGAACACGCGGTCTTGCATTGTTATTCTGCTTTTTATAATCGATCTCGTCTCCTGTGTCTGTGCGTGCGTGGGTGCCTGCGTGCATGTGTGTGTGTGTGTGTGTGTGCATGTGCGTGTGCGTGAGTGTGTGTGTGAGTGTGTGTGTGTGTGTGTGTGTGTGTGTGTTTGTGTGTGTGTGTGTTTGTTTGTATGTATTTAGGTGTTTTGAATACATAATAATAAGTAAATAAACCACTAACAAGTCACGTCGATAGCAAGGATAAGGCATCTGCTGGGTGTAAATAGCCCAATCCGTTTTGTCATCAGCGATTGTCTCTCTCTTTTTCACCTTTCTAGAATTATCCATGGACAAATCTATGATAGCCTTGTCTATGATATCTTGTATCTGTACAAAACCACGGAAATATCTCAAATTCTCAAGGAAACTTGCTTCTGGGCCTGGTATCCATAAACTGTAAATTATTAATAAGCTTTTAACATGAAATAATTATAGTAATTGTTTTTTTTTTACATATTTTGTTACGTAAATATTAAAAGAAATAAAAATAATAAGTTTACTCACTAATTTGTCAGTCTTTTAGTATGGGGTGTATTTTCTATGTCCATTCGTATTTTATATTCGATATTTGATGGAATAGCACTTTTAGTTTCACTCATATTCATGAACACGAGACCTAAATAGAAAAAAAGATATGTTATTGCAATGGCTGTTAAGGAGTTGAAAATTGAATGTGTTATGAAAACATAGTTTCGTTATCTTCTTTGCATAAAAATAATTTTATCTTTAAAATTTAAGTTTATTATAATTATACACTAAACAGCAAACAGTCATTGATGTTTATCCACTAATGGCCTTTATTACCCAAAAGCTCGTCTTTACTAAGATCGAGTTAAACCTGGTGGGATAATTCGCGGTGCTGGACATGTACATTTGTTCATTTGTAATTAAGCTCAAGGAAAATTGCGTCTGTGTTTAATTTACTTGCTAGACTTCACTTTGTATTTACGTACTTCCTAAGACATGAACTTCAGATTGTCCTGGCCTGGGGTTTGAACCCAGGACCTTGGGGTCTGCAGTGTTAAAAACTAGCAATTATATATAAAAAGCGGTCATTATATAAAATACATAAATGTACATCATATAAAAAATTCAGATATACCTGCAGAGAATTCATTGACCAGCGTCAGTCTCGCGGCTTCTTGGGCGAGCTCGTGTTCACTGGACATCGGTTTGAAGCGATTTAGATTGACACAATGTAGGAGATCCGATGCTGTCTTCAACATACTGCCCAATTCCTGTAAACATTGCAAAGAATGGGTATTTATTTATCAAACAGTAATGTACACATTCAGAGTCCTTAACTTATGGATACATTAAAATTACGTAGTTATTCAATGAGTACAAACGCCTGAACTTACTGGTGGTAGGGCTTTGTGCAAGCTCGTCTGGGTAGGTACCACCCACTCATCAGATATTCTACCGCAAAACACCAGTACTTGATATTGTTGTGTTCCGGTTTGAAGGGTGAGTGAGCCAGTGTAATTACAGAAACAAGGGACATAGCATCTTAGTTCCCAAAGTTGGCGGCGCATTGGCGATGTAAGCGATGGTTAACATTTTTTACAGTGCCAATATCTTAGGGCGTTGGTGACCACTTAACATCAGGTTTAACAATTTCAACAGTGACATTCTAATATGCAGTTTTATCTAGTAGTCTATTGTGGGTAGTAGTGTGTTTATGATAACAAAACTTTTCTACAGAAAATGTGTAATGATTTGACATTTCGTTATAATTGTCACATCGCATATCGAATAACTGCCAATTTATTAGTGTAGTAGATTAAAAGCTGCAGATCGAAGCACGTTGCGTTGTTCTTTAATATTTTTTGCTTAGTTAACTTCTGCTAATAATGTTGCTGCTATATCCGAAATCAGTCAGAATATCAAACATCATGATTTGAATAATAAAAACCGAATTAATTCATAAGCTCTTAAATAAAATATATTTACTATTTACCTTAGTGTCACCGAAATCATCGAAAATCCCGTTAATATCAATATTTGGCGCCTGGACGTCTCCCAAAAGACTCTTTCTGATTCCGGCGTACTGTGGTACCGTCATTAGATTCTTCAAAGCATCCAAACCACCTCGATGCAGATTTAATTTATCAACGGACGAAAATGAGTTGGCGAAGGAATGGATGAGGTTGACCATTTTGACCATCGGTGCAAACGTCGAATTTGCCTAGATAGAAATGAAATGTAAATTAATTATTTTTTAAAAAAAAAGTTAATAATTTTATTAACTGTTTTTCAAAGTAAATCTCTATATATTTTTTTATATATTTTATTTAAACGGCTATTTTGCCGAATATCCCGTAATTTGTACGGCCATGAATTTAGTCGTCATAGTTACTTTGACGTTTATAATAGTAACCGGTACATTCAAAGCAAGAATAAGAGAAAACAAATGTTCTCCTAGTGGGGTTGTGGGATTTACCTACATGAGATTACATACAACCGGCGATGCCTAAAGACGTGCGCTGACTAAAGCAGCTAAAATTCTACGCTACGTATTTAAAGTGAGCGAGCGGGCAAGCGTATATCGCCCGTCCCGCTCTACAGAATCAGCCGATTATACTATTTGCATCATTGGTGGAAAAGTAAGCATTTTCTTTGGACAACCAAATTATAAATATTTTTAAATATAAATATAAGTTATTCTATTGGTTAACGTTGTTGTAAGGTTGTGTATATATACCCATGCTTTTACCAAATAAAATCATTCCGATTTGACCAGCAAGAAGTATTATTGTTACAACTCCAAGGAAGAAGATAATGACCAGTGAGCTAGGGACCAGTACTCCTACAGGATCAATTGATAGATGGTAAATAAATATTCAATCTCACTTTTTCAATAATTCTTTGCACGGCGGGAACAGACGGAGTGTAGAGTATTCTGCCAACGATGAGTGGTTTCACGAAGCTCCACACTATCTTTCCACCTTCCATGCTGATAATGTCCTTATAGAGTGAACGGCAGAAATCAGCTGAAATAAAACAGGTAAAATACGCCGTAAATTACTTTTAATTGTAAGCGAATTAGTTAAGCTTAAAATACATTTTACAAACGTATAAATTTTTTACAGGGCCACCTGATGGTAAGTGGTCACCAACGCCTTTAGATATTGCCACTGTAACAAATGTTAACCAACGCTTACACCTTGGGACCTAAGATTTTATGTCCCTTGTGCCTGTAATTACACTGACTTACTCACCCTTCAAATCGGAACACAGCGATTTGGAATCGCTGTGTTCCGGTTACCGGTACTGTTTCCGGGTACTGCTTTGCCAACAACTTTTGCTACCAAGTTTTGCGGTAGAATATCTGATGAGTGGATAGTACCTATCCAGATGAGCTCGCACAAAGCCCTACCATCAGTATAAAAAAACCAAATTGAGTAAACCATTTATAGCAAGGTTCTCCCTGTAGGCCATTTGTCCGAGTATGAAATATAATAAAATCTCACTGGGCAACGCGCGCAGCTGCGCGGGGTCGGGCGCGGCGCGGTCGTCGGCGCGCACGAGCGCGCGGTACACGCGGCCCGCGTCCGCGTGGAACGGCTTGCCGCACAGCATGCCGCCGGCGGCCGACAGGAAGTCGGATGCTGGACATTTTATTCAACTTTTATTTATTTGGGACAGCCAACAACAGACACATTATATAGGCGATTGAACAGAGGTTGAAAAGTTATTCGATAAATGTTCTACTAATTATAGGTTATCTCATCAATCACAAAAAAGCATCACATTATAAATAGTCATTAAATATTACAAGTCCATAAAAATACAAATACATTATCATCATTCAAATTATTAACTTTATTGTAGAAAAACAGAAAAGATCTTTATAGTTTGTATATACTAAATTTTGTATTGTTTTCTTTTCCTTCTTAGCATTTTAATCACCATTGGTGAATCTATACACTCAAATAAAATTGAGATGTATATCCCTGATTTCAAAATAACTGTCTCTTCTTAATCTTCTAATATATAAAAATCTCGTGTCACGGTGTTTGTGGTCGAACTCCTCCGAAACGGCTAGACCGATTTCTATGAAATTTGTTATGAATATTTGGGAGGTATGAGAATCGGTCGTAAGGTATATTCCATACCCTAGCGGAAATATTTAACGATTTATTTAATTGATAAGAAATATAAACGTGTTTTATGATATTGAAAAGGTTGGTAAAATACAAAAGATCAAATATTTACATTATCGGTATACCGTTTTTATCAGTAAATACAACAATTTGGTCTATTTGTGTGTGTGTGTGTGTTACAGTGAAAAATGCCAGCAAGACGCAAGGGTGCCCATTTTGGCCGTCGAACTAATAAAGCATCAAGCATGCGTAATAATAGAACAGAAAGAACAGACTAACAAATCCAACAAAATAACGAAAATGTGCCCGTGAGCATGTCACCATTGAACGGTTTGCTCATCCGCACGTATCCAGTAGCAAGGCTGTTCTTGAAGTCCATTCGCTCACGAAAAAATATCGCAAAGGACTTCGTTCCTCAATGGGTCTCTCCTTCCCCAACCGTACATTGTTTTTTTGTTATCGTTTTAATTATACGGGACTTATATCGTATATTCATCGCAATTAATGGAGGAAAGTCAAGAAACCGAAATTTTAGCCAGTGTAAATAATGCAATCTTGAAAAATAAGTAAATAAATCATGTAAATCAATTCAAGTATACATACATTACATACATTCAATATACATATCATTCGAGTGTTTACTGACAGTATAATCAGCGAAATGACAGTATAATCATATGATTATGATTTTATTATAGCGAAATGACAGTATAATCATATGAGTTTTTTGACGCTGAGCATATGCTCAGCGTCAAAAAACTCTTCTTCTTCTTCTTCATAGCGTTTTCCCGGCCTAATAACGCCAGGGTCCGCTTTCCTGCATCTATGCCTCCACTTTGCCCGATCTAAAGCGTCCTCATTAGTGAGACCGTGCTCTCTCATCGAGCCAGCGCTTCTTGGGCCTGTCGCAGGATCTAGGACCTTCGACAATAAAGTCAAGGCATCGTTTCCCAACATAGTCTGGCGGTCTGCGGCTAATGTGGCCAAACCAACGCAGACGGCTTTTCTGCAACTTATTCGCTACATCGCACACGTCAAGGCTAGCACGGATGTGCTCGTTACGAATGCGATCTAGTCACGTAACGTCACACATCCACCGCAGCATCTTCATTTCCGCGACGTGATGTTGCTGAAAATGTCTCGCGAGAGCTGGCCACGTCTCGCTGCCGTATAATAAGACTGGTCGGATGATGCACTTGTACACAAGGCTCTTTAATTTCACCGGTATCCTGCGATCACAGATTACCCCGGTGACTTCCCGCCATTTGGCCCAAGCTGCGTTTATACGAGCTCTGACGTCGTGGTCGATCGTACTAGATTCGTGCAGTACGGACCCGAGGTATTTAAACTTTTCCGTCTTGATTACGGATTCTCCACCTACCTTTAAGGGTTCGAGGTCCATACTGCCATAGGCCATATACTCGGTCTTCGCAACGTTTAGCATCAGACCGCCCCTCGCTAACTCACCCTTCCACTGGTTCACCTTTTGCTCCAATACTTGCTTGTCCTCATCTACCAGTGCAATTTCATCAGCATACATCATGAGCCAGGGAGACGGCTCATGGGCTTTCGCTGTGACAACGTCAACCACTACACTGAACAGAAAATGACTCAGGGCCGAGCCTTGGTGGACAACAACTGTGATCGGGAAAGGGTGTGTGTCTCCAACGGCGGTCCTTACTATTGATTCTGAATTGTGGTACATGTCTCGGATAATGTCAATATAGATTTGTGACACGTTCTTCATCTTCAAAGCCCACCAGATAATTTGGCGTAGGACGCAGACAAATGCCTTCTGCAGGTCTAGAAACGCCATGTACAGCGGCTTCTTCTTTTCCCTGTGGGCCTCGGCCAGCATTCTTAGGGCGAAGATGGGGTCTATGGTTCCACAGCCTGAGCGAAAACCATATTGACATTCCGAGACAGTACATTCTTGCTGGAGCCTTGAATCGATTACGCGTTCGAAGAGTTTCACCTTTGCATTAATTATATACCGGAGTAAATATACTCAATCTCCAAGAGTTGGGCATCTTCCGGCTAGTAAGTATTCGGTTAAAAAGGTCAGTAAGTAGGTTCACACCATGAGCACCTATCGCTTTCCACGCTTCAATCGGCAAGTCTTTGACACAAGACATTACAAAATGTAATGTCTTGTGTCGCTTTCTCCCGAGCCTTTGCCAAACGAAATATAGTCTTTTGACCCTCGTTTGTCTCGAGCGTGTCACACAGAGGTGACAGCGTCTGGTAACGGGCTTTGGAAACTGCTCGTTTGGTGGCACATTTAACTGCTTTATACGCATCCCAGTCTTCAGGAGATTTGGACTCTTGCCACTTTTTAAACTGTGTCTTTTTGTCTCGAACTGCCTCCTGTACTGAGCCGTTTCACCACCACGTCTCCATGTCGATGACGCGGCCTCCCTTCGAAGTGCCAAGCACCTGTTTTCCAATGGTGTTCACTGTTGACTGGATCCTAGACTATTGACTATCGACTGATTCGTCAGTGTTTGTATTTAACTTGGAACTAGATACGAATTTACAGAAGTCATGCTGTTGTGGTCCATTCAACAGCCACCATTTAGTTTTAGGTCTGCTTCGTTCAGGCACTTTTTTACTTCGTACTACCAGCATGTCCATGACAAGGATGCGGTGTTGTGTTGTGAGGCATTCCCCTGGAATAAATTTGCAGTTGGTCACTCTACCAATTTGGCTTCTTCTTATGAGCAAGTAGTCGATCTGGGTGAAGTGCGGCCCACTTTTATAGGTGATGAGGTCCTCGGGTTTCTTTTGGTAGAAAGTGTTAACAATGGCAAGGTCAAGCGTAAAAAAAACTATCGAAAGAAAAAAAAACAAAATCAATGACCATTATTTATCAAGCAATTATAACAATATTTAATTTATAGCAGACTGTTTTGATTATTTAAAACTTTTAAAGACATTTTTGATGTTTAATTTATTGTTAAAGCGTTTAAATTACTTTGATAACATTCAAAATAAAATCCTTTAGAAATAATATCATTATTCTAATTCAAATTTATTTATTTAATGCAATAAGTAAACTTAATTCCATTTGAATTCCGTTAACAGCACCACCTTTGAACAGACTATGTTTGTTTATATAGTTTGTGTGAAATATATCATCTCGAGTTGTGTAAAATATTAAACTATTTTTCAAAAAATATTTAGCAGTAATTCAATTTGCCTGTTTTAATAGAAACTGATAGTTGCTAATAATTGAATCGCTTGAAAGGCAATAAAAAGACGTGGTTGCCTCATTGGAATTATAAAAGGATTAATTTAAATTTATCTATTTATCTCAGGAGTCACGGCAAAAGAAAAATTATGGTGATGACCAACGATGCGAGAGCGAAAAAGCCAGCGCAAAAATTATGTTCCATTCGTATGTACTATATTTATCCCTTATTCTACCGCCAACCAGCAATATTTAATATTATTGTGTTCCCGCTCAAAAGGCGATGGAACCAGTGAACGACATGGACAAGGCACAATTTATTTGTATGATTAATATTTTTATAGTGCCAATGTATATGGGTGGGGGTGACCATTTACCAATATTACAAAAAAAAAACAAATAACGGACCACCTTTTTCAAAAGTTCTGTCTCATAATGTGGGACGAATGTACGATAAATGATGTACTCTTACACAAAATCCGTAGACATAACCTAAGCAAACAATAATAAATAAACGCATGAAAAAATTCGCAGGGTGGTGCTTTATGCATATATGTATAATGATATTCAATAAGTCGCAAGGCCAAACGATGTCCGTTTGTGGCTTAGATTTGGGCACACCATGTTTATGTATGCATGTTCTCGGGTGGGCAAACCATTGAGCTTATTTGTGTTAGCTAAAGACGGACTGACAAAAAATATTGTACACTCAATTGCTCTTCAAAATTAATTAACTACTTTAGGATAAAAATATATAACTTTTTTCACTTTAAATTTAACTTATTGTTTGATGCTAAATCAAAATAAAATACAAATTAAAAAAAATGTCTAGAAAATAGAAAAAAAAATCTGGATAGGGACACCCTGATCAGCTAGCTGTATGAAATATACTTTACGACCTATTCTACTACCTCCCAAATATACATAACAAATTTCATAAAAATTGGTCGAGCCGTTTCGGAGGAGTTTAACCACAAACACCGTGACACGAGATTTTTATATATTAGATATAGCATAACAACGTTTGCCGGGTCAGCTAGTTTAATATAATTATTTGCGTGTTACTAAAACCAAAACAAGCATTTTTTTAGTTTAGACTATCATCAAGCATTTTATACGTTAAAATGGCAGATTTTACAGGATTTTCGACACAAACTAAATTCCACTAGTGGTGAAGTGAGTTTTGCTAGTTAATAAATTAAATCAAAAACATACAAGCCAGCATATCCCCGACAGAAGTACTCTTCTTCATCCGCAGCAGCAGCGGCTCATTAGATAGACTTTCAGTAATATTTCCTATAGTTGTTTGTAGTTCTGGAATCAGCGCAGCCATATTTCCAAATTGGGACAGCACTGTGTCACCTTCTGATTGAGTGAGGTTAGATGCTATGAAGAGTTTCGTTAGGAGAAATGTTTTAGCCTGAAAATAATGAAGAAAAACATATTTAAAAAAAATTAAAACCCTATTACTACATTGCCCTGAGAGAAAAATCTTAAGGAAATAAAGAAAAATATACAGTTAAACCTCTCTGTAATTACTGGTACTTTTTTATTATTGTGATTTTTTTTATATCGGTGATAGAAAACTATGCAAGTTGTTTAAAAAAACCATACGGTAATTTTATCAACTATTCTGTCGCCAAATATAAGTCCGGTCTCAAGCGTGAATTGACAGCGTAAAAAATAGTTTGTGGATTTTATAATAGTAAGAAAAGGTAGGCTATCTACCTATCTAACTTGTTCTTATAATTAACATATAGAAAACAGTGCTACTTATAATTCCAATGGAAACCCAACCCTAAACTAAGTTTTCTTAATAATTGACTTATGTATGACTAACCTTATCAAAGATCATATCAAAATCTATATTTCTCAAAAGAACAGGCAGCATGCTCTTGACACGATCATCTTGCAGGCCGCAGAACTGCTCCACCACCGCCGCGTACACGTCGTCCAAGGTCACCACGTCCACGTTCCCCGGGATCAGGACCCTGGACATGTCGTCTATTTGACATGTAAAGTCACTGATGCGGTATTTACCTTGTTTTTGAACAAATAACTGAAACGAAGAAAATACGGTAATACGATTAACTGCTTATTCATAATAATGTTATATAATAACTTTAATTGAAAATATATATTTTAAAAAGTATAAGATAATAACTAATTTTATGTGATTTGGATATTAATAAAACATACCGCTTTAATGGCAATGTGGCCAGCTTGGATTCTCGGAGCTGCGATCGACCAGAAGTTGGTGTTGTTGATGCCCAAATCATTAAGATCAGATTCTATAAGTTCCGGTTTCGAGAATATCTGCGATACGTTCACTAAAAAAAAGATAAATGTCAATAAAATATTTTATTGACTGTGCTCTTAGTTACACCGTATATAACCCCTGTGATGGAACTAAAAAAATATATAGTTACCTTTGATATCTTCTTCAATGATGTAGTTTTTGTAATTATGGAGAATTTTTAGACCGTTTGCAATTGCGTTAACGTCGAAATCCAACGGGGTTTCTCTCAGTATTGGTTTCAATTCTTCTAGCAGTCCGCGTATACTGGAATGTAATATGCAAGGATGTTGTTTTAAATGTTTGAACATAAAGACAACTGATTTTTGCTAAGCCAAACTATATATATATATATAATAGGTATATTCACACAATGTACATTTAGTACCTGTACAAAATGCTGTCCAAGGTATCATCCATTATTAATTGCATCCCCGTATCCAGTAGAGACTCCAATTTCCCCTCCATCACTCCCTGGATGTCTATTCCACTGACCACCCCAAGAACCCTGGCAATGTGATCCATCAACACTTGCACGTGGCTTACGATTGCAGAAATGAAGTTAAAACGCCAGAACTCTTTTGTTTGAAGTTCGGTTACCTAATAACAATAAATAAAAAAATAAATTATTATGTAGTATTGTCTTATACACACACCGCTAACTACGAGTGATATGGTGGTTGACCTGATCCGAAGTTTCAAAAACACATCGCAAGTCTATTGCAAAAAGAAAGGATTAAAAAAAGGCGGAAGTAAGTCATAAATATCAGCTTGAAAAGTTTCGCTGGCCAGTTCAATTTAGAGACAATTATTAATTATCACTGCAATAACTGTATTTTTTTCTATATATCGAGCAAAATTTGTTTGAAAAATAACCCATTCTTATTACGATGACAAGAGGGCACTTTTCACCAGAGCATCGACATCTCGCGACCATCCCTGATTAAGTCGTCAGTGCAAATAATTATTATAATACGAAAGCTTTACTTATTATGTTTAGTCTATAAATTAACTTACGTTGACTCCAATAAGTGTAAAGTTGATATTTTTATTGATTTTGGATATAATATCTTCGCAGTTGTAGATCAGGCAGATATCCTCCCAGGAGTAGTCTTGTACAGAGAAATAATCGTTTCTTGGTTTGAGGTCTTTTACCTGGAAAATTGTCAACATCTCTCAATTTTTTGGTACATAGCGAAAAGCTATTTTTAATTTTCATTTGTATGTTTTGCTTTAGGACATATATACATAACTAGCTCATATAGGTTAAGAAACAATGCATCATGTGTGGTAACTACTATATTTTTTGGGACACTATTTTTGAATTAAGAGATAAGCTTATGCTAGAGTTAGGTACGAGAGGAACTCCTTTAGTTGCTTGGATAAGAGTCAATAGCGCAATGCTTTACAATGCGATGTAAAAGTCAACAGTTCAATCTTGACCCAGAGGCTATTGTCGTCCCCACTGCTAACACAAGTTTTACGCTTAATTGGAGATTTAATACATATGTCAGAAAGTTCCTTAAACTGTGAATTCTTAATATTCTTAAAGAAAAAAAAATATCGCCTTATAAGTCACTCACCAAACGCAAATTTATTTCACCTTCTTCAATATTCTTCACTAATTTTGTATCGTTGGTCAGTTTAACTAGATATTTTGTTAATTCTTCTCTATTTGTCAAATATTTTGCTAATGTATCTTTGACATCAAGTGTATGTGCGACATTCGAATGGAGTTTTTTGAAATACGGCAACTCTGTGACGCCGCGGACGTCTTGGAGGTGAGGTAGCTCTGCTACAAGAAGTCTTGCTGTTCTTGCTAGTACCTTAGTAAATCTAGAATAAATAAAAATGTAGAATAAATAAAAAAACTAGAGGCTCAAGGTCGTTTGATTTGTTTATACAATTTTAGAGGACTATGTTATAAAGTAGAAGTAAACGATTCCGAGGTTTCGTGTCTTGGGATTGAAACCAGGGTCGGACAACTAAAAAGTTATTGGGTTTTTCTATCGTACTTTACTGCACTCACATCTATTGGTTAAAATAATAATAACTGATATATCTACGGTTGTTTATGTAATACAGAGAAAACTAGTGTTAACATACATACTTGCTCGATATTATGATTTTATTGCTATTATTATTATGCTCGCATACTATTGCGAAGTTGATAAAGGGAATGATGTAAGAAATTAACCAGAAATATATCACCATAAAAACGCAAAATATTTTGTATGTATTTAGAAAATAAAGAAATAATGATGATTTGTTATGTAAGTATAGAATTTACTTACAGAGCCGCATGTCCGAAAGCATTCCCCGTGATATTACCCGCCAGGCACTCCGTCAGCTTCGTGGACTTGGCGCCGATATCATCTAGCAGATGTAATTTTATTTGTTCCAGGAAATCGTTTAATGACTTGTTGAGTTCGTACTTCGTGTAGTTTCGCGTTGATATTAACTGTAAAAAAAAATACGATATAACGATACACTAAAGTTAGTATTATTAAGATAAAACATTAAATTCTAATTATATAGCTTAGTGTAATAAGCACGATATGAACTATAGACACAAATTATGTAATATATTAAATATGTTTTATTTTCGAATCGTCAATATTTTAACTCCATATGAAAAGTTATTGGTGTTTTTCCGGAATTAAGCACACAATCTTCCATCAAGATTGACTTGTTCATCCAATGTACCATTTGGCCATTTATATCAAACTAGCTAATTGTCCGTGCGGAGCACAGAAAAATGTATTTTGGATAGGATTTGCGTAAAATTCATTCTTACTGAGCGTCTACGTCAGGGAAGGAGTAACTGTGACAAATTTCAAGTCATTCGGGGGAATAGTTTAGGAGATTTCGTGATGAATGGTATTTCGCTTATATACATATATGTCTGTATATAAGCGATATATAAGCAGAACTGTTACCTCACTGATGGCCATGTCCCAGTGGAAGTCATTTTTCAGAGCGCTGTGAATTTCTTCCTGCGACATCTGATCGAGGCTACAAAGTAAACTGTCGTACTCTTGTTTCTTGTACAGCTGCAAGTTCAGCTGTTTGAACCAGGTGGTCAATTCTGAGCAGGAGTTGCACTGACTGGGAGTTACAAAAATTCAAGATATAAACAATTATAATATACAGGGTGACTGGTGAATTAGGATCAATATTTTAGGAGCATAATCGGTACATGATTCTCATTGGAATTATGTAAAAAAAATAGGTACTTAATTTTTGACCAAATTTACAAAAAATTTACTTTAAATAAATAAAGTGTGGACATATTTCCGCGGCGCGTGCGGCGTAGTGTTTGCCACCCGCAACCCCTGCCCCGCGGCTGATTAGTCGGGCGAGCGCCGCCGTAAGGTTCGTCCATCTTCCCGCGCGCGCGCCCCTAGCGATCGATCTTACGCGTATACCTAATGTTTCGTGTGTGAGTGTGACCCGTAATTAGTAATTAGGTATGGCTTATCAATACACAAATGCAGAATAATGTGAGTAGTAAAGTGACCCATTCGTGTTAAAGCGTGTGAAAGACAATATGCGTAAACGTGCCGAACTGTGTATCACACGAGCAGGAGCTCACTTTGAACATTTGTTAAGGTTAGTGTAGTTATGTAGGTAAATAGGTAGTTAAATGATTGACAATCGTTGTAAATAAGTATGATTCAATTTTTAAATACGCCGGAAATACCAAGATAGGTAAACAGTTAATTTTTGTCCCAAGTTCATATAATTTACCTAGTCAACAAATTTGTTGCTTAAACGAGTGAAATATTTTGGTATTTTTGCCTGTTCTAAGCCAGGTTTAAAGTATGAAGGGGAATTGGATCATGCTTGATTATCAAAGGTAGCCTGCTACCCTGTTAACACGCGGCGGCGTTTGGACGTAGGGAAAGTACCGCGCGATAACTAAATGTACCTAACGGTGTTGTGTCGTCAGCGCAGCTAGGGCGTCCACATGACGCGTAATTAATTACATAACTTTTGGTTAACTTTACTTAGAAGTTTATTAATATTTATGTTATATGTATTTTTTTTTGGTCATATATGGTCGTCAAATATCACGTCCTTAAGTATTGATACTAATTCACCAGTCACCCTGTATATAGTAAATTATTTAGTCACGTTCTATATATAAAACTGATGAGCAAATATCTATATACATTTATCTTAAAGTTAAACTTGGGAACTTATTCCACCATAGGGCTCCATGGCAGAGTTTGACACAATCATGATGCTTTCCTTTAACGCCGAAAAAGCGAGAAATTATAAAAACTAATAAACCACATAAAAACTAAGTTGTACTTGTCTTGATTTGATAGCGAATCCTTTGACTAATATACAGAAGTTTTTTAAAATGGGCTATAATAATAATAATAATGTCCTCCAGACCGATTCGGTCACGGCGGCCTATCTCAAGAGAGATTAGCTAACTACGCAGGAGATATTATAGTGCACAAGTGTGTGCAAAAACACAGGTGCACTCTCTATTCCCTTACTCTCATAATCTGATGGGACAGCAATCCGACACGACCGGAAAGAGTTCCGGCGCAGGACGAACGGCTTTACGTGCTTTCCGAGGCACGGGAGAGTACACACTTCCAACTTCCAGACTGCTACTGATAATTTTTTTGACAGAGATCCAATAACTTTTTACTGGCCCGACCTGGGAATTGAACCCAGAACCTCCGGATCTGCGACCTTACATCAAGCCACTAGACCAAAGAGGCAGTCATCAAATGGATTATAATGTCCCCCAATAAAAATAAATAAACTTTTATACTTATTGTTTCAATTATGTTGTGCCTTGTTCAAGGTTATTTTACTTATTCGATAGCGTTGACGTTACCTGCGACTTGTGTGGAATGCCAATAATCGGAATTGTTACCTGTTATTCAAGAACAGTGTTCCCGCATCTACAACATTGCCGAGCACACCGAACGATATCTTTATCAGCGATTCTTTTGACACGAGTTGCATCGCGACATTTTTCAAAGATGACAATCTTTCCTCTGTGACCCACGACGGCCGCATCGGAGGTTGCGGGCCATTTCTGATCTTTTCCAGCTTTAATTCTGTGCTCGCAATATCCGCATGTAATTCTTCATAATCTATGTCATCGGACATCTTTAAATCGTTGTCGTAGCCCTGGAAGCGATAGTCACATAACAATTGGTAAAGCAATATGACACATACTATATATAATGGTCTCGTACATTATATAATTGGCATTTGGCATTTGGTATTGACGAAAATGACAGCGCGTCCCACCTGCGAGGCGAACACCAGCGGCGGAAGCTCGGAGCGCGCAGCGCCGCACAGCGCGCGCAGCGCGGCCGCGGCCGGCGCGGCGTCGGCCAGCACTGCGTCCGCTCGGCACCAGCTCGCCGAGCTGTTCGCGCTCACGTCGCGCAGCAGGCGCACCACCTGCCGGTGACGGTCAGTGAGTAAGGTTCCCAATAGAGACCTAAGAAAGGTCGTCTAGGAAGCGATCTACTGACGTTTAACACATTTACGCGACAACATTTTATAATTTACTAGCCGCCGCGCTTCACGCGGGTTAAATGATGTTCTACGTAGAACATTTACATGGAAGGACAAACATACTAATGTGCCTACGTATTATATATTGTAAACAAATATCATTGTCCAAATTATTATACATTCTGTCGCCAGTCGCCATTCCAACTTAGCACTGTAACGTCGTCGCAGTAAACAAATATTGTAAATTATAATATTACAATACATATGTATATTCGTTTTGTATTACACCCAAATGCCTTTTTATTACATCAACCACAAGACATTTTAGGCAATCTAAAACTAAATCTTGTATGGAGAACAATTCGCCAAAGTTTTATCACAATCAGATGATTGTTTTAGGTTCGACAGGGATAATAAAAATTCATTTCTATTTTAATAGATTATAAGCATTATGAATCGTATGTAATAAAACGAGTTTCCCACTATGTTTACGACAATATATTTCGATTTTTATTCAAACAGTGCTTATAATCTTTCCCGAAATAATAAAACTAAAATCAGTCAAAATATTCTTCCTTAATTTCCATAAAACTTACGTGTATCTTATCCAAATGTGTTAGTATATCTTCAGCAATTTCAAATCCCCTTTCCGCAGTGTTAAAGAAATTATCAGGTCTCGGTCCTTGGTACAGGTTTCTCAATTCCGACCACCAGTCATCACCAGACAGGAAGCTCAGTATGATGTCGTAGTGCCTCAGGTTGTTTTGGAGGTATTTTAAATAAATCGGTACACCTAGGTCGTATGAATATTTAACAGATTTTCCTAACGCGTTTACTACATTTTGCCTGAAAAACATGAATGACTATTTTACATACATTTATAAAATAATTCCTTTGTAACTGTTAAATATATCGTTAATTTGAAATTCTAATAACAAAGAGGAATGGTGATATAAGTATAGAATAAATTTTGATTAATTCATTTGTAATGAGATCTGCACAAATTGCACAAGAATTTTATTGCAATTTAATGTTATTAACAATTGTTAGTAACCTTTCTTTGAAGAACGTAGCTATATCAGTTAAATTCTCGTTTTCAGTTTTGAGGGTTTCATAAACATCGACTAAGCTTTTTCTTCCATGTTCAAAATAATCATCTATAATTCTTTGTAATGCACTGTATAAAATATAATATTTCTTAGCACAAATCTGTCCTTTAACTCTATTCATTTCATCTAAAATATTCTTCGAATTATCTTTAATTTTTAGACGGTCACAACTGGCCTTTAAGGCATCGGCGAACTTGTAATCTTTATCATTAGTCCAAAATACATCCGTTATAACATCGAAGTGTAAAGCAATTGCTTCCGAAGGTCTTCTTTTAAATATATTTCGTATAATTGGCAATTCTTCTTGCAAACTTTTCATATCTTCTTCTGAAACATTATCTATATCCGATAGAGTAAAATTATCCACGGCCGTGATGAGTTTGTTTATAATTGTAACGACTTTTGTCAAATAAATATTAACGGTTAGCTGTTTTTTGTTTGCTTCGTTATACGAAATGTAAAATGGGTCATTTTCTTTTATTTGATAAGATAAAATCTTATCTACTGCTTGTTCCAATTTATCTTTGATCGTACTTAGTTTGATATTATCGATCAAAGTTTTATTTTTATTTGCAATTTCTTCTAACAAAAGTCCCAATGCATTCGCTTTTATGTAAGCGTTTTCGTAAGTACTCGTCAAGTTTGCCGCTTCTAATGTGAAAAAATAATATTGCTGAAAGAGAAAATAGGAATTTAAAAAGTCGCTCTCAACTTAACGTTGTTATTAAAGCCTATACTTTACTACCAATGCAGCTTGCAGCTTCGATACCCAAAATATAAAAATTCTATTTTTTTATCTCTCTCTCTATTTAGTACATGGATTATAAGTAGTTTTTGTCCATAAATATGAAATTTGTTATTGTTTAACAGCTGGTTATATACGTTTCAGCTTTTGAGTCAGACAATTTATTGTATAATATTTATTATTTTCAAACGTTTATTAACTATCAAAATAAATTTCAACACTTACGGGTTTTGTAAAGACGTCAATTAATATATTATCTCCCCTGGGCATAGACAGCCAGTGCAGCAGGGAAGGGCAGATGAATGGCTGGACTTGTTTAATAATTGACATGTCTATGGGGCTGTCGGGTCCAGGGTTCAGGGACATTAATACCTCGTCACAGTCCCAGAACTCGGTTTGCGAGGCACGACGGATCTACGCAGAATCGAAGTTATAGAAAAAAAAAACATGAAAAATCGTGAATATATAAAGATAAGTTCAGTTTTCGTAATTAATTCGTATTCAATCGTAAAGGAAAAGATCACACAATAACGAAAACACGTGTGTATGACCAAATATATGTATGTGCTTAACTGTTTACACGTCAGCGAAATTAAATTTGTCGCACATTACTGAAAGTATATTTAAATAAGATTTTAATGATTTAAACATTATTGAGCGATAAGTTTACGAATATATCATCGATCCACCAAATCACAGAACAGTTTTGTTTGTTTCATCTTGTTATATAAAAGATTTATAACTATGTACATTTGACATGCGTACCTGATTCATGAAACCCAGATCTGTGTAAGAATTAAGAAGCACAGCGATGAATTCTGGCAGCTTGTCGTACAACACAAATAGACCAGTTCTTCTTGTGAAACCCAGTAGTTGAAGGATTGTAACATTTTGTTCTGTAATTAAATAACATACTAAATTATTTCAACTTAGAAACTTTTTATTATTATTATTATTAATATTTCTGATTGTGTATTGCTGTTGGCCCTAGCGACCTCTACAGCGTCCAGGGCGGGATGGGTGAGTTGAACTCAAGCCGGATGGTGGGAGCCACATACGGGGCTCAATAGAAAAGGACGTTCTAAGGGTGCCTCCTGTGGGCCGGACCTCGGCTTAGGACGCCGTTGAAGTCGGAAAAGGTTTAAAAATAGTAAGGCGGACTGGCAGATAGGCCACCTGATGGTAAATGGGCACGGTCGCCCATACGTGCCGTGCCTCACCATTCAGACCGAAAAACAACAATATTAAAAATTGCTGTTTGGCGTTCGAATATATGATAAGTGGTTGGTTACCCAGACGGGCTTGCTTGATAGATTATACAAACGCCTTCATCTCGGGTCTGGGATGTTTCTTCCTGTAGCGGTGATAGTTATTTTAAAATATCAATAAGTAAGTGTATAATAATGACTGCCTCGTTGGTCTAGTGGCTAGATGTCAGCAGCCCGGAGTCTGGAAGTTGGAAGTGTGTACACTCCCGTGCCTCGGAAAGCACGTAAAACCGTTGGTCCTGAACCGTGCGCCTGAACTCTTTCCGGTCGTGTCGGATTGCCGTCCCATCGGATTATGAGAGTTAGGGAATAGAGAGTGCACTTGTGGTTGCACACACACACTTGTGCACTATAATATCTCCTGCGTAGTTGACTAATCTCCCTTGAGATTGGCCGCCGTGGCCGAAATCGGTCTGGAGGACATTATTTATTGTCAAATATAAAGTTTAGGTTTCAATCCGTACTCTACGTACTTGACTTAAATATAATTCATAGTAATGTTAACAAATATAAATATATAGTTAAGCAAAGTCGACGTTTACCATTACTCTCTGTGAAATATGTTAATAAGTCCTCTGTCATGTTTCCGCCAGCGACTGATAGGAACTTGAGCGTGTACTTCCACGTGGCTCTGGTGATCAGCTTACATTCATCACCTATGGATTCCTTGCTGGTACAGTTCAGATACTGCTTCCATAGAGTGTTCAGAGGGACGTTTTCTTGGACAGACGATGTGTTGATAGAATTCAGGACTGTGTCAAGTTTGGTGAAGAATTTTCTGAAATTGTCCATATGAAATTTTAACAATAATTTACATAATAAATAAAATTAAAAACAAAGAAATTTAATGATTTATTACTAATTATCAAAATACATTCTAATATTTTATACTCATAATTAAATATAATTTTTTCAAAGGTATTTTCGATCGATGACACTATAAGAGGGGATAGAGAGTGACTGGGTTTTCGCTTTTTTATAATTGAATGTGCTTTCAGATATTGTTATTCGAGATATTTACCTCAATATTTCATCCCTATTAGTATTGTTAAACGCTTCCACGCTGTATTTTAAAGCAGAAGCGAATGTTATACGATCGTCTATGGGCCCATCGAAGGCATTTTCAAAAACATCTTTGATCAAATCCAAATCTTTTACTAAATTATCGAATGCAGATGAGAACTTCAGAAACGGACTCTCTGTATAAACTGTTGAATTCCAATTTTGGGATTTCTGAAAAAGAAAAATGTAATCTTGTTATATGACGGAATCTTTATTATATAATTTGACTTTATATATTTTGTTTTTGAACTGACAAACATTGTCGCGTTTCTGGTCGCTAAATACGTTTTCCATTCATTTTGTATGTCACTGTTCAAGCACGTGATTCTCTCGAGCGCTGTCAGAGCCGTTCTTGACTCGTCACTGAGCTGCAGCAGCGGCGAGAGGCTGTCGGAGCAAGGCCAGTACGGTTCAGAGTTCAGTGTAGATATTATTGGTGCTACCTGGAAAATTGATAAATACATTTGTACTTCATATAAGACTATATTAAATTATTGATAACTAGATATGTATATGAATAACATTAATAGTCGTAGTTCACTTATTTTTTCACTTTTGACGGGCCGGTTGCCGAGGTTGGTAGATAATTGCCTTTCACGCCGAAGGTTGTGGGTTCGATTCCCACCCAGGACAGATATTTGTGTGCATGAACATGCCTGTTTGTCCTGAGTCTGGGTATAATTATCTATATAAGTATGTATTTACAAAAGAAAAGTATTATATGTAGTATATCGGTTGTCTGGTTTCCAAAGTACAAGCTCTGCTTATTACATTATTTTTATTATTCGAAAATCTAATAAAATAATAAAATAAAAGTCACTATTAAACATGCGAACGATATAGTAGTTATATAGTTTTTTAATTTTAAAATCGGAGCAAACACAATACTAACTAAGAAATTAAATATAACTTAAGGCACAGACACACATGTCTGTGGAGAAATTCAATTATAATAATAAAAAACAATAATATTGAAGCTTTAATCGGCTTTTATTTTTATTGCAATAACAATAGATAATATAGGATTCTTAATTAAATACGACAGTTACTTTTTTGAAGCTGGACGAATGATCCACTTGGGAAGTGGTCATTTTAGCCATAAACATAAGTGTACAGTAACTACACTGGCTCACTATTCAAACTGGCTCAATAATTCTACCGTGAAATTAATGGCTGTAGTGTAATTAGCGAGGTTGCGGTACCCACTCTAGCAGGACCAAGCTAATACTGGTAAAAAGTTATAATTAAGATTGATTAAAGAATGATTTTGAATCTAATTTTTTTAGACTGTATTTAACTTGCAATTGATAGAGAAGTTTTAAGGAAGTACATACCATGTAATAGTATCTTAAATTAAGTTACAACTTGTAACAAAAGATTATTCAATCAAAAATGTTAAGATAAAGCGGAACTACATACATCAGTAGTATCAGATTTGATGAGATCGACCGAATCGACGATCGTGTGCGGTATGTTGGGTAGAAACTGCTGCAAGGCGGACGCGGTGAGCGGCGGTATGTTTGTCGAGTAATTGTCGTTTCTGGATATACCTGGAAACAGTAAAAGAACAAGTAGTACATATAGTATGCAAAGGCGGCCTATCACTTCCAGTGATCTCTTCTAGGCAACCTAGGAGAAATATTTATTATACATATTTTTTGTGTTTTTGTATAGTATTGGTTTCCAATTTATATATGTATATATATTAGAAATCAATACTTAAACTAGATTATGCATTTAGATTAATAATAGGAGCATGACGCCCTTCAAAGCGTAACACAGCAATACTAAACATTGCTGATTGCCGGTAGAATAATGAAGAGTC
The DNA here is from genome assembly GCA_905147175.2 of Nymphalis urticae. Classification (NCBI taxonomy): domain Eukaryota; kingdom Metazoa; phylum Arthropoda; class Insecta; order Lepidoptera; family Nymphalidae; genus Nymphalis; species Nymphalis urticae. The sequence goes on along the minus strand of LR990004.1, from coordinate 560,794 downwards.
CACAGAATAAGTTTCTGCACTTCAAACGAGTTTCAGAGTGATTACACTTATATACAAATACATTCGGATTGGACCTGCACCCGTTGGACATTCGTGCTAAAGTATTTTCTCGATAACCAAATAAGAAAGTTTTATATACGACGAATGCGTAACGACTGTTTGGTCATCGTACAGAATTTTGTTATGATTTTAGAATTTCAAAATTAATTGTTTATATTATCAGTTATAAATATACATTTAAAAGCCCTTCCAAAATTTGTTGCAGGGCATTGTGCCCGTGTGGTGCTATCCACTTACTCATATTCTATCGCCAAACAGCAATGTTTAGTATTGTTATGTTCCGGTTGGAAGGGTGGTGATATATAACAACAGGCACAAGTAGGCACACTTACTAAGCCGATCCAGATTGCCTAGTATCTAGAACGCATGAATCTTAACCGATGATTCAAACCCAGGCAACCCACCACTGATGTTTTCATGTGCTTAATTTGTGTTTATAATTCATCTCGTGCAACACATCGTGAGGAATTGAACTGAAATTCTGCCACGTGGACCCATCACCCCACATTGAAGCAGCGTGGTTGCAGCTCCAAACCTCCATCTCAAAAGGGTTAAGAGGCATTTGCCCAGCTGTGGGACATTTTTTTTTATTTGCAAATTTACCTGCAATAAGTTGAATGACATCATCCGCAACAATCATTGGTCCGGCAGCTGATAAAAAACTATATTTCAACTGTAGCCAGGCGTCCATTGTGATGTCGAAGATACCGCGGTCCAATAGGTCCAGAAATCGAAGACCAAGTTTTATGCTAGAACGAAACAAAATTTAACATTATGGCATATTTTTACACATATCAACCATATTACTAATAATAAATTTAACCAATAATATTGGTAACAAATTCTTATTTATTATATATATATATATTTTATTTTGAGGATATTTTGAGGAGAAGGTGTTTGGCTTATTCGACCACGCTACTCCAATACGGGTTGGTGGAATACACATGTGGCAGAATTTCAGTGAAATTAGACACATGCAGATTTCCTCATGATGTACCTTCACCGTCAAGCACGAGATGAATTATAATCACAAATTAAGCAAATTTAGAAAATTCAGTGGTGCTTGGCCCGGACAAGACTTGACCCCACGATCATCGGTTAAGATTCACTCGCTCTTATCAAATTTCTTCAATAAAAGGACTATATAACGCAAAAAGACGACATTTAAAAGTCGGTATGTTCCGTTACAGCCTGTGAATGTCCCACTGCTGGGCTAAAGACCTCTCTCTTTTCTCTTCTCTCTCCTCTTTTTGAGGAGAAGGTTTGGAGCTTATTCCACCACGCTGCTCGAATGCGGGGGTTGGTGGAATACACATGTGGCAGAATTTCAGTGAAATTAGACACATGCAGATTTCCTCACGATGTTTTCCTTCACCGTCAAGCACGAGATAAATTATAATCACAAATTAAACACATGAAAATTCAGTGCTGCTTGCCCGGGTTTGAACCCACGATCATCGGTTAAGATTCACGCGTTCTTACCGCTGGGCCATCTCGGATTCACAGCTTCATGGCCATGTCGAGCATTATTCGACAGTAAATATAAGTGAATCCAGATTAGTCAACAATGATCTACAGTTTATAAATTTTTTACTATGTAACTACAATTCTATGTAAAATATAAGAAGGAAATTGAACCTTATATGCATAGCCCTGTTCAAGTTATTAGAGTTAAACCAGAAGTCCATCACTCGGTCCATCATTGCAGTTACTTCTCTCTGTAGTTCTTCATCCATTCCATAGGTTTTGTATTCAAACAAATATGTGTAATCATTGTTTAATTTTTCATACAGAGTATTTAGGCCAGTTATCATTTGGGTCCAATTTATTTCTTCTAGAGACGTGTGTTTTACGTTATTTATATAATTTATCTGTAACCGTGTATGTTATTAAGACAAATTGTACTTATTAGTAAGCGATTATATTTATTTTATAAAGTATGTATTATATGACTGCCTCGTTGATCTAATGGCTTTATGTAAGGCCGCAGACCCGGAGGTCCTGGGTTCAATTCCCAAGTCAGGCCAATAAAAGGTTATTGGGTTTTTCTGTCAGATCATTCTCAGTAGCAGCACTGGGTCTGGAAGTTGGAAGTGTGTACACTCCCGTGCTTTGGAAAGCACGTAAAGCCGTTGGTCCTGCGCCTGAACTCTTTCCGGTCGTGTCGGTTTGCCGTCCCATCGGATTATGAGAGTTAGGGAATAGAGATTGCACCTGTGTTTGCGCACACACTTGTGCACTATAAAATCTCCTGCGCAGTTGGCTAATCTCTCTTGAGATTGGCCGCCGTGGCCGAAATCGGTATGGAGGACATTATTATTATTATGTATTATTTATTTTTAAATATAAGTATATATGTATGTATTATTTAAAGCGTTTCTATTTTCATACGTTATGTAAGCCTATCACATTACTTAACTTAACCGATTTATAAATAATTATATAGAATAATAATAGGTAGTATAATGTTCTCCCGGTTATATTTAGTTAGAAATTCTTATTCAGATAATTGATACTTCTTGGTTTGAAGTCTAAGAAAATGATATTGTAATTGTGACCTTGACTTGAAGAAAGGGATGGTTGGTTGTTATGTGATAAGGCATACGAACATATTTTAATTGCTGTTTTAAAAAAACCAGAAATATAATAATTGTAAATTGGTCATATTGAAGGTCTTATCGGGACGCTTGGCGTGTTTGGTAGATACTCGTCTTTCACGCCGAAGGTTGTGGGTTCGATTCCCGCCCAGGACAGACATTTGTGTGCATGAACATGTCTGTTATTCCTGAGTCTGGGTGTAATTATCTATATAAGTATATATTTACAAAAGAAAAGTAGTATATGTAGTATATCAGTTGTCTAGTTTCCATAGTACATATGTGAAATACGTACGTATGTGAATAATGTCCCAGAAAAAAAAAACAAAATAAATATACTATTTAAAGTTTCCAATAACCTGAAGCTGTGGCTACAATCACAAAAAGTATTTTCTTATAATGTGGGTATCACATAAAATATGGTTTAGTTGTACTTACCGCTTTTCCAATAACTGATTCTCTTCGCAACCCTTTCTCGATTGCAATAGTTACATTACATAATGTTGTAATGAGTATTTCTTTAGTAATATTTGGCGGGAAATTTAAGTAAACATCAGCTGTCTCAGATCCGTGACAGAAAATGTCTTGACAAGACGTTGACAAAGCCTTGTAACTCTTCGGAAAAGGAAAACGAAATAGCGATTAGAAATCTATTTTAGTGTTTGAAGCAAAGGATAAAAAAAAACCAGAAAACTTGATGGTAAATTGCAGTTTACAGGTATATAAGTATTTACAACAATTTTTATTGTTATTATTTATACAGTTATTAAAATAAGGTATATATATATATATATATATATATATATATATCTATATAGGTATAAAGCTAAGCAAACCCACCTTTTCTTCATCTAACCCCGTCGTTAAAACTGTTCTTATAATTTCTGGATACAATTCCTTGACTTTTATTTGCAGTTCCCGAGGCGCGACATCTAGTTGTTCGTTTATCGCTTTTATCATTACATTTACGTTCTTTAAAAATGGAGAGATTTTATATTCTAGCAGAGGGTTCTGGCTCACGACTTCTTTAGCCAATGCTCCGTGAACTGTTATCCTATTAAATAAAATTATTTGATTTTTCATGCGTAACAATTGTTGTGCTATAAATTCGACATTTAAGAACATCCAATAATGACATTTTATGATAAAATATTAAGCGACAAGTCTATAAGTGTCCCACTGCTGCGCTAAGACCACCTCTCCTTTTTTAGGAGAAGGTTTGAAGCTTACTCCACCAGGCTGCTCCAATACAGTTTGGTACAAGTGGCAGATTTTCATCCTCTATATTCAGGTTTTCACACGATGATTTATAAACACAAATTAAGCACAACAAAATTCAGCTGTGCTCAGTTTGAACTCGGAATCACCGATTTTTATCTTTTAGACACTTGGCCATTAATTATTTAATTACATAATAGCTCTTATTTATTATTATTATATGTTTACTATTTAAAATACCATAACCATTTAAACACAAACATGTCACGAAAAATAAAATATATAATTAATTTACTTAAAATGAGTTCAATAATCTTACAAAGTTCATGGTTTGGTGAACATGATATTAAAATTCTATCGTATGATGAATTTACAATAACAAAAAACTTTAAATTAAGTTATGAATTATACTCACAGCATATGTTTACCCAAATGTGATTTGTTCCTGAAAACTTGTATCAATTCCGAGTCCCCGGTGACATTGAGAACGAGAGACCAATTAATGGTGGGCGTCTCCTCTAATTCCATTCTTTTTATATTTTTTGTGAAGTTCTTCAAGATTTCAAAATCTTTATCGATCGTGTAGAGTTCGCCGCTGATGTCCTTGCCCAACGTTTCTAACACGAAAAGAGATGCCATACCGTTTATCTAGAAATAAAATATTGTTGTTCTTGAGAAATATAATTTCTATACTTCTATACAATTTTACTATTAATTTTAACTTGTATAAGTAAGCTCTCTGCTCAAAGAGTTGTGATCATACCGCACAAAGTTAAGTACGATCAGTTCTCTTTGAGTTGGTAGTGAAAATTTATAATAAGTTGCCTTCTGACATTAAGAATCTGCCTTATTTAAGATTTAAGAAAAAACTACATGACTTACTTGGTTGAAAAATGTTTTTACGCGGTAAAAGAATTTCTACAATAAATATTTGACATTTATTTATCAATTTCATAAGTATTATTTAAATGAAGAATTATAATGTAATGCAATTTCTTGTAATTAAGTTAAAATATTTATATATTGTGACTAAACATGTATATTATGTTTAAAGCAACTGGTACTGGTGGTAGGGCTTTATGACTGGTAGTAGGGCTTTGTGCAAGCTCGTCTGGGTAGGTACCACCCACTATCAGATATTCTACCGCAAAACAGCAGTACTTGGTATTGTTGTGTTCCGGTTTGAAGGGTGAGTGAGCCAGTGTAATTACAGGCACAAGGGACATAAAATTTTAGGTCCCAAGGTCGGTGGAGCACATAAACCTCAATGGTTTATGCGATGGTTAACATTTCTTACAGTGCCAATGTCTAAGGGCGTTTGGTGACCACTTACCATCAGGTGGCCCATATGCTCGTCCGCCTTCCTATTCTATATAAAGAAAGCAAACAAATAGAATAGAATGGAATTGAATTTGTAAGCCTGTTAGTAACAAATATACTACAGTATCTAACAAACCTATCTAAACTACCTACGATTAGTGATTAAGGTGATTGATAAATATTTCATTTTAATAGTGTATATTTATATTATTATTTTTTTTCAAATTTAATTGATTTTGTTATAATTTATAAATAAGAATGTCGTAATATCTTTCTGTTAAGTGGTAACTTTCATTTTTAAGCTGGCAACATGGTCTTTTAAAAATGCGGAAATAGACAGTTATAATGGAGGGATATAATAAATGGCTGCCGAGATGGATATGGTTATTTGTTTATTTATAAATAGTATCGACCACGCGCCGACCGCATCTACCATAATAAGTAGTCTTAAAAACCAAAACAATACAAGAACATTATATAATTACTTACGTTTTTCTTAACTTCGTATATACCAAATGACGATACCAGATCAAAAATATAGTTTTTCCACGCGTCCGTACAAAGTTGCGCCTTGAGTTGCGACGCTTCGTCTCTTGAAATTAAGAAGAAATTCTTAAGACGACTTACGTCACAAAACATTTGGCCTGGATCATTCATTTTGGAGGTGGCGATCTGAAATCACAATCATTTGAAAATATTACTAAGTTCTAAATGTTTTAAATTAGTTGGACAATGCTGTCTTCTTTTGAATGTCAAATCAATGAGAGAAAGAGAGAAATCGGTACTTAACTAAATAGTCGCTAAGCAATATTTGTAATTAAGGCCGTATTATAGTTGTGGTGCTACTTGGAGACTGATATTTATAAAATAAAGAGCAGTGTTATGTTTAGCGTGGTAAGGGCATGTGATGCAAACATAACACTAAACAAGGAGGGATGAAAGGCATGTTACCAAAAGGGTGATGAGTATGAATGTTGATGGATATAGGGGACGGGGGAGGCCGAAGAAAATGTGGATGGATTGCGTAAGAAAGGATATGTGTATAAAAGGTGTAAGTGCTGAGATGACGAGTGACAGAGAGAAGTGGCAGGAAAAAACATGTGCCGACCCCGCGTAGTGGGATAAGGGCAGGAAGAAGAAGGAAGAGCAAAAGTGTTGACGGTATTAACAATGTGTCGAACAAATATATACAAACCGACACCCCATGTCGACGATAATTTCATTTAGGTTAAACCTCATCGTTGTTACATTTAAAATTGCTTATAGTCATTCGAAATACATTAAACACCAAAAACGATCATACATGCTTTAGGTGAGAAGATAATTCTTTATATACCTGTGTTCTTTCAGCATCAGCTAAAGCTTCTAAGCCCTTTTTAACTATGTTTAGTGGTAATTTTAATAGTATCTTTACACCCTGGGGGTTCCGCAAGGATACATTATGAGCCAACTGTTCTATATGCATGTTTATATCAATAACTCTTTCGCTTCCCTCTATCAGCTTCGCAAGAAGTGTAGAATAAAACATAACATCATGTTTTTGATTAGCTGGTAACCATTTTAAGGCAAAATTCGTTAAACGCGATAAACTGTAAAGGAAAATATTATGTTTAAGTTATAAAATATAACAAAACAAAATAATAAAAACGCTTCTTAACCGACTGGAGCACTAGCGGTTTTTTTAATGGTAATGGTCCTTTTAGTTAGGGATAAGTATTTATTCCTTATAATTGTATTAATAATTGATTTTTCAAGTAAAGAAACATTTTACAACTTACATATTAAAAATATTCGCGCTTGTGTCGTTGCTGTTCATTTCTGTGACCACATTTGCAATGTCTCCAAACATTTGTTTAAATCTTTTAAGTCCTGTATTTATGTCCAATATTTTACCGACATTTTTAAATTCTAAATCAGCTACTTCCTGAACTGTATTTCTCTTGTTTGTTAGAAACTTGTTTAAATATTCGACACCAAGAATCAAAGTATCGATGATATCTCGTAGCGATTTGTACGAGTCTGTCTCACCGAAATTTGGTTGAAACAAATCCATTACTTTAGTGATCCTGAGAATAAAATCTTATATGTTGTATTTTATAAGGCTTTATGAGTTGTTTAATCTACGATTGGTTGCAAATTATTTATAATACATATTAAAAATAATATCTCAATGATCTTATGTACATTGACCGTTTTAAATGATTATTATATACTATTTACTTTTAATAGTACTTACATGGTCAAATTAACGTAACTGAAGTCTGGTTGTCGACCCTGTATAATGTTAGTAAGCTCTGGGGGTAGAAAGCTATCTATTGACATCATTCGTAGCACGGCTACGAGCATTTCTCCTATTCTTGTTATTCTATCATCCCCAGATAGTTTTAAATACATCTCGCCTGCCTATAAGAATTTAGACAAATGTTTTTACCTTCAGACAACATTCATTGTTTCTCTGAGTAATTGTTATGCAATTTAGAAATTAAAAAAAAAACTGTCACGTTGAAATAACGTATACAATACATACCATTGTCACATATTTCCCTAAATCAATTTCTAGAAGCAAGTCCTTGACTAGATTTTGTACAATTTTATTTTCAACTTTGCATAATTTGTTCACAAATATATTTAAATGTTCAACATTTTTTATTTTTATCGTCTTAATTATAGATTTTGGGTTACATCTATCAACGCCCTCTTGGAATATCTGAAATGAATATTACGGTTTGAAAAAAGTTCAGCCAATAAATGAGTCTAATGTTATTTCCGATTTGGTTCTTACGCTTTCAAAACCGATTTCTGCCACCAGCACACTTGCAGAAACTTCTTCAGTAATGTCCAACTGTTTGGAAATATACCGTTTTACTCTGTTTGGATTTCTAAATAAGTCACTGACTCGTAATCCATTTTCTGAAAAAGGAGGACATACGATTTAAGGTATCAAGAACACCATTCATCCTTTGAAAAGTACGGACACACAATTTAGTAATTGAATTTTTACGATATAATGACCGCGAAGTTGATGGATATAAGTAGTGAAGAGAAATAGTGTTGTATAAATAAAAATATGTTCACCATGAACTGTTTTTAGTACATATGATAGCAATATTAACTTTTTTTGATTGGAATCAGCTTTTGATTCTATGGTAGGTAACACATTTTTTTTTTTAAAGAATATTGATTTGCTCACTTGTTACTTAGTCAAGGTTACTAAATAGGTAAACTGTCTAAGCCTGACTTACTGGAGATATCTGAAAATACAGCATTATCAGCGATATCAGACAAGATGGCGAGCAGTTTGAGCGCATCGGGCGCCGTCACCACCGTGTCGACGACGGTCGCATTATTGAGCAGTGGCGAGATTCGGCGTTGAAGTTGAGTGAACCTTTACGAATTTAGAAATAGAGGAGTAATCAGACAAAATATAATAATACATTCAATAAATTATAAGTATTATATATATGTTTACGACTAATTTTGCCTCAAGCTTATTTTTATTCGATTTGAAAGAATATATTCGATATATAGAGTCAGTAAGATGCGGCATTGACTTTTATATTTATTAAATATTATATAACTACTTGAATTATAATATTTAACGCATAAATATAGCGGTTCAGCGTAGGTCATTTTTTTGCGTAAGTCAATGAGTACTTACAGAATAAAACTCGACTATGTATTTAAATTAATACAGATATAATTTAATTGCGTTTATAAAATATATGTTCCATTTTCGTTGCACTTTATAAAAATAAGTGATTTTGCTTATGGTAACTTATAAATAATTAATATACAAGATACTTACCTCGACTTTTCATAGGTGGGTATTTCTTCAAACTCTTCCAAAGGTGAGCATTCATTGTTAACGTTACATACAAAAGACTGGAGGAAATTAAGTACACCAGCGCTGGGCAACGCGCGAGCCGCAAACTGACCTAAAGAAGTAAAATAAAATAATATTCCTAAAATGCCAACTACGACCAATAAGGCCAATTAATAAGGCTTTTTAATCGTCCATAACATATGGACAAGTGTGCACTATAACTAAAGGCACACACACAGGACATGACATATTAGTTCCCAAGGTCAGTAGCACGGTCACATTATTGATGTGTGATTGAACGTCCACCTTCCTATTTTATTTTAAAACAAAAAACAATTGACACAAGTATACATGTCTATAGAGGCTTCGAACAACAGAATTGAAACCATTTCGTTATGTCATTATTTTAGACAGCTTAATGACAAAGAGAATGATTTATAATTTAATAATAATAAGCTCGACTGGTGGAAGGGCTTTGTGCAAGCTCGCCTGGGTAGATACCACCCTCTCATCAGATATTCTACCGCAAAACAGCAATACTTGGTATAGTTGTGTTCTGGTTTAAATAGTAAGTGAGCCAGTGTAATTACAGGCACAAGGGACATAAAATCTTAGGTCCCAAGGTTGGTGGCGCATTGGCTGTGTAAGCGATGGTTAACATTTCCTACAATGCCAATGTCTGTGGGCGTTAGGAACCACTTACCATCAGATGGTCCATATGCTCGTCCGCCTTCCTATTCTATAAAAAAAGTCTCAAACATTATAAATATATTTATTAATATGCGTAATGTTAAAAGTTATAATTAACTACAAGGTGCAAAAGATTCTGCCCTGAACTGTAAAATCAAGGTTTTAACTTAAACCTCTTTATATTATTTAATCTTATCTTCTACTATTTCGATACAACTAAGTATATGTTACATATATCACACACACTTCTTAAACTAAACGTATATGTATAAATATTTTAAATATGTAATGGTCACCGACGCCCATAGATGTTGGTATTGTAAGAAATAATAACCGTCCATTACATCGCCAATTCGCAACCCGAAACTTAGGTACTAAGATGTTATCCCTTGTTTAATTACGCTGGCTCACTCAACCTTGAAATCGGAATACAACGACTGCCATTACTGCTTGGCGGTAGAATGATGAGTTCGTGGTACATATTTAAACGGACTTGCTCAAAGTCCTACCACCAAATAAATCCCTTAGACCTGTCATTACCCAGGAGCACACTTCACAGACACTAATACACAGTACTAATGTTTGGTGGTCTTCTACCACCACCTAAGCTATTATATATTATATTTTAAACTTACAAGTGGGGTAGTCTTTGTTGTCAATGTTAATTCTTACTGTGTACAGACTGAGCATAACAAATGTCGCCCACAGGATACCAGCCAATGTTATCTGGAACAAATATTACCAGTATCAGCTACTGCACGTATATATTACGTCATAAGAGCCCAATCGAAGTCCGGGTAAGCTCCACTGTGTTTTCAAATGCTTAATTTGTTTTTTAAGTTGATATCGTGATCGGCGAAAACATCGTGAGAAACCCGCAACTAAATCTTATTGGTGCTCCAATACGCTGCTGCCTGAATAAAAAAACCCAAAGCCACCTAAAGAGGAGAGGAGAAATTAGCACAGATATTTACAGGTGTTTACATAAAACTAATGTTATCAATAGTAACAACTCGCATGGGGAGTTCCTCGATTTGACAATCACTGTAACTTTAAGCATCATAAGTCCTCTATTTGCAACAATTTCAATATTTCCTCCTGTTATTTACTCTTTTCTAAATAATCATCAAAATATCTATGTGATCAAATAAACAAATTGTCTACCGTCTACTAGTATTCGCCTGCGGCTTTCATGTTGGGGGCCCGCGTGTTAGGGGGAAAGGGGCGGGGATTAGGTAAAAAGTAGCCTAACAGACACGCAGAGTTACTTTGGCATTTATATACTTTGGTATTTATATAGTAAACATAATTTATTGTTTACATTAAAGCCTTAAATAATTAAAAATAGTTACTGCACCAAAGGTTGTTGTTGTCCTGCAACAGACTGTAATTGTCAAGGGCGTACCAGTACTTTTTGATTTTTAAATATAGTTAGTGACAGAACCAAGTGTTATTTGATTAAGGGCAATGAACGTGCAGGTTTATTTATTAATAGATTTTACCGCGATTTTGCTTATATGCACACAATATATAGCTTAAGTAAATAAGGGTATATAAGTTTATTTATTGGTTAACAGATTTACTGTAACTTTTTATTCGTAAGTTGTTAAACTAATAAATTTAATAATATTTTCTGTTTTATTCAGAATTTTATTACCTTAAAAATACAAAGGATGCCAGTACATAATATTAATATAAGCGTGTAGCCGATATATTTTATCTGGTGTTTGATATAAATGAATCAATAGAATCTCTCAAGTACAATCTGTATCACAGCAAACAATTTGTTTAATTATTTTTGATAGCTGACAAGACTTGCTAATATATTGGATATTAATACCATAACACTTCCCGTTGTCAATGGACCGCCTATGACCTTTGGTACTTTCCAACACACATTACGTTGGATAGTACCAGATTGAGTTGCCAGGGCCTAAAATATAAAAAACCGGACTCCGTATTAACTTATCCGGACATTTCGCTTTGGCAACCTGGCAAGACCAATACCGAACACCAGTGAACTGCTACGTGATCATGATGACGATGTCTTCCTTGATTTCGGCCACGGAGGGCCGTCAAGAAAGATTAGCCAACTGCGCAGGACATATTATAGCAGACAAGTGTGTGCGCAAACACTAGGGTACTCTCTATTCCCTTACTTTCAAAATCTCACTGGTATCAAGTATTTTTATAAATATAATAATGAAAGAATCTTCATAATGTATGTCAAGGTTATTGTTATACAATATTATACTAACCGGATTTCTTTTCCGTATGAGGTAATCCTTCCACAGCAGCAGGCGTAGTTGCTGGCCCGCCGCCATGTTGAGGTCGCTTCCCTCGACACCATGACTGCGAACAAACCCATGAGGATAAGTAACATTACAAAATCATATATATTTTTTAATGTGAAATATATATTTGCGCGCTCGATACGAGTTAGATCATTCCTGTATGTCGGCGAATGGCATGACGCTCTCCTATACCGTCATATCTCCCTTTCGCAATAGTTATTTACTCCCTTGTGTGTGTGTGTGTGTGTGTGTGTGCGTATATTGTTGTACTGTGTTACTATGTTTTGTTTATTTTGCTCCATATTAATTTATTACCTTATTTCATTATAAATTAATTCAATAACCGACAAATTCCATTGTACACTTCTGTGTCACGTCCCTTGAGAGTTATTTTATATGTATATTCAAATAAACTATTGTTACAAAATATCTACTATATATAATATATCAGAGTAAATATTATAAGAATAAATATTAATATTCAAGTTTCTCAGAGAACTGGGTCATTCCTAGAACCGTTTAGTTGAAGCAAATTGTTTTTATAAATCGTCAGCAAAATTGTAAATATGTATATACTAATCAAACGGCTGTGCATGTGTGCCGCACTCACACATATATAATATGACGCAGATCGTGTAAACACTAGACACGAACGTTGGTGTACGTAAGTTTTGTCATATGAATATTTATTTATTTATTTTTAACTAGTTTTTTTTTTCTTATATATAATAGGTCCTTCACCTTCTCCTCAAAAAGAGGAGAGGAGGCCTTTAGCCCAGCAGTGGGACATTCACAGGCTGTTACGGAATATATAATAGGTAGGCGGACGAGCATATGGGCCACCTGACGTTAAGTGTTTACCAACGCCCGTAGACATTGGCATTGTAAGAAATGTTAACCATCGCTTACATCGCCACTAACCTTGAGAACTGAGATGTTATGTCCCTCGTGTCTGTAATTACACTGGCTCAAGTTTTAGTTTTTTTTTACTTAGTTTCCGTACACAGTTTCCCCGTGTGAGGGAGGGGACGTATTTGGGTACCGTTGTCCTTTTCTGCACTCCTGAAGTTTATGCAAAATATCATGGTGAACAGTCAAACAGACTAACTTTCGCTATAGTAATATTACTAAGTCCTTGACTCGTTGACTTAAATAAGAAGCGAGACATGTTTTTATATTGTTGTTATACGGCTGATTGTTCAGTGTTTTCTATCACTTGTATCCGAGGCCAAGAATAACGATGTTATCATTTTTTTTCAAATCTAACGGAAGTGTGTGTGTTTATATTATTTGACTGTAAACTTTAATTATAACTTTTAAACGGTATTGAAATGTCACAAATTGTTGATAATAACATATCAAGAATACACGTATCAAAATCGTATATATATTATATTATATATATATTGTGCAGGTTGACTGCCTCGTTGGTCTAGTGGCTTGATGTAAGGCCGCAGACTCGGAGGTCCTGGGTTCAATTCCCAGGTCGGGCCAATAAAACGTTATTGGGTTTTTCTGTCAGAAAATTCTCAGTAGCAGCCCGGAGTCTGGAAGTTGGAAGTATGTACACTCCCGTGCCTCGGAAAGCACGTAAAGCCGTTGGTTCTACGCCTGAACCCTTTCCGGTCGTGTCGGATTGCCGTCCCACCTGTGTTTGCGCACACTTGTGCACTATAATATCTCCTGCGTAGTTGGCTAAAGTCTCTTGAGATTGGCCGCCGTGACCGAAATCGGTCTGGAGGACATTATTATTATTATAGTGCAGGTAAAATAACGGCCCGTTAATGACCGAATGCCGGGCTAAGATCTCCTCTCCCTTTGAGGAGGTGCAGAGCTTACTCCACCACGCTGCTCCAATGCTGATTGGTGGTTTCAGAATTTCAGTCAAATTAGACACATGAAGGTTTCTTTCACCGCCGAACACGAGTTTAATTATAAACACAAATTAAGCACAAGAAAATTTAGTGCTACTTGCCTGGGTTGGAACCAGCTTTGATTGCTTGTATTTATTTATTTTTAATTTATCCGTATTTTATTATTGTGTTGCAAAACTCTATATATTATTTATGTATTTATTTATTTATGTACCATAGATAAAAATAAGAAACAACGAGAAAAATTAGAGAAGATTTATCTTGTGCTAAGCATCTCTCATCGTGTTCCAGACGCGGAAATTCGGCGAAAGACGAAGGTTATAGTGGAGTTGGCCAGACGGAAGATTTACCAAAGTCAACACGGAATAGTCTAGATAATCAAAAACGCCAGTGGGCAAATCACCCGCCCCATGGTAAGATGATTTTGGAAAAATTGAGGCTCTAAGTAATACACCGTGAAAATTGGCGCGCGAATGAGGAGGCCTATATCCAGCACTGGATTAATATGAGCTGAATATTAATGAATGAATGAACGAATTATATAATGAATGAATGAAAATGAAAACAATATTTGCTGATTTATAATTGTATGTTAAACATTTCTTGGTAGCATTATTAAGGAAAATGTAATCTGCAACGGATTTCTACAGATGCAAATACCGCTACTAGTTTAAAAGGTCTTATGATAATATTGCTTATTCTAAGCATAAAAACTGATGATTTCCTTATGTTTTGTTAGAATAATATTCATATTCCTCTAACAATTGACGTCACTTTTAAACAATTACATTAATTTAAGATTCGTGAGAAATTAATAAAAAATATTAATAAAAGAGAAAAATTATTTTAATATCAATACTAATAATATAAGTTCGAGAGTTACTCGGTCTGTCTGTTACGCTTTCAAGACTAAACATCGTCATTTAGATACAATTTGGTTTGACGCGAGTTTGAACCCCAAGGTAGGAAAGCCTTACTTATTTACCTAATACCTCTCTTCTTCCTATCAAGCGAGTAAAGCCAAAGGCGAAAACTAATATACTATATGGTAAAGAATTAGAATCATTCTTTTTATATTTCACATTGACGTATATTGTCAATCTTACAGTCGCCATGTTGGATTTAACTCTACTGACTCTACGGTTTTTTATTAAATACTAAATGTAACGTCTGACTTCAGCGTTAACTTCCGATCGAAGCATCGACCATAGACAGCGTCAGCGGTCAGTACATATCTCAACTGCGAACACAGCAATACTCGATAAATAGTGCACGCGTTAGGGATCAATTTAGGGATATGTAATTGCACCACAACTTATGTACATTGAAGCGGCGTGGAACGATTTATTTTATATTTAATATCCTGGGACATTCCTCATCATTCATACACGGCTATCTTATCCCAAACTGAGCAGAGCTTGTACTATGGAAACTAGACCACTGATATACTACATATACTACTTTTCTTTTGTTAATACATACTTATATAGATAGTTACACCCTGACTCAGGACGAACAGACATGCACACAAATGTCTGTCCTGGATGGGAATCGAACCCACAACCATCGGCGTGAAATGCTACCAACCACAACAACCGGCCAGAAAAATTTATTTATTTTAAGACATTACGGCCTTACTTATAAACGTAATTTATTTTTAGTAACTTTCTGTCTATAATTACTTGACATTACATACAAGAGAACCCAGAATTGTTTAATTAATCACCTTACTTTTATAAGTAAGGTCGTAAACGGTCGGCCCTTGCTTAAGTTGAAATCTAAATATGTATTTAATGTGGTTGGGCTTTGTGCAAGCTTGTCTGGTTAGGTATTACCCACTCATCAGATATTCTATCGAAAAACGGCAGTACTTGGTATTGTTGTGTTCCGGTTTGAAAGGTGAGTAAGTCAGTGTAACTACAGGCACGAGGGACATAACATCTTAGTTCCCGATTTTGGTGGTGCATTGGCAATGTGAGTGATGGTTAATATTTCATACAATGCCAATCTCTATATTTGCTAATCCACTAAACTATTCTATATAAAAAAAAAATACTCAAAACTCTCAAACAGAAGTAGGTATGATATAACATTGTTTGCTAGTTTGCTAACAAGATGTAGGCTCACGTTTAGTAAAGTTTCGCTTGGCTAAACGCACGATGAATATATCGTTAGCGATGGGGTCACGCGTTCGACTCCAGGAAGTGACTCGAAGAACACGGTGTATATTAAAGATTAATACTTAGTTATTATCCAGTATTAGATGTGAAGGCTTTTCTCGAACCGAAACAATGATTACTTCACGTTGTCTTGTTTGATATTTAATTTCTGATTGCGTGTATTTTTTGCAAATGTATGTAAAACTTTTCATGTTCTGATCTTTGAGTCAGTTATGTATATTTATATAATTAAAAATAAATAGAATTAGTAGATTTTTTGTATAGACTTTATGTGTATAAATAAATATTAAAAATAGCTTCTGTACAAATCATGACTGTTTGGAATATTGGCAAGAACGCTAGAAGCACTTCCCCATTTGAATCGCAATTCCTATCCTCTGGGCGAAAAAATGAACCAGCCCTCCTGTCACCAGTTGAGGCAAGAATACAAGGAGTTATTTTTTTATTTAAAGTTTTTGCATTATTACTCCAAGGTCCACCAAGCTTGAAGGATTTTTGTAAAACTAAATTCCAAGGGTGTTACTAGTATATTTTTTAAAGAACAGTAGGAATAAATGTACTCTTAATTTTTTTTATTTACTTAATTATTAATGGAATTAAGAGTACAGCTTGTGTTAGGAGTGAGAACGATATTTGTGCACTATAATATTTTATAGCGCCGCTTATTTCTAATATGTCTTAAGAATGACCGCCGTGGCCGAAATCGGTCATGAGGACATCATTATCACCAATAAGGAGGGTTAGATTGAATTAAACACCACCCTCGGTCCTAATCAGTTTCCACATAGACAAACATTAACATTTTATATTATATATTTATACTATTAGACTATCGTGACAGCCTATTAATGCCCCACTGCTGGTCTAAGCACTGGGCTGGCTTATTCATGGTTTAACAAATCGTAATGAGTAGTCGGAAGATGCATTCAATTCTGAGCAAGCAAATAAACTAGCTATGTAAAGAATGCATACATATGTATTGCTATTACGCTTGTAGGAAACAGATTAAGAAAACTGGTTCGTAAATGAGACCAAAGGGCTGACCTTCATACAGGATATTGCACGCCATAACATTATTGGAACACCTTCACGTATAAAATTTTATGTACTTTCAGTTTAATTAGAAAGAAGTTTAAATTGCGAGTGAGTTTGTTTGCAAGTCTCGAGCAATTGTTAATCAATTTTGAATACATGTTGCCAGTTGTACAGAATAGGAGAGATAATACCCCCACCCTCACACGCGGCCTAAGAAGCGGCCGGATATTCTAGTATTATCTGAAATATATATTTGTGGGGGGATGGGCAATTAAACCACCTGATAACCTGATGTTATCACTGCATATAGACATTGGCGATGTAAATAACAACCATTCTTTACATCGCCAATGCATCACCAACCTTGGGAACGAAGATGTTATGTCCCTTGTGCTTAGTTACACTGGCTCACTCAACCTTACGGTAGAATATCTGATAAATTCTTGTGGAATAGAAAATTATCTATATCTGTTAGTCTGCTTCGTTAACCAGACTATATGACAATAAAATTATATTCTGTTTATAATTAATAATAACAAAATTATAATATTTACTACTAGTTTCAGCCCCCCGCTCCTGTGTAGTGTTGTTAAGTACCTTGTGCAAAATTTCATAATGGTCGCTTTAGTATTTAGACGTAAAGTTTGAATAAAGAAATAAACAATCTAACTTTCGCTTTTATAAAATTAGTTATGATTCACAAATGAATATATGCTCGTACATACGTACATTTGTTTGTGAGTGTTATTTACGTCGCCATATTGACGCATGCGTAAAGATTGCAAAAACCTGATTGGTAGTAACCACTTAGATGAAACTGCAAAGATCAACCATAAAATAAATCTTAGATATCTGGTAAAATTAGTCTTCAAGTACAATTTTCTTGACTTTTTGAATTAGAATATTTTAAATTATATTCTTACAATGTACGAAAATAATGATATATTTATAAAAAATAATAAGTTTAATTGTTTGTTATTTTAATTAACTTTTAAATGTATTGAACGATGTAAAATAATAAAATTTAGGTCAAGGCTGATGCACGAAATATAAACACGAAAATAATGCCGACATTAATATTTTTAATAGACAATAATTAACGTGTGCTGACCATAACATTTGAATTAAAAAAAAAATAGTAATATATAAAAACAATATCAGTAAAAATGTTTCTTATAGTCAATTTGAGTAAAAAAGTATTTATTATTTTAAGCGAAATTACTGTTTTAATAAGACAAAGCCTTTTTGACTGAATAATCATAATCAGGTGTCCAATCAGGCTCTAATTTTCCAAGCCACCTTAACTACACCTTAAGTTTTAGGGGATTGAAGGGGGATTGGGCCTTGGGGACGCACATACCGAACGAAACGCGGTAGCTTAGCTGCACTTGGTGGTACTTCCCCTGGCGTGCCGGTCCATTCAGCTGCAACCTGAAGGTATGCAGCGTCGCATTACCAATTAACAGATATGCCAAACTTCCATACAAAATCTAAGCCCCATATTCCTCCAGCAGCAGAATATCCAAATATATCTTCTATATTGGATGGTAGTGAATAAAAAAAGCATAATAGCAGTTAACGGCCTTAACTATAAAAAGTCGTTTAGCGGGTGATTAGTTAAACAATACTGTCTTCTTCTTTCGTAAGTCAAATCATTAATGAAAGAAAGGGAGAAAACAATAATCTCACTTAAGTCAGAGAGAAGAAGAGTTTAACTAAAGAGTCGCTAGTAATTGAGATTGTTTCTAACAGAAGCGGAGGACTTTCATGTCAATAGTCTAAATTTAAAGCGGGTAAAGCTGCAAAGCGTAACTAGTTATATGCTAAAACCTTCTCCGAAATGCGTTGCTCCTTCTGGTATATGTTTTATATATATTAGTTTAGTAATTTTTCAGTTACACATTACATAAAAAATGTCTACTCATAGACATGACTATAAAATATAAAATAACGTTAATATGTAAATATCAAATCGCATAAGATTTTTTTTTTTTGTGTAAATAATAAAAAACAAGTTCTAAAATAAATTATATAATATATACTTAATAACTAAGTCTTAGCTCGGTTGTTGTAATAAAAAAAAGTTGATTTATTGTGTCGTTACTATATGTAATAAAATATTTAGTATGTTTTTACGTTAATATTAGGTATAGAAAAATAATGTGTTAAATATTATTTGGTATCACGATTCAATTATATGTATATAACAGCTAGAATAAAAATTATGGACAACAACGTAGATGGGTCACAGTGTTGCCAACATTAAGATAGTAGATGAGTTTTTTGGGACATTTTATACGTTTTCGGCTGATTAGATACACTAATTTGTCCCTTTCTATCATTATTGATAGGGCATACGAAAGAAGCAGACACAGCATTGTTAAATGAATGAATCGCTAAGCAACTTTTATGAGTAAGACTCGTATATTGTGTATTGTATAATATGAAAATAACACGCACATTACCTTACAAACAGCAAAGATATTTCTTCATTTATATCTAATTATTATTTTAATGCTAATGTTTTTCCTGTAATAGGATTTTCTTAATAAGAAATGATTACGTCATAATAATCTCAGACGTGATAATGTGATAATCATTAAAAAATAGGTATGCATGTAATTTACATACAACCTCATTTAAATTAAAAGAAATCAGAGTTTTAAATAGAATACAATTTGTTTGTACTGAGCGGAGACATGCAATGTTATTTTTCATTTACACTTTTATTGAAACAACATAAAATATTCCAAGAATAATAATGGAATTGAAATTAAAATAAAATAATAATGGAAATAATGGATTCCAAGAATAATAATAATGGAGAATGTGATATTTTATATTGTATTTAAAATACTGGTTTATATGATATCGGATATCGGGCTATATAAAGGATGATTTGACTGCCTCGTTGGTCTAGTGGCTAGATCTCAAGGTCCTGGGTTCAAACTCCAGGCCGATAAAAAGTGAGTTTTTCTGTCGAAAATTCAGTTGCAGCCCGGAGTCTGGAAGTTGGATATGTGTACACTCCCGTGCCTCGGAAAGCACGTAAAACCGTTGATTCTGCGGCTGAACTCTTACCGGTCGTGTCGATTTGCCGTCCTATCGGATTATGAGAGTGAAAGAATAGACAGTACATTTGATCTATAACATGTCCTACGCAGTTGGCTAATCTCTCTGGAGATTGGCTGCTGTGGTCGAAATTGGTCCGGAGAACATGATTATTATTATATATATATCATAGGGTTACAGCTTTTTCTTATAATGTTCAGGCAAGTGTTTCACTATATACTTTCTCTGGTATATAATTATCCTATTTTAAACTTAAATAGCCGCATACATTCAAAACTATTTTAATAAATTTAAAATACATTTTTAAAAGCTAAAAAAAAGGGCTAAACCGAATTTCTAGCATCACTTATTCTATATTAAGTATGTGAGAACTGAGAACTACAGCCCCACTGATCTTGCACCGCCGCAACGCATCAAGCTGTAGGGATTCATCCCGAAGTTTGATTCATTGAAGTTTTAGTGATAACCTTTAAGTGAAACTAGTGACATCAATTCGTGCTTACAAAAATGTATTTATGAACCGCGCGCTTCGCTTGGCATAAATTACAGGTGCAAACTCGTCTGGGTAAGTACCACCCACTCATCAGATATTCTACCGCAAAACAGCAGTACTTGGTATTGTTGTGTTCCGGTTTGAAGGATGAGTGAGCCAGTGTCATTACAGGCACAAGGGACATAAAACCTTAGGTCCCAAGGTTGGTGGCGCATTGGCGATGTAAGCGATGGTTAACATTTCTTACAGTGCCAATGTCTAAGGGCGTTTTGTGACCACTTACCATCAGGTAGCCCATATGTCCGCCTTCCTGTTCTATAAAAAAAAGCTGAATTAAGAACCCACTATTTTGAAATCGGATAAAAATTCAAATTTAAATTATCTACCCTTCACAACATAGTATCCTATTTATTTAATGACACACTTATGTCCAGTGTTGCCATGCCTGGTTCATTTTTGTCTGATTATTGACGCCGGCTTTGTGCGTTGTTAGTACTATATATACATTTATTATTTTTTGTTAATGTTATATAAAATATGTTTTTATGTTAAACGTGTCATATAAACTATTAATGCATATAAAAATAGAATCACGACTTATAAGCAATGAATATAATGGCGTAAGTAAATAACGTTATATGAAAATAGTATATGTATATACATAATAAAGCCGAGATGGCCCAGTGGTAAGAACGCGTGAATCTTAACTGATGATCGTGGGTTCAAACCCGATCAAGCACCACTGAAGTTTTTTTTTTGTGCTTAATCTGTGATTATAATTCATCTCGTGCTTTTCGGTGAAGGAAAACATCGTGAGGAAACCTGCATGTGTCTAATTTCACTGAAATTCTGCCACATGTGTATTCCACCAATCCGCATTGGAGCAGCGTGGTAGAATTAGCTCTCCTCAAAAAGGGAGAAGAGCCTTAGCCCAGCAGTGGGACATTTACAGGCTGTTACCGTGATATATACATAATAAAAGCAATGACAGTTTTTTTATGGAATTACTAATATTCCTATTTACGGGGGGGTAAATAGGAATGTTATAATTAACCGTAAAACTTGTGTTAGGGGTTTGAACTACAATAGCCCCGGGCGATTTTAACATCGCTATGCGGCCTGAAAGATATTATTTCAAAATTATTATATATTATATGTGGCACAAGCTAGTTTCTGCACAAGAGAGGAGCCCAATAGTAAGTAATAGCATTTAGACTTTCTAATAAGATAAACAATAGAACGAAATATACGATATTTTTTGTCTTTAATAATGAAACAGTTATTAGGAAATTTAAGAGAATGTTTATTTTTAAAACTTCTTGCGTCAAGTTAAACAAATATAACGAGGTTAATTTAAACAAATCGTCAAGTACATGATTCAAATATTGATCGAAACAAACATGAAATCTGTACAAATAATAGATGTTAGGTTATGGTATTTATATTTTCATAAGTAAATAACATTATTTACCATTTTTAAAACATTTACTAATATTATAAATTCGAAGTTTTTATTTGTGTATTTGTTGGTTTGATTTGATGTCTGAACAACTCAATCCGATCAATCATAAATTTGGGTATACTTTTTCAATGGTACGGAAGAGGAGATAGGTTATCTAGTCATATATATAACATATATAATATACAGCCGAGTTATGAGATGCCGAGATGGCCCAGTGGTAAGAACGCGTGAATCTTAACCGATGATCGTGGGTTCAAACCCGGGCAAGCACCACTGAATTTTCATGTGCTTAATTTGGGATATTAATTCATCTCGTGCTTTACGGTGAAGGAAAACATCGTGAGGAAACCTGCATGTGTCTAATTTCACTGAAATTCTGCCACATGTGTATTCCACCAACCCGCACTGGGGCATCGTGGTGGAATAAGCTCCACACCTTCTCCTCAAAAAGGGAGAGGAGGATTTTAGCCCAGCAGTGGGACATTCACAAGCTGTTACGGCTACGGAATATACAGCGTTTGCTATAAACTCTACTAATTATCAGTTTTAGAGGCAAATGAGTTTGTATTCACTATTTGGAACAAGAAGTGGGTGAAAAAACCATTGTTATAACAAAAGAAAACACAACGAGTGGTTTGATATGTAGTAAATAATATTTGTCTTGTTATTGATTTTCATTTTGTCGATTTCATGTCGAGATTCGGGTTATATACATACAAACTAAGTTTTAATTTGATTTAACAATTTTATGGTATCATTCTGCCTAAATTGCGATTCAAAGGGATTTCCCCTTTAGAATTTTTGCCGCCATTCGACTCGGTCAGTACCAATTTTTTATTTTTAAAATGTATTTATTGAAGAATCTATTTTAATACAGTTTAATAATAATAATAATAATAATAATAATATTAATAAAAATTTATTGCTTCAGATAGGTCGTACATTACAAAGTAACTTTTAAGAAAAACATACATATTTTTATGAGATACAAATTATTCATACTGGACACATTTTTTCTAATTTATCACTCTTTTTTCATTGACGACCATATCGCAATTGGTTGCAAGCTCAGCTATGTGCTGTGCTATGCCCAGCGCTGATTTTCAGCTTGCTCCTTCTAAATTATATTGATTTAGTTGAGAGCGCCGCACCGTTCCGTATCATATTAAAGTATAATGAAAATGATAAAACAAAAAATAAAAAAAACAAAAACTGATATAAAAGCAAGTAAAAGAGAAACCGGTGACATAATTATATAGCACAAAAAGAAGTAAATAAGCAATTTCTCCAGATCAATAACTACATTTTAAAGCTGACATTAATAGAACGACTAAAACTTAATACACGCATGCACATCTTCGCATCATAACAACCATAACTCTATGTGTACGTCATGGCTAGGACAATTGAAACTATGATTAAATAAAAATAAAGAGAAGTCTAAGTTTTTAGGATTCTATTCTTTCATATTTTGCTTCATTCGCATTAATTTGTAAAGTTTTTGTTACGTAGCCACTTCTACTTGTAGACGAAGGTAATATTCTTTAAGGCATTTTTTTAAAATTACAATTGAAAAATGACATTCACGTAAGGGAGGTGGTAGGTTATTCCAAATTTTTGCTGCAGCATATTTGAAAGAACCTTTAAATCCTACTGTCTTATGTTTAGGAATTAATAGTTTAATCTTCTCATTTTCTCGGACACTCCTATCTTTTCTATTCTCTAGCCAGTCAAGCTTTTGATATAAGTAATTTGGCTTTTTGCTCCGTACAATTTTATGTAAAGATACTGCTAGATGAAGCTTCCTACGTGATTTCATGTTTAAAATATTGTGACAATTAATGAAAGGAGCTACATGTGATCTCTTAGGAACGTCAAAACAAAACCTAGTGCAAGCATTTTGAACTCTTTGTATAGCTTTTTCGGTCTTTTTCAATAATCTGGGACCATACACTGTGTCACAGTAATTAAAAATCGATAAAATAAGTGACTCAACCAGGGTAACTCTCACTTTCTCCGACATGAAAGGTCTCAAGCTATATAGAACTTTTAATTTATAAAAAGCATTTTTTATTTTCAGATTTAGATGTTCTATAAATCTGAGATTTTCGTCAACGTATAGACCAAGATTCTTTGCAACTTTTACTTGTTCTAAAGATTCATTGCCTATTTTGATCTGTAAGTTGTGCCCCTTAATGCATTCTCGTTGATGTTTGCTGCCCAGTACCATATATTTTGATTTATTCGCATTAAGAACTAAATTATTTTTTTCCGACCACTGAGATATATGTTCTAAATCATTATTTATAAAATTTACTGAAATGTTTGTATTTTTTGGATCAAAGTGTAGATATACCTGAGTATCATCTGCGTACTGATGTATCTTACAGCTATTTAACTCGCGACTTAAATCCACTGTATATATGATAAAAAGGATTGGGCTTAGACTTGATCCTTGGGGGGTTCCACGTGTGTTAGATTTAATGTGCGAAATCAGCGGTTCCTTTTGTTCAGAACTTTCTATAGAAACATACTGTTTTCTTCCCTTTAAAAAAGACATGAACCATTTACAAGCATTGTGTGATATTCCATAGTAATATAATTTTGCCAACATAAGTTCAATATTTATACAATCAAAAGCTCTTGAAAAATCTAATAAAACGAGTATACTTCCGTTACCATTATCTGATGCCGAAAGAATATCATCTGTTACTGATGATAACGCAGCGGCCGTTCCATGAGCTTTTCTAAAGCCAGATTGATGTTCTGGAAGTATGTTATGTGTTTCTAAGTAGGTTGTTAGTTGCATACATACGATTTTTTCTATAATTTTTGACATAACCGGAAGAATGCTGATGGGTCTTAGATCTTTATAGTTTTCTACTGATGTGATTTTTGGTAAAGGTATTACTTTTGCTATTTTCCATGAGTCTGGAAACGTGTGTGTTTTGATAGATTGATTAATGATATAGGTAATAATATCAAGCGTAACAGGCAAGGTTAATTTTATCATAGTTATTGAAATGTTATCATGCCCAATTGCATTTGAAGAGATGTTGTTTATTATGTTAAGTACTTGCTCTTTCGAGCATTCTTTTATGAAAAATTCGGTGTTCGAGTCTCGATTCGTTGTGAATTGGGCTAGTGTCTTTAAATTTGTGATTTCATTGCCTGGCAATGTCATAAAAAAATCGTTAATTTTGTCTGGTTCTTGCAAATGAGGTGGTATACAACCTGAATTGCCCTTGCCTAAGGGAGAAATTTTCTTAAAATGTTGCCACATTAGAATTGGTCTATTGGCATTTTTATTCACATAGAAATTTATATAAGCTTTTTTTTCTCTTTTTATACTTGCATTGGTAAAATTTTTGAACATTTTATAATATGACCAACTTGCATCATTTTTACTATTATGGGCTTTTTTTAGCGCCTCATCCCTTTTTTCCATCATTATTTTAATAACCTCGGTAATCCATGGATAAGAATTGTTTTTTATTTTTATGACTTTGACCGGTGCGTGTTTATCAAATAAATTTAATATTTCACAATTGAACTTTGCTACCATATCATTAATGCTTTCAGATTCTTTGATTTTATTCCATGAAATATTTCTCAAATCTTCCCCAAATTCTTCCTCGTCTATATCATTAAAACATCTTTTGGTAATTGATTTTACCCCATCTTTTTGTTTTTTTATGTCAAAGTCTGCTACTATTAAGGCATGGTCACTTAAGCAAGGATTGTGAATTACTTCAATATTTGTACACAGCATTGGGGTGTCTGTTATTATTAAATCTAAAAGTGTTGCTGATGTCATAGTTATTCATATGTTGTAGTGCATATGTCATAGTTTACCATAATAACAGTCAAAACGTACGTGATATTTTACATATTTTAGATGGCGGTGCATTGATGTGGCGTGAAGCATATTTGCACATCTGCAAAAAGGATACATTTCATCCTGGGCCAGTATTTCCAAGAGGTGAACATCGTCTTCATATCCAAGACATCAGCGTATTCGGACACATTAGCGTATTATGTTGTTAACAGTCAAACATTTGGTTAATTGAAAACAAAACGCGGTCACTGTTTGTAAACGTGACGGTATTTATATTGAACGCGAATGGGATACGTGATGTTCTACTAACTTGCTTTGATAACGATCGCTCGCCAGATCTTTGAAATATAAGACTCTCATAAGGTTCTCATTTGAAATCCATACCGAAATATAAAATATTTCTCAAATTTATAAAAACATTCATAAAATCCGATAGCAATCTATCTGTGTGTGTATATTGCACTTGTGACTGCACACTTGTGCACTATATGTTATTATATACATGCAGGTGATAAGTTTCACCACCGGAATCGAAAAACTGTCCGGAGGTAGGTATTATGTAAATAATTATCATTTTATATATCATTGTATCATAGCGATACAGACCGACAAAAATAAATGACTCACTTTTATATTGTTGTAACACACAAGTACACATTATATAACGACGAGTACATATATGTTCAGGTAACTTAATAATTATGTATTTCAATTTTACCTAAACTCCTGAATCACGGTCTGTTACGTTATACAACCTTCCTACCCAGTTATTATTAAGTAATTATAAGCCATTTGTTATTACTTATATCCGGCTTCAACGGCTAGGGAGCTTACTGGATGTACAATTGCCGACACAAGGGATAAATCCATGGTTTTGGTGCATGGCGTGAATTGAGACATCCATTCTTATCTTCATTCTTATTTTAAACTGAAAATAAAATTCAATATTAAAGTACTTGGTGGTAGGCCTTCATGCAAGCCCTTCTGACAAGACATAACATCTTAGTTCCCAAGGTGGGTGGCGCATAGTATGTAATTCCTTACAATTTTCCCTTTACCTATTACTAATTTACAAATTACCTTAGGTTAAATTTTCTCATTGTCTATAGGCGGGAGCACTAACCATTGAGTTGCCCATTTCGAGTCCGCAAGCCTCAATAGTTCAATGGAAAATCGTCATCAAAAGTCGCAAGTCCTATATATAAGTTTTGTATTTAATCTTTCCGTAGCCTTTTTTACACTTAATAGGTCAGCGTTTGACCGTTGACTTGCCTGATCTTAAGCATCGCCACGGTCTATGTACATCCTAGACCGTGGCGATGCTTGCCTAGAAGAAACCTGTTTACTCTGGATTTGTACAACGTTGTACCTATCAGGAAAGCCCAGCTTCTAAAATGATTATACATTTCACTGACACTAGATTTCATGAGTAATCTTTAAAAAAACATCAACTGTGATTATAGTTAGTGTGAATTTATTATAATTAGGTAATTATTGACATTCGACCATAGCCAAGGTCCATTGTACCTCATTAACGTACAACGTTATATCGCCTCTGGCATAATGACGCTTCCGTTTGTAAATTTAATAATTGTTCAAAATTACTTCACACATAATTATATGGTAATTAGATGTGACTTACAATAATTAAAGTAGCTTCCGCCGTACTGTGTCTTTATGCATTTAAGTATTTTATTTGTATAGCACTGTTTTAAGTTTAATGTACAAGTTTTTGAATTGAAACATATATAGGCGCCTTGGGGGTCAGACAGAATCCTATTTGTGTACAGATATACATACATGTGTAGCCGAGATGGCCCAGTGGTTAGAATGCGTGAATCTTAACCGTTGATCGTGGGTTTAAAACCGGATAAGAACCACCGAGGTCAGAATGAGGCTTCTAATACGCGGGCGAAAACTATTGTAAAATAAATGAATTCACGAATATAAATAAAATTTAAAAAAAATATATATTATTTATAAAAATAATAAAAGTTATAACGTCTATGATTAAATGTTAATAATGTGAGGTAACAAAATGACTATCAGTCGATGTTACCACATTACGACGCGATGTTGTCAATCACATGCTTATGTTGTAAGCCGTTTTGATGCTTAGCGCTCCTTCGGGGTAAGACCGACTCGTATCATGGTTAGCTAGTCTTATATAATGCCCAGGGCATTTAATATGAATACATTAAACGAACACAATACTTACTGCAACGCGCGCAAATGTTATTGCGAAAAATATATACCAATTCCTTATTAAAAATTCATTGGCTGCTCATTTTCTCAAATGTACGTACCAGTGTGGATTAATATCTTCCATTTTTTTTTTATAGATTAGGTAGGCGGACGAGCATATGGGCCATCTGATGGTAAGTGGTCTAACCAACACTAAGACATTGGCATTGTAAAAACCATCGCTTTCTTCGCCAATACGCCACCAACCTTGGGAATAAGATGTTATATCCCTTTTGCCTATAATTACACTGGGTCACTCACCCTTCAAACTGGAACACAACAATACCAAGTACTGCTGACAACAATACCGAGTAAGAAATGCCAACTTTTAAGTTTAGTAGTAGTAGCTACTGGAATTATGCCGGTTATTCTCGTTAGAACCTACATTCTAAACTAGGTCGGAAATTTTAATTTCGGAAATAAAATGATTATACAGAAGTCCATGACTTAAGTATTTTGATTTTTATTTGAATAAAACGGGAAAGACTGCTAGCATCGCGCTGCGTACCAAACGGTGGTGACTTGTAACGCAGTTATTTTCCACAAGCTTCTTATTTAACTTTAGTTGTTATTTTTGTAGGTTAAAAATGCACAGTAACAGTAACAGCTTGTAAATGTCCCACTGCTGGGCTAAGGCCTCCTCTCTCTTTTTGAGGTTTGGAGGTTTGGAGCTTATTCCACCACGCTGCTCCAATGCAGGTTGGTAGAATACATATGTGGCAGAAGTTCAGTGAAATTAGACACATGCAGGTTTCCTCACGATGTTTTCCTTCGCCAAATAAAAGCACGTAAATGCTCAGTATTTTAAAATGTTTTTTGTACTTCTTTTTACTGACTCACTCAATCTTCAAACCGGAATACAACAATACTAAGTATTGCTGTTTAGGGTTAAATATACATATGATGAATGGGTGGTACCACACCCAGGCGAGCTCGTGCAACGCCCTACCACCGAGTAAATATTTGAATATTGTATATATATATATATATATATATATATATATATATATATATATGTCTATATTTATGTACAAAGATAGCTTTATATTTACTCTTATACATACAAGTAATCTGTTTAAGGATTTATTGAATATATTAATATTAACCATGGAAAGTTTTATAACATTTGCGACCGTCTGATATCGTTGTGTGTGTATGTGTGGTACACACGGACAGTCGTGACGAAAATTTCAAATTATTGTTTTTATTCTCAGCCACCGTTTGATTTAAGACACGAAAATAAGATTTAAGGTCCTCTCGGCCGCTCGTTATCCATGTATCTGCTTTCAAGCAGTAATATTTATGTGTTTATGTTAATAGAGACACTTTTGTTTTACTCTCATGGTATTAGGTGGGCAGACTGATAAGTGGGCCACCTGATAGTAAGTGTTCACAACCGCATATAGGTATTGGAATTGTAAGAAATAATAACCCTCTCTTATATCACCACTGCTTACCTTGGGAACTAAGATGTTATGTTCCTTGTGCCTGTAGCTACAATGGCTCAACCTCACTTCGAACAGAAACACAGTCATAATATGTATCGCTGGTGGTAGAATATGTTATGGAAGAGGAAAGTGGAAGCTTCATCCTGTTCTGGAGCCTTATCATATTCAGATACAAAATTTTGGTAAAAAATCCTGCTTAAAATGTAAGTATTAGCTGCAAATTGGTTTCCGGCCGAACGGATTATAATGTACAATAAAAATGATCACAATAAGCCGCGTTTAAGTTAACAATGGAATGTTTACGTCACGTATCCCGGATGTGACGTAAACATCAGTGGATAATGTGATAATGGCGAATGTTCCTACATGTGTAACTCGAACGAATGCGAAAACAATATGCGATGGTATTCTTGTTAGAAAGCTAGACATTTATACTAATATATTAAACTTTGACTACACTTTGATAATCCTATGTTTTTTTTACCAATTAATACATTTTTTTTTAATTAAAAACTTTAATAAATATGGTATTATATATCTATTCAAGACAACAAAGCTTGGAGTAAGTATTTTTTGATTTTCAAGATATGTATATAAATATAATTAAATTTTATCGACACAACTTTGTAATTCAAATGGTGGAAAAGATCAGGTAAGTTCCTTCTTGGTAGAATCTACATTCCAAACCAATGTCAAGTTTAAATTTAACGTATCCCATTTATACCGACGCGCGATTACATCATGAATTTCTTGAATTAGTTTTTTTTAGTTTTTATTGTTAAGGCAAACGTGCAATGCTCCACGAGCCACACACTGGCTCTACTGGATGTATTTATAAAGGCGTTATATATTTTTAAACTTTAACACTTTATATTACCCCAAATTCCAAGTGTTTCATCTGCTAACGGCACATAGATAGAGTAGTCCCTATTGAACTCTTCTGAATGTCATGTTTTCCAAACGAAACGTCGCGTTTATCCGTCAATCTGATATAATCTTAACTACCCTACATTACTTTGTAAGTTAATAATTAAAAACCTGGGAGGTAAAAGGATAAAAATGTAAAGGAATATTTAATATGCAATTCATATTTCTCTTCCAAGACATTTTTTTTAAAGAACAGGAAGGCGGACGAGCTTTTGGGCCACCTGGTGGTAAGTGGTCATCAAACGCCCTTAGACATTGGCACTGTAAGGAATGTTGACCATCGCTTACATCGCCAATGCGGTACCAACCTTGGGACCTAAGATTTTATGTCCGTACATTTTAGATACGCCGATTAGCGTATATTTTGACGATTTACGCTTATCGGCTAGCAGCGGATGGAGATTGAGAGCTGAAGATCAAACTCAGTGGCGAGCCATTGGAGAGAGCCACATAACCCTAGAACATTTGCAGGCTGTTACCTTTAAAAATATACTTACATATAAATAAAAAAAATACATAATTAAAATCTTCAGGTAAGATGTGGTATTTAGTGGTTATTTTTTATTCAATTCTAAATATGGCGGAATGGGGACAAAAGTGGCAATTTACCAAGACAATATAATACAAGAATCACTTTTACAAGCATGGCGTGCAGATGTGCCCCTCAGAATAATTACTGAGCAAGTTAGAATATCTGATTGGGTTTTAATTAAGACTTGGTTCAATACGAATTCATATAATTTGATTTTTATAGCTTGTTTAATTATAAGAGCCGAGATAGCCCAGCGCTTAGATCACGTGAATTTTAAGCGAAGATTGCGAGTTCTAAGCCTGGCACCAGTTTTTATATGCTCAGATCACGAAAATAATTCATCTCGTACGTGGCATGAAAACATCGTGATGAAATGCCAACTCGCGTTATAACAACGTGGTTGAATAAGCTAAAAAGCGTTTTCCTCAAGAGGGCTAGCAGTAGAAAGATATAATTTGCATTTTCTTTATCTTTCAATTTGATATAGACACAACAAAATATAGTTTTATTACTTAGCCTCTTACTACTTTTGAATCGTTATGTAACAAGATTAATTTATATGTAAAACAACCACTGGTTCGGCACGTAAATTGTTCCGAATAGAACCGACTAGACACCCAGTATAGTGTAGTCAGTGTTAGTTAATTGCAATAATATTTACCCCGAATGAAAATTAAGAAATATGAACAATACGTATTTAACCGTCTATATATTTTTATATCTAGGAAAACGCCTTGCCTGTCATTTTTTTAATATAAATTTTAAACAGGCAAAGTCAACAAAGACTGCTCTTTAAACGTAGTTTTAATAACAAATATATGTATTAATGTTATAAATACGAGTAATAATTATAAATAAACTAACAATTGTCGTTATCGACATTATATAATTCTTTACAGAGATAAAAATCAAGTTAGAACAATTATAAAATACAAGACTTGTACGTCATCGTCTTCTCTAGAATTATTCCGAGAAATATCTCGAATTATCTTACTGAGAAACGAGCCAATGAAACAAAAGTATTTTTTTTTCTAAAAAAATCAAAATGTAAATTGCAAATAAACGAAAACTATACGTTTTGTGTCTGCACCTGGATTACCTTACAATAAATCATTAAATTTTAAAGTTATCGGTAATAATTACATAGGTCAAATATCTTTAATTGTTTCTTTAAATTATATCCAATTTTATACATTACACGCAAACTTTGTAATGACGAATTTAAATAAAAATCAGCGTTAGCAGTTGCGTGAGGAGGTTTTTAAAGTAGGGTATGCAAAACACGACTTTAAAATGTATACAAATTACACATTAAATAGTATTGAATTATGAAAAGTACGGATTATGTTTTTCGGTAAGTTTGGAAGTTAAAATTTTGTCATTATTTTATACCCATAATTAACAGCCTGGAAACAACTGCTGCTGTGCACTCCTTTCTTATTGAGCCTGGAACTAATTCCATTACGCTGCGTCAATGCGTTTTAGTGGAATGTGGATACCAGTGTGAAAGAATTCCATTTGACACCATATATGTATAGTGCCTGGGTGTGAAAGCTTGGTAAAGATTCATGAGATTAAAGTTCAGTATTAAGAACACGTGAACCATATAGCATGAGTAACCCAAAAAATGTTGGTCAAGCTGATGTCGCAATGGTTTGCCTGTGTAAAACATTTGACCCTGTCATTGTAAAAATAATAACATAATGTATTCTTCTCATAAACAGTTGTTAACAAGTAAATATAAACGAGTGTTAAAATCCGTTGTGACAGGGAGGGATCCAGGTGTTAACAGGCAGGCAGGCTTACTAGTGGTCGCCAAGTAAAATTCGACCATAATCACTATTAAAAAACTGAAAAAAAACACTTTTTTATAGAATAGGAAGGCGGACGAGCATGTGGGCCACCTGATGGTAAATGGTCACCAACGCCCTTAGACGTTGTCACTGTAAGCAATGTTAACCATCGCTTACATCGCCATCGCCATCGCCATCGCTAAGATTTTATGTCCCTTGTGCCTGTAATTACACTGGCTCACTCACCCTTCAAACCGGAACACAACAATACCAAGTACTGCTGTTTTGCGATAGAATATCTGATGAGTGGGTGGTACCAACCCAGGCGAGCTTGCAGAAAGCCGTTCCACCAGTATATCATACATATCTATGAATAAGCATGGTCAGTTTTTTGGCCTCTTTTTTGTTTTTAAATTCAGTTGACATGACAAACAGAAGTAAAGGTATTGCATTGTGTTGTCTTTGTCTCTTAGTATATAAATAAAAATGCTCCTAACTGATTACTTATTTTTACGTTACAATATTCTAATATAAACCTGCAATTCTGTTAAAATAATAACAAGAATAGCTTGGGACGTTATTCACACACGGCCATCTGAACCCAAACTAAGCAGAGCTTGTACCGTGGAAACTAGACAACTGATATACAACATATACTACTTTTTTTTTAAAACATACTTATATAGATAATTACACCAAGACTCAGGACAAATAGACATGTTTATGCACACAAATGTCTGTCCTGTGTGGAAACCGAACCCACAACTTTAGGCGTGAAAGGCAAGTATCTACTAATCACGCCAACCGACCTGTTAAAGTTTCAGCCGACAATATTCGGTGAGTTCGGAAGACACTTTGTAGTTTCTTTTGACAAAGTTATCTTGTACATCAGTCAGTTTATTAAAAAATCAAGAATATGATTAATTAATAAGTATTCAAGTTAAAACATAAAAAAATGTAATGGCCGCGATGGTTCAGAGATAAGCTCAATGAGCAAGGCCAACTTAATCTTCTCATTGTTTTTTTGCTCACGATTCAAACCAAGAAGCAGGGACGCCAGGTGAATATCACTTGATTGAAATATACGATTTATAATGTTCTGTAACTAAACATACAATACATATATATACATATATACAAATGGCTTATTGATGGTGATGATTAATTTGGAATTAATAAACTTGGAAAAATCTTGAAAGTCACCGTGAAAGTTGGTAAATATGTTATTTTGTTCAAGATTTGTTTTGTATCCACTTTATTATAATTCCCCGCTAGAGGGCGCTGTAGCATAAGTACAACTTCATATTCTATACCCATGGACGCAGACGAATTTAGAGACTTGGGGGTCCTGGACCAACAAAGGAGTGGAGGTCCCTAATTATTTTCTAAATTCATTGAACAATTTCAGTTTTTCAATATGAATTTATTACTAAACTAATTAAAATATTTTAACAAACATATAGAGATATTTTTACTAGTGGTAGGCTTTGTGCAAGCTCTTCAGGGCAGGTACCACCCACTCATCAGATATTATACCGCTAAACAGTAGTAGTACTTGGTATTGTTGTGTTCCGGTTTAAAGGGTGAGCGAGTAAGTTTAATTGCAGTACAAGTGACTACATTTTATTTCCCTAAGTTGGTGGCGCATTGGCAATGAAAGCGATGGTTAACATTTTTTTACAAT
The DNA here is from genome assembly GCA_905147175.2 of Nymphalis urticae. Taxonomy (NCBI): domain Eukaryota; kingdom Metazoa; phylum Arthropoda; class Insecta; order Lepidoptera; family Nymphalidae; genus Nymphalis; species Nymphalis urticae. The sequence continues at coordinate 526,207 of LR990004.1, read as the reverse complement.
GCCAATATCTATGGGCGTTGGTGACCCCTTATCAGGCGGCCCAAATGCCCATCCTACCTATACTATAAAAAAATGATGGATGATATGTATATTACATTAAATGTTTATACTCGTTGGAATTGGGATGTTTTCGTTTTAGAAATTTATACTGTGGGGCCCCTCTCTTATGGAGGCCCCGGGGCTGTAGCACCGGGTACCCTAAGTAATGTTCAAAGGACATTAAAATCAGGATGCATATTTCACTGATGGGAACCGTCAAGAAGCTCAGAGGTTACTCATGTATTTATTCAATTACACATATTATTTCATTTGTTTCATTTGGACCAAATAAGTAATTGGAATTTCGTAGGAAAAAGTAGGGATTCATAGATTGTATGTGAATTTAATTGTAAGTTCGTTATAAGTCATCGAATATAAATTTTTTTATTAAAATAACGATGACAAACAAGTCAGTAATGTGTATATATTGGTTTATTATATATTTTTTATATTATTACCCACCATAGAAATTAAGGTAGCGTGTTCGCAGATTTAGACCGATTATCCGCAAAAAAATTATTACAATTATATTTTTTCGTTCGCAAACAAATGGCAAATATCAAATACTTGTCCGTACATTATCGGTTTTTAATTACACATCAGAGGAATGTGATGCGAATATTTGTCGATTGTGGGTAGTAAATCGATTCTCTAATAACAAAATCCAAATTCATCGTTGAACACGATTGTCAATTGTCAGAAAGTGATATGAGACATGAACTTAACAATGAATTATAGCATTTAAGCCTTTATTACACATCGGTATTCAATGTTAATTTCTCAAGCGTAGGCAAGCGCGTTCCATCTTAAGACTGTATCTCACTTTTCATCAGGTGTGATAACAATAGCGCTAGCCTATACATTAAAAAAAAATTGTCATACGATATTATGCAGTACGCTCTTACTACTTTCTCGCTCGGAATAGCACTAATAATACAACGGTCGGTCTTGGTTAAAATTTGTAAGCCGGCAACCCTAATATATATACCGTAACCGTAACAGCCTATGAATGTCCCACTGCTGGGCTAAAGACCTCCTCTCCCTTTTTGAGGAGAAGGTTTGGAGCTTATTCCACCACGCTGCTCCAATGCGGATTGGTGGAATACACATGTGGCAGAATTTCAGTGAAATTAGACACATGCAGGTTTCCTCACGATGTTTTCCTTCACCGTAAAGCACGAGATGAATTATAATTATAAATTAAGCATATGAAAATTCAGTGGTGCTTGCCCGGGTTTGAACCCACGATCATCGGTTAAGATTCACGCGTTCTTACCACTGGGCCATCTCGGCTTTTTTCTAATATATATAAAAATAATATTTTTTTTGATTACCAATCAATTATTTTATTCGATTGAGATACGAAATGAATTCTCCTACAATAGCACACTGTTCAAGTGTATGTGTGTGTGTGTGGTGTGTGTGTGTATTAATATTAACGAATACAATAAAAACATATATTGTTAAATAAAACGATCGTTTAACGCGAACATATGAACTAAGCTAAGTGATTCGCTGGCAATAACTTGTAAGTGGCAACCCTATTGACAAGTAATTTTTTGCCTCGTGGAATGTTCGATGTTCTTTTCTAGAAACAACTTTGAAATTACTGTGATTTATTATCCTCTTACGTATACAAATTATTGTATTGTAACTTTTAATTATATAATATTGTATCGCATATTAGCTTTTATTTAACATTAATTTTAAGTAATGTATGAACTGAACATATAATCTGTTCCACCTAACTTAAGTTAACTGTTAAGTCGATTTTGCTGGCTATCCTAAATATTTCTTTGATTAAAATCACCGCCAAAAAAGCTTATTTCTAAAGGTGTAACTTAGCTGTAACTTATCAAAACATCATTAAAGCTTGAACGGTACTTGAACTCTTGAGTGATTTCGACCACGGAGGCCAATCTAAAGATAGCTTAGCCAACTGTGCAGGACATATTATAATGCACAAGTATGTGCGCAAACACAGGTGCCCTTTCAGAACAGACAGAAAACACAATAACTTTTTAATGGCACGACCCGGATTTGAACCCAAGTCCTCGGGATTAGCGACCTTATAGCCACTAGACCAACGAGGCTGTCGAAACAAGTGAGAACGATGAGAAGTCAAACGAGTACGATTATATAATCTCCAAAATGTGAACCGAAAGCGAGAGCGTCTAACTTGAGGTTAAGTTTAAGGTTTGAAATGCGAAATAGTTGTGCTTTCTTTGGACAGTCAAATACTGAGATACGTGATGACGATTGATGACGTAAGCATAAAATAATTACATCATTTTAAAGTTAAAAACGAAACGAAATATCAGCAAATTTTAAGTAAATTTCTGTACCTACTGTTTTTTAATATCAAATTAATAATAAATAAGCCATTTTATCAAATTTATTACATGGCTTGGCTCAGTACTGAATGTCTTTACCCGTTGTAGACGAATTTCGATTGCTTGGTGTAGCCAAGCGTCCATTGCAATAATTTGGAAATTTCATTGTTATGTCTGCCTTATGCATTGGCCTTGGAATATATTAACATAATGATATGAATATGTTTGACTGCCTCGTTGATCTAGTGGCTTGATGTAAAGCCGCCATCCTGGGTTCAATTACCAAATCGGACTTTTATAAAGTTATATTTATTATTCTATCAGAAAATTCTAAGTAACAGCACGGAGTTGGAAGTGTCTCCCGAGCTTTGGAAAGCACCTAAAGCCGTTGGTGTTGCGCCTGAACTCTTTCCGGTCGTGTCGAATTGCCATCCCATCGGATAATAAGAGTTAGAGAGTCGAGAGTGTACTTGTGTTTGCGCACACACTTGTGCACTATAATATCTCCTGCGGCTAATATCTCTCGAGATTGGCCGCCGTGGCCGAAATCGGTCTGGAGGACATTATTATTATATGAATATGTCAATAAAACTAACTTAATACGATACTATATACCTCATACTATTACAATTATATAATCAGGATTAAAATCAATAATTAAAAGAGACATAGCAAAAGGAAAAATTATAAGGCAATCTATTAATAAATTTTAAATACATTAGCGGTTAGGATTGAGACACACGATACGTTGATTACGACGCGGTAGCACGCGCTCTGCGGTCTCTATTGTAATGGAAAATTATTTACAATCCCTAAGCCCTAACTTATATAATACTTTTAATAAAAATACTTTTAATAACAATGACATATTAAAAATTTAAATATTCTATATTTAAGTAGGATGTTATTTTTTAAAGAGGTATACGGACAGGCTGATAGGCCACCTGATGGTAAATATGACATCTCATGCCATCAATCTTGAGAACATTAACAAATATGTTATATCCCTTGTAGTTACACTGACTCACTCATTCTCCTAACCGGAACACAATAATACTAAGTATTTCTTTAGGCGGTAGAATATGTGAGGCTTGCACAAAGCCTTACCACGAATTATAGAAAAAAAAATACGCAAATACATAAATGCATTGTAAACGCACCTTGCTGCAAATTGCAGTTAAAGAAAATCGCTCCTTTAACAATGTGAATAAAATTGGCGGATATGTATTTAGAGATAACGACATCATAATAAGCATTTACCAATAAAATACATTAACTACCCTATTTATATAACGATAAGATCTAAATTAAGTTAACTCTTAATAATATTTATAAGTTTTAGGATGTTTTTATGCTACTCCTCAATTTGCGTCCTTAAGCGTATTTTGTTGTAAAATACAGTTTTTTAAGTCGTTTATTTGTCAACGTAATTATTAGGACCCATAAGAAAAACAGGTTGGCGTTTTTTTTTCGACATTTCAGTTATGCGAAAGTCTTATTGCCTACTTTATCGCGATGTCATTTTCGTATGTTAGCCGGTTGGCGTGGTGGGTAGATACTTGTCTTTTACCGAAGGTTGTGGGTTCGATTCCCACCCGGGACAGACATTTGTGTGCATGAACATGTCTGTTAGTCCTGAGTCTCGGTGTAATTATCTATATAAGTATGTATTTACAAAATAAAAGTAGTATATGTAGTATAATCAGTTGTCTGGTTTCCATAGTACAAGCTCCCCTTAATTTGGGATCAGATGGCCGTGTGTGAATAATATTCGAGGATATTATTTTTATTTTTCTACCCTAAAACATACTTGTAATATATAATAAAATGTAATATATATTAATATATATTATTTTATTTTAATATGTAATATATATTAAAATAAAATAATTTGCATGTATATATATATATATATAAACATGCAAATTATTTTTCCTCTAACAGAATCATTTGCGTTGTGTTCTGACATGAAGGTTGAGACGGTTGTAATAACAGTTCAAAGATTCACTTTGTATAACAAAGAAAGGTTGTCAGGACAGCGACAATGTTAAATATGACTGAGGGTTTTAACAAAGCCAGTTTCTATGTACAGAGGAGACGACCGTGATGTAACTAATTTGCTCGTCTCCTATTCTATTATTATTTAAGAAATATAAGAATACTATTTTGAACTACAAAATATATTTTTGAGTCAAGATAAATAAAGAAAAAAAAAACAGCTGTAAATATACCACGGCTTGGCTTAGGTCTTGTCGCCATGGGGTGCATGTCAGTCACCTCTACGTGGTGCACCCTGGGCAACGGGGTTGACAAGCAATCCGATGTTTTTTCCGGAATGCTTGTCGACCGCGGCTGAGACTGACGCGGCGGAAGTGTCCCGGGCCGCTCTTGGTACTTCTCTGTTGCAGCAGAGTGGACTAGCGAGCGGCTTCGTGGCAAGTAGGTGGACTCCGGGGTCATTTGGGCTGCTGGAAAAAGGAGGAGTTGGTCTCCGGGGTCCTTGGGCTACCGGAGAAAGGAGGAGTTGGTCTCCGGGGTCCTTTCGGGCTGCCGGAGACAGGAGGAGAGGTAGAAGGAGGAGGGAGAGGCGGGTTCGCCCAATTTCGGTGTCGTTGCTGGGTGGATAGACCGTAAAAAGTAATCGCCTCTCAAACTCGTTTCCCCATCCAGGCGTCAGCCTGCGGTGGGACCGAGGGTCTGGCCTTTACCGGCTGGGCCGAGAGGAGACAACCTCAATAAAAAACACCCGGTGGGTCGCTAACCCATAGCGACAGGGTCGCAGTGGTGAGCTAACGCGTTTTCGAAACCACGCATTCTATTCTTCCGTATTCTATTATCTATGTATTTTTTACTAGCAGGTATGCCTTCGTCTTCTTCTTATTTATTTAATTTATTAATTGGAAAAGCTAAGAAATTAAGGCAATTTTATTAGAGGCGAACACCTTGCCCAAGAGAGGATGAACTGACTTTGCGGAGACGGAAGCCTGTTGCAAGTTTTTATTTACTTTCCATGTTTATACAATATTTGTTACTGTTTCTATCAAAACGACCAATACTATATACAATACAGACTAATCAAGTACATTAAAATTCAGAGCTGCTGGGTTTGAACCATTCTTCGGTTAATGATCTAACTGCTGGACCATCTCGGCTCTCATCAGCCAAGGTGTGACGTTAACTGAAAAATGTCTGCACAAATAAGATGGAGTAACTTAACTGTTTAAGCATTAAATACACATTAAAGAAATCGGTCAGGGTCGCACCATGACCGGATTGGTTTCAATTATATGAATATATTTATAATTTGCGAATAATTATTCAATTTATTTAAAATTACGTAAATATTAATTAGCGAAACAATTTTAGCTTTTGTTGTCAATCTGGATTGTGTACACTTAAGGCTAACGCAATCGGTTACAAATTCATATTTAGCTTTAACTTTTAATGCCTTTCATCAAAATCACACCATAAGACAACGTTAATAAAGACTTGATTGTTATAATGATTTAATCGTTTGAATATTATGCATCTAATAATAATAATAATAATGTCCTCCAGACCGATTTCGGCCACGGCAGCCAATCTCAAGAGAGATTAGCCAACTACGCAGGAGATATTATAGTGCACAAGTGTGTGAGCAAACACAGGTGCACTCTCTATTCTCTAACTCTCATAATCCGATGGGACGGCAATCCGACACGACCGGAAAGAGTTCAGGCGCAGGACCAAAGGCTTTACGTGCTTTCCGAGGCACGGGAGTGAACACACTTCCAACTTCCAGACTCCGGGCTGCTACTGAGAATTTTCTAACAGAAAAACCCAATAACATTTTATTGGCCCGACCTGGGAATTGAACCCAGGACCTCCGGGTCTGCGGCCTTACATCAAGCCACTAGACCAACGAGGCAGGCATTATGTATCTAATACTGTATCGTACAATAGAGAAGTATAAGCACCTACTTTGAACAGCATTAGCTTACCTAGAATGGGTCCAGTACGTGTCTTCGGTCCCTTCCATACGTCACCATTTGCTAAGAGACCAGGGAGTGCCATCCATACTCATGTATATGATGATACTCACAAAGAACACAAGAGTAAAGTTTTTTACGAGAGCGGGTAAAACATCGACCGGTCAGTTCGGATATCGATGAGAATTGAATAGTTCAACGTAAGTGGCGCTGCAGTCGCGCGTCTAACCAATAGGAACGTTTCTATTCGGCTTACTCTTTTATGAATGAAAGTACTCAAACTCATTACCATAAAAAAAAATAGCTAAATATTGTTTCTAAATATCGTGTTGTCTTATAAATTGAAACAAAAATGAATAATTAAATTTGTAATATAAATTCTGATAAAAAATAATTAGAAGTTTATTCCGCTTAACAATTACTAATACTGACAACCGATTAAGGCTATCACATACATATATGCTACAGTATAAAATCAAAATAAACATTATTAATATAGGCATTTGAATCGTCATTTTAAAAGATTCATTTAAAAAGTTACCACCGGTTCGCATTGCAGATTCTTTATAAAAGAACTCATTTCCACCAATTATAGTACAACATTAAATAAAGTAAAATTGTTATATAATTTTCGAAAAATATAGACACTGGCGTCACAACATATTTACAACAATTATAATAAACAGACCTAATACTGATTTTAATCAAATTAGATGGCATGCATGGAATGATGATGGAACGCATGGTGCGTTCGGAAAAGAAATGCAGAAGGATCGGTGAAAGAAAATCACCGGGTTTTTTATGTTATTTGTATTTATTTTTTTATAAGTCAACCGTGCTAACAATTAGCCGGTAACATTTATTAAGTCTTCAAAGTAAATTATTATTTTTTTAAATATTCGCTATATAAACAAATCAATTCGAATAATAAAAATTAAAGATTTCCAAACGATAATTTCCTTCATCACCAAAACGCAAAGCAACACTGAGTGTGTTGTGTAGCTGGGTATGAATCAGTGGCATTTTATTAATCCACAAGTTCGACGACACTTACCTTTAGTTTCTGAAACACTTATTAAAATCAGAACTAATTGGCCTCTTCATTGATTGGTCAGTGGTCAGTGTCGCGGATGACGTAATAGGTGACCAATGATCGTTTAGTAAGCATATTAGTAAATCTGACATTGATTTCCGAAACCGTAGGTTAATATCAGCCATTTATAAAATATGTATTTAAATTAAGATTTAATCTTTAACACCGTTTCACCGCATTATAGCATACATATGTTTCTTTCATGGATAATTTAATACTTCCCTCTTTATTGTAACCAGATAGCGCTGAAGCTCTTTAACTTCTATACCGTCCAAGTGACGTCATAAGAGATAGCGGCTCTTATGACGTCACTTGGACGGTATATTATTTGATCACGAAAAATATTTTAGCGCAAATGATAGATAAACAAATATAAAGATCGCATCGAATGCCATCCATTAACTTAATATATGTGAATAAGAAAGAACCCGTTGTGTCTCTCAATAATGCACACAATATTGCGAAGTGTTTGCGTAATCGCACGATGGGAATCATTACACGGCGATACAAAATGCTACAAAGATATCTAAGATCAACGTTGTATTCCATTGAGCGCCATTGCCCTCGGTCCCTAGAACCTTGAAAGTGAAGTTCTCACGAAGACGCCAGCCCTTTCTAATACACACAATATTTGCCTATTTCTCGTCTCACTTCTCTGCTCCGAATTCTCAATGCTTATTTATTAATTTACCTTTATGTCATGGCGATTGTTTATGCTTTTATACATATAATGTTATGTACATGTATTGTTGTTATAAAAACGATGTTAATGTTTGGCGCAAATCAAACTTAATTAGACAATAATTTCTGCCCTTTCAGAATTACTTAGTCAGGAAACAAAACAAATATAAAATTATTTTGATTAAAGTAAATTAACAGCCTGTTAATTTCCCACTGCTGGGCTAAGGCCTCCTCTCGCTTTAGAGGAGAAGGTTCGGAGCATACACATTTGGCATAATTTCAATGAATTAGGCACATGCAGGTTTCCTCACGATGTTTTCCTTCACCGTCAAGTACGAGATGAATTATAAACACAAATTAATCACATAAAAATTCAGTGGTGCTTGCCCGGGATTGAACCAACGATCATTGGTTAAGATTCACACGTACTAACCACTAGGCCATCTCGGCTTTTGATTAGATTCAATGAATTTAATTAAATGATGATAGAGAACGCATTCATAATAAAATTAAATATATATAAGTAACAGTAACAGCCTGTGAATGTACCACTGCTGGGCTCGTGCCAATTCTTCTTTTTTTAAGGAAAAGATTTTGGAGCCAATCCCACCAAGCTGCTCCAATGCGAGTTAATGGATTACACATGTGAAGAAATTCTAGAAAAATTAGAGACATGCAGGTTTCCTCATGATTTTTTCTTTACCATCACACGAAATGAATTATAAACACAAATTAAGCACACGAAAATTCAGTGGAGGTTAGTAACCCACGATCATCGGTTAAGATTCACGCGTTCTCACCAATAGGACATATCGGCTTATATATAATTAGGCTCTTAAAATTTCAATATTTATTCTACAATTTTAGTCGACACGAAAAGTCTAAAATGAAACAAGCCAAAAACGCCGATTACTAGAGTCATTCATTTCGGGTTGTGGCGTTTTAGACACTCGTGAAGTTAAATGAAATCATTAGACAGTTTCATTGCTGTCATATTTGATACATTTTCGACGAGCCGGTTGGAGTGGTTGGTACTTGTCTTTCACGCCGAAGGTTGTGGATTCGATTCCCATCCAGGACAGACAATTGTGCGCATGAACATGTCTGTTTGTCCTGAGTCTGGGCGTAATTATCTATATAAGTATGTATTTACAAAAAGAAAAGTAGTATATGTAGTATTTCAGTTGTCTGGTTTCCATAGTACGAGCTCTGCTTAGTTTGGGTGGTGCTTAGATGGCCGTGTGTGAATAATGTTCCAGGATATTATTATTATATTTAGTTATATGTAACAACTTTCAGTTTTTTATATAATCATATTATAATTTATCTTTTTTAAAGCAGAAAAATTCCTGAACTTGTGTAGGCTTCTACTAGTAATGTAAATTTTATAACAACATATATTGAGTTTTTTATTTCAATAAAATAAGTGAATTCATATGAATAAAATAAAATGAATACATGTATTCTTCTTACTAATGTTGAATGGATCATATGCCTACATATTATGTATCAAATTAATCAAAAAATTCTTTCGATATTAATATATGTATATAACCGGTAAACGTGCTTATTGATTTTGAGAAATTTTCAGTTTTCAAGCGCAAATCAAGTGATATGTCCAACTCAGGGTTTCCCAACCATTCATCTGTTCCTCCCCGGATTAAAAAAAAATTCATCCGTTATTAATAAGTATATGGAATATTTTATTTCAATAAAATTTTGTTTATTAGCGATTTTTATTTATTTTAATTCTAAATTATATAAAATTATAAAAAAATAGTTTAAATTTATTTTCCCTATAAACAAACGAATTCCGCCCCCTTGACGTCTCTCTACACAACCCAAGGGGGACTTTCCCCCTGGTTGGGAACTCCTGGACTAGTCGGCATTTTATACAATAGGCAATATTTGTGGCTCGTAATTTGTAAACACAAAATTCAATGAAGTTCAGTTTCCTTGAAATATCCCATTGGAGTGACTTACACCGACAAGTTTCACGTTCGAAGTAAATATGGTTAAGTCGATTAAGTTAATTATTTGGTAATTAGATATTAATTGCGCCAACTGATTACAAAGCTACGTAAAGTTTTATTCAAATGGCTGGCGTATAAATGCAAATTGTTATGTGTACGGATTAAAAAAAATCACGACTGTATGTAAACCTAACATAAAAAAATTACATAATTTTTAGTACAATATTAGAAAACTTATATAATTCGAAAAATGATGAGCGTTAGATTTGCACAATACGACTACATCAAGCTACATCTAAAAGTATGTATGATAAATGGGTGCCGATGAGCACGAACCAAACGAGCCAAACCAAGCCAAGTTAGCGTCGGGGAACTGTCCACCAGGCCCGCCTGTGACCGTAAGTGACTACATCCCACTGTCAAGTATAAAACTGTAAAGTGTAAGACTAATCTGATCATTTCGGACCGTCATTCGCTAATTTATTCATGAGAGACTGTTGCCATGGCAACCCGAACAGCAGACCACGTGGAGTGTAATGTTCAACAACGAAAATAACAGACGCGGCAGTGAAAAATGATCAATAAAAAATATACTAGACATAACGTAATAGTTGTTGTTTTCTCCCGTTTCAAAATGGATGAATTTCAACGACACGACTTACGCTACTTGCGTATCTAGTGAAGTCAAGATCAAGCTAATAAAACTGGCGAGCAGCACCGTGTGTCATATTACACGAACCATTTGGAGCCATCTTGACCCCCTCATAACTCAGAAACTATTTCAAATAAACATGTCAAATTGGCTCTACATATTGAGACCTGCGAGATACATATGTGCTCTAATTTTCATAAACATACCTCAAACGGTTATTTAGATATTAACGTCCAAAAATCGTCATTTTTATCACTGACTGAACTATAGACCAAAACTCTAACCCAGTTCCAGGTGACAACTATATATTGTATGTAGTTGAAAATTATATGTTGTTCTAAATAAATTTTAGAACTGATCATTGAACTTGGTACCCATTAACTTTTATCGTTGAAGGCATAATATTGAACTTGGCTCTCATTTCACATTTATGTTTTTGATGGGATCTATGTAACATGCTCTGTTTCCAAACAAAACTGATCATTTTCTGAATGTAAGACGTTAACCTTTGAATGTATATATTTCCTCAAAGTATTGTACATATTCATACACTTCGTAAAGTATGATAATTATAAAAATATCGTGGCTGACATTATATACTAAATCGTGTATTATGAGTTCGTTATCGGGTGATTCAGATCAATTCATGTTTTGATTTGGACTCGAAACGGTCAGATAATGTAACGTGATCGAATTATAAATAAAGGAATGATTTAAAAGTTCCTAACTTCCTGCCTATGTTATAGGCAGGCGGACGAGCAAATGTGACACCTGATGGTAAGTGGTCACCATCGCCCATAGACACTGGCAATGTAAGAAATAATAACAATTCATACAGGACATAACAAGGGACATAATATCTTAGTTCCCAAGGTTAGTGGCGCATTGGCGATGTAAGCGATGGTTGACATTTCTTACAATGACAATGTCTATGGGCGTTCGTGACCACTTACTCCGCCTACCTATACTATAAAATTAAAAAAAGTATGGCCTATTTACGTCATAAGTAATCAACTGTATTGAAGTAATTACTTGAAATTTTTATTTCATGACACCTATTACTTATGTCTTCATAGTGGGGAGGAAATAATCAGATAACACAGAACAGGCAGACATTGCAATATTTTACATTTACTTTTTATTAAATTATTTGTATGTGCTTTTGTCATTTAGAGGTTCTTCTGCCATGACATACGGTGCCGAAACGTGGACACTAACTGCGGGACTAGTCCACAAATTCAAAGTCGCTCAGCGTGCTATGGAGCGAGCTATGCTCGGAGTATCTTTGAAGGATAAGATCAGAAATGAGATTATCCGGAAAAGAACCGGAGTCACCGACATAGCTTGCAAAATTAGTAGGCTGAAGTGGCAGTGGGCTGGTCACGTATGAGTGGAGACCGCGGATCGGCAAACGCAGCGTAGGGCGCCCTCCAGCCAGGTGGACCGATGACCTTAAGAAGGTGGCGGGCACCGACTGGATGCGGAAAGCGGAGGACAGGGAGCTCTGGCGCACCTTGGGAGAGGCCTATGTTCAGCAGTGGACAAAATATTGATTGGCTGTTTTGATTGATTGATTGATTGATTGATTTGTCATTATCATTTTTCTTTATTTTGTATTCGTTCTTAATATGTTTTTTTCGGTTATGATTTTCTGGTTAAGTCTGCTCTGTATTTCTTGTATAAATATTTCCACCGACGATATTTTTAAATTAACTTTAAAAAAATGTACTAAGAAACTCAAAAAGATCACCGTTTACACAATATGATAAAGATGAAGTTGCCATTAGTAAATATTAAAATAAATTATTATTGTGTAAATTGCAAACTAGACAAAAATACTTTTGAGTCATCAATTTTAAATATAGAATTGTTTGCTAGTTGAATACCATGCGGGTATTATGAAATCCATACAAATACATATGCATTTTTGCATACGCTATACTATGCGGGTTCCTATTACTTCAAATTGCTTTAAAGGGCTATTTACAGACCAGAGTTCAATGAACTATAGAATCATAGCTACCGTGACAGTTTAGAAAACTAAAAATCATGGGGGATAGAACTAATTCATTTTCATTCTTAATTTATTAATTAATGAATTCGTTTAATCGCGAAATAACAATATACAATACGTTTTGAAAAAAAATTGCGGTACTAATTAACATAAGACTATGACCCACATACAGTGTCGTATGTAGCCTATGGACAAGGGGTCGCTTGCCCTGGATCTAAGGTGTTGTAACAGCGACAACCCAGGCGCCTTTCATAATCGTTACTCAATTTTGTCACTTTTTATATTTAGCTACCATTAACTTTCCCAGACGGGGTTTCACAAGACCTATACCAAGTATTACTAGGTTACAGATACCGCTTTCAAATTAGTGAGTACGAAGAGGCAGATAGTTTTATTTTCTTTAAATTTGAATTCAGTATTTAATTAATGCATTTCTATTAGAAACTGACTGCTTTTAGTAATGATATGTCAGTATATGTAGACACGTACGTGGAGATTATGTATTGAACTTTATTTCCCAACGAGGTCACGAGGCTTGAATCGCTGCGTTAACATTTTTACGGTAAATAATGGGTTTTTCCTTTGTCTATTTCCTTTTTTGATTGACTGGCAAATGGGCTACGTGATAGCGAGTAATAGTCAGCCATAGACATTAGCAGAAGAAATGCTAACTTTTCCTACATCGCCAATACGCCATCAAACTTATCCACTAATATGTTATGAATTCCTCATTCTAGTAGTTACGCTGGTTCACTCACCCTTCAAATCGGAACATAACAATACCAACTGCTGTTTTACGGTAGACTATCTGATGAGTGGATGGTATCTACATACACGAGCTTGCACAAATTCTTACCACCAGTAAATTAGTACAGAAAAACGCAATAGCTTATTATTGTCCCAGTTCAAGATCTGCAGCCTTATGTCCAAAACTAAAATTGACGAAGCAAATTATTAATAACTGAAGAAGTAATAATACGAAACATTCGACATGTAACCACCTGATATTAAAAGAACTTTTACTTATTACAGGAATCGAACCGCAAATACCGCACACTCTCACTGAAGGTACGATAGCTGTTGTATCAAATGGCTTACTTACAAAGAGAAAACGATATACAAGAAGTCAATGCGTCCTTTATTGGACATACGTTTCTATAAATATTAATATCACATACTTTAAATACACATACTATAAAACAATTCGTTTTGCTTACGGATGGTAGAATTATCAAAGAGAAGTAGAGAGTGAGTGAAGTGAGTTTTTTGTAAGTTTTGAAGTCGAACGAAATTGTAACAAACATGCAAGAAAGTCAAGACAAAAATCCTCCGATGTCTCAAATGTCGGGGCTGTATACCGCAATACCAACAGTAGATATATGCTTCTGCACTTTGAATGCCCCCAAAAAGAAATATTATGGTTTATATAATTAAATAATGTCAATTGTTTTCCATTATATCAATTAATCGACTTTAATCGTGCATGTTGTGTACTATAAATGGTACCACCATTTACACACACACATTTAAACAATGTCCAATAAAGTCGTATATTTGTATTTTAATATGTACTTCTGTTGGATTTACTTGTTACTTTTTTATTAAATTGTTATTTTACTTCAGTGCTAAAGAAATGTTTTGCCAAATAATAGAGAAATAGAGAATAATATTTTTATTTATTTATTGTATTTGTGAAGATGTCCACAGACGTGATGGTATTTATATACGTTACGTTACGTAACAGCCTGTGAATTTCCCACTGCTGGGCTAAAGGCTTCCTCTCCTTTTTGAGGAGAAGTTTTTGGAGCGTATTCTACCACGCTGCTCCAATGCGGGTTGGTGGGATACACATGTGGCAGATTTTCAGTGAAATTAGACACATGCAGATTTCCTCGCGATGTTTTCCTTAACCGTAAAGCACGAGATGAATTATAATGACAAATTAAGCACAATGAAAAGTCAGTGGTGCTTGCCCGGGTTTGAACCCACGACCATCGGTTAAGATTCACGCATTCTTACCACTGGGCCATCTCGGCTTATTATGTTTTAGACTGCTTCAATATTCACAATTCACGTCACACATGTGTATTCCACCAACCCGCATTGGAGCAGCGTGGTGGAATAAGCTCCAAACCTTCTCCTCAAAAAGGTAGAGGAGGCCTTTAGCCCAGCAGTGGGACATTCATAGGCTGTTACTAAAATATAACGCGCTCAACTAGCAGATACCTATTCATTCTGATCTTGAAGATATCCGAATACTTGGGAAATACTAGTTGGTAGGGCTTTGCGAAAGCCCGTCATGTAGGTACCACCCACTCATCAGATATTTCTACCGCTAAGATTACCGCAAATATTTAGTATTTTGGCGTTCCGGTTTGAAGGATGAGTGAGCCAGTGTTAGTACAGGCACAATAGACATAACATATTCGTTCCCAGTGTTGGTGGCGCATTGGCTATGTGAGGAATGGTTAATATTTCTTACATTACTAAAGTGTATCGACGGTGGTTACCATTTAACACCAGGTGGCACGACCGCCTACCTATATCAGAAACATAACGGCTCTGGGTACTACAAAGATTCTGAAATGACAATCCAACATGGCTACGCATGAGAAATTGGCGCCAAATTGGCAGTGTAAGAAATGCATAATTTTTAACCGCCAATGTCTACCGGCGATGGTGACCACTTGTTATCAGCTCTATGTGCCAGTCTGCCTTTCTGCTGTGAATAAATTTTAATACATTTTGTTTAAATCATTGTAATATGTACATTTTTTTTCTATTTTAGTCCGTTAGAAGGACAAGGTGTAATGTTATTAATATTAATAATATCCTTAACCTTAATAATTGAGACTATTTTTTATTGTATTTTCATGTTTTGGTTTTTGTTTTGTTTTTATTTATCTTATTTATTA
The DNA here is from genome assembly GCA_905147175.2 of Nymphalis urticae. Taxonomy (NCBI): domain Eukaryota; kingdom Metazoa; phylum Arthropoda; class Insecta; order Lepidoptera; family Nymphalidae; genus Nymphalis; species Nymphalis urticae. The sequence continues at coordinate 510,539 of LR990004.1, read as the reverse complement.
TTCTATTTGTGATTAAAATTTTTAACGGTGTAAATTTCGCAAGTACATGTTGAAAAAATTAACTTCAAAATACCCACCTATTAAACTTATTAACACTTCCTTATTACCTAAAACATAGTACTTAAGATGGAATGGCAAATTTAATTGTATACATTATGTAACCTCTGTTCTCAAGTAAGTGACTGTAATATGTCTTATTGAGTATATATGTCTTTAAACCTATAATAATATCCTGGGACATTATTCACACACCATCTGATCCCAAACTAAGCAGAGCTTGTACTACGGAAACAACAGAACAACAGACAACTGATATACAACATATACTGCTTTTATTTTTGTAAATACATACTTATATAGATAATTACACCCAGACTCAGCACAAACAGATATGTTCATGCACCCAAATGTCTGGCCTGGGTGGGAATCGAACCCACAACCTTCGGCGTGAAAGGCAGGCATCTACCAACCACGCCAACCCGCTCGTCAGTTGTTGCTTTTGATGCCTTAACAGACAATCATGTTGACTTCTGTTGTACAAAATATAAGCTACCTATATAAACATATCGCTATCTCTTTCTCTATTGTGTCATTTAAAGAGACATCAGGTCTAACTTAAGTATGTAATTTTATAATCAAATTGCAGAATAAGCCAGAGTTATTACTCTTTACGTATCTTTTACTCTATGTAAAGAAGATTATTTATCAAGTTAACTGCCGAGATGGCCCAGTGGTTAGAATACGTAAATCTTAAATAAAGATTACGAGTTCAAAACCAGGCAAGCACCACAGAACTTTTGTGTGCTTGATGTCGGATGAGAATCTGCTACATGTGTATTCACAAATGCGCGTTGTAGCAGCGTGGTGTAATAAGCTCCAAAGATTCTCCACAAAAGGAGAAAAAGCCTTAACCCAACATTGGAACATTTTCAAGCGATAATTAATTGCTATATAATATATTATTTGTATACAATCACGGATGAAACGTGTTTGTTTTTTTTTTCTTAAGACGTGCAAAGCATCAATTTTTTAAAATTTTATTAATCATACGCTCTTTAACACAAATATATTTATTAAAAATTGTTTTTTTTAATCGAATTTAATTTCAATATAGAGATAATGATAAATAGAGTTTACATAAAAAAGTAACAAGGTCACTGAGCCTTAGTATGTGGAGATTTAACATAAATATATAGATTTCAAGTTCTGAAGTTCTCTTAAATCGTCGTTTTGCATACGAAGGTCAGTTTAACGCGTCGCTACCGGTTGTTAATGTGATAGGGACAATGATCATTCGTGTTTCATCCCAACAGTTATGTGAAAGTTATTGTTTTATGTAATAACAGCTAACTAATATTTATAAGCCTCCATGTTTCCGATTTTGAAACGATATAGAAGCTTGATACGATTTGATAATGTTTTTATGAGCTTGGACAAAGAATATTTTTTTATTATGGTTTATCATTTTTTTTATTCGATTCTAGATTAATTATAGATTTAAAAAAAACTACTACTAATATAGAAAATAATCTCAATAAATACTGTTCAATTCTCTATGTTTTTATTATGTTAACCTATTTCAACAGGTCCGTATATTAACTACATAAATAATTAGTGTATGCAGTGTCATCACGCGGAAGTAATGCAGGTTAAAAAACATGAGCAGCAGAATTTCGTCCACCAAAAAGTTTCACCACAATGATGTCCTTCGAACGCGATATAAACACAGATTTGAACCAGCGATCGTGTGATCGACGTTTGATTACTGAACAACCTCAGCACCGCTCCGACCGTAACAACATATATATTCCATTCTCTTATAAACATGTAATACAATAATAATATGCTGGGACATTATCTACACACGACCATCTGATCCCAAACTAAGCTGAGCTTGTACTATGGAAACCAGACAACTGATATACTACATATACTACTTTTATTTTTGTAAACACATAATTATATAGATAATTACACCGACTCAGGACAAACAGACATATGTATGCACATATATGTCTGTCTTGGATGGGAATCGAACCTACAACATTCCGCGTGAAAGGCAAATATTTACCAATCACGCCAACTGACTCGTAAACAAATAAAACATAAATATTACATTATAAATCTTAAGATTATTGAAAGCAAACGATAACTTTATTTATCTAATAATTCATTCAAATAGCCGAGAACAGGTTTCGGAGATATTACGTCAGGGCCGACGTACGAACGTGACCTACATGTCTACATTTGAGTGACAATCATCGTGCGCAACGGCGCGAAACGACTAATTTTTATAAACCGATATTTGTAAGATACTAGGTTAAGAAAATTTGTGACCTTGAAAATATTTATATCATCACTAGATTACCCGGCACCGCACGGGAGGAATGTGTCTACTATATACGTAAAACGGTTATGTTTAAGGACAAACATATGTTTTTTTGGAATAGAAGCCTTCTCGAACAACTCGCCAAAGTTTCATCAAAATCGGATTTATGGTTTGTTTGAGAACGCATAGAGAACAAACACACAAACATTAATTTTTATTCATATAGATTATATTGAATTTTAATTATTACTTTTAATTTCCGTATTAGACGATGGAGAGATTTGTCTATGAGTTCAGTGCTGCATCGTGCGGCCCATTGAAAAAACAATACGATACGTAGTTCATGTCTTGCTGGTCTAGTTATAAAGCCGCTGATCTTGTGGTCCTGGATTCAAGCCATGGGTACTAGCTAGTAGAAAGTTATTGAGTTGTGTAATCAGACACAACCGGAAAGAGTTCATGCGCAAGACCGCTTACATTACGTGTTCTCCGAGGTATGGGATTGTACCATTGCAAATATCTTAACTCCGGGATGCCACTGACAAACCATACCACGACCTCGTCGTCATGACGGTCAGTCACGCCGGTCAGTAAGCCATCCGAGTGTTAAAAAATCGAGTCATATTTAGGATTTATTAAAGTAACAATTAAGTTGGCTCCGGGTTAAAAGTTTTATAAATAAATGTAATGTCTTTGATCTCATAAAGTAATGTTACGATAAAAACTACATTAGAACGCGACGCCGTCGACATATTATGGATAATTACAGTTTAGTAATTCCCCTAACTAGTAACTATCCGCTTGGTTTGCACGCAGTAACGTTGAATTATTTAATGTTTTACGTTATTATATTTCAACATTTGCATAAACATCCCACTGCTGCCAAAGGCATCTTCTCCTCTTAAGAACTTGCATGTGTATCAAGCACATAATGATTCCCTTTACAGCCGAGCGCATGAAGACTCAGCGAAGCTTGTCCGGATTTGAACCAGCTATCTTTAGGTTAAGATTCACGTGTTCTAGCCACTCCTCATCTCGGCACATATTATATACTTGTAGATTGAATATCTATACTAATATTATAAAGAAGTAAAGTTTGTGATGTTGTAGGGGGTAATACCTGGATCTACTGAACCGATTTTAAACATTATTTTACCAATAGAAAGCCACATTATTTGTGAGTGTCATAGGCTATATATTAACCCGAAAAATGAAAAGACTTTTTCATGGTAGTTGGATGTCGTGGCCAACGTGACTTTTGGCAGTAAGTAAATAAATCACAGCACTCAGTACTAAACATCACAGGTAAAAATGTTTACCGACCAACGAAGTGGGCACGGGTCAGCTAGTATAATATAATAACATATTGCACAGCATATAGATGATACGTGTATATTTGCAATATTTGCTCTGACTTTACTTATAATGAAACGTACTTAAATATACAATTATATATTATGTATTATGAGCACGAAGTGCAGATAATTGATATAAAATATAAACATCTTAAAACCCAAACAACCCGCAATACAATGTACATGACTCACAAACTGTTAAATACTTATTTATAAAGAGTTTTTTTCATTAATTATCACAGTCTGTTCTTGTACAAATTTTTGAGTATATATGCCAATGTTCTTAAAGCGACCGGGTCGTCAATTGTTTTTCCGATTACGTCGACTTAAGTACATAATTATAAACAACTAACTTCCCGTCTCGAGTTCACACGGGTAAAATTAATGTCTTACCAAAAGATATACTTAATGAGATAAAATAATTATAATAAATTCGAGTTGTGTAAGCCAGGAGATCACGTAGGGTGACACTTATCTATAAAAGATATACATATATATATATAGGACCTAACCTTGAACCTAAGTTTTTTTTTAAATTAATAATATAAAGAACTTAGGAACTAAAGCTTATGCTTATTTCAATATCCCTTAATATGTAAAAAAACTTCACATAATATTCGTATAAATTTAAGCCTAGTCATTATGAGTAGTTTATTTAATAAACAAACAATATATCCAATTTCATTGTATATATATAATAAGATGCATTAAATAATAGCCAATGAAGTTGTTAGTTAAGTTCCAGATCGTGATCTTACTTAAGTAGTCAAGTAACTATTTTGAATCGAACGCGAATAACTTATTGAAGATGGAAAACTGAGAATAATAGCCTCGTCGTCGATTTCAAGGTCTTTGGTACATATCTCGGGTAATTAAGTTATTGGGTGTTCCTGTCGAGAAACTTTCTGTATCAGGAGGGGGGAACAGTGATAGTGCATCCTTGTACCTCGGACAGCACGTAAAGCAGTTGGTTCCGTATCTGATCTTTTACCGTCTCTACTGGTTTACCATCCCACTGGAATTTGAGAATACGGGAAAACCCTGCTAATGTGTTCGCACACACTTGCGCATATTTCCTGCGCAGGTGACTTGTTCTAGAATTTTTTTTAAAAAAAATTAGATCATTTTTTTAATAAGGAAGATATCTGCGATACTTCATTCTGTATAAATAAATATTATATTTCCTTGTTTGTCTGGTGTATTAGCAAGTCTATATCATCATCATCTATCGTTTAGTCCAATTTAAACAAATAATTACATAACAATAAATTTCAACAATATATTTTTTTTAAATGTATATAGGCTAGCGCTCGACTATTATTACACCTGATGGAGAGTGAGATACAGTCTAAGATGGAGCGCGCCTAGAAGATGCCTATTCACTCTAGACTTTAACTAGAAATAATTCCGTAACAGCCTGTGAATGTCCCACTGCTGGGCTAAAGGCCTCCTCTCCCTTTTTTTTTGAAGAGAAGGTTTGGAGCTTATTCCACCACGCTGCTCAAATGCGGGTTGGTGGAATACACATGTGGCAGAATTTCAGTGAAATTAGACACATGCAGGCTTCCTCACTATGTTTTCCTTCACCGTAAAGCACGAGATGAATTATAATCACAAATTAAGCACATGAAAATTCAGTGGTGCTTGCCCGGGTTTGAACCCACGATCATCGGTTAAGATTCACGCGTTCTTACCACTGGGCCATCTCGGCTCGAATAAATTCATACATACGTATATTGCGACGCACTTTACAGTATAAAAATCACCTATTTATAGAATCTTACCGCAGAATCAATAGAGTGCACAAAATCACACGATAAAGGTATTATGCAAAAGATTTAAGCAACATTTAACACAAAGAAACGACCTGGTGCATTACTGCATAATGCATTCCCAGAGGGATTTTGTAAAACATAATAAGAAAAATATTTATACGTATGTGTGTTGTACTTATTCATCGTTTTAATAATAACTGTATCAGATTTAAGTTTTTTTTTCCGTAAAATATGTTTTGAAATTATCTTTTCATCTCATAATTTATCGGAATGTTTGAAGTAAGAGATTACTGAATACAATTAAGTTGATATTCGCAAAGAACCAATATGTCTCAGTGGATCATATGACACGTGGATTTCAACCAGAGATTATGGGTTCAAATCTTGTGGATTTAAATTATAAGTTTTCAAATATATATCGTAAAAGAAGTGTCAAACCAGCTGATGCAGCGTCAAACTCCGGACGTTTTCAAGAGAGATCTTTGCTCAGCAGTGAGACATTTAAGAGCTGGTAAGTTTTACCACTTAGGTGAACGACCTAGATTGTTGTTGCAATCTTTTGAGGCAAAACGATCGGATCTTTTCATGAAAAGATATGTTTTGATCACCTGCGACTTGCTTCATCGAAATGGTATACGTTTGATGCCAAGTCCGATCGAAATTCGACGCCAACCAACTGGCAGTCAGAACTGCACCTTGACTATATGATATTGGAAATTAGAACCGCAATTTGTATCGCTTTCCGAGGCGTTTACTGAATCATGCTGAATGATCAAATATGTTTTTATATCTAAGCAGGATATACGTTACATGTAATGTAGTAATTGCATCAATATAGTAACATAAGTTAAAGTTATTTAATGCAAAATTTGGTCGAATACTGTATTTTTATAGTATATAATTTTTATCGACTTCATTTGTTAGCATGGCAAAAATTTTGTCACTAAATTTTAGTCAGTTCTGGTGGTAGAGGCTTGGGCAAGTGGTATCAATTTACACGTGGAATCAATAAACGCTAACAAAGTATTCCTGATCGATTTGAATGGTGAGTGAGTCTCAAACAAAAAACATAACTAAAATCGGTTCATCCATTAAGGAACAACGATTGACAAATACACACACGTTAAAAGTTCTATGCAACCAATAAAGCTGAATTAAGTATAAAAACAAGCTTGTTTTTAAAATATTTTTTTTAATATCAACGTGTAAAAACGAATACTATTTTTGAATCGTATAAGCGTTAAATAAAATTTATCGAAGGATCAACCTTTTCTTGATCGAAAAGTATTTGGTTTTTATTTTTTTATAGGTCTGCGAGTTCGTATTTAGCTTCATCATTTCGGTGACGGTAATATCATTAATCAGTCTGTCACAAATTTGCATACAGTACATCACCATATTATAACAAATAGATTTCTGTATTGAATAGTAAAAACAAACTAAACTGATTATTAATGATATTATTTATTAAATACCTATTTTAATGAATAGTTATATGGTAATTTAATGAATAATTCATTAAAATTATAAAAAAATCCTGATAATCCTCATAATTTATTGCGAACATAATATCAAGTTTTTTCTATCATATGTAAAAAAAGTAATATAATTCAAATTTAGAATACATAGAAATCGTATCGCGGAGTCCTCCTCAATGAACTATTAATTAAGATTATCTGTTGCGTATTAAAAAAACCTTAAGAGTCATGACAAAGGTGTTAAAAATACAGCCACAGCATAAAATAATAATAAAAAAATTAACCGTGAAATGTACAAACAGATAAATATGCACAATATTATTTAAATGTTTTATTTTTTGTACTACAAAATCTGAAGTCGGAAAGTTTACGACAAATTCCACCTTTAAGTCAGTAAAATAAGAAAGGACCCAGTATGTAGGTAGTGAACAAAAAATAATCAGCTAAGCGAAGTCTTAATTAAAAATAGCGCGAATATTGGCCCAACGAGTTGAATGACAACAAATGGACCAACCTTTACTTGTTAAGAGGTATGTCATTAAAAGAACAATAACATACAATAATGCATGGAAGTCATATTTTTATAACGAAATATAAAATTTTATTTTTAACACGTTTTTTCTAACATACAATAATGCATGGAAGTCATATTTTTATAACGAAATATAAAATTTTATTTTTAACACGTTTTTTTTTAAGTTTTTAAACGACTTAGGTATTATAATGGATATAAAGGAATTTTAGGGTCGATTCCAAAAATACATTGATATACCGATTGAATTGTTAATTAACTTGCCTGACTTTTGTCTGCGAGAATAATATTTCTATAGGTATTCAAATGTTTAAAATAAATTTTCCTCCCAGCCTCAAAAAATCATTGTCAAAGTCAATGCCCTTAACTTCGAGCCTTAAATATCAATTGCGATTCGGGCTCCTCGTTTAAAAAAACATACTTAAAATCTTGCTATTTGTTTTATAGCTATACAAAACTCCATAAACATATCTACATTTTTTATACTAAGAAAAAGCATACCATAAAGTCATAGAGACTAGTTGTTGCCCGCGTGTTAGGGGGGGATAAGTCAGATGTATAAAAAAGTGACCATGTCCTTCCTTTGATTTCAGGCATTTTTATACCAATACTCATCGAAAACAGTTTAGTGGTTTAGCCGTAACAGACAGACAGAGTTACTTTCGCATCTATAAAGGTTTGTATTGAGATTACAGCATTTATTTGCTTAATTGGAGGATGAGGAGGATGAGTGAGCTAAAGGAGTTAGATCCCATGGATCCCATGATCATTAAGAAATGGTTAGTACATCCAATTTACATATAAAGATCGCAGATTAAATCGAGGAAAGCGCTATATTTTTTATGCGTTTAATTTATATTTATGATTAAGCAAACACTTCGCAACAATTTTGTTTTTTATTGAGATATTAAATGTTAAGCAGGTTTTTTTTTCTAATATACATACATATATAAATATAGCTATTGAGTGTTATCAATTATCTATAACGTGGACAAACCAAATATCGGGATTTTAACGTGCTTAATTTGTTATTATAAAACATAATCTGTCTCGCGCTTTGGTCTAAAGGAAAACATCTCGATGAAACCAGCACGTGGCACGTTAAATTATCCTCCATGTATATCCACTCTGCACCGGCATGGCGTTGGGCTTTAAGCCTTCCACACAGGTTTTATTTCAGCAAATGGGTTGTAATTTTACTACCACAATATACCACAATATGTATTGATAATATTGTAAATGTATAATTATTGATTGCTGCAATCATCTTCGTAATTTTATTTCTAGGTCGTCAGTCAGACATTTGACCTTAACTCATGACAAATGTTTTTAAAGACCATACGAAATGTGTGGTAGTGATTCCGGCTTTCGACATCAGTGCTATTCTGTAACTCACTTCGCGCTTTTGATGCGCGTCTTCGAGAAATGTTATAATCATTATGGTCAAGGTCGCATATCACTTTCTGTTATTTCACGAACGTTTTCTGAGGTGAGCTTCGAGTTTGTTCATACAAAATAGCCCTTAAGACATATTAGAAATAGAAGCATTATATTTTTATTTTAAATTTGTACAAAAAAAGAGGTTTTATTTCGTGCCATTTTTCACCCTTACCGTGCTAATGCACCTTACAACACGCCCTGCAGTGTAAAAGGCAATATTTATCTACATTAAGCGTTTAAAATTATATTCATTTGATAAGAAATAATATTTGTGCGTGACAATTGAATTATACTAAACATTCATTAATTTTATTCTATTATTTTTAAATATTACTACTTACTGTGAGTTATCTATAAATAATAGATACATTATGTCGGTGTCAAATTATTGTCTACAAATAAAATAAAAATGTATATCTGTTATGGTTTTGACAGTCTTAGAAATCTACTTTTATAACAGACTACGTCAAACTTACCTTTTGATTAGTACGGATTAACAGTTGAACATGAGAACACAGAATGCGCTAACATTAATTAACATAAATGTATGATTACACTGATAAAAAAAATGTTAACCTTAAAATTATAAATATTAAGAAAGGCCGAATCGAAAGGAAACGAGAATCGAGATTCAAGCATTCGGGGCGACTTATTTTTGCAATTCTGCGTATTCAATGTCAGACTCCTTTTACATAAAACAAAAATAAAATATTCTGAAGATCTTCAACAGTTATCGTATAAACTTTTATACGTATCCTCTGTGATGCAATAAATCACCCATAATTTAAACGTGTTTACAATTGACAGCTGACCAGTTTAAAAAAATTAAGTACTTATTTTGATCTTAAATTTTAAAACCTTAACGACTTTAGAATTTTTTCAACTTTAAACAAACCATTAGGTGTTATTATAAATGAAACGTTTTAATTATGTTGATTTAAAAAAATATATTAATTTTATATTTGAATTAAGTTATACATAAAGTCAGCTATAATGGCCTTTTTTAACATAATATATTGTTAGTTTTAATCGTGTTTTTTTATTATCAAACAAATAAAAAAAACTTGATATAAAAAACAAGTTACTTACAACAACAAAACTCCTTTGAAATTGCGTCTTATATATCACTTTACACAGCACAATAATTTGTACGGTAAATTAAAATATTATTAAACAGTAATTATGTCGATAGAAAAATATATAACTCGCGACTCTTTACCGCAATGACAACACAGCCTTTCTCATTGAATGTTTGTTCCACACTGACCGCGCGCCGAGCCGCAGACACAAGCAAGCGTCAAGTAAGTGACAGCAGGACAATAACCGTCCGATGTGCATGCGCAGATTCGGAATTCGAATGTAATTAAACAAATTTTACAGCAAATTTGAATTATTCACGCGCCTCCTTTTGACAAGGTTAGGTCTTTATTTAAATATTATGTTATGTATTCATCAGCAGCCTAAGTAACTGCTCTTTTAATAAGTTACCGTGATTAATATGAGTTAAGATTTTCATACTTTTAGAAAAACATTTTCAAACCAATCCAGTATTATTACATGATGTTCTTAGCCTGATAAACGTAGACTTAATTAACTTCATTTTTCAATAAGTATTTTAATTTATATTTTAAATAAATAATAATTATTTTATGTCAGTTAGTAGGGGGCCCAATTAGTAGGTTCGCCATCTACGAAAGGCTGCCCCGCCAACATGCGAAAAATCCTGGGATGGTTTCCACCGTGCTGGTTGGCGACCAGAGAGAGGTCCCGGTGGCGATTCCCAGGGGGGTTCGGGCGTCCCCGCGGTCTCCAGTTGAGTCTACCATCTCCGTCTCTGCTGTAAAAGTCACGGTGTCCAAAATGCGGCACCTCGTAAAACTTCCATTTCCCCATACCTATTCACGCCCACAATCAATGAGTTATAAAAAAAGCAAGAAGAATGTTTCACAGCGGCTGCACCATCTCTCATTTTCAGTGCATCTCTCTAATATACGAGGTTTGCACTCCAATCTCTTTGCGGTCCACCACCACCTTGAGACCGCCATGCCGCACTTGCTCTTTCTCACGGAGACACAAATCACCAGTCCAGCGGATGTAGCGTACTTACAGTATCCCGGATATTCTCTCGAGCACAACTTCAAACCTCGTGCTGGGGTCTGTATGTACGCTCGTAATGACGTCTGCTGCCGGCGTCTCCGAAACTTGGAGGTACCCGATTTTTCGGTAATGTGGTGCGTATCGGATACAGGTTTGGAGCAGATTGTATACGCCTGCGTCTATAGGTCGCACAAAGGTGACCAGGAAACAACTCGGATGTTTGAGTATCTCAGCGTGACGGCTGATGCCGTCCAACGTCGTTACCCGACTGCTCAAATGGTATTTCTGGGGGATTTCAACGCTCACCACCAAGATTGGCTGTTCCCATACCAGAACACTGACCACGCCGGGAGAGAGGCGCTCAAATTCGCAATATCCCTAAACCTCTCTCAGCTGGTACATGAAGCAACTCGGGTACCGGACGTGGACGGCCATACACCTAATTGTCTGGACCTACTGCTGACTACCGACCCTGACTGGTTTTCAGTGTCAGTTGCAGCTCCCTTCTTCGCACTTCTGATCATTGTGTGATCAGGTCGGTCTTCAACTTCCACCCTCTGGACTCTGGTCCCACTGGAACCAGACGGGTGTGGCGATACAAGTCGGCAGACTGGGACGAGATGCGACACTTTTTTGCATTCTACCCTTGGCGGCAGATATGCTTCTCTTCCACTGATCTGTCGAGCTGCGAACAAGCCATATCTGGAGTGATATGTCAGGCTATGGAGTTCTTTATTCCATATGCTGACGTATCATTGGATGGCAAGATCCCTAGGTGGTACAACGCTGAGTGCGCCGCAGCTGAGGCCCGTAAAAACTCAGCGTTTGTAGCGTGGGCAGCAGCCCGCACCACCAAAGCTCCGGACATTGTGACTAAGAAGAGAGCCTTTAACTCTGCTGCCAAGTCCTACAAGAAGGTTCTCAAGAAGGCTCGTTTCAACCGAACTAGACGTCTTGGAGCCAAATTAGCTTCCTACCCCCGTGGTAGTAAAGCATTCTGGTCTCTGTCCAAGTCGGTTGAGACAAACTTCTGTCGTCCATCGCTGCCTCCACTGCTGAAGCCTGACGGATCCTTGGCCTTTACGGCAACAGAAAAGGCTAACTTACTAGCGGCCCTGTTTGCCGAAAATTCGCGTCTCGATGCAGGAAGTGCCTCACCGCCAAATATACCACCTTGCGACTCTACGCTACTCACATCTGGGGCGAGGCCATGGACAAGTATGGTGAAGCGTTAGCCGTTTCACTTGACGTGTCCAAGGCTTTCGACCGGGTCTGGCATGCGGGCCTTCTTAGCAAGCTTCCTAGCTACGGGATACCTGTTGGCCTTTGCAACTGGATATCAGATTTCCTGAGTGGACGATCGTTTCGAGTTGTCCTAGATGGCTTCTCGTCTGATCTAATGGCGATTAATGCCGGTGTTCCTCAGGGTTCAATTCTCTCCGCCACACTCTTCCTGCTGCATATAAACGATCTGCTGAAACCCGGTATCTTTGGGTACGCAGACGACAGCACTGTCACGAAGAGATACATATCCGGTCCCCGAGTTAGTGCAACAGAAACTCGAGAGCACAGGAAGGCCTTGGTAGAACGCATCAATTTGAAATTGGAAGAGGTTTCGAATTGGGGCGATGATAACAAAGTCAAATTTAATCCTGCCAAGACTCAAGCGTGTTTGTTTACTGCCAAGAGGAGACCATTCCACCTGACTCCGACTTTCCGGAATATATCTGTACCCATCACCGACAGTATTGAGCTTCTAGGAGTTACATTAACATCCAAACTCAACTTTGGACAATACATTGAATCCAAAGCTAAAACTGCTGGTAAAAAACTTAGCATCCTCAATAAGGTCAAACAGTACTTCACACCAGAACAGCTTCTGACTCTTTATCAAGCCCAAGTCAGATCGTGCATGGAGTACTGCAGCCATTTATGGGACGGCTCTGCTAAGTACCAGCTTGATACTTTGGATTCAGTGGATCGTCGTGCTAGAAGACTCATTGGCGACCAGACACTGGTTACAAAACTCCAGACCTTAGAACATCGTCGTAAGGTTGCCTGCTTGTCGGTATTCTACAAGATGTATTTCGGCGAGTGTGCTCAGGAACTTTTTGATTTGGTTCCCCCGTCACCTTTTTACCAAAGAACTGCGAGGCATCGAAAGGATCTGCACCCGTACGTGGTTAACGTTGACGTATTTAAGACACGTACGAAACGATTTGCTTCCTCGTTTCTGATACGCACCGCCAAGGTCTGGAATACCCTCCCGACCTCCGTTTTCCCCACCACCTACAATATGGGTACCTTCAAGTCCCGAGTGAATAGGCACCTTCTAGGCAAGCGCGCTCCATCTTAGACTGTATCTCTCATCAGGTGTGATAACAGTCAAGCGCTAGCCTATACATTTAAAAAAAAAAAAAAAGATACGGTGTAATTATCAGATGCGACGTAAGCGACTAGCAGTATTTGGATTGAAATAAATTTTATGTTGAATTACTCAATATGTTCTTTTTCCATGTTTATATAACTCAAAACTTCCAAATCCTTAAAGTCGTTAGTCGACACATACTGGGGTGTGGTATTCTGTGATAGTATGTCGCTGGTGTTTTTGAAAACTCATGTTATGTCTTGGATATACATAAAAAGATTTTAACTCGATATAAGGATATAATATATATAAAAGGCTAGTTTTCGCCCGCATTTTACGTATATACGAAAGTAACTTTGTCTGTCAAGTTTTCACGGCTAGGCCACTGCACAGATTATGAAGAAATTTGGTATGAAGCAGGCTTGGACCCCAAGTAAGGACATCGGCTTCTTTTCATATCTTAAGCCCGATACCAACATTTCCCCAAAACGCGAGCATAAGCCGTGGGCATAAGCTATAAGGATAGGTATAAAAGAAGCCGTCTTTGGGATTCAAGATTGCTTTATACCAAATCAATTTATATATATTATACCATATATCTTGTATTAGGAGTGGGGATGAAAATAGTCAAAGAGTCAGAACCAAAGTTGCGACTTTTTACATCGCTACAGTTATTGCACTATTGACGCTTAATTTTCTTCATCATACTTGGTACCTGCAAACCGTAAAAAAACGTAGTAAGTTTTATATACTTCGCACGAGTTTCGCAGATAGTTATCGTTATAAAAAACGTGGCGTATTTTGTTAAAACTGTTATTACCTACATTTTATTTATGTTTCATGTAATATTTAAAAAAAAAAAAATTAATTTCGAGCCTGAGGTCCCGGGCTCAAATCCCGAGACAGTACAATAAAACTAGTTAATTTTATCTGTTAAGGAACTCAGTAGCAGCCTGGAGGATAGAGGTCAGTTTTTGCATTTCCTTGCCTCGAAAAGCATGTAAAGCTGTTGGTCCAGCGCTCGAACTCTCTCTGATCGTGTCAGATTGTTGTTCCCCTCGAATGTGAGAGTACAGAATAGAGATTGCACACATTAATATCTCCGATACAGTTTCCATTGAGTTTGCTCGCCGTGACCAAAGTTTGTCACGAGGACGTCATCATCATCATTTCCGAAGAAGGAATTAAAAAGCATTAACATTTAGTTTCAACGTTATGGACAATTTATTTGTTCACTAGTTTTCGCTAGCGTATTCGCCCGCTTGTGAGGGGACTAGTGTTAGGTACTCAATGTCCTTTCCTGTACCCCTGAGAATGCATGCATGCGTGTATGCAAAAATTTACGATGATCGGTTGAGCAGTTAGGACGTGAAAGCGTAACAAACAGGCTAACGAAATCTTTTATCGTTTATAATATACTTCATTGTATAATATGTAAAAATATGTGTATTAAAATCGCATCCTCATCTCTAACAATATTTACTTGTTTATTGTTATTTTAGTAACAATGTGACATATTTTTATATATGCATAAAAGTATTTGAATAAATAAGTAATTGCTAATTCTTTTGTTCATAACATAACGTGTGTTATACGTGCAATCCATATTACATATAGTCATAATCAATGTAATAAGTTCAAACAAGATAAGAATTTTAAAATATTTTATAAAATTAAGCAAATAAAATGTAGTGTAGAGTTGTATTGTCACCAACACAACGCTAAAAGTGTGTGCCAGCACAATTTGTTGGGGGAAAGTGATGCAAGATTACCCACACATACATATAAATAAAGATAAATAAATGATTAAAATATAACAGCTTTTCAGCAGTGCTATTCTGTAACGGCCTTAACTTATAACTGTTTTGATAAACACAGATTTCTCTCTTTCTCCCATTATTGATTTGACATTCGAAAGAAGAAGACACGGCATTGTTTAACTAATCACTCGCTAAACAACGTTTATAAGAAATGTTAAAAGAACTCACGCGATGACACTATACGATTAGTTTGATATATGATCCTTAATGTGTTGTAATGATTTAGTCTCAGAAGAGCAACGCCAAACATTGGGGGGCAAATTACTAATTTATAACGATAACGATACGTTCCCGATACAATTCCAATCCACTTTGAGTACTCTGTATTTATTCAGATCGGAAACGAACCGAGTATACCGTATATACCGTACCGCAACAGCCTGTGAATGTCCCACAGCTGAGCTAAAGGCCTCTTCTCCCATTTGAGGAGAAGGTTTGGAGCTTATTCCACCACGCTGCTCTAGTGCGGGTTGGTGGAAAGCACATGTGGCAGAATTTCAGTGACATTAGACACATGCAGGTTTCCTCACGATGTTTTACTTCACCGTAAAGAACGAGATGAATTATAATCACAAATTAAGCACATGAAATTTCAGTGGTGCTGGCCCGGTTTTGAACCCACGATCATCGGTTAAGATTCACGCGTTCTTACTACTGGGCCATCTCGCCTTTTTTTTTTAAACATATACAGTTGTGTGAAAACTTAATTGTTAACTTTTATGCAACGATCACGCTTCGATTCGATTGCGATGAAGTGACAATTTTTTCGTAGAATTGGCCCCTGGGTTTCACGTTTGTTTTGGCTTTATTATTGTTTAAATGATAATGGAAACATTCTACTAAGAAATTATCATGTTACGATAACATGATAATTTCTTTGAATCGAGTTGAAACGTAATCGTTGCTGCTTAACCGTTTTCCTATTCTACTAACACAACGATCCGTTTGTATGAAGTTGTCGTATGATCGTATTAGAGTCGGTAACGTATCGTAGCCGTTGTCTTCTTCTTCTTCTTCTTCCTAGCGTTTTCCCGGCCTAGAAATGCCAGGGTCCGCTTTCCTACATCTTTGCCTCCACTTTGCCCGATCGAAAGCGTCGTCTTTAGTGAGATCGTGCTCTCTCATATCGTCCCTCACAACATCGAGCCAGCGCTTCTTGGGCCTGCCGCGGGATCTAGGGCCTTCGACAACAAAGTCCAGGCATCGGTTCCCAACGTAGTCTGGCGGTCTGCGGCTAATGTGACCAAACCAACCAAATAAACGTTGTTTATCGAGTGATTAGTTGAACAATGCTGTGTCTCCTTCTTTCGAATGTCAAATCAATAGTGACAGAAAGAGTATGATCGCAAACACAGTGTACACTGTGTTCCATCACCCTCATAACAAGGCAGTAATTCGACATGACGGATATACATATATAAAGGTTAGAATTTTTGGATATAGTTTTTACAAAAAGTCTACTATTTATACTTAAAAGTTTAATCCAAAAATGTTCAACCAGATTATCTAAACGACCTTGATATCTTAATAAACCATATATAACAAATATTTACCATCAATTTCGTGGAACCTTGACCCACAAATAATAAAATACTATAGCTACGAATTGACACACGTTATCAGTACGAACACTTATCATATCAAGTATCATACTGATAAGACCTGACTCATTAGCGAATGGATGGAATGGGCGTTGCACGACACATTGCCTGTGAAACTGCGAATCTGTAACGATGAACAAATTTATCTTATTTCAATAAAAAATTGGGATAAATTTACTTTAAGAAGAATACAAACGTTTGAAATATTAAGTTGTGTATAAAACAAACATCGATCTCGTGTATTTGTGATTGGTGATTTTCCAAGATGCGTGGCTTGTGTGAGTAACTGGGATAGAATAAGTTCGATGCTAATGTGTGTGATTCGTTAAAATTGGCGGAAAAATGAGTTTGAAGAGAGAAGCAGAGTTCGGAGAGAGTAAGCCTAAAGATAGTTCTTGCTATTTCTGCAATGATGTGTTTGAGATGGGGAAACTACAGGTAATAAGATTATTAATAATTGCTTAATACGTTAGTACGATTTTATATTGTAATTCTTAAACTCTGTCCCAAATGTTTATCTCAAAGTAGTTTTTTATCCAAAACGTATACTATAGTCATCCACAATTTACAACAAAATAATTATGGTATACCTATATTATACAATGATGAGGTACTCATGAGCGATTTCGACCACGGCGACCAACATCAAGCGAGATTACCCACTGCGTGGGACATATTATAGTGCACAAGTGTGTGCGCAAACACAGATGCATTCTCTATTCCCTCTATCATACGGGACGTCAATCGTACACGATCGGAACAGGTGCATGACCAACGGCTTTACACGGAAATTTGTACACATCAATTTTCCAGACTCCGGAGTGCTACACAGAATCTTCGCCAGAAAACCCAATATTTTTGTATGGGCCCAATTTGGGGTTCGCTCCCAGGACCAATGTCATCCCAATATAAAAGTATAAATAAAAATAAGAAAAACAAATACTTAGAACAAACAAGTACTTAGATACATTATATACGCAATTGTTCAAAATAAATCTATATCACATATAAAATATATAATTGTTTTATAGGTGAAGGAAAAGGAATAGGTATATACGAGTTTAAAAGCAATACATACTCAACAATCATACAATATCTGCTACCTGTTTTGTTCAGAATCAGTTGATAACTAAAGAACAGATAATATATCAGTTATTTAAAAATAAAACAGTAGTGATATTCCGTAAGAATCGATCGTGAGATGCCAGAATGTAATATGCGACATTGATTATTATAGTTATTATGGCATTTGAAGGACACACGCATCAACTTAGCGTGTCATCGGAAGTCTGGTTTCAGCATTACCAAACGACCAGTAACCGCGAAGTCTGTAAAATAATGATACAAAGATTAAAAGTACGTCCAAATCATTATTATTTATCTCAAGTCGAGATTAGTCGAAGGTTTGCGAAGGAATGCATTTTGTTATGCGATAAAAAATACAAATAATACTTCCGATAAGATGGCCGTTGTAATCTGACACAATAGATAGCATTGTATAAAAACGTGTATCGATCGAAAAAAAACTTTAAAATTTCGAGGTTATTTGTGTACGAAATCAGAATAAAAAAACTTTATTCAAGAAGATTAAAATCACTCTTCAATTAACAATATTCAAAATAACGTAAAGCTATCAGTTCGGCTTGTAGATTCTAGCGAAAACTCAACAATATCAATAGTTATTCTTTTTCTCAAATTAAGTAGGTATATACTATTAAGTGTTTATTTGACTATATATACTATGTGTTTATATGTGTGGATTCGACACTTTTTTATCATCTATTATATTCTTGTATCATATAATAATTACTAAATAGTGGTGTCTTATAACATAAGGTTTTAAATTATTATTTTACATATTTAATAATACCTGCGGAGTTTAATTAGAATGAAGGATACGTTGCCCCAGAAAGGATGACTGCGGAGTCGCTAACTTACACTATAACCATATTGTCCTGAAATGTGATTATGAATTTTTGATAGTTATAAAAATCTCAGAATTAAAACGAAAAGACGAATCCTATAGATAAGTAGTTGAGGCGTGGATACTCTTAGTGTAGGGAGCAGCCATCATGGAGAACATGGCGATTGCAGAGTAATGGTTGGTAGCTAGGATTGCATTAATTATTATTAATTATAACTGCTTGGTTTGGTGTCAAGTATACAGGTATATGGCTGTAAAGTAATTGAGATTTTGTCAAAAGAATCCAAAGGTCAGGAAATTTGTGTAATTAATATCAATAAGTCTTTAATTTTGTTTACTATTATTTCACTATGGTCCGGCATAAATCCAACTCACACATATCCTTGTGTTACGTACTGTCAATACCGATCAAAGATATTAACATGAATCCACAGACAATTCACTACTTTTTACTGATTTGATATATTCCGTCTATAAAAGCCGAACACAAGGATAATCATTATGTTTCACAGCTTCATTCTTAGCGATTTATGTTTAACACTGTAGTAGCGCCACCTACTGTATGCCTTGCACGGTAGGGTAAAGTTTTTTTTTATATATACCTACAACCTAGCCCTCCTGTTGAGGTTCATAGCGAATTTCACTATTTTTCCATTAGTGAAATTACAAATGCTACAAAAAAATTGTCAGCCATTTTTATTAATGCGTGCGAACTAAGTAACAGCAAAACATTGCGGGGCACCGCACACGGCACCGTGCCGGACGCCGTGCCGTCTCCAGGTGCCGCACCATAGTCATCATCAACACCCTTAATCTCCAACTACGTTGACGTAAAGCTCTTTCACAAATTATATATAACGATAACCATGCAACACAGCAAATGGCCGCTTTGAACGTATGAACGAGTACAACATACATATAAGTAGGTATAAAGAATCAGAAAAATCGATAAACTAGTTATATAAATATAACTAGTCTGATGTTGTGTATTATCCTTGTTAAAGTGCAATAATGTATTAACATAATGAATATTGACATTTAAATCTGTATAAAATAGCAATATTTCATTTATTCATAATAAAGTGTCGCAAATTAACATATTGATTGTATTTTTGTGAAAATATTTTTTGAAATAGTAGTAAGATTGATGAGATACCTATTAGTAGAAATTTTTAGACTTGCGATACGATACAACTTTGAACTTTTAGGCCATATCATTATTATAATAATGCCACCGAAATGGAGGCCATTTTCATTAATTCTAGCCAATATTACGGCAAATCCGACATGATCAGAAAGAACAGGTGCAGCATCAATGGCATTTCGTGCTTTTCGAAGCACGGAATTGTTAAAACTGCCCAATTTACACAGCTACACTGGCTCACTAACTCTTACTGGTGGTAGGGCATTGCACTGGTGGTAGAGTATTGCAGTGGTGGTAGGGCATTGCACTGGTGGTAGGGCTTTAAGCAAGCTCATCTGGGTACCAACCACTCATCAAATGTTCTACCGCAAAATACAACACCAAGTACTGCACTTGGTATTGTTGTGTTCCAGGGCGTGGAAGCAAAACTGTATAATTTATTTAATAAATTCCCAATATTTTTTTGGTTAAATTTTATGCTCACTGCGTTGTGCTCGATGAGAATAAAATCTCAAGGTCGATTTTGAGTGCAAGGTTTCCATGTCACATTTTAAAGTAAAATGTTTACTGGGTTGTAATTTATTTCATTTGATAATGTATTTTTATTATATAAATAAGGATTATTAAATTACAGAACCACTTAAAGCAATGCGGCAGTATACTGGAGCAGTGCCCACTCCGCTGCGGCGCGTGGATACAGAGGAAACACAAAGAGACACACGTGAAGGAATGCCCACAAATGGAAAAGGTTTCATACAAATTTTTAACAAGAATCTTATCATACTATACATTAATTATAATAATATATAAAGCACTCATTTCGAAACATTTATTCACATCAAAAACTATGGGGGCAGTGGGGTGGCCATTAAAATGATGGTGGCCATTAAAATGACCACGTCGAAAGCTGACAAGAATACTAGCAGTATGTTACTCGTTGAACCACAATGCCGAATCCCTCCTTGTTACCAGAGGAGCAATAAGACGAAGAGTTATGTGTAATAGAAATGTTATTGCGCTATTACCCCTAGCTCTAGTATTTCAACAGAAAACGGACAAATATAATGTACCTATGGTTATTTATTACACGAAAAAACATTAGTAATCGACTTTTTTTTTTTAAATCAAACATAAAAAAATTACAGAGTCGTAATGTCTCGTCTCCAAGTCATGTGCGTCTCCCTGACCCGACGCCGCCTATCGTTATCAATCATACTTGGAATCCAAGATCAATTCCTTTGGAAGATTGCGTCTCTTACCTTGAAAAAGAAGTAGCTTCGATCAAGTATGTTGTATGCCTTATACACTTACATAGTATTAGTATTATATACATAGTATGTAGTATAGTATTAGAGTAAATCTTGACAAGGCCCATGTGTACCCACAATTAAAAAGTCGTTGTCAATAAAACATCGCGAGAAAAGTCGACAATTGTTTATATGATCAATTGTTTTCAATTGAAGTATCCAACGTAATAGTAGAGTTTTTGAATATAACAACATTTATAATTCACCGTATGTTTTAAAAACAATATTTAATATGCCTTTTTTATTTACAATATATGGCCTTTATTTATCCCTTGCTTTATACAGATTAATACTAACTGAGGAGTCTGGCCAACGCGATGTCCAATCCACTGAGTTGGAAAACCTTCGTTCCAAGCTGGTGCTGGTGGAGGAGCGCTCCCAGCACTTTCTTTCTACCATCGTGTCTCTGCGAACCGCGGTGGATAACGAGGCCGAAAGAGCTGCTAACTGGGCTGCTCAGTTCAAACATGATTTGGCTAATGTGCAACTGGCATTACAGGTAATACGATTAACAAGTTTATCGTTATTTGAGAGATTCAAATTTATGAACACAGTCAATCGAAGTATAAATGTTCAACGCTATTGAGCTTTTCTCTTTACCATTTAAAATATTTAAAAAAAATCACAAATCTAATTGTCACATGGCAAAACTATTTAATTGACGATATTTTAATTTGACGAGCCGGTTGGCGTGATTGGTAAATACCTGCCTTTCACGCCAAAGGTTGTGGGTTCGATTCCCACCCAGGACAGACATTTGTGTGCATGAACATGTCTGTCTGTCTTGAGTCTGGCTGTAATTATCTATATAAGAATATATTTACAAAAGTAAAAGTAGTATATCAGTTGTCTGGTTTCCATAGTACGAGCTCTTATTAGTTTGGAATCAGATGGCCGTGTGTAAAAAAAAAAAATTAATAGGCCTTGAAATTTGTTTTAAGTAGTCACTGTGAGATGATAGTATCTTAAACTATCTATTTTAATATTGAAATTGTGCCGTCAGCACATCGCCTTTTTAGTTGTACTCCATATTTGGCTTGACGAAATCATAACAATTTATTATTAGATTATTATAATACATTAATCAATCAGTCAGTACAGGGTACTCAAACAATTGTGACGTGTCGTAAATAAAAATATATTATTCCTTCGGTCTTTTAGTATTGACTAGCCTCATACCTGGATCCGTCTCTAAATATTATATGCCTCAGAACTCTAAGATGCCATACTCGCCAAAAAATAAAAAGTCACTGACCACTAAACTCAAAACCTCAATGGTATGTATTATACTTAAGGAACTCCAAAGTCAGCAGCTGAACACAGTGATGCGGCTGGAGAGTGCCGTCAGCAGCCTGGTCCACGAACAGCGCGAGAGGGAGCTGCTTGAGCAAGCTTTAACGCAACACGATAATAGGATCCGTACTATAAAAAGTCTTGGTAATATACCCTCTGTCTGTGCACCGAGTTTTCATACAAGAATCTTCTCGCAAATGGCTTTACTTGTACATAACGTTTTACTTAAACAATGCTGTGTTTTCCTCTTTCGTCTTATGTATAACTAAACATCGCTAAACACGTTTATAAGTAAGGCACTAAGAGTCGTATAAGTGATAATTTTAAGCTTATATATCTTATTTACTTGGTAGTGGTAAGGCTTTGTGCAAGCCCGTCTGGGTAGGGGCCACGCTCTCATCAGATATTCTACAAACTAAAGATTTTATTAGCAAAAAAATTATATCGATTAAATTTTAAATCACAATGTACAGTCACTTTGATGCACGCGTGAGTGAGTTTTGGGCCCACTTGCCCGTCCACGTATTTGGCAAAAAAAAATTGTTAGTATGTAGGTCTTGTTTAAAGCGTCAGTGATAATATGTAATAAATAACAATATAATTTATTTCATTTACAGAGGAAGTAATAGAGTACATAAGGCAAACAGTTGAAGAAGAGAGGGAGAGGAATGCAGAGAGTCGTGCTATGCTGGAGAGTGAGCTCCTTGAGTCTCGTCGGTCGACTGAGCAGCTGGGGCAGCTGTCAAATCTCAGGATGCAGCTACAAAATGAGGCTGCTGGAGATCGACCTGTGATTATATATACATACATATATTTTTCATTATTATATAACAAGTACTTATGCTATACTACGTTGAAACATATTAATATTGTAAAAAATGCTATTATCAGTCGTATACATCTGAACGTCGCATTAGAGCTCAACGGTAACACTTTACCTATGCTTAATTATAAGTATATATAATAATAATAATAATATTATTTCACGTAAACGTTTCGGTTTACATTTAGTCAGCCTACCACACAACAAGTACAAGAAATAACTTATGGAAAAATTTAAGTTAACAAAGATATTTTAGTGTAGCATCTTAGCTGGATTATGAAAATAACCTTTGTTAAGGATGGCTAGCCATCCTCCCTTGAGTGCAAACAGTACAATTTATTAGTTTAGGTATAGCACAAGTAACTTTGTATCATTGTAGACGATAGACCGCCTGGCGGTGCTGGAGGTGGCGACGGCGAGCGCGCGCGCCGACGTGTCGGAGCACGCCGCGCGCACCGACATGCTCGCCCGCGACCTGCGCGCGCTCACCAAGTCCTACCACAAGATCCGCAGCGAGCTCGCGGACTTCCAGACTAGGATCTCCTTGGACAGCCCCGAGTTCGGAGGAGATAACGGTGACTAAAATACTACTAGACTTAGCTGATGTCGATACTAGAGACAATTTGATCACTTGCAAAAATATGTTCTTAGTAGTCTATGTCTAGGATTTGTGCAAGCCCGTCTGTGTAGACACCACCCACCACCACCATTCTACCACTAAATAGCAATATCTAGTAATTTAATGTTCCGGTTTTAAGGGTAACTAGGAGTACTAACTATTTATTTCGACGTCTGTTAAATACTTAATTTACATACAATTGGTCTACTGTTCTTGCTGGACTTATTCATTGTTCTTCATGGACTTAAAACTTTTAGTTCTAGATGTTGGGTGGAGGATTCTAGTTCACAAACAAAAACCTTTAATTTTTCATAGGTCACCTAATATGGAGAATAGATAAGTTTTCGGCTCGAATGAAAGAAGCAAAAGAAAACGACGCGGTACTAACGAGTCCACTTTTCCGAACAAACAAATACGGTTACACACTTAAGGTATGTTTCTTCATATTCTGTTGTAATATTACTTAATATAAGGTCCTTAAGACCGATTTCAGCCACGGCGGACAATCTCAAGAGAGATTTGCCAACTGCGCAGGACATATTATAGTGCACAAGTGTGTGCGCAAACACAGGTGCACTCTCTATTCCATAAGTCTCATAATCCGATGGGACGGCAATTCGACACGACCGGAAAGAGTTCAGGCGCGGGAACAATCGCTTTACGTGCTTTCCGAGGCACGGGAGTGTACACGCTACCACCTTCATGACTCCGAGCTGCTATTGAGAATTTTCGATAGAAAAGATCAATAACTTTTTATTGGCCCGACCTAGGATTTGAACCCAGGACCTACGGGTCTGCGGTCTTATTTCTAGCCACTAAACCAACGAGGCAAACACCTAACCTTGATCTATGTCAGTGAAAATATATATACATTTTATTTTAAAACGATAAATTAAAAAGAAAAAATAATTATTTTCGACGAAAAAAAATTTCAGGCAGAAGTAAATCTAAACGGCATAGGTAAGTGGAAGGGGCGCCATATCACCAGCACGGTGCGGCTCGTTGCCGGCCCCTACGACGCGCTGCTGGAGTGGCCTTGCCAGCTCTCTGTCAACATCGTGCTCAAGGACCAGCCAGCGAAACGTAGTCAGGTACGAGTATTTATGCATGTGCATCATATAACTTAAACAAGTCTTTGATGCCCTAACAAAAACCTAAATATTTGACTTCATTTCCACTTGACGGAGTTAAAAAGATCTCCCTAATTGTTAGTGACTGTTGGGACTTAATAGCTACACCCAAAAAACATATTGGGACTAAGTGTTGACAATTACGAGGCAATGACAATTACAATGATTATTAATACAATCATTATTATTATTACAACAATTACCACGTATTTTATAATATCTTTATTAAAAAGGTAATATTTCTTACATCTCAGTTTTTGTTCGCCTTGATGAGACCTCCATGGACACAAATAAAATAACATGTTCTAAAATCTAAGTGTAGAAGTCATATAACTTCCAAGAATATATACAATATCCAAGAATATATATATTAACCCGTTTTTGCTATTTAGAGACACTTTTATAAGTTACTATCAAATTGTTGTTGATTATATACTGTATGATTGATCGACGCCGCAATTTAATAATAATAATATCCTGGGACCCTATTCACACACGGCCATCTGACCCCCAACTATGGATGGAAACCAGACAACTGCTATACTACATATACTACTTTTCTTTTGTAAATACATACTTATATAGATATTTACAGCCAGACTCAGGACAAAAAGACGTTCATGCACACATATGTCCGTCCTGGGTGGGAATCGAACCCACAAACTTCGGCGTGAAAGGCAAGTGTCTACCAACCACGCCAACCGGCCCGTCAGTTTGATGTTTTTAAAATAAAATCCTTGTTTCCGTTCTTCTTCTACAAGTATGCACACAGGTATACAGGTATATATAAACAGGTATATATCGTTCATCCGTTCAAATTAAGACTTTTTATAGTTGTTGTTGACACTTGCGTGAAGTTTTCATCCTTAGTACCAATAGCGTACAAATAGGTGAAACGTGAGAACGAATATCGGACAATAACTTACATCAAATTTGAGTAAGCTCTATAATTGTTCAGTATGCTAGTGTTTATAATTGTATTTATCTCGAAGATGAAGAAAAACTTCGTGATTTTATCCGAAAAAAACATGGATACACATCCAGCCTGAACAGGAACAAGTTAGAATCAGTTTTAAGAAGGGAGCATTGCTCAATAGTCCTACTATTACTCAATAGTCTTACATTACGAGTCGTTACTTTCTTTTTAAATGGACAAATAGGTACATATAGGAATAACTCTTGCTTGCAGGCGATGGATATCGTAAAATCTCTAGACCTTCGTCGCAAGTCGTCCTCGACGCGGCATGACTACGACGATAGTGGAGAAGACAAGAACAAGTCCACGGAGACATTGGACAAGAGCATAGTGCAGTTGAAGAGGCAGTACATCTTCATACCGCACACAAGCTTGGACAAGTTCGAGTATATAAAAAATGATACCATGTTCTTCGAATTCCTCGTTAATCACTAGCTAAGATTAGTTTTAGTTTGAAATGTACGTTGATTTGATTTGAATATGTGTGCGTTTAACTAAACAGTAATCCTTATTTTGACGAACTCTTATATTATTATGTAATTTAAACAAAAATGTATGATAGAACGACACAATTTTCAATTGAAATATACGATTTTAATTGATAATAATTGATATCATAAGTAGGGACAAATCTTATTATAATTAAACTGTCCATACTATGTTCTTGCGTTATAAATAAAAGTGGATCGAATTAGTAGATTACGAAATGAGGATAGAGCGAACTTTTAAAATAAAATCGTAGCAAAAATGTTTGAAAATTGGCGGTTGCATAAAACTTTTGAACATACAAAAATAATAATAAAACATCATTGTAACTTATAATTGAGAAAAACCGGCTATGTTTTATAATCTGTTTAAATAATTTTAAGTCTCGTAATTTATATGTAATAAAATTAACTACATGACAATATAAGAGGACAAAATGGCGGATATCGTGGGTAGATTTAACTTCACTAACAAAATACTGACAATAACCTCTAAATTATTTTGACTTCTGACGTATTTTATAGTTATGTTAACCTGAGCCGTTATCACAATGGATGTATACCTGATTTTACTCGATAACGCTGATTCAAATCTGGTCAAAGGTGTCAAATGACTTATTGTCACTGATTATCCTGAATCCTCTAACCTCGTGACAGTAGCGTAATGTACCTAGGAGGGCTTTTCAAATTAACCTTATGTTTTCGTGTAACAGGAATTCCAATTTGTACTCAATTGGATTTCCTGTTTATCATGAGAATGAAGTTATACTTTACATTAGTGAAGTACGTGAAAACCAGTTGTAACCAGTTATAATTGAATACATTCATAGACAATATTTAAAAAATAGACTGACATCTAGATTATAAAATATTCAATTAAAAAAAAACGATTACCGTAGAAGTATTGTGGTATATGTACATGACAGGTAATTCTTTATGTATTTGTATGGGATATTTAAAAATATATTTCTGTAATTATTTATTGACATTCTTTGACAATTTTGGGAACAAAACTACACAACGAAAAGTTTTAACGATGTTTTTTTATCTTATATTCAAATTTTAAAAAATTGTGTATCCTCGATTTTATTATTTTATGACAAAAAAGTTCATGACTAAGGCACAAATGTTAAATCGTTGAAAGTATTTAATTTTAATTTAAAAATGTAGTTACAAATTTAACCCACCATATTATATTTTTTATTATAATAAAATGATTCTAAGGAATGCCGTTATTTAATTTTCTATATTTTTATTTTACGTTTTACGAGCTGTTTTTAGACGTGCAAACAGCTGCAGTTGTAACTATTTAGTTTAGTCTTGGAGTCAGGTAAGTAAAAAAAACTTTTTTTATCAACGTATAATTTATTTAAGTATGACCTAACCTGATGAGCCCAAATCTTGGCGCCATCATCATATCAGCTTGGTTGTAGCAAATGATTGTATTTTCATCCGAATTACATATTTAAATTGAAACGAACTCACTAGTATCACGCACATATTATTATGGCGCAACTTGAGAGCAATGAGTGCGAGCGAGACAGACTGATAAAAACTGAAGACACACGACTCAGGTAACAGCAGTGTAAAGTTGTGTAAGGCAAGTTAAGATAAGGATATTAATTTAATAATAATTCTCCTCCAATAATCGTCCTCCAGACCGATTTTGGCCACGGCGGCCAATCTCAAGAGATATTAGCCAACTACGCAGGAGATATTATAGTGCACAAGTGTGTGCGCAAACACAGGTGCAATCTCTATTCCCTAACTCTCATAATCCGATGGGAAGGCAGTCCGACACGACCGGAAAGAGTTCAGGCGCAAGACACAAGGCTTTACGTGCTTTCCGAGGCACGGAAGTGTACACACTTCCAACTTCCAGACTCCTTTGCTGAGAATTTTCTGACAGAAAAACCCAATAACTTGTTATTGGCCCGACCTGGGAATTGATCCCAGGACCTCCGGATCTGCGGCCTTACATCAACGAGGTAGTCAAAGATAAGATAAGGATATTAAATTATGAACATCTTTTTTTAATTAAAATTAATGTTTGGTATATAAAAAGAAACAATTCTTTAGTGGTTTTATTTCATTTATAACACAATAACACATAAATGAATAAATTTAAAATTCATATTAAATATTTTTGACTGCATTTTAGCTGTTTTAAGTCGTGCCCAAAATATTTCATCAATAAAACAATGGGGGCTCGATGGAAGCCATTTTTGATATTTAGAAATACATATTTTACACAAAATATTAAATAATATACTATTTATATATTTAAAACGTTATACGTTTAACTAATTCAACTTTATACAATAAGAATAATAAATAATATTAATAGCAGAAGTCACTCTCGTCAGACACGTCTACATACTCAAGGTCAATCAGGATTTGCGTCACACACGCGTATATACGCAGGCATTGCTTTTCTTATTATATAAATCAGGCAAAAATGACTACTGGGGTATTGCTTGGGGGTATAGAGGTCACTTATGTTGATATATATAACCCATTTTGGGTCTCCACTCGTATTATTTATCATCCTTATGATATAAACATAACACGACTGATGTACTTATTGTTTAAACAAAATATATTTAAATAAGAGATTTGTATTGCGTCAGGAACTGCTCCTCCTCGGCCAGCGAGCCGCTCAGGTAGTCGTCCTCGTCGGCGCGGATGGCACTCTTTAGTCGACGGAGCGCCATTTCGCGTTCCTTTTTCCTGTAAAGTATATATCTAGTGGAAGTGGGCTGGTCATGTCTCCAGACGCATCGATGGCCGATGGAGCCGACACGTGTTAGAGTGGAGACCACGCTTAGGCAAACGTAGTGTGGGACGCCCTGCGGCAAGGGGACCGACGATTTGAAAAAGGTGGCAGGTACGGGATGGATGGATGCGGGCTGTCCAAGATCGGGATGGTTGGCGTTCTATGGGGGAGGCTTTCGTCCAGCAGTGGACGGCGGTAAGCTGATATATATTATATATCTATATAATGAATTGTATGTATTATTTATTTGAAGCTGTTTAAGCTGCATGGTTAGAATCCGGTAGACCAATAGCGAGTCAGCTGCCTCATTTATAACTAAACCTGAATCTTCACAGGCGGCTACAGTACCAGGCGGAAACTGGTTAGTTATGGTAATACGAGTAATGTGTAATATTACTGTATGGAAAATAAAATATAAAAACATCTAGAGTTAATTCGTTTACCTCTTTTGTTTGGCTTCTTTTTTTAACTTCTTCTTCGCGGCGCCGTCACTCGTTGACGGATTTGAAGTGTCGCCTACGATGTAAAAGGTTTTAAATTACTATAAATTAAAGTGACGGAAAGCCAATCGAAGGGAAAAATTAACAACAAGCATTGGGAATCGAATTAATAACAAATCCCAAAGGAATTTACCAGATTTTTTGTTTGATCAAAGTTTATGTTAGGTGGTAGAGTATGTTATGAGTGGGTGGTACCATATCAGACGCGCTTGCCCTACCACTAATTAGATAGGTATGAGATATCTTGAATATATTTCGAGTTAATCTGATCCTTACAGATACTACTGCAGCCAGCTACCAGAAGGTCCACCGCCTTGTTGATGTGGTTGTGGGACAGGCGCAGTGCAGTGCGAGCTTCTTCAGCGGGATAACCCATTGCTTCCAGCTGTAGACACACAATTCCAATTTAAAATAATATTAGCATTCGTATTGCATTATTTATCTCTTTCTCTCACTGTCTGAGTAATTTGTAAAACTATTACTCTTATTTTTACTGAGATAGCTAGATGAGTTGGTTTGTGGCAGGAGATTGTGATGTTTTGTCGATCAATAATAATTTCGAGTCAATTAATTTTTCGCTCTGGGTAGTCTGTATATAAGTATAAAGTTAGTTTTAAAATTGGCTGTCACCTCCGCAAGTAGCTTGTTGTCCGGTACGACGAGGGAATCATCGGAGCTCGCTGTATCTACTTCTTCTGAATCCGATACATCACTGTCCGCTAGCTGTGAAATGATGGACATAATTATATTTATTTGATAACTACTATAGATAAGGCAGGTCATTTATATGAATGAGGAAAATAAATGGGATAATCATAGGTTGAATATCCCGAGGAGCAGATTTTTTCCATTTACATAAACCCCCTAAATTCGATAGCTTAGGTACGAAACGAGCGTCTCTGGTGCGGGCGCGCCCCCGCGGCACTGACCAGGTGCGGCGAGTCCTGGATGAGGCGCACGGCGTCGGCCGCGTCGTTGTTGGCGCGGCGCAGCGCGCGGGCGGCCAGCGCGCGCGGGAAGCCCATGGCCGTCAGCGCGCGCAGCACGCGCGGGCTCAGCGCCGACCCGTCCGCGCACGTGCCCGCAGTCTGCGTCTCTCTGGAATTCAATTTAATGGTTAATGGTAAGAAATTAAAATAAAAGCGAATGTACAAGTGCAATAGTACTGTATCACAACAGTATGTAGGGCGCACAAGGCGGACCTGTGCTGCAGGTGGCGCTCGCGAGCGCGCTCGCGCTCGGCGGCGCGCTCGGCGAGCCACGCGTGCGCGCGCTCGGCGCCGCCCGCCGCGCGCAGGCCGCGCCGCGCCTGTCCGTCCGACCAGCCCAGCGCCGCCAGCGCGCGCACCGCCGCCTCGTCCACCTGCCGGCGTTATTACGAATGTAGACCTTGATGAGTTACTAAAATATGTATGTATGTATGGGAAATCCGACGTCATAGTAGATCCAGAGAATCTTAGAAAATATTATTTTTCATACAACATATGACCATACATGACATTATTTACTTTTGACCTAACTAAACAACCTCAGAACTACAGACTGACATTATTGAAATCGAATATTGTTGAATTTCTACTAAATTCACTTTCAACTTTTTATTGTTCTCTCCGACACTTTTTAGGTCTATATTTAATAAATTTCTATGTTACATCTTCCCGGCGATGTGATTTTAATAATGAAAACAATACTTACTACAAAAAAAAAATAATAATAATGTACCTTCAAATAATTCAGTTCAGTCTCAGCTTTCGCCAATAGCGCCCTCGCTTCCTCTCGCTTATTCTGATGATAGGCAACGATACCTTGCAGCAGATACAGTCGCATGAACAGCACTCGTTCGTTGGCTGCAATTACATTCAAAGTAGGTTATAATTTACAATACAAATGTTACCAGTATAATTGTAAGCAATTTTTTAATAAATTTAGCGAAGTTGTTAACTGGCAATAAAAGTTTGAAAGCTTTTTAAAAATAAACATTTATTAATTTTAAAAAGTAGATCTGGCTTATTACATGGCCGTCTATTAAGGTTAAAGTTTTAAAACAACTTGAACTTGAATCCAATACACATAATTAACATGTTATGTGTCTATACACAGTAGAAATACATAGTTACCATTTGTTCCTTTAAGTGCTATCAGTCGCTGATGATCCTCCCCGTACGAGGCTATAAATGACTTCTCAGCCTTCATTAGTCGTGTTGCTGCATCATTGGCAGAAGACAGACTCTGCAAGCAGAGGTAACACCAGGCTATATCCAGTTGCAAGACTGCACAGTTGTCCACTGTGCTTAGTAACGATGATCTACATTCGCTGTAAATAAATATTTCAAGTGTAATGTTTAAAGAAAAAATAGAATATAAGTAGAAATGGTCCTTATGTAAATATAATTTTTAAATTAGATACATTTCACAATTGAAGAAAACCTTCATCGACTTGTGTCTTCAATTAATAAAAAATCTAAATTCTGATATTGTGACTAAATATTTCATTTATATAAAACAATGAAGCCGAGGATCGTTGATATACAAATTAAGTTATATATATATATATATATGTAAACAATAAAATAATACAGAGTTCTTTTTAAAAGCAAAATAGAGAGCTTGTAAACCACCCACTGCTGAAAAAGCCTCTTGAGATTTGAAGCTTATTCTACCATAATGGAAGTATTTCACAATGTTTTCTTTCACTACCAAATAGAAAAAAATTAATAAACAGAAATTAAGTATGCGTTCAGTGCTTGCTAAGATTTTACTACTCTGTTAAGCTAACAATAAGCCACTTTCATCTACTGGTCCCATCTTTATACAACAGTAGTTATATACAAGTAAATTCTTATGTTCTTTATTCAATTTCATTATTATAAAATATAAAATTTGCAAATGCAAGCAGAAACATTTAAGATATGGTCTAAGCCTTAGCCAGCATTGGGATATTTTTAGTTACTTACTTAAATATTCAAACTATCAAAAGATTAAGCGGTACCTACTTCAATTGTCTATCAGCTTCGAGCAGTAACACCAAAGCAAGAGAGTAGTCACGGCTCTGAGCGGCTGCACGTCCGCGTTCATGCAGCGCTAGTCCTATGAGAAGAGCTCTTTTTTCCGCTGGAGGTAGTTCCACCGTTTGGCCTGATTGGTCTTCTAACTGGAACATATATGTATTTTAACATGTTAAAATATACATAGTTAAAATTAATTTTGTTGAGATTTTTGTCTTATTTCAAACCCTGACTTGGATGGTGGTAACAAACCAACCCACTAGCAAGAGCATTATATTCTTGTCAGGTTGTAAAAGTCAAACATATTGTCATACTGTTTTTACATGTAAACATATGCTAAAAGTTGCATTGATCAATAGTTGGGAAAACTTTAGTACCCCATAGCAAGAGTTTATTTTAAACAATAAAGAAATACATTTAATAATTGAGATTTAAATAATCAGTTTAACGTATCTCACACAATACAGTATCTTGTGTCCTTGTCACTCTTAAACGAAATAAGCATGTTGTCTTCTCACAGCGATAATATTGCATGTTGTGCATTGCCTTGAAATGACTACCAATTTTTTTTTCCCTCGATGCTACTATGGCTGGATATTAATATTCCGCCCTAAAGGCTATATTCAATGTCATATACCTTCATATACTCTTCATCATCTGCAAGATCATCAACATACTCCGACAGCAAAGTTGCATCGTCTAATGTAGATTTCATTTCTTTGTAAATTTTGTCCTCTTTTTGTACTTGCTCTGGTGTTTCTGTAGGAATGTTTTATTTATAATACTTTATTGCACAAAAGTGAGTTTCTAGGAAGGAGTACAGGAGTACAAAATAAAAGTATAACTAAGAATAAATAATAAATATTAACTATATACATAGTAACCAATAAGTAATATGTAATACAAAAAACAGATTGTATTTAGTGAACAAATAAAATTTGATTATAAATATATATTTTTTCAGTACCCTATATTGAATGATTTCTTGATAGGAGAACTTCTATAAAAATGCTTACCAGCCATTATCAAAGCCATGAGCT
Organism: Nymphalis urticae; assembly: GCA_905147175.2. Taxonomy (NCBI): domain Eukaryota; kingdom Metazoa; phylum Arthropoda; class Insecta; order Lepidoptera; family Nymphalidae; genus Nymphalis; species Nymphalis urticae. The sequence continues at coordinate 476,722 of LR990004.1, read as the reverse complement.
GGGCTCCATTTTTGACTCCCTGGGCTTCTAAAGTGGAGCTATGGCTTATCAATTTTCCATTGTAAATCAGCTTTATCCTATAAATGAACAATTTTCATGATGAAATAAAAGATATGAATGGTCAGTATTTATATTTTAAAATATTATACAACAAAATATATTTATTTTTTGTTGGCAGATTAGATACAGATAAAAAAGAAATATAAAGCACCTCAAACAGTAATACACCACCAACTACTTGATCTAAAAAGCGAGTTTTAGAACATCATTATACGAGTTTGTATGTGGCAGTACCACTGCCACATACAAACTCGTTTGACTACTCGTATGTAGATGTGGAGTTAAACCTACCCACCCAGATAGCTTATAGCACCACACTGCACCAATGCAGATTGGTTGATACAAATATGGTAGGTTTTCATCCAGTTACGTACCTTGCAGATACATGCAGTTTTCCTCACATTTTCCTTCACCGCCAGATGAATACAAAAACAAGCTAAACATGTAATAGTTTGTGTTAACACTCCAAATATTTTATCACGAAAGTTATAAGTAGTTGATTGGATTGCTCTAAAAATAAATTTTTAAAATGGTATAAATTATACCTATTTTTACCAACTTCAAGCAATTCTGCTATCGAATTTATGAGTTCTTCTCCCTGTACTGTTAACTTCTTCAATATTTTTAATATTTTGGGCTTCTGTCCAGGCATTGTGACCTTTACTCTGAATGTAGCACATCCCGTCTCCTTGAATTCTTCGTTAGCTTTTGATCTTTCAACAGAATGTATTTGCAATTCATGCAAGCCTTGAAGAACACTATCGTTGTCAATATTTAATACTGAAGCATATTTATTTGCAAGTTCCTAAACAAAAAAAAAGTTTTAAAGTACGTCTAGACCTGCTAAGTTGTAATATATTTGTACTTAATAACCTATAACCTTTTTCTCATTCTTTGTGTCAACAAAGGAATGTGTAAGTATTACTAATTTTAAAAGGATAGCTTTGTTTATTTGTATCGTTATTCTCCAATTATATTTCAATAAATTTAAAAGAATGATGTTTGGCAGCAGTAGGTAGATATATACAACCAGTCTATTTACCTAATAATTAATAATAATCATGATAAATATTATTCAAAAGTAAACAAATACAATAATACAATACAAGTTAACATACCTTTAGGGAATCTGAAATTTCGCCACTATCCGAAATGTACGGCGACTCCCATAATTTAATTTTTTCTTCATTTAGTTTGGCGCGAAGTTTTATTAACAAGTCTTCGTGTTCGAGGCTGTCCATTGTGTTGTGTGTTAAAATTTAAAAATAATACACAAATGTCTCAAATCAAATGATTTGCATATACCTACTTTTTTTTTCTTTTCTGTTAAGGCGTATTTCAACGTTGTTTGAGCACAAAACATTCTGCCAAATGAAATGCAGTGTCACGTATGATTTAACTTAAAATATTTTAATAACGTGTAGATGCAATGAGAAATAAAAAGGTCCCTTCAAATGTATAAAATTTACATAGCACTGCTAGAGCTAGATAGTGAAATTTTTAGGAACGCGCGTAATGAAATTTTTAGGCATTTTGAAATAAAATGTTAGATATTTCTAAAATATGAAATTTATAAATCCCGAATAACAAACACATGAAAGTAACATTTATGTTTACATTGTGTCGAAGTAGCATATTATGGCAATGTATGGAATTCTCTCACCAGAATCAGTCTACCGAAATTTTGCATACATGGCTGAGATACTTGATATGAGATACTTCTCCTTATCACTACGCATAGTTATATAAAAATCCATAGACTAACGATAAGTATAAAAATATTAATTCATACATTAAAAAGTCAAATTTGACAAAACAGAAGCAATATGTATGTACAGATTGTGTACAGTTCGAAAACGATACTTTGGCGTGTGGCTAAAATAGGAATTATTATCGACGTCTTGTCAAGTGTCATATTTCGATAGCCACTACAATAGATAAGTGTTACTTTATCTAATTCGAGATTCCCATCAATAATAATTGGCAGATTGAATTTAACAAAATATTTAGTAGCATAACAGTACCGATATATTTTGTGTTACTTTACGTACTTACTTACGATGCCTATAGAAACATACAGTAAAATTGTTATACTAGATAGATAAATAAAAAAACATGGAATGAATCTTATGTTGGATAATCTTGATATCGGTTGTAGTATAATTATGGTGATTATAGCAAATATGTAGTGTATGATGACTGACATACGACAATTTGAATTAATTAATGCATAAGTTGCATAGGCATAATATAATCGTATTAAAATGAGTTGAAAGGGAATGTTTGATTTTCTTTATATAAACCATTCCTTATATTAGACATGATACCTAAAATAATGCAGAGTAATATATCTTAATAAAAACAGAGCCTTACGACATAACGTCAACATTTTAAAGCGACAATAGTAAGTTAAAGACATGTAGTGTATTGTTTCTTAAACTAAATTCGTTCTACTAAATGCAAACACTTAAAAAAAACGAGTTTCTCAAGAATATTTTCGTTAACTTGTCTTTTCAAGCAACTTATAACACACATTTTACATAAAGCACCAATATCGTGCTCTAGTTTAACGATTGATCCAGTGTAATTACAGACACGCTATAGAGATATAACGATTGATCTTAGATAATTTGCAGCGGATTTATAGTGAGCGATGAGATAGAGTGGTTTTTATGGTGTAAAGAGAGAATTATTTTTCTTGCAGTGCGAGATCTATCAGAATTTTTTGGCGAGGATGACCATCATGATGATAGCCTTTTTGTAAAAAATATATATTAGAAGGTGTAACTAATTACCGAGAATGGAATTTACGAGCTATTATAAAACGAATAACAACGTTGTAACTAATTGAAATTTTGCATTTAATGTGCAATATATATAATTTCATTTCACACGTAATAAAATTCATTATCTATTCAATCAATTTTGTTATTAAGTTGTGCATAATAGATATTGGAACATTGAACAATGAAGACTTTACTGTGGATTACAAGTAAGATTTTCATCTTTAAATATAAAATTATTGTATAGCATTTAAGTATTCGCGCGAATGATGAGGCACAAGAGCGAATATGTAAACTGTGCGGTTGTCGTTCGCTTCGTGTTTCGCCTCGGCGTTCGCGACGCTCGCATCAGGAGCGGTATTTTGGACACTAGTAGAAGGCGAGTGGCGAGACGAAATTCAGATTTCACAACCTAAAGCCAGGCAGTTATCGTACCAGGGCCTGTAAAATTATCGTACATCAGGATAACGTTTATAAAATACAACAATATTATACAAAATCACAACAATATATTTTAAATAACTTGTAATTATAGTTGAAAGAAGTTGGAACAAAAAAAACAAAAATACACAACATATACGCCAAATATGATCAAATTCAAAAGACAGTAACTGTCAACACTCCACATCAAACCAAGATCGGTGATTAACAGACAGTACCAACCAATAAAAGGATATGAGTGACTACAATGACAATCAAAACAATTGTAATTGTTATTGATTAGCGTAATTATCAAATTTTGCATCATAATGGAAATTATCGTACGATAGTAGTATACCATCGTACATCGTACGTAGTTATGAAATTATCGTTTTTTTTTTGTTGTCGAGGAGAAAAGGCATTTACGCCTACCGCCCGGTCCACGACCAGGACGGTTATGTGGGACACGGGGCAGAAGGCCACCGTCATACCCACTAAAACCTCCCCGTACCCTTTCCGTCTTAACGAGGAGCGCCACGGGATCGCTTTCGCATGCTACCGTGGCGACGGTTGTGGACCCCGAAGAATCTGTGTTAATAATATATTTGCTTACTCGTTAATTTCGTATCAAGGAATATAAAAATTTAATACGATATCAAATTCGTTACATTATATAACGCCACCATATGTATTAAAACAATTTTAAGTTAAAATTAATGCGTAAAATTTATAGAATTCCAGTTTCAACGTGTCGGTACAACACAATTTTATTGTATCCAAAATACGTCAGTAAAAATTCTTCACCGAATATAACAAAATATTATGTACGAAAAATAATTGACAAATCATGCAATTTTGTTACCAAATTATGCGTGAAGTTTTGGTTGTAGTTATTCCAATTGAGAGATATATTTTAATGAAAAAGACCAATATCTAACTTCAGTCTCATTTCAATTAAAGTTTTAGCAAATATAAAATGATCTTTAATATTTCAGTGGCGCTCATGATGCTGCATACTTCGTATTCTTACATACTCTTGACTGCCAACATGGAAGACGTGCACGCGCTCGTTAAGCAGATGGCTACGTCGCCGGTTGTTTATGAAATCGGAAAAATATGGCGTCGGGCTTCTAATCAGTTTCGAAGGGCAATCACTCATGACACACGCAGGCATGGTGACAGTAATAATGATGAAGGTACAAAGTCTGTAAGATTTCAATACAACATTACCTGTAAACTGTATTAGCCGTGTTCACGATGGAGCTTATTATCTTAGGAATCTTGTTTTTTTGATAGCGGCGAGGAATTATATTCCGCGTAAACCAATAAACACTAAAGAGACCACACTTTCACAATATTAACAACTACAGAAATTACGCATTTATATAGAAATGTGTCTTATTTTAACCCCTAAAGGTTGAGTTTCCAATAATCTCTTATAAAATTGACTTTTGATTATCAAAAAGAAACTTAATAATACTTCGTATTGTTGTGTTCCGGCTTGAAGGGTGAGTGACTATGTACAGTCACAAGGGACATCTTGTTCCCAAGGTTGGTGGTCCGTTGACGATGTAGGGATATTTATCAGTTCTTCCAGCGCAAATGTCTATGGGCGGATTATTTACCGTCAAGTGGCTAAAACGCTCGCCCGCCTTCCTATTTTAAAAAAATGAGCCATGATATCACAAAACAATATAATAATATTCTTAGAACTTCATAAATAACAATCAGATAATATAATTCGTGGAATATATCCTATTATGATAATGTAACTTTCCTGATCACTGAAAATATTTTATTCGATCTCCACAAAAGCCTACTTTTATATTCTTTATAATATTATTGGATTTTTAGGAAATTTATTACTAACAAGCTGTCTGCCCTGACTTCGCTAGGGGAGAGTTGAAATACTATCTTTGGATATGTTTTTAAAAGCAATATCTTCACATATCCTGCAATCCAGCCGTACCATCGGTCGTCATCCCTCGTTTGTCCAAATCCTTTTCTTTTTGGGACAATGCTTTGCCTGAAGTCATTCTTAATGGATGATATTGCTAGTGGTTTAGTATCTCGACACAATGCGGGTTGTTGAGTAGTTCAGCGTAAAACATATTTTCAGAGGCACTTAACAGGAATTTCCTGTGGGTTCTTGCGACACCCAACGGCTTAAAATGACGGTAATAAATTTTCGATACTGATCCAAATTAAATAGTTCCAAAGGAATATCTATGTATGTCACTTAAAAGTCCCATAAAATTGAATTTAGTTTTTTACTCGGTGGCAGGGCTTTGGATGGTACCTTTTTTTTTCCTCCATCTCCATTCTCTAGGGTGGGTTCCCAGGGTACTGGGAACCCCCCTAGTCCCTTTGGATGATACCTACTCTGACGGTAGGCAATACAATAGTATTGCTGTGTTTCGATTGGTACCTATGATATAAAAAAAAAGAATTTGATAAATGAATACAAACTAAACTGACGTCCCTATATTGTTGTATAATTTCTGGACGTGATTAATAAAAGAACCCATTATGTATATCGATTGACATACGGACAAGTATTAGACTATTTTTAGGTCGCCGACCCTTATCACTATTTTATTGAATGGATATTCATATATTTTTTGTTCAGCGCTTACTATATAGCGATTATATTCAAGGGCCCCTACGAGACCAAAGTAATGGGTAAGTTATATGGAATAATATATATTGCTTGTCTCGTAATAAATATTTATTGGGTTAAGATTCAGGTGGTCTAGTCATTGAGCCACCTCAACCCTTAAACCCGGGCAAGCCCCACTTTTCATGAGCTTATTTTGTGTGTATAAATAATCACTTTTTATATTATAGGTAGGCGGACGGGCAAATGGGCCACTTGATGTTAAGTGATCACCACCGCTCAAGAACATTGGCGATGTAAGAAATATTAACCATTCCTTAAATTGGCAATGCGTCACCAACCTTGGGACCGAAGATGTTACATCCCTTGGACCTGTAGTTACACTGACTATCTTTCAAACCGTAACGCAACAATACTAAATATTTGATGAGTCGGTGGTATCTACCCAGAAGGGGTTGCACAAAGCTCTACCACTTAGAAAATCTCATGCTTGGTGGTGAAAGAAATCTTTGTGAGGAAACCTGCAAGTCTTAAATGAAATTCTGCCACACGTGTATCAACTCCATTGGAGTAAGGTGGTGAAATAAGATCGAAATGATCTTAATAGGAGATGAGGCTTTATAGCAATAGTGGGAACTTAACAGGCTGTCACTTTATTTATTTATTGCACATAGATTATAATACGTTTCGTTTATCATCAATATTGACGGACAGTTATATAATTCTACATTAACATTATAATAGTGGCACACACAAAACATTAGTCGTGTCATTTTTACCGAACCATTGTTCGATGAGTTGTTAATGAAGTTCGACATTTCCGTTTTAAAATTTTCTACTTCCATAGCAGTGACTAGTTCTTCTCCAGTGCATATGACTGGTCTTTGAGATTGACCGCTGTGGCTAAAGTTCAGTCAGATTATATGAATTAAAACTCATAATTAATACCGACAAGTTATTAGGCTTCAAAGGATTAGTATGTAGGTCCAGCCATATGGAGTACAGTGACATACACGTACAGAAGAATTATATACATAAAGATTGTAATATAAGTAATACTAATAAACATTCGTCTCACAATATTTGGTTCTATATAAAAATAAGGTAAATAGAGCAGTAATAGCGATGAACGCTGTTGAATTTAATAAAATTTATTCCGTTACTGCCCGTAATTAATCCGTCTCTCATCCTCTCCTATGATAACAAGATTTTCCGCTTTCCACTATATACGTTTTTTAATCCCTGTACATAATTAAATTAAAGACATGCATACTTATATACATATAATTACTTATGTATTTTACAGTCGGAATTCGTTGATATTTAGAGTTTATTTAACGGGTTATGTTGATTAAAATAGTTTTTAAGTTCATATGACGACATTGGATGTAATCTAATAGTTATGTCTCTTATCTTCTTCTAAGATTATATACTATTTTTTTTTGTTCGCAAATTAATTATATCACCATCGATCTCTATTTCTATTCGTATCCTCAAATTTACTTGTTTTACATGTATTTTTGGTCATACTTATACTCAGGCAACATTTTTGGGATTCAGCAAAGACTTGCATTGTGGCATATGTGCTCCATCTCACTTTCACGCGAATTATTCGGGTAAAGTCGAGTCTCGATCAGCGTTCTTTACTGTCGGTAAATTAGCATGTATCAAATGGTTTTGTAGCGGCTACACTTCATGATAGGGAAAGAAAATTTTCTTGAATGAATCAAGAATTTTAAAATGGAGGTAATGTCATGGACCATGGATGGTTCATGGCCTCGGGCCACGTTCAAAACGAACATATAATATAAGATATAAATGAATATAGAATATAAATAAGTTTAGAATATAAATTGCCCTAAATTGGCAAGTTCTCGATAATGTGGCATGGTAATTTTTCTGGTAATAGGGATTTGTGCAAGCTCGTCTGGGTAGGTACCACCCATTCGTAAGATATTCTACCGCAAAACAGCAGTTCTTGGTATTGTTGTGTTCCGGTTTGAAAGGTAAGTAATCCAGTGTAATTACAAACACAATGGACATAACATCTTAGTTCCCAAGTCTTGTGGCGCAATGACGATGTGAGGAATGGTATATATTTCTTACAAAGCCGATATCTATGGGCGTTGGTGACCACTTACCATCAGGTGGCCCATATGCTCGTCCACCTACCTACTATTTAAAGAAAACCTTCATGCTATGCAGTCAACTCCATTCACACTTTGCACTCTTAGTGTAATATGATATGTTGCAAATTTATTTGATTACATGAATCGAATTATTTTCAACTCTTCTATCAAAATGCTTTTAATCTTTTTGTCATTTCGGCTTAAGCAGCCAAACAAATTATACAAATGACAATTTAGAAAATATTTAATCATATGCTTTGTCAATTACAAATATCATTAGTATCCATATTGGTATTTTCTACAAACGAATTCGTTATTCGGCGTGTTACTTGCCATATAGGTAGGTAATGGTAGCCACCTTCGCTCATATATATTTATATGTATACTAGCGAATCTGGCGGACGTCATCCACCCAACTTTTTCACTTGGTGACACACATTTTTTCACTTGGTGACATAGCAGCACCACTTATCTCATTGTGATTTTAAACCATCTAGGAAATATGCACACAAAATTTCATTCAAATCAGTCCAGCCGTTTAGGAGTTACGTGACAAACACACGTATACAATATATATATATAAGAGAAATATTTATATCAGCATTACAATTGAAATACAAGGAAATTCAAAAGTTTGAGACGAGGTTTTCCGGTTAACTTCCTTTTAATTACTCGTAGCCATAAACTTTCTAGGACTTTCCGAGAAAAAGACAACGATAAATTGCTTGGAGATTAAATTGAAAAATATAGTATTTAAAGCCTCTTAGTTGGTATAAATGGATTAGTTCCTGCTCCTTCTTTTCTGTAGAATTTAGAACCGGTTTAGGTTAGTTTTTACAGGTATATATATATATAGATAAGAGTAACTGTCTGACTGACTGTCCCACTGCTGGGCTAAAGGCCTCCTCTTCCTTTTTGAGGAGAAGGTTTGGAGCTTATTCCACCACGCTGCTCCAATGCGGGTTGGTGGAATACACATGTGGCAGAATTTCAGTGAAATTAGACACATGCAGGTTTCCTCACGATGTTTTCCTTCACCGTAAAGCACGAGATGAATTATAATCACAAATAAAGCACATGAAAATTCAGTGGTGCTTGCCCGGGTTCGAACCCACGATCATCGGTTAAGATTCTCGCGTTCTTACCACTGGGCCATCTCGGCTCGACGTATCAACGCACAGTCCAAACTACTAGCATTAACCATTTGCATGAAATTTTAACTTCTAAGGTGAAAAAGGGAATTAAAGTTTGTATGAAAATAATTCATTTTCATTAAAGCTCTAGTAGTTACACTCTGATGATTCTCAATAAAGTACATTCAGATTTTGAAAGTACAATATCTTCCACAGCTGGATCAGTGTAAAATAAACTATTGATTTGTATTACGAGTACTTAATCAATATTTACTTTAATCTTTTTTTTTATTAAGATTCCAAGGAGACGGACGCGGACCGAAATACGAGAAGAATTGTAAGGAATATAATAGATTTTGCCAAGAACACAGGTTACCTCGGTCCTATGAAGCGCGCCATGGAAATCATTGATCCCAAGTTACAAAATAATCAATAACTGAATATTGTCATTGAATAAATGTTTCAATCGATACAAAACATGAAACTGTAAGTTGACATTAAAGATACAAAATGTTTGAAGTATTTTTAAATGATTAAAATAACGCGTTAGACTTTGGTTGGTTTTTATAAATGTTCATGGAAATAAAACGTCATCGTACATTGTATTGTAATATTTATTAATGTATTGTTACCAAAGCATTATAAATTTCTTACATTCGCGACCCGAACACTGAAACAAAATAATACCAACTTTTTTATATATCATCTACAAATAAATCGTACTGGAGACGTTTTTGTCTTTGTAGTAGTGTGTGTCTATATGTATATATATAATAAAAATATAATAATTGGCTTACAAATTTGCGTTAGCTACCACGTGCTTTGAATTCTCGCATAAGTATCGTTTCAAGTGTTATTTTGTCTATTATTATTTTTCTAGTAATTATAATTAGTTCAAAATAAAATATATGGGGGAAAATTAAAAAATTACACCTCAAAATCACAATGAATATTAAGTTTTAGTGGTAGAGGAGAAATTTAACGCAATAACTAATGTAAAGAAATGTTTGTTTATATATTTTTGTTCTATTAAAGACGAAAAGTATTCCAAGGTAAAGATGCTTTAGGTACGACATCAGAATGAATTATAATTAAAATTTGTGATTTAATTGGGTGTCAGCAGGATGAGGATGACTACGAAATATCTGAATTTATTATTAAGTAGTTATTAAAACAACAAAAAAATATTTATATGCTGACGATGCACTACTACAAACGCAAAAACGTTACCAAGATTTGACTGAACTGTATGTATACATCTCAGGAACTACTATGAAACCAATCCAATATGTATAATTATTTTTGTATTGTGTTTTTTGTAAATTTCATGTACACAAATGACATACAATAATTTAAAGGCGGATTTATCCCAATAGATGATCTCTTCAAGCCACATCTTGAGATAAAAGTCATGTTTTATACATGCCAACTTAGCCAACTTAAAATCTAAAAAAAAGGCCCCATACTTAGATAATATAACTATATAAAAAAATAACCCGCTTAAATGGTAATACATATAAACTTATACAAAAGTATAGAAATAATCATAAAATAAATCTATATAATCTATTTAATGTATTAATATATAATAAGTCTGTAACTGACCGCTGTCTGTACATGGAATATTTATGAGTGAAACTATTACCGGCGGCATTTATCAACGCAATAGAACCCAAAACAATGATTGTTAGAATATTTGTCTATTTGTGGTTTGTCTGTTTGTCTCTGCGTTTGCGCACGCTAATCTTAGAAACTCCTTAACGGATCTTAGTGCGGTTTTCACTAATATGTAACTAGCTAATAATAGCTAACTTCACATAAAATTATTGTTTGTTTTATTTCAATCGGTTTATAAATAGAAAAAAATATGTTAATTAAAAGAATCACGTTGAACAATTATTTGATGAAATTGCTATAAAATAACTATTCTTCCAATGTAAGTTAAAGTCAGATCTATATGATCAATTATATTAAATACGGTTCAGCTAATCCTGGTATATGTCGGTTTTCTCCCCCGATGCGTAGATATTTGTCTATCTTTTAAGATTGTCTCACTATAACCTTTTGTATGGTAATCAATTTTTGTTCCAAAATGTAATATTTGCAAAGTCTAGACCATAGACAATTTTAGTCTTTTTTATAGTTTTGACATTTTATTACAACGGGTAGTTGAGTAGTGTAGTGTGGTATCTATGTAATAGATACAATACATTGTCTTATGTACACGAGTGGAGAGGGTAGCTGTCAATCAAACAGCCTTTTGTTAGACACCGTGAGGGTTGGACGTGCGCCTGCGCTATTGCTGCGCTAGTATTGAGCCAGTGATAGTGATAAATACAAGTAGGTTATTTGAAAGTACTCATACATACATATATATTTGACCTTGAAACCTGCATGAATCTAATTTCATTGAAATTCTACCACTTGTATTCTACTAACTCGCATTGGAGCAGTATGGGTTTCAGGTTTTAATAAATTTATACTTAGTCGGTTAGTTTGACAAGTGAAATAGAGGCTTAAATATATACCAATAAAAATTAAAAATAGTTAAAAATAGTACAAATCGTGACCGCGTGGAATCGTGGCAAGAATGCTAGCAGCATTTCCCCTTTGAATCGCAATTCCGATTCTCTGGGCGAAAATGAACCAGTTAGTTGGTTAGTTGATAGTAAGTACTGATTAAAAAAAACAGATTGACGTTTTATTTTTAAAATGACAAAGTTTCCTGTGGAGGTATAGTTTGCATTCACAATAAATAAAGCACAGGGAAAGACATTCAAGTACGTCGGAATAGATTTAAGGGAATGATGTTTTGTTCATGTATCATTTCAATTGTATGTTGCCCTATCTAGATCCGGGTGCGGCAAAAACCGATTAAATACTAAGATAAAACTAAAAATATTATATATACTGAAATAAGAAGAGCGTAACAGTAATTAAAAACGAGTATATATAACCTATATTTGGATTGCACGTGGGTGTAAGCAAGCTGGAGCTATTGTATAATTTAATCACTAACAGCCTTACTCATAGGCGTTGCTTAGCAACCGCTTAGGTAAACACTGATTTAATAAATGAAATAATAAATTATTATTGTTCAATAATTATCTTAACAACATTAGCATTATTCGTGGAACCAACTTACTAACTAACTGCTAACACACACAACTACAAAAATGTATTAATTAGTATTTTATAATACGAATATTTATTATCTGTGTATCTTTCCATCTGTCACCTCGTATGACACACATCGCGGAGCGCGGGAAAATGAATATATATATTGGTATTGGCGCGAAGTGAAGACGGTGTGTGTGCACAGCGAGCTGATATATAAAACATAATATGTATTATTTAATTTGTAAAACCGATCTTACGACTTGAGTTAAAGCACGGTTAAAGAGTTTTTTTTATTTTATTTATCTATTCGGTTTACTAACAACCACTTACCCTAGAACATATGTCTTACTTTAAGATTAAAAAAGATGAATGTAGTGTTTAATGTTAAGTAAACACAAAAATTATAAGTTCAGTTTCATAATATGTACTACTTTGATGAACTAGATCCTGAGATAAGCTCGCTTAAACACACAAACTCTTAACTTATAAACATCAAATTTTTATACTAATACTAATAATGTCTTGGGACATTATTCACAGACGGCCATCTAATCCCAAACTAAGCAGAGCGTGTACTATGGAAACCAGACAACTGATATACTACATATACTGCTTTTCTTTTGTAATATGTTTATATAGATAATTACACCCAGATTCAGGACAAACAGACATGTTCATGCACACAAATGTTTGTCCTAGGTGGGAATCAAACACACAACCTTCGGCGTGAAAAGCAAGTATCTGCCAACCACGCCAACCAGCCCGTCATAAATTATATTGTTATTATAAAACAGCTTGCTTCCTATCACATTTCATCGAAATCGGTTTAGTGGTTAAGCCGTAAAGCGTAACATACAGACAAAGTTACTTTCGCATTTTGTAATATTAGTATATACTACATTACACTTACCCAAGCCTTACAAGATAGTCCAGTGCACTGTATAAATAAAATTGAAAACTTTATATTTATTTGATCTAGAAGCAGGTGTCCCACAACTGGGCTAAGGAATCCTCCCTTACCGAAGAGGTTTGGAGCTTACATTATCAAATTATTCCACGTCGGTTCGGTGCACAGGATATGTAGCACAATGTGCTTACGATGTTTCCCTTAACTTTGGAGAACGAGATGAATTCTATACACAAATTACGGTACTGATCGAGGTGTTCTACCGATTTGTAAACACAATCTATACAGTATTTCAACTCACTTGGTGGTAGGGCTTTGTACGAATCCGCCTACGTACTACGCGTGGGTGGTCCACGCGTCGTAATGCCATATTCTAACATCAAATAACAATACATAAGTATTGTTACGTTCCCTTGGTGAGCCATTGTATATCTTAGAATTTCTTACGGTGCCAATGTTTATGGGGGATGGCGACCAGTTACCATAGGATGACTGATTTGCCTACTCGTCTATTTTATAAAAGCTAATTCATGTTAACACAGTAATCAATTATACAATAGGACGAGAAACTGATCGTTAGTGGTTAGTGGGCCGTATTGGTGGTGTAAGGGGTTATATTTCTTATAGCACCAGTGTCTATGGGAGGTTACGACAAACCATCGGTTTGCGAATTTGCTCTTCACTTACAAGGGTTAACAGCAAAAAATATTAAAGAAAAAATTGTAACTTACATTTGCGGTACATTTTTCCCCTTCGCACTGAATAAATAAATATGTGAAGTTGAAAAAATCATTATAAATACTTAACAATACATACAACAATAATAAGAAGTATTTCTGTAGAGTTGTAACGAACACATCCATATTCTATAACTATATTAATATTAAATCTCAGAAACTTCAGGCCGATTTTATTTTTAGTTTATCTGATATTTCATTTATGAAGAGAAAGATTTCACGCTACGACTGCGAACCGAAGCACACACACACACACATACACGTGTAGGTGACCTTGTACGTCATATGCAGACATACAAACATATATTATAGGCAATGTGAAAATTTGTTGGTTGTTTTCAAAGATCAATAAAGCTAGGTGAACATCTAGATCGAAAGCTATAGGAAAATAAAAAAAATATCAAAGCTTACCCCCGCTTTACATAACGTGCCTAGGCACTGAAAAAAATAAAACAAAAATATCGGAACGAAAGCACGTGTCAATATTCTACTGCGAATTAAACGACGCAACAATAAACCCGCTTGTGAATGGAGCAGGCGATGGGGTGTCATGTTTCAATGCGATGTACGTTCAAAACACATCGACCGAATATAAACAAAAAAATCAACTGAATTTTAAACAAATTTGGTTAAATTTTTACATTACATTCGGTATCGGAAATTCGGTAAAAACTTGTCTGTGTATTCTATATAGGATTTGTTGTTTTTATATCTATAGAAATAAATCAAATTGAAGTGTATTTCTGTGATTTCGACAAAGCTGCCTGTTTTTAAGTTAATATTTCTATATGGCATTGACATCTTTGATGGCAGATTCAGTTGAGGGTTCGATTCCCACCCAGGACAGATTTGTGTGCATGAACATGTTTGCTTGTCCTGAGTCTGGGTGTAATTATCTATATAAGTATGTTTGTACAAAAGAAAAGTAGTATATGTAGTATATCAGTTGTCTGGTTTCCATAGTACGAGCTCTGCTTAGTTTGGGATCAGATGGCCGTGTGTGAATAATATCCCAGGATATTATTATTATTATTTATTATTATTAGTGTCGCATATCCCTTCTTTTTCTGCAATGCTATTTTGTAAGGATCATTTAATTACTCACCCGTTAAATATTGACAACTGACAACCTGATATATACTATATTGATGCGTGTATTCTAGTAATGTTTTTTTTTATAGAATAGGAATGTGGACGAGCCATCTGTTTGTAGCCATGGTACACATATGGGCCACCTGATGGTAAGTGATCATCAACGCCCTTAGACATTGGCACTGTAAGAAATGTTATCCATAACTTACATAGCCAATGCACCACCAAACTTAGGACCTAAGATTTTATGTCCCTTGTGCCTATAATTACACCGGCTCACTCAACCTTCAAACCGGAACACAACAATACCAAGTACTGCTGTTTTGCGGTAGAATATCTGATGAGTGGGTGATACCTACCTAGACGAGCTTGCACAAAGCCCTACCACCAGTAATTAGTAAATATTACGGTCAATGTCACATATCACTTGCAGACATTTCACGAACGTTTTCTGAGGTGAGTTTCGAGTTTGTTCTTACAGAATATCACTGCAGCTACCCATTATGATATAACTACGTAGGTATATACAATACGTACCGACGAAGTACAATTGTCACCGAAACACTGAAACACGAGAAATTGTATTAATTCATGTGTGAATTCACGTCATTATGTTTCAATTGTATGAATGGACAATTGGTTCGCGTTGGGAAACTTACGCCGAATCGAATAAATTGGCTTTCATTGCTTAAACTTAATAAGAGTTTACAATTTTAATTATAACTGTAAAAGATCCTTGATTTCGTTAAAAAGTCATCTAAATCTTCTACTATTATATTGAAATCTTTATGGTAACAGATAAACGCGAAGTGCTTGTTAATATTGACAGCTTTCTTAGTAATACTTTTAAAGAAACGTTCATTCTATTTTGGACATTATTCCATTACGATAAGGTGTACTTTTCAAATTAATATCTACCTTAAATTTATTACAAGAATCGTAATCGGAATGTGAAAAAATCTATTATTAAAGCGTCAAGTGGAAAATCGTTCGTTCTTTTAAAGTATATTCTAAAAAGTTCTTATTATTGTGACTGTTGAACTTTTTTTTCACTAAAAATCGAATTTGTATTTGCTTAATTTGGATTTTAATACGTCATGTGCTCGGCCGTGAAGGAAAACATCGAGAGGAGACCTGAACTTAAAAGTGTTGGTTAATATATTATTATCTCCTTCTGCCTCGCGTTTTCCTGGCCTAGTAACGCCAGGGTTCGCTTGCTTAATAAATATGCCTAATGCCTTACTAATAAATACTTATATAGCAAATGTTACAAAATTAAAATAAATTCTAAAAGTACTTACTGCGACTGCGCACGAATCATCGTAGCACTAAAATATTGAGCATATTTTATGAATGTTTGATAGTTCTTAAAGTTATGTAATTAAGTAAAATTGCCTTTATTCAGTTGGATGATAGTAATCTAGATTTAAATGAAGTCATTTCACGGTTTATTCTAAGCCGAAGAAGTAAATAATAAAACAGTTATTTATTACTCACACGAGAATAACATTGATCCGACTTACTTAGCTATAAATAAACATTTTAAATTAGTACATAATTATTTTTTTTAATTAGTTAATATTTTGTAAATATTTATATTTCTTTCGATGTGTCCGAGTGGCTAGAGCATGTGAAGCTCGGGTGAAGATTGTGTATTTAAATCCGGGCAAGAACCGCTGCATTTTTATGTGCCTAATTTGTGTTTATAATTCATATTGTCGATGAAGAAAATCATCATTTGTGTCTAACATGTAGCCTGTATTGGAGCAACGTGGATAAGCTTCAGATACTCAAGACGAGAGACCACTAGAGAGACATTTACAGATTCCTACTTATTAAAACAGTAACAACGTTTTTTATATCCAATAGAACAAAAAACAATAAAAAATACAAAAAAAATATGTGTAAATATAATGAAGGTGATGTGATCTTCTTCCGACAGCCACTCTTATCATATACAGTCAACTAGGAGATATAATAATACAGCAATGTGTGGGCAAACACAGGTTCTCTTTATTCCCTCACTAAAGTCTGGTGGAATGCGTTACGAGAAAGTTCAGCCTTAGAACTGACGGATTGATAAACCCTCTGAGCCAAGGGACTGTTAACACTACCATCTTCCAAGTTCCAGGCTCCTATTGGGAATTTGTTAGCAGAAAAATAACTTTAAATAGTGTCGATCCGGGATTTGAAATTGGAACTACGTGATTTGGATTTTTATGACTTTTTTTACGCAGTGTAAACCATCTGAAAGGTAACCGGCCCCTTGGGTGAGAATCAAATTATTTGGTATTACCTACTAAAACCCCTGCGAATGCCGCTTTCGACGCGGATCGGAAAGGCAAAAATTCTGACCATTAGACCGACGAGGCAGCTGGCAAATAATTTTTTTTTTTTTTTTTTTTATATTTGCCGGGTGGGCAAATGACTCTACTCCACCTGATGTTAAGTGGTAGTAGAGTCCAAACGCGAGGACGGCCAGTACAGTCGGGAAGAAGATTCTGCACTAGCCGCCCTCGCCTTGCCGGCCCGCAAGATGCCTCTTCACGCCTCGTAAAGAGACGTGAAGCGAGCGACGTATTGCCACGATAGGGATGGGCAAAGTGTGGAGGCGTGTTTCCCCCGGCATTGGTTCAGCAGCCGTCTCCACTGGACCAACACCCATCGCGGCAATGCTCGCTCGGGCACTGGCTGTACGTTGGCTGACCTCGAAACGCGGCTGCAAGCCACTTCACGAGATTTTCACCATGCGTACGGTGGTAACAAGCCAGGCGGATGTTTATCATCCTACCACCAGATGATATCCCTTAGTCGCCTCTTACGACACCCATGGGAAAGGGGCAGTGAAATGTATTCTTTCTCCGTCACTGCACGGATAAATTATGGCCATATAAAAGGCAGAGGTATTCGAAAAAAATTGTGGTAATAAGATTTATAATATTTGAAATAGAAATGTTCTACTTATTCTTATTAAAAGGAAGGACATCGGATTTAAAGTAACATGAACTTTTAATTGGAATAATTCTGTAAGATTTTATGGAATTTGGAGGTAAATTTCTTTTTGTAATGTTAAAGCGCGCTCAAAACGGATTTCGTGAAATTTATACTTGTAACACGATCACCGCGCCTTGATTTTAATATTCAACTTCATCTATATCAAATATCGTTCAAAAGATCACCATTCGAGGTTATCGATAAATATATGTGAGTTCTTCGAGTAAAAAAATCTTGTTACGTTGTCAAGGGAACAATGAGGTTAAGCAAAGTTTTATTTTCCTTATGCGACCTTTTTATAAAGCCCATGTCAGGGTGCTTTGACCTTTATCTTTTTGAAACTCTAAGGTAAATAAATACGGTTGTGGATGTTTTTCGGTTTGACAAATTTCGCGAATTGAAAGCGTGGAATTGCGACAGGAATTATATCTACACTTCTCCATTGAATCTCAAGATTCGTAGATTTTTTGGGACCAAAAGAGTTCTGACCTTCCTGTTATTAATAGTGGTTATAAGGAGAAAATAATTTAGAAATGTTTTCACATCATTACTCCACTATTGTATATTCACATTCACTGCCTCGGTGGGCTAGTGGTTCTGGGTTCAAATCCCAGGTCGGTTCAATAAATAAGTGTTTCAATAAATTCTCACTAGGAGCTCAAAATCTGGAAGTCAGAAGTATGTGCACGGGAGTTTACATACTTCCAACTTCTCATACAAAACGTAAAGTAATTTCTCCTAATCTCTAGCCGGTCGTCGGAGCGGTCGGATTGCCGTCCTATCGTATTACGGGAGTTTATTTGTTTCTGCACACACACTTGTGCACTATAACATGCCCTGTATATTTCTTGTAATTGGCTGCCAGAACCGAATGTGGTCAGGAAGACAGCATCGTCATCATCATTTATATTGGAAACAATAAAGTTTAACTTAATGAGGAAGTCGAAACGGGCAGCTAGTAAGTATTATAGTGTTTTGTTAATACATTAAATTGGATATATTTTTATAAGAAGAAAGACTCAAGTGTGATACCAGCCGGCGTGGGTTCAAATAAACACTACAAAGTTAACCTTTCGTTTAGCTCATTTTTTAAATTCACGTTTACGCACTTACCCCAGACGTGCAGTTCTTGCCAGAGCACTGTGGATATTTCGATAATAGTAATTAAAATTAAAATATCTGAAAAGAATCTTTATAAAAGAAAGAAGAAAAAACTATTTCTTACTTTTTTTTTATTTCAAGTTTTATCATTCGTATGTTCTTGTAGTCATTTATTAAAATCGATAATAAATACCATATTAAAAATCGGTGGTTTTCTAAAGACATAATTTATGTTAATTTAGCTGACTAGGTGCCACCCATTCATTAATTCTTTTAACGCCAATCAGCAATAGTATGCATTGATGCGTGCCGGCGAGTGAGGAAGTGCAACTATAGGAATGTGAGAAATACTCGCATATAATGGCACGACACAACCCTTTATTTATATTAAACTTACTCTAGCGTCACAGTTGCACCTGACGTGCTGTAATTATAAAAATAAAACATTATTAATTAGGTGTCCAATAATGTTACCCCATATACGCTTTTAACTTACAGAGAGTAGAATAAAATAAATTAGAACGGCTTGTTACATACAGCACCTCAGGGAGGATCGCTGACGCAGCACATAGCCGCGCAGTCGCCGCCGCGACCCAGTTAAGAGGTCAATACTTAACAAATTACACATTTGTCACGTACAGTCCCTAAAAACACGTAGCTGCGAAGTCACCACCGCGAGTCAGCTCCGCACGTACCGCCTAATTAATCTAGTAAATCAGCATTTTTAGCTCTATATATTAGGATAGACTAATTATATGCAGCATTCAATATGTGATCTAGCATCGATCACTATTGTTTCATAGGGTTAAGTTATATATATAAGGTACCATTCAATATGTGATCTAGCATCGATCACTATTGTTTCATAGTATTAAGTTATATATGTATAAGGTAGAACTCAATATCTGCATCTAGCATCGAGCAGTATTGTGTCTTAGGATTAAGTTTTATGTAAGATTTAGAAATTAATTAAAGTGTTAATAGAAACTTTGGTTTTTCTCAAATCCTCCGGCTACCGTAAACGTAATTGGCGCAGTCGGTAGGATACTTGAAGCAGCCGGGATACATCCAGAACCAAGAATCGGCTCCAGGAAGACCCAATTCAGCTGCTTACACTTTCAAGTGTTTAATCAAGTATTAGAATCTACGTGCACGCAGCCGAGGACGCACTTAAAAATCAGTGCAGCGAAAAACCAGAGTATAGTCATCCATCAATTACTGGATAAGTCATGCCAGCCAATGAAGATAAGTTTCAATCGAGAAACAATGGAACAATTGGACGATCGCCATTACACCCTAGTATTCCCGCAACCCACGAAACTTAGGCTACAATGTGGTCGTCAAGAGTACGAGTCACGAATCGCGGAGTCACATCACGGATACCATCACTATGATCAACAGCAACGATGAGGTTAAAGGGCAGCCGCTAAAAATTACTGAGATTCCAACCAAGTTTGACCTGGTAAAAGAAGACAAGAATCCTCACATAACTAAATTCAATTAACATCAAGAGCCTGCAACACCTGGAAGATAGAAATAAAATTGAACCACATAGACGCATCACTATACCATACAACAATACCCTTATATACGGTTGTATTAGGTATAGCTGCACTTGCCCTGAAGATAATTATCGGAAGAACCAGGAGAGGAAACGGACCAGGAGAGGATCCAAGACCCAGGAAGGAGAATCAGCAACATTCTCGTTGAAAGTACTCCAATAGTTGCTGCTCTGGGGGTGGAGGTGTTACATACAGCACCTCAGGGAGGATCGCTGACGCAGCACATAGCCGCGCAGTCGCCGCCGCGACCCAGTTAAGAGGTCAATACTTAACAAATTACACATTTGTCACGTACAGTCCCTAAAAACACGTAGCTGCGAAGTCACCACCGCGAGTCAGCTCCGCACGTACCGCCTAATTAATCTAGTAAATCAGCATTTTTAGCTCTATATATTAGGATAGACTAATTATATGCAGCATTCAATATGTGATCTAGCATCGATCACTATTGTTTCATAGGGTTAAGTTATATATATAAGGTACCATTCAATATGTGATCTAGCATCGATCACTATTGTTTCATAGTATTAAGTTATATATGTATAAGGTAGAACTCAATATCTGCATCTAGCATCGAGCAGTATTGTGTCTTAGGATTAAGTTTTATGTAAGATTTAGAAATTAATTAAAGTGTTAATAGAAACTTTGGTTTTTCTCAAATCCTCCGGCTACCGTAAACGTAATTGGCTGCAAAATATTTATTGCCACTGCCATAAGATTTATTTTTGGTCTGCGAAAGTTTGATCAATGTTTCTCAGTATGCACGCCTTATCTCTTCTCTCCTTAAAGAACGCTTTAAATTTCTTGGCTATGACAGCGCGCACAACCTGCGTTCTTCGTATGATAATTAACTAGTTACTCCCTGCAGCCGGACACAAACCTACAGTAACACTTTTACTGCAAAAACCATAAAACCATAAAACTATGGAATGCACTACCTACAGATATTTGGCAGTCGAATTCATTGCGCATTTTTAAATAGCTTGAAAAGCTATTATTTGTCTGTATCCAAGTAATTAAAGTAATTATCTATATATACTCTATAATATGTTTATGTATATGTATGTATGTATATGTGCTTAGTGGGATGTAGATATGTATAGTTTATTATATATTTAGTATCTCCTTTTTATATGTAAATGCACTTACCTGTTCTCTTACAAAAATTCTTACACCAAAGGTTGTCTGTGAAAGCTATAAGCGATAAGACCACCTTTGCGCACCTTTTTTTTTTTTTTGATTGTTGCCTATTTCTCTTATACTTTTTATATGTTGTGCAACAAGTGTTAAATAAATAAATAAATAAAATCAACGTGCTAAGAGCATCTAACATTTACTTGTAGTGATATATTGAGCAGAGGAATAACATGACGTAACATTGTCATTTTAAATTATTAATGGTATTTGCAGTGTCGAGAGCTCCATAAAACCGGAATCAGTAACACAATCAGTACCACATCGACAACCGACTACCTCCTCCGTCTTTTCTAACAAGTGGGCGAAACCGTTGACAAAACTGGATATTCATAATTGATTAATCTCGTGTTCGCTGATGACTGTTTCGAATGAAATTCTGCTACGCATACAACAAAACATTAGACTATGCTTCTAAATCTTCCTAACATGGGGGGAGGGGGTGTGTTTACTCGGCAGTAATTTGAGTTTGACTTGTTACTGAAGCCACGACGAATGCCAAATGCTTATACTATGGAGAAGAGAATTGGCTTTTGAATATTTGGTCTTTGTAACACGTGTTTGATTGATGGCATTACTAATGTAATTATGGATGTAATATGTATGTAAGGAGAAGTTATGTATTAATAAATTTATTTAAAATTATATATGAAAATCCGTCGGCTGTTACCTATAACCCAGGCATTAAGTTGCCTACCTTAGGAAAAGACGACCGTGGGATAGTTATATTTTATTTATTTGTTTTCATTTTGTATTATTTATTTGTGTGTATGTGTTGGCGCGCCCGTTTCTGAGTATGTACGTGTGTGTATGTGTCTATAATGAATAAATAATATAAATTATTAAATTATCAATAAATTTTACTAAAATTTAATATTATTTGATAAAAAATTATCTATCTTATCTAATATCAGTCTATAAAAATAAATAAAATTGAAATGTTTGTGATATCAAAATGCCCTGAAAGTTACTACTTTTTTCAGGATACCAAGTAAACTATTATTTTTAATTTTGTCTGTCCTTCTGTTTTTTTTTATATATTAAATAAAGATTGATTAGTTTAAACTATATTTTATTAATCAAATCAAATTTTAATATCGTTTGTATATCAAAAGTTATAAAAAAAATTAAAACCACAAAAAAAATCAGATGTTTTTTGAAATTTCCCCGGATAGTATTTTTATTGTTCTGCTTTCGTTAATATATTTAGGTTTTAGTATTTCAAATATTTCCATGTTTAATAAATATTCAACGCGGGTGAAAGCGTACACACAGCTAGGATAAAAGAAAGATGAGACCTTATCAAAAGCTGTAGGTGTCATGATAAACTCGCTGTTTGTTTTAATTAATCAACTCGTTAAACTTTTGTAATATATCTATTCTTATATCTGAGTATATATACAGCTTTAGCGTTAATGACTTGGCATAAATTAATAGATACATGAAGTCATGCCAAGTAAAATACTACGAATATAGAAAATTCAATTATATTTTGATTATGAGGAAAATAAATGGTGAAAAAGATTCTTAAAAAAAATATTACCAATCGCCATTTTAAGATAATTACTAACAATTAAGCGTCTTGTGTTAGAAGTGGGGGGACGCTTATAGGGGATGGGACATTGCGCTATTGATGTATTAATAAATAAATTTGTGATATTTTTAATGAGGTTTTACACTAATCATTCGTTCTTTCTCAATATTACATATATATTTAAAAGAATAGCTGACTAACTGACACATCAAAGCACAGCCCAAACAACTAGAGATAGCGCCGTGAAAATTTACATACGGTTCCTATTACAACGTAAGTTAGCTAAGAAAAGATTTTTGAAAATTTAACCATTAAGCTAAGTGATAAAGAGAATCAAAGTTTGTATGAAAATACTTTCATTATTGAATCTATGTTAATTCGTATTTCGCGGTTTGGTTAAATACTAACTTCGTCTTTTCTCTCGTTATGGACTTGACATTTGAGAGAAAAAGACACATAGTGTAACTAATCATCGGCTTAATAACGCTTATAAGTAAGGCCGATAATTATACAACAAATAGAAACCGGCGAAATACTGTTAGCATTTCGTTATATTGCACGCGGTCACGACGAGTGCTATGATTTAATTTGTATAATATTATTTTTTGCATAAGACCTTAATTGGTATAAAATAATATGTTTAAAAAACGCTTATGTAATTTATGTATTTATGTAACGTAAGTGCTCAATTAGTTCTTATTAGTAATAAAATTAATTAATTTAACTTTAGCTGATTGAAATTTACAAATAGAGTGTATATTTTATTAGTTTGTAAGTCTGTGGGGTACTAAACAAACTCCCTTTCGCTTGCTGTTGAAGTTTCTGTTTTTAGATATATCTGAATTGTTCAATACATTTAGAAAATTAGAAAAAACCGGACTTTTTTTTTTGTAAGTTGTACTCTAATAATATTTATATTAAAAATTACAGTAGCTACGCTGTGTTAATATATATTATAATATTTATTTAGAAATAATATCACACATACATTCATGTGTTAAATTATGTTAACTATGATATGTAAACTTTATCCGTCTATTAATTATAATTAAAATCTTATTCATTTCAGACGCATCTTACAAGTGTATTGGAATCGGTATTTTACGAGTTTATAATAATCGTAATGTGTATAATAATCGTAAATGATTAATTTCATTAACCCTGTATGAAAATCGAAGAACACTAATTCCAATCTCTCTTATAATCTACATATCATTATATCATACCATCTATATAACCTTGTACAGTATTGGAAGTGTTAATTATTAAACTTTACACGTCACTAGCTATCCATCCCGACTTCGCACAATTTAAGTAGTAGATTTCAGCCAATTTCAACAAAATCTTAATGGGTTGTATACTAAAACCTTCCCCATCAATCACTCCGTCCATTGATGAAACCCGTGTGAACATCCGTTGTGAAGATTTGGAGTTTATCGCGATCATACAGACAGGCGGCGGTTTTTTTAATAACTTTACCGATCAAATACAATAATTTATCATACGTTGTGACACGGCAGAATGACTTTCGTGCACACCTGTACCCAGATTGGCGTGCAGCGCTCTCTTGTCAGATATTCCATCAATTGTCAATTCGAAATGCGCAATCCAATTTGTAATGTACATCGGAGACGGTGTTATTGTATAGAGAGAGGCAGATTTGATTTCAGATTGCAATACTAAAACGGAATGAACAATAAGGGTTTTACAGGGATTCTATTAAGAGCCTTATCACTTACACGATAAAGGCTACATTAGTAGTTATATTGTTATGTAAAATGATATAAAGTGATAATCGATTTTAATTAATTTCGAATACCTAGTAGTTCTATATAGTATTCTTTATACAGAGGGTTCGGTATTTAGTAATTAAATGTACTGTATGCAGCCAATATTAGTTTCACGTTTGGTTTGCTGAATATTCGGCTTTTATATCAAACATTCATCTCACGCCATCATATTGTAATAGACTTTTAATTATACAAAGCGTAATATATTAAAATTTATATCATCGAATATTCAGACAAATTTTTCGTTTTAAAATTTTTTGGATAAATTATCATACAATGAACAATCGGCGGAAACTTTATTATTATTATTTATCTTAACCTTAATTATGTTTTGTTTTTGTTTTATTTTTATTTATTCATTTTTCGTACCTATTGTAATAAAATTTTCAACTGTATAAATTTCGTCAGTATATGTTTAAAATTAACTTAAAAATCTCCACCTGTTAAAATTATATACCCTTCCTAACTACCTTAAGCATAGTACCAAGATAGAATGGCGATTTTAATTGTACACATTGAACCTCTGTTCTCAAGTAAGTAATTGTATTGTCTTATTGAGAATAAATGTCTTTAAACCTATAATACTTACCTTAGTTAATATAAGCATTAGAAGTAGAAATTGTCGCTTCATGACGAAGTGAAGCGTGGGTTGTGTTGTAGACAATGACACGGTTGAAATCGGGTTTGATACGACATGAATGTAATTAATAATATCTTCCATACGATAATTGATTAAATTGTAAATAATTGTGTTTACTGAAATATTGACAATGAATTGAGTTAACTGTATTATTCAAAAAGTATTGCGTGTAATGGAATGAATACATTATTAGTTTGTTCAAGATAATGTCAGGTATCCTTAATTCAGTTTTAAAAACCTGTATCTCTGGCTTCCCGCTCTTCTTCTTCTACAAATCGATATAAATCATGTTTATCAATGAAAATATAGTTCATATCTTTTTTATATCTATTTTTTTCATTATCTAGTCTTGTAGTCTTCACATATGTGTTGCTCGTGGTGGTGACCATCGCTTATAGATATTGGAAATGTTAGAAATATTAACAGCCACTTACACAATCAATGCGCTACTAACTAATAGGTTACATTTGGCTCACTCACCCTCCTAATAAAAACACAGTAATACCAAGTACTGCTGTTTGCCACTAGAATATATGGTGGGTGGGTACCAAGACGGGCTTGCACAAAGGTACTGACCACCACTACCACTTAGTAAATTCTCTCACGTGTGAGTGAAATAATTCCGTCTTAATAAAACATTGACCGATTAGTTCGAATCCGTTCCTACATTATGTTTATATATATAATGCAGTATATTAACAATATTTGACGTAGTTATTATTTAAATGTTATATATATCATTATTATTATTTCTTAACATTTTACTTTCATTTTGGTAGGTGTGCAATATACATTTGCTTACAGGTTTTGGGGGTTATTAGATAGTGCAGCAGTGCTAAGCTATTTTTTTGCGATTTAATTTTGTCCACAACTTTTACAGGTCATGAGTCTGCAACGCGTTTCATTTCATATTCAATCGAGAAATGTATAAGCCTTATATCCATGTCAATTAATAGTAGATTAAAGATTTTATGACATTGTACTATTACGTTAAAGTAACGATATATTACCTAGGTAATTATTATACTTATAGGAAACTCCGAGTTTTAACGAAAATTCTATTCTAGCTGCACTATTACCTATTATTGTTGAAGCCGTGACTTATTGTTAGTTTCAGCCCGAACTGACTTTATGGAACTTAGTACGAGTTATGGAATTATATCGCGCACCGTGAGCTTATTTATTTATTTCATAAGGCACATCAACAATGAATTCACAGACCAATTAAAAAGTTTTAAATACTTGCGGGAAGTTTTGTTCACACGCACACTCACACGTCACTTACAAGCACGATCACTTAGAATACTTGAACTTATGCAACAAATTAAAAAACCTATGTAAAGAGCAAGGTAGCAAGATCCGTAGTTTCCAAGGTTGTTGATGACTCATTGATGATGTAAGGAATTTTTAATATTTCCTACCAATGCCAATGTCTATGGATGATGGGACCCACTTCATAAGTTGTCCCATTTCCGGCCTGCTAAGCCAAGTTAAATAAAACAAAAAGGCATCACGCATATATAGTGTACATATCATGACATCTAAATCCAACAAATTTAATTCGATGCATAATTATGTAACTACGACCTGATTAAGTTTGAATGGAAATGAATCGAGCAGTTTTTGTTAATAATTTAACTCGGGTTAAATTATACCACAGGGGAACATAATACAAACAAAATGAGGCCGTCACGGGACGTCTGGCTGATGTGAAACAAATTAATGTTATATAAATTATTATTATAATAGAAAACCAATAAATAAAATTGGATTAACATAAATAGAAATATAGTTTTTCGAAATATTATTTCTTGTTATTATAAGTATATATAGCATCGAAATATGTTATATACACGCCACGCAAACAAAGGAAGTAAATAGCGGTGGAGAGCAGCATGACGGTATAAGAGAACATGCCATTTGACGTCACGGCAAACGTATCGGTTTTACCCCTAAAGGGCACCAGTAATATTGTAATAATGTGTTGTGAATTTGTGTAGTCGCTCATAGGGGGGTATTTGCCTTAGTCACCACGCTTGGCAGGCGGGTTGGTGGCCGCAGTAACTGGAATCTTATACTATTAGCACTGCTGCCCGCTATCAGGATTTGCATTTTCGGATTCCAACATTTGTGTGGTTATACCGCCACGATTTCGGTCGCCAGAGCCTCGTTCGTTGATTAGCAGGATGTACCAAGAGCAGGTGAGGTTGACGGTAGGGAGCCTAGGTTGTTGTCGACTCCCCTTACACCCCAGGTACGGGATGGATGCGGAAGGTACGGGATGGATGCGGACTGCCCAAGATCTTTCGTCCAGCAGGGGACGGCAAAAGGCTGAAAAAAAAGTAAAATTTGTTTTGCCTTTAATGCCTTTTAAGCACTTTAAAGCGGCTTATAAAATAACTCATTACAACGATTATGAAAGTAAAATGTTTTTCTCAGCTTAAAAAGTTATTTCAGCTGTGCAAGATTAAAAGAAGTAAACGACTTTTATTTATCAAATCTCTTTGTCCGAGAGGGAACGTTAGTCGTAGCATTGCATTAAGTTTTCCTTGTAAAGTTCTGAAACAATTACCGGGGAAATTAAAAATAACTATTCAGAATTAATTACTCTGGTTGGTATTCGTTCCTCGCAAAGTCGGAAATTAACTTTTTTTATAGCGACCGCGAGTCTCTCGGTTTGTCGCAATGCTGGCGACCATAACAGATTTTGATTACTTGGAACAAACTATATTTTAAATTACCACGGGGGATTTCATATGAACCGGTCTCGAACCATCTTGGCTATTTTAAGCGCAAATTTGTTTGTATTTAAATATCAGTGCGAAAATTAATTTTGCCTGTTTGTTTGTCTCTCTGTTACGAATTTGTATTCATTGTGCTTGTAATTACACTGGCTTACATCCACTTATATAATTAAACAAGGAAATTTAAGTGCTGAGTACTACATTGTTTCAAATACCCAGATCTAGAAATTAAATGATGCCTGAATGTGTGCATGGCCGATCGTGTTTGGCTGTGTGAAACAGAGAAGTATGTGTTTAACTAAAAACGAACTAACAAAATATGTATTTAACTTAGTTTAGTTCATAAGTAAGACCAATAATGTTTATCATATTAAGACAAGAAAAAAGCTAAATATTAAGGAAAAATAAAGAAAGCCACGTTCACATAGTTCAACTTATAATTTCGTTCGATATTATAAATAAAATTGACAAAATTAATAAATATTCTTATATTAAATTGTTGATTGTGAATCCACTAACAAGCAACTTAAGATCTCAATAATAAAGAAGGGACTAACAGCCCTTAAGATGACGTAGATTGACATTAAAACTCAAACGAAAACAATAATACGAAGGCATAAATGTAAAACTGAAACTACAGTACAAAAAACATTACAGACTGAGAATAATAATTTATCATACAATATTGCCAAATTAAAAAAAAAACAACTTCAAAACAAATCAAATATAGGTTACTATTAACTATTTCTTAACAGGCAAACCATTTAGTCTTTTTTTTTCAATACTCCGATCAGTATTGAATGCAAGACCTTGGTGTTTTCAGCCTAAATATATCACTTCTTCACATATCTGTGTTTTATTTTCCGCACTAGCGTTGTTGTACTGCACTGGCTCAATTTGCCACACAACATTCTATGAAAAATTGAAAATGAAAAGCAATATACTCAAACTCAAATTTATTTATTCAATATTCGCACTTGTTTATATATAGTCGATAGGATATATAGTCGGTAGGTATAGTATAGTCGATGACTGCTTGACTGCCTCGTTGGTCTAGTGGCTTGATGGCCTTAGACCCGGATGTCCTGGGTTCAATTACCAGGTCGGGTCAATAAAAAGTTATTGGGTTTTTCTGTCAGAACTGGAACTGGAAGTGTATACACTCCTGTGTCTCGGAAAGCACGTAAAGCCGTTGGTCCTGCGCCTGAACTCTTTCCGGTCGTGTCGGATTGCCGTCCCATCGGATCATGAGAGTTAAGTTGGCCGCCGTGTCTGAAATCAATCATTATTATAGTCGATGAAGAACTTGCACCGGTTCCAAAAAAAACTATAAAGAACCAGCGAAAGAAACTCAGCAGGTTTTTTTGTCAAGTTTTTGTTTCAATAAAAGAAATATTCATAAGGCGATCGTTTAATTTCCGAGGTGTTCTATCATCATACTATCATACCGTTATGAACTGATTTATAATAGTAGCCTTTTGTACGCAAACATTCCTTTACAATTTTTTTCAATTTTGTAACAGGCAGTTTGAACGTTATCTGGGATCCTGTTGTAAAACCTTGCCCTACAATAGATTTACTGATTTTTTTCTTTAATGCGTCTAGGGTAGTGACACTGATGTTTTTACACATCATTATCGCCCTATTAATAAGAGCAAAAACACCAAGATCTATCCTAGATATATCAGTATTAAAAATAACATTGGTTTTTCATCTATTTTATTACAAAATCCTCGGTATTTTAAAAGTTTTTCCAATAAGTGAGATGCAACCAGGAAGTTTTTAAGAACCTGGAAAGAAAACTGAGGTCTAAAATCTTTCTACGGTCAGCATCTTATAAAGAGATAATCTGGATTTTAGCATGTAGCGCTTCAGAATACTCTCTATTATCATGGAATGAAAAATTTTATAATGAGAATTCAAGAGAACCGAACTGTACTGTAGAATATTACTCGCCACTGTTTTTTTAGCAACGTTTTTGCATAAAAATACGAAAATCTTTAAAAAATTTTTGATTACAAATGGTGGTAAGAACCAGCTCTTAAAACTTTATTATTATTAAACAACTTTATTGCACACACAACGAAAAAAGAAAAGACAAACACAAGTAAAAAAAAAAGAAAAACAAAAGATAAGCCATGCTATATAAATAAAATTGTGGACCTCAACATGATGCGTGCAAGGGCGGTCTTATCGCTTAAGTAGTGATCTCTTTCAGAGAACTTAGATGCTGGCAGGACCTATCGAGCGAGTGCATTGTACATTGTAAATGTAAACAATAGATACACAAAGATTATAAACCATACAACATATATCAATACATGTATACATAATTACATATATCTATTTACAATACAAACATTTATAAAATTAAGAGTGGACAGCTAGTGTGAATGAAGTAAATAAGTAAACCCTACCTGGGTTACAGAGATAGGTAATAGTTTTTAGTACGAATTTTGAAGAAGAAGAAGAAATTGAAGAGGATTGACGGATATAGTATTATTCAAAAACAATATTGTGATTATATTATTCCAAATATCATCATAATATTATTTTTGAATAATACTAATGAGTTGTTTTCAGAAGAAAAAACCCACAACACGTGTATAATATAAGGGTTACAATTTACTGGAACTAGACTGGAATGATTGCCAATCTATAGCGGATATTCAAGTCACTAAGACTCAATGTGTGGTCTTGCGGTATTGCAGTCGAGGCCTGATCAGCGAATCTTTCCAAGACATCAAATCTAATGAGAGACGGAACATATTGACAAGTATACTGCAGTGCAATTCTGTAAGAAGTCACTTCGTTAATCACCCGTGAAATGCTCACAAATCGACTTATCGTATCAATCAAAGATTTTTTAAACTATCAAATCAAGTCGAATAGTTTTTCATTCCAGTAGGCTCATAGGCCAATTTTGAATCGTCATGTTAATGTATTAAATTAAAAGTTTTATTTATAAGATGACAAATAAATACATACCATATATATGTAAATCTAAATTAAAATACATAAGTTGTGTACTTATAAGGTGACAAAAAATTATGTACTATATCTATGTATTATGTTGTGTTACCAATAAGTAGTACTGGAGCTAAAATATAGTTTTCGTTATAACTCGTGTTTATGTTCTCAAGTAACTAGTACTACACTGGTACTCCGTACTTAGTGACCTGGTGTTAAGTAGCTGGCAATGTTATATCAGTCTGATCTCTGCCTCCTTTTCTCTGGTCACCTCATAAACTCTGGACTGGCTATTGTGCTATAAAGTCTTTTGCAGCTAATCTTCGCTGGGAATTGGTGACGTGGTCGAAATTCGTGAGAAGGACATCTATGTATAAAATTATAGCATTTGTAAAATTACACAAACATTGTACAATATTGCTTGTTTGCAATTCACCTCGGTTGAATTTACAATCAGAACTGGAGAGATACAAGACTTACTTAAAATAAAATTTTAATCCTTATTTTCTGAAATTTAAAGAGCCTATGTGAAGTTTTTTTTTTAATTTATAAAACCAAAGGGCGTATCAAGCAAGTCGTAATTATCATTCTGTCTACTAACAGAATTAATATTTTTATTACTCCTCAAAGTTTAATTATAAAAATTCTTGAAAATATTAATGAACTAATTCGTCTTCAAAGAGAAGTTTATATTTGACAAAAAATGTATTATGTTTGTTTAAACTTTGAAATTTGGGACAGTGAAAAAGATCCAAGACATTAATTTAGTCTGCTGTACGTGTACACAGGTAGTCTGAGGTATTTAGTATTAAGGTTTCACTGAAGTGATGGTCGCCTATAAGCAATGGTGAAATAGATGTGAATCGAATTAATATGAAATATTACTGGAGAGTATCTATCACTTTTATATTAATCAATAATAATCTATATTTTAATCTGGCAACAAGAACAGTGACAGATACTCTTTATGGCGAGAAACTGATAGATTTGAATGCTATTTTACGAGCATTGCGGATTACGAGTTGAGATCTAATTTTTTACGGCGGCCACTAAAATGGAAATTCAAATGGATTTCCATTTTAGTGGCCGCCATTGTCGTCCAACATGTTGATTTTATTAAATCAGTCAATGCGCACGTCCGGCGCTGCCGCTGTCCTGAGAGCAAGAAACCAAGGGGGTCGCTAGACAAACGATCACGCGCGCTACTGACAGATACACCATTGTATTTTATATTTCCATTATTCGGCTGTACAATAAAATACCCGTCTTATGTTTTCAACACTTTACGTCTGACAACCGACCAGTAACCCATAAGATGTCAATCACCTTGTGTAGTGTTGCTATTCTAATGAAATAAGTGACGTATACCCGCTTAAATTTATTATCTCTGACATGTATGTGTATGTATGTTGTATGTGTCAGTTGGTCTAGTGGCTAGTTTGTGTGGCAGATTACGAGGTTAGTGTATGAACCCCGGCTCGGGACACTAAATTTTTTTGTTTTTTTTTAGTTGATAATATTTTAGTAGCAGTCTGCAGTAAACGTGGGAGTATTCACAGACCCGTGGGTCGGTCAGTACGTAAATGCTTTGATCCAGAGACTCACTGGACCAATGAGAACATTACATTATACACTCTAATATATTAATAAACATAATTATATATTTACTACCTCAGTTACCTGAATTTTGTGAGGTTAAAATAATACCCCAGTTTGACTTTTGGAGTTTGAAGGTAAGTGACTTTTTAATTTGTTCCCTTTGTCAATTGTACTCGGGCTGTCTTCTTATTATTCATGAAAAACTTTATTGGTTATCCAGGATTAATTCATATTGAAAATTAATTATTTAAATTCTGTTTTGAACTAGAAATGTTTGTTTAGTAGACGCCAGCAGAACTCGCGGTTCGCCAGCGGGGTATTCAGTTCGTGATGAAAATCCTTTAAGTTCTCTCATATTAATTGCTTTATTTAATTACTTTATCATACTTATTTAGTTTCAATTATACATAATATAAAAATTTAAATTAATGGGTAGCAGCGATGGCTGAAAATAAAAAATGGTTGTTTTGGTTTTGGCAACTTTCAAATGGCCATACTAAATTAAAAAGAAATAGTTCGCTTTAAATTACTGACATACTTTTCAATTCTATTTATTTGTACAGTTTAATTGAAATTTAAATATCACTTTATGTTGTCTTTACCGTTAAGCATGAGATAAGTTATTAACACAAATTAAGCACATATGCAATCTTTTGTAACGCCATCTCTCGGAGATTTATCTGTTTTAACTGAACCAGCTCAGTCAGAGTCATATGTCAGCCACTGGGTCAATGAGCAAGATAACTTGCCGGTGAGGAATAGTCCGGGTAAAGGGGGCAACCCCGAGGCTCGTAAGGCCGAGGCCCAAACTGAGCAGAGAGCTTTAGAGCAGTTATATTGGATTATCGCTAAAGTAAATTTACTTACAAGACTTTACTTGCAAGGTGTAAAGTCTTGAGAGTAAATTTACTTAAGCGATTAAATCACTTTGTTACTCGTTAACATTAAGTTACGGAGATCAATATGCAAAGTTCCAAGTTAACTTGAATTAGCGCCGATACACTTAACGGTTTAACAGCCGTGGTATTGCGGTCCCGAATAGATTTAAATACGCACTCAACTCTATAGTGAAATAAAGTTTAATGGCTTAATTTTTTTTAATTAAAAAATTAAAGAGATTAAGTTATATTTACTAAACTTCTTAATATAATATGCATACATAGTATGTGTGTCAATGACAACCGTAAACGTGTCTCTTATATCAAATCAATGTCCAACACAATAATTGTTATATCCGTAACAGCCTGTGAATGTCCCACTGCTGGGCTAAAGGCCTCCTCTCCCTTTTTTTTTGAGGAGAAGGTTTGGAGCTTATTCCACCACGCTGCTCCAATGCGAGTTGGTGGAATACACATGTGACAGAATTTCAGTGAAATTAGACACATGCAGGTTTCCTCACAATATTTTCCTTCACCGTAAAGCACGAGATGAATTATAATTACAAATTAAGCATATGAAAATTCAGTGGTGCTTGCCCGGGCTTGAACCCACGATCATCGGTTAAGATTCACGCGTTCTTATCACTGGGCCATCTCGGCAATTGTTATGTATCGGAGATTTATTAGTTAAACTTATAATAAAAAATTGTGGATTTAAGCAAGTATGAACAATAAAAATGATTTCTTTTTTAAAGAATAGGAAGGCGGACGAGCATATGGGCCACCCGATAGTAAGTGGTCACCAAACGACCTTAGACATTGGCACTGTAAGAAATGTTAGCCATCGCTTACATCGCTAATGCGCCACCAACCTTGGGATCTAAGATTTTATGTCCCTTGTGCCTGTAATTACACTGGCTCACTCACCTTTCAAATCAGAACACAACAATATGAAGTACTGCTGTTTGCGAGTTTTTTTGAGACTATGCAGCCATCATATATAAATTCTACCTCATTCTTCGAGCTAAGTGAGCGCCAGCTCTTGTGTCACAAGTAGTTTGAATCAGTTTATGTGAACGATATTTTATTACTACTACAGACTTTAAAACCCAGCCTCGGTATTTATATGCATTTAAAAAAAAAATAATAACAGTAGTTGTTTTCACTAATTTTAACAGATAATATCGCAATAGTTGTTACAGCCTTTAAACCGCGCCAACGGTCGCTAAGCCCCTTCCGTACATTGAATCGGTCCGGCGATTTTGACGGCAGAACGAAAACGCATCCGTTGACAGCTTGCCCGTTGCATGTGCTGTTAAAATTGTAGACACACACTAGCATGAATATATATATCTATATATATAGATATATTATATCGTGCCTGAATATCAACTATATATACTAATTCCACGTGTATATCATGTATATGTCTTATTTTACCTTTTTTTAACGTAAATAAATAATTATTGCATTAATTATAGAGTTCCGTTAGAAACTTCGTTGCACATCACACGCGACGTAAGCACGTACATAAATACGTTTTGCGTTAAAATTCTGTTAGTATATAGTTCTAGAAATGAACACAACTTTTAATTAATGCCCACGTGGTGTCCTCGAATAGATGCAGCGCATCTACTTAGTTGTGTTAAGTCGTTTCAGAAGAACAGCGTTTACGCTGCGTTTTTTTTGTTATCTTCAGCGTTATTGCATTTTATTTTAGAAAGTTTGTAATGCACTTAAGGCTCGTGCTTATTTTACATTTCTTAATATATTTTGTATTGGTATTACTTTTTGTGCTTCATAAAATGGTTATTTCTTTATTTTATTTAACATTGTAGCAAAAAAGAAAAACCACGTTGTTGTTGTTTTGCCAATTCTTCCCCGGGTATTTCCTTCCCAAGCCTGTGGTAGTTTTTACTTTGTCTATTAAAAAGTAAGCTTATATATTATATAAAGAAATTTGCAATGTAATATATGAAATCTATACTAATAATAAACTCAAAAATAACCCTCTTTGTTCTCTTACGTTTTATTAAACGAAAAACTTTTTTTTTTTTTATAGATCAGGAAGGCGGACGAGCATATGGGCCACCTGATGGTAAGTGGTCACCAAACGCTCTTAGACATTGGCTCTGCAAGAAATGTTACCCATCGCTTACATCGCCAATGCGCCACCAACCTTGGGAACTAAGTTGTTATGTCCCTTGTTCCTGTAATTACACTGGCTCACTCACCCTTCAAACTGGAACACAACAATATCAAGTACTGCTGTTTTGCGGTAGAATATCTGATGAGTGGGTGGTACCTACCCAGACGAGCTTGCACAAAGCTCTACCACCAGTACTTACCACTGATCCGATTTTAATAATTTTATTCAAAGGGGGTGTGATAGAAAATACTAATTCAAAACGAAGTAGAGAGTAAAAACTTGTATCGTATAAAATTATAATAACATTAATTGTACTGTCGATAATAACGTGCGTCCTTAATAACAGTCTGACACAACCAACAGTAAATTAAATTTACATAGCAATTCACCGACGTAGCTGTTTATGGACCAACTCGGTGCGGTCCTCACTATCACCTAAACCCGTAATACTCTCACAGTACAATGTATAAGTCTTCGAGCCATCGTCGTGCTTATTATTTGGATTTAATAAGAAAGTTCAATTCATACAATGTAATATACTAAAACAAACAAAACATTTTGTGCTCCAGTTCGGATCGATTTTGGCGTGGTGGAATTTTAGATATTTTTGGCGAAATAACGATTAAAAATAGTGTCAAGTCATTAAATATTACGTACAGTTTTAAAATAATTCAGTGTCCCGCAGGAAATATACCGGGACGACATATTGTTTGAGGATACGCTCGATGATTATATATATCTGCTGTTGCTTTACAAAAACGTGTAACGTGCGTCTTTTGTTTGACGTACTATTCCTCCGGCAAATAATTAAATTAAAGTTAAAATATTCTTGGATATTTCTTATAATAAAAGTAGCTTCAATGGCCGAGCTGTATATGTATGTAGTTATGTATGTGTGTATGTAGTTGCGGTTCAATCATGAACCTGTTGTGTCAGCTTACGCAAGCTTTATGTTTTGGAAGGGAAAAATAAAGGAAATTAGTACTTATGCAATAACTACTGAAGATTCAATATAGTTTTTTTTTAATTTAAGTAAGTAAGCAAATAATAAAATGGTAAATATACCACCTGATCGTAAGTAGGAACTACCGCCTATAGATATTGGCATTGTAAGAAATATCCATCTACCAATGCGCCACCGACCTTGGGAACTAATGATGGGATGGGTGCCTATGCTGCCTATGCCTGTAGTTACACCAACTCGCTTACCCTTCAAATGGGAATAGAACAATACTAAGTATTGCTTTTTGACGGTAGAATATAGCAATGAGTGTGTAGGACCACTGTCGATTAGTACACTGAGAGACATAAGCCCTACCACCAAGTCAATTAATATTGACATTTTTGACATTGACATTGACTCGTGTCATTGACAATTTCTTGTTCTAAGAAGCTGTGTTGTTAAAGGTGTTAGTGTGTATGTGGTAATGTTCTAGTTTTTTTTTTTTAGTATAGGTTGGCGAACGAGCATATACCATATAAATTACATTACCTGATGGTACGTGGTCACCAACGCCTATAGACGTGTACTACATATTTTAATATTCACGTAATAGATCCTTATCCAAAGACGCCTGCGAAACTTATAAAAGCCTTCATAATATTGTTTCTTTTTTACACCATACATTTCAATTTGCTAAAAAATAAGTGGCAAGTCATATTTCGAGAGATGACAAGTCGTAAAATGTCTATTATATATGATATATTTGCAGCTCCAAAGTAATTGCTACTACTTTCATCCAAGGTGTTCGTTATATTAAGGGGTATAGATAAAATTGGCTTTGACTTTAATTCGATTTAGAGCCTTCGATTTAGAGATTTTTTATATAAATTAGTTATTTATGTATATTTAATAAAATATTGTACATTAAAAAAAAAAGCCGAGATGGCCCAGTGGTAAGAACGCGTGAATCTTAACCGATGATCGTGGGTTCAAACCCGGGCAAGCACCATTGAATTTTCATGTGCTTAATTTGTGATTATAATTCATCTCGTGCTTTACGGTGAAGGAAAACATCGTGAGGAAACCTGCATGTGTTTAATTTCACTGAAATTCTACCACATGTGTATTCCACCAACCCGCATTGGAGCAGCGTGTTGGAATAAGCTCCAAACCTTCTCCTCAAATAGGGAGAGGAGGCCTTTAGCCCAGCAGTGGGACATTCACAGGCTGTTACGGATTGTACATTACAAAAAAAATGCATTTGTATTTATTTTAAATAATATTATTTATAAAACGTTGTACGATTGGTTTCTACTTTTTAGAGCAGGATGTTACCGATAGTTTTAAAAATTAAATCTTTTTTAGGAAACTTGATGAATAGCTTAATATTACTAAGCTGTATACCAAAAGAAAGAACCGAGGTGGTTCAGTGGCTAGAACAAATGAATCTAAATAAAAGATTGCACTGTTGTACTTGCTCGGCTTGTAACCACGAGCCGGGCACGTACAACAGTGGAAATTTATGTGCTTATTTGAAATTTATTTTTCTACTCGAGGTCGGCGGTGAAGTTATATGACCAGCATGTATCGGATAAAATACCTCTATATATATTTTTTTTCTAGTTACTAGTAAGTAAGCAAGATCACATGAATATCTATAAGAAATTATATTCACGTAATATCCATATATACAAACGCACACATACGTACTAATCCTTACTGATATTATAAATCTGCAAGTGAGTTTATTATTGTTATGCTTTCACGTTTTACAATTCAACCGATCATCATTTACTTTATTTCTTTACTGGTGGTAGGGCTTTGTGCAAGCTCGTCTGGGTAGGTACCAGCCACTCATCAGATATTCTACCGCAAAACAGCAGTACTTGGTATTGTTGTGTAAATCATAAAATCTTAGGTCGCAAGGTTGGTGGCGCATTGGCGATGTAGGCGATGGCTAACATTTCTTACAGTGCCAATGTCTAAGGGCGTTTGGTGACCACTTACCATCAGGTGGCCCATACGCTCGTCCGCCTTCCTATTATATAAAAAAAAAATACATACAGTCAGGCCCAGGGCGGACACAAGATAATAAATAAATGCCATATACGACATAGCATCAACAATCGATGTCGCCTTCCGCTATAAGATACGAACGATAATTTTAAATTCACCGTTGGCTTTATGATTCCTTTTCAAATAACTTCTGTGTATTAATTGAATCGGTCAAATGTACTAAATGGGAATGTCCGCGGTCCCTTTGTGTCAACGTCAGACATGCGTTCATTTGTTTACTTCTCTTTTGGTTTTCTTTGTTCGGTACAAAAAATAACGTACATATTTTATATATATGAACGATGAAATTTATAACCATATCGAGTTTGATAAAAGGCCGTCCAATGTATTTTATTGTGAGATATTATATCGACACAAAATGTGTTTAGCGTAATACGTACGCATATATTATTGATAAAAAACGCATATTCACAAGATTATATAAAATAATGTAACATCCTGTGTATGTCCCACCGCTGGGATAAGGCTTCTGCTCCTTTTTTGAGCGGAAGGTTTGCAGCTTATTCCACCCTAGCACCACCTACCACAGCTTATTGCCTGAATTTCAGTGAAATTAGACACACGCAGGTTTTCCTTCACTATCAAGTACGACATGAATTATAAACACAAACACATGAAAATTCAGTGGTGCTTGCCCGGGCTTGAACTTACGACCATCGGTTAAGATGCGCAGAAACATCAGCGTTACTAATTTCCCGAGGCAAGGAAGAGTAAACACCGACAACCTCCAGACTTCACAAATATGTGCTCAGTGCACAGAACACGTGGATTTTAACTGGCTGACATCAGCCCTCCATGGAAATTAATTTGCTAAGAGGTTCATCAATGGTATTGATAAATTTGCTTAATACAAATACTTACTCTGAGTGAGGTAAGAATGGTAATATACTCTGGACTCTGCACAGCAAATATAAAATATATATATATAATAGACAAATAATCTTTACTGACATTTTAAATGCGCAAATAACTCTTGTCTGTTTTTTTCACGTCTAAATAACTGAACCGATTTTGATGACATTCAACATGAAGCAAGCTCGAACTACAAGAAAGGACATAAGTTTTTTGTTTCCTAATACCTGCCTCCCTTCTTCTAATAGGCGGGCGAAGCCACTGGCGGGAACTAGTATAAAACAGTGCAGTTTAATAACCATGAAATTAATTGTCGAGTGCCTTGCTCAACAGTGGGGCGTATAGTTGGTACCTTTGAAATTCTTACCTGGCTAAAGTGTTGGGTGTATTGTTCAAAATGCGCTTCAAGTTTTAATTACATTTCCGTGTTACTCGCACCGTAAGTACATCTTGTCTCCGTTTAATGTGATTGTTTCGGATGGAAGTATTGAGTTCAAAGGGTTACGAAATTTTGAATGTCTTTCTTTCTTTCAAAATTCGTATTTCATAATGTGCTCGTTTAGATTCGGATTGGTTGAATTGTGAGGCTTTGAATGCGATTAATGAACTGAGTAAAAGCACAAAAATATATTAACTAGACAATAGAGATAGATTAATTCAGTGACCTGGTGCTACCTTTTAGCATATCCATCTCAATAACCCTTAATTTTGGTAATCAGAATTGAAACAATAAACAGATTTTGTTTTTTTGTATAGCGTGTGCGTAATATAATAATAATTATAATAAAATCTTGGGACATTATTCACACACGGCCATCTGATCCTAAGTTAAGCAGAGCTTGTACTATGGAAACCAGACAACTGATACTGATGACAAATGAT
Organism: Nymphalis urticae; assembly: GCA_905147175.2. Taxonomy (NCBI): domain Eukaryota; kingdom Metazoa; phylum Arthropoda; class Insecta; order Lepidoptera; family Nymphalidae; genus Nymphalis; species Nymphalis urticae. The sequence goes on along the minus strand of LR990004.1, from coordinate 435,816 downwards.
AGACATATACTACACAGACTCAGAGCAAATAGACATGTTCATGCACAGAATTGTCTGTCCTGGGTAAATCGAACCCACAACCTTCGGCGTGAAAGGCAAGTATCTACCAACCACGCCAACCAGCTCGTTATATTTATTATATGTAAATGATTTATAGAAATGAATGACCATTGAGACTCTTGCCTGCTTTTCTGGTATAACCTACATTAGAAATGGATTGTAGCTTTTAATTTAATTCATTTTGAAATGGTGAATGGCTTGTCAGAACTTATTTGAATAATAATTATTATATTGTTTTTGATGTTTGTAACAAAGTTAATTGGAGTTCGTTGTTAATTCGTTAATCAGTTACCAGAACCTTAGAATACGCTCGTCACGTCAATAGTCCAAATTTAAAGGGGATGAAACTGCGAAACGCTACTCCTTATATAATAATATTATATACTAAATCCTTCTCCAAAACGCGCTATATCTTTTGGTATAAGTTTTATTTAGGTTTCTTGGTTTAGTAATTTTTGAGTTAAGCATTACAAAAACATCTCACCGTTTATTAGGATTTCGCTCATTGTTTTTCTTTAACATTCTTAAATAAAGGGAAAGAAATATATTCCTCAATACCATTTAAGACAAATTTCAAGGAATATCATCATGCCACTATCTGGCAACATCAGTCCTTCAAAAGTCTACGCGTGCTGGCTTTCGATGTCACCACCTAACTGTGACATCAATTCCATCGCGCACAAAGAAATTTGGCAACTCCTTTCTTTGTCGTACTTCCAAAAAATTGAATTCCTTAACAGCTCACGTGTTCAACTCTTCTTACAACCCGGGTTCCTTCAAACGAGGCGTGAGAGGCATCTTGCGGGCCGGCAAGGCGAGGGCGGCTAGTGCAGAACCTTCTTCCCGACTGTACTGGCCGTCGTCGAGTTTGGACTCTACTACCACTTACCATCAGGTGGAGTAGAGTCATTTACCCTCCCGGCAAATATTAAAAAAAATATTATCAAATGTAACATTACGTTACTTAAAGCTATAGGGAGAGATTTCCCTTCTATAGGTTGGCATATTTAAAGATACAATAAAAACATATGCTTCTATGTCTATATTGTAAATTAACCACTACTGGGCTAAGGCCTATTCTCTTAAGTCTTAGAGCTTATTCACGCTGCTACTGTTATCGCTGTTCTTAATTAAACAAATAATAATAATAATAGTTTTTAGAATGTGCCCTAAACTTTTGAATTAAAATATTGGCTACAGCTTTGAAACTTGTTATTAAATTATAAATAATTTAGTGGCGAAATATAGACCATCAAACGCTCGATGACGATATACAGTGGTATTGATTCCTTGGCATTTCCTAAACTACATCTTTACGGTAAATAAGATTTTGTAATGTGTTTGTTAGCCCAGATCTCCGAAATAAATCATGAATACAAACGATAGGTATAGCATAAAATGGTCTACGATTTTAGTTTAAGTTTATCTCTAAAGTTTATCACAATTATATATGTAACAAAAATAAAAATGGTGCATTTCGTATCTTGACATAGTTCACTGTGTATGTTCGAAAAACATTAAGGAGTCTTACAGAATCAGTTAAACACGTTATGTTAACACATAGAACAAACATGGGTTTATTACTTTTTATTCATCTCAAACGCAAAGTTGTAAAGATGCTTTACGACGGTATGTACATAGGTACTCTATTACTAGAAAACGCTAAAGTTAAATTTATAAAATATACTTTTGAAATGCATTAGCATACCTAAGGATATAAAGGTCTGAAAAAGCCTGGGAATAAGCACTTCCGGTTTATTAAAATATTTATCTAAAGAAAATTCTTAAATAAAAAGAATATTCTAGTTATAAAGCAAACCCTGTGCTGTATTTCTTACGCATAACTTCTCAAGTCTGTAACTTTATTGAAAAATAGTTTTGAAAAAATAAAGGCTAAAAATATTCTTTAGATTAAGAATAAAAAATAACTAGTTTAAGACCGCTATTGAGCCGAGATGGCTAAATGGTGAGAACCCGTCAAACTTCCTGTATTTATTTAGTAATAACTATACATTAACTGCCATACATTAGCTTGCATGCTTTACATTACATAAATAATTACGTGGGACGACACACCACCGTAAAGCGCGAGATGAATTATTATCACAAATTAAGCACATGAAAATTCAGTGGTGCCTGCCCGGGTTTGAACCCACGATCATCGGTTAAGATTCACGCGTTCTTACCACTGGGCCATCTCGGCTATTGTTATTATTTATATACATACGAATATCTCGCATCTTAAATCGGACAAAACATAATAACATGGCAACTGATAATAAAACATTTTAATACTAAACCGAGAAGACATAAATCTTATTTATTGCTAATAAACGTGGGAAATAATAAGCTGAAACATTCATTACGAAATAAATAAATATTGAAACGGGAATTTAATATAAAATAATAATCGCAAAAAATACACTCTCATTTAACAAACGTAAATATTTTAATAAATTTATTGGTTGGGTTAGCTGTTCGTTCTTCCATAACTAGAAACAAAATATATATTTTGTCTTGTCTTCAACATACTTTGTAAATCAAATCAAATCACATAATTATTTATGCATATAAGGGTAGTTTTGATTCGTTTCGTTACAATATTGAATTAAATGTAAAGCTAGACCAACGAGGCAGTTAAATATAATAAATAAATAGTTGATTTATGATATGATAGAACTATGGTTTCATTCAATCGGATCAGTGGCTTAGGAACGCCCCACAAACAAAGTAACATGCATTATTTATGCTCGTATAATTTAGAGCACGCACTTGACGCTGAAATTTTTCCGAACGTAAGTGGAAGAGGTATCATTGAAAACAAATATCACTCCTGGAGCGAGTGATTCCACTCGACTCATTTAGTTTTCACAAAGAGAACTGTTTCGTTTCGTTTTTATTATTCACAAACAATTGGTTTATTGAATATTTTTTTTGTTAGAATGTCGTAATAGATTATTGTTAGTCTAAACGGATTTATATTATTGAATATTTATAAGTTTACTTTTCTGTATTCTCTTCGAAATTTCCTAGAACGAAGGAGATTTTGTCATTGGGGTGAACTTTTATTAAAAGACCGATTCAATCAATTGAGAATTTAAAAATATGAAACAAGCTGTGTAACGGTAAATAGACTAGTTAATGATATATAATGATAATGAATAATGTATACTCTAACCTTCCACGATGAGAAATAGTTGCCTTTACGAAAGGCAAAACTGGCACATATTCCGAGACAATAAAGTAATGTGGAATCTACGACGTCAAATGTTTTTAATCCTGAAATGTAGATTATGAGGCTGGTAATAAGCAGGCAGACACATTAAAATAACATTAATATAAATTAAAGTTAAGATACAACAAAGACACAGACCGCACGTCTGTGGAGAAACAAATACAAGAATATATCATATATTTTCGGTTAGTCAATAGTTTTTGGACCAAATGGCCTTGACTGCGTCATCGTGTTTCATAGTGTAGAGAATTGCTTCACAGGCTTTTATATCGATACTGATATGTTAATCTCAATATCATGTAGATCTACAGTAACAGGACAGGCTTGTCGACGAAAGCTTTTAAAAGGAACCTTGTCATTCGTTGTTTTACCTCGCCCTCTGTGAGACAGCACACCTGAGCTTAAGAGGTTTTTCTAGTAATTGTATGAATTGCGTCACCACTCACATACGACGTTTTCGAATTTTGATTTTATGTTTTCGTATAAAAATCACATATTTTTCGTCACATGATTCTTAAAGTCTTAGTGCTTTTGTGTGTTACGATTAAAGGTTCTGCATCAACCTTCTAATATATACTTGTGATTAAAATGATCATTTTTTATGTATGTATTGTGTTGTTGTGTTCCAGTTTGAAGGGTGAGTGAGCCAGTGTAATTATAGGCACAAGGGACATAGCATCTTAGTTTTCAAGGTTGGTGGCGCATTGGCGATGTAAGCGATGGTTAACATTTGTTGCGTTGGTGACCACTTACCATCAGGTGGCCCACATGCTCGTCCGCCTTCCTATTCTATATAAAAAGGCTTACCTGATGAAAGTGTCTACCGCCCATGGACCTAACCTACCGCAACACCCGAGGGCTTGCAAGTGCATTGCCGGCCTTTTAATCATATTAAACATACTTAAATGTACAAAACAATTTCCATTTATAAAGAATGTTGGCCGCATAATATAATGAAATGCTATTTCTAATATACATATTCATCGTGATCAAAATTAAAATCGGACACAATTAGACCCCGAAATCGTTTTCCTAACAATGCTTCATTAGTTTGTTGTGCATGTGTTCAATATTTATACGGTATATAGAAACACGTGCAATAGCATTCCTAATGCAACGCTTTAAACGAGATCGTAATAAAGTCGCTGAACTGAAAAAAACATCTCGAAAATAAATATTTGTGCAGTTTGCTGGAGAATATTTTGCGAAAACATCATTATCATAGTAACATAAGTATCTCATGAGGGTTGGGATACATTTTACCGAGTTCTTCTGATATCACTGCTTCGATGATCTGGTGGCTAGACATAAGGCCGCAGATTCCTAATTCCTGGGTCCAAACCAGGTTGGGTTGATGAAAAATTATTGATTTTTTCTCAATAGCAGCTTGGAGTTTCAAAAGTTGGAAGAGCTTTACTCTGAAAGGACGTTAAGATCCGGTTGTGTCGGATTAGTTATCCCGTGAGTTGTCACTGAACTCTTCCAAAGCAGCTGTTTTCTTTTCAAACACAAAAATAAGTAAATTTCGTATATAAGCCGTACGAAGTCGGGATGTTGATACGACGTTGTATGCGCTCTAAAGACTAGGGTTTGTAAATACATATTTCACCGTTCAGGAATAGTGACAACCCTTAAGACGTTTGATTTCTGTTAAGTCTGTCTATATGAAGAACTGGAAGACATTTTATAAAACATTGCTTACATTGCAACTTCGATAACTTTTAGTATATTTATATTATAGCACTAGAGCATCGCCCGCGGCTTCGTCGCTTCATAATCGAAAATTCAATTAAACGTGATACAAACTCCAAATTATGTTAATGATATTATATTTTGACTGTGATAAAGCTTGAAGAAGTCACAAATATTCATCACACACAACCATTCGTATTCATAATATTAGTGCAATTAACTGCCTCGTTGGTCTAGCTTTACATTTAATTCAATACTGTAACGAAACGAATCAAAAGTACCCTTATATGCATAAATAATTATGTGATTTGATTTAATTTACAAAGTATGTTGAAGACAAGACAAAATATAATTTTGTTTCTAGTTATGGAAAAACGAACAGCTAACCCAACCAATAAATTTATTAAAATATTTTCGTTTGTTAAATGAGAGTGTATTTTTTGCGATTATTATTTTATATTAAATTCCCGTTTCAATGTTTATTTATTTCGTAATGAATGTTTCGGCTTATTATTTCCCACGTTTATTAGCAATAAATAAGATTTATGTCTGCTCGGTTTAGTATTAAAATGTTTTATTATCAGTTGCCATGTTATTATTTTTTGTCCGATTTAAAATGCGAGATATTCGTATGTATATAAATAATAACAATAGCCGAGATGGCCCAGTGGTAAGAACACATGAATCTTAACCGATGATCGTGGATTCAAACCCGGGCAAGCACCACTGTATTTTCATGTGCTTAATTTGGGATAATAATTCATTTCGTGCTTTACGGGGAAGGAAAACGTCGTGAGGAAACTTGGATGTGTCTAACCCGCACTGGAGCAGCGTGGTGGAATAAGCTCCCAAACCTTCTCCTCAAAAGGGAGAGGAGACCTTTAGCCCAGCAGTGGGACATTCACAGGCTGCTACGGTATTATTATTCTATTAAGGAAAATGGATATATATATATTTTTTTTATATTTGCCGGGAGGGCAAATGACTACTCCACCTGATGTTAAGTGGTAGTAGAGTCCAAACGGCCAGTACAGACGGGAAGAAGATTCTGCACTAGCCACCCTCGCCTTGCCGGCCCGCAAGATGCCTCTTCACGCCTTGTTTGAAGGAACCCGGGTCGTACGAGGAGGGGAACACGTGAGCTAGTAACGAATTCCATATTTTGGAAGTGCGAAAAAGAAAGGAGTTGCCAAATTTCTTTGTGCGCGATGGAATTGATGTCACAGTTAGTCGGTGACATCGAGAGCCAGCACGCGTAGACTTGTAAAGGAAGGAAATATTAAATAAAATAAAAAAATATAATTGAAATATAGGAATTATTGTAATGCCTTCTTATTTACTATAGTATTTGTAGTATGGTACCATTTGCTAGGACAACAATATCCTTGGCATGACTTACACGTGAACATGCTACTTATCTTATTATCTATATATAATTCTTCTGTACATATGTTTATTACCTAACTCCTAATAAACGGCTAGACCGATTTGGATGAATTTTTTTGTGTATATTTCAATGGGCTTCTGGATACTTTGAAAACATAATTGTACTCAGTAGATGACGCTGCTGGTGGTATGTATTTACATGAAAAAATGTCTGCATTGCAGGACGACGTCTGCCGGGTCCAATAGTAATCGATAATAAATTCCATAATTTATGTAAGCTAGCTATTAATGAAAATCCCGAAGCTAAAATGCAACCTTATAACTAATGATAAAAAAGTAATAAAAGTTATAGAAAAAAATCATAACGCTTCTAACCAAATTAAACTAAATAATTTAATACAAACTTTAAGCTTCACTATGTAATAGATCACCTTAAAATAACAACTAAAAAGTAATAAATCTATAAAAGTGTGTACAATGCGATTCAAAATCTCTATGATCCAATGAAAATTGTCACACGGCATGAATCAAACGGTTTGTGCGGATTACGTTTACGTTTTTATATAGCAATAGAAACTAGAACTGGATTGAATATTAAGATTTTCACCCCAGTATTTTGTTCCGATTGGAAGGGTGAATGAGCCAGTGAAACTACAGACTAAGGGGACATAACATCTTAGCTTAACAACTTAGCTCTCAAGGTTAGTGGTACGATGTAAGAAATGGTTAATATTTCTTACAGCGAGCAGTAGTGACCATTTACTATTCATCAGGTTGTCTATTAGCACGTTTACCTACTTTTATTATAAAAAAATCTTGTGTATTTTAAGCCAATAAAACTCTCTGTTGGGATAGATAAGTACATATACCACAGATAAGTACATATATGAGTAAATGTAGCAAAAATTCATCCGTACCGTAAACGTAACAGCCTGTGAATGTCCCACTGCTGGGCTAAAAGCCTCCTCTCCCTTTTTGAGGAGAAAGTTTTGGAGCTTATTCCACCACGCTGCTCCAATGCATGTTGGTGGAATACACATATGGCAGAACTTCAGTGAAATTAGACACATGCAGGTTTCCTCACGATGTTTTCCTTCACCGTAAAGCACGAGATGAATTATAATCACAAATTAAGCACATGAAAATTCAGTGGTGCTTGCCTGGGTTTGAATCCACGATACTCGGTAAGGATTCACGCGTTCTTACCACTGAGCCATCTCGGTTCATTCATCCAAAATTTGCATATATTTTCACAATGTTTTCCACCTGCGCCGAGCACGGGCAAGGGCTGTATAAAGAAAGATCTATGATCCGAATCCATGGTGACATGCAAAATTGTATGTTAATTAGGTTGTATTCATTTAAGTTTTTTTTTCCTGGTTTACAATAAAGTATATTCTACCTATCGAAGATTTAGTGTAACATGAAAATTCATTTGTACTTATGAGAGCCTAGATTTTGATAAAAAATATTTTGTGTCCTTCAAATCGACAGTCACTTATTACAACCATACCTTCTCATATACATGTATATTTTACGGGGACCGAAACTTGCAACTGACAGTTTTACGTACCACTAAGCTGATCTATCCAACAATTGATTAATGACTTAAGTACAACTTATTGGCCGTCAGTCTGACATGGAGTATTAGGATAGCTCTCTACTTAATTATAAATCGTTATAACTTTTGTAAGGAGGTTTGAGTAGCTTAGTGTGAAGCGGTGACGTCATTCATTTGGCAACCTCTGAATGTTTTAATGTAATTTTGTAGATTTGTAAAAGTTTCAATGATATTATATACTTATTTTATCATTTTCGAAGTTTCTTCTTAGTAAATTATCGATTTATATTACCCATTTAGTTACCCATTAATAATTTGGAAACAGTATAGCAGTTTTTTAAATTATTGTATATTTAATCATTTCCTTCATTCGTACTAAAATCACTAGATTCCTTAAAAATGAATACTATGTTTTGATAATATAAGCTACAGTAAGCAACATTAAACTTTACGGGACTTTATATTCTATCAAAAGAAATTAATTCAGAATTCAATTATTATTAATAATTATATTATGTTAGTTACGTTACAGCCTTATATTACGTCTGACTGTTATAATTGTGCGAACATATTTGTTTGAATTGTATTTACTGGTGATTTTCTTCGCGTATCAAAGCCTAGTGCTACTAGCTCAAAATAATTATATCCATTATACACATTTGGGTCATACTAAGCAACATCGTTTATTTAATATATAAAAGTCGTATTGTATTTTACATTTGCAACGAAATCGCTACATGTTATAAAATGAAGTCCCTCCGCGTGTCTGTGGGATAAACTCAAAAATTACTGAAAGGATTTTCATACACCAATGGGCGGAGTGAGTAATGAGGAAGGTTCAGGTACTAACACCCTCGAGCCTTTACAATTGCGTCGAGAGATAGCAGCGCTGAGCGCTTTCTATCGACTATATCACGGCGAGTGTTCCGAGGAATTATTCTCCCTAATTCCTGCTTCCCCCTTCCTTCACAAGTCTACGCGTGCTGGCTCTCGATGTCACCGACTAACTGTGACATCAATTCCATCGCGCACAAAGAAATTTGGCAACTCCTTTCTTTGTCGCACTTCCAAAAAATGGAATTCCTTACCAGCTCACGTGTTCCCCACCTCTTACGACCCGGGTTCCTTCAAACGAGGCGTGAAGAGGCATCTTGCGGGCCGGCAAGGCGAGGGCGGCTAGTGCAGAACCTTTTTCCCGACTGTACAGGCCGTCCTCGCGTTTGGACTCTACTACCACTTAACATCAGGTGGAGTAGAGTCATTTGCCCTCCCGGCAAATATAAAAAAAAGGTACGATTGCTGTTTTGTGTAAATTGGCTGAAATATGACGTTGACTGTTAAAAATGTCTGATAAAATCACGCCGGCTTTATTGGCGTGCAAAAGAGTTATATGTGTATCTTATGTAAACATTTATGAAGACTCTCATTGCCCTTATTAGAGTAACTAGTTTATTTGTTGTCATGTAAAATATTTTATTATTGTCTAAGCTTTGCGTTGGTTGTGCTTTGGTAGTTATGTTAAAGTTATTTTAAATTTACTAACCATAAACTAGTCTGTTTTTTTTTTACAAAGGAACTGTAAGTCTATTGAGGACATTTAATAGTAATATAACACAATATCGCTCATATGGCTCAGACTATTCAGTTTATTGCTGCCTCTGTGAAGATATAAAACCCTAAATATAAATTTAAAACGCTACTCATGTATAAGAGAAAAGACATTTTATTGATAATTAATATTTATTAAAGTAAATCCACGATTTACATACATTATATAAGACTATATAATAATGAATTTATTATATTACACAACGCAGCTTTATGTTATTTAAATTACATAGAAAATAACATACTAACTCTAGATTATAACCTTATAATAAACATTCGTAATTTTTGCCTATTTTATCAAAATCTGGGCTACATAGAATTTCTTGAAAGAAACTAGCTGTTTATTGAACTGACTCGGGGCTTGTCTAATCTAGAAGTTCTAGATTGGCTGACCCATAAGCTCGCCGACCAACAAAACAGTTATATAAACATATAATATATAAAATAATTTATATAATACAAAATACCTTATTTCTAACAGTAATTTTATATGTTTTCTGAGCTAAGAAAGAGAATGAAAGATATCCATTTCCGGTAAAAAATCTTGTTCTATTTTTAGAATAGATAGATATAGAGAGAAAATAAACGCTTTCTAAAAAAGTAGTTGTCGGTTTTAGGTAAAACTCGCATTGCGTTTATAAATAAATATATAAAATAATTAAGTGATAAATAAATTTCAGTATATTTGTCAGTCAGTAGTTGTTAGTACATAGAAATCTTAACCGTAGAATGCGGGTTCAAGAGGTGCTTGACCTCTGAATTTCCATGTGCTTAATTCAACTCGTGTTCGACGGTGAAGGAAAACATCTTGAAAAAACTTGAGTACCCACCAACCACCAACCCGCATTGGAGCAGCGAGGTGGAATGAACTCCAAACAGTATACTCAAAATTATAGAAAACCTTATAAAAGCAATATGATATTTACATAATGTTACTTAGTTATTTTATTTCAAATGTTTCGTAAAGACTTAACTTCTCCTAAATTGGGAAGAAGATTCCCACTAGTGGGGCATGACGTACTGTTCGTTATTTTAGTTATTTTTAAATAGGTAACATTGGCTTACAATTCACAATCATATTTATAATCTTTAAGCATAAGTTGACTCGATTTATCATTATTTCTATTCCAGACGCCTTTTGGTCTTCGATTGAATTCTCTCCACCTATCGCTATAGAGGCTCGTCGAATCACTGCTGCAGAAGCTGCTCCGTCTCCCTCGGGACTCAGTTCGATTCCTCCGTTCGTGGCTGTGGGACCTGACCCTCACTAGATGGGAGCCTTCGGACGTGTGGTTGACCATGGTTTCTCTGATGCTCGAGTGGTCGCGATATCTGCTCTTCTTGCGACGAACTTTTCGGCAGCAGAGAGTTTCTTTAAAAGCGATTCGGTACCTGTAAGAGTTTATTAAGTAAATATACAATACAACACAAATGTGACGGCAGATGTCGATATATATGTGATAGAGAAATCTGCATGGGTCTCATGAACTCCACCAACTACCGACGGAACAGAGACTTGGAAACAGCACCAAATGTTACGTAGCCTTATTTTATATATAATTTCTGCCTTTATATATTTATAAATGTATGATTTTATTAAACTTAAGTACTTGTCATATTGGTATTAATAAATATATTAATATATTTTTTCTTTTTAAGGAATACTAGCAATGCCTGCTTTAAGGAATTACTTATATTTCTCCAATTAAGCGTTACGCTTGTGTTAGGATTGGGAGTGACAATAGCCCAAGAGTCAAACCTGCGACTTTTACATCAGCGGTCCGTAACCATTGCGCTATTGGCGATTATATTGTATTATTATTAAATTCAAAGCTAAAGTTGAAGAGTTATAGATTAGCTTGGAATGGGCATGTGATGAAGAGGAATGAAAGACATGTTACCAAAAGGGGTGATGAGTATGAATGTTGATGGATATAGGGGACGGGGGAGGCCGAAGAAAATGTGGATGGATTGCGTAAGAAAGGATATGTGTATGAAAGGTGTAAGTGCTGAGATGACGAGTGACCGAGAGAAGTGGAAGGAAAATACATGTTGTACCGACCCCACGTAGTGGGATAAGGGCAGGAAGAAGATTTACCTCTCGATACAGAAAACTAAACTCATTGTGCCATAATACACGAACCAAGTAGAAAAAATTAAATAAATTTGTTTTATTTTTACTTCGTAACGTGTAAGTTTGTAATTGCTTTAGAAAAACCCCTCTAGGTAGGTACAACCCACTCATCATAAATTACATATAAAAAGCAACACTTAATATTGTTGCGATCCGGTTTGAAGCGTGAGTGGGCCAGTTGAACTACTCCCTTGTGACAACGGACATAACAACTTCGTTCCCAAGATTGGTGGCGCCAATGTCTATTGGCGGTGATGACCACTTAACATCAGGTGCCCCTTTTCCCCGTCCTCCTTAGGTAGGAGGTTATAATCATTATTAAAAATAATTCTAAAGCGACGTACCTATGGCTCATTATGTTGTACAAAATGGGGTTGACGGTAGCCGAGATGTAATAGAAGACTCCAGCGGCAAGGAAAAGGTACTCGTTGATGGTGTGGTAGTGGTTAATACCAGTTCCGTAGATGAAGAACAGCCGTTGGAAGTGGAAGGGAGCCCAGCACACAAAGAATGCTATGACAACCGCCGCTGCAACAAAAAAAATACATTTAACAACATAACAATATAAGCATCGGTACCAAGTTTTACCATAGGCACTTATCAGCGATGATGAAGCAAATATATTATATTTAAAACCGTTCTATACTATCTAGTATGTCAGCAGAAAGCAGTAATTATAAACCATCGATATACTGAACCGCACACATGACTGTGAAACCTTTAATATGCCAATTCCTCACGAGCCTCGAACGATTAATTGAACGATCACTCAACTAACCCAAGCCTCTTAACTATTATAGAATATATGGTCATGATAAAACATTGAGCCTACATTATACTATATAAGATACTAACAAGAAACAACAGCTGCAAATGAAGTCAGCTCCATTTGTTGATATCTTGTTATTTTCAAAAAAATCATAACAGTTCAGTATCTATCAGGTATTATTATATATTACTTATATATGCCTATAGTGGTAAGCAGCCTATCTTTTATTTATTTATTTATTTATTTATTTATTAGATCACCAACAAAGTACACACTGATACATGATAGCACACAGTTCGTAAAATAAAAAATAAAAGAAGTGGTACCTCAATTACAGGTGATAACTGCATGAACAGTAAGGCAACATATACATTAAAGCACAAAAAAGCCAATAAAAGACTAATCAAAATAGCAAGTTACAAAACAAAACAAAACAAATCAATGAATAAAAAATTAATAAACTAAAATAAAAATAATAATGAAAACTAATATGGATAATTAAGTATTACTTATTAATGGCATTATGGACATTATGGACATTATCTTGGCAGAAAAGGTATAGTTTAATTGATTGAACGTTTTGAGCACGATTCCCTTGTTGAGTGCTGTTGTTTTACAATATTCAATTGTGATTACTGTGTGATTACACGAAATATTTATTCGTTAAACAATTGTATAACGTATTTGGACCTTCAAAGTTTTATAATTACGCACGACCGTTTGATGTACGAGTAGATTATTTAACTTAAATGTGTCTATTAAAACGCGTGACCCAACAGTGACTGATTTCAACCACTACCTTCGTTAAAATCTCACACACACTTATGGTGCTCGTAATAACACAATTGTGAACTTGTGCCTGTTACACTGACTAACTCATCCTTCAAACTGGAAAACAACAGCACTAAGTACGGCTGTCTTGCGGTAAAATATCTGTATATAACCCAGACGAGCTTGCACAAAGCCACCAGTAATTACAGGCACAAGGGACGTAACATCATAGTTCCCAAGGTTGGTGGCGCATTGGCAATGTGAGCGATGGTTAACATTTCTTACAATTCCAATGTATATGGACGTTGGTGGCCACTTACTATTAGGTAGCCTTTGGCCATTTGCTCTTCCGCCTACCTGTACTTTATAAAAAAATCTTTTCACATGTGTAGTAAGAAAAAGTATCAAGACAAGTATTCATAAAACAAAATAACTCGTGCCGGTGCCGGCGGAGCCAACTTATAGTTAATAGTTGTTAAAAGTCGACATTCATAAATAGTTATTTTCAACAATGCGAAGTTATATTATTAAAGTTACAAAATACATTAAACTTGAACATACAAAGAGATAGCGCTTCCAAGATTCTTCAAGTAAAGAGTTTCCTCAGCGCCTTGATACTTTGAAAAGTTTGACGGAAAACAGGCCATTGAACTCCATCTTCAACTCAACAAATGAGAACTTGCGATGTTGTATTCTATTAATAGTTTTAGTTTTTAAATACGCAATAAGTACAATAAAAATAAATTTAGAAAAATGTTTATTAAATTTTTATAATTGATAATAATTTCTTTAATTCAATAAATTATTTTACAATAATCACTATGATGATATTTTAAATAAAATTCGTAGACTGATCAAATATAAAACCTCTCCAGCAGACTAGCAAATCAGCCACCTGATGGTAAACGGTCACCACCGCCGATAGAATTGCACTGTAAGTAATATAAGCCATTTCTTTGGCATTGCATCACACCCTTCAAACCGGAACACAACATTACTAAGTATTGCTTCTTGGCGGTTGAATATTTTATAAGTGGGTGCTACCTAAAATGGCTACATTTTTTCTCTATCATTCTCAATCATAACAATAGTAACCAATGCAAATTTAGAGACGGGAGTTTACTTAATGTATTGTTTATTAAATACGCGTAGTGTTGGTCGCCTGTTATAGTAAAACGCCGATAAGGCGATTAACTTAATCCACAGAGGTCGGTCATCAATTACCGATTACCGTGCGAGGGTTTATTACTCTTTAGGGGAAAAATACGATATATGTATACAGAAAAGTCAGTTAGTTGTGATTTATATATTCTTAGAATACGTAGAACTATTTTATAAAAACAAACCTATACTCACCGCTGAACAACAATTCACTGTCCGAGAATGATATGCGATATTGACTATAATAATTATAGCATTTAATGGACATACGCATCAAAACAGCGTATCGGACGAGCCACCAGAGAAAGCTGTAATGCCGGTGTAGCTGACACCTTCTTACCGACGGACATAGAAGGACTACAGAGATTGGAAGGCACTTCTAATATTAGTAGGGGTTACTGAAGGGCTGAATAAACAATGGGCAGCATATAATAAGATGGTCTCAATGAAGAGACAGAAGCCATGCCATGTTGTATCCAAAAAAATGTATCACAAAACGTTTTGGGAGTATTTTTAGCAATTCCATTTAGTTTCAGATTTGGTCATCCACGCCTACTAAAATATATATATATATTCTGTATACCTGTATATACAATATGAACGGAAAACAAAAATATTAATAACAATCTCATTTGATTTTAAACCAATCGATGCTTAAAATAATAAAACCTTCATTGTAGCAAATACATATAAGGCCTGGCTGAAAACTATTTTTGATCAAAAACGCTACAATTTTAAATTAAAGCCCTCCATGCCCAAGCTAGGATAACCCGTGACTCGGGGGTCAGAATGAATTTTTATTTGCTGTACAGATTAATTTTATCGTTATAGAGGATTTTTAAATCACCATGATGCTTATTCAACCGTTATTTCAAAGCTCTCGTTTGAAATATTTATGTTTTTTTTTTAAATATAAATCGAAACATAAAAAGGAATTTGCAAATTAAAAAATGTGTAAAATAAAATACATGAAAGCAGGCAGTTTTTAACAAAAAGGATTGATGAAAAATTCCTTTTAAATATCTATATATATTTATATAAGCGACCATACCACTCACTCATCACGAAATTTCCTAAACTTTTGGCCCGATTGACTTGACATTTGTCACAGTTACTCCTTCCCCGACGTAGACGCTCACTAAGAACGGATTTTACGCAAATCTTATACAAAATACATTTTTCTCATTACCCGTGCGAAGTCGGGGCGATAAGAAAGTGACTATACAAATTGAAAGCCAGTGGTATAATTTATAGTGTTCCAGCTATGTACAAGTTTGTGCATACAGTATATCATATTGTTCAGTAAACTTAGGCCATATTATAAAAGTATCCCTAGAATCACCGCTTTCCCTATGTTGTTGACGCTTTTCCTGATTAGAGATTTTTACCTTCAGTAATTAAAGTTAGGTTAGTTCGGTTTCGATCGCGGAACCATAAACACTTGCCGAATTTCCCATCCAATAATCTCATCTCATCAACCTTTAAATTAGAATTTATTTCTATGCTAATAAAATATTTTTTTAAAAGACTCGAGTTTTTGTCGGGATAACAGTACGTTAAAACTAATAAAACAGTATAGTGAACAATATTAAAGCTATATAGCGTGATTCCTAAAAACGTTCGAGCTTTTAAAAGTATTGGGGAGTGCAGCCAAATTGTGTTACAGAGGCCACGTATACTTCTATAAAAGTTAGCTATACAATTTAGGTAGTCACGAAAAATACTTTTAATATATTTTTTCAATGTTAAATACAGCACGTTTTCATACACCAA
This sequence comes from Nymphalis urticae, assembly GCA_905147175.2. Lineage (NCBI taxonomy): Eukaryota > Metazoa > Arthropoda > Insecta > Lepidoptera > Nymphalidae > Nymphalis > Nymphalis urticae. Next base: position 419,666 of record LR990004.1, on the reverse strand, counting down.
CACATGTACTATTTGTCACAGGAGCAGCATGATGGAATAATCTTAACACTTCCACTTATGAAGAGACGATAACTTTGTCCAGCCGTGGGACATTTAAAAGCTGTTGCTAATTCGTACCCAACACTCGTACTGATATTATAATTATTATTAATCAAATTCCGTTAATTAAATAGAAAATATTGACAGTCAGTAATAAACCTTATATTATATTACTTCATACAAGATGATATATATTTGTATGGGATTTGGGATTAGACAGTCGCTGTGGGTCCTGCATTATGGGCAGCTTTGCGTCGGGTGGGAACCAGGAGAAACTATTTTAAATTTGACTTTATTAAAATAAAAAAATAAAAATTGACATTGAAATTGATTATAACGTAATTATTTACCTATTATACATGTACGCTTAAATAAATAAGTTATGTTAAATGTTTAATTAATATAAACTTAATAAAGTATAGAATCTACATTCTGAACCGGTGGTTAATTTACTTTTAATTATCTTGTCATTTGATTCAATATAATAATAAATATTTAATATCCACAGACTAACCGTCCGTGCCCCTGTTTAACTTAATTGATGTTTTTTATCTTTCCATTGCTTTGTAAATTGATTAAACATAATGGTTTGAATTATTTCGAAAAAACACCGATATCAGCGTCAGCATCGTGCGCGCTATGTCAACCTGCTATCTAACGTTTATATTTTTAAAACTTTTCTATCTCACCCAGCATCCTTATGATATTCTTTCTCGACTGCGCCTGCCTGGCCTCACCGTGTACGCTGCCGTTCACGCCGTTCAAGGTCCCTGGACTTCCCGGACTGTGGCTGTGAGTCGACCTGGGCAAAACGTGGATAGTTTAGCTAAATAGTCAACAATTTAGTTAATACGATTGTTAATTACTAGGCTGTGTACATATGGAGTGTATTATGCACTGACACCTGTCTAAATAATTAATCATAACATATGTACATAGATCAATACAGCGATATAATTAGTTGATAGTTTACGCGATTATATCACAAATTACTGACGTGACGACATGCAATTAATCGAAAAAGCACACATATATACAAGTCAATACATAATGAACAATTACATATAAAATAAATATCTATACAAGCGTATATATAATATAGATGATAAGTTTTAAAGTTTGGATGTAGGATGATTCACTTCCGATTTCAAAAATTACTTCACCAATATTTAGAATGAACCTCCAGGTTGGAAATGGGCCTTGCATTATCCCTTTAAAATAAAATACCATTTTTAAAATACATAAATACCATTTTACAGTTTTTCTTAGAAATCAATAATTATCCGAACGTTGCCTTAACTGTTCGAGATATATATACAAATGTTTTGAATAGAAAAATTGTAAATTTAAAAAATACCGGTAAAACAGACGACACGTATCCGTCTATATGATACGGTGAATACATAAATTGTTAAAATGTTATTATAATATTCAAAAATAATCTAATATATTATTCATATGATGTCTGCCGAGTTCTGCAAATATTATATTAAGATGTGATTTTTACGGGACTGATGCAGCTTTGAGATTAGTTTAGAAATAAACCGGAGCAGATAATTTAATCTAAAAGTTCGACATATCTGAGGTATTCACATTTTTATTCAGATTAGCTCAGCGATACTGATGTTGAGTTGAGCTCGAAATACTGTTTGTTGTTTTTGTTTATTGTTTGAAATATATGATGGCCATTGATACCAGCTGTAATATTCAGTTGACTGCCTCGTTGGTCTAGTCGCTAGATATAAGAACCCAGATCCGGCGGGTTCAATTCCCAGGTCGGGCAGTCGCAAGTCAACAATACTACGTATTGTTGTTGCCAGTAGAAAGTGTGACGAGTAGGCGGTGCCTTTCCAGACGGGATACATAATCCTACCACCAAGTAAATATAGCAAAGATGCGCATTTTTTCTGCCCAAGGTATGATGGTGTTTGTTCAGTAACCAAACAATCAAAGCAGTATAAGGAGCAGCGCGTTTCCACCGCAGTGATCCACTGCTTGCTTGTAGATAAATATGTAACAGAATAATTTTGGCTGAATCTTGACATATATATATATAATATATATAATATATATAATATTATATATATATATATATATATATATATAATATATATGTTTTCTGTTCAATTCAGGGTTGACTGGAATATGTCTTTTGGCATTGTGTGCCGTTTGCCGTTAGAGAACATGCATACTTTCATATCCATAGGTTTTGTGATCTTTAATATATATTGTTATGGAGATATATAAACAATCACACAAATTGCGTTGTTGTGTAGAATATTCCTCTGATATAATTCCGAACTTATTTTGTGGAAAATTGGAGCATTAAATTTTAGGATACACCTTTAAAAGCTTTTTTATGTTTTTTTATGTTATAGGCAGCTGGATGAGCAGATAGACTATATATATTGGCGCCGTAAGTAATATTAACAATTATTTCCTTCCTTGGGAACGAATATGTTATGACCTTTGTGCCTGTAGTTACACAGTCCAACCGGAACACAATAATATTAAGTATTTAGGATGACTGGGTGGTACCTACATAGACGTAGTAGTCACAGCGCACAATTAAAAAGACTTAAGTACTTTTGTATATAATGTACACAATAGAAACAAATACGTGGTTGACATTGACGTATTTAAGACACGTACAAAACGATTTGCTTCCTCGTTTCCTCGCACCGCCAAGGTCTGGAATACCCTCCCGACCTCCGTTTTCTACACCACCTACAATATGGGTACCTTCAAGTCCAGAGTGAATAGGCACCTTCCATCAGGTATCTCACTTTCCATCAGGTGTGATAACAGTCAAGCGCTAGCCTATATATGTACTTTAAAAAAAAAAACCAGTGGTCTAGAAAATGATCAGACTATTAAATTACGGACTTACATTTAAAACCAAGACAACTCATACACAAATTTTGAAAATAATAATGTTTTCGATACAGTTACAGCAATTAAAAAAAACATATATTTTTTCTTTACTAAATATATGCAATTTACAGTTGAAAATGTCAATACTACGGTCCATCACAAAAAGATCATTACATAAAAGGCAAACACGAACGAGAGGATTGTAACAGGACGTGTTATTTTTGTAGATACTGAGGACAAAGGGTTTATCGTTATAAAAATCACACGAGAGGGTTTTACGAAAAATCCCTTGGAGCAACCGCACGTTATTCTTAAATATAATTATTATCCAATTCTTTCACAATAACCTATAGCATACAAGTATAGATCAGAAATATGTAAAGATTAGAGGACAGTTCGTCATTTTTTCTATCTATTTTCTATCGAATAGTCACAACTCTTAGAACTATAATGTAGTTTACAACCAATATTTTATTCTTAATGTTAAACTGGATATTCCCATGAAACAAAGGATTAGCGATTTTGCCTTATCCCTCTTAAAGGGATAGCAAATATATGTCAATATTTTTAAGCTCAATAACATTTAATCGGAACTATACTGATGTGATGAGGGAAACTATTATATGGATAATTAATGCAAGTACATTTGCGTTATATACCAAGTCCAGCTCGTGGTGAAACATTATGTAGACCACCATTTCTCTATCCATCGACTGCGTGCAGCTCTTTTGTGAATCAAGTGCAATTGAATCTCCAGCGACAGTTTCAGTCAGTCCTTTCTCAACGGCTTATTGAATAAAGCATTTGAACGAGTTTTACTAAGAAATGCACTTATGGGCTCCATATTATTGAGCAAATCTACTGGGCACGTAATAAATTTATACATTCACTCTAGCTAACGACCTCGGTATCGCAAGGGCTCTACATAAAACGCTTATATTGAAGGACAAATATACAAAGTAATTTTTTTTTACAATGCTTCATAAAAATGTTCTGTACATATTTTTTTGGCCTAGTGGTAAGAACGCGTGAATCTTAACCGATGATCGTGGGTTCAAACCTGGGCAAGCACCACATAATTTTCATTTGCTTAACTTGGGATAATAATTCATCTCGTGCTTTACGGTGAAGGAAAACATCGTGGGGAAACCTGCGTGTGTCTAATTTCACTGAAATTCTGCCACATGTGTATTCCACCAACCCGCACTGGAGCAGCGTGGTGGAATAAGCTCCAAAAACTTCTCCTCGAAAAGGGAGAGGAGGCCTTTAGCCCAGCAGTGGGACATTCACAGGCGGTTACGGATATATTTTTTATTGTGGTTTAAGAATTTATTTTCTCATAAAGAACATACAATGTTCACTTAAATGAGATATTTTACATAATAATTTAACCGACAATTTAGTACAGTAGTAACGACTTATACAATTCAAGAGTAATTAATCTAAGTATTTTTACAATAAGATAATATTTTTTTCTTAAAGATCGTAAAGGATTTTTCATTGAAAATTTCATTAGGTAAGCTATTGTATAGTTTTGCTCCCTCAAACTGTAGAGATTTAGTTCCATATTTCGTCCTGGTCTTGGGTAATTCAAGTTTGTGTTTATTTCTAGTGTAATGTTTGTAGGTTTTAGTTCTAAATGTTATTTGTGTGTGTATTGTTTTTGTTAGTATTTTTCTAATTAATATGCATGTTTTAAATTTGTATAACTGGTTAATTGAAAATACATTAGTACGCTTATACAATTCTTTGGTTGACATGTGGTAATCTAGATGGAATAATGACTTTAGTAATTTATTTTGCGAGATCTGTAGATCCTTTATATTAGTTTTATATGCACTACCCCAAATCTCAACAAGATATTCTAATAATGACTTTACAAGTGAATTATATATTATAATACGGATTTTGTGTGGTATACATCGCGACGATCTACGTATTGCCCCAGTGAGTGAATTTATTTTTCCTTGCAAGTAGTCTAAGTGTGCATGCCATGTTAGCTTAGGGTCTAGGATTAGGCCAAGATACTTTTCTTCATTTGATTGTTTAATAGTCTGATTATTTATCATTATTGGGTTAAATTTTGGAATTTTCTTATTTTTTGCATGAAAAAGCATGAAGGAAGTCTTTTCAATATTTATAGTTAGTAAATTATATTGAAACCATTCATGTAATTTATCTAAATCATTCTGTGCTTTTGCTAATAAAATTTCAATAGAATCTTCAAAGTAAAATAAACACGTGTCATCTGCATAGAGCGATACTTCACCAGATAAATCCTTTAAATTTTATTTATTATATAAATTTTATTCCTTACAAAAAACTGTAATTCTTAATTTTAAGCCTCAAAACGTTTGTCAACATTTTTTTTTATTCAATACATGTAATAAGTTGTTCATTGAAACAAAAACCAAAGTTATTGCTCTATAAAGAGAAATTTATTCTTTTATGAAACATATTATAAATTCCTTTTTCAAACATAACTTACTTATACACTTAAGTACAAATTATTATTATTTACTAACTTATAACGAGAAACAACATTAAAAGCTATTGCTTCAAATATTATTTTACAATCTGAAATGTTTCCATATTAAAAAACCTCGTTAACTTTATATTTTTCTAATTATAGAATGAACATTGTGCAGTGTTGCCACCATATATAATACTTTGACGTATAAAGTCGAAGTTAATGCGCAGGCAATTTAAATTTAATGAAGAGCCAAAAGAGCTTCATTTACATTTTTATTCATACCTTATTGATCTCATCACGAACGAAGTTGTGCTGATAGCTAATTATAGTACCTTCTGATTGATAAAAATAATGACTTAAAGTTATCCCAAGCTCAACCAATGAACAGATATTTTTTTTTTGGAACAAAGATAATATATGCCATAAGCTTTTGTTAAACATCCGACAACGATACATTAAGCGATCTCTGTTTTTCTGTAAATTCGCGTACACGAAATGAAAGTTTACAACAAACACGTATTGTTTGGAACTTTTGAATGCTTAAAAGTTTAATCAGCGATAGTAATTCCTAAACATAAAATGAATGTTCCGTGAGTGTTGACATTAACACGTATTGTCACACCGCTGAACAAACCCCTCTTTTGACTCCATAAATATAAGACCTACTGCAGTATGTTTTGAATTTATTTAACCAAGCTGCTTAAAAGTTAGCGGGTGCAAAAAGTTAATTACACATGACGCAGAATCACATCCGTCGCATGCAGGTTTCCATGGTTACCTTAGATGCACAATAAAACTAAGAGCATTGTACCTGGATTTGAACGTGCGATCTTAGGTTAAGTTACGTGTTCTAATCACCACTTTACCTTTACTTACATTTTTTAAATATAAACTATTTTATAAAAATAAAAAACGGATCTCTAAACATCAAGCAAAATACCTATAAATAAAATTCAAACGGAATATATATTCTCCTTCCATTTTGTAATCGGTTTTGAGCAAATATAAACTTATAGTTAAGATAGCTTTACAAATTGTTATCGTTAAATCGAACTAACGGTAGATCAAATGAGCGAAAGCGACTGCAGAGTGGATTTGTAAAGCTACGGTCACACTGGGCGAACTAATGAAGATAAATAATTATATTAATAATTTACAAGCAGTATAACGTATGAATGTATGTATGAAACAAAGAGTCATTTAATATTTCATTGACAGCTATTAAGCAAGTGAAAACACAGCATTATCAGTATTTCTTATTATGACATAATTCTCTGGTTATTATTATGGTATATTTTCAATATTTACTTGGTGGTAGGGCCTTGTGCAAGCCCACATGGGTACCACCCGCTTATCTTCGTAATAATAATAAGTTTACGAAAAAGCCTGTCTATATTTTAAAAGAATATAATTAATTTTCTCTCTCTATTTCTTTTATATGTGTGTTAAGCCTTTGTAGTTGATCATTTGTGTATTATATCAGATATCAGTCCAACGGGGTACGCTAATACTTTTATTATCTCTAAAAAAAAAGTTACGTGGTACTGCATTGAAAATACTCAATTTATTTTACCATAAAATCGTACCATCGCCTCCAAAGAAAGATTACCTCAAACATGTTTTAAGTATAGAACACTCGCAACCAAGTCCTTACCATTTTATAGACCGGTTCCACACTTGTGTAATTAGCTGAGCACATTGTAACATAGTTGTAGTTATCGCTCTTGGATACGCATGTGTGGCGATTGCCTTAACCATTCCACGTCATTATCGCTTTCGCTTAGCTAATATGATCTTTAAAAATACTGAATGCAATTAAACCGCGGTTATCTGCATGTGACGCGCCCAACCGCTAATAACAACGAGCCGGTGTTTGGCCTTCTCTTTGTTGCGGTCGCATTCCGGTGAAAGCTCACAAGTCAGGAAGACGAGAAATGAAATTGTCTACTTTTTTTTGAATAAAGTGCTAAGCTCAGTTTACAAGCTTGTTCTATTTAACCTGATAGATAAAATTTTGCAACAATTTCTGTTTTTCCATTTTTATTTATATTCATATAATATATGATATATATGTAGCGGTAATTAAAAGAAAATATTTACCAACAATATACCTAAATTTAGAAGGTCCATAGTGCGATTAATAAGTAACACTTAATTATCCATATTTAGTTATCATCGTTATTTTTATTTATTAAATTTTCGATTGTTTTTTTAACTTGAAATTTTGATATGTCTTTTTTTGTGCTATAATGTGTATGTTGCCTTATTGTTCGTGTAGTTATCACCTGTAATTGGGATCATCATGTATCTGTGCTTTTGTTAATTAAAAACTTGTGGACAATAAACTCACGACAGTTCAAAGCTACTCAATATCAGGGCGATCGTGTCTTGCATAGCTTTAAAACTCTCGACAAAGTACTAATTTAATTAAAGACAAAACAGACGAGTTCTGTTACTCAACGACTGGCGAGTTTCTTGTAAATATATAAATTAAACTTCTGTTTGTACAAAACCTGTTGTAGTTGTCGAAGTGGTCCTAAGAATTTGTACAGGTAGAGAAACTGGGAATTATTTAAGCACGAGTACAACAACTGTAACAAGGCGTATTATTTGATTAAAATATATAAATAGATGATAAAAAGTATAGAATTAAATAAATACCACGTATGATAAACAACATTTAAGTCTAAATTAATTTAAATATTAAATTAATTTAGCACAATATTGTATACAATATTAAATTAATTTCACTGGTGGTAGAGCTTTTTGCAAGCTCGTCTGGGTAGGTACCACCCACTCATCAGATATTCTACCGCAAAACAGCAGTACTTGTTATTGATGTGTTACGGTTTGAAGGGTGAGTGAGCCAGTGTAATTACAGGTACCAGCGATGGTTAACATTTCTTACAATGCCAATGTCTAAGGGCGTTGGTGACCACTTACCATTAGGTGGCCCACATGTTCGTCCGCCTTCCTATTCTATAAAAAAAACAATACCTACGATTGTAAATAATCGTTATAATTTTTTTTTTTAAGTATATAGGCTAGCGCTTGACTGTTATCACACCTGATGGAAAATGAGATACAGTCTAAGATGGAGCGCGCTTGCCTAGAAGGTGCCTATTAACTCTGGACTTGAAGGTACCCATATTGTAGGTGGTGGGGAAAACGGAGGTCGGGAGGGTATTCCAGACCTTGGCGGTGCGTATCAGAAACGAGGAAGCAAATCGTTTCGTACGTGTCTTAAATACGTTAACGTCAACCTAAGATAGTATTATTTTCATTACTTGTCTTTTGTATTGTTTATGTAACTATTCACTATTTACTTGTTAATTATGGCAAAGTATCAGAGTTATCTGGCCTACATCCGACTCACGCGTAGCCTTGGGGCGTACTGTCAATACTAATCAGAGATACTAAGATGAAACCATAGACAATTTAGTATTGTTAATGATTTGACATAGAGTTTAATCGATTATATTCGTTATAAATATATTCCGAAACATTGTCAATAATTTTTTTATATTTTATCTCGTAAAATGATGATTTAAACGTGCTTATAAGAAACAGTTCTAGTGATTGAAGTAGGTGATTGAAGGTAGAACTCGCGATATTAGTATTGATCAGGTTTGAAGGGTGAGTGAGCCAGTGTAACTACAGGCACAAGGGACATAACATCAACGTTGGTGCATTGGCGATGTAAGTAATGGTTAATACTTCTTACATCACCAATGTCTACGGGCGGTGGTAACCACTTAACATCAGGTTGCCCATGGATGGGTAGATCAGGTTAGCGTGTTCAATTAAACAATTAAAAAATTAAAAGTTACTCTTGAGTCTGATAATATAAGTATCGAAGAATATTTGTAGATAAGAAACCGTATCATATAGTGACGATACATTTAACTTTATAAGGAAAAATATATATTTGATGAACTAACTTCGCTCTGGTTCTTATCGCCAATTTGTGGGCTATTCAGCGTGATAATACTGCTGAAAATGGCACATTCGGTGGTTTATTGTGTACCTAATTCTTTTTTAGAAATTTTGTATTTTTGTTCATCCTTTTGTTATCTACAGCTTATTTAATACATACATTACTGTATAATCTTTTAAAAGATTGCGTAAAAGCCTCCTAGCAATTTTTTGTTAATTTAATTCTTTATTGTTTTTTAAATTGACAGGTTTCACATATCCTAAGTAATTTTGTAAATAATCGCAGAAATAATAAAATTATGATCAATTTCTATTTAAATATTATACCTTATAAAAAGAGAAACAAACCTGTCAATTACAAAATACAAAAACAATGTTTTACAAAAACATAAAATACAATTTCAGGAGCAAGATACATACCCCATGACATACCTGATCCGTAAGCCCATTCTCACGTACAGACAAAGGATGATAAGGCCAGGTAGAATGAAAAAGAAGAAGCTGCTCAGCTCGCAAATGTACCAAGAGGGCAGTTCCAGCATAGCGCAGAAAGCTGACTCCAGGGAAGCGTTTCCTGACACTGATAAAAGGAAAATATGAATAGAAATTATTATATGATGAATAACAATTAAGATATAAATAATAATAAAATATTTTTTTAAAAAGTCAACCGGCTTAAAACCAGTATTAAACACGATCGCGATTATGATTGTAAATAGTAATGTCCTTTGAATGCACCCATCGCTTGGTTAAGGGATCTTTTTCTCTTAAAAACATATATAACTTTAATACTAGTTTATGTGTATGCACTTCATTTGAGAAAAGGGTATTAACGTTAAAGACTAATGATTACTTCAATATATTTGTATCTACCCACACGATCGCAAAGTGGTGTCGTCGCGTGTTTTCTTGCTTTTATTTTATTTTAGTGAGTGCCTTGTTGGTCTGGTGACTTACAAGCCCTGTATCTGAATGCATTCCAGTCATCGGACTTAACAAGTGTGAGGGAATCGAGAATGCCCTTATTATGACCAAAATCAGTAAAGAGAATATTTTTTAACGCCATATAAATAAATACATATTTAAATATGTGTATATATTATCGTATATAGTCTAAAAAGCAATGCACTAATTCTTCTACCGAATTACGCTGTAATATTATAAATTTGCTTCATCTCTCGAAAATAATTACATTATAAGCTCTTCTTGATTATATTGTATCTATAAAATAAATTTAAGCTTTGCTCGGTGTGATGGACCGTCTTTTTGCTGAAATAATGATGAAAAGTGTTGTTCATCTATTATGAGTTCATATCGTGGTGTCGACTAAGCGGTTGGAAATTGGAATGAAAACTACGCTTCCGTAGCCATGAATTATGTCTCGAGACAATATCGAATCAGCTCGACACAAAGCCATATCTAGTGTAAGCAGTCGTGCGTACTAAGGATGCTAGTTCACGACTAGTGAACGACGATCGTTGACCCATGACATTATCTATAAGTGATATATAGTAATAGGATTAGGAGCATAGGAGTGATATATATAGTAATGTCCTCCAGAACGATTTCGGCCACGGCGGCCAATCTCAAGACAGATTAGCCAACTACGCAGGAGATATTTGCACAAGTGTGTGTGCAAACACAGGTGCACTCTCTTTGCCCTAACTCTCATAATCCGATGGGACGGCAACCCGACACGACCGGAAAGAGTTCAGGCGCAGGACCAAAGGCTTTACGTGCTTTTCGAGGCTTTACACACTTCCAACTTCCAGACTCCGGACTGCTACTGAGAATTTTCAGATAGAAACCAATAACTTTTTATTGACCCGACCTGGGAATTGAACTCAGGACCTCCGGGTCTGCGGCCTTACATCAAACCACTAGATCAACGAGGCGTCGTAGCTGTCAAGGACTTCTTTTGTTTTTTCTATTATATTTACATACGGTTACCATGGTAGTAATGCTTTTTTTCGTATAATTAGCTAATTTGTATTGTGCCGTACGTGTCTTAATAAAATGACCGTAATTTTGTGTTTAATTACTTCTTTTTAATTAATCTCACATCCACCAGATCCATCAAGTCCAGTGTAATTATAGGCACAAGGTTGGTGGCGCATTGGCGATGTAAGCGATGGTTAACATTTCTTACAGTGTCAATGTCTAAGGGTGTTTGGAGACCACTTACCATCAGGTGGCCCATATGCTCGTCCGCCTACCTTTTCTATAAATATATATATATATGTAACACTATGTATTATTCTCTCTGATTCAATTTTTGTGTGTTGTATTAAATACGTAATACTTCTAAACTGATCCTATTCGCTTTCTGTTTAGAATCTAAATCTACATATATTAATATTAAATAACCATTTTTGTATTGGCATATATATGGCATTTTTGATTTATTATAAGAGATTATGTAACATTTAGGTCAAGTCTTGCACTTATTTTTGGCCAGCCATACAACATGTTAAGCTAATTTTTTTAAAACAGTTTTAGTATTTATAATGAAGCAAGTCTAATTTTTTTAAATTATTTGTTTTTATTTCGCGAAGAGTGAAAACTTTTGGATGAATCTATTTTAGAACTGTTGTTGAATATTGTTATCTTCTTTTTTTTGTCATACTAGTACGAAATTCTTACACCCAAGACCAACTCACAACTAACCAATTTCCGAGAAAAACGGAGTTGCGATTCAAGCAATTTTTAACTAACTCTTTTGGTTACAATATATTTTTGTGCATATTTATTATTTATTTAAAACTACGGGTATATAATTATTAAGCAACGTATATATATTACACAAGACATGGGTTTTCAAAACACTAAAATCATTATCTAGTCTTTTCTCTCAGCCAACGTTAAGTATGTTTGTAAATGACAAAGAAAAATAAATGATTTTTCTGAAAAACAGCAACTAATCCTCAAACATTTTGTACGTTGTATAAATAAATACGTAAACTTAAATGGAGAGAATATTGTTTTAAAGCCTATTTTGTTAATAAGGCTGTGTAATTATTCGTATACCATTTAATGATATACGAGACCAGCGTATCCGGAATTCCAATTTCATAATAATTTCAGACTCGGCTCAGACTTCTTGGCAAGACAAGCGTATTAAGGAAACAAGATCTCGGTGCAAATAGAGACGTGAATGTCGAGTTAATTTATTTGCAACCAGAAAATGAAATTCAAGACGTTTCGGCAAATGAACAAGTCAACCACGTGTTGTTTATAGAAATTAAGGTGAGAACTGGCTCTTGCTCAGCTTTGGGACATTTACATACGTGTGTTACCTTAATTAATTATTTTAGGGAATTCGTTTGTATAGCTTTATACTGAAGCTTTAAGTAATAAAAACCACTTGAAGACTTTAGTTTTATAGAAAAAAAAATGTAAGACTGAGCAAACGAGCAAGAGGATCCCCTGATGGATAGTGACAACCCCCATGGACACCTGCAATAGCCGAGGGCTTGCAGGTGCGTTGCTGGCCTTTAAATTAAATATCTTTAATAATATCTCAATTTGAATATTTATTTACATATTGTGTAATTCTAAAGGCATTTTATATTAATCTTTTATAAAGTTGATATTAAGTAATACTAAAATCATTCTACGTGTCCCGTAGAGTAAGTGTATTTTATCATACGTGTAACTCTTGACTTTGAATATGACTGAGTGACTTATCATGTTAGGCACATTTATTTATTTTTATTCGTATTTAACGGAAGCAAATAGTACATAATAAATTTTATAAATATCAAATATTAATATATCATTACCAATAAAAGTTTCCAAGGATTGATTAACACAAAAAGGCGTAGATGCAACGGATAACGGATAAAGTTACCAATCAATTAGAAATTAGATCCAAAAGACAGAGAGAGAGAGAGAGAGAAAATGACAAATTCATTCAATGACAATTAAGAGATGATATATCACAATCTAAAAACATCTGGTTATACTTACTACAACTCCTATTTATAAATAAATTGTTAGCTAATTTAGTTTTGGTTACAGGAACATAAAATATTTTCCTACGTCTAGCGTTGATACGCGGACATTGGAAAAGCAATTTAGAGAGTAGATAATACGAATCAATATGATTATTTATAATATTATATAATAGTACCAGATCTCGTTGATCTCGCATTGGTATTTTTATTATAGGTTGATTTTGATAAAACCTTGATATATTCGTTTAGTTTTATATATGCGATTTTTATACTGAGAATTTACTTGTATTACACATGTAGGTATTAGTGCAATTTCTGGGTGACTATTCATTTTTATACTATTCTGGCTGCTGCTATTCAACCCTTGGTTTTATAACCTGTTTTATTAATCCTATTATTTGTGTTTCGAGTTTTTTTTATAGTTTAAGTATGCGGACAAGCAGATGACCCCTCTGCTATTAAGTCGTCTCTATCGGCCATACACATTACCGCCGTAAGAAATATTAACCATTCCTTACATCACCAATGCGTCACTAACCTTGAGAACTAAGATGTTATGTTTTTCAGTAGAAAAAAATTAAAACGCAGTGGCTCTTTAAAACTTATTAGTATAAATTTGATATCCAAAGAACGTAAAGATATTGTAAGCCTTTCTATTGAGCAAACTATAGAAATAACCTGTGCAGAGCTTGAGCGTGTCATTGTTGTATGTAATATATACAGGTCCCCCAGTGGATTATATGAATTATTTGCAAAAATATTGAAAGATGTTCTATTAAAAGTATCTGGATCTAATAAAGAAATTATTGTCTGTGGGGACTTTAATATAATTTTATTGGATAACTCAACCACAAGTATTAGGGTCAGATCTTTGTTAAATTCATATCATCTGGTAAATGTATTTACAGAGCCAACTAGAATCACAGATTCCACAGCAAGTTGTATTATTAATATATTCACAAATCATATTCCACAAAATAAAACATGTATTAATAAATTAAGCTCAGATCACTATGGTCAATTAGAATCATTTACTTTGATTTAAAAAATATATAAAAATTCACAAAAGATAGTGTTTGTTCCTTTGACCACATGCCGTATAGAGAAGTTTAAAAGTAATATTGTGGCGAGTCTCCCATATTTACCTTTTAATGAGAATCCCAATATTTTATATAGCACCTTGTTTAAATTAATTAGAAACAAATTCAACGCCATATTACCTACTAAAACAGTTAATAAACAGACCTTCACAAAATTCATTGACTGGGTAACTATTGGAATTTAAAAAAGTTGGGAAAGAATGTATGAGTTTTATCATAGTGCTGCTTTTGCTAATTATGTAAGTAACTATTCAAAATTATTTCAAAAAGTGTGCTCTTTGGCAAAATCATTACACATCAAAAATAAAATAAAAATACACATGATAAAATAAAAATGACATGGAATATTATTAATTGCGAAACTGGTAGAATCAGCATTCGCAGCTCCGAAATGTCTGTTATTAGTAACAACAAAGTCATAAGTAATGATCGGGAAGTTGCTTCTGTTTTTGAAAAATTATTTGCTGCCATTCCGGTATTAACAACAAAGGTCCCTTATTTCTTCTCCAATTGTTGCCGAGTCATTGATTAAAGGAAATGTAAGAGAATGTAATGAAAACTTTAATTTCACAAGTATAAGCACTAATTATATAATAAATACATTTAATTCATTAGAGATTAAGAAAACTCCCGATGGGAATATCTGTTAAGGTGACCTTACCTTGCTACAATATTTAATAATTGTGTTCAATATGGTATATTTCCAGACCTGATAAAACGTAACAAAGTAATACCAATATTTAAATCTGGTAGTTTTTCAGACCCCAATAACTTTAGGCCAATTTCAATACTACCAACCCTCAGTAAAATATTTTAAAAGAATTACTTGCTCACTTTAACAGACACAATCTGCTTCACTCAAAACAGTTTGGATTCATTAGGGGTCGCTCAACAACTGACGCAGGTATCGCACTTATCAAGAATATCTATGAAGCCTAGGAGGAGTCGCAGGACGCCTTAGGGATTTTCTGTGACTTATCCAAAGCCTTTGATTGTGTTCAACATGATACTCTGGTCAGGAAATTAAATAACAATGGAATTAGAGAAGGAGCGCTCGAGCTTTTGACTTCATATCTTAACAATAGAATTCAGAAGGTCGACGTTAATGGGAAAAGATCTCCTGGGATTTCAGTCGGTATGGGGGTCCCTCAGGGATCAATCCTCGGAACTTTTCTATTCCTCATATATATAATGACCTGCCTTTTCTTGTAGGCAACAAACATGACTGCTATCTCTGATATAGTACATTGGTTTAGTGTCAATAATCTTATGTTAAATAATAAGAAAGAAAAATTGTAAAATTTAGTACACCAAACGCAAAAAATGTAAGAGCTGATGCACTTATCTATGGGAAGTCGATGGATCCAGTTGAGCCTTACTGTTAATGCCAAGTTGCAGTGGGCCCCCCATATTGACGGATTGGCGAATAGACTAAGCTCAGCGGCTTGTGCGGTTAAAAAAATAAGATTATTCACCGACGTTGATACGGCCCGCCTTGTATATTTTAGTTATTTTTCACAGTATCATGTCTTACGGCATTGTACTGTGGGGTGATGCTGCCGCAATCAATACGATATTTGTACTGCAAAAGAGGGCTATTCGTGCAATCTACAACCTTTAAATGAAATTTAAAGAAATTAAATTATTAACTGTTGCTTCTCAATACATATTGTGTAATGTTTTGTATGTACGGAAAAATATTAACGATTTTGTAAGAAAATGCAATGTATACGGTTCTACAACAGGATCCCAGAAAGCGTTCAAAATGCCTTAGTTGACAAATTTAAAAAAATTGTAAAGGAACGCTTGTGTGCTAAAAGTTATTATACAATTAATGAATTTATGGATGATACAAGCACACCTTGGAAATGAGACGATTGCCGCATGATTATATCTCTCTCTTTTTTTTTGTAAAGGAAACATGACACATGTAAAAACAAAAAACTCGCCGAGTTTCTTTCGCCGGTTCTTCTCAGGGCTGAGTGTTTCTTTTCCGAACCAGTGGTAGTTTTTGGTATAACTATCAATAAGCAAGTGTAATGCTTCAATATTGAATAAATCTCAATAATCATTGCAATTGGTACCTACCCAGGTGGGCTCGCACAAAGCCCTACCGCCAAGTCTAAATATCTATCAACTACAAAATAGACTATCAATATTTATTTAAGTAATATTTGTATATTAACTTACGTGGTGGATAATCGTGGTAGTTAATTGTAGTGTAATGGGCAAATGGAGAAGCGGCCAAGAGCGATATTGCCCATAGAGCGAGGACTATTCGTAGCGCTCGCCGAAGACCCGCTACGGCGTAGATGTGTAGCGGGTGACATATTGCCAGGTAGCGCTCAAGGGTGAATGCTACTATCGTCAGCACTGACACGTATGACGCCCTGTAAACAAAATTAAACAATTAATATATGACAATGTAATTATAATGCAATGTAATTGTAATTGTCGTTAATTTATTTACACCTCAGGTTGTATAAATAAGGTCGAAACAATTGTAGGTTAGGTTATTATTATTTATTCACATAGAAACAATTGGACCATATTCTGTTATGTATGTGTATAAAATTAAATGTAATCGGCTCTCGATTAGATTGGCATGCGATCCTTTGGAATTGAGACACGCGCGGTCCGCCCGTTAGCGGTAGTGTCGACAATCGTGACCATTCTCGTTAGACGTTACGATGTGATGTTACTCGTTTGTTACTTTGGTTTTTGCTCATTATACATTATTGTATTATTTTAGAGATTTAAGATTCTACGACTATTAGTAATTGAATAAATAATGAGCGCAAAGAGAGGTACAATTTCAAAAAGTCATTTACATATGTAGACATACCTAATGTGCTAAAATCATGAACCTCCCTTTTATTTAGATAGTGATAATCGGATAATTATTGTTTAGAACTTCCCTCGAGAACTGACATTTTCGATTTACTTTGACAAAATTCCATCCCATCATAATAGCGTGCAGATTATAACAAGGTCACTATAAATATTTAACTTTACTGGTGGTAGAGCTTAACTGGTGGTAGAGCTTAACTGGTGGTAGAGCTTTGTGCAAGCTCGTCTGGGTAGGTACCACCCACTCATCAGATATTCTACCGCAAAACAGCAGTACTTAGTATTGTTGTGTTCCGATTTGAAGGATGAGTGAGCCAGTGTAATTACAAGCACAAGGGACGAAGGGACATGATGTAAGCGATGGTTTACATTTCTTACAATGCCAATGTCTATGGGCATTGGTGACCACTTACCATCAGGTGGCCCATAAGCTCCTATTCTATAAAATAATAAAATAAAATATAGGTTTGTTGGCTATCTTTAAAATCTCAGTAACTTTTATTTTGTGTTTTATTAGTGTGTACAACAAAACCCAATGAATCCGATTGGACATGAAACTTTTTTATTATTTTTCTATTTTTAGGACAGCCAGAGGCTATACTATAGTATTTTATCATGTGAAACATTATTTAGATTTAGCTTAATACACTGACGGAGTTGAAGATTTTTTTTGATGTAGGTGTATTCGAAGGGTACGCTGCTAAAACTGTGACTGAAATATAAACAATGGCAAATTAACCAAATACCTGGTGGTAGGTACACCCTCTCATCACACTTTCTAACGCCACACAAGAATACTTGGTGTTGTTGCGTTTTAAAATGTCGAAATAAATGAGGCGATACATGAGATAAATTTAAACGATTTTTGAAGATAAATATTGGCTTTAACATTTTGCAATTCAAAATCCAGTAGTTTTATAAATATGAGACTTAAATAAACGTATAAATGTATACGCGGGGTGTATGGTTTATAAATACTTTATTGATTAAAAATTGATATGGATAAAATATTTATTTTGAGAAGTCGGGAAGGATATTATTATGTATTTACAAATATTTTGATAGAGTAATTTTATATTCAACTTATCTTTCCTTTTCAATAACAATTATTTATTTTAATTTGAACTGCACTTATTCGTTCTCTGACTTTGGTTTCAACAAAGGTTATCCGTGTAACATTGTTTTAAGCAAGTCTTTAAAAAAATGTAAGCTGTTTGTTTATAAAACGATTTCGATGATTCTTTTTGTTCAGGATTCCATATGCAGTAACAGCCTTTGAATGTCCAACTACTAGGCTAAGGCCTCCTCTCTTTTTTTTGAGGAAAAGGCTTGGAGCTCATTCCACCACGCTGCTCCAATGCGGCTTGGAATATAATGGAATATATGCCATATTAGGTGTCAGGTGTCCTCACGACGTTTTCCTTCGCCATGAAGCAAGAGATGAATTATAAACACAAATTAAGCACATGAAAATTTATTGGTGCTTGCCCGGATTTGAACCCACGATTATCGATTAAGATTCACGCGTTCTAAACACTGGGCTATGTCGGCTCATTCCATATAGCTCTAAAAAGTCCTAATTTTTTTAGTGTTGCATATTGTTTAGTTTTTATTTAAAACGTACATTCAAACAATGTCTTGTGGTTTTTTTCTCAAATAGAATAAAATGTGTCGTGATTACCTTATGTTACATGCTGTTACAAAATGTAAAATAATGTATTTATCATGAATATATACATACAAGAATTTTGAACAACAATTTTCACACGACCAAAATCTTAACAATTGCGTTGATAATAGAAATTGCGTTGATCGCTGCAGCAAAGGGTTTCCAATCTCGAGCCTTTAATTACTATTCATGAACAACGTAGATTCTGTACACAGATACAAAACCTCTCAAATAATAGTCTGTTAGCCACAAACAAAGCCTTTAAGATCGG
This sequence comes from Nymphalis urticae, assembly GCA_905147175.2. NCBI lineage: Eukaryota > Metazoa > Arthropoda > Insecta > Lepidoptera > Nymphalidae > Nymphalis > Nymphalis urticae. The sequence goes on along the minus strand of LR990004.1, from coordinate 400,498 downwards.
CTTCAATGTTGTTGATGTAAACTAGGTTATTATATATTAAATATAAATTCCAGTTCCCTTGTAAACTATAATCAAGTCGATGATTCAAAGACAGTTTGCCCGTTTACATGTCATGAAAGGAACGGGACCAAGTATGGTTTTGTGCGGCAATTATATTCTTTTCTCTCTATATTCTTTATCTTATAAACATGTTATGTTATTTTATTTTATTTTTTTTATAGAAAAGGAAGGTGGACGAGCATATGGGCCACCTGATGGTAAGTGGTCACCAACGCCCTTAGACATTGGCATTGTAAGAAATGTTGCCCATCACTTCAATCGCCAATGCGCTACCAACCTTGGGAACTACGATCTTATGTCCCTTGTGCCTGTAATTACACTGGCTCACTCACCCTTCAAATCGGAATACAACAATACCAAGTATTGCCGTTTTGCAGCAGAATGTCTGATGAGTGGGTGGTACCTACCCAAACGAGCTTGCACAAAGCTCTACCATCAGTATGTTATGTTACTTGCATATCGTACTATATCTTCTCACGTTTTATAAGGTATTATATTGTAAAATAATTTCTTCCGAGGGTGGCGATTATAATTTCGAAACACCAATTTACTATCACACATTTTTTTTTACAGTACTTCACTCGTCAATCACACTCTTAAATCACAATATTATTATATGACGGTATTCTTTCACAATTATTAGTCCTTAATTAAATCGCGATTACACATTATAAATGTCACGACTAAGTTGCCTCCGAGCAACGTAACGACAAACTGATCTCGAATCGAGTTGAAATGTCCACTCAGGTCCGTATGGGTCTTGGGGTAACTGTTCGGGGCGATGGCCCCCTGCAGTGGTGGCAACGCCGTCTGCAACTACAGACGGGTCACTGGGTAGGATCATTGTCTATGGTGTCTATTCAGGGGGTTCACGCCGTAGAGCGATCAAGCCTCGGCGATCAGCTGTCTGTGGCGGAGTAGTAGGTCCGTGTTGTCTCATCCCGTCGCTCAGCGAGGCCCATCAGCCAGCGACAAGTAAGTGGTCAGTCGCGTGGTAGTCCTCTTGAGTCCGGTGGTCGCCGGTGATATGGCGCGATACCGCGCAGGTGCTGGGATCGTGCTCCGTCAGCGCGGCTAAACATAGAGGAGCTCAGGCGGCGAACGTGGTCGTCGAGGCTCTCCATACAGGTCTCTGGCTATTACTGTGTTCCTTATGTAGCGAGGGGCTCCGGTGATTATGAGTAACGCTAGCGACTGCTGCGCCTGCAGCGACTTGCGGCTTGTTTCGCTGGCCAGCGCGAACCATGCTGGGGCTGCGTAGGTGAGTCGCGTGCGGACGTACGCTTTGTAAACGCACAGTTTTACACGGAGCGGCAGGTGTGACGCCAGTAGAGGACGTAGGAGGGTTCTTACGGCGCGCGCCTGCGCTACCACATTCTTCACATAGTGTCGCATTGAGAGCTTTCTGTCGATAGTCACGCCGAGGTACTTGACAGTCGGGGACCAATCGACGGATTCCCCTAGAAGCGACACCGGCGGCGGTCCGATATGTAGCGCCTGAGTCTTCGCCACGTTGACCTTAAGCCTCCAGTGCTCCAGCCAAGGGGGAAGTGCGTCCAGTGCTCGCTGCATTTTGGTCGCTGCATGCGAGGCATTCATAGATGTAGTTATAAATGCAGCGTCGTCGGCCTTACAGTGCTAGTGTAGCACTGTTCGCAACTGGAATATCATCCGTGTATCTGCTGTAGCAGACAGGTGACAGGCAGCTTGCCTGGGGTACACCAGCTCGGATGGGGCGTTCCTTGGACAGGGCATCTTCAACCGCCACTTGAAAACGTCTGTCTTCCAGGAATCTAGCCACAGTCTTAACTACTCGACGGGGAATAGTAGACGTAGACAGCTTGTAGATGAGTCCGGTGTGCCAGACGCGGGCGAACGCTTTCTCCATATCAAGGAGTACTGCGACGGAATGTTTTCGCTTGTTGTAGGCGGTAGCGAGATGATGCAGTACCCTTGAGACTTGCAGCGTGGTGGAGTGCTCGGCACGGCTCGGCACTGATCGTCACGTGGCTGGAGGTAGGGCGTAATGTGCAGCAGTAGTAGTTTCGCGAAGACTTTTGAGGTTGACGACAGCATGGTGATGGGGCGATAGCTCTCAGGAAGCATTATGTTTTTCCCCTGCTTGGAGATGAGGATGACTCGACCGAGTTTCCACTGAGATGGAAAGTGCCCGATGCGGAGGATTCCGTTGAAAAGGCGCGTCAGCGTCGAGATTACTCGCAGAGGTAGGTGACGCAGGGCTTCGTTGGTGACTTGATCAAGACCAGGCGCTTTACGTAGCTTTGTTCGCCGAATCATCCGTTGGACTTGTCCAGGGGAGAACACGACGGGGACTTCGGTTGGTGATATCGGTGCTTTTAGGTATGCTTCAACGTGATGCTCGATGGCTTCTTCATGCTCCAAATCTAGGGTCGGGTTCGGTGTGAACTGCGTCTCTAGGAAGTCCGCAAAGATCTCCGCTCGGTCCTTAGCACGGTAACGGTGGGTTCCGTCTCTGGCCATGAGGGGCCTAATCGGAGGGGGTTTCCCGGAGAGTCGGCGGCAGAGGCACTGATCTCGAAATACGTTTGACACCCTTTTTATACTCTTTATTTTATATGTAAAACTGTAGGTACATCGTAATTTCTTACAATAGTTTATTTTAATCACTCATTATTATTATTATTTAACATCTATGATTAAAAACTTAAATTTATATGGTATTTCTATTATTTTTTTTGATAAAATAGGAAAAGAGGAAAATAGGAAGGTGAAGGTTTCATCAGATTTTACTGATGGTAAATGGTCAACATCGCCAATGCGCCATCAACCTTACGAACAAAGATTGTTCACTCGACCTTTAAACTGGAACACAAATACTAAGTTTTGCTGTTTGTCGGTTGTTTAAGTAAAATTTTGACTGTTCTTGTGAAAGTTTACCATCTACCCACTTGTTTAATACTATCAAAAGTTATCTTATAAAATGAAATAAATATGTATATAATTATGTACAAATGTGTCACTTTTTCTAGTCAATTATATAATCTTTGTATTCTTTTAAAATCATTAATGTTAATTCTTTTGCCTCGGTCTTATACATTCAAAGGTTGCTACGTTTTTTCTGACTGTTCAGATGAAGGTAGAAAAAAAAACTGTAAACAGACATTCAGAATCGTTCTAATTAAAAGATTACCTTGATCTTTTAATTCGAACGCGGATTGTCCGTTCTTGACAAATGACAATGTTTTTTACCAGGTCCTTTGTTGAATGATTTATATGGAATTTGTACACTGTCGTGCTCAGTGGCTTGCAAAAACTTGCCGCTTCTGTTGGCCTAGTAGTTAGAACAACTATCTTAATCAAAGATTGTGGGTTCATACTCGGGCAAGAAACTGAATTTTTCATGAATTTAATGGTATTATTACATCCACATTAGATAGAAGATAATGAAGTCCTTTTAATAATTCGTTACGTGAAAACTCAACTAAAATTCCAGTCCAGATTTGAACCCGGGATTTTTGGCTAAATTAAACAAGTTTATTCACCGAGCCATCTCGTGTTTCAGAATAATATATTGAAAAAATGTTAGCGTAGCTTGCGAATGTGAAGTTGTTTCTCGAGTTCTCGGAACCAATTTCACGAAAGAATTTACTTGTGGAATTCAACCCAATCGAATTCATTGCGTAGTTATTAGATTTACTAAATGAGAATACGTTTATTTCAGTAAAGTTGAGTAACATCATGAGTATCGTTTGATCTGAAAATAATAAATAAAAAACATTTTGTGTGTATGCAGAATAAAAGCTAACTTGATAGATCGGTGTATCAAGTATCGAGTAAATTTTAAAGGAAATTAACTTCTAAAACTTAAATATACGAACTTTTTATAATAAATGTCTACTTAACTATAAAATATAATAACTAAATATTTATAATTACTGGTGGTAGGGCTTTGTGCTAGCTCGTCTAGGTAGGTACCACCCACTCATCAGATATTCTACCACAAAATAGCAGTACTTGGTATTGTTGTGTTCCGGTTTGAGGGGTGTTTGACACGATGCAAGCGATAGTTAATATTTCTTAGTGCCAATGTCTAAGGGCGTTTTGTGACCACTTACCATCAGGTGGCCCATATGTCCGCCTTCCTATTTTATAAAAAAAAATCTTTAAAACTCATCTCGCACATTGGAATGTTTATAACATAAACAAATATTCTTACCAACTTTTACTTGTATAGATTTTTGAATGAAAACCTTCTTTTTACTTCAAACACTCGTAAGAGGTAATCATTTGCCCAGCTGTGGGGTATCAAAGGGCTTACTTTGATATTCTTTATTGTTTTATCACAACAAAATATTTTATATATAACTTTTACTGCGTTAGTCAAATACTTCAGCGTCACAGTTAAAAATTCAACATAGGACTTCAGTAAATTATACTACAAAAGTAAGTAAAGTATGTACATGTTCTACTGCTGGGTTAAGGTCTCCTCTCCCTTTTAAGGAGAAGGTTTGGAGCTTATTTCACCACGCTGCTCCAATGCGTTGGTGGAATACGAACACGGGGAACATTTTTTCCGGTTCAATCGCAATTAAGATTCTGACAATATCATTTTCTATTATGATGAAATATGCTTTAATAAGATTATACTCATTCAAAATGAAACATTCAGACTTCCTTACAAGACAAAATATATTGTCAATTAGAGAAAGAGTCCCACTGAGTTTCCTTAAGAAGTTTTTATATTACAACGATGTTTCATCAACATCACAAAATAAAATCCCGTCTCTTGTACACAAACACGCAAGTCAGACGCATCTAAAGATGTCATTTCACTAGTCTTAACGCAGCTTTATTCGAAAGGTGACCCGATAAAATATGTTAAAAAAATGGTTTTCTTATGTAAAACAAACATTACAGTGTTAAGCAAACACACTACGCCGACTGAATGTACAAAAATGTTTGTATATATACCTTAGTAGTCGATAAATATATTTAATGAAATCTATCTTATTCTCTTAAGCGCAAGAATTCTGAGTAATCGCTTATAAAAACTAACATCAATAGGTCAAAATAATAAAAAAAAACATTTAATAAATAATACTGGATAAGTTTCATATTAAAGCGAACTAAAAGTATAAGTTAAGGTCAAACATTAAAAGATAATCGTCCATTATGTCAACTAGTTTTGTTTAATCGCAATAAATGGGATCTTAAGAATAATTACAGCGCATTAAATAGAACTGCTCCAGCAATCTCTGTCCCTTCTATATTATCCGATAAAATTAAGTTATCTTTTCATTACGCTAAAACATCAAGGCGAAACGTAAAACGATGAAATTATTTAAGCAATACGACTAATACTAGTCTGTACCCTGGCTGTGTAGGCTTGTCTGGGAAAGGGGAGGAGGTTCACAGTACCCTGGGAACCCTCTAGAGAATGGAGGCCCGCATAGGTGGGCCGGCCATCAGAGCGTCACGGTAGCATACAAAATCGATCCCGTGGCGCTCCTCGTTAAGACGGAAAGGGTACCGCTGGTTTTTTAGTGGGTATTCCGATTTTCGGGGTCCACTCGGCGCCTTGGACACCGGCAAGCCCCACATATCACCCCTCTGATCCCGTGGGAGTACCCGTAACGGGTTTTTCCAGCATTAAAAAAAGGCTTGTCTGGAAAACCGCGAGATAGATACAATGGCAGCGTATTTGAACTAATTTCGTTATCAATCTAATTCAATGTATTTGTTTTAATCATAATAAACAATTTTTCACTACATTACCAATACATGTAAATATTTTAACTAAAATTAAGTAAATATTAAAATGTGCTACCATACATTATAAAGGTACAAGCCACGATATACATATCACTATTAAATTCCAAAGCAAAATATGATCATAATTCAAAGAGTAAAAGCATTTGTCATCCAACCAGTTGTGTAACTTTTTCTTGAATTTTAAATAAGACAGCTCTTTAATAAGGTCACCTATGATATATGTTTGAGCCGAGGGCTGTTTTTCACGGTGGCATGCATAATATATCATATAAATGATACAATATTCTACTAGCGTCAAAGTAATTGTTTTCGAATTTCTTAAAGAAACATGCTGCGTCAAGATATATGGCAACTTTAATACTTTAAGAATTTTAAGTAAAGGAATCTTTTTTTATGTAATCGAAAGCAATCTGGCAGGCGGCTCACCTTATGTGAATACAATGTAGGTATGTTGCCGGCATTTAAAGAATAAGTAAGCTCTTTGTTTGCAGGTTCCAGAATCAGGTCGATTCGGATAAGCTGCTAGGTAAGTGGCATGTTTACTAATCTGCCTTCAAAAATTCCTCCTTTAGACTTCAGTCTGGGTCAATAACGATTAAAAAACGCGGTAAAATCGAATCTCATGTAAGTGTATGAAAACATTGTTAGATGATCGATTACTTTTCATATATTCTAAAAAATGTGTCAATAATATGCAAAATGAAAAGACTTAAAGAAAAACGGCCTAAGGAATATCGTGAACAAGAAAAATGTGACAAGACACTTTTCACACATTCCTTTTATATATTTCAAGAACATGTAATTCGCGCTGTCACGTCAATATGCTAAATTTAAAGTGAGTGAAACTGGATAACACAGCCATTTATAAATAAAATTATATAAAGTAATAAAACCGTGAAAAACAAACTCAGGTTCTCATATATAACATTAGTTAGGATTTTTAGCGTTAATTAAATTTGGCAAAAGTAAATCCGTTGAGATTCTGTTTCTACGTTTAGATTTTCCGAATCTGTGGTAGTTTTTATTTTGACAATCTATTGATTAGTAAGTGAATCCTTTAAGATATCTTAAGAGATGTTTTATGCTGCACTGCAGTTTTTCCATAAACAAAGCAAGTGCCACTCGTTAATACCATAATAATAATCAAAAGAAATGAATAGAACAAAGCGAAAAGTTTATAACATTTCAATATTAGATTCGACGAATTTTATGTCTGTTTGCACAGAAAAGTTCCTGTAACTTTGAAAGTCTCCTCGTGGGAAATAAATAACTTATGCCCAATAAGCAAACAGGCGAAGGTTTGCAATTGGGGTTAACATAGCCAGTATGCGTGAGTGGACTACCTAGTTGGTCTAGTGACTAGATATACGGCCGGACATCCCGAGGTCCTAGGTTCAAGCCCCAGGTTGGGCCAATAAAAACTTTTTGAGTTTTTCGGTCCAAGAATTTCAGTACCAGCCCAGAAGTTGGAAATGTACACTCCCATGCCATGAAAGCTGAACTCTTTCCGCTTGGATTATGAGAATAAGGGAATAGAGATTGTGCCTATGTTTGCGCACAGATGCTCCATAATATCCGCAGTTGACGAATCCTTCTTGAAATATTATACGTAGGTTGACTATATTGTTATGTTTCGATTAATTGCCGTCTCAATAAACATCTTAGCTCCCATGCTTAATGGCTAATCGACAGTGGCAAGTACTGTATCCACTTCTTGCAGTGCCAGTGTCTTTGGATGAAGATTACTACTGACTATCAAAGACCCTCCATTAAGTAGTCATATTCGTTAGGATTGCTTGCCTTGTTTCCTAATATAATTAGAAATATATAAATACAATGCCATTCATTGTAAAGTATACCTAATGATGCTAAAATGTATTCTAAGAGGGCTAGAATAATGCAAAGGGTATCTGATTGCTTGTGAATTCAAATTCTAAACGTAAGATTTATATTTAATTATCTGACTATGGGTGTACGGCTGCCATTTTACGCCAATTTCGACTCAAGGGTCATTAGATTAAAGCTTAAAATAGCAGCTTGTAAATTGAATTCGAGGTCGTCACAATAAATATATTGGGTTTCTTTTGTAAAGAAATCCTTAATTGCAGAGTGGAGTTAAGATGGTGTTTTTCGCCACCCCTTGAACAGCTACTTGACTTTACTACTTAACCTTAACTTCTCTCAGGTGTCAGATTACCGTCTCATCTGATTATGAGAATAAGGAAATAGAGAATGCACCTAAGTTTGAAAATACCATTATACATCCTGGGTAGCTAATCCGTCGCCGAAGCCGAAATCCGGTAAGGAACAATATTATCGTTAGCGAATTTAAAATTGTTGAATGAGGGAAGAATCGTTAGAAGTTAGTCGAATCGCCTAACACAATATTTTAATAACCTTTTGTGTGGTGCAAAAGCCGATAAGTTACCCTTACTAAGTCCACCCTTGTATTCAAAGGATGAAAGACTCATATTGAAAGCCGTTTAGGGATTGGTAAATCAGACTCGCAATTTCAGTTCGAATCGTAATGGGTATCCATTAGTTCGATATTCATTCGCTTGAAACTTTAAAGCATTTTTAACCTAATACAATGAAAGTGTCTATTTACTAAGTCTATTTACTGTGTAGATTTAATTAAGATTTGACTTTGGTTAATGTTTATAATCTTATCACACTTCTATTGGTACAACTTAATATTAATACAGAGCTGATTAATTATAAAGGTATACTTGTAGCAAGTGTACGTAAGTGCTCTAAATCTTCTTTATAGATGGATGGATGGAGAAGTGTTCGAAATTTAATTTGAGAGAAAAAAACAAAAGATATTTTGAAATGAACAATACCAATATCTGAATATATTTTAAGGATAAGGCGACGACGACGTCAACCACGGAATGAAAGAATATTAATAAGATCTTTGTTTTGACATTCTATCTCGTATCCTAGAATGTATGTCTTATATATATACTTATTGTATATTATAAATACGATATTTATATAGGTCAGCAAGATGGATATAAGCAACATGATTGTAAGCGGTATCCAGCACCCATAGACATTGTCACTGTATATATTAACCATCTCTTACTTCTCCAATACGCAACCATCCAAGAGGGCTAAGATGTTATCTCCGTTGTGCCTGTGCACTGGCTCACTCACCCTTCAAACTGGATCACAACAATATTATTATATTGTTGTTTGGCGGTAGTATAAGTGAGTGGCTGGTACCTGCCCAGACGGCTTGCACAAAGCCCCACCAATTAGTAAAGTTAATATAATTTTGTGTACGCAAGTCATTCAAATGTCACGGATTTTATAACATGAATACTAAGATAATTATAACTATTATATAAGGACTTATAAAATTATTAAAAAAGTGTAGACACACAAACACGTCACACACACATCTACAAAATTGATCTTCATTGAAGCATTCTTGAGATAGAATATATAAGATTCACTTTTCTTTTACCAAAATTTGTATATAAATGAAGCAGGATCAGACTAAGACAAATGCTTCAATAATACCTGCCCCTTTTCGTTAAGACGCTTATTAGGAGCAACAAGACGCGTCGAACACAATACTTTTGTAACAGAAAAATGGACAGATAACCTAATGAAATGAATTTATATATAATTGTAACTGTTATGTTATGTATTTGTAACTATTATTATGTATTGGATTATTATCGGGTGGCCAAAAAGGAAATGAAAATATATCTTAAGATTAATTTATATTTCCTTTTGTACATTCATTTCACTCATCAGATATTCTACCGCAAAACAGCAGTACTTGGTATTGTTGTGTTCTGGTTTGAAGGGTGAGTGACCCAGTGTAATTACAAGGGACATAACTTCTTAATTCCAAAGGTTGGTGGCGCATTGGTGATGTAAGCGATGGTTTATATTTCTTACAATGCCAATGTCTATGGGAGTTGGTGTCGGCCCATATACTCATCCGCCTTTCTATTCTATAAAAAAAAGATTCTTTTGAAGAGAACAAGCGAGAACACAGTATTTAAACTTTTCTGATAATTAAATTACATAGATAATTGAAAATTATAGAATTATTATTTTCACTCATTTTACACTTATTAACCGTCAAAAATCTACCACCAGTTCAGAAAAAATCCACAGACTTGAGTAGACCCATCAAAAGAAACTCAAACTCATTTAGATTCTTTGTAATTTATAATATTCTTTATTAATAATAAATTACAAGCATATATTTTTTTATGCTTGCCCAGGGTTGAACCCGCAATAAACTGTTAAGATTTTTTTTTAATATAGAATAGGAAGGCGGACGAGCATATGGGCCAACTGATGGTAAGTGGTCACCAAACGCTCTTAGGCATTGGCTATGCAAGAAATGTTACCCATCGCTTACATCGCCAATGCGCCACCAACCTTGGGAACTAAGATGTTATGTCCCTTGTGCCTGTAATTACACTGGCTCACTCACCCTTCAAACCGAAACACAACAATACCAAGTACTGCTTTTTTGAGGTAGAATATCTGATGAGTGGGTGGTACCTACCCAGACGAGCTTGCACAAAGCTCTACCACCAGTAAATGACGTATTTTAACCAATAGGCCATCCCGGTTCAGTCTTTAATTTGTTTTAATTTACTTCTTTATATTAAAAATAATATTTAGGACTTATGCTATAGTATATTCCGCGTATAGCTAATCTTCGGGACAAAACTCGCTTTTATATCAGTCCAGAGTAAAATTTCATGGTTTCAAAGATTTGAATTACGATTCAAAAAGGGAATGGTCTTCTGTTTCATTATTTTTTAAAGGGCGAAGCCGCATCAAGGTTTGCTTTCATGCGCATTAATATTCATAAGATCTCACAATAAAAGATTTTATCTGGTTAATGTAACATATAATCTTAAAACTGGTAGGCTTATAAATAATATTTAATCATTGTATTTGTATATAGCAACACGATCACAATTGAGACCATAAATATGCACCGATGAATTTTATTTTCATTATATATTTTCAAAGGTGAATTAGAATTTTATTTTTATTTTATTTTATTAATTAGGTTTACTTACAATCACTTACGCTGATACATTTAAAGAAACAATTAATACAAACTTATTAACTAAGTGTAGAGTTTAATTAAAAGTAAACACAACATGCGAATGAAAAATGGAAACCAAAATTCATAAATACAAAAACAAAAGAAAAAAAGGAAGAAACAGAATATAAAAATACAAATAATAAACAATTCTATAAAAATATCCAATAAGTGTTACTCATAATTATCACCCAAAAACCTGTCTACGTACTTCCTAAAGTTTCGAATTGAATCCGCGTGAATGTCGAAAAATAGTACACCTGGTTTAGAAGTTTACACAGCCTTGAAATTGGTGAAGTTGCACCAAAAACAGTTCTTCGCAAGAATTTAATAATCGAACGAGTAAATCCGTATATTCAAGATTTACGAACACGTGATCAGGTTACGAAAATCTAAAGCGATTCCTCATACAATAAATCGATCGCCGAACTTCCGGTAGCATTCCGAACAATCAGAACGTGTTTGTTAAAAGTTTCTTAATCTTTTTTGGTTTCAAACGACACATGCAGTCCGGGTATGGAAAATTAATTGCTAACTGCATTGAGAGGAAACCATTTTTGTTATTAGTATGAAATAAGAGATAAAATGAAGACGACATTGGTTTATCACGTAATTTTTTGGGTTTTGTCTTCAATTCCATCTAATATGAAGTACATTATAACCCAAAGCTGTCCCCCTTGTATATATGTATACCCCTTGACTTCATTGTCAGGCAGGCGGGTTCTGGTATATTAAGGGGGTATTAAGACAAAATATATAATAATATAGCTGGATTCTGTACACTGACGTGATATTAAATGACGTATATCAAGACGTAATTTTAACTATTAATCTTAAGTTCATATTTTTGTTTTGAATATTATAGATAATTGCTCTCTACTTTTAAGGTTTAGGCATTAAATTGATTAGTTTTAACCTTATTTATATATTTATTATTAAAAAAATAGATTACAAGGGTTTTTCAAGACAAACAAAAAATTAGATAGCAAATGAAAGTACTGTACCTAATATAGTATATAAGGAGGGGTTACAATAATTCAGTATTACTAGTATATTAATAATCGCACTTATATCATGAATACGAAAGCTTTATCACAGCTAAAATTAACATATTTTGACTTTTTTCCCCGCTTAACTGGGTTTTCGGTTATTGTGGAGCCGAAACCGCGTGCAACAAATAAATTAATAACTATAATATAAGTAAGAATATTTACGAATAAACAAACACATGATTTTTTCAATAAACATATCAAAATAACATTTAAATCAACAAACTTATTGGTCATACAATATCTACCTACTCTTATTTTTATTTACTACAAAATAAGGAAAAAAATATCGGCTGACACATATTGTAGAAAAAACTGCCCTTATATTTTGTAGATTATGGTATACTATAAAGTTTTCCAATCCCCAAGCAAGTAATTCAGAGAAAATTTTAACGGCCATACCGATTAATATGAAGTTTCAAATATAGTTACGAGTTATAACACTATTTCATTGTAGTTTCTCTGACTAACATTATGTACTTTTTTATATACAATATAAGAAACATATTGGATTTTTGCCTCCACTAGTAACAAAGTGGCTAGTTCATTTTTTGCTCAGAAAATCAGAATTGGCATCCAATATTACTAGTATTCGTATTTCTTAGCAACATTTGAAGCGCTATATTTAATCTTGTATACGTATCTCCACAGGCACGGCCTTTGGTGTATCTTATCTTTAATTTATATTAATTTAATTTTAATATGTATGCATGCTTATTACCAGGCAGTATCACAATCTACGTTTCAGGCTTAACAGCTGGTGACATCGTAGAGTAAAGAAAGTGTACCAGTTGACTTCCTCAGGATGTTACTTGTCTTTGTGGGATTCTGGATTTCTTTGGTCTTGATTGTATTCGGTCAGTCATACCATAATCTGGTCACCTTTATCATGGATCCCCCTTTTTAGGTTCTATCTTCATCAGTATTGATTTGTATATATTTATTTACATTCTAAATGTAATAAATAATCATTTGAATAAATGTCTTATGAAATCTTTTTGACATAGAATTGTTCGTAATACATATACAGGCGGCTCTAAAAACCTAGCCTATCTGGCATATTTAGAGAGCACTATTGTATATGTATGTACACATACGCGCTAGCAAACTTTTAGATTTCACCCACGCGTCCATTACACGTCACGCTCGCGACGCGATCTCATTTCTAATCAGTTGCCAAATAGGTAGTTTTCTTTCGTTACACAAATTCAAATTTTAAACGCAAACGTATTTCTTTATAAGAAATATTACACACGACGTGCAGACCCCATGAAATAATGTCGAAACAAAACTATACAACTAATTTCCTAAAAACAGTTTTTAAACAGCAGTTCAACTGCTTTTAAACGTTTATTTTAATAGAATAGGTACCTAATTTATTAATTTATAATTAATTCTCATCTTAGTAAATAATAATCGACTTTCATAATTAGTTTCAAATATATGTTTATATTGAATTAATTTTCAACTACAAAATTAAGCAGCACTTTCTTTGAATATTCATCTATAATTATCACTAAGAAAAACATTTTACCTAAACTTATTTTAAAAAGAATCATGACGGCGCAGTGGCTACTATACGTTTTTCTTAACTGAGACATGTGGGTTCAAACCTGAGCAAGCACCACTGAATTTTGATGTTTTTAATTCATGTTTGTTATTCATCTCGAGCTCGAGATAGTCAAGAAATACATAGGGTGTAAATCTGCCACATGTGTCCACCAATCCGTATCGAAGACGTGTGGTGGGAAATCCAAGCCCAGCGAGACATTGACAAGCTTTATTTTAACATTTTTACGTTACCTTTATAATCTATGAGAGTTAACTACAACAAAAATTAATTCCGTTTTGATTTAAATTTAAGTTTCATTTACGTTATTTTAAATAAATTGTAAAGTAAAAGCATTCGTACATCATCCCTGTAATCGAAAACAAACAAGTTTATTTACACATACTAAATTGATAAAAGTTTTCGATATCAATTTATATGAATTAAATTAAAATAATTATTTTATTTAAATAGACTAATAAGGCCGATTTTGAATTGTCATATTACAGTATGGAATCAAATTGAAAGCTTCCACTTATTTTGATTGATTTTTTTTTATAGGAAGGCGGACGATCATATGGGCCACCTGATGGTAAGTGGTCACCAAACGCCCTTAGACATTGCCACTGTAAGAAATGTTAGCCATCGCTTACATCGCGAATGCGCCACCAACCTTGGGAGCTAATATTTTATTTCCTTGTGCCTGTAATTACACTGGCTCACTCACCCTTCAAACCGGAATACAACAATACCAAGTACTGCTGTTTTGCGGTAGAATATCTGATGAGTGGGTGGTACCTACCCAGACGAGCTTGCACAAAGCCCTCCCACCAGTAAATTTAAAAATTTTAATTTGTTACTTTAAAAAAACCTATTTAATGTCACTAGTGCTTCTATTGTGTCACAAATAAATAATCGTTATTGAAAATTTGACACAAACACACGTTGATATCGAAAGATATCGCATGTTGAACTTTGGACTTCTATCAACCGCTCTAAACGTTAACACGAACGGTACTACAAAAAGTTCTGTCCCAATAAAAAAAATCGGTTGACACATAGAGGAGAAAGGGTAGTGAACCGTCTTTGTCTACTTATTTATATATAGATTTATTTTATATAGAGAAACAAGTACTTCATTAGTAATATCTTCGAATATTTTCGCCGAATCTCTGAAACACAGTGTAATACTGAATAGTTGACCCAATAAATCCTTTTGTTACTTCATTATTCATATAATATTTTGGAGATTAACCAAACTATTTCTTTATATTAAGTTAATTGAATGATTATTTCAAAATATTTTAATAATAATTAAATATTATATTATTATTTCAAAATAATCTTAATGATTTGTGAATATTTATTTTTTGCTCTCGCTGAAAAATGAAAAGAGGAGGGGATACCTGGGGCTCAATGACACCAACTGCTTTAGAATACCCTCTCCCTCTCCTGGGGAGTGCCGAGACATCACGTGCCCATAGTATTACTGCGACAATGTTTGTGAACCTAAATGTTGCATGGTTTTAATGGAATGCTTGCTTGCTTATATGCTTACGCGTTGAAGGTGTAATGACGCTGACATTAAACTTCTTGTAACGCCAGTGATAATGGGCGAAGGTGACCACTTACCATCCCTGACCCTATGTTGGACTATTCGCTCATTTATCTTCGTATTAAAAATAACACGTCTATTAAAATATAATGTACATATTTTATAATAAGTTTTACTATAAGAGCTACTTACGTTTTTAGCTTAGAAATAAAAATAACGAAACCCTTGTAAAATTCCTGAGCACAGATCATTAGCAAATATAAAATTCCCCTATTCTACCCTCAAAGCACACGTTTAATTCGCTCTGTTATAAAGGTTGAAAAGTTCAAGCACATTTGAGTATAAAATTTTAAATTATGACCACTATATTTATTGCTATATTATTTAACTTAAATTTCAATTCAAAAGAATATAGAGAGCATTTTTATTGTATTACGTATGGTAAACGTATAACACCTTCTGGCCCAAGATATTCGCTCCTGTAATAAAATTTCACGATGGTAAGTGGTCACTACCGCCCTTAGATATTGGCGCTATATTCTTATAGTAAGCATTTCTTACATCTAAGCGCCACCAATGCTGCTTGGTAGTAGAATATCTCATGAGTGGGTGGTACCTACCCAAAGCACCTTCCACAAAGCCCTATCACTTAGTAAAATTTGACATTGATTATGGTTATTAAAACATTATGGTAAGGCTAATTGCAACACTAAAGTTGATAAATAAAGTAAGGCCTACTTCGTTTGAGGAGAAGGTGTGGAGCTTATGCCGCACTGCCCCAATACGGGTTGGTCGATACACATATGACTGAATTTAATTGAAATCAGACTTAATGATAGGCTATTTCCTCACCTGTGTAATCTTGTATTGAACAATATTGGCGTGACAACGTTCCCGGACTACAACAACAGTTTTTAACCGTAAAATAAAATTATTTGTCGAGATTAATTAGCTGATAATAACGTTCTTCTACTATTACAACTACCTTCGACTATGCTGACGTCATTATTTTTAAAAATCACCTCGGCATTAGTTATCATATAAGTATATCTTAAAATATATTTCAACTATTTTATAATACACAGCCATAATTTATTCTTTTTAATTAAATAATATATATAATTAAATGTATATTATATATATTATTATAATAATTTATTTATAATTAATATTAATAAATATTTATGCATAATTTAAGCACTTCAGCTCAATCAGATTAAAAAACTTGTAGGATACCTCTTATAACGCGAATATATCGTTTTTCTAAACCAGGTTATGTAACCTATACCGTAAAAACGTTACGTCGGGTGATAGCATAACTTATATAGATAATAATCAATTTCCGGCGATGTAAAGGAAAAACAGGGAAGGTAAACTTGACAGGCATTTTCTTCGAAATTTTCTTCGAGGGTTACAAATAAATTATAATATAATAATCTATACACGTAGTTGTATATATAGTAGCAACACGAGTTTGTTACCGTGTACATTAAGTGTATTATTAAAATTCTGCCACGTGTGTATTTCACCAACCCGCATTGGAGCAGCGTGGTGGAATAAGCTCCAAACCTTCTTCTCAAAAAGAGGGGAGGAGGCCTTGAGCCCAGCAGTGGGACATTCATAGGCTGTTACGGTTACGGTTACATTAAGTGTAAAATTATATATACATTAAATAATTTCAACAAACTTAATATCTATAGTTGGTGAACTTATCTTATCTGTAAAAACTTCCTGTAAAAACTAAATATTACACCAAAGTGCCCTCCACGTGCCCACACTGTGTCTGTCTGTCCATCGGTGTGTCTGTTTGAACGCGTTTTCGTCTGTCTTTTCATCAATAGACGGAGTGATTCATGAGGAAGGCTTAAGGATTTCAGCATTCTTCAGCCGCTACGTAAAGTAATATGGTACAGGCATAAATAAAATATATTTTTTTATAGGAAACCACCTGATGGTAAGTAGTCACCAAACGCCCTTAGACATTGGCACTGTAAGAAATGTTAACCATCGCTTACATCGCCAATGCGCCACCAACCTTGGGACCTAAGATTTTACGTCCCTTGTGCCTGTAATTACACTGGCTCACTCACCCTTGAAACCGGAACACAACAATAGCAAGTTCTGCTGTTTTGCGGTAGAATATCTGATGAGTGGGTGGTACCTACCCAGACGAGCTTGCACAAAGCCTTACCATATTATAATATTTAGAGTTAACTGGCTAAGCAAAGTTAGGTTTTTAATAAATACAATATTGTCGAAAAATACGAATTCATAAAACGTTTTATTAAACAAGTCATTCATTTCAAAGCATGTTTTATTTGAAGAGTCAATAATTCAATCCGAAAATGCGATTATTTGGGTGAATGTTCGGGACGGAGCTAAAACATTTCAATGAGGTGTGAAAACCGTCCAGGAGTATTAAATGCTTACATTTGAATGATTTTCAGCAAATTCCTAAAGGCGCGTTTACATAAAAGTAGCTGGTATTCTCTGTATTGCCTCTAAAACTTCTGTTAATTACCAACTTATGTTAATAACTTAAGATAATTATAAAAACTTTTATGGACAGCGTCTTGACAACACAATTGCAAATTTTCCTTTTACGTGAGAAATGTTCCATTTAAAATTTGTATGTATATCGTGATATAATGAAACTGAATTATTAATAATCTATTCTGATTTATTCTAATTAGCCAAGAGGGCATAGTAAACGTAGTGTATCTTAACCGAAAATAGAGAATTTAAATCCAGGCAACTAATGACCTACCAGTTGCTTGATTTAAATGATACATTTTTAACTGTAACTATACAATATTTGTTTACATTTTTGAATCGGAGTAAGCTACAAACGTTCTCCTCCTCTTCTCCTCCTCCAGAACGAAAGGAGACACCCAGTTGTGGGACAATGATAATGAGGAATGATCTATATATAAAAAAAATGCATTTTATAAAACAAACATTTAAAAGTTAATAAAAATCTCACTATAATCCTTATATTCATTAACTTATTTGCGCGTTTCGAATTTGAGTTCTACGTTCACTCCTACGCTGAGGGAACGAGTTATCTAGGATCATATAAATATTTTCGAACGATCCGATTTTGTACGTAACTAAGCCACTCAACTGCGGTCTCTATTTACATTTGCGGCTTGCATTTCTATTAATATTATTTCAACATTAACACTGGTTATAAATCATTGATTACGAAATTCTAACGAAACAACATCATACCAAGGAAAGCGCTTTAATTTCCACAATGTCAACCACATTGTGGAAATATTTTCGTTAGCTCCTTGTCAGCATAAACGTCAGCATACTTATGTTGTCTCGCGTCATGACGAGTGGATTTTATAAGCACACAATTAAATTTATTATAGTCATAATAAGCCCTTTTAAATTATATTTATTCTACCAACCTTAGTTTTAGGTCGTGTAATATTAAAATCAGCACTGTATCTACACTGGAAACAATGGACTGAACCAGTGAGGGTATGTAGGCTTTTATTAAATGTATCTAGAAAAATATATGTATAAAAATTTAATGATAATTGGAAACTATCAACAGGCCATTACCTATATATAGGTTATTACCTAGACCTAACGATAGTCGCAAAATGAAGCAAGGCAATGCGAAGCCGAAATACTGGCAACATCGTATGTCATCACGCTCGAAAGAAAAAAAAAAGAGATACTGTCATCAAAGCTAAGAACTGCGATACGTTTTATTCATTTTTAATAATTGTGATTGTTTTAATAAGTCTGCTATAATAATAATATTTTGCGACTGTGAAAATGAAATTGAAACTGTGTGACTTCGTTTCAACTCTATCGAACCGCTCTGTCTGACTCCCATGATAACGCTCACACGTCCGTCCACCCACCACCGACCGACCACCCACCACCGACCGACCACCCAGTGTTATCTCCAGTGGACCTGCTGTATAAATATAGCGAAACAAAGCGTTTTGGAAAACTCATTCCTTTGATATGGAAGATAAAAGTATATAAGTATATGAGCGCAATTTATAAAACCATAAATATAAAAAATATTATTTAACCTTCAAATACATCAAAGTTTGGAGTCTTCTTTGTCGGTCCATAAGTAAAACAAACCGTCTACTTAAACGCGCTTATCTCATGGTCTACAAGTCCGAGTATAAGTTTGAAAAAATATCTCAGTCCCATAGGAATATACAGTAACGTTCAATGTTACCAACTTAACCAACGAAACCGCGCGGTTGAGCTAGTATATTATAAATGTCAAACCAAATGAAAGTTGTTGGCGAGGTATGTGAAAAAAAATTCTGTCACCGCCCACGCTTCGCTTGTAATACTTATAGTTATACAGATGTTCTCATAACCGTTTACATATTTTCTCGGAAGCAATACGCTTGAATCGTTGTCGAGGACTTAAAGTTGGCGAGATTTTTAATTAAAACAAGTTAATATGACACGTGCATATCTGTATCTGCTTTTTATTTATATCACAAATAACAAATTAAGTCTGTTTGCGCGGGAGTTATTAATACAATATTAAGATGTTTGTGGATAATAAGAAATACATGTCCGTTTGATAGCTGGTTTATTTAAGAGAGATAAAAAATTTAGATATAAAGATAAAATATTTTTTTTATCGCCCACGATCGTTTTTATAATTTTCAATATAGAAAGGAAGGTTTCTACTGCTGCTATAATAAAGTAGTAGAAATAATATACTTTTAAACCTTATATATAATCAAGAAATGATATGTATTGGTAGTATAGTATAGTATAGTAACAGCCTGTTAATGTCCCACTGCTGGGCTAAGGCCTCCTCTCCCTTTTGAGGAGAAGGTTTGGATCTTATTCCACCACGCTGCTCCAATGCGTGTTGGTAGAATACACATGTGGCAGAATTTCAGCGAAATTCGACACATGCAAGTTTCCTTACGATGTTTTCCTTCACCGTAAAGCACGAGATGAATTATAATCACAAATTAAGCACATGAAAATTCAGTGATGCTTGCCCGGGTTTGAACCCACGATCATCGGTTAAGATTCACGCGTTCTTACCACTGGGCCATCTCGGCTTATTGTATTGGTGCAATAAATCGAAATTTATTTGTACTAATAAATATTCAAAATGTACGTTCCCATTCCTTACGATCACATCACGATGTATTCATTCGCAACGCCACATTGTACTCTGAATGAGAAATATGCACATTATCCCTCGGCGAATACCAGCCGGATAACGTATAATGCATTCGATCCTAGTATCCCTATTTGTTCGACTTATGATATTATATAAAAGAAATTGAAATCTTGTTCGCATATGAGAAATACGTCTATCGGACTATTCTGTAGGAGAAATATCGACACGCATCGATGAATCCAAAAATATAACGTGATATTAGTTGATAAGACTTTTTTTTACAGTTAATAGGCAAGCGCTTGACTGTTGACTTGCCTGATCTTAATAGTCACGGTCTAGGATGGAGCGCGCCTGCCCAGAAGGAACCCGTTTACCCTGGATTTGAACACACCTACATTGTAATTATCTGGAAATATGGACATGGACTCAAGCAAATCATTCCACAGTTTCGCAGTGCGAATAATAAATGTGGATTCGAAGCGCTTCGTACGTAGGCGGGGAAGTTCCACTGTGTTTCTATGGCGCTTTGGTCGCGTTTGCCTGGCCGTCCGATAGTAAAAGGGGGCGGAAGGAATTAGATCATGTAATTCCTGCGCATAACATTATTTATAAAGCTAATAAATAATGTTGATGCTCGCTTTTATTTAGATTGTAATCAGTGTTGTGACTGCCAGGTTAGCCTGATTAGCTCATAAGCCGCTAATTTCGAGGTTCTGGGTTCAAACCATGAGAGTGACGGGATAAAGAGAGCGTTTCTGTTTGTTCATGTCTCTTCTGTCTGTGGTGGCCAAAATCGATCAATAATTACGTACTACTTTTATCTAGTGTCTTAAATCCAATTAAAATAAGACAGCATTAAGTCTAATTTGATTCTTAGTGTCCAGGGATTGTTTAAAGTCAGTGGTAGCTTAGCGATGGGCCTACAATGGACGGTCCATTCCTTGTAGTAACCACTGTTCCTCACCTTACACTGTACACTAAATATCAAAAATATCGTTTTATAATAATTTATTTCTTTTATTATACTCCGAAATTAATAAATAACTGTGTTAATTAATAAAGTTTAACACTAATTAAATTTTCTCTAAATATGAACAAAGACCTGTCAAAATAGTTACGTGAACAAATCGTAAAAAACAAACGTAACTTGTGTTGTTCAAATTCAATCCAATTAAACTTTGTAACTTTGAATTACAAATACTTAAGTCAATGAGCCTTGACGGCCTAATGGTGCGAACAAGTGAAACTTAAAGTAAGATTGTGGATTTCATTCAGGCACGCACTGTTGAATTTTCATGTGCTCAATTTCAATTTCTCCGCGGCTAAAGGAAACATTGTGAAATGTGCTGTAAGAAAATCTGCCACATGTTTATCAACGAACTGGAGAACGTGGAGGCTTCTTTCTCCTTAAAAAGAAGAGGAGGTTCAGGACTAACACAGCAGGGACATATATATTTTTCAAATCTATATAAGAAAGGAAAATGTGTAAAGGCCTGGTGAGGGTTATCATCGTTCATAGACATTTAGAAATATAAACCACTCCTAACAACGCCAATCACCAACAATGGGATCTAAGACTCGTCTTTTGTCCGAATAATTACATAAACCGAAACGAAGTTATCTATACTAGTGTTATAAATGCGAAAGTAACCCGGTCTGTCTGTTATGCGTTCACGGCTAATCTCTTGAACCGATATTGACCGGATAATTAAATTAAAACTTTGTGTCGGAGAGCAAATCTATGCTACTAAATAATTGGTAAAAACGAAGAAAATTATGGGATGACTAAGAGTTAATGTAAAAAAAAACTGATTTTTGCTCATAATTATTATCGAATGAATAACGTTTTGTCTTTTTCTTAAACCTGTCAACACTTGAGATCGCGTACACACTTGTTCACTATAATATCTCCTGCGTAGTTGGCTAATCTCTCTTGAGATTGGCCGCCGTGGCCGAAATCGGTCTCGGAGCCTTGGGAGTTAAGATGTAATGTCCCTGTTACCGTAGTTACATTGGCTCAGTCACCCTTTAAACCGGAACACAACATAAGTATTGCTGTTTTATGGTAGAATACGTGATGTGGGTGATACCAACTCAGACGGACTTGCAAAAAGCCCTATCACCAATAATATATAATAAATAGTTATTAAAATATAATTTTCGTTTTCACTTTCGAAGTGAACGCTATATAGCTATGACATTAAAAAAAAACCTTTATAATTATCTAGATACGAGTATGTACAGATTTGTAAGTCCCCTAAATGTGTACACTAAATGTGACTGCCTCGTTGGTCTAGTGGCTTGATATAAGGCCGCAGACTCGGAGGTCCTGGGTTCAATTCCCAGGTCGGGCCAATAAAACGTTATTGGGTTTTTCTGTCAGAAAATTCTCAGTAGCAGCCCGGAGTCTGGAAGTTGGAAGTATGTTCACTCCCGTACCTCGAAAAGCACTTAAAGCCGTTGGTCCTGCGCCTGAACTCTTTTCGGTCGTGTCGGATTGCCGTACAATCGGATTATGAGAGTTAAGGAATAGAGAGTGCACCTGTGTGCGCACACACTTGTGCACTATAATATCTCCTGCGTAGTTGGCTAATCTCTCTTGAGATTGGCCGCCGTGGCCGAAATCGGTCTGGAGGACATTAAATGTGTATAAAAGTGACTATGGCTTATTATTGATGACTCTCATTATTAGATATTGTTACATCAAGGAAAAAAAATAATGACAATTATTTATTTCATTTATTTTGATATGGATTTTTACGTTTATATAGATTTTAAGCGTATTATTTCGATAAATATTGCCTTTAATACAAAAAGAAAGAAAGAAAGAAATAATAAGTAAAGAAAAAGTTAAGTAAAGTAAAAGTTAAAGAAAAAGTATAAAAGACAGCACGCAATAAAATATTTATTTTAATCGTGTGAAGTCGGAACAATTATTTATCCGATATTTTTTTTTATAGAATAGGAAGGCGGACGAGCATGTGGGCCACCTGATGGTTATTGGTCACCAACGCTCTTAGACATTGGCATTGTAAGAAATGTTAACCATCGCTTAAGTCGCCAATGTGCCACCAACCTTGGGAACTAAGATCTTATGTCTCTTGTGCCTGTAATTATACTGGCTCACTCACCCTTCAAACCGGAACACAACAATACCAAGTACTGCTTATTGCGGTAGAATATCTTATGACTGGGTGGTACCTACCCAGACTAGCTTGCACAAAGCTCTACCACCAGTAAATACAATATAGATATAGATAAGTAGATATTTTTTTAAGTGAATGATAACAATAATTAATGTTCTTAGATAAGAAAGTCACGGTGGCTTATCTCTGGGACTAGCCAAATTCGCAGGATATTGAATAACTATGTTGGCTAAGACTATATATGTATTACCTATATTCTTTCTGATGGCCCAGTGGTAAGAACGCGTGAATCTTAACCAATGACACCGTGGGTTCAAACCCGGGCAAGCACTACTGAAGTTTTTCATGTGCTTAATTTATGATTATAATTCATCTCGTGCTTTTCGGTGAAGGAAAACATCGTGAGGAAACCTGCATGTGTCTAATTTCACTGAAATTCTGCCACACGTGTATTCCACCAATCCGCATTGGAGTTGCGTGCTGGAATAAGCTCCAAAGCCTTCTCCTCAAAAAGGGAGAAGGCCTTAGCCCAGCAGTGGGGCATTTACAGGCTGTTACCGTGATATTCTCTCTATCCCCTCAATCGCATAGTGTGATGGGAGGGCAATTCACATTTGCAGTATGGTAGTGTATATTTGGACAGATTTCTTGGAAGGAATAAAGTTTTTTTGGCCCAACCCAGGTATGAGCCCAGGACTTTGGGATCTGCTTTATAATGTAGCCACGAGAACGAATATCGTCACGATTTACCCTTTATAAGTTAATAAATAAATCATAGCTTTCGTTATTACATTTAGTTTTTTGTATGAAAGTAATTTTGTTCGTGTATTGATAAAAATCGTTGTGCAAATGATATTTATTCTGTTTGCGACGAACGAATAGAGGGACCAACCTTTAACGAAAATTGTATGACTGATGCGTGACATATGACGACGTGATCAAGTGTCAATGTCAATTTTAGTCGTAAACGATTTTTATTGAGACGGCAGTTTTGTTAAAATGTCAATACATTTACGTTACTGACTGCCTCGTTGGTTTAGTGGCTAGATGTAAGGCTGCAGACCCGGAGGTCCTGGGTTACATTTCCAGGTCGGGACAATAAAAAGTTATTGGTTTTTTTGTAAAAAATTCTCAAAGGCAGCCCGGAGTCTGGAATTTGGAATTGTGTACACTCCCGCACCTGTGTCTGCGTACCCACTTGTGCAATATAATATCTTCTCCGTAGTGGGCTAATCTCTTTCGACATTGACTGCCGTGACCGAAATTGGTCTGGAGGACATTATTATTATTATTACATTTATGTTTTTTTTTAATTTACTTAGGAAGGCGGACGGACAGATGGGCCACCTGGTGGTAAGTAACCGTCACCACCGTCCGTCATTCCACGTTTCTCGTCCGTCACTTACTCTTCGTACAGCAACACAACAAAACTACGTATTGCTGTTTGGCTGTAGAATATGACGTGATAAGTGGGTGGTACCTACCCAGACGGGCAATAAGCCCTACCACCAAGTTACTTATAAATATACCACAATGTCTACGAAGTCGCAAAAAAATATGTTTTCATTATTTAGATTCAAGAATACTTACGCTTCTGATATGAGCGCTCGTAGCTTACAAAACACCACCCCGAGGCTGTAGGGATACTGGTGCCAGTATACCGACAGATCGTTCGGAAGACCTGGAATTAAAAATATAATTATCAGCTATTGCTATTAAGGCATCGTTGGTCTTTTAACGAGTGTCAAAGAGAGCATGTTACAAAATCGTTCAAAACCTCATAATTATCAATTGAATCGTTCATTGTTCGCCTGAAGATATTACTCTGGACATCGTTTTTTAGTTCGTGCTAATTTAAGAATGAAACTGTGATAGGAATAATCGTCGTAATTGATATTTAGAAATGCACAATTTATTGATAATTATGAAATGAAATCAGAAAGAAAATACACAAAAGTACCGCAACTATATATTTATTTAATATTGCCTATATTCGTATTATATATTAATCCTATATTCTTGATCATATACAAACGAGAAACTGTTATATGTGTACGTGTACAATGTACATAATATAAAAAAAATACGATATTACGGGTGATAGTTATTGATATATATAAATAAATACATCACCCGTCCATTTTGCTTTAGAAAAAATAATATATTATGAATTTTGACTGATTAGCAAAATATACAAACACCATATTTTTCACATTTATATAATTACATTTGAAAAAAATAATAATTATGTTATACATATACTATTATATAAATAAACTGTAAAGTGATATTATATTAATAAAAGTAAATATCCTGAGCTGAGATTCTTTCGCCGGTTCTTGTCAGGTCAGGATATTACTTTTTCGAACCGGTGGTCGTTTCTAATTTGCCTATCAATAGTTAAGTGTAACGCTTCAATATAGTATTTTAAATTGATTTGCTTTGATCTACCCGCATTGACGCTGTATGGTAAAATAAGATCCAAACCTTCTTCATAAGAGGAGAGAGACTAAGTCCAGCAGTTGGTTATATATAGGCTTCTTATCTAGCTAATTGCTGGGCGTTAAAACTTATAGGAATAGGGGTTATAGGAATTAAGTCCTTAATGTTAAAGATAAAAATACTCTTTTGCCATAATTTTGCTACAACCTTAATGTATTTGTCGCGTTCGCATTGTCAGTATTAAAAAATTTAAAACTCATCTAAAACAAAATACATATATTACGTAGATAAAAACGTAAGTATTCTGTTCATTAACCTCTCCGCGACCTTCGCCCTTTTATGTCGTCGGTGATAGATTTTCGGAAATCCAATTTTAACTTATTGTCTTGGAAGTGTAAGGAACTTCCTCTCGAAGTTTAAATTCTATAAAATTTATATTAAGGGGCGAAATTTATTTGAATAAATTTTAAAACAAAGTAAACTTGAGGGCTTACGCCGAAACTAATATGTACAAATAAAAGCTATTTTACCTATTTTTATAAATGAAACAGTTTTTAATTTAAACAATATTTCATTCGGTGGTAAGGCTTTGTGAAAGCCCATCTGGGTGAATAAGAAATATTATCCATCTACCAATGCGCCATCAACCTTGGGAACTAAGATGTACCTATGTCTGTAGTTACACCGACTCACTCACCCTTCAAATCTGAACAGAACAATACTAAGTATTGCTGTTTGACGGTAGAATATAGAAATGAGTGTGTAGAACCACTGACGAAGAGTACACTGAGATATAAAGACCTACCACCAAGTCAATTAATATTGACATAGCTACTCATGTCAATTTCTTGTTCTAAGAAGCTGTGTTTTTAAAGGTGTTAATGTTTATGTGGTAGTGTTCTAGTACTACAGAAATACAATTTTACTGGTGGTAGGGCTTTGTTCACGCTCGTCTGGATAGGTACCACTTACTCATCGTCAAATTCTACGGCCTGGAAACAATATGTATTTTTGGGTTCCAGTTTGAAGGATGAGTGAGCCAGTGCAGCTACAGGTGCAAGGAGACATAACATCTTAGTTCCCAAGGTTGGTGGTGCATCGATGATATATGGGATGGTTAATATTTCTTACAATCTCAATGTCTATAGATGGGGGTGACCACATGCGATCACTTGCCAGTCTTAATTTTTGAAAGCCTTTTGATGAATTTTAACAAATCATATCTGGGAAACATACTTGCCAAATGAAAATGCGCGACTTATAGGTGACAAGTTATTTAAGTGAGCCATTGATTTTAATCTTTGTAACTCCGGAAGCTTCTTATTTCTTGTATATTTTAAGAAATTATTACATGTCAAACCACGAAAATCAACGACCAGTTTCTCATTTATAATATTAATGGATATAGCTATCGCCACAGAAAACAAATAAAAACAACCAGTTACTCGTTTTTTAATTTATTTATTTATGTAAAACTTTTGGCTAACAAACATTTATAAATTTAAAAGCAAGTAAGCAAACCAATTATTTACACTTATAGAAAACAAAATATTTTAGAACACAGCAATCGACATGAGTCGCAGTTAGAAGAATAGAAATATATTCTGTGTATGAAATTTACATTAAATATGTATATTACTGGTGGGAGGGCTTTGTGCAAGCTCGTCTGGGTAGGTACAGGTACTTGGTATTGTTGAGTTCCAGTTTGAAGGGTGAGTGAGCCAGTGTAATTACAGGCACAAGGGACATAAAATCTTAGGTCCCAAGGTTGGTGGCGCATTGGCGATGTAAGCAAAGGCTAACATTTCTTACAGTGGCAATGTCTAATAGCGTTTGGTGACCACTTACCATCAGGTGGCCCATATGCTCATCCGCCTTCCTATTCTATAAATATATATTTATTTATTTTTCAAAATATTTAAAAGAGAAGAATGAATTCTTCAAACTGAAGTTGAACATAAATCAATATCTATTAAGGTGCGTCAAGCAGGTATCGTAAAAAGGTTACACCGTAATCCGTTACAGTTACGATCCCAAGTACCTTTCGATGGATGGATAGATTACTAAATAATTGTACTGACGAATTGAAAATTTTACATTGTCAATAATTAAAATTTTCAACCTATCTACAGCTGCTGTATAAAATAAAATAATAATATTTTAATTGAATAAAAACGTCAGTATTCTGATCATTAAACTCTCCGTAACTTTGTCCTTTATTTCCTCGATGATACATCCTGTATAATAGATATCAATGAGAATCAATAAACTAAAATAACTAGTCCCTGTGTAATGTTAGTTAGGTACACTAAAACTGCTTAACGCAAAACGAATGTTGTTGATTATAAGAATGGTGGCTCAATGTAATCTTTGATCCTGCACCTGAAATGCACATAACGAAAAATCTTTTTTTGGATTCGCTCACTTCTATTATTATATTATCTTATATCATACAGCTTGGAGATTATCCCACCACGCTGTTTGAATGCTTGTTGGTAGAAGAGCAATTGCAAGAAAAATTGTACCGTGGGTTTTCGCCGTGTCCCTCAACTTTGTTTAATTTTTTTTTTTCATGATGAATGACGTCTAGTATAATATATTGATTTAAGTGAAAAAAGATATTTTTAAAATTATATATAAATTCTCGATTTGTTGTTACTTTACCGAATATAAATTTTACAAAGATTTTAAAATATTTAAGACCATCGAATTTACCTGTCCCTTCCCAACTCGTGTCCGATTATCTTGATAATTGCAATAATTTCATGTATGTTCTATTTAAAATAAATCTAAAATAAAATCGAAAATTTCAGCTAACCGGAACATTGCGTATTGTGGCCGCTATTTTTTGCAAAAAAATCTTCTAAATAAGAAACAATTCGACACGAAATGGCAGCACATATATTATTCATCGAGATTCAGACGCTATTTTGCTTTAATTTTCAAATTAACTTATGGCCAACGCGGACGCAGTGATGAAATATTCTGTGTTTTAATTTCGTTCCTCAGGTATGTGACAAATCACTTTTATATAATAATTGTTATTGTTGACATGCAAAATATTTGTAATATTTGATATTCAAAAGTTAATCTTTAGTAGGATAGGAAATTGTTAAACAATTTAAAACTACAAGAAGGCAGCATTATGTGACCTCCGTTTTGTGACTTATTCTACGGTCATATTTAATGGAACAGCAGTTCACAATAGGTCGGAATGCATAAAACTTAGTTCACATTGCACCCGACTGACCAAATAAATGTATCCTGGTACAAAATTTTAACAATAAAGATAATACATGTAGCAGAAAATATAATCAAACTTTTTAATTTCTTAATCATTATCATAAAAATAATGTGTTTCTTGATGTGAAATAGTAGGTATTATTGCAGTAGTACTGATGTTTCTCACTTACAAGGAAAAAAATATATGTAAATGTTGTAAGGCTCGATACTTTTCGAATTTATCAGTCTAAAGCTACAATTCTGAAACTAAAAACACCGTAACCGTACCGTAACAGCCTATGAATGTCCCACTGCTGGGCTAAAGGCCTCCTCTCCCTTTTTGAGGAGAAGGTTTGGAGCTTATTCCACCACGCTGCTCCAATGCGGGTTGGGGACTAAAAACACAGTCGGACAAAAACTTGGAAAAGAAAATAAAAGTATAAAAAAATTATCAACTGGCATTATATGCCATAAATTTAACGTTTCAGTCGGAAAGCAAAATGTATGTCATAATTGGTACACATTCAGGCAATTTTGAAATCATGTGAATACAACCTTTTCTTTTAAGACTTCCATTTTGTCAGTGAAAATTATGAAGTTAAATCTATGAAATCTACGAGTTTTTACGATTTAATTCCGTGCGGCCATAATTATTTATCCAGTAAATATATTTTCGAAAAAGCTACTCACATCAAGTAAAATATTATATTTACGGAATAAAATTAAAAAATAACCAAGTTATAAGCGACAGTCACAAAACTGAATAAAACGCATTTATTTTGTGTAAATGATTGAACCCACGGCTATTTTCTTTGATTCATCAAGTGATAATACAGATTACTAGTTTTGTTTAATTTAAAAAAAGGCTTTCTAGTTTTTTTTTTTTAATTTTGCTTTTAAATATAGTCGCGCAACGGAAACAATTACGCCACAAAGTCCGTTTTGTTTCGATATTTAAGAGAAAATACCTCGAATTCCGCGTTCCTTCTATATTTTTCTATAATAAACTATTATCCCAAATACATTACGGTAAAGTTTGTTATGAAAAACAACGTTACAAATAAAACATTTTTTTTACAAAATGGTACAGTTTATTTTGAAATTGCTCAGAAACACATGTGGCAAATATTTTAGATGACACGTGCAGGTTTACGTAACGCTAATTAAGCACACGAAAATTCAGTGGTGCTTGCGCGGTTTTAAGCCTTCAATCTTCAGTCAAGACTCACGTGTTGAGTCATCTCGTTGCTAAGGAACAAAATATTTTAGAACGCAGAAATGTTAAAGTACATAAAAATAAGTAATAAATATATATAAATTTAATAATCAACATTTTGTAAAAATAGAAGTACGATAATACATCCAGGTTATTATTAGACGACGTTAAACATTCATTACAAATATTATAGTAAACATAAGCCGAGCTGGCCCAGTGGTAAGAACGCGTGAATCTTAACCGATGATCGTGGGTTCGAACCCGGGCAAGCACTACTGAAGTTTTTCATGTGCTTAATTTGTGATTATAATTCATCTCGTGCTTTTCGGTGAAGGAAATCAACGTGAGGAAACCTGCCTGTGTCTAATTTCACTGAAATTCTGCCACATGTGTATTCCACCAATCCGCATTGTAGCAGCGTGGTGGAATAAGCTCCAAAGCCTTCTCCTCAAAAAGGGAGAAGAGGCCTTAGCCCAGCAGTGGGACATTTACAGGCTGTTACCGTGATAGTAAAGATACATACGATTGGTATATATCATTTGATTAAATTCTTCCAAATTTATGATTTAAAAAATCCACGAATATTTATTTACGTAGAAAAAAATTAATCAAAATTGTATTGTTCCGATAAAAATATCCAATTATACGTAAGAAATATTCATCATTTGCGAAGATCGAATTTCCTTTCAAAGAAACTCAATTCATTTTACAATTTGACTTATCGCATTACTCAGCCTTTTGAAAAATATTAGAAGCGAACTGTTGGGGGACGACAAATCATTTGAATGGATTCAATGTCTTAATAAATACAAAATAAAGTCATTTTGAAAGTAGAGTCTTGCGAATTTGAGAAACTTATTTCATGATAAAAGAAACTGTTTTAAAACTAACGTCCCGTCTACTACATAAAACGTTTATATTATATAATATTATTAATATAATAATATTAATTTCCTCCAGACCGATTTCGGCCACGGCGACCAATTTCAAGAGAGATTAGCCAACTATGCAGGAGATATTATAACAAGTACTCATTACTCGTTAATCACATCGTCTGTTTTTGAAAACTGTATAAAAAGTATTACGCATTCAGTAGACAGATACACAAGCGTGGGGACGGACTTCGTTTTTATATACATATATAATATATAAATATATACGTGTGTATATATCGCTACTCCAAATTGACAACCTTCCAACCACGCCAACTTGCTTAAAGTTGGCGTGGTTGGAAGGTTGTGGGTTTGATTACCACCCAGGATAGATATTGTGTGCATGAACTTGTCTGCATGACCATGTGTCAAAAGTAGTATATGTATATCAGTTGTCTGGTTTCCATAGTACAAGCTCTGCTTAGTTTAGGATCAGATGGCCGTGTGTGAATAATGTCCCATAATATAAATAAACGAAGCCGTAAATTGCAGCTACACAAACATGTCGTTTATTTACATTTTTATTCAGGAACATTCTATAGAATATCATTTTTTTTTTCATAACATGCGTGAGCGTTGGAAACATTATATTACTGCAGTATTACCATTACAAAAAATAAATAAAAAATATGTGATAGTTATTTTTATTTCAAAAGTTGATTTTAGAATTGAGAAGAATAATATCGTCACAACCTAACACCAATATTTAAATTCATGTTTTTATAAAATAGGTAGGCGGATGGGAAAATGAACCACATGATAGTAAGTGGTCACAATAGACAAAGAACCAAAATATTATCTCCCTCGTGCCTATAGTTACGCTAGCTCACTTACCCTTTAAACCAACAACACAACAATACCAAGTACTACTGTTTTGCGGTAGAATACCTAATGAGTGCGTCGTACCTCTTAAATTTAATTTTATGAAATATAACATCGTGTTTTAATTAGATAATGGGTCGTAAGCTCACATCACGCTTTTGATGTTATTTGTTATCTATATTGGGCTATTGTCTTTAGTTTTCTTGAAAGCCATTGACGGTTCGCTAAAATGTCCGAGACCTTGAAACCAGTAAAAGAAACTATAGAAAAGTGTCAATACAATTATTTTTAATGAACAATACCTGAGGACAATAATCAATCAATCCGTTCCACTCTGAGATTATTTTTGTAATAATCGCCTTCAAACGAATTATTTCAAACTTATCTCTTTATAATAAATAAAATATAATGGTTCGATTG
Organism: Nymphalis urticae; assembly: GCA_905147175.2. Classification (NCBI taxonomy): domain Eukaryota; kingdom Metazoa; phylum Arthropoda; class Insecta; order Lepidoptera; family Nymphalidae; genus Nymphalis; species Nymphalis urticae. The sequence continues at coordinate 368,108 of LR990004.1, read as the reverse complement.
GTCCAAAAACGTTTAATTATCAACACTTTTTTTGTAATTCGTTTTAGGTATTTAATAAAATAGTAACATTCGAGGTGTTGGGAAAAATGGGCCAAGTAATCGAAACCTAAGAATATCAAAAAATATTTTAAATTTTTGCATGTTCCACCTTAATGCTATGTATACTGAATAACTACATTAATGATAACATATTTTTTTATTTCTGGGGGTGGTCTAGTGTTGCCAGTTGTAATAAATAATGACCCCATTTGAAAGTCATCTAACTGCCTAACTGCCAGATCGCTTCAAAGCCAGCCGTCTTCTAAATATCTATATGAATAAATCAGAAACATCATTATTATTGTTCTTAAGTGTATTAAGTATTTTCATAGTAAGCACAATTGTTTTATGCCCACTTAGATAATAATTGGAAAATTGTATTACATTATAATAAAAGAAGCACTTTTATATTTAAATTTTATGATATAATCATGAAATATACAATTATAACTTAACTATGTATGGAAAATAATTTTGCAATTAGAAATGATAACACAAAACATAGCATATAATATTCAAATAATAGAAAAAAACACGTTGCATCTAAAATATTGTCTTATGTACATAAATAAAATCACTTAGGACTTTAGGTTAGGAGGTTTAGGTAAGCCTCAGTCCATTGGTATCTGATGACCGCGGACCTAAATGTACCAATTCAAAATCCAGTTACACAAGTTTATACTAAAAAAAAAAGAGTATTTGGAGCGCTTTTGTAATTAAAAAGCTTCAGCGGCTGCGCCGGCTTTATAGGACGGGACGTGCTCTGGATAAGTAATATTGTCAGCATGACTACGCAAGTTGCATCCCACACAACGACACGTCCCATCCACTGTTCGTGTTGACATGACTTGACAGACATGACGTTGAAAACATCAAACTCCGCAAATTTGCTTACTCCGTCATCGTAATATTTACCGAGTTCCCAATTTAATGCTTATGTTTATAAATATCCGAAACCTTGAGTAAAGAACTCAAGTAATGTTAAGATTCAAGTGCTCAAACCACTGAACTATGCCAGCTAAACTACTTAACAAAGGAATTTAACTATTAGTTAGATTAACGAGTCATATTATATAGTGCGAAATATATTTCTCTCATTCAGGATTAAGCTGCAGCAAGCTACAGTGCTCTTTTCAGTGGATCCGTAAATGTGTAAGGCCACGGATGTCTCTGTCTATATTGATACGCGCCGAAAAATAATCATGAATTAAAAAAAACGGTGATTAAGAAATATGATTTGTTTAATTAGCGGCACCTAACATATTGTGACATACATTAAAATAAATAGAGAAATAAAATAGAATCGTTAAAAATAAGTTTTAACAATTGGGAGATAATTCGGCGAACAGATAAAAACTACCCACAGTCCGACGTATAACCTCCTCCTTTTTTGAAGTCGGTTAAAAAAGTATACAAAAACAGGATAATTGTTCACTGTTAAACAAACGTGCGACAAAATAATAAGCAAATGGAAAATGGGCATAAAATACATACATACATAAAGAATATTTCATTTATACTTATAATTAGCTATTAACTGCTGGTACGATTATATAATATAAACCAACACAATTTTGGTTAGTTGTAATTTTTTTATATATAATAGGTAGACGGACGAGCAAATGGGCCACCTGATTGTAAGTGGTCACCCACGTCTATAGACATTGGCATGAAATAATTGTTAACCATCGCCAATGCCCACTAACCTTGGAAACTAAGATTTTATGTCACTTGTGCCTGTAATAATAAAATAAAAATAGATGACAATTACATAAACCTAGAAGAGAATATGGTAAGAAAAATATAACGTTGCGTCCAGATATGGCGAATACGCCGCTCAGCACGCGCGCAGAACTTTGTGGTGGAATAAGCTCCAAACCTTCTCCTCAAAAAGGGAGAGGAGGCCTTTAGCGCAGCAGTGGGATATTCACAGGTTGTTACACAATGAATTTGATAACTATGACCACGGGCTATTTAGTCTCATAATAAAAAACCTTCTTGAATTAAATATGCATACATTTCATCTAAAAATACTAATTAGAATAATTTAAATCATAAACTTTAAATCTATAATTACATAAAAACAATAATCAAAGGCTTTAAATGTAAGATTAATATTAATAAATTCCTCCATTGTATTATTATTATTAACATAAAAAGTTTCAAAATCATACATGTATTCGAGAATATCATATGTGTAGTATTAATTACACAAATAATTAAATGTTGTTACGTCATAACGATATCACTCAAGCGAAACTCAATTCAAGCGGCACGATAGAATTTTCAATTTGCTTGTAAATAATCTACTTAAATGTACTTCATTTTGATTTTGCCTCTTAATCGCCTGTACTGTCGAGTCTGTAATCCTCGGGTCCGCTGTAAAGACTAATGCGTTTAAATCTGTCTAGGAAACTCAGGGTGAAAAGAAAATGCATGTTTACCACTTACTAGCATTCGACATTTCTTTTTATTCAAAGCTGAAAGGTAAACGGAATACACGATGAAGTAGTTACCTCAGCACTGTAACTTTATATCATTCGTTGTATAGAATCCCATTTTCCTTGGCTCATATCGCTTTAGCTAAATAACCAGGGAAGCATAAGTTACGTGGGTGTTGACTTACTTAATATTATATAGTTCAATTACATAAATCCCTTCATCACGAATAGTATAATTATAAAATGGGCAAGGCGTTCGCTTTCATATTAGAATTCATCAAATACTATTTTATCTTCGCTAATTAATACATTTAAAACTTATTTTTTTTATTTGTATAAAATAGGTAGAACGAACATATGGGCCACCTGATGGTAAGCGGTCACCAACGTTGTAAGAAATGTTAACCATCGCCAATGCGCCACCAACCTTGGGAACTAAGATGTTATTTCCCTTGTGCCTGTAATTACACTGGCTCACTCACCCTTCAAACGGGAACACAACAATCCCACGCACTGCTGTTTTGCGATATCTGATGAGTGGGTGGTACCTACCCAGACAAGCTTGCACAAAGCGCTACCACCAGTGAAACGTGAATTAAACTTTAATTAATAATGCGAATTACTCAAAAAGTATTATATAGTTGATAACAAACGAGAGAAGTTAATATTAGTTGATTTCGGTGCAGAATAAATAATAATTCAACAGTATTAACTTGATTGTTGAAATTGAGTAACTCATGATTCTTGCTGGTTCTTCTCGGTAGAATCTACATTCCGAACCGGTGGTAGCTTAGTTGATGGTTACATTTAATTTATTCTTATAATATGATAGTCATATACAAATGTGCTTACAAGAGCTTCTTTAAGAACAGTATTTGATTTAATATAGTTTCGCATTGTAACTGTGCCTGTTAATATTAGGTCCTTATATATGAAATTGGCGTTTTGTACGGGAGGAATATTAAATCATTTTTTTTTTGTAAAATATATTTAATTAATCAAAGTATGCACCGTTGTTATCTATGCACTTTTGCCATCTCATAGGTAGTTCATTGATCACTTTACTAAAAAAAACCATGGGGGCGAGAATCAATAAACTCTTTGAAGGCGGTTTCGACTGCCGCATTTCAATTGAATTTTTTTTCTTTGTAAGAAGTTCAACCAAAGAACCAAACAGTCACACGTAACTTTTTCTGAGTCAATTTTCGTTTAGGGCAGGGTTTGGCTGGGTCTCCAGGGTTCAGACATTGCGACGAGTGCTTCCGATTATCGTACAGTATCCACTTTTCATCACAAGTAATATTTCGATTTAAAATCCCTTCATTATTGTGTCGGTTGAGTAAAGTAACACAGTAGTCGACGCGTGTTTGCAAGTGCGATTCACTCAATTCATGAGGTACCCATCGTTCCAGTTTTTTTACTTTCCCGATTTGCTTCAAGTGGATTAATACAGTTTTACCACTTACCCCGAAGCCTGCAGCTATCTCTGAAGTGCTTTGTTATGAATCCGCTTCCACAATAGCCTTTAATTCTTCATTTTCCACTTTCTCCGGCCGTCACGGGGTTGGTTCTGAAGGTCGATATTTCCAGAACGAAAACGTTGAAACCAAAAACGTACCGTGCTTTCTTTTACGACGCCAGCGCCGTACACATCATTAATCCTTCGAGCTGTTTCTGCAGCACTGGTGCCACGATAGAACGTAACTCTTACTCGTAAATATATGACTTATTTAATATATATTTCATGTTTTCCATTGTGCGGTAATAAGCGACGCCAAAGAAAAAAGTAATGAGAAAAAAACAAATGAATGACTGTTTTCAAAACTCAAATGAACCAGCTAAATGAATTTATAAATTTGAAATTGGAATTCTTAACCAAAGAGGAGATATTTCAGATCAAAGTGGTCAGTGGACCTAAAATATTTAAATACTATCTTAGGAAATTAAAATGTTTCCTTTTTTCTTATTTATAAATTAACTATTTTGTTTCAATTACATTTGGCCATTTTTTGTTTAACTATTATATTAATTTAAATTTCCTTATAAGACTTGAATGAATAACGTTTGATTTTTATAGTTTTCTATTAAGCAGGTTGCTAAATAGAACTTACTCCGACACAGTTGATCGCTTGCCGTGACCACAGATAATGTGGCAACTTTGTCGCATCATCAGAGTAAAAAAGCAACTAATTGTATATACCAAGCAACCAAACAACCAGTGTTGCTTGAACGGGTTTGAACCCACTATCTCTAGATAAGATTAACATGCTCTAACCACAGGACTATCTCATATAAAGAACGTTGATGAATTAAATAACAAATATATTCCATATTAATAGTAAATAAAATCATTTTATTTACATACAATTATTTTAACAAGGAAAAATTAAATGTATTTATGCTTAATTAACGGAACAATGCACAACCATTATTTACTCAAGATTTTTCTTGTTTTCATAATATTATTCATGAATGAATGAATGAAGAGATTCCGCTTGAATTACTCCGCACTTGTTTGTCAGACTCATTATACAGTTTTACGACATTTACACATGTAATGAGATATTAATATTTTTGTTTTATTGTATTAAGTAGTCAGACTGTCAAGTAGGCTACCTGGTGGTAAGTGGTCATCACTGCCGACAGACATATTTTTTTAAATATAATTGGAAGGTGGGCGAGCATGTGGGCCACCTGATGGTAAGTGGTCACCAACGCCCTTAGACATTGGCATTGTAAGAAATGTTAACCATCGCTTACGTCGCCAATGCGCCATCAACCTTGGGAACTAAGATCTTATGTCCCTTGTGCCTGTAGTTACACTAGCTCATTCAAACCGGAACACAATTTTTAATAATTATATCAATGTTTTTCAATAAATAAATAAAATTATGATCGACAGACGCGAAACAATAACAAAAATCATCATCGCTCTGAATAGACATAAGACTAAGCCTTATTCAATCTTAATTTCTACATATCTTTACCCTAGTGGCTAATTTATAGTGACGCAGGCCTGTCGTCCTCGTTGTGGAGTCCATTGTCACTTTGGACTGCATGATTGCCATGGCAGCGACTGGCACGACAATAATTCGATTCGAATCGCTGTCACTTCTCTGATTAGCGGAGTGAACTGTGTGATTTGCTATAGACGCATGAAGGGGTCCTTTCTACGACCTAGAGGAGATTGGCAGCTAGGGTAATCTCATGTGAATGTATGCACCAACAACCTGATGCAAGAGATTAAGATCACTAACTTCCTCTTTGATAGTCTTCGCCGAATGCGCGCAGAACCGAGTTGGGCTTGAGACGAGTTTTTTCCTTTCCATAAGTTAAGTTAAACCGAATGACCGCAAGGTATCACGTGTGAAATGTCAAAACGATTCCTAGTCCCTCCGGGCCCCGTTGAGAACGGCCATCGTAAGGGTTTTAACGGATAAGAATCCCACATACCCGGGATTACCCCAGGGAGACGTCCTTTTAAATGTTGCCTACATGCGTAAGAAAAAAATACCATGTAAGGAGACACATCCCGAGGGCTTTGGCTTAAAATGGAGCCAGTAAAAAGTTATTAATTTTTTTGTCCAAAAAAATCTTAGTAACAGCGTAACATCTCTTACACAATCGGTTTGTCTAAATACTCTATTAATTTGTAGTTAGTAACTCATTAAAATGAACAATTTATTTAACTTTACTCATTAATAAATTTAAATCATATATTTATATATTTAAGTTTTATTATAGAATACAAGAATAGGCATATAAGTGATAAAAATGCATGTTGTACATATTTGCTGAGCCCTATACAAAATGTATTTAATTGTATACAGATAGTTATGTAATATGAACAGAAATTCGTTTAAGGAAATGAGTATCCACTAAGTTTCTAACCGGTTCTCTGCGGTAGTATTTACATTCCGAACCCGTGATTGTATACCTACTTAAATAAAGCATACTTTGATTTAAAGGAATTTCTATTTGAAAGCCGTAACGACCCAATTGTTAGAACACGTGAATTTTAACCAATAAATCGGGGGTATATGCCCAGGCCAACAACACTGAATTTTAATGCCGTTGATAGAAAAACCATATACTTATTCACTAACTTGTAACCGCACTATAGCAGCGTGATGGAATAAGCTCCAAACGTTCTCCTCAAATCCTCTCCCTTTTCCTTCCTTGACTAGGCCGCTACTTTGCTTTATTCGAAAAAAAATCCCACACCACCCAAATGACTTTGTAATTCATTTCGATGAGGAACCAATACTGCAATAAACTCCAGCTAAAGAAATTATACTACCATTCAATCAGTAAATGACATAATATAATTACAAAAAATCGTCATTCTTCGTCATCGAGATTTTTTTTTACCACTTGTGAGGAATACGGGTATGTATTACACAATACAATTTTAATATTAATTACGAACACAATATATTTGCACTAATTGAACAAAATAATATATAGCGCGCGTAGTTCTTTTTTTTTAAATAGAATAGGAAGGTGGACGAGCATATGGGCCACCTGATGGTAAGTGGTCACCAAATGCCCTTAGACATTGACACTGAAAGAAATGTCAACCATCGCTCACATCGCCAATGCGCCACCAACCTTGGGACCTAAGATATTGTTGTTTTGCGGTAGAATATCTGATGAGTGGGTGGTAATAATAGTAATTTACTTGCGCTATCCTCAACTTGTGATATTACGATCGTCGTTAAATAATTGCTTTTCTCTTTCATGCAATTATATGTTAATGTGAACGTCAAAACTTAGGGTATTTCGTTGTGATGTTCTGATTTCTATGACTCTTTACTCCTTCTGACTGTTGTGTAGGAAATAATATGTGTGTCCGAATTGACTAGTGACTTTAATTTTGTTCTTTTATTAGACTATCGAACTTATATTTGCTAGGCGTTATTAACACATACAGACCCTCTACAACCAAACACTTATGAAGACTTATTATGTTTGATAAAAAGGTTCAAAGTATTTCATTTCATTTTGTTCGAATTGTATACACATTTCGCTAAGGCAATATTTCGTTTTTATGCAATCGAAACTTATCAGAAATTCAATTTATTTATTTAAACGTCCAATAGCCGAAGCATTCAGGGACGTAATGTTTCTTTTGCACTTTTCATTCATTCATTTCTACTAATGTCGTAAAACGAACGATTCGAAACCACTCGTTATATTTAATAATATTTTTCCTGGTGATATTAACGTTAAATATAAATCAAAATGAAAATTAATTTAACAAATAATATGGAATCTAGTTTTAGGGTATAAAGTAAAATTGTTATAATATTTGTTTTGATGAAACAAGTTCAAAGTTAAAAATAAAATATTGTACACTAAAAATTTACAATTTACATTATATTTTCTAAACAATAATAAAAAAAAGCATAAAATTATCTCGAAAGAAAAAAAAATCACGAAAAATCTTGATATTCACAAATAATCTTGAGCTGTTTTTAGGGGTTTTTGAATTATCGTTTTGTTTTATTTTTAAAATAAGGCATTTGGCGCGTGATTTTATTTCCGTGAAAAACCGAGGTAAAGCTCACTTTATAGCTTGGACATGTGATATTTTTAACCTGAATGACGATACAGATAATATATAATGCATAATGGGCGCTGTCAGTGAGGCGCGCCAGAAATTTATCGCTGTATTATTTAAAATTAGACATATTGTTTTATTTATTAAAAAGGCAGACTGGCATATGGACCGCCTGATGGTAAATTATCACCACTTCCTATATCCATTATAACTGGGACAAATATTAAAAATCCCTAACATCGCCAATATTACTAAACTTGGTAACAAAGATGTTATATCCCTTGTGCCTACAGTAGCACAGGTTCACTCACCCTTCGAATTATGAAAATACCAAATATATATGTGGTATCTAGCCAAGCGGACTCACACAAAGCCACCAAGAACCATCTACAGTTAATAAAGAAGCTAATATAATACCGTCCCACACATCAATAATGAAACTTCATATAATGTATTGCTTCAAATAACTCTCGTGTACATCATAAAATAAAATGATATGTGAAGATGACCTTATTAAGTGTTCATTGCAATATCGTTATATTACCTTATAGACTATTAAACTTGGAACTGTTGTTTATTACAATTACGAGTACATCAGAAATTGATATTTATAAAGATAGTTTTATCGATAATTTCGTTCAAAAATAAATTTAATAATGTAATTTGATATTTCCAAACTATATTACTATATTTCAACTATTTTTATAACAATAAACAAGGTTGTAGATTTTAAGTTAAAATGCTCGGATCATGGGTCGGTAAAAAAAATATTGGGTTTTCCAGTTATGTTTACTGGTGGTAAGGCTTTGTGCAAGCTCGTCTGGGTAGGTACTACCGACTGGGTGGTCAGATATTCTATCGCCAGACAGCAGTACTTGGTGTTGTTGTGTTCCAGTTTGAATGATGAGTGAGCCATTGTAATTCTACTATTAAAAATTATACTTTTTTGATTATGTAGGTACACTTTTACATTCATCGTAGGTTTTTGTTTCATTTTAACCAATAAAATCAATCCATGCATTTTTTTCGTAATATATATTGCTAGGTGTGTTATATAATAACAATAATTCTTGCAGTGGTCTCCGATAATGAATCAGCGTCCTCAACGTCCTCCAATATTTCGGTCTTTAGGTTGCCAACATAGGCCGTCCATTTTGTGACGTCACACTACTGTTCAAAAAAATGTTTTTTTTTTTTGTTATTTTATAAATTATTCTCGTGTTAATTTTTTAATATAGTATTTTGTTATTTATTTTGTTTCGTTTGAAGATGATTTTATTTATCTATTACGCTTATTTAATGACAAAAGTATCTAAAGCTACTTATATAATATTAAAATATAAGGCATTTATTGTTAATCGATCGGTCTTCACAAAATCAATTTGTATCAACAATAAAGCAATTATAATCCACCCAAACGTATTTGCATTAAATTTCGATGAACATGAAATAAATAATTGTAAATGAGTGTAGTTTTTGTTTGCAGAAGAATGCCGTGTTCGTATTTATGAAACGAATCTGAGAAACAATTAATCAAACAATTAATCATGATCCTAGCCACTCGTTTCTTTTAGTTATTTATTTATTTTATTTATTTATTTATTAGATCACCAACAAAATACACACTAAAAACATTCCAGATACATGAATAAAAAATAAGACTAGTGGTATCTTACTTATAGGTGATAACAGCATGCACAAAATAAGAGTTAAGCGACAACAAACAGAAGGTAAAAAAAAAAAAAAAAAGATCGTTTATATTAGCTGAAACAAACACATCATTACACATATTGTTATAATTTGCATTATATAGTGTCACTTCTAAAACACATATGACTTAGTAGGTCTATATCACTAATATTATAACTGTTGTACTCTCTGACGCATTTTAGATCTGTAGTTAGTAATAATTCAGAATACTTACACTACAAGTTGGTACGCTTTTATATAAATGTGATCTTAAAATGAACATGTTACAATTTTACTGGTGGTAGGGCTTTGTGCAAGCAAGGTAGCTACCACTCACTTATCAGATATTCTGAGTGAGCCAGTGTAATTACAGGCACAAGGGACATAACATCTTAGGTCCCAAGGTTGGTGGCGCATAGGTGATATAAGCGATGGTTAACATTTCTTACAGTGCCAATGTCTAAGGGTGTTTGGTGACCACTTACCATCAGGTGGCCCATAAGCTCGTCGGCCTTCTTATTCTATAAAAATATATATATATCAATTTTATACTTCACACAAAAACTTACATACTTAATGAGCGATAAACCCAATGCGAGTTTTCGTTCATATATATTTCTAGGCCGTAGGAATTATGGTAAGAGAGTGTGTCGTTAATTATTCAGTTATATTTAACGCCCTATGTGTATTATGCATATTATATTCTACGTATATTAATCTATAGTTAAACCACTTTTAAACGTCTCAACTCAAAATGTTATGTTATGTCTCGAGTTAAATGTTATCTTAATATTATTACACTAAAATATTAATTTTATAAAGCATATTGGTTAATCCTTCCATGATTATAAACATCGGCGTAGATGGATCATAAATAATGAAACTCATTAAAATGGTCTTTTAAAATTATTAAGTGCAATCCATTGTTTTGTTAAATAATTTTTAATTTGTTTCAATCCGAGTACTTTGATTGCGTGATACCACCAATACCAAAAATGTTTGATTGGACACATACATCATAGCCGTCACGCGACGCCCGTCAATCGTGTAACATCAAAACCAATAGTTATTGAAATAATTTATAATTAAAGATAAATAACAATCAAATAAATATTTATCTTCCGAAACAGCCTGTGAATGTCCCACTGAAGGACTCCTCTCCCTTTCTGAGGAGAAGGTTTGGAGCTTATTATTATAATACTGATCTTATTGATACCAACGATGTTTATAGTACACGCGCCAGGCCACAAGGGAGTTGTGAGAGGCGGTGGAGGCAGGGCATGACGTTGAAGAGAGCGTATCCCGTTTACCGTCACAGCATGAGTCGGTCTTACCCCAAAGGCATTCCCAAATATTCCACATTAAAAGTTTCACACAACTCTTGGATATATTCTCGTATGTGACAGAATGTTATCCGCTATTTTTGAACTCAAGTTAAACAAGTGAACTCAGTCGCTTATCTAGTACACAACAGCTAATAATACCTTATAATCTCATATCAAAATTAACGTTAATATTATAATTACTCATAATATTTATCGAGTTGAAGACTGCAGTTTGTCGTACTGGTGACGACGATCTGATATATATAATTATTAATATAACCTTACAATGTACTCAAGATTAAAATCCCTTAAAATAAATGATAGACAAAATAAGTTTCGTCTGGCATAGAGTTTATCGACTTGTCCGGATCAAGAGTCTTCGGTTCCATTCCCGCTCATGCAGAAATAGATTCGGTCTGAAGTCATTCTCGCGAATGTTTTCTAATTAAGATTAGTATAATGGAGAGACCAACGTCAATACTGATAAAAATAGCATGCCAGGAAAGGTTAGATACATGACAATCTATTTATAAACGTTGCTTAGCGTCTATTTAGCTATACATATATATTGATTTATCTCTTTCTGTCTTTATTGGTTTGACATTTGAAAGAAGAAGACACAGCATTGTTTAACTTATTAGATATTTTTAGTTATTTTATTTGTTTTTTATTTGATAAAAGAAGTCAAGAACGTTCTTCACTCCAAACTAATATTGCTTTAAAATGTAACCGTAACAGCCTGTGAATGTCCCACTGCTGGGCTAAAGGCCTCCTCGCCTTTTTTTGAGGAGAAGGTTTGGACCTTATTCCACCACGCTGCTCCAATGCGGGTTGGTGGAATACGCATGTGGCAGAATTTCAATGAAATAAGACACATGCAGGTTTCCTCATGATGTTTTCCTTCACCGTACATCACGAGATGAATTATTATCACAAATTAAGCACATTAAAATTCAGTGGTGCTTCAAACCCGAACCTACGATCATCGGTTAAGATTCACGCGTTCTTACCACTGGGCCACTTTAAAATGTAACATCGAAATTAAAATTGATATCGCCCTTTTTCTTTACATATATATGTAGATAAAGAAAGCTACTACAAAGCGAATCAAAATAAAGTTTAATTTTAATATATTTCTGCATTTCCAAGCCGTCATACTTTTGTAATTTCCCTTATTCACCGTAAACTACCTTGGTATATTCTAAAACAAAATATAAACGCTTATCAATACATTCAATCAACAGTTTAATTAAATATGAATTAAAATTTCTATTTCACCAATCACCGTTCAGTTTCAATTCGTCTTATAATTATTGACGGGCGGTTGGAAACTAACTTTGCCATGGATTTAAACCCTTCTTTGATACTTCTCGATATGTAAAGATTTTCTTATCTTTCTTTATTATTATTCAATGGTGGTAGGGCTTTGTGCAAGCTCGTCTGGGTAGCTACCATCCACTCATCAGATATTCTATCGCAGAACAGCCGTACTTGGTATTGTTGTGTTCCGGTTTGAAGGGTGAGTGAGCAACAAGGGACATAAAATCTTAGGTCCCAAGGTTGGTGGCGCATTGGCGATATAAGCAATGGTTTTCATATTATAAACTATATTGTTTATAATATGAAAACGTTCACGGTATCTGTATATTAATATACTAGCTGCCGCATCGGGTACACCCGCGTTACACGTCAATACTCTGCATTTTTATATATTATATAAACAGTTGAAACCATAAAAAATATTTTCTCAAGTGGATCATAGCGCGACGTTATATTTTTCTTAATAAACGGGCTATTTAACGCAATATAGCTAGTCCTTATCCGCTTACCCTTTGCGAACATACCAAAGGACTATTTATATATTAATGTATGTGTTAATTCATTTTACACGTTAACAAATAAATTCACGTCACTGACGATATATATATATATTGTTTATCGATCAAATAAATTAACGGACACGGATTGGATTAATATTTCTGAATCGATTAATCAATCGCTATAAATACAACGGCACAATGCTCGGAGTCAATTTCCTCCCTTCGATGCGGTTGCAGTAATTATTTTTAAATGTTCCCTTTGTTCGATGTTAAATATAAATACAGCCGAGGCGGTTCAGTGGCTAGAACGACACATGTGAATGTTAGCCGAAGACTGCGCGTTTGAATCCGGATATGTACTAATCTGTCACCGGTGGATGCGATGAGATGTAAAAAAAAACTATATGTTTTGAATTCTACATATGTATACGCCAAACCGCGTTGTAGCAGCATGGTGGAGTAAGCTCTTTTCTTTTGGTATATTTCCAGTCTAACTTTACTCTTGAAATAAACAGCTAATTAATATTAGTCTTTTTTATGTATACCTTTTGTTCTCCTCTCGTTAATTAGAGGTTTTTCTCATTAGATATATATTATAATTATAATTTTAAGATAAAAAAACATCAAGAACATTATAATAAATATAAGAACGTGTTAGTCTTTAATTAATCTAAAACTAATTTATATCTTGCAATTTGTTAAACTAATTTAGATGTAAATGTAATATTTTATTTTATTTTGGAAAAGTTTTTAATAAAATTGGATTGGTTATTTTTACGTTAACTAATTCATTAAATACTCCATTTATTTATATACCAATGTGATACGATCGTCATAATAGAAAAGGTGGACTACAGGTTCAAATCTGGACAAGCACCATTAAATAAGGCCTCATATCCGTTTCAATTTAATCTACCTTATAAAAATACCAAAAACATATTTAATGTATTTATATATTGAAGAGTAACATAAGAACATTAGAAAAAAAAAGTGTGTATTAGTCTAAGATACGGTTTTAGAAAAAATTTGGCACAGTGAGGTTGCGTCGTTTGGATTTAATTAATAATTGTAATAAATATACATATATTAAGTTAAATTAATTAAACTCTGACGGGAAAGTGATTTTTGAACGGCTATTGAAGCTACGGAAGCCAAGGTGTTTTATAGGGGACGCAATACTCTTGCAAGTCGAGGATATACTTAACACGTTGAAACATAAAGAAGACGAAGAATAATTTGATGTAGGCACTTCTGGCGACTGAATCAGAATAAAATTCGTATTTTTTTTTTTAATTATTATGTTTTACTGTATTGTCCTATTGATAAATAAACGACTGAATAAATGAAAAATCAACCACATTCTTCCGGGCGTAGTTTGTAGCATGAATGCATCAAGTTGCTTGAAGCCACATTGCATTAACATAAATTGTTCGGAAATTTTCTGTTTAAGTGAGATCCACCATTGTGAGATCAGATTGGAGTCGAGGCCTTTCACTTTTTTTATAAATTTCTCTTTATTGTTGATATATCTGTATGTATATGTTGTGTCATTGTTATATAATGAACTATTAACAATGCTACTTACCGAACAATAGAAGCAGTAGATCGCTCAAAGCCAAGCTGAATAGATAATAATTAGTGTCTGTGTGCATAGCCGGGTGGCGGACGATCACTACACACACCGCGACATTCCCTATCACCCCGGTTAGGAATATCACAAGCAGGAATACCGTTATGGGCACGATTCTTAGCAACGGTAACCTCCTGGGGCCCATCATACACCACAACATTTCGTCTTCACTGCAATCGAAGTAACTCAAATTTGTGCATCTTGAGTAAAACTCGTCGGCGGTCTCGTTGGGACGAAGGAATTCCTCCATTGTTAAATATTGTATTTTATACAAGTGATATAATTGTTTATTGTTCTTGAAAATATTTTTTGTTTCCTATAGCTATTTTCATCTTTCTCGATCAATCTTATTATGATTAAAATATCGTTTAATTATTTAATTATATTTAGTTATTTCTAGTTTCTTTAAAAAAAAGATTTACATAAAACTTTTATATTAAATAGTTAACTAATAACTCATCCGGTCTTTTTAGCATTTTCATACTTTACAGGAGTTAATATAATCTGCGCATATTACGAATAAAATTAAAAAAATAAGTTTTTTGTTGAAATTATTGTCTTTACATTTTATTATCGTTCACTTTACTAAAGCGCAACAGGATAACTTTCTACGATAGAAACGCGTAGACGCTCTACGCAGCTACGTCAGTAGCGGGCCGCGGCCGAGAGTCGACTGGGCGATGGGTGTAACGAAAACAATCATAATAATAAATAATTAAATGATAAATATATGAAAGGCTGATTGTTTATAGAAATTCAATTTCCTTTAACAAACTCAATTAATAGCAACAAAATTCTCCGTTATATTATAATCGAATGACGAAATCAACTTTACCAATAAGTAAAAGAAAAAAAACTATTTTGGTTTTTCCTCTCCGTAGCTGTGCCATTGCTAATGTCATTTGTGTAGATGTTTTATCATTGTCTTTTATTTAAGAGTATTTTTAATATTAAGACTGTATTCGAAAATAAAATAATAATACTATATGAGATTCCTACGTGCGGTTCTATTTGAAAGAATCTACGTTCCGCGCAGTGGTTACTTTATATTAAATTTAATCTTGTAATATGACGATGCAAAAGTTAAACCTCCCTTCAATAAATTATATTTGATTTCGTTTTTTTCATGCATACCAGCACCATTGGATCTTCAACGCTACCACTGCACTGGTTAAGAGTTTACATTAATTAAACTTCGATCATTGTTCATTATCTGTAATAGCAAATAGCCAGTATATATATCCCAGTGCTAGGCAACGGTGTAGCTTATTATGTACTATTTAATTTCAATCATATTAAAATTTTATTTATTTAAGTAAATAATAAAAATAGTTATATATAATAATAAAAAATATATAATAATGTAATAAAAATAGTTTTACTCTATTGCGTTTTTGAAAGCAGCTTCTAGCGAGAAGAAATGTTAAAAAGCTCGCGTACTTTCTCTTTTAATATAAATCGCTTTTACAATGTGTCGCATCACATCTGTTACAAAGTCAAAGTCAAAATCTTTATTCTATATAGAAGCGTCACACTTACTTAGATTCGATCGATTATCATAAATCCAACACCGGTTCGGAAATAAACACCTCAGACCTGAGAAGAACTGTCGAAATAAACTCAGCGGGTTTTTTTTATTTTATATCTCATCCTTTACAATTATAAGTAATATACAACAATAGTACATGCATCAGTCCTGCGTTGGAAGCCGAGCTTAAATTCAAGCGTATTTCCCAGTAATCAATTATATATATTTTTCCACACTTCTGGTGACCCAAGAGCTGGCGCTTATTTAGCCCAAAGGCTAAGTCTAGCGGTGCAGAGAGGCAATAGTGCCAGCGTCTTGGGTACAATGCCACAGGACAATCTTTTAGACGGCGTGTTCTTGCTTTAAATTTGTATGTGTATTTTGTTCTCTTTTTTTTAAATTTTGTAATTTATAAGAATATCTGTACATAATACAAATTAAAATTTCATTATAATCTTATCATTCTTATATATAGATGTATAATTTTAAATATATATCGCACACCATGTCATTGCACATATATGAACCATACGGTAGATATAGTCTAATTAGTTCCGTCTAATTCATCTCAGTAAATAGTGGGCTAGTGAATACGCGGCAAAAATGTTATTCATTAGTCTCGAGGGAAATCATACAACTATTACACATCAACGCTTTAACATACCACTAAACTAATACATGAAATGATACACAAATATTTCATATCAAACTTTATTCGGGAAAGTTGTGCTACAATTTATAAAATTTAAAATGATGTAGTGGTATAAATAGACAACTCCATTTGTGGAACAAAGTAATTCGAATTTTTGTCTATGAAATGTACATCAAAGCCGAGATAATCATAATCGTATGTCTGAGAGAATATAACATACGTGTCTTAATTAGAGGTCGTGGGATCAAATCCAAGCAAAATCAACAAGCTTACATATTTTTGATACAATTTGTGTTTAGCTCATGTTCCGCAGTGAAGATGAACTTGAAGTTGCATTTAATTGAAATCCTACCACACGTGTATGTATGTATTAAACCGCAATGGAAACCGCCTCTAAAAGAGATTTTACTAGCAGTAAGATAATTATCTTATAAACAACAAACAGTTTATTCATAAGCAAGAAGTATACCAAACACGAAGCTTAATTAAATATTACGTTTATAAAATAAATAATGAAAAACTTAGTATCGAAATTTACAAGTAAACAAAAAATAGATAGATATATTTTTACTAAATAGTAAATATTGCAACATAAAAGGCACACGACAGCAAAATAAAACATTTCGATATCTGCCGCCGACATCTAGTACAAATAGGTACCATTCAGCTTTTGTGTTGGCGTTTGAAAACTCAACACTGATTTTCAATTGTATCATTCGTGCCTTGACAAAATGTCTCACTACAACAATTTCATTAAGAAATACTTAAATATAAATAACAATACTCGGATTTGTTCTGTCTACCTGTGTGTAAGTGTAGTTAAATTTACATTTTATACAATAACATTAGGATTTTATAAATTTGATTAATTTAAAAACCTTAAGCAACTAAAGACTTATTTTAATAAGTAATGCTGATTTCTTTATTTGGTGGTAGGGCTCACTTGCCAGAAATACTACCATCAAACAGCAATACATTGTAGTCTAATTAGAAGGGTCAGTGAGCCAGTGTACAGGCACAAGGGACATAACATTTGGGACTTTTGACTTGTTTTAATTCTTACAGTGCCGATTATTATGGGCGGTGGTGACCACTTATCAGTAGGTGGGCATTTACCCGGCCGCCTAGCATACATTACATAAAAACGACCATTGACCCCTTTAATCGTACATAAAAAATCATTGCAATTTACCACTTCACGTGCTTACAATTTATTACAAAGTACATTTTCAAGAACTAGTTTAACATACAGTTAAGAGCCTTTTCATTTAACAGCCCAGTAATTATTTATGCTAAGTACGAATCGCAAAAACTTTTATGTAATTAAAAATATATTTTAGAAAAAACTTGAATTCAATTCTTTACGTTTATTTGTGCTAGCGCTACGCATATTATTTTACCCTTATCATGTAGGGTGGAACTCGAAGGCGATTGATCGATGCGGGTGCTAACTTTAAGTGAGGATATTTATTTCACCATCTTATATATATATTTATATATATATATATATATATATAAATATAAATATCCAACAAAGTGTTCAAGTCGCTTCTGTTTTTAAAACATGGGAACGTTTTTGTGCAAAATCTCATACAAATATTACGTTCAAAGACGAAAGCACAACTTGGATATGAAACAATCACCTCTTATGTCGACCTTTAATCACGAATTTCACAAGGGTATATTTTCATATGACTATGGAAGGTTAAAATCTAATTATCCGCGTATTAGTGAATTAATGTAATCCGAAATCGGTTTAGATTAAAGTGTTTAAGCAAATAATATAGTGTAACAGAGCCAACCCCTTTATAACAATGTTTAATGAAGAAATAGGTCATTAGATATGAAATTAGCGTTTTGTTGTACTGACCACTTTGATCTGAAATATCTTCTCTTTGGTTAATAATTCCAAATTCAAATTTATACATTCATTTAGCTGGTACATTAAGGTTTTGAAAATAGTCATTCGTTTGTTTTTCCTCATTATTTTTTTCTTTGGCGTATGGAAAACAAGAATTATCGGTATATTTACGAGTAAGGGTTCTACCGTGGCACCAGTGCTACAGTGGTGTTTTTGGTTTCAACGTTTTCGTTCTGGAAATTTCGACCTTCAGAACCAACCCCGTGGACGGCCGGAGAACAAAATGAAGAATAAAAGGCTATTGTATAGAAGCGGATCCATCACAAAGCATTTCAGAGATAGCTGTAGGCTTCGGGGTAAGTAATAAAACTGTATTTATCCACGTGAAGCAAATCGGAAAAGTAAAAAAAAATTGAACGATGGGTACCTCATGAATTGAGAGAATCGAATTTGCAAACACGCGTCCACTGCTGTGTTACTTTGCTCAACCGACACAATAATGAAGGGATTTTAAATCGAATCATTACTTGTGATGAAAATACTGTACGATAATCGGAAGCGCTCGTCGCAATGACTGAACCCTGGAGACCCAGCCAAATCCTGCCCTAAACGAAAAAGTTACATGTGAGTGTT
This sequence comes from Nymphalis urticae, assembly GCA_905147175.2. Lineage (NCBI taxonomy): Eukaryota > Metazoa > Arthropoda > Insecta > Lepidoptera > Nymphalidae > Nymphalis > Nymphalis urticae. The sequence goes on along the minus strand of LR990004.1, from coordinate 348,927 downwards.
TGGTGCACTAGCGCCGTTTTCGTTCATTACAGCTTTCTAAAATCTGGCTAAACGATTACGGCAGATGTCTTTTGTCAGCAAGTGCAAACCATGAAGGAAGAACTAGCTGCTAAACAACCGAGATTGGTCAATCGCTCTAGGCCACTGCTGCTTCACGACAACATAAGACCACACACTGCGTGACAAACAACCACTAAGTTAGATGAGCTATAATTGGAATGTCTGCGACATCCACCGTACTTCCCGGACCTTGCTCCAACAGATTACCATTTTTTCCGGAATTTGGAAAATTCAGTGGTGCTTGCCCGGGTTCGAACCCACGATCATCGGTTAAGATTCACGCGTTCTTACCACTGGGCTATATCGGCTCTTAAACCCATTTTTAAAGAATTACTAATGTTCTAATTAAGCGTACCTAAAGCTGTGTTAAGAGTTGGGACGACAATAGTGTCAGGAAAAAACCTGCGACTTTTACATCGCTAGGCGGCCCGTGTACCATTGCGCTATTGATGCTTCAAATTATAAATGTTATTTTTTAACATGATTAAAATGTATTAATAGGTCAAGTTAAAATACGTTTTACTGTAAAAATAATTATAATATACTGAACGAAATGTATTAACATCGGGGACAGTCTTGAAAACACACGTGCACTGTTCCTGTCTTCTCTCACATAGTCGAAAAGAACGGAAATCCGAAATATGCGAGGAGAGGTTACGAGCATGACTAACTTCTTTACGTACTTCCGGACACACTACACTGACACTGCCTAACTCCTAACTGCTAGTGACCTCTTGGCGATAAATCCTACAACCTTTTATTGGATAGTGGTTTTTACAGGATTAATAATTAACTACTAGCAGGGTTGTTAGGGTTTTGAACATACCGTCACGTTAGAACGAATCCTATGTTAATCAATCAAATTGTGAAAGACAGATAAAAATGAATAAAAACCCATTGTGTATCGGTTAGAGTATTATATTCGCTGTAAAAAAACATCAGTCCTCTACCACGTTAACCGAATGATGTACTGTTCCATATATCATTCGTATTTTAGATAGGTTTGACTTGGCCTTGAGTTTTTCATAAAATCGGTTTCATTTATGAATGCTAAGTATATATGAAATTGTAAAAGTTGTAAAATACACCTAATTTAATTATTACAATTTAGATTGCGGAAACATATTACTTTTAAAAACGTTGCCAAATATTTGATAAATAAATTAATGTATTAATAAAAGGTCGACACGGAGATTATCGCGATATATTTTAATTGGATAAGCCCGGATTCTATCGGATGTCCAATTGAAAGAAAAAAAAGTCAACAATAAGCGTAGTTCTATTTTGCTGTTAAAATTAATAAGGCAAATTGAGCCGAGATGACCCAGCGGCTACGCGATATCTAACCGAAAATAGCGAGTTCAAGCCCAGGCGAGAAATCAATGAATTTTGACATCCCTAATTAGTGCTATAATTCATTTCGTCCTACGGAGGTGAAGGAAACCTCCATCTGTCGGAAATTCTGTCACAAATATACCCACCAACCTACATTTCAGCAGAATGGTGGAATAAATTCAATCCCTGTCCTTAAAAAGGGGTGGCATTAGCTCAGCAGTGGGACATTACGCGATACAGACAAACGAACAAATGACGAACGGTCATATACATCGGGCTTATGACGACGAAATTTTTTTTTTATAGAACAGGAAGGCGGACGAGCATATGATCTACCTGATGGTAAGTGGTCACCAAACACTCTTAGACATTGGCACTATGAGAAATGTTAACCATCGCTTACATCGCCAATGCGCCACCAACCTTGGGACCTAATATTTTATGTCCTTTGTGCCTGTACTTACACTGGCTCACTCATCCTTCAAACCGGAACACAACAATACCAAGTACTGCTGTTTTGCGGTAGAATATCTGATGAGTGGGTGGTACCTACCCAGACGAGCTTGCACAAAGCTCTACCACCAGTAATATGTATTTCCAAAAAAAAACTTGACAAATGATTTGTACATAAGAATGAAATTAACCTCTAGATACATACTGCTATAGAAGACTGGTAGCGGGATAATCGCTCCAGTCACTTTTATACCGTTATTCGCTACATTAAACCTCGATTATCCCCATAGGAGATAAGGCGACCTACTAACGAGTGTTTCTCTAATAATTATCTTAATACTTTTTTTTTTAATTTTTCGTATTTCAAACAAAAGTTGGGTAACAAAATACACATACATGTACATATATATTGTAGCGCTATCAGTTACAAGCTCCACTTACAGCTCGACATAAGAATTTGATAATCAAACACCAAACTAAAAAAAACGAAAAATCAAAATATCCGAAAGATATCGTTTGATTATAATTATTGGTTTTGTGTTGAACAAGTCTAAGTAGTAATACATGTATATTTTCTTATCGCTATTTAACTAATATCATTGTACAAATTGTACATACGTACACACTCACCCACACACGGTAGCAAACACACACGCATGCAAGCTCGCACGTACACGCACACATACGTACTAGGTGTCAGTTGAATGATACATCAATATATCGATATATTCTACAATATTGATTGATTGAATTTGATGAAACTTTAGTAAGTCGTTCTGCATACGCCCGAGAAGGTTACTGGCCAAAAAAACAAGATTTTAACTGTATTTTTGTTGCTTATTCTTCAATATAAATGTTTTATGTAGACGCTTATTTTACCCGTGCAGGTATTCTAGGCTTTACAACGCATGCCTGGATATAGTAACCTTAATATAAATTTAATCACAAATTACATACGTTGCAGCGAATTGCTGAAGACCATTTTGTCACTATTCCACTCAATCATGATTTATACAATAGCTAATTTTCATTTGTATATACATATTGTAGGAATATAGAAGGGTAGTAGTGGGAGGAAGTGTATTTAAAGAAGGGTGGACGGTAGACAGGTCTCTTTTTGCTATCGTGTGTTCGGTCGATTGGTGTCATACTGTGTTATTTTTGTAATTCATTGCGATTAAGTTTGTTAGTGTCGTGTTGCTAGGGTTAGTTTTGAATTAAATTAGGAGAATTTTTGTTACATAAATTCATTAGTAAAAATTGTCGAATAGTTTGTGATTTTGTAAAATTGATTAAATTTATTATCTAGTTTTCTGTAATTTTGTTTTTAAAAAAATCCCTTCCGATCTGGTTTCTAAGAATATATATATTTATTTATTTAAGACAAGTAATAAACAAGCGGTAGATTCGCCTAGTTGAATATGATGACCACCATCCATTGGCACCTGCATTGGTATGGCTAATTACTATATATGTGAATTAGCGACGCTAGTCTATAGTTACCCTAAATAACCGCAGAATGGCGAACACGATCTGGGAGGACCGGGGCACAGTGTTCGACCTGAGCTCACACGAGATTGGACCACTTACTCTATTAAGCGTTTACTTCATACTACACACTAACACGTTTCGTAATTATCCTGAGATAAAAGTTGCATCTAAGACCCAAACACTTCATCCAGCGTCAACCCGAAAAAAAATGTACAATATACACTCCCTTTAGGTCCTGCGTACTCATCAATTACTCTTCATTTAAACAACAATATATTGTTGTGTTTTAGTCTAAATAATGAACGAATCAGTATAATTATAGTAAAATATATACACATATACCACACAGTGCAGTTACGGATGTAAAATGTTAGGTCTCATTATTGGAATTGACAGTGCTTGATGGGATTTAGCTTACGCTGAAACAATTTGCTTGTCGAGCATGTAACAGCTTTAATGTCGACACTGTTGGGGTATTTTACCTATGATATAGATCTTTATTAATGACGTCACACACTGTTTTAAGCTCTCGAATATTGACCTATTTGCAGATGATTTTAAAAATAATGAAAGATATACAAAATGAAACTGAAAAGCCGAAATGGCCCAGTGGTAAGACGCGATACGAATCTTAACCGATGAACGTAGGTTCAATCCCGGGCAAGCACCACTGAATTTTCATATGCTTAATTTCTGTTTTAATTCATCTCATGCTTTTCCATGAAGGAAAACATCGTGAGGAAATATGCATGTGTCTAATTTTACCGAAATTCTGCCCCATGTGTATTCCACCAACCCTCATTGGCAGCGTGGTGGAATAAGCTCCAAACCTTCTCCTCAAAAACGGAGAACAGCCTTAGCAGTGAGACATTTACAGGCTGTTACTTTACTGTACAAACTGAATTTACATGTAATTTAGCCGAAATAGGACTAGCACACTTAACACTTATCACTTTTTTTTACTTTTGATCGACGGACAAAACATAACTTGTGTTGACAAAGTTCGCGACTTAGGTGTCTCAATGGACCGCCAGCTAATATTTGATGACCATATAAAGAACATTTCATCTAAGGGTTTCAAAATGCTTAGTTTCGTTCTAAGGGATTGCAAAGAGTTTAAAAAATGCTCTACAAATATTAAACTTTTAACAACATTGTCCGGCCGATCCTGGAGTACAATTGCATTGTGTGGAACCCGTACCATGATGTGTGAAGAGAACGTATGAAAATGTTGGAGAAGATCAAAACCAGTGAATTTCTTGACGGAGAAATCCCAATAGCTAGCCCGACCTGGGTTTTTAACAAAGGACCTGGAGTTCTGCAGCCTTCTAATGTATCTACTAGATAAACGAAGCCGTCCACGTATTATATTATTATGATACCTAATTATATGGAATCTTATACTTTATGTAGACACAGTTTCAGGATTTTCATTTTACAGTTTCAGTTAAAATGATTATATTCGTATTTTACCTTTTTTAAAATACCAATTATAATATGTCGGTATACCTCGTCGTATAAACCAACCATCCTTTATTATTACACCTATAATTATTGTTTATAAAATCATCTGTTAAGATAAATAATGTTATAGGCTTACTTGTTTCTACAGAATTTATATTTTTTATATTTAAGTTACACTTGACAGATCATAAAACGTCAAAGTGTTATAAATCACTTTTATTCTTTCTTATCGCTTTACAATTTTTCCAATACACCTTTTCTCTAATTACAAGGACTGTTGTCATAAAAAATAAAGCTTTGGAAATCTCTACTAATCACCCTGAGAACTGGTTTATTTAAACGTTCCCTTTTCAGGACTAACGAATCAGAGAGGATTTTAAAGGAATTTTTATAACCAATTATTTCTTTTTTGGGTTCTTTAAAATTTGAACGAAATGAAGATAAAATTGAGTTAATATTATTTGATCAAATTTTCGTATTCCTTTCTTTTTTCAGTTTTTCTCGTACCACAGTTAATATTCTTATGTATTTTAATGTCGTCCACTTTGCCATGTACTACGTTATATTCAGGTTGTAGCTTATCATACCTATTTTTCATTTTGCCCGACATTTCGACATAATTGTATCTGCTGTGCTTCGTCACAAGCTAAAATCTAAATAGAATACCGCGCACCGAAAGCGACTGTACGAGTTATCTACGTCTCGCTTTTATAAAAGTTACTAAAGATATGTAGAAATTAATTAAAGTATCATTAGAAATATACTTAAAACAAATTATGTTTTTCATTGTTTTATAATATGAACTTGATTGAATAAAAATATTCTAGAAATAACGAAAATTCTAAGTGATATTAAATTTCAAAAATGTAAAATAAACACTCGGCAACTCATTTTCGTGATTGCGAACGCTTTTCGTTCGTCACTTTCCCGAATTATTTTACGTAACGACACGAATAGGTCTACATCTTGGACAGAAAAGCAATTAATCCTATAAGCAACCTCCTCTCCTTTTTTGAGGAGAAGGTTTTTAGCTTATTCCACCACGCTGCTCCAGTGCAGGTACACATGTATCAGAATTTTAGTGAAATTAGACACATGCAGGTTTCCTCACGATGTTTTCCTTCACCGTAAAACACGAGGTGAATTATTATTTCAAATTAAGCACTTGAAAATTCAGTAGTGCCGGGTTTGAACCCACGATCATCGGTTAAGATTCACGCGTTCTCACCCCTGGGCCATCTCGGCTCTAATTCGGTTATAAAAACCAAATTATCTTTATTAATCTCGTATTTATAACCCGTGGTATAATTTACTTCATCCACTCCATTCGGTTGCATCTTATACACGTCTTAGGCGCTTTCTTATAGCACGCATTCGGAATCGACCTTCATGGCGATTTTAATAAATTATAAGGCATATATTTTAACACAATGTGTTTTTTTAATATTAAGTTGTAACAATCAATTAAATACATTTATAAATTGTTTCATTAATCATGATGACGTAATCGTATTTGCAAATAATATCTCAGCCACGATATTAAAAATACGAGCAGAAAACTGATCCGTGCCTTTCCATAAATAAGGAGCACAATTGTATTGGCTTAAAGGTGTGTATTACTTGTATACTATACCCAATCGGGCGAGTACGGCCGTCATCAGGCTACGAAAGAGAGTCACCAAGTTACTTTTAAAATCCATACTTGCAAATATAAATCGGTGTACTTGCAAAAAACAAACCTTTTTACACAATATCCGCACCCATCCGGCCCTTTCGTGATCGATAAACTGAGCTGAAATTTCGCACATACTTTCTATACTTGTGAAAACAAAGTAAATTAAATTTGTTTTATTACATATACATTGCTAGTAATATAAGTATATTATATATTATATCTTACAATACTATTTGCAATCTCAAAAGAAATTCTGTCTCCGAAAAAGTCAAGCTGAAGTGAAATTGAAGCGTCATTAGCGCAACGGGTTACGGGGCGCCTAGAGATGGCTATTGTCGTCCCCACTCGTTGCTAATATAACATATTATTTAAAAAAAATAATCATCGTTCGTTTTTACAATACAATTCATTTAACGTGAAGTTAAATTCAAATATTTAAATGTAATATTTAAAAAAAAAGGCGTATTACTTGATAAAATATTATATACATGAAGCGTAGACTTCGTATTTAGTATTGATTTCATTTGTATTTATAAATCATCTAGAATGCCTTCGTGCATCATTGGGACTTTTACAAGCTGATAGTTTTACTTAATTTCGCTATATTTATTGCTTTTGTAAAACCACAATTCTAACTTCTTTGTAAGAGCCAACTTAAATACAATATATTGGAATTTAGTTTTATAACAAATGTTTGAAAAAAAATGTTTTTTTAAACTTTGTTTTTAGTCTACATAATTAAAACCTACGTTTATTTCTTAATTTTGTTATCATTATTATACATATTATTAATAATTTAGTATGTATAATAAGGGTTATTTATCAATATAAGTAGATTGCTTAACAACAACATAGTGGTCTTGTTTTTGCACACATCGTTAAAAATAGTAATTAGTAAGTAAATATAAAATACACCACAGTTCCCAGCGATACTAAGAAGCTTAACTAAAGCAGATTGTTCGGACATCTTGTGGTTGAAAATTGTTCTAAAAAGTCATTAGTTGAACAATGTACTTTATAACATAATCTTTTGTAATTAATGACAGACAAGAATCAAAGGAATATTTAAATAGAGAATACCAAAAATGCTATCAATACAAGAGAAGAAACATTTTGTTTTCAATGTGAAAAATACAGGAAGTATTATTGTATGTGTCTTTTTGTACACGCACACATCAGCATATTTTTAATTTGTTACATTATTTCTAGATTATATGAAACTTTAGCAGTATTTCTCGCTCCTACTATAATACAAACCGGTTAGCTAAACAGTTATTCATAGGAAAATGTAATACCTATACAAATAAATAAAATTAAATTATCTGTCTGTGATTTAAGTTAAAATGGCTACTTACGAGCTACTAGCCATTTATTTTACTTTTACTTTTTGGTTTTATGTACGGTAAAATGGCATATTTTCGTCACAAACAGAATTCCTCGCTGGTTTCCACGAAGTTTAAGGTTTAGTGGTTTTGCGAGTATTTAATAAAAGCATGAATAGTTTTTCAATCGATTCACAATATCTCAGTATACTTATGAAAATGTTTAGACATTTTCGTCGACAACGTCGTTATGAAATTATAATATCAGTATTCTATAATAACCAATAACGCATATAAGTTATTTAGTTATATTTGCTTTTTCCAAAATGAAGTCTATTAGTATCATAGAAGCGACCATACCTTCGCCAATCGGTTTATTAGCCATAAGCTATACAAGTTTACCAAGTTCGTTAAAAGCCTAACAATGGTTCGGTCGACTCGTGTTAAACACACTTAAAGCAATAATTAGGAGAGTAAAACGAGAAATAGTGTAAAAGGGAATGGCAACACAACAGCAAAATTTGGGTAAAAGCAATTAACCGCGGGTCCGACTCGCTGTGAACCTTGCTCACGCGGACATTCCTGACAAATGTTTATATACCTAAGCATTGCAAACCGTTGAGGTATATGGGAGAGCTAGATGCTGTGACAGTCACAGGTACGATTTTTACCCTTGCATTGTTGTTGTTTGTCTTATATTTAATTCTTCTATTTTAATATTGTAACAGCCTGTTATTGTCCCACTGCTGGGCTAAGGCCTCCTCTCCCTTTTGAGGAGAAGGTTTGGAGCTTATTCCACCACGCTGCTCCAGTGCGGGTTGGTGGAATACACATGTGGCAGAATTTCAGTGAAATTAAACACATGCAGTTTTCCTCACGATATTTTCCTTCACCGTAAAGCACGAGATAAATTATAATCACAAATTAAGCACATGAAAATTCAGTGGTGCTTGCCCGGGTTTGAACCCACGATCATCGGTTAAGATTCACGTGTTCTAACCACTAGGCCATCTCGGCTTCATTTTTTAATATATTAGTAAGAAATTATTGTTTCGTATATTTGTCCTCTATGCGTTCATGAACCGTTCATGCGATTGTAATGAAACTGTGATGAGTTGTTCTGCGTATACCTGAGCAGGTTCCTAGCCCAAAAATATTTTCTATTATAGTATATATATATATATATATATATATATATATATATATATATATATATATATATCAAGTATATATATATATATATATATATATATATATATATATATATATATATCGATCGACTAGTATAGTGTATATCGATTGTGGCCACAATGGCCTGTGTCAATGGAGACTAGTCAGTTGTGCAGGACATCATTTGGTGCCCAAGTGTATACGCAAACACAGTTACACTCTCTATACATTCACTCTCAAAGCCCAATGAGACAGTAGATTGACAAAGCGGAGAACGTTCAGCTGCAGGACCTTTACTTGGCGGTAGAGCTTTGTGCAAGCCCGTCTGGGCATGTACCACGCATCGCCTTTTCTGCTGCTAAACAGCGCTACATACGAGTATACATATATAGCACATACTACTCGTTTGTAGCGCTTTTTGTAGCGGTTGTGTTCCGGTTTGAATGGTAAATCATTATCACTTTTTAAAAATCAATAAACAAGTACAATGCTTTACTATTGAATAAATATTATGATTCTGTCCTGATGTCTCATTCAAATTGTGTAATATATATTTTAATAGTCGCGACATTATGTTTTTTTATCATTATAAAATATAGTGAGTTATATAAATAGAAATCTCGAATATTAGTGTTCGAAATTTAAATATACATAACATTTCTCATAATTATTTCTACAATATTGTACAATCATTTTTGTTTCGTTTCCACATCACAGACGTAAATGTGTTTGTTTTATATGATTAAAATCATAAATGAGAAATTAACTCTGACTTGGAACCTGAATACGAACATAGGCTGAGGAAATACGGGTAAAAATACTTTAACGCGGATGAAGTCGCGAGGAACAGCTAGTTTTATACACGAGTATTTATATCATTAATGGCTTTTGTCTCATAAAATCGTAACTTTAAGAGCCTAAAGAATGGAACCGTAATAATAAAGTAAACGTAAATAAATGTGGCAAACTGTACAGCTGTTCTGTATGAACACACTCGGAACTCACCGCAAGACACGATCCTGAAAAATTGTAATTACTAGCTGTGCCCGCGGTTATACCCGCTTATTATTTAAATAAGTGATTTCTTTAAAAGCAGACTTATAATATTTTACTATATACAAACTTTTTTAGTTTTATTATCGTGGGATATTTGATATTTATTTCTATTATATTTAGATTTAGTTTTTGTTGCACCCGGATCTAGATAAGTCAACCTACAATTGACCATAATAAAAACAGTCCCTTAAATCTATTCCGACATACTTGAATTTGTGCAAGCTCGTCTGGGTAGGTACCACCCACACATCAGATATTCTACCGCAAAACAGCAGTACTTGGTATTGTTGTGTTTCGGTTTGAAGGGTGAGTGAGCCAGTGTAATTACAGGCGCAAGGGACATAACATCTTAGGTCCCAAGGTTGGTGGCGCATTGGCGTTGTAAGCAATGGCTAACATTTCTTACAGTGCCAATAACTAAGGGCATTTGATGACCACTTACCATCAGGTGGCCCGTATGCTAGTCCGCTTTCCTATTCTATAAAAATAAAAACTTATTATGAACTAACCGACTAAATATGCGGCGTTCCACAGGTGTCAGTTCTCGGCCCAATCCTGAACGTTTGCTTCCCTATATAGGTCTACAGTAGGAAATAAGCGTGGTTTAGAGAGAGCTGCTTTAAGTATCATTCTTTGAGCTCTTTCAACTTTAATTATGTGCGTTTTGTTAGAGCCCCATACAGTTATACAGTATACTATTAAAGATTGACATAATGATATATGAACAGTCTTGATGAGGATCCAGTCAGCGTTATGTCTTTTTTTTTTAAATATATGTAAGTTTTCTGATTTTTTGATTTTTATCAATTGTTATACCTAAGTATTTAGTTCGATCGTTTTGTTAGATTACTACTAATGAATGACCTACTGATTGATTGTATTATTAGGTGTGTTGCATATTGAAAAGATCATGTATTTAGTTTTAATAGGATTCAAAGTTAGGATATTAAAAGCCATCCAGTGATTAAACGTATACAACCTTCTTGTGTAAATTCAAATACATTTTTTTTTTCATATTTCTGGGAGGGCAAATGACTCTACTCCACCTAATGGTAATGGTAGTAGAGTCCAAATGCAGTCGGGAAGAATATACTGCACTAGCCGCCCCCCGCCTTGCCGTCCCGCAAGATGCCTTTTTATGCCTCGTTTGAAGGAGACCGGGTCATAAGAGGAGGGGAACACGTGAGCTGGTAAGTTTCACCAAAGAAAACCAAATTTCTTTGTGCGCGATGGAATTGATGTCACAGTTAGGCGGTGACATCGAGAGCCCCACGTCGCTGCAACCGATCCAAGGCCGCCAGTAGGTACTTAGCGGAGCCATCCCAAAGGTATGAGCAATATTCAACGCAAGACCGTACCTGTGTTTTGTACAACAGGCACGGTTGTTGTGGCGTAAAAAAACGCCGCAACTTGTTCAGAACTTCAAGTTTCCGTGAAGCGGTTTCTATAGCAGCCTCGATGTAATCCCATTCCATGTTTTACCGTGAAATGTATGAGTAGTATCATCAGCATATGATATTATTTTACAATATCTTAGATTTAGGTTATAAAGCTTATTTATATAGCATAGAAATAGAATTGGGCTTAAAATGCTCCCTTGCGGAATTCCATAGATGACAGATCTCTCAATGCTAATAACATCACCTATTTTAACCTGCTGGAAGAAATCAAACAAATAATTTTGTAAAGGTTGTAGTTGTCTATCTCTTATGCTTAAACTGTCTAACTTCTCGATCATTTTCTTAAAATAGACTGTATCGAAAGATTTTTGAAAATCAATAAAAGTAGTAGGCATTTTGTCTTAATTGTCTAGCTTGTCTACTAAGAAATCCGTGAGAGAATGAACATGGTGTAACTGAGTTTGTTTTTCTTTTCCTACAGCCATATTGTGTATCTGCAATTAAATTTTTATCTTCCAAATATTTAACAAGTCTATAGTTTATAATTTTTTTAAATATTTGAGAGAGGAATGGTTATATCGAGATTGTGCGGTAAATTGATACAGGCTTTCTATCTCCGGCTTTAAAAATGGGTATAACTATGGATTTCTTGAGAAAAACGGAAAATATACTTTCGGATAAACATCTATTAAAAGGTAGGTCAGTGGCGTCACAATAAATTCATTTAGACACTTAAGTATCTTGGAGGTGACGCCATCACAGCCAAGACCGCAATTTTTTTTTATTATTATTTATATATTTTTTAATTCGTAATATGTACAGTTTTTTTTAATAAGCTAGGGTAGCTAATCTAACAAAATATATTACAAACAAATTCAGACGGAGGTTTACCAGGTCCTTGTTACCAGGGAGCGCCGTACGTTTCCAATATACGTGCGCTCACTGCAAATAACTCGGCAATTATCGCGCTTTACGTATACGCGTGGATGCGTATAACCGACAATAACCAGCATAAGCCGAACCCTATTTAATATATTCGATCATATAGATCGAAGGTCAACTTACATTGAACAATTCTAAATCTCCGAAACTTACTGAATGAAACTGAACTCTGAATTCGGTCATGAAATTTCAGATAGTGAACATTACTCGCCACACGGATGTCATCAATTAACAGGTTAATAATGAAGTGAGTTCTTACAGAATAGTACTCCTGTATCAACACAGTCGACAAAACTCTCGAGTGATATACGACGTGAACTGCTACATTGGTGTTCATTTTACAGAGTAATAATATATATAATTCAAGTTTCAAGACTGGTGGTACAGCTTTGTGCAATCTCGTCTGAGTGGGTATCACCCACTCATCAGATATTCTACCGCAAAACAGCAGTACTTAGTATTGTTGTGTTCCAGTTTGAAGAGTGAGTGAGCCAGTGTAATTACAGGCACAAGGGACATAATCCATCAACGAATTCCAACTAAAAACATACATACATATATGTTTAATTCATGTTTTACATTCACTATGTATATGAGTTTTTTTTAATTTGATAAATAAAATCATTACATAAATAAACATACACGCTACTACAATTAAACAATTTATTAAATAGATTTAGCCAGCTCTGAGTTTACCGTACCTCGAGGCAAGCTGTCGCAAATTATTACAATTATATGTTCCCGGCACAATTAACCGTAATAAAAAAAGTGATCAAATGTTAGTACGCCCGCTCAGATAGGGTTATGTATATTCAAATTGAGCTTTTTTACAGTAAGATAGCCTATTAAAGGTCTTCTCAATATTACTGTGTCCTCTACTCGTACTCATTTACATGAGTAAGTAAGAAATACTAGTTTTCGTCCAGTGGTCGAAATCTTGCCATAATATATATTTTTTTTATTTTGGAAAGAATATATATATCTTTTTAAATTTAGTCTAAAGTTTATCAATAACTTCTAACAGTTTCAAAGAATATTTTGCCTTCCAAATATTAGCATATTTTACACATTATATTTCGTAGTAGTATGTGATCACCACCTTCCATACATATTAGCGCTGAAAGAAATATTCGCCACCAACTTACCATTTGTTGTTCAAACTGGAACTCAACTATACTAAGTATAGCTGCTTGGCGGTAGATTATGTGATAAATTGGTTGTACCTGCCCAAACAGGCTTGCACGAAACCCTTAGTATAATGTGATATAAACAAACAAAAATATTTTTAGCAGCCTGGAGTCTTACAGGCAGGAGGTGTTTGTATCTTTGTACCTGTCCGGTATAAGTGATATAAACATACGGGCACGCGACCCCGCCTTCTCTGAGCTACTTATGCTACACCCTGTGTCTTTCTGGCATAAGTATCCTTATACCTTGAATTCCCACCAAATTTCCTCAACATCCCTCTATCCTGAACTGGTGCCCTACTATAGGTTGGGGAGGTCAGACGGCAGTCGCTCCTTATAAAACCAGCACCCGCTATTTATTAGGACATGGAAAAAAGAATTTTAGGTACAATGGCTAGAGCGTCGGCGCAAAACGACGCGTAGGCACATCGCCCTAAACCTGCGACAAGTGGGAAAGGGCTACCGTGTCAAGTACGGGCACGGCTAAAGAAGCAAGTACCTAAAAAGAAGCTCCGCTTTGCCACCTGGAACATCGGCTCTCTCACAGGTCGCTCCCTTGAACTGGCTGACGTACTGACGAAGCGCAGGGTTCACGTTGCATTCTTGCAAGAAACCCGTTGGAAGGGCAACAAGTCCCGTGATATTGGACTGGGTTACAAGTTGATCTACTCCGGTTCCCCCTCAGGGAATGACATTGCACTGGTAGATGAGGACAAGCAGATATTGGAGCAAAAGGTGAACCAGTGGAAGGGTGTGCTAGCGAGGGGTGGTCTGATGCTAAATGTTGCGAAGACCGAGTATATGGCCTGTGGCAGTACGGACCCCGAACCCATAAAGATAGGCGGAGAATCCGTTATCAAGACGGAAAAATTTAAATACCTCGGGTCCGTACTGCACGAGTCTGGTACGATCGACCACGACGTCAGAGCTCGAATAAACGCAGCTTGGGCCAAATGGCGGGAAGTCACCGGGGTAATCTGTGATCGCAGGATACCGGTGAAATTAAAGGGCCTTGTGTACAAGTGCATCATCCGACCAGTGTTATTGTACGGCAGCGAGACGTGGCCAGCTCTCGCGAGACATGTTCAGCAACTTCACGTCGCGGAAATGAAGATGCTGCGGTGGATGTGTGGCGTTACGCGACTAGATCGTATTCGTAACGAGCACATCCGTGGTAGCCTTGGCGTTTGCGATGTAGCGGATAAGTTGCAGGAAAGCCGTCTCCGTTGGTTTGGTTACATTAGCCGCAGACCGCCAGACTATGTTGGGAACCGATGCCTGGACTTTGTTGTCGAAGGCTCTAGATCCCGCGGCAGGCCCAAGAAGCGCTGGCTCGATATTGTGAGAGACGATATGAGAGAGCACAATCTCACTAAAGACGACGCTTTCGATCGGGCAAAGTGGGGGCAAAGATGTAGGAAAGCGGACCCTGGCATTTCTAGGCCGGGAAAACGCTAGGAAGAAGTAGGAGGAGCCTGGAGTCTGGAAGTTGGAAGTGTGTACACTTCCGTGCCTCGGAAAGAACGTAAAGCTGTTGGCCCTGCGCCTGAACTCTTTCCGGTCGTGTCGGATTGCTGTCCCATCGGATTGTAAGAGTTAGGGTATAGAGTGCACCTGTGTTTGCGCACACACTTGTGCACTATAATATCTCCTGCGTAGTTGGCTAATCTCTCTTGAGATTGGCCGCCGTGGCTGTTTAGTATTATAATTCAGTTTCAGTTTATAGACATTTATTCCTCAAAAATACAATACAATACACTTACATGAGATATGTTTACAAATTTAAAGAAAATATTACGCAGATAGTTTGACGTTCTTGTAATATTAATAATCTTGTAAAGGAAAATATAATATTAGTCTAATTATAAAAAAAGTAATGTCATTACGATAGTTTCAATATTTAATCTACAAACCAGAGTAAAAAAAAGATTGAATTGGATTTTTTTCATTATGATAGTTTGTACTCAAGGAACAGAATAGATAGCGTGATTTATAATATATATATGACTTTAGCACACATCTTAATATATTTATATAATATCTACGGAACCATTAATGATTGTATATCATCGCTCGTGATCCATGTTATTCATATAAAAAATTAGCGAGCCATCGTAACGCCCCGACTACAAATTACTACGAGGGTCCACTCGTATAATAAAATCATTAATTTATAAGTAACATTTTGTGATTTAATACAAAATATTTCATACGTTTTCTATTACAATTAGAATTTTTATGAAAGTAAAAAAAATACAAAAGATTAATTTATAGAGTATAGTCATAAAATAAGTGGTCACCACTGTATATAAAGATATTATTAAATTAAGTACATACACGAACAGCAATATGAGAATTTTTATTCACACAATGTTTTGTCTAAATCTTAAATGTTTATCGTTCGTTAAATTTGTTTAAAATGTTGTAATTTTGTCTTTTAATTTTAATTCTATCGTGTATTTTTTTTTGTGCAACTAAAATGTTTTACTTTTTGTTTAATGTAAAACGTTTGCGGCGTTAACTGCATCAAAGTTTTACACTATAGCAGTTATTATCAATTATATTTTGTTTCTGATCTAATATGATGGTTTTTGAATAAAATCATTATTATTAAAAAAAATTAGGCATTGGCAATGTAAGAAGTATTAACCATTCCTTACAGCGCCACCAACCTTGGGAACGAAGATGTTATGTCGCTTGTGCCTGTAATTGTACTGGCTCAATACCAAGCACTGCTGTTTTGCGGTAGAATATCTGATGAGGTACCATCCACCTATAAAGACGAGCTTGCACAAAGCTCTACCACCAGATAACCACGTACGCAATCTACCTCATTACATTCAATAATATTGATAATTAAATGACAATTAAAACGTTTAAACTTGTTTTAACGTTCAATTATCTTCAACTTTATTATTCAATTAAATTAAAATCTTCACACACCAAGTACTGCTCTTTTGATATTTGACGTGATAAATCTCTATGTGTTCATTATATCTTGCATAAAGTATAAAATGTTGTTCTGCTAGACTTTTATCAAAGCAATGTGATCATATTATCTAGAATTTTAATCTTATGTCTTGTCTGAGTAGAATAATTTATTCATAAAATATTTCATTTAAAATAAAGTGGATTTTTATTTACTATTTAAATTACATAAAATGAAAATTAACTTCTTTGTAATAAATCTATACTAGCTCGCGTTTGCGAATTTGCTCGTGTCGATGCTTAGTTTACAAGTATAGTTGCGACTATATCGTGGTATATTTGCGACTGCGAAAAGCCGTCGGCCCACATACCGTTTTCCTACTAAGGTTTTACTTTAGTGTGTTTACACACAGACAAACGGTCATGTTGCTTTTATATCGAAATTAATGCTCTTTAAGATTAATTTAAATAAAGATAGAGTAAAAGATAGAGTAAAAGATAGAGTAAAAAAAAAAAAACTCCTTGTATGACAGTAATGCTAAAGATGAGAACGTTAAATGCTAGGGCGTCCCCCTTAAGCGACGTAAATGCGAAGAATGCGATACATGCTAGGGCGTTCCCCACAAGCGACGCTAAAGACAAGAACCAACGTTCGCATCCAAAAGACTTTGACAAACTCAGACTCGCATCGTGGAACCTCGGCACAATGACGGGACGCAGCACAGAACTAAGCGAAATTTTAAAAACAAGACAAATAAACGCCTGCTGCGTCCAAGAAACTAAATGGAAAGGGTCAAAATCCAGGGATATCGGAAATGGCTACCAGCTTGTATACCATGGTGCTGATACCAAAAGAAACGGAGTAGGAATCGTATTGGATGAAAACCTGAAAACGAGAATAATCGACGTGGTTAGGAAGAATGACAGACTCATAAGCATAAAACTAGCAATGGATGGCCAACCGCCTTTGAATTTAATCTCAGCGTATGCACCACAAACGGGATGTTCTGAACAAGAAAAGCACGATTTCTGGGAGGACTTTGACGAAATTATGCAAAATATTCCTTTAACAGAACATGCCCACATAGGAGGAGACCTGAATGGACATGTAGGAGAAAAGAATGACCTTCATAGCGACACCCATGGAGGCTATGGATTTGGCACTAGAAATAAACAAGGAATAAGCATTCTTAATTTTGCATCCAGGCACTCCCTAAAAATAATTAATACATATTTCCAAAAAAAACCGGAACACCTTATCACCTACACATGCTCAGAATATAACACACAAATAGATTATATCCTCGCCAGCAACAACATCTTTAAACTTTATAAAGACTGTAAAGTGATTCCCGGCAATGGGCTTTCCTCACAACATAGGCTTCTCGTCTCAGTCATGAAACTACCCAAACCTATAACAACACACATCGGCAGAGCAGACAGTATTAAGTGGAAAGAACTGCACTCCATCAAGGGCTCTCCGCTCCTAGAATGGGCCCACGCCTATATGAAAGAAGACATTGAGACCGACAAATCAGCTAACCAGATGTGGTCTGATTTCGAAAGACTATGTTTGGAAGGGGCAAAAGAGATCCTGGGTATTTCACGTGGAGCACGGCGCATAGGTAAAGAAACGTCCTGGTGGAATGAAACTGTTCAACACATAATAAAGTCAAAGAGAGAGGCATTTAAAGCATGGCAGAAATCGGGTTCGGAAGAAGATCACCTACTGTATCAGAATCTTAAAAAGATAGCTAAATCTGCAGTAGCACAATCCATGGCAAAATCTAGAGAAGATTTTTATGACAGATTGGAAAACGCCGAGGATGAGAACTCAATCTACAAAATAGCCCGACAACGCCATAGATCTACTCTCGATATTAAATGTAACAAATACATCAAAAATGCCCAGGGTATTTTACTAACGACGAACAAGGATATCAACATAAGATGGAAGGAATACTACGATCAACTAATGAACGAGGAGTTTTCGAGTAAAAAAATGCCCCATATGCCGCCTGTTGAAGGGCCTATAAAATGTATAGTAGAGGAGGAGGTGAGCAAGGCTATATCAAAAATGAAACACCATAAGACCACTGGTCCCGACCAGATCCCAGCAGATCTCTGGAAGAAGCTGAAGGAATCTGCCACACCCTGGCTCACAAAGCTTTTTAACGCTATTATTAAAGATGGCAAGATCCCTGAATCCTGGCGTAACAGCATTCTATCACCAATATATAAACAGAAAGGAGACATTGAGAATTGCGGAAACTACAGGGGCATAAAACTCACGTCACACACACTAAAACTGTTTGAAAGGATCATCGCTGCACGCATTAATGACTGTACTCGTATAACTGAGAACCAATATGGCTTCACATCTGGCAAATCTACCATCGATGCCATTCAGTTAATTAGAGTTGTGATGGAGAAACACCGTTCAAACAAAGAAAATCTGTATCTCTTGTTCATCGACCTAGAAAAGGCTTTTGATAGGGTACCCAGAAATCTAGTTTGGCAGGCTATGAGAGCTCAAAACATCCCGGAGTACTATGTGACACTAGTACAAGATATGTACACAAACACCATGACGCGCGTCAAAAGCCTAGCGGGACTTGGCGAGCCCTTCCACGTAAACGTAGGAGTACACCAGGGATCTGCCTTAAGCCCATTGCTATTCAACCTTTGCATGGACTACATCACGCGAGACATACAAAAGCCAGCACCAGAGTGTATACTTTACGCAGACGACATAGTCCTAGTAGCGAAAAATGCACAAAGCCTACAGGAAACACTTAACCGGTGGGTGACACAAATCGAAAACCATGGGCTACGCATTAGTCGAAGTAAGACCGAATATTTGGAATGTGACTATGGAGGGACAGAAGAGACGGGATGTAATATTTACATAGACAACCGCGCACTACCCAAAGTAGACAACTTCAAGTATCTTGGGTCTGTGCTTACTACTGATGCAAATATCGATAAAGACGTGGACCACCGCATCAAAACCGCCTGGATAAAATGGAAATCGCTTTCGGGTGTTCTCTGTGACCGTAGAATGCCCATTCGTGTAAAGGGAAAAGTGTACAAAACGGTAGTACGCCCATCCATGACTTATGGGGCAGAGTGTTGGACCATCAAAAAGACACACGAACAACAACTGCATACAAACGAGATGAAAATGCTTAGATGGGCGGGAGGAATAACCCGGCTGGACAAAGTAAGGAATGAGTATGTCAGGGGATCGTTCAAGGTAACACCGATTGTCGAAAAACTGAAGGAATGTCGACTACGCTGGTACGGCCATATCCTGAGACGTGACGATGACCATCCCATCAAGAAAGCCTTAAATATCCCGGACCGACCACGGAGAAGAGGGCGACCGCCCGCAACCTGGTGGTCAAACATGCAAAAAGAGGCCCAGAAAGAGAATCTGAGTACACAGACAAGTCAGAACAGAGCTCTCTGGCGCAGACGTACAAGGAGACCCGACCCCAGCTGAACTGGGAAGAGGGTTTTGGACAAAGAAGAAGAAAGATAGAGTAAAAGAACGTTCATATTTCAGTTTAAATTTTAACTTAAGTCGTAATCACAAAGGATTACGGTAAACGTTTTGTTATAAATTAAAATAGTTTGAAATAAAAAATCTAGCTAAGCTTATGTTTTATTAATAAAGTGTTAACTATATTACAATATAGATTTATCTATATATAGCCTGGAGAAAATAAAATGTCACGTCTAATACTATTAATGCGATAATTCAAAGCTTTGGTTTAGTTAGCGCAAACTGGTTTATTTCATTTTTAGTCAATGTATTACTCTGCTACAAATCACTGGCAGTGGACCAATAGTTCTGCTGTTGTAAGCCCTCACTTTGTATCGCACTCGTTAAATGTTCAAAGATTTTGATGCATGTTTCTTTTATATGTTTTTTTTATGTTTTAACCGCGATCGTACCAGTTTCATTTTATTTGACATTTTGATGTTGACAGCTTTGCATTTGTTGTGATCATGAGCAGACTGTCCAAGCCCCCGTTTTGTATCTTCTATATATAAAAAAAAACTAAATTTTACATTCACGCCACTTCATTTGTTTAATTATATAGGTACACAAAGAGAATATAATCTGGACATATATTAAAATTACTAACTTATACAATTTTAAGCTAGATTACATTCCTAATCATATTTATTTACACGGCATGCTCATTAAAATAAAATGAATAGACACTTGATATTGCAACTAAATGTTTTTTGATGAGATAAAATTACATCACAGATCGATACTGCTAGAAAAAACATAACCCTCGTAACCAACATTTGTATACAACACAAAATAGAAGCATCATTAAGCGAGATACGTGACAAATCCTGCTGTATCGCAACTTTATTTATTTCCACGATGTTTTTCCCCTTTACGATTTAAGACGAACGCTCATCCATATGTTTTGTTGTTTTACGAGTACACTTGAATAATGAAACATATATGTCTTGAAACCAACAAATAAGCTTCTAAGGAATACGCTGATTTGAATAGAATATTTTTCATTGTGATTTATATTGTACTGTTGTTTTTTTATAAATTTATTAATAAAATATAAATAATCGATAAGTGTATGTATAGTAATTCTGTGAACAGACAAACGAGGGACATATACAACTTAAATCCCCTGGTAGGCGATTTAGTAATTAGACCTTCAATTTTATCATTTCAATGTTAAATCGTCATTACATTACATAAAAAAACCACTAACACTATCTGTCGCCTTATATATAAAATAGGTAATTTTCTCGAGAATAGAGAGTAGGATTGTGAACGGCTGTCTGGGTAGGCACCACCCACTAATCAGATATCGTACTTTTGCGTTCCGGTTTGAAGGGTGAGAGCGCCAATGTAACTACAGACACAAGGGACAAATCGTCTTAGTTCAAAAGGTGGTGGCGCATTGGCGATGTAAGGAATGGTTAAAATTTCTTACATCGCCCATGACCACTTACCATCAGGTGGCCTATTTGCTCGTCCACCCACGAAAACATAAAATAAAAACGATGTATTAAACACAGAAAAATATGAACTCTTCTAAGAATATGTGAAACCCCTACGGCATTTGTGTTGTTATCTATTAGCATTTTCTAAACAAGAGCGCTTCGAGACATTGCTTCCCATTAGGCACGAAGGTCATCAAGAAAAAGCATCTTAAATGAATGAGAAACAATAATACCCCAATTTAATCCTGACGAGCTTTAAGCCACGGTGGTCAAACTCAAAATTGATCAACTAAAAACGTCGCACCACATAATGGCTTAATCAATTTGGCATTCGGATACCAAAAATCAATTACACTGTGTTGGGTTAAGGTTTGGATGGCTTACTGCTGATCTCGAATGGCCTTTGAAATAAATATGTGGCCGAAGCGGGACGGCCAGCAGACGTGCAATGTCGAATATGTACGTATTTAACAAAAGTATGATATCGTTAAAAATAATATTAATAATACCACCACACGACTCGCGTATCGCTTCCTGAATAGCCAGAGATTAATTGCGTATAAAAATATCTTATAAGAATAATGACTTAAATATTATAATGTCTTAAAATTATATATATTTAACTTAAAATCGTATAATATTAACGACGATGTTATAACTATTTACTTGTATGGTTATTAAAATAACTTTATACTACAAAACAAAAAATAGGATTAAAATAATCCTTCATACAAAAATTGCATTATAATGTTGTTTAAATTTCATCCCGTGCAGTTGCACGTGCAGGTTTCCTCGCTTGCTTGCTTTACTAAAAAACGAATACATACACAAATAAAGCACTCGAAAGCGACCACCAGCTTGTTCTGAAAATAATTAAAGAAATAAACGCTCGGAAAATAAAAGTTTCAATTACATACAAAAATCCACTGGTGGTAGAGCTTTGTGTAAGCTCGTCTGGATAGGTACCACCCACTCATCAGACATTCTGCCGCAAAACAGCAGTACTTGGTATTGTTGTGTTCCGGTTTGAAGGATGAGTGAGCCAGTGTAATTACGGGCACAAGGGACATAAGGTCGTAGTTCCCAAGGTTGGTGGCACATTGGCGATTTAAGCGATCGGCAACATTTCTTACAATGCCAATGTCTAAGAGCGTTGGTGACCACTTACCATCAGGTGGCCCATATGCTCGTGCACCTTCTTTTTCTATTAATATATATATATATATATATATATATATATATATATATATATATATATATTAATGTTAATGAGATAATTCCTTCTTTTTGGTATGTGTTATGTATTGTATATTTATATGTATATTTGGTATGTTAAGCGTGAATGTGCTACTAGACATGAAACCTCTTTTGTTAAAACCCAGGTTACTCGACTGGGTTAATTAATGACTAACAATCAACAACATAGTAACGATCGCACACAATAACTATTGTTCTGAATATAAGCGCAGGTATATCTGATTGTTACAGAAATCGTGAGAAAACATCACGTGTTATTCTCGTATTATCCATTCAGTAACTATGACTCTCGGTAAATTCCCCTGGAATCCTAATTTACAACGAACATAACTTTGTACGGGCGTCGGGATGAGCAGGCTGTAGCCAGTCGATTGCGGTAACGATGGCCAAAATGATAGTCATCTCGAATTGTAATTTGAATCTAACAAAGGAAATAATATTACTTTATTTGTTTATATTATCCTCAATAATATTATAAATGAGAAATTGAATTCGTTTATTCCTCTGTTATGCTTTCACGTTGTCAAAAGACAAAGTGTACCTAATATCCCCCACCCCCAAAGATGCGGGTAAAGTCGCGGAAGAAATCTAGTAAAACTATAAATTAACAACCTGTAAATGCTCCTAGGCACAGGCCTCTTGTCAATACTCTCTTCCAATGCAGACACACATGGCAGAATTTGATCTGACAAGTGCAAGTTTCCTCACGATTTTATCCTTCAACTCCGAGCTTAAGATGAATTATAAACACAAATTAAGCACATCAAATTCTATGCTTGCCCGAGTTAGGAACACAACAATACTAAGTATTGCTGTTGTTGGGTGTAAGTGTGGTAGAATATCTGATGAGCGGCTGGTACCAATCCAAAAGGGCTTGCACAAGGCCCCAACAATAAATAGATTAATAAAAAAGATTAACTTCATAACTCTCAATCTTGTAGAAATGCAAAGTTTAAAATACATATTTTAAAAAGGCTTAAAAGTTACCTTGCATTCGTCCGCGTCTCACAGACCATTAGTAAAATAGTTGTGAACTTGTTGAACGGAATTGTGGTAATATATTGCCATTCTCCGTGATGGATGCGAGTTGAAAACAGTACGTAAGTCACCAACAATGCGTGGTCATGTTGAGGCCGCGTTATATATTGCAACACATAATGTTATTGTATATGTTATCAATATATATATATATAATCCGTATAACTGTTTATTGGTTGTTCTACTCGGTAGAACTACATTCTGAACTGATGCCCAGCTTAATATTTTTTTTAGTTATAAAATAGGTAGGCGGCGGACTAATATATCCGAGTGATCCGCCTACAGACATTGACGCAATAAGAAATATTAAACATTCCTTATACATCGCCATTGAACGTTTAATTATTTTTCTAAAATGATTCCAAAGTATTTTTAATATATTTATTTTGTATGATGCAAGTGATTTGAAAATGAGTATTTATTAACCAAATACAAATGCATTCTCTGCTTCCTTACACTTCCAACCCTATAACAGTATACTGGTTTTTCTTTTAATTTACTTTGCTGGGCTTGAAAGCTTAATGTCGCTTTCCACATGCTGAATTGTTCCTGAGAGTTTACTATCAAAAGAAGGAACTCTTAGTACAGGTTTCCTTCTCTTGTGGATTTCGCTTCGAAATCAAATATAGAAGTTATTTGAATATGGAACTTACTCCTTATGTACACACAACCATACACCCAAACCTACACAAATAAATACTCTTTAATTTAATATACTAATTCCACTTAAGTCCATACATTCATTTAATATATTATAGATATATTTAAATATTACGATATCAATGACTACTTCTACTAAGTAGGTAATATATAAAAAAAACAAAGTCCTAAATCCCCACAATATGTGGAAACGACTTACGTCAAACTGACGAGGGTCGTATTGAGTTTTATAGCTGCGTGTAAGTGAGGGTATGCCGAATGATATATTTTAAAAGAGGTATCATTATAAAACAACACCAAGTTTCCAATCCGGTTGTGTTCTGGTTTATAATATTAATGTCAGATGAAAATTGACGTGATTAGTTTAGGGCTTGTGTTAAAAAATATTAATATAAATTCTGAAATTTATATTTATTGATTGGATGGACTCCATGGAAACCCCTCCGGCATTTGTGTTGTTATCTATAAGCATTTTCTGAACAAGAGCGCTTCGAGACATTGGTTTCAATTAGGCACGACGGTCATCAAGAGCAAGCATATTTTGAATGAATGAGAAACAATAATACCCTAATTTAGTCCTGATGAGCTTTTAGCCACGGTCGCCAAACTCAAAATTGATTAACTAAAAACGTCGTACCACATAATGGCTTAATCAATTTGGCATTCGGATACCAAAAATTAATTACACTGTGTTGGGTTAAGGTTTGGATGGCTTACTGCTGATCTCGAAGGGCCTTTAAAATAAAAATGTGGCCGAAGCAGGACGGCCAGCAGACGTGCAATGTCGAAATTGATGGTTATTGAAAGTATTTATATTGAAAGAAAAACAATAAATTGATATGTTATAAAATAATTAAGAATATTCTTATAATAATAAATAGCAATGAAAAATACATTAAGTAGATAAATGACGGAGGAAGCATGACGGCGTAAGAAAGCCTTTTGCCGTTTACCATCACGGCATACTAATCGGTGTTACCTCACGCGTATTAAAGCTCATGTTAAAGCGCGTGAATAATGTTTTAAGATATGTGTGCTCCTTCAATCAAAGGAGACCACAGCAAGCACATAAATAATGACTAAACAGAAACTAAAAATATATAAAAATAAATGTTACATAGCAGTACTCAATAAATAAACACAGGTTAACTCAATAAACAAACAAAATATCATGAGTGTTTATCAAAAACATTTATTCTTTGCACAAGCTTATTGACATGTGAATATTTTTTCGACTTAAGATAAGACATGTTTATGTGAACTCTGGTTAAATTACTGATTAAAGCGAAACCAAAGTCAAATATTAGTTTTTTTTAAATCAAAGAGTATTCTTACTACAACAGATGATCTCACTGCACTTGAAAATCATCCTTATACAAGATTATTTTATAGCCTGTAATCTATTATTACGAATAACTTAATTGTGCTACATTTACAGAGGGCGCTCTGATTTAGTAAACATCGACTCCGCATATTATGTCGTTTTAAATTAAAATTTATTAGTTTTTAACAGTTTAAGTTGCATTACTTTTTTAATAACATCTCAAACATTGTGTGTTATCGTTATTGTTGGTTACACTTCATTAATTTCGTGGTAAAAGAACAATTAAAGTGTATATAGACGACAGTAAGATTATGTGGTAACTAAAGTTAAGTTAAACTTTAATTAAAGTGCTAAGGATTTAAATGTGAACTGTGGATTTAATTATTATTACAAAGCAATATTCAAAGAACTCAGTTTTAGTGCATTACAGGAAATTAAATGTGTATCGAACTAAATTAATTAGTGAGTGAACATTTTATAAGTGCGGGTGAACTTATTATTACATGGACGGTAACTTAATAACAAAGTTATTTCGATTTCATCTATCGACAAACTGTTGAAACGTATCTGTAATTTGGTGTCATTCACGTAAGTAAAGATTGGTCTAATGGTACCTACGGCCGCCTCAAGCTATACTGACGACTGATCAGGGTTCTAATCCTTACCAAATCTGAACTGAATAAATTTTTATAAAATTTGTATCTTTCTTGAATACATTTAAAGAAACTTCTAAACTTTAAAATAATGTCTTCTAAAATTAAATTTGAATGTTGTTTACGAAATCCCAATTCAGTAGAAATAGTCAAATGTCAGATATGTCTAAGGAAATATCATTATGCTTGTGTTAGTACCACTAAAACATCGTATGCTGAACTGACAGAGCATTCCAAAATCTCCTGGCTCTGTCCGACTTGCTCGAGACCTAAGAGCGATAATACAAATACGCCAGTGAGACAACCGGCGAGCAATATCTCACCACAAGAATCAAATAATATTACGGTTAGGCGCAATCAAACAAGCAACGCTAGCAATGTATTAAGTGATGAGACATTAAATGAAGTACGAAGCATCTTTCGAGAAGAACTTAAATGTATAATCGATGCATTTAAAGTAAATATTATGAATGAAATAAATGGAAAGATCAATGAGGTACTCGAAAACATGTCTAGCATAACATCGTCTATTACTTTCATGGAAAAAGAATTTGAAGAAGTAAAGCAGGAAATGAACAGTAAAACACAAATTATTAAGTCTCTTGAGAATGAAAATAAGTTGTTACGTTCTGACATTTCAAATCTTCATTCTAGACTCGCATTACTTGAACAACAATCTAGGGCATATAATCTAGAAATACAATGCATCCCAGAATTCAGGTCAGAAAATCTTGTAAATACTGTAAAACAAATAGCTAACACCGTGAAATGTAACATAAACGATAATGACATACAAACTTGTACGAGGATTATGAAAATCAATAAGGATAGCCCACGCCCAAGATCGGTTCTGGTGAAATTTAGTACAATAAGAACTAGAGATAGTTTTTTGGCGGCTGTCATATCATTTAATAAAAAGGCGGGCAATAACAAAGAAAAACTGAATACGAGTCACCTAGGAATTAGCGGGGACAAAAAACCTGTTTATGTATGTGAACATCTTCCTCCTGACATAAAAGCCCTGCATGCTGAAGCGCGTTTAAAGTCAAAACAAATTGGATACCGCTATGTATGGGTGAAGAATGGACGAGTATATATGCGCAAAACTGAAAATACGGAATACGTTTATGTAAAAAATTTTGATATTCTTAAGAATTTATCGTAATATTAATTTTGTATGTTTTCTTAATTAAAAGAGTTGGTTATAATTTGTAAAATACGATTCGTTATTATGTTATTATCAGAATGTTAGGGGTATTAATACTACCTTGCAAGATGTAAATCGCGAAGTATTAAGTAATAATTATGATGTTATTATTTTAACCGAAACATGGCTTACCAGCAATGTCTCTGATAATGAAATATTTGATGATAGATATTTTATTTATAGGCGTGACAGAGAAACATGCAAGTACTCTCATAAGAAAACTGGTGGTGGTGTCCTTATAGCAATCTCAAAAAGCTTTCCATCGCGTCGGTGTTTTGAGCTGGAGACCGATTGTGAGGATCTCTGGGTCTCTATAGAAATCTATTCTGGAAATCACTTAACAAAAATACACTTATGTGCTGTGTATTTTCCTCCTCCCTTAAACCAAAGCTTTTTAGAAGTATTTATTGACAAGGCAAGTAATATAATAACTAATAATAATGGCGACCACAGCGCTACGGTAATTATTGGAGACTTTAATTTACCCGGATTAGCATGGAATGAACCAAATACTGTGCTGATCCCTGACACTCATTCAAATAACTCATCGCTTAAAAATATATTTAAAGAATTTCTTGACTTTAATTCGCTATATCAGTTTAACAACGTAAAAAATATTAAACACAATTTGCTGGACTATGTTCTCTGTGACCGGGACATGATGAGTGTAAATGAGAGCTTATCTCCAATACGTAAAATCGATACA
Source organism: Nymphalis urticae (assembly GCA_905147175.2). Lineage (NCBI taxonomy): Eukaryota > Metazoa > Arthropoda > Insecta > Lepidoptera > Nymphalidae > Nymphalis > Nymphalis urticae. Next base: position 320,607 of record LR990004.1, on the reverse strand, counting down.
TTCCATCCTCCTCTAGATGTAATTATAAAAATACCTTCGAAATCTCCCTCTTCAAAAAACAATTCAAAAAACAAATATCAATTCTTTAAAGCCGATTATGACACCATATTGACATCTCTTAACAATGTTGATTGGCTTCAAGAATTCAAGGATTGTCTCGATAATGTTAATGAAATGGTAGATAGGTTTTATACCATACTATATACAACTATTAATAAATACGTCCCGAAAAAACCTGTGTCACAAAAGTCTTATCCATCTTGGTTTACACCCACCTTAATAAAATGCCTAAAAAGAAAATATAAGCTCCATATTAAATTAAAACAGTATAACAACCCATTGGATAAAATAGAATTTCAATACCTAAGAAAAGACTGTATCAAATTGATCAAACATTGTTATGACAATTACATAACGATGATTGAAAATGCAATCTCGAAGAATCCTCGGTATTTTTGGACGCATTTCAAAAACAAGCGTAAAAATTCTAGCGCCTACCCTACATCGATGGTCTATGGAAATGTCGAAGCAAAAAATAAACAAGATGTTTCGAATCTTTTTGCAGCGTATTTTTCCTCCGTCTATGTAAATGACAACACATCAAACTACTGTGCACCTGATCCCAAAACTTACGTTGGAAATATATACCTATCACAAGGCGACATCGAAAAAAAATTAAAGAGGCTTGATCATAATAAAGGCGCAGGACCAGATAACATATCTCCCTACTTCCTTTCAATGTGTGCGTCTACTTTATCTTTTCCATTGTATCTCATTTTTAATACATCTTTAAATACAGGAATATTTCCACAAGTTTGGAAGGAGGCGAGAATTGTACCTGTGTTTAAAAGCAATGATCCCGCTTCCGTCGAAAATTATCGTCCGATATCAATCTTGTCGGCTGTGGCAAAGGTCTTCGAAAGTCTTGTACATTATAATTTAGCAGATTATCTTAAATCCCATATAAATAGTAATCAGCACGGATTCGTATCAGGAAGATCTACTAATACAAACCTTGTCACCTTTGTTACAGAAACAGTTAGAGCTGTAGATGAGGGTGAACAAATTGATGCAATTTATACAGATTTTTCGAAGGCTTTTGATACGGTTAATCACTCTATATTATTGGAGAGATTGAGATCGTTCGGTATAACTGACACCTTACTAAAGTGGTGCACCTCTTATATTAACGCACGCCCATCTACAGTAGTTATTGATGGATATCAGTCAGTTCCATACATTGCACATTCAGGAGTACCACAGGGATCAAATCTAGGTCCAATATTTTTTAATATATTTATAAACGAGTTACCCTTAATATTTAAACACGTTAGAGCCTACTTGTATGCTGATGATTTAAAAATAACAAAGACTATTAAAACTCACAATGACGTGACAATAGTACAGGAAGATATTGATCGCCTTGAAAACTGGTGCAAATTACATAAAATGAAATTAAACATCAAGAAGTGCTACCATATTCAGTTTACACGAAAAAGAAACACTATAGAAAGTGCGTACAATATATCTGGTATTACTATAAACAAGGTGCAAACTATTCGAGATTTAGGAGTTATTTTGGACTCGAAACTTCAATTTAATACTCACGTCGAACACATTACAACATCCGCATTCAAGTCTTTGGGATTCATTTTGAGAAACTCTAAGGAGCTACATAAGTCATATACAATCATAACTCTTTACAACTCCTTGGTTAGAAGTAAACTGGAATACTGTTCTGTTGTCTGGAGCCCTCAATATAAAATTCATATTGATACAATCGAGAGAGTGCAAAAGAAGTTTTTAAAATTTTTACATTATAGATTTAATAACTTGAGGGGCGAACAGTACCAGGACCGACTTAATAACTACCACTTACTGTCCTTGAATTGTCGAAGAAAACTTTTAGATCTAACGTTTCTACACAAATTATTAAATAATAAAATTGATTGCCCACAAATCCTCTCTATGATTGGTTTTAACGTGCCTTTCAGAATACCTAGATACAAGTCACCGTTATTTGTAACAACTAAACAAAAAACCAACCTAGGAAAAAATTCACCAATAAACAGACTAGCTAGGACGTATAACGAGCTATCGACTGGTATCAATGAACTAGACATCTTGCATGATAGTAACTACTCCTTTAAAAATAAAATTGCCTCACATCTAAAAAACTTTGCATAGAATATAAATAAATAGTTATGATGTTATGTTATCTGCTTTTTTCTGTGTTTTTTTTTTTTATATGTTTTTTTTATATCGTGAATTTTTTTTTTTTTTTAAATACTTGTGAACAATTTTTTGACACCATTACTTTGTTACTTTGATTATTCAATGAATTCTTATATAGTTTTATTAGCTTTTTTTCCTTTTTTACAATTTTTATTTTTTACATAAATTAAGATAAATCCTGTATTTTGTAAGCATGTTTTTTTTTTACGCAATTGAATATCTATTATTTTTATTAATGTAACTCTGTTAGTCGATGATTGCCTATAACAAATTGCATGCTGTAATTACCTGTAAGTAAAAGAACAATTGAAATGTATTACTAAAAATTACTGCTGTACACGAATTATTGTATCTTTTGTTGGTAGTTCTAAATAAATAAATAAATAAATAAATAAATAAATTTCAAAATAGCATCTCACACTGTTGCCGGTAACCGAAAATATGAGACATTTTGAACTACCGGCTTTTACAAGTTGGTTACAAACAAAATCGAGAAAAGTTCGAATTTCTTAAATATTTTACATTAGTAAATACATTTGATACATGCAATATATATATATATAACGTAAAAAAAGGTAGGCGGACGAGCATATTGGCCACCTGATAGTAAGTGGTCACCAACGCCCATAGACATTGGCATTGTAAGAAATTTTAACCATCCCCTATATTGCCAATGCGCCACCGATCTTGGGAACTAAGATGTTACGTCCCTTTTGCCCGTAATTACACTGACTCACTCACAATTCAAACCGGAAAACATCAATACCGAGTAATGCTGTTTTTCGGTATAATATCTGATGAGTGGATGGTACCTACCCAGACGAGCTTGCACAAAGCTCTACTACCAGTAAAAGTAAGTTTGATCTGCAAATGCAATTAAAGCATCGTTAATTCTAAATTGGTAAACAATGTCGGTAACGAAAGGATTGAATACATTGTATCGCGTAATCTGAATTGCAATAGTCATGCAAATGGATGGATACTTGTTGATTGTGGATATATTTATGTATTTTCAATCGCTACTGTTGTGAGTGAGCACCTACGCAGTCGCGATTGAAAATTCTTTAGTTCTTTTCACAAAGAGCACTGTGAATAAGTTAATTTTGACGATTCGATATTATAGCTAAAATTATAATATATACAATATGTATTTTATTTATATACACTATTGTACTCTGGCTATCTAGTTAACGGATTCTTTTCGTGTATAGAAAAGTTTGAGACAGTTTAAGATGGCGCTAACGTAGCTAAATTCACAGATAAAAAAACCGTTTTCATCTCTTTTTAAAAAGCATATGTAAAAAAGGGACATCTATGAATAATGGTATTGGAAAAAGCGTCAATTCTTGTTAAGAATAGGGTAACCTTAAATAGATGAAGATATTTGTGAATGAATCCATTGAAACTATACAAATATACATCAATCATATGATGTCGTTTTCTGCGTTCTTCGTACGCTTCTGCACCAACAACTACCAGTCCTTCGACACATGTAACCAGCCCACTGCTTCTTTATTCTATTAACATATGCAAGCTAAAAAGTTTAAATACAGATTAGAAATGTTTAGAGAGTAAATTACGATAACACAGTGTATATATATATATATATATATATATATATATATATATATATATATATATATATGTGTGTGTGTGTGTATGTAAAGCGTGCTAACTACTAATTATTTATTATTGGAATAATCAATGGTTTTCATTGCACTATAAACAACCTAATTAAACAGAGCCACCACTAGATCGCAAAGCCGACCTAATCGATTACTGGGCTGAAAGAAGATTCGTTTTAAGTGAAATAACTTCGAACAACTCTTTACGTCCGAGATGGCCCAGTGGTAAGAACGCGTGAATCTTAACCGATGATCGTAGGTTCAAACCCGGGCAAGCACCACTGAATTTTCATGTGCTCAATTTGTAATTATAATTTATCTCGTGCTTGACAGTGAAGGAAAACATCGTGAGGAAACCTGCATGTGACTAATTTCACTGAAATTCTGCCACATGTGTATTCCACCAACCCGCATTGGAGCAGCGTGGTGGAATAAGCTCCAAAACCTTCTCCTCAAAAGGGAGAGGAGGCCTTAGCCCAGCAGTGGGACATTCACAGGCTGTTATTGAACTCTTTACGTCAGTTAATTTGACAAAAAGGCAAAAATGTTGAGAGATGCAATATTATTTACAGGCTCAAGGGACATCAAATCTTAATTATCAAATTTGGTAGCGGATCGATTTAAATAATGGTGAATATTCCTTCCAACGTCAAAACCTTATGATAGTGGTAACCACTGAGTGGTTACCACTGTCATAAGGTTTAAGGTTTAGGTAGTAGGTAGTCCATTTGCCAGTCCATCTGTCTACTAAATATATATTGTTTTTAAAAGCTCACACATCGTAATTGGCACATATAAGTGTTGATTTGTGAGCGATAAGTTTAATTGAATAGCACGATTAATTAACGTGTTAAAAATAAAATATTTTAGTTTTAGTATGGGACTGTAGTTTTCGTAATCCCTTTATGGTCAGTTAACTGTAAAACTAATTCCAGTGCTCTGTGACATAGGTCTCGGTAAACTATCATCCGATACACACACATACACACACGAACGCACACGTAAACGATCTTCAGCAATTCAATTGTAATTATTATTAATTTAAAAAATACCTTTACGCTTGACCTCTTACACCAGTCCTAATTTCATCATTTCGCCACATTTAAGTCAGTTCACTTGCTTAAATTTATACAATTTACTTAAATTTGTCCTCTTGTTTATGTAACTTTGTTGTTTTATTCTAAGAAAAAAGATTTACCTAGATTTAATTAGTCATTGTTATAACATCGATTTACGTTGGAAACCTTTAGTTTTACAAACAAAACACCTGAAATAAAATAAAGAAATCCTTGTTCAAGTTGGCTCAATAAGGCACTTTTGAATCATGTTACAGTATTGGATACAGTTTAAAGCTATCACCGGTTAGAAAGTAGTTTCTACCGGGAAGAACCGTGAAGACACGCAGGAGTAACTTTATTTCAAATACAGGAAGGAGTAATATGCCTTATTTATTAAAGTTTTTATGTTGGATCTGTTGTAAAACGTAGCGATGTTTGAAATAATCATTGCCCCAATATACAGATACATATATATATATTTAAAAAAAAAACGAATTGTCAAACGAAAACTATAAATTTAAAACTGAAAGCTGCCGCTGTTATTTTTAACTCAAACAGTGAATCTGCGATAGAATTCTAATCCGTTCTATTCACATGCAAATCAAACACTGGAATATGCATTCTCATACGCCTCGTCTCTTTTAAAATGCATCGAGAGCGTCTTTTTATTAAAAAAATCTACGTTCCATTTATCAAAAAAGTTCAACTAAGTTTTTGCCATCATATCATTTAAATAATAGTCCTTGTTAATTAAATTAAAATGTCCATTTTTTCTCTTCACATTAATAAATGTTTAATTAATGAAGAATAAATGAGTCAGATAAATTTTAATAATAAAAAATATCTTAAGCATTTTGCGACTCTAATCTTCCTTAGTAATGTAAGAATCTTTAGCGGACTTCTCGCCTGTATTACAAAGATAATTAGTTTTAATTTTAATTATTAATCACTTTAATTAATAATAATAATGTAACGAAATCATAACATAACGAAATCATAAAATATCGAAAACATAAATTATTATGAACAAAAAGCATTTAATGTAATCTAAATATCCTAACACAAAATTTGGAATCTATGCTTGACCTGGGAACCTTCAAGAAATGAGTGTACTCATTCCTTAAAAGGCGGCAACGCACCTGCAAACCCTCCGGTGTTACAGCTGTCCGTGGGGCGAGGCATTTCCATCAGCTGAGCCTCCAAAATTTTTATTATTAGGCACGTTTAGAATTACGAATTAAAGAAACAAGGTAATTCTATGCAAAATATAGCTTTGCATTAGGCGTTGTAGAGTCCAACTGATTTCTTCATTGAAGAATCTCTACCAGCTCAAAATCTGTACCAGCTGTATTTCCATAATGAGTGTTATTGGTCTGCGTGAAGTTCGGTCAGTCTGTACTGTATAAACGTGTCATCTTTAGATCTATACATTATATTTCACCGTTTATGTACTATCCCATTGGAATATGATAGTGAAAATGAGAGTGCACCTGAATTTGCGCACATACTTGTGCACTGTAATGGCTATGTGGCAACAAATGCGTGTATTACAAAACATATTATATTTTTCAACATAGCTCATACTTTCGGAGCTAGTTGAATAGGGATTACGGGTCATTAATTATTAATGACGTCATATGGTAACTAAGTGCGGTAAGTAATAGGGTTTCATTAGTAAATATTAACCGCACATTCATTATATTCGACGTTAATATTTATATCAAGAAACAAAATGGATTATCTGTTATATTACGAGAGTAAACAATATATTTTGATGTGTAAGGAAATATTACTTTCTAGCATTGATGGCCCATTGAGTTTCAAAATGTGATCCCGCTGATAAAAACGAAGATCGCGGGTTCAAACCCGGGCATGCACGTGCCCATTTTATATATATAATTCATTTCGCATTTGAAAGAGGAATATGTCGTGAGAAAGCCCACATATATTGAATGATAATCTGCCACTTGTGCAACCATCAACCCACAGTGAAGCAATAGAGTGTTATTAGTTCCAAACCTCCTCAAAAACCTTCATCTCTCATCGAGGAGGGGACAGGACAGGCTCTTACTTTATACCTTTTGTGATTTTCCATAATATTCAAGTCCATAAAATTACAGCGTTAGAAGGAATATTAAAAGCGATATTACGAAGTTAGATCTCGTATCTCGTATTGTGAACGGCAAAAAGGAAAAATTGCACAAGCTTTGAAATATTCTACGGGAATATAGCACATGAATTACGCCCATCATTTTAATGAAATGGACGTTTCACGTGGAGACCGTACTACAGACGAACAGGGGTACAGTTATATGATATATTTAGATATATATTTACATAGATCCTTCGGCTTCGCCCGCGTGGAGTGCATTTGGTCATAAAAGTCCTTGTTCAGCTATTTATATACCGACGGGTTAAGTTATTATGAATGATATATACGTTATATAAACTATACACATTATTATTAAGCAGCGATAGTCTGATATGTAATAAATATAAATATCTTTATGTAAAAACCGTTATTCAGGTAGATTAAATAGAAGTAATAAATATCAAAACATACTTTGACATTTATATTGATGACGATGTCCCCTGATTTCGGCCACGGCGGGCAAACTCAAGAAAGATTAGTCAACTGCGCAGAACATATTATGGTAGACAAGTGTGTGTGCTAACACAGGTGCACTCTCTATTCCCTAGCTCTCATAATCCGATGGGACGGCGACCACACTACTGGAGAGTGTTCATATATATCGAGTACATAATAATTATACTCGTATAACTTGAAATACGAAGATGCCTCCAGCGTCAACAGTCTTAAAATTATTTAAACTACGAACCGGAATATAACACTGTTCTCATTCCTAACGAATTTCTGTCCAGTAAATGAAACATGCTTTCTTAATATAACGCCTATAGGTTTTCTGTTAATCCGTTGTGAGTGATATATTGTGACGCTTTAAACTCATTTGCGGGATCTACATCTATCACTACATATTATAAAAATGAGACACCTCCCCCCCCCCCGGGGGGCGTTGTCTTTTTTCTGTCTGACAGAACGCGGTTAACTCAAAAACTGACCGACCTGATTTTCATACAGTTTTCAACAATGGACAGAAAGACCCATAGGGATGGTTTTGACACAACATTAAACATTTTGTTTAACCCGTTAACCCCGCAAAGCCGTCCCGACTAGCCGGTAGCTAGTATTTTATAAAAATACTAAATTCCATATGCATACATATTAACAATATTGAAAACATGAAATAACGAGGAATAAATTACAAAAGGGTTCATCTACCGTTTATACGGCTTGACAACTTGATACACAATATGAACACGACAAATGGCTCAACAGCAGCACTGCTGTTCTGGGAATACTCCCTAGGTACCGCACATGTCAAGCGTTCAAAACCGTTAACCGACTTACGGTTCTAAGCAATATCGATGCGTGTGTATAATGTTTTAATTATTACGATCAAAGTGGAATATCAATTTCTGTCATTTCACGATCGTCGGGTGAGTTTCGAGTTTGTTCTTACCAAATAGCTCCACTGTTTCTACTTTAACATTAATATACATCGCAATACAGGAATATATATCGCAATAATTGTTCTTGTGTCAATTAGAATGATGTTAATTAATTTGTTTCTCAATTCAATAAAGTCATGACTGTCTGGCTTAGAGCAAAGCAATTAAGTATTCCTTAAAGTTGAAATTTCGTAATAAAATAGACGTTATTTAAATACACCTAGTATTTAAGGAACGACTTCACTTTAAAATTACCAGAATATCAAATCAAGTGTAATATAATTTGATCAAATACGTATCATTTAAAAATTCAATTGTACGTTATATACGAGAAGGCTCGATTAATTGCCAAGTTGTTTGAACTTGAAAAACGTTGTCGAAAAAATCCTAAAATGAATTTAGGGTTTTAAAACAAAAGTTCGCAAATGTAGTACCACTGCTTATATACTTTAGGGTTTGGTTCTTAATAAAACCTTTTAAAGTTGTTGATTAATAATTGTCTTTAAATATTAAATTGATCTGTATTTTAGTATCATAAATATTCAATAAGGCTGTAACAAGCGCGCTTATGAATCTTCATTTTACAAGATTCAATTACACAATTTTACAAGGCAAGGCTGCCATCGGTTCAAAATTGCCGTCTAATAAAATTAAGTTATATAAAATTTAATTTATATATCCCGAATGATAATTCAACAAATACTAACTCGACATAAGTCAATTATTTGAGTACTTTTGTTTTTCCTAATGTTTTTTTTTTCGATTTGGTTGTGTATGCTAATACACTGTAATCTACTGTATTCTGCCTACTTATAATTAAAAAAAAAAACTTGGTAAATGATTGTACCGGCCCGTCTGGGTAAGTACCATATACCACCAAATAGCAATATAATTATTGTGTTCCGGTAAACATCTTATTTTCCAAGGTTGATGGCGCATTGGCTGTGTAAGTAAGTAAGGGATGTCTAATATTTTTTACATGGCCAATGTAATGTCTAATCTATACTTATATTATAAATGCGAAAGTAACACTATCTATATTAAGATTTTAAGACTAAATCACTAAACCGATTTTGATAAAATTTAGGATGAAGTTAGCTTGAACTCCAAGGACGGACATTGGGTACTTTTTTATCTAATACTAGCCCCATCGTCCCCCTAACATACAGGTAAAGCCGCGGACGAATACTAGTTCTGTTAAAAATGCAAACCTGATAAATACAAACATGTCATAAAATTTTGTATATACGTTGTCGGTGGACTGAAAACATAAGCTGTAGCCGAAGGCGGGAACTAATAGTTAATATTTCTCACAGTGCCATTGTCTATGCGCGGTAATGAACACTTACCATCCGGTCTATCTTTGCATTATAAACTAGTACTCTACATTAATTCTAATTCTTTAGTAATAATCTAAAAAAAATAAAGAAAAATATATTCTTAACGAACCCTTTTATTAAATAGAGTGCTTTCTTAAATTAAAACAAAGTAATTTTATGAATAAAGATAGCTGTCTCCAGGCATACAATGAGCATTAAAGATATTTCTTAATATAAAAGACATAATATTTGTCAAATTTTAGAAAAATATCATCTATATATCTTAATGAATGAAACAATAATTTAATTCTGTAAATAATTTGTGTGAGAACTTTCAATTAAAGGTTTTTATTAAATAATTTATCTGTTGCGAAAACATTTTGCATATATAGACAACAATTATACATACATTTTTATTGCTAATTATAATCGGAAAAAAGAAGGTACATACTTCTCAGAAGAATCCACATGCGAACCAGTGGTACTTTAAGTTTTAGCGGCTGACAACTAATAATAGCGACATCTATGATCTCATCTTGTAACTACGTAGACAAACCAGTAGCAAAATGAATATTTCATGTTTCCAAAAAAATTATTTTATCCAATATAGATGTCATATAATGCAAAACATTTTTAAATGTAAAATTTCATATTTATGCGGTTAATACTACAAACTCTCAAAACTCAAAACTCAAAACAGCCAATCAATATTTTGTCCACTGCTGAACATAGGCCTCTCCCAAGGTGCGCCAGAGCTCCCTGTCCTCCGCCTTCCGCATCCAGTCGGTGCCCGCCACCTTCTTAAGGTCATCGGTCCACCTGGCTGGAGGGCGCCCTTCGCTGCCCTCCATACTACAAACTAAAAATTTAAAAATTAATTAAAAAGGTTTTTTTTAATAATATACATAATTATAAGGTAAAGGTCTCAGATTATTAAACCTCTTATTTCATAGTCCGAATTATATGTATATAAAATGTTCAACGTTATTATTAATAAAGATTTTATTTATTTATTTATTTTTTATATTTTCCGGGAGGGCAAATGACTATTCCACCTGATGTTAAGTGGTAGTAGAGTCCAAACGCGAGGACGGCCAGTACAGTCGGGAAGAAGGTTCTGCACTAGCCGCCCCCGCCTTGCCGGCCCGCAAGATGCCTCTTCACGCCTCGTTTGAAGGAACCCGGGTCGTAAGAGGAGGGGAATACGTGAGCTGGTAAGGAATTCCATTTTTTGGAAGTGCGACAAAGAAAGGAGTTGCCAAATTTCTTTGTGCGCGATGGAATTGATGTCACAGTTAGTCGGTGACATCGAGAGCCAGCACGCGTAGACTTGTGAAGGAAGGGGGAAGCAGGAATTAGGGAGAATAATTCCACCAAAACTAAATAATGCAAAAAACTCGATTTATGAATGTATAAAAAAATATTTAAATAAGTATGCACTACGAAGTTGTATGTACAAACCTCTCGTTAGGTATGGCATACATCTACTTTACTTTTTTGCCATTAGAGACTACCTGACTGGTAGCATCGACACTCGTTAACGCCTAGACGCTTGTCTTGCAAATAGACAAACACACACAGATGTAAAAGCTGATTACTATCACTTTTTCCACCAATCCGCATTGGCGACCACTTACCATCAGGTGGCCGTATGCTCGTCCGCCTTCCTATTCTACAAAAAAAATAAAAAAAAATAGCAATAAGGATTAAAAAATATGGTTGTCATGCTTTAAATGTGTTTTATTTATGTTCACCAACGTGTTTCTTACTCAAGATACAACTCCATATATGCAGATATTTAAAATCTAAAATACCATTATTACTCATAAGCCCAGAAGGAATATCAAAATTAAATAAAAACTACATATTTACTTGTTTTATCAATACTATAAATACGTTAATCTAAATAACTCGTTATAACTTAAGCACCAGAGCGACCAAACTTCGCTCGGTTTTTTTTTTTGTGTTTTCAAGAAAGATATTTATATACATAAACAAAAACTTTATCTAAACATAAAATTTGTGCAAAATTGTGTTCTGAGATACACAAAATAGGTATACAAGAATTGCTCATTTAATATATGTTAGTTCAAAATAAACAAAGGTAGTTGTTAAGTTATTAACCCTCGAATCAATGAATTCATAATAGCAATTCTGTGGGTACGTAAGCACATCAAAACAAATTTGTTACTCAACTTTTAAGTTCAGAATAGTTCCGCTTCGTTACGAGGGCCTTCCCAACCTGGTCTCATTACTTTATAAATTAGTTTAAACTCCACTCGTGGGGATTGTAAAGTTTTTAATTGGCAATGTAGACCCGCCGCAACAAAACTGAATGGATACTCAGAGATAATACATATATACTGGTATGGATACTGAAGTAGGTTTGTTGTCTTCATTTAATAGGTACCTACCGCCCGATTTTCAAGTTTCAAGGACTAAATAAACTGTTATGCGAGACAAAACTGTGTTATAAATAAATTTCATTTCGTGTTATAAATTTATTGTTTATTACCAGGATTGAAATTTATAAATATAGTATCAACAATATTATTTTACATTATGAGTATTTATCTTATTTTAGGTAGAATGTCTAACTAAACTACTAGTTTAATTCCATTCCACTAGGAAATCGACTCATTGCAGTACATTAAATCATATAAATTTACCATTGCATGACAATGACTGCCAATAGATATGCTCACAATAAATGATAATTTTATACAATAAAATAATAAACTAAGTGTTTACTTTTATAACTTATCTCAATATTTGACCTTAGTTTATAAAGTTTTATCTTAACTTTTAAGATATTTTTTAAATTAATAATTATCATTTTTCTTTTAAATTAAAACACATAATAAACTTACTGGTGGTAGGGCTTTGTGCAAGCTCGTCTGGGTAGATACCACCCACTCATCAGATATTCTACCGCAAAACAGCAGTACTTGGTATTGTTGTGTTCCGGTTTGAAGGGTGAGTGAGCCAGTATAATTACAGGCACAAGGGACATAAAATCTTAGGTCCCAAGGTTATTGGCCCATAGGCGATGTAAGCGATGGTTAACATTTCTTACAATGCCAATGTCTATGGGCATTTGGTGACCACTCACCATCAGGTGGCCTATATGCTCGTCCGCCTTCCTATTCTATAAAAAAAGAAAAAAACATATATTCATTTTCATTGTTGTTTCATAATTTCTGTCCTTTAAAATCATTTCATCAATTATAACAATACATAAATAATGCAGATAATTTGTTTTTAAACAACTTTATAATTCAGAACTCAGGTTTGATGTTCAATAAAATGGGTTTTTTTATTTTATATATATCATGTCAGACTGTGGCACAACACTTGTTATTTACTGTAAAAAAAATATTATTTATTATTTCCTCATATTGAACTTTATTACAGGCCTGTTTAAAAAATATAATCATTAAAATAAAGACAAACACAAATTAATAAAAGTAAGTTGTGTTCACTTTATTGTGGGTAAATTATACATAATGGTGTTTCTATGTAAAGAGAGGGCTAATACTGACAGAACATTGCTTCTATGGTAGGAGGCAGCCACCATGAGGAATATTTATAAGTTTATAGGATGTCACCAACACCCTATGTCAATTACAATTCACTATTTAATATTAAGCTATTATAATATTTATTTCCCACATGTCTCCGATAATCAATATGAGTTGAGAAGAGCCAACTCCTATGCCTTTATACAATATAAATAAAAAAGCATGAATATTATCAAAGAAATTTTGTTTTGGAATGTCATGTGTTATTGTTTATTGAAAACTATTTTTTCACCTTTTTATTATTTAGTAAAAAGGGAACAAAATGTACGTGATATTCTAACGGGTTAATCAAAATCTTGAGATATATCATTGAATTTGTTTAAATAAATAAAGAATGCTTCTATTTACCAGTATTTAATGCACTATTATAAATAGTAATACAAATACATGGAATATCTCAATAAATTATTGTAAACTCTACTAGATTTGTTTATCATTATTGCACTTTAAAGGTGGTTTGGAATGCGGCATCGGAGTTGAATTTTTTTCCTTGTAAGAAGTTGTCCAAATTCCGAAAAAAATGGTAATCTGTTAGAGCAAGGTCCGGGGAGTATGGTGGATGTCGCAGACATTCGAATTGTAGCTCATCTAACTTAGTGGTTGTTTGTTGTGCAATGTGTGGTCTTGCGTTGTCATGAAGCAACAGTGGCCTAGAGCGATTGACCAATCTCGGTTGTTTAGCAGCTAGTTCTTCCTTCATGGTTTGCAGTTGCTGACAATAGATATCTGCCATACTCGTTTGGCCAGATTTAAGAAAGCTGTAATGAACGACACCGGCGCTAGTCCACCAAACACTCACAAGTAACTTTTTCTGAGTCAATTTTCGTTTAGGGCAGGATTTGGCTGGGTCTCCAGGGTTCAGACATTGCGACGAGCTCTTCCGATTATCGTACAGTATCCACTTTTCATCACAAGTAATGATTCGATTTAAAATCCCGTCATTATTGTGTCGGTTGAGCAAAGTAACACAGCAGTCGAGTCGTGTCTTAAGTTCGATTCACTCAATTCATGAGGTACCCATCTTTCCCGATTTGCTCCAAGTGGATTAATACAGTTTTATCAATTACCCCCGAAGCCTGCAGCTATCTCTAAAGTGCTTTGTGATGGATCCGCTTCCACAATAGCCTTTAATTCTTCATTTTCCACTTTGTCAACGGCCGTCCACAGGGTTCGTTCTGAAGGTCGAAATTTACAGAACGAAAACGTTGAAACCAAAAACGTACCGTGCTTTCTTTTGCGGCACCAGCGTCGTACACATAATTAATCCTTCGAGTTGTTTCTGCAGCACTCGTAGAACTCGTACTCGTAAATATACCGATATTTCATGTTTTCCATTGTACGGTAATAAGCGAAGCCGAAGAAAAAAATAATGAGGAAAAAACAAATGAATTAGGCATGGGCGATACAAATCGTATATAGATACAATATCTATATATTGGTACAAAATCTAATATCTAGATATCGGAGCGCACAGTATCTATATATTCGGATATTCACTGATATCGGTTCTGTATAATCTGTATACTGTATTGTTAATTGCCAAACGAGTATGCCCGAACGCGAATAAGATTGTTGATAAAATATCGATATATCGAACATATAATACGAGTATTTTTTAAATCTATCATTGAAAAATATTGATTCACATAATTAAACATTAATTACTAAGAACTATACATTTATAATTTAATTTGCTTAATAAATATGATTAAAAAGTGTTAATTAACCTTTGAGCTGCATTACGATTGTTTTTTTAAAATAAAGCCGATATATCGATATTTTTTTGTTATATCTAATATAACGGTTAAAATATCGGATATTTTAACCGTTATATTGGAGTTAGATATCCGATATTTCGAATATCCGATATTTTAAAATATATCAACAGATAACCTAAACATGAGTAGTATTTATGAATCTAATATCTAATACCGGAGTTGAGGTATCAATATTGAAATATCAATGTAGATATTAGATTCATAAATACTACTCACGTTTAGGTTATCTGTTGATATTTTTTAAAATATCTTGATATCGAATATCATCAACTCCGGTATTAGATATTAGATTCATAAATACTACTCACGTTTAGGTTATCTGTTGATATATTTTAAAATATTGGATATTCGATATGTAGATATTTTAACCGTTAGGATATTATGATATTTTAACTCTTACTGGTATCGGTTGTTTGACCTTGGATGTCATTTTAGAAATTGCTATTATTTTTATGATCTATTTTTAGTTTCGTTATTTTATGTTTTCGCGGTCGCGTTGTTAGTGTTATAATTTTATTACTCGCTTTTTTTTCTAAATTTTAGGTATTTTTCGTAACTCATATATTATTTTCTTGTTTAGGTAGATGTATATAATAATTTATGTTGTGTGTAAAATAGTGTACATTTCAAGGAAATGAGGTATTTAGGGAAAGTGTTAATATTACAAAAAGTAATTTTAAAGATTGCTTTTTAGTTAGGTTAATGTTTGTGTTAAATAAAATTAAGAATTATGTTTCGGCACAGTACGAGCGTAATTTGGATATATTTCAAAAAGCGAAATGTCGTATTTGTTGCGACATTTATAGCTACAAGGGCTCTTCAGGCATTTTACAGATATTTTTAAAAGTCAAATTAGATCAAAAGAGATACGAGCTATCGCTGAAATAAATGAACTTTTAAATACGCCTGCATTACGCATTTTGTATTCTATATAAGTAATTAATAAATAGAAAAACATCGCTATTATGCAGCCAGTCTTAAGCCTGAAAAAAGTATGAAGGAAATCTGATTATCAAAATCGGATCGAATATCTATTAGTAAACAAATATTTACTTATTTAACCATCTTTTTATCAATAACAAAAATAAACCAATACATTATATGCGATAGACACAATTTTTTTTCTTATATTGTATCAGTAAAATTGATATCATGTGGTACTGAATTGGTTTTCGAGTACCATAGACTCTATACAATATCTAGATATTGAAATATATAGATACGATATCCGATATTCGAAACCGATATCTAGATACGATACGATATCGCTTCAAAGCGATATTACCCATGCCTAAAATGAATGACTGTTTTCAAAACTCAAATGTATCAGCTAAATGGATTTATAAATTTGAATTTGGAATTCTTAATCAAAGAGGAGATATTTCAGATCAAAGTAGTCAGTACGACCAAACGCCAATTTCATATGTAAGGACCTAATATTTCTCTTTTTTTAAATTAAATTTAAGTAAATATTACATTAGCACACTCTCACTCCGTGCTCCCAGCACAGATAGCGAAATAGAATAAACAAATCCACAGATTATAATAAAATATTAAACTAATGGCAGTCACTTATCAAAATACAAAATTACTCGCTTTTTTAGTGAATGGGAAATAAATCACTTCAATGCTTTTTTTGTCTATTTACATATTTAAAAAAAAAAAACATATCGAAATAGTTGTTTAACTGTGCTTCGTACGTATTTTAGCAAAGTATATAATTTAATATAGCATTTGACCATTGTCTTGAGTTTACCTGGATTCTTTTTTTAACAAGCCGTCGCTGCAGAAGCTGATGACACGAGTTTTTTTTTTACTTTCACTTTGTAGTGTACTAACAGTAGGATTAACAATACTTTAAAAAAGAACTATTTAAAGTATTTCTAAAAATTAAATTACAATGGGAAATCAGCAATTAGAAGTATAATATACACATCTCTCCCCGTTGCAATTTTTTTTCTTTAACCAACCGACCAATTCTTACAAATAGTTCACTAATACTAAGCGCCAAATATTACCAGAAAATAAACAGTCGAAAAGCTTTATAGGATATGAGAAAGAAACAAATGAGAGCAGTTTTCATGTATCCTCAAAAAAAGCTTCTCTTTAAGAGAAAAAAGAGGCTTGTCTTTGCCTAGTATATGGACATACACAGGCTATTAGTTTATTTTTTTAGGTACTTACAACCTTAGCCTAGCTCATTACTTTTTTTTGTACCTGCTACTGATATATTAACTTTTGAAGCTATCGATCTTTTATATAAATGTTTTTTACTCTATTCAATAGTAAACATTTGCCATCATTTACCTGTTGGACAGAACGTAATAATACAGCAATAACGAAGGAAAACTTTTATTTTAATTGGTAATAGGTAGCTGGCACTAGCTACTAAAACTCAAAACATGAACACAACCCAAAAACACATTTTGTTATTTACCTAAACCTTTCTAAATCTGTACGAAAATAAGTTTTTTTAATAACGCAAACTCCAAAATAATTTCTTTTTTAATTTAATATGCTCTACTCTGTCTATCCAACATTACCTAATCGAAAATTGGTTGATCTGCCAAAAACAAGTTTTGTATTTCAATTTTGAGTCTGTAGCAATAATAAATAAACAAAGTAGAGGTTAATAAGTAAACATAATTACCAAAACATTGTCAAATATTTATAATTTCAATAAATGTAATCATAGAACTAAAAAATCTTTCAACTAATTATTATTCTTAACATATTTCGTTGTAAATACAGTTTTTAGAAGTATTTAATATCCGTGGCCGCGCTTTTACTACGTCAGTTTAGCCAACATTTAGAAAGCGAAAGTAAGGTTATTGGCTATAGATATTAAATCAAAATTGGTAATATCACGCAGAAATACATTTATTCCATTTATTAAAACAGACTCTCTAATAATCGTAAAGGTGCGATTATTGTTTATTTTAATTTTATTGTACCAATTCTTTAGGTCGAGCCATTTTTTTATTATATATATTTGTCATACAATTCATATTAATGGCATAGAATTTATAAAATTGATTCATTTATGTACACTATCACTGTATTTTTTATATATCACACATATTACATTATACTAAATGAAATTTGTATTAATTTTAGAGTTATAGTTCCTTACTTTATTATTTTTATACTGTGTATTACTCATAGACAACTCTTGACGTCCGACGCCGTTCTTTCTCCTTTTGTTAAGTTGCCATTGCTGTTGCTAACGCCATTTTTGTTATACACTGTAAGCTTCATATGGTGATTTTTTTATACTCATAGGGAAGTTATATAAGTGCGAAAGAGAAAGTAGAACAAGATAGAATTACGCAGCTGCAACTAACCTGAATATTTTCTTCAAAGCTTATTTACGACGTTTCTCATTGTCTATGCTATAGATACGCATCCCGAGCGATACATACGGTGTAAAGCTTTTAGTAACAAATGTATAGTAAAAATGAAGGAAAACGCTGTACTTAAGTGGCAAAAAGTTTACAATCCAAGCGGCCCTCAACCACGACCTCGCCATGGCCATCGTGCAGTGGCCATAAAAGATTTGATGATAGTTTTCGGCGGCGGAAATGAAGGGATAGTTCACGAGCTTCACGTCTTCAATACTACAACAAATCAATGGTTTGTTCCTGTTACGAAAGGGGAGGTGCCTCCAGGATGTGCCGCCTATGGATTCGTGGTCGACGGCACACGTCTGCTAGTTTTTGGCGGCATGGTGGAGTACGGCAAGTATTCTAACGATTTGTATGAACTGCAGGCTTCTCGGTGGGAATGGAAACGTCTGAAGCCTTTACCACCTAAGCACGGCATACCTCCATGTCCTCGTCTTGGACATAGCTTTACGCTTCTTAATGGTAAGGTCTATCTCTTCGGAGGATTGGCGAATGAAAGTGATGACCCTAAGAATAACATACCGAGATATCTCAATGACTTGTACACTCTGGAATTGTATCCTAATTCATCTATGACAGTATGGGATATACCTCTCACATATGGCCAATCACCTCCTCCACGCGAATCCCATAGTGGCGTTGCATACACAGACAGAAGCAGTGGTAAATCATCATTAATAATCTATGGAGGCATGAGCGGTTCACGTCTAGGGGACCTGTGGGTGCTCGATGTGGATAGCATGTCTTGGTCCAGGCCAGATCTTGGAGGCCCACCTCCCTCACCCCGTTCTCTACACACAGCTACAGTTATTGGTCACCATATGTATGTGTATGGAGGCTGGGTTCCACTTGTACCGGATGAATCCAAACTTGCCACACATGAAAAAGAATGGAAGTGTACTAACACACTCGCCTCTCTAAATCTAGAAACCATGACTTGGGATAATATTGCACTTGATAAATTTGAAGAATGTGTTCCCAGGGCTCGGGCAGGACACAGTGCAGTTGCAATTCAAACAAGACTTTATATTTGGTCGGGGAGGGATGGTTATAGAAAAACATGGAACAATCAAATTTGCTGTAAAGATCTATGGTATCTGGAGGTTGGTGTACCACCACAAGCTGGACGAGTTGCACTTGTAAGAGCTGGCACTACTTCACTCGAATTGTGTTGGCCTGCGATGAACACTGTCACAACTTATCTACTACAAGTGCAGAAATGTGGCAAAGTTACCCCTGCCAGATTCCCTACCGCTGCAGAGCCAGTGGCAGCACCACCACCAGCATCTCCTGTCGCTGCACAACCAGATGCAGCTAAAGCTTTTGGGTTGGCATCCCCTGTGGCTACTGGCCTGCCTCCTACTCCGACGGATCTGCCGGTGCGACCTGTCGCTGCGGCTGCGTCACCGATTGCTACTCCTATTGTCTCTACCCCGCAGAAGGTTGTATCTGGATCTATTAAAATGCCTGCCCAAGCGGCAGTTAAAATATCACCTAACACACCAACTTTAAAACAAACTTACCAGGGCAAAACAGTCGTCAAATCTCCAGCTGCAGGCTCCTCCCAACAGATAAAAGTGGCTGCCGTCACGCCACAGGGGGTGACAAGAATTGTAAGTGGTGTAGGTACTCCGAGCAGCGTCCGAGTCTCTACTCCGCAGTCTAACGCACAGATAGTCCTTGGTACAGCTACAGGAGCGGGAGGCACGCCTCGGTATGTGCAAGTCAAGACAGGTTCGAGTGCCGGTGTACCGGTCAAATTAAGCAGTGGCAATGTGCCTGTTAAACTTGCTGGAAATGCAGTACCGCTCAAGATTGGAGCAGCGAATATCCAAGGAAAGATAGCTACAAATAGTGTGCAAAAAGTAGGAACAAATGTTCCATTGAAACTAGGCACTGGAAATGTTAAAATTGCAACAAGCAACGTACTAGTAAAGACTGCTGGTGGTGTTCCGATACAGGCAGGAGTACAGACAAAGGTGGCTGCAGGAGTTCCAGTGAAGCTTGGGGCGGGTAATCTGCCCGTAATAGGAAGCCCCGGTGGTGCGATACAGATTGCTAGCGGTGCGCTCACAGGACAACAAGTCAAGACACCCCTATATAAGATTGTGACCGCCAAGTCAAGTGAAGGGGTTACGACTGCGACGACAGCGGGCGGAACCGGAGCAACGGGAGCCACTGTTCTCCGACAATCAGGGGGAAATGCAGGCATACCTTTTATCATAAAGAAGACTCCTGGTGGTGGCCAGGCGAGCTCAACGCCTCAATACGTGACTCTTGTGAAGACACCTACAGGTATGACAGTGGCGACGGTCCCTAAAATGACCATGGTCCAAAATAGGCCGACAGCACCAACCAGCGCGGCCCAGGGTCAGGGTATAGCCCCCGGTGCTACCATCGTTAAGCTAGTATCCGCTAACACCGTCGGCGGCAACAAGATCATAACGTTGCCATCGAACATGCTGCAGCTGGGCAAGACAGGCGTAGGCGGCAAGCAGGCGATCGTGATCACCAAGTCGGCGAGTCAGGCTACACAAGGCGGACAGCCTCAGTGAGGTTCGCGCCGCGCCCCGCACTGAACAGTCGAGTTGAGTGAGCAAGCGTCCTAACCAGCCGCGTGGGTCAGCCCGAGAGTGCGTCGCGTGCGTGATCAGCCTTATGGTGAATGTGATTATAACTGCGAGGTATCTATAGGTTGTACATTATCACGAGGAACACTATAGTGAGTCGAACGAACTATATAATATATGATGAATAGAATATTTTAAATCATATGAGTTTTGTAATGTTAATGCGTCTGTGTAGAATTTTCCTCTTAGAGTTTTTACTAAAAGAATATTTTATTTACTCTTGTAATATTATTATGAAAGTTGTCTGTTTGCAGTAGGAATCCTTAACTCGCAATGATCTGCTACTGTACTCTTCTGTACTGTCTTGTTACTATATAGCTGAACTCTTTGTTTTGTACTCGCTCACAAATGAGTATATTTTTTACATATGTGACCTAGTTTCTTACAAAATTATGCGAAAGTGCCTGCTGAGCAGTATTTACCACTGTGCATAGATCGCAACAAAGAAATTTAGAGTATCACTTTTTAAATCTAAAAATAATTACATTTTAAAAAGATATTCAATTTGAGGTTTATTATTTTATTGTGTTTATAGATTTATTTCTAAATTAGAATATTTTTGTATGTTATGATATAAATAAGGAGAATATAATATAATTCATTACCCACAATCATGACCAAATACTGCCATGATGGACTTCGACTGTGCAAAGTGCTGGGAATGTTCATTTCACTAGGTTGCTAAACAATTACTTTGCAACTTACAGTCTTCCTTGCATCAGTTTAAGTTCCCTGTTCCCTCACTTTCGTGGGTTGTGAGTTGCATGAGTCTGAGGACGGGACAGGTGGTGAACTGTGTATTGAATATAAAAGTAATATATTCTACAATACTTGGTGGAATGGCTGAGCAATCTCACATCGAATGGTCCACCAAGTGTACCATTCGATGTAAGCCATAAGTGGAGTGTTAGATTTAATTAAATCACAATATATTATATATCATGCACTATTTAAGTTTTTTTTATGACTAGCCATTGTTGTTGTTTATGTGGTGTCTTATTGTCAGTATTGGATCTGGGGTGTCTGTTAATGATCGTAATTACTGAGACTACAGTCTCGAGGCTATTTTTCTATCGCTCCACTGATCTTAATACGTGCCTAGTTGATGCCTTAGGCGATTATTCGAAGTTGACATGTAGAAGACTATGGCGGACTACAAAGTTAGCACGAGAATCGGCGAATTATTATTGATATGTGGAAATAAACTATAACATTAAAATTATTGTAATTCTCTGTATAGATAAAAGTGGTTGTTGTTAGCAACTGATTATGATAGTTGTACCAGTTAGAAATTATTCTCACTAGTTTTGACGTCGCCATAGTCGGTCGGGATGCCTATTATAATTATTATAAAGTTTATAAGTTATAATTTTGCAGTGCCTGAGGTGGGAGGAGTATAGGTGATTTACAAAAAGCAGTTTAATATCAATTTATTCTTCTAATTAATTATACTTGACATAAAAAAAATGCAGAATTCATTTTCATTCCAAGCCAAATTTATCAGGTGAATGTGGTGGTTTTAAAATTAAATGAAACTTTATTCTGCATTTCACATGTAGGATAAGATAGTTGTATGTACTAGAGTAAAATAAGGTAAGCAAGGTATGAAGTGTAAATAAAATAAGTAGATAAATTTAATGTTATAGTTTGTTCATATGTTAATTTGCTTGAATAAACGATTTGGATAAATGCGTATTTTATTTAATTGCATAATAATCGCTGTATTATTAATGTCATCAAAAATGTTAAGCTAAGCTCTTCAATAATGTTGCATGTTACCTTTGAATATTATTATTCTGACGTAATATTATAATTAGATTTGTTAAGAACTTTGGAACTCATTAATGAGTATTTGAATAATGTTAATAGGTACAGTTATTCTTGTTACAGTGTGTCAACTCATTCATTTTGTGTTCAGGGCTATTTTAATTTTTTTAACGTAATAACTACCTTTTTGAATTAGTTTTAATGACATTTATTTATCTGTGATGTTATTACTATATGCGATATATACGTATTTTTGATAGAATTTATACTGTATCTAATAATTTTAGTTCTTATGTAGCTGCACTTTAAGGGGACATATATAAAAAAGGTATTAGTAAAGTTTATTTGAAAAAAAAAAAAACAAAAAGAAAATTCACAAAAGATAATTATGATAACAGTTTTATTTAGAATAATAAAAATTGAAAGCATCACATCAGTTATTTTGTATTTATATTACTACAACTCCATCTAGCGGTAAGTTATCAATCTACTTAATTAAAGAATTTTCGATGTTTATTAGTTCAGATATTGTACACTAGATAGTACTGTTAATATAAACCATTACAGTTTCTACAGTTATTAAGGATAATTTTGTTTATTTTCATATATAAATTAACATGATTGTTTTTATATTCTCGGTTATTAATATAAGTCGTTTAATGTAGTTGTTTTTTTAAACGCTACGTCATATTCAAATCGGTAGACACCAAAATTTTTTAAAATAAACAGAATATATTAATTGTAGTATATACTAATGCACATAAAACTTTTACATAATTTACAAAATAGAAATAAAAATATTAAAATAAAAAAGTACCCTAACCTAATAATGCTATGACACCTGTACATGTATAGTAACTTAATGCTGTTTTTCATTGATGTTTACGATCTAGATTCCATTAAAAATTTACTAAGAATTGCATTTGAATTCGTTTCAAGTGATTCCGATATTTATTTTTCCTACACTGTATAATCGTATCTTATAAATAATGGAAATATTTAGGGCTTATCAATTTAAATACATTAAATTTTAAAAGTTAATCGATGATGTACGTCTGTTAATAAATGTTTAAAACAAGTAGCTATTTAATTTTTTTTATGTTTAAATACACTACGCTTACGTTATCTCGATGCGTAGGGTTCGTGTCTTTCGTATTGTTGTGTTCTGGCTTGAAGGGCGAGTGCCAGTGTTATTACAGGCACAAGGGACATAACATCTTAGTTCCCAAGGTTGGTGGCGTAATGGCGATGTAAGCCATGGTTAACATTTCTTACAGTGTCAATGTCTATGGGCGTTGGTGAGGCCTTAACATTAGCTTGCCCATATGCTCGTCCGCCTACCTTTACTATAAAAAAGTACTTACGGTATGTACATTAATAATATACCAATACAATTATTTTTCTGGCTTTCGCCCGCAGCTTCGGCCGAGTATGTACCCACATGGTGGGGAAGTATTATCGTATGTCTTTTTCTGTACTCCTGACATCGTGTATGCGAAATTCCATGATCGGTTAAGTAATTAAGACGTATAACAATATAATATACTTATATAATATTTGTAAGGACATCCTTAAGGTTGCCTGAGAGAGATCGCTGTGTTCGCTATAAGGACATCTCTTGTTCATAGTCCTTTTCTGTTATTTAATTTTTGTTTCATTGATGTACAATAAAGAATATTTGTATTTTATTGCAGTGTAATTCTCTAAACCCCACTTTCAATTTTGAATTGAAACTTTATTTGTTATTCTGTAACTCGTATAAAATCCACACTAGCGCCACTTTGTGAGAGTATAACTGTGACGAATGAATTTTCAGTGAGAACTGGTTTATTTGACATTAATTGGTATTCTGTAACTTGACTTCGAAAGTGATAACTAAAAATCACTTCGAATTTATCCGTCAAATTAAAAGTTGCTATCTTGTGTCGGAATACTCATATTAAAAGTGAAATTATTTGTATACCTACCTTTTAAAATAGGGTAATAAAGCTAACGAGGTTAAAAAGTAACTATTATATAAAAACTAAGTATAGTAAGTACATTTTTCTATTATATAAACAAAATCATACTTCTAGATGTCAAGGGCATGGCTTTTATTAAACCTTTTAAAGGAAGCTCACGAATTGGATGTGAATGCCAGCCGACGTGAAGCCCAACTCATTCGATATTTACCACTAAGGTCTCGTAGCGATGAAATCATTCGAACTTATCGTCTCAACGAAGAACTTATTGCTGAACTTCAAGATGAGCTTCGCGCTTTATTATCTTCAAATAAGCGGAAAGGGCTTACAAAAAGGTCTAAGGTATATACTCTTATATATAAATAAAACTTGCCGAATATATTGATTTTCAAAGTAACTTTTAATTCCATCTATTTATTATAATGTTATTTTTCTTCAGCTTCTTTGCACACTGTCTTTTTTGGCGAGTGGCAGTTACCAAAAAATATTAGGAACTAATATAAATACCTTTTTGTCCCAATCTTCTGTATCCCGGTCTATTAATGAAGTCGTCGAAGCTTTAAATCATCCATCCATAATAGAAAAGTATTTGAGATTTCCTCAAAATATTTCAGAGAGACAGGTATTGAAGGATCGGTAAGTAGTTTTCTAAGATTTTTATATTTTGTCCTTATAACTAACAAAACCATACACAATTGGTTATATTAGCACTAGTTAAAACTAAACACATCTTTCTTCTAGGCATTCTTACAGTATTTTATAATCTATCCAAAATAACAGATGCATACAGTCATTTATGTCCTTATTCATTTAGTATTAAATTCTTTTAATTGCAGTTTTTATGAAAAATTTCGCATCCCCGATGTGATTGGTTGCATTGGCGGTACATTTGTTGCAATAATAAGACCGCAAGATAAGGAGGAGAGGTATTACTGTCGAAAAGGATTATATGCTAGAAATTTAATGTTGGTAAGTTTAAGTATCTGTACTGCTACCTTTATTTATTAGTTTTAATTAATATTAACAATGTTGACAATATGTATATATTATAATTTTGCAGATTGTGGATGCAGATATGAATATATTACATGCAGATGTATCATATGGAGGGAGCACTCATGATAGTTTTGTATTTAATAATTCTATAATTAAAACACATCTATTAAATTTAACGAACTCTGGTGAAGTTGTGTATTTACTGGGTAATAAGAGTTACTGAAAATCAGATTTGCCATCACCAATATTGTGTAAAATCTTTTATATAAGTCTTAAATATTTAATCTTTATATTTTCAGGGAATTCTGGCTACCCACAACTACAATATGTAATGACTCCAGTGAGTGATAGTAATGCTGACAATACTCCTGAAGGATATTATAATCAGCTGCATGCTGCTGCTCGAAGCACAGTGGAGAGGACAATAGCTGTATTAAAAGCGCGTTTTCAATGTCTTTTAGTGAACAGGGTTTTACATTATCATCCTGATTCTGCTGCAAAAATAATAATAGCGTGCTGTATCCTCCATAACATATGTAATTGTGCAGGTTTGCCCGCTCCAACCTTGAGTGAAGATGACCTACACAAAGAAAGCTCTTTAAATCAAAGCATACCAAACAGATCCTATCAATCGGATTCAGAACTTGCATTGGGATACAATTTTAGACAACAATTAATTAATAATTTGTGGCATAGTAGAAATAACGATTTGGCATAAGAGATATAATAACTTAGTTGCCACTAGTGTTACAAACACAACAGACATAACATCATAGTTCATCAACCATTGGGGGAACAAAATCAAACATTGGGGGACCCAGAGCCTTAATCCGATTTCCAAGTGAATATTGTGTTTCTGTTTGACCTTTTTGTGCTTCCACTTGGGCTTTATGTGCTTCAGATAGAGCCTTGACTCCCTCTTTCTCTTTTCTTTTCTCTCACATTTTGAGTTCAAGTCATCGCTGTCACCTTGACCCTTCATGTGATAGTGGCTGATCCTCCGACTCTAAAAATGTATTACCTGTGCTGATAAATTATGTGTGGTTCTGATGCTGGCAATCTCCTGACAGCTCGAAATATTTGACGCCAATATCTTAAAAATTAATTAAACTTTTTATTGTATTAAAAAAAAACATAATGCATTTCATAATATTATAATTAACTCAAAATTTTAAACCATTATATAAAACAGCGCTTTTTGTGTGGGAGGTGTGACGTGGTTTCAAATATAAAAACCAAAATCATGCATTCAAAAGCAACTATTATATGTGATAAATCAAGATATTGTGCCGGTGTAAGTCAACCAAAATAGAATAAAAGCATCACTCATAGTAGCGTTGGCATTGTCACCATATCTCGTTGCTACTGGTTGCCTTTTATGTTCTGGAGTAATATGAAAAAATTAAAAGAAAAATCAATACATTATTGAAATATAGGATTTTACAAGCACTGTTTTGATTCATTATTTATAATCTTACCTCTTTTTGCTGTGGAGTCTTATAAATGTCATATTTGGCTTTACATAAGTTCCCACATTCACATTATCCTTAAAACTATCTTTATGAGATTCTATGCAAATATCACAGAATATTATTATTAATAGGTAAAACAATATCTTATTCTACCTTATAATAGAAATGTAGATATGATTTACTTACTTCTAGAAGAACATGCCAGTGAATGAATGATGGACTGTTCAACAACACTGGTATTGGTTCCTGTGACATTATGATGCTTAATGACAATACCTACATATATATATACATATTACAAGGAAAATATAAAACAAAAGCAAAACTAACATTAATAACATGCAACTGCAGAAGTTCATCACCAGTTGCAAATCCATAACATACCACCTATACTACCACCATACCACCTATTAATGCCACAATTTTCTCAATTCTAGATAACTCAGGAATTTCTCCAATTCCCCTACCAGTTCTATGTTTGGCAGCTCTCTTATTAGACCAATTCTTAGCAAGGAAAAAAGTTAAAGTTTATTTTACATGCATTATTATATAAAAACTGCCTTGTTGGTCTAGTGGCTTGATGTAAGGCCACAAACCCGGAGGTCCTGGATTCAATTCCCAGGTCGGGCAATGAAATGTTATTGGGTTTTTATGTCAGAAAATTCTCAGTAGCAGCCCGGAGTCTGGAAGTTGAAAGTGTGTTCACTCCTGTGCCTTGGAAAGCACGTAAAGCCGTTGGTCCTGTGCCTGAACTCTTTCCGGTCGTGTCGGATTGACGTCCCATCGGATTATAAGAGTTAGGGAATAGAGAGGGCACCTGTTTTTGCGCACACACTAGTGCACTATAATATCTCCAGCTTAGTTGGCAAATCTGTCTTGAGATTGGCCGACGTGGCTGAAATCGGTCTGGAGGACATTATTATTCTTATATAAAAAGTATTATGCTTGTCTTAACCTTCTCCTCAAAAAGGGAGAGGAGGCCTTTAGCCCAGAAGTGGGACATTCACAGGCTGTTACGGGGTTGTCTTATAAATGCACGACTTTAAAAATTTAACAAACTCATACCTTTATTCATTTTTTGCTAGATTTAATTGTTCCCCACCGAAGTTATTTAATATAGCGATAATTTTCTCTCACTCTCTGAGAACTTAACCCTGGCATTAAAATTTCTCATAGTCCTTTAGCCAGGCTAGGTCTCTTCTATAAAAAAAGTTGTATCTGTAAAATAAAAATGTAAATAAATCTGTAAAAATAAAATGCATTTCCCCATAGTAAAAACAAATAACAAAGAAATATATAAAATTGGTACTTACCTTCCTTCTTTTTTCTGGTTTCTTTACAAAGTTTAATTAAGTACAAAATGACTTACAGTTCAAATTTTTTTTTTCTTCCCCCTTCCAGTTCAAATTTAAATTTCCAAACTACAAAATTTGACACTAAACCTTGACCTTTATACAGTTTGACATTGATGCGTAGACAGAGACATTGATGATTTCCTTCTTTTAGAAAACTTTTGTGCAAAGGCACTATATATTCAGACAAACAATATATTGTGATCAAGCCCATTGGCTTTACACGCTTTACGAGACACTACTGTAAACACTATATATACATAGTGATATTGACAGAAAACCAATATTTTTACTTAGCCTATCCTGAATTTAATGCAGGACATTTACAAGTGACTAATAATTTAGCAATACATGACATGATGAGTTTTTAATATATTTAATTTATAGGCAATACAAATTGTAACCTGTACTATATTTAATAAACAGATGTTATATTATAACAATAGTTATAACTATTGAGTAGATAAAATAAAAAACTTTTTTTCCATTCGTATTACAACATGTATTATAGTTCGAGTAAAAAAATAAGCAGCTATTTTTAAAAAATATTCATTAAATTTCTGACGTACATTTTTACATAGCGTTCTGTTATAAATATATGTTAACTTATTAGTTTTGATGATGATTTATAAAAATATGATTAATTGTAATAATGTATATACTTATATATGTATGTATAATATATATAATTAGTTCATTAATTAAAACAGTATTGCCAGACTTTCAGGCAGATTATATCAACCCACTGTGAATATTAAAACATAATACGGTAGGTATATTTTTATTCCAATTCGTCGTATACAGTAACAAAAAAAGTACTTTTTTGTTTAATTCTATAAAAATCTCTAGTGATATTATATAAAAACAAACTCGAAATTTACCGCAAACCATGACACTATATTCGAAATTGATTCTAATAAATATAATATCAAAGGATACCCGCATCTAAAAAGTACATCATCGTTTTCAAAATTTTACGATTGAAATACGAATTGAGTTCTCACATGTTAGCAGCACTGGTTGAGACTTGAGTATTAGTATTTTCATTACAATTACACAATTAAAATGGTGGATACCATTTTATTACTTCCCTCTCTCTCGCTACAATTTCGCCTTTAAACTTTTATTTCTTTCAAATTCATATTTTTTATAATAACTTTGTACTGAATTCGTTGGCTAACGACCGGTCGCTCCGAAAATACGTTCCTAGCAGAAATTTTAATAAAAATATTATAATAGTTTGTTTGTCCTTCAAACGACTCATATCTTTAAAACATATATTATGCCAACTTTATAATTTTGGACTAAATTATCGATTAAAATAAATAAATAAGTTCTTTTTTTAAATCCATACGCTCTGTTGTTAGGTTATGTCAACTGTTTCTTTTTGTAATATAATTTATAGTCATAACCAACTGACAGAGGTCGGGAACACATTCTCTTAGCGGCCGGATTAGATAAATCTGCAGTCTGCTGTTGGAGTTGAAATAAGTAAATATAGACGATTATCAGCCCAGCAGCCCGCATGTGATCTTGTTCATACAACTTCTGTTACCATCTTTCTCTGGTGCGGCAGCTACCACGCGCTTCTTCTTTTTGCCATTCGCATCATATTTCTTTTCTTCCTGAAAATATATTTTAACACAAATGTATTTAAGGAATAAGTATAGGTACTTTTATAGCTTTTATTTAAGTTATTTTTTATATATTATTTGTGGATGTGTATTGTAAATTGTGAAAAGATAAATAGATAAGTTTCGCTTTTTTAAAGAACAATCGATGAGCGATAGGCTTTTGTTTATGAGCCATACTCAATGAGTTTCAACTAAGATAACTGTAAAGCGGAATATTATTACTTTAAAAGTAGGTATATATAGTCTGTATAAATAAGAGTTTATAAAATACTAGAATTGTGCGGGCCAGCATATATTTAGGTTAGGTTTAGTACATATTTAGGTTCTACATTTTCAATTTCTTCAAAATAGACACGTCGTTTGCTGGGTTTTGTGTACGTTTTCTTATGAAAACTGCTCATTTCTAATAAGCGCAGTAAGTCTGAAAGTACAAGTTGCCAATAGCACGCAGCACTTAACACGATTATCGAAACTACATAATTACTGGTTCAGCTTTCACAATAAGCAATAGGAAATGTTTTTGCGTTACGAGTTCCTTCAAGATTATTGAGCTGTTGCGGCCTTAATAGGGCGACTTAATGGAAAGCCAATGTAGTTATCCTTAATAAACTAGTTTTATTATATTCAATTAATGAGACGTTAATAAACAACACCACCACGAATTCCGGTGAAGCTTTTCACGTTGTCTGCATGTTTGCCGATGCCGAGTGGGTTTATTATTATTATTTTTTTATAGAATAGGAAGGCGGACGAGCATATGGGCCACCTGATGGTAAGTGGTCACCAAACGCTCTTAGACATTGGCTCTGCAAGAAATGTTACCCATCGCTTATATCGCCAATGAGTCACCAACCTTGGGAACTAAGATGTTATGTCCCTTGTGCCTGTAATTACACTGGCTCACTCACCCTTCTAACCGGAACACAACAATATCAAGTACTGCTGTTTTGCGGTAGAATATCTGATGAGTGGGTGGTACCTACCCAGACGAGCTTGCACAAAGCTCTACCACCAGTAATCTCTAGAATTATTTGTCGAGCGCGCGTTAATGGATATACACCTGACAGAGTTTAATTATAGGTAAGCAGGTCTCGGATGTGTTCCTTTATCTCCGAGCAAAAGCTTACTTATAAATAAATTAATGACCTGAATTTTATTTTATATTCTAGCTTCCACGCCCGGCTTTGCCCACGTGTTAGGTATATCCTTTTCTGTACACGTGAATGGTTAAGACATGAATGCGTAACAAAGAAACCAACTCACTTTCGCATTTAGAATGTATTAGTGACGCGAGCTATACTTATTGTACTTGAGAGATTTATTCACTTTATTCAACTTAAATTTAAGATCTGGTTCTCACTAAAACATAAAATAGTTTAGCAAGAGCCAACTCACCTCGACGATTTCACCTATTTTATATTTCTTTAATATTGTGATGGCGTCAGAAGAGTGGTCCACGTCGTCAAAAGCTTTCGTTGCATCTGTGCCAGCCTCTTCTAAGATCACGTCACCGCCGGGATGCTGCAAGTTTTAAAGTTGCGTGTATTAAAATTACGTCTCTTATGTAACTTCGTTAAAGCAATTGAGTTTAAGCAAATAGGATTAACACAGCAGAAAACAATGAGAAAAGTGCTAGATTTTTGAACATTTAATAATCATGTGTATGTGATAGGATAATGTTCTCGGGGGAGCCTCACCCCTAGAGAACGCGTCCCCAGGTGGCGGATAGGGGAGGGCTCGGCAGATATGCCGGGTAGGAGGGAAATAAAATACCTCCCGTGGACCAACAGGCCGGAGAAGGACACTTCGTTACCAAACCCCTGCTGCAGGCTTATCCAAAATATCTGGAGCAAAGGCTGCAGTTAGTGTTGTGCGGCTAGGTCGGGACGCACAAAAGGGATGGCGGCGGAAGAGCCTGCATAAGGCCAACGGTGGCGCCCGCATGTCTCCAAGAGAAGTACGACCTTGGCGTCAGGTGGCAACCGGCCGTAAAACTTAAGCCAAAATAAAAAACTCCTTGTATGACAGTAAAGCTAAAGATGAGAACGTTAAATGCTAGGGCGTCCCCCTCAAGCGACGTAAATGCGAAGAATGCGATACATGCTAGGGCGTTCCCCACAAGCGACGCTAAAGACAAGAACCAACGTTCGCATCCAAAAGACTTTGACAAACTCAGACTCGCATCGTGGAACCTCGGCACAATGACGGGACGCAGCACAGAACTAAGCGAAATTTTAAAAACAAGACAAATAAACGCCTGCTGCGTCCAAGAAACTAAATGGAAAGGGTCAAAATCCAGGGATATCGGAAATGGCTACCAGCTTGTATACCATGGTGCTGATACCAAAAGAAACGGAGTAGGAATCGTATTGGATGAAAACCTGAAAACGAGAATAATCGACGTGGTTAGGAAGAATGACAGACTCATAAGCATAAAACTAGCAATGGACGGCCAACCGCCTTTGAATTTAATCTCAGCGTATGCACCACAAACGGGATGTTCTGAACAAGAAAAGCACGATTTCTGGGAAGACTTTGACGAAATTATGCAAAATATTCCTTTAACAGAATATGCTCACATAGGAGGAGACCTGAATGGACATGTAGGAGAAAAGAATGACCTTCATAGCGACACCCATGGAGGCTATGGATTTGGCACTAGAAATAAACAAGGAATAAGCATTCTTAATTTTGCATCCAGGCACTCCCTAAAAATAATTAATACATATTTCCAAAAAAAACCAGAACACCTTATCACCTACAAATGCTCAGAATATAACACACAAATAGATTATATCCATGCCAGCAACAACATCTTTAAACTTTATAAAGACTGTAAAGTGATTCCCGGCAATGGGCTTTCCTCACAACATAGGCTTCTCGTCTCAGTCATGAAACTACCCAAACCTATAACAACACACATCGGCAGAGCAGACAGTATTAAGTGGAAAGAACTGCACTCCATCAAGGGCTCTCCGCTCCTAGAATGGGCCCACGCCTATATGAAAGAAGACATTGAGATCGACAAATCAGCTAACCAGATGTGGTCTGATTTCGAAAGACTATGTTTGGAAGGGGCAAAAGAGATCCTGGGTATTTCACGTGGAGCACGGCGCATAGGTAAAGAAACGTCCTGGTGGAATGAAACTGCTCAACACATAATAAAGTCAAAGAGAGAGGCATTTAAAGCATGGCAGAAATCGGGTTTGGAAGAAGATCACCTACTGTATAAGAATCTTAAAAAGATAGCTAAATCTGCAGTAGCACAATCCATGGCAAAATCTAGAGAAGATTTTTATGACAGATTGGAAAACGCCGAGGATGAGAACTCAATCTACAAAATAGCCCGACAACGCCATAGATCTACTCTCGCTATTAAATGTAACAAATACATCAAAAATGCCCAGGGTATTTTACTAACGACGAACAAGGATATCAACATAAGATGGAAGGAATACTATGATCAACTAATGAACGAGGAGTTTTCGAGTAAAAAAATGCCCCATATGCCGCCTGTTGAAGGGCCTATAAAATGTATAGTAGAGGAGGAGGTGAGCAAGGCTATATCAAAAATGAAACACCATAAGACCACTGGTCCCGACCAGATCCCAGCAGATCTCTGGAAGAAGCTGAAGGAATCTGCCGCACCCTGGCTCACAAAGCTTTTTAACGCTATTATTAAAGATGGCAAGATCCCTGAATCCTGGCGTAACAGCATTCTATTACCAATATATAAACAAAAAGGGGACATTGCGAATTGCGGAAACTACAGGGGCATAAAACTCACGTCACACACACTAAAACTGTTTGAAAGGATCATCGCTGCACGCATTAATGACTGTACTCGTATAACTGAGAACCAATATGGCTTCACATCTGGCAAATCTACCATCGATGCCATTCAGTTAATTAGAGTTGTGATGGAGAAATACCGTTCAAACAAAGAAAATCTGTATCTCCTGTTCATCGACCTAGAAAAGGCTTTTGATAGGGTACCCAGAAATCTAGTTTGGCAGGCTATGAGAGCTCAAAACATCCCGGAGTACTATGTGACACTAGTACAAGATATGTACACAAACACCATGACGCGCGTCAAAAGCCCAGCGGGACTTGGCGAGCCCTTCCACGTAAACGTAGGAGTACACCAGGGATCTGCCTTAAGCCCATTGCTATTCAACCTGTGCATGGACTACATCACGCGAGACATACAAAAGCCAGCACCAGAGTGTATACTTTACGCAGACGACATAGTCCTAGTAGCGAAAAATGCACAAAGCCTACAGGAAACACTTAACCGGTGGGTTACACAAATCGAAAACCATGGGCTACGCATTAGTCGAAGTAAGACCGAATATTTGGAATGTGACTATGGAGGGACAGAAGAGACGGGATGTAATATTTACATAGACAACCGCGCACTACCCAAAGTAGACAACTTCAAGTATCTTGGGTCTGTGCTTACTACTGATGCAAATATCGATAAAGACGTGGACCACCGCATCAAAACCGCCTGGATAAAATGGAAATCGCTTTCGGGTGTTCTCTGTGACCGTAGAAAGACCATTCGTGTAAAGGGAAAAGTGTACAAAACGGTAGTACGCCCATCCATGACTTATGGGGCAGAGTGTTGGACCATCAAAAAGACACACGAACAACAACTGCATACAAACGAGATGAAAATGCTTAGATGGGCGGGAGGAATAACCCGGCTGGACAAAGTAAGGAATGAGTATGTCAGGGGATCGTTCAAGATAACACCGATTGTCGAAAAACTGAAGGAATGTCGACTACGCTGGTACGGCCATATCCTGAGACGTGACGATGACCATCCCATCAAGAAAGCCTTAAATATCCCGGACCGACCACGGAGAAGAGGGCGACCGCCCGCAACCTGGTGGTCAAACATGCAAAAAGAGGCCCAGAAAGAGAATCTGAGTACACAGACAAGTCAGAACAGAGCTCTCTGGCGCAGACGTACAAGGAGACCCGACCCCAGCTGAACTGGGAAGAGGGTTTTGGACAAAGAAGAAGATGTGATAGGATAATGGGCAAGGTTGAACACGTGGCTTCTACATATTAAATACAAAAAACTTAGCGTTTTTCCTAAACTAAACACGTTTTCATTGAAATATATTCATGACATTTTTACGATATAGATGTCATTAAAAGAGCTCAGCTATAATCAGGGTCTCTAATTAGGGTACCCAAATTAGGTGGCCATTTACTAGAATAGCCAAAAATGAGGGCCGATCCCTTAACTGCTATTACGTTATACCGAAACAGACACAGTGAGCCGTAACCCCCATTGAGCGCGTAGGCTAATAGCCCTTTTACACGTAAGTGCATCAAATCAAACTTTACCAATAGTGACTCCTAGTGTTTTAGTCATTTTTACTGATTGAAATTATTTTCGCAAACAACATTCACGTATAGTTCTTTTATTTAATAAATATTTTCTATCAATAATTTTTGGAATTACTTGTTTGCTCCAATATTACCTGTTCTGCCTGCTATGTACCATGGTTATTTATACGATGACATGACTGATAGGCTGGTGGTAAGACGTGCTTACACAAAGCCCTGATGAGCCTTGAGATTAGTAATATATGGTCAGTTTTTAGTAAAACTAGCTATATGCAGTCAAGAATAATTTTAAAGTACTTAAATCTCAAGACTCGTATGCAATTAAAAAAGTTATCTTACAATTAGTTGAAGTCCGTTTGTCGTTGAAGCACATGTTAAATCAACTGGATTTTTTTTATAGTATAGGTTGGCGGACGAGCATATCGACCACCTGATGGTAAGTGGTCACCAACGCCCATATACATTGGCATTGTAAAAAATGTTAACCATCGCTTACATCGCCAATGCGCCACCAATCTTGAGAAATAAGATGTTATGCCCCTTGTGGCTGTAATCACACTGGCTCACTCAACCTTCAAACCGGAACACAACAATTACAAGTACTGCTGTTTTGCGGTTGAATATCTTATGAGTGGGTGATACCTACCCAGCAGGTTTACGCAAAGTCCAAAACCACCAGTGAAAATTAAAAAGTGTCAGTGAAAGGATGGTTTAATTTTCGCTTAAATGATGACATTTGCTATTCAACGTAAAAATGACATTCCAACTATAATTTATCGTGAGCTGTGTCGTATACACCTCACGATAAGCTGTAGTTGGAAGTGTGTACACTCCCGTGCCGCGGAAAGCATGTGTAGCTGTTGGTGTTGCGCATTAACTCTTTTCTTTTCTTGTGTGAGGAAATAGAGTGCTTCTGTGATCGCGCACACAATTGTGCACTATAATATGTCCTGTGCAGTTGCCTAATCTCCGTTAAGATTGGTTACCGTGGGCGAAATCGGTGAGGAGGACATTATCATCAGAATAATCTCTGAGTAAGTTTTAATTGAATTTTTTTTCAAATTAAACTAGTTTAAAATTGGCTTCCACCTAACAGCTGACCCTCGATGCTGCTAGCGTTATTGCCACCATTTTACGGGGACACGAGTAATAATGCACCTATTAATATTAATTTGTACATGTAAATAATTCTAATGTTTATTGCACAAGGTAATGTTATATTTTAATTACGTCAATAAATACATTATAAAAATTATCTTTTACTATAGTCTATTACGATCTTAATAAAGTTATACTTTAAAAATCTAACCTTTTTAAGTACCGATCAGTGAAGAAAGATTAAAAAAGAAAGACATAAGTTTCCTTATGTAGTCCGTATCCGGGATAAGTATCTGTATACTTACCTCGGACTGCTATGTATATATGCTAATCGTAATTGAAAATAAAATACAGAATTATATAATTGACAATATATATTTTTTATCCCAACTAATGCCTTTCGTCTATATTAATGCCAAAACGATAAAGAACTTTCAGTTTGCAGAGCTCTCGATTCGCTGCTGAATATACTCCAAATCCAAGTTAATTTAAAAACTCGTTTACGTAATCGATATTTTTTGACTCTGTGGACTTTGTAAAGAGTTTACCGTCTGCTGAACACGTTTACATTTAATTCTTACAAGCTTTGTCATGTGTGTGCGTGTAATTTTTACAAATCATAATAAATTCCAGTTTTGTTAAATACCTTCAAGAAATTACAGTGTTGCTAACAAATAAAAAAAGTGTCATGAACACTTGAGAAAAAAAAACTCACGCATTCATTACTCACTACATTATGCTCACGTTTTTAGCACATGTTACACAAAATATCATAAATATCTGTAATTTTAGTGATAATTGATAAGATTTCGAAATGATAAATAGAATAATATCGCATACCGCAATTATTTGTCACCCGTTTCTTATTATTTTAATAATTAATAACTATTAAAATAAATATAATTTGCAAAAGCACTGATATTATTACTAACAGCATACTAGAACAGCCTCGTTTGTTTAGTACCTTAAGCTATGGCTGTAAATCTAGATTAATTAATTAGATGTCTAATTCCCGCGTCGTCGGGCTCATAAAAGATATTACGTTTTTTTGTTAACAAATTGTCATTAGAAATAGAATTAAGATGCTTGATGTCAGTTTATATTCCCGTGCCTCGAAACGAATGTAAAGCTGTTGGTCTTGAACCTGACCTCCCTACGGTCCATCGGTCTTTGAAAGTGAGGGAATGCCGCTCCATTTGCTTGCATACATATCTACTACTATAATACATCTCCTGCAAAAGTGGTTACTCTTTAACATTGACTCCTGTGGCCGAAATTTGGTCATGACGACACTATTACAACTTACAAGGCCTCAATTTCTGTTAATAGTTTGTAAAAATATTACAGATAACATTTAAAAAAAATAGTGGTTTGTTTTTTCGGACATTAATAGTAAGAAGTAAACACCTCTAACACCTCAAGTCGGTTCTGGTCGATGTAATTCAATGTCGAGTTTCAAGTAGATTTCAAGATGCTCGTTTCGGTCTAGATGTTATGATACTGATTGTAAAGATTAGCTGTATACAGGAACATTATTCAATTCAAATGTAATTGAATCGGCTTCGATACCGACACGAAATTATCCGTAGTTCTAGATTCTGTGAACACGAATGTGACTTCGCTTATTATCGCTCGCTTTTTATTGTATCAATTAATAAGTAGTTTTATCCAGTTTCATTATATAATGATTAACGTTAATATCATTTATTTATCATTAACATACTTTGATTCTTTATCTAAATAATACGATAAATTTGTTTCATATTCTTTTATTTTTATGTTATATTTTTTGATCATACACAACCATAACGGAGAAACCGCGTTGGCGAAGTGATTACAATATGTACATCGTAATATTGTGGGTTCAAATTCCGATACGAGTCACTAAATACTGAAACCCGTCGGATGAACATCTACCACACTCGCTTTTAAATTAGCTTTCAAAAAAGCTCCACACCTTCTCAAAGAGAGAGACGTCAGATGTGGGATATATACAGGGTTACACTTTATTTTTATACTTCTATTCTACTATTTTACACACTAAGAGTGTGCCGAATTCATTTAATACAGGATTAATTAGTTTTTAAAGATGATTATAGATTTATAAATGTCTTGTACGTAATAAGTTTGTGTTTTAGAAACAATTAAATGCCTACCTGAATAGTAGATATATACATATAATAGTATTCTTATTGAGATAAATAATTTGTTTTTTTTTGTAGATTAAATACAAGCATGCTAAACATGGTCACTTAAGCATTGCCCATCGAATGTTTGGATACACGATGAACAAACCAACTGGCCAGGTTTTACATAATAATGATTACTATTTATATTGTTGTTACCTCAGGGATGTAGGAAGTGACGTCGTACACGGAGTCCTTGTATATCATCCAGACGGGCGCTCCGCCTCGTCCATTGCGGCTCGCCACATCCGCTATCGTGTACTTCTGGACTTCAGACATCTAATAACAATTAGCATATAACGGAAGTTGGAAATAAATTGTATAAATTCTGTCTCTACCGTTTTTTCAGTCAAACTATCCTTTGAATGTTTTTTTTTCACAGACGATATAGTGAATTTGATATTGGCCCTGCTAGAAGTTAAAGACACTCTTTGTCCCTGTTAAATCACTTGTAACTGTAATTACACTAGCTTACTCACCTTTTAAACTGGAATTCAGACATAGTGATGTTTGGTAGTAGCATACTGATAAGTCATGGGCCTAAACGAAGCCTATTACCGACTACTTCAGCCCAGTAAAAATATACCTATGTAATCGAGTACACCACTTACGAACCGATACTCCAACTCTTAAGTCGCAAGCGTTATAAACTTGTAGATATACAGACTATTGTTACGAGAGAGTTGAATTATTAATCGTACATAAACCTATCACAATGCTACTTTAAGTTTAATTAATATATAAATCTCCTACTTTGAATGTTCATGTCACTAAATGAATTGCGGTGAGAACAAATACAACCGCTTTAGTTTTTAATTAATTGTGACGAGAGAGAGAAACTGTTTATATAATAAATATTAATATGAATACAATTAATATATTAACAAGTAATAATTTAATTAAAGTTAATAAGTTAATATTTTAATTATTTAAGATTAATTGAAAGTATCGATTAAAATATAATTCGTTATACATCGAAATAAAACTTTCATAGATTTGAATGAAGCCTGCCTATTTCGTGCCCATTTTAATGCCTAAAATTATGTAAATTAAAATAATTTACGGAAGATAAATTAAAATAATGATATCAATATCCAAAGCCGGTAGTGTAAAGCAGACTTTGACAGCTGTTACATAAAAACAGTTAAGCCTCTGATATTTTTATAAGTTAACAAAAAACGTTAATAATATATTCTTACCTTCAAGTCCGTATTCTTCTATCACCGGCCACTTTAACACTGATAGTGTATCAATACGACAAGATAAGAAGGTTGTCACGTAGCATGCCATTCAAAAATGCAAGAGTACATTATAAATGCCGATAATCTGATTCATAGTACAACTAAGATAAGCTAACGTTTTTTTTATTATATTATCTTAATATATTTATTAGGGTAATAATAATAACGATATAATACTTTATTGTAGACTAAAACAAAAATGATAAGCAATACAATCTTCAAAGAGCTTTACAAATAGGCGGCCATATTACCACCAGACAACTTAAGGGCAGAACAAATAGAGGCAAGAGGCGTAACATAACTAGAACATTGTATTTGTATTTATGTATTTATTGGGTAACATACAGCAGAATATAATACATAAACATTTGACAACACAGTAAGTTATACACAAGCAATGTTGGCGGATGGGCCAATGAGCCAACTGATGGTAAGTGGTCACCAATGTCCATAGACAATAACATTGTAACAAAAGTTTACCATCAGATACATCGCCAATGCGCCACCAACCTTGGGAACTAAGATGTTATGTCCCTTGTGCCTGTAATTACCCTGGTTCACTCACCTTTCAAACCGGAACACAACAATAACGAGACGAGTACTGATGTTTTGCGGTAGAATATCTGATGAGTCGGATCAGACGGGCTTGCACAAAGCCCTACCACCTGAAGTTAAGTGGTCACCACCGCCCATAGACATTGGTGATGTAAGAAATATTAAGCATTCTCCACATCGCCAATGCGCCACCAACCTTGGGAACGAAGATGTTATGTACCTTATGTCAATAGTTAGAATGGCTCACTCATCCTTCAAACTGGAATACTAAGTATTGCTGCTTAGCGGTAGAATTTCTGATGTGTGGGTTGTACCTACCCAGACGAGCTTGCACAAAGCAATACCATCTAGTTAAGTAAACTATAACTAAAAATAAAACAATAAGAATATTAATATGAAAAAAAACTAACAGATTTTCGTTACATATAATATTATTAAATATATATGAAAAACTAATTCCTGAACTACTGAAACTCATTTTCAATAATAATTTAAAGTTAATATTCGACCTCCTTTTTAATATATTGTTTGATGCGTTTCATTTTAAAAGCGAACATTAAGGATAATTACATACATATGCACACGTTTGTACATTGAAATCCTTGTTTAAATATAAAAAAATCTATATTACGATCGTTTACGATTAACAACTGACATATATTTTAAAAATGCTTAATGTTTCATGATGCTTCTTCATATTCTTCAATTATTTCATACTCCTGTAACAAATATTAAATTATCAAAATAAATAACACATATATTTTAATTATTGGAGTATAAGTTGTTTGCTTATGTCGTTACAATACTTACTAATATTATAAATTTGAAAGCGAGTTTGTTTGTTAAACTGTCACGTCTTAACCATCCGATCATCATGATTTTTTTCCAACACGTTGTCAGGGATAAAGAAATGGTCATATATAGGGATATAAATGCTTATATACATTGTGACTTGTACAAGCGACATACTGGCAAAAAATATACAAAATTATATACTGATGTATCGCGTTTTAGGAATATGAAATTTTATGAGATATAAACTAGTTCTCTTCATCTTTGACATCTATAATGCATTATTATTCATATGTAATATAAATTTAATAAATATATATTTTATTCATATGTATATATGTATATATATATATATATTAAATTATTCATATATATATTATATCTCTGTTTTTTATTTTCTTTGTTGTTGTTATATTTGTATGTATGTATATTTTTGATTATTAATTACCGCCTTCACGAATTTTCGCTTAGCCTAAAGGTTGACTGGTTGAGAATGCCTTTAGGCATTAAGTCCGCCTTTTGTCATACTACACAATGTGGTGGGCAAAAAGTTTTTAAATAAATAAATATATAAAATGAATAAACTTCTTCAATCCTAATAAATTACAACGTTATTAAGGCTTATAGTCTTTGAAATGAATTTAATCCACGGCAGTCAATATCCAATACCAAATAACCAAGTAGGCTATACTGCACAATTTTATACGCAATTATCATAGACCGGTGAAACGGAAATCCGATACGACCAGAGAGAGATCATGGCAAACGGATTCAGGATAAACGGCTTTGCGCCCTTAAGAAGCAAATGGTAAAGGTCGTAATAACAAATAATTTTTAAGACGTTGTCTTTGCACAGACACACAGCGGGTCATTTTTAAACTGTTATTTATATATTGAACAATAAAAAATAAAGATTCTTTTGTAAAACAATGTTTTTTTATGATGAAACGGAATGTAGAAACATATTTTAAACTACTATGATATAACCGACAGAATCGCCGTAGAGTTATAAGCGTGTGTTGCTCAACGAATACCGAAAATATTAACATGATACTATTATTCGGTATTCGCTTAAAATTCTCTTTGAACACAGCGGACCACTCGGTAGCTGGTTCCGTTTATTAATATAAAGCCTCTCGGGGAGAAACATGAGCCTTTCCGAAATATTTAACGTCACAATGATCTTTTGCGGACAGCAGAGGTTCGTTTGTGGAGGAACTCACACGATAACTAACCGCAAAGCTGTTCTCTAAGGGCTCATTTCGTATCTCACTTGTGAATGCCTAGTGGTTAGAACGCGTGAATCTTAACCGATGATCATGGGTTCTAATCCGGGCAAGCACCACTGACTTTTCATGTGCTTAATTAGTGTTTATAATTCATCTCATGCTTGACGGTGAAGGAAAACATCGTGAGGAAACCTGCATGTGTCTAATTTCATTGAAATTCTGCCACGTGTATTCTACCAATCCGCATTGGAGCAGCATGGTGAAATAAGCTCCAAACCTTCTCAGAATAGAGAGGAGGCCTTAGCCCAGCAGTGGGACATTAACAGGCTGTTACTGTTACGCTATTTTGACGCGTGTGTCCTTTAAAAGTTATAGTTATTACAGTCAATATCACTTATACCACATATCACGAACGTGTGTTTCGGTGACTTTTGAGGTCTTGTTGTTCCTATAGACCAGCTCTTGTAACAAAATAAAAGTTTATATACCGTT
This sequence comes from Nymphalis urticae, assembly GCA_905147175.2. NCBI lineage: Eukaryota > Metazoa > Arthropoda > Insecta > Lepidoptera > Nymphalidae > Nymphalis > Nymphalis urticae. The sequence goes on along the minus strand of LR990004.1, from coordinate 277,307 downwards.
AGACTACCGTTTGCTATGTGTCTACAAAAATATACTATGAATTTCCACAAGACATTAATTAACGATTTTGCGTGATCGATATCTGGGTGACTTTTCTGCACCACATTGGCACAGGTATGATTATCTTTACAGCACGAATGCCGTCCAATGTCAAGGCAAGCGTAATTGGTATTCGTATTTTACAATAGTAAATATAAGAGTGAGGGTATAGAAAGTTCGTTTGAGTTTGAGCATGCACCTGCGTTATATAATATATCTATGTCAATGGCTAGTTTCCTTTGACAATGGGGACCGGATATGAAATATGCTAGGAGGATGTTATTGCCAGATTAAGACAATGATGAAATGATAGAAATCAATCGCATAATTATGACGAAGAACGCACATATAAACAGACAGAGGGATAAATATACCTTCCTTCCTTCTATTAAGTGAGTTAAAAGGCTAGACCTAAAGTATACTTACAATTTTACCAACTTTAAACCGCTGCAAGACATCCGTGAATATGTACTCGGGCATTCCCGCGGCCCGCATTAATCTCGTCACATTTTTGCCAGCGTTATTTCTTAGGTGATGGTCGCCACCTGCGTGCTGCAATAGCGATTATTTCCATAGTTATAATATCTCCTTAAAAACGATGGTATGAACATTTTTTAAATATATCCGCCATATTTCTTCAGGTTTCTTTGCGATGTCTTCCTTCACGGCCGAACATGAGATGTATTATAAAATACAAATAAAAAAAAAAAATCACTGGTGCTTACTTAAGTTTGAACTCTGAATCAACGTTTAAGTTTCTTATCTTTTAACCACTGGACCATCACAGCTTATTGTATTATTATTATTCATAAAATAAATGTTTATTATATTTATTATCACTTTAGAAAAAGGGTTAACGAAGCGATGTACAATAATTGTTGCCAAACACACAGACATACACAACGAAATACCCCCAGCTGGCTTATTAACTGCAGCGGTATTTAGGAAAAACTTATATTGTACTAGAGTGGTTTCATATTTTGTAATATACATTCTTTCCTCAAACATAGTTTCGCTTCTAAGTAAGAGCGCTGAGTGCGTCTATTGCCTTAATATATTGGTAACAAGTTCCTCTGACTTGCAAGATTCGTAGAATTGTTTGTTTAATAAGAATTGAATAGAAATGCTTTATTATATACTTCTTTTTTACATTATATAGTTACATATTTTAAAGAAATTCATCAGATAATTAAATTATACTGACTTCAATGGTAAGTAGCCTGACATTAACCAGAGCACTCCGTAATCGAAGTCTTAATAGACTTTCTATCTATTAGGCTCTCTCAGCTCAATCCATGTATTTTAATATTTATTCATAAACAACTAAGCTCTTCTAGCATTCAAAGAAACATAGTCTTATTGTCAAAGTAAAAAAAAAACAATGTATTAAAAATTATCCTCCTGGAAAGAACAAAATTAAAACTTGTAAGGGAATGGTTAATTGAAATCTATCGGCAAGCACTTTCCATAAAAGATAATAAGTTAATTTACAAGACATCGAAAGTATCGCGCCGACGAGTTATGAATTTGTTTTTCACAGAATAGCCTCGAAGCGAACGCAGTAACCAACTTACCAAGTAAAGCTTAACATATTGATTAAAGTTTTAATGTAACGGAAATATGCTTTTATATAAAATTACTTACAAAATTGACAAATTCCGTGACGTCATAGACATTATCGTCCAGCACTATGTAGAGAGGACGTCCGTCTTGTCCGTCACAATAGGACAGATCCAGCCACTTGAAATTCCTTTGCTCCTAATAAAAAGGCAATAAAAAAATAGATTAAAACAAAGTACCAAAAACTTCATTACTTTAAATTAATACTAGAACTCAGTAGTTTTAATTATTTTTATTACTTCTCTTAGGTACATAGATTTTGAGCTCATAGAACAAATTGCGGTATTGCGACGTACAATCCCGTTATTTGTCCAGCTATGTGATCTTATAAGACTGGCTCACTTATATTTCAGTCCGACAAATGTCATGGTAGATAATTGCACTTATTTGATAATGTAATTGATGGTTTATGGTGTATACAATGATATGATACATTGTGTAACAAAAAAACATAAATTCTAAAATATTTATTTCACTATATGTGCAAAGTAAAATTATGACAAATCATTCATCCTTATCATTTAATGAGCATCCCAATATATCAAACTTTATTTATTTTAATTAGAATTAAATTTAAAGGGACATTTTTAAGATAATTATTGTATTCTTTATACTTTTTAATTTGAAAAATAATTTAATTCTATCACTAGCTCACTCCATAGACACAATTTTCTATATAGAAAACAATTTGGAATCACAAGGAGCCACTCGATAGGGGATAGAGCTTAAGAACATTTATGGAGCCTGGGTGGAGCTACAGGATGCTTTAGGGGTTTTCTGCGACTTACCCGTAATTAATCCTATTACTGCGTACAACATGAAACCCTGAACAGAAGAGATACATTATCTCATGTGGTGATCATATTGGGACAAATTCTTGCAACTTATTCAGTTCCTTGTTTACATTAATGACTAGAAGATAGCTTGTATGGAACAATCAGGATAGTATTAATTGCTGAAGATAAATTTTACATTACTCAAGATGATACGATAAAAACTAATGTTTTTTTTACTGTTTTGGACTTTTTAGTACACTGTTTTGTTTTTAGTGCAAGTTTTTTTGCTCATTTGATTGCGTTGACGTTAGCTGCGTTTTGTATGCAATCCCGACTATTATCATTCGACTTAGCTGTCTTAATGCCATACATATTGCTGTTAACTTTAATGCTATCGATATTATTATTAGTTGATATAATCCTCTAAAAAATTACAGAATACATTTTTCCCCTGATTATAATAGATTTATACACTGTTTATTGTTATAGCTTTACTCACCAGTTGAGACTTATCAAGGAATTTTTCAAAGCCCTCGACGCCCTTCCTGTGAATTATTGAAATATTTATTTAATGCTGAACGATGCACAATACACTTTACTATTGTTTATTGGAAATAATTTGGCAGACCTGACGGTGTATCACTGCATGTAGTCATTGGCTCTGTTTTAAATATTACCCATTTCTTATATCACCAATGCACTACAAACCTTAGGCACCGCAAAGCCGATTTCGGTCACGGCGCTCATTCTTAAGCGGGACTAGCCAACTGCTCGGGACATTTTATATTGCACTCTAATCCCTCACTCACACAAGACCAAAAAAAGTTCAAATACAGGATCAACGGCTTTACTTGCTTTCCGAGGCACGGGAGTGTGCACTCTTCCGACTTACAGATTCAGGGCTGTTAGTAAGATTTTTTGACAGATACACCCAACTTAATAACTTTTTCTTGGCACACCCGACTTGGGGTTTGAACCCAGGACCTCGAGGTCTGAGGCCTTATATGTTAACCTCTAACGAAGCAATCTACAATTATAAATACAAAACGATTATAATTATGTTTCATATTTCGAACAAACAAAACTACATAACAAAAACTTTTTACTTTTTACACTGAACCGTGAAGATACAAACGCTCCTCATAAAGATTTCGCCATGAAAACTAATCTGCCGAGTCAACAGCGTTGTTTACTGGCGTCGACATGTGTTTGACATAAAGCTATAAGACTAAGCTATCTGCATTTAGGATGGAGATGAGGAGACAATATTGATTAAAGACATATATTGATTATTGACTTCAATATGTACTATAAAACTTCACCGGCGTTTGTTTAAAGGAAGTCTTTTATTTTTAACGTTGCATACAGAACTAACGTATTCAAATTTGAATTTTACAGATATCGCACCGACAGACAATACAGCAAGATAAACGATATTGCTATTATAGGTAACTACAATATAATTTAAAAACTACAAAAATAAAATAATATTTATAAAATATTTAATAAGTTAAATTACACAAAATATATTTAAAAGCGAGTTTAAAAAAATAAAAGATAAAAATTCAGATGATCAGTACACCTCCTTACCGCTTTATTTATTTATTTCTCATCCTTCACCCAAAGGTTGTCTGGAAGAGATCGCTCTTTTAGCGATAAGACCGCCTTTTGTATAAAATAGTTTTAATTTTTTATATGTTTATGTTTAAAATGGTTCTGTAACTATTTTGTTTTACAATAAAGCATATTCTATTCTATTCTATAAAACTTTATATAACCCAAGAACTTTGTACCTTAATTGATTAAAACATAGGCTTTATTGACAGTTTTAACTTTAGACAGTATTATAAATTTATTAATATATATTATTATATATTTATAACAATAATCAATTTTAATCATTGTTCGTCCGTTTTGAAGTTACGATGATGAATCAATTGAAATGTTTTAAAAACTAGGATCAGTTATAATAGAGATAGAGGGCAATTACGTATCAGTCAAGGTCAAGCTATTTTCAGAACATTTTTGTTTTATTAAACTTTATAAAATATATTTCTCCTTATTTTTCTTAAATAACTTATTTGTCTTGTCACTCAAAATCTCAACTTAATATCAAATATAATCAGGATTTTATATGAATATTCCTATATAAATGTCACTCCATAACTAATTGAACTAATTACATGAAAATAAAACGAAATGAAAACTTGTATAGACATCATTAATTCTAAAATTTAAATTGAAATGCTACCGATATACCGAAGCAACTTTGCCGACGAGATACACCAAACGCTCGAACAACAAGTCTACTTAGTTATTATGTACTAGCTGACCCGTGCCCACTTCGTTGGGCGGTAACTTACTGCCAAAAATCGCGTTGGCCACGACATCAGACTACCACGAAAAAGTCTTTAAATTTTTCGGGTTAATATATAGCCTATGACGCTTACAAATAATGTGGCTTTCTATTGTTAAAAGAATTTTCAAAATTGGTTCAGTAGATCTGGATCTACTGTACTGAACATGTTTGTGAGGTTGTATTGGTTAATCTCGAGATTATCCTATACAACCTCACAAACTTGACCTCTTTACAATATTAGTTATTATTATGTAAAAAAAAGAAAAACATGTCTCATTTATTATCTGTTTGACTTAAACAAATCTCATCAAGAATATATATTATATACATAAGAATACTGAGACATCTTAAGTATTTTAATAAATCGTAGACTCGTTACGCGTAAGCCGGTCCTTATATTCTTAAAAGCCTCTTTATATCATAATCGTCGTAAACTACAATTATGCACAACGAATAAAAATTAAGCGGTCTTGTTAGAACCATATCGCTTTTAGGCGTTAAGGAATCTACACTGAAACTCTAATAAAAGAGATGATAAGTTGCTACGACAAGGTTGTAAGCAATCCTAACTAGCCTGAATGACTGACGTCTTAGGAAAGTGAGAAGCGACATAAAACTCGTATTAAATATAATTTAACAACCATCTATAAATGATTGCAATTGTCGAGAATTTATTTGTTTTCCCGTCAAATAAAAATGTAATATAAACTCTGGACGACTGAGCAACGCCGCGTTATATTTACTAGTATGTATTTAACTTGTTAATGTGCGCATTCAAATTTCATGTAATTTAATATTTATTTATTTATTAAGGATCTCAAACAAAGGATACACATTTACGAGTACATTCACATCGTGGAATAATGTTTTAAAATATGTGTATTAATAAGAAACATTTATTTCGACAAAACATTGATCATAATTATATACAATAAAATAAATAATAAAGACATTACAATAATAATATTTTATAGATTTTACATATTTTAAATTAGATTAAATTAATTCGAATTAAATCACAATACCAAATTAAATCAAATAAATTTGAATCAAATCAAATCAATTCAAATTCAAACAAATCGATAAAATTATATTAAATAAAATAAAATAAATTGAATTAAATTAAATTAGACTAAATTAATTCAAATTAAATTTAAACAATAATAAATTAAAATTTAAGAATGTATTATATGTAATTATTGTCAATTTACACATGAATATTCCTAATTAGTCAGTACATGAATCATATTGCAATGATTCAAGTACTGATAGTTAAACCTGCATGACAACATTTTTAAAATGGTGTTGGAGCTGCCCTGCGCCTGCGCAAAAGAGATAATGAAATAGAAGTTAAAAATTATAAAAAGGAATGTTACATCGTTATGTAATATAAACTAAGACTAAGTTGTGCAAATGTGATTTTTAAATAGTTCTTTTTAATTTTTGTTCTGATTGAGCTGAAATTTTTCTCACACGTATCTTACTGTTAATACAATCAACAATACTAAATGTAGCCAAAACAAATGTATTGCTGTAGCTTGATTCGAAGGACTAATGGGCCAGTATCATTACAACGGATATAACGTCTTCGATCCCATGGTGCAGCATTTACGAAATAAAACACGGAGCACGATGCATAACGCTTACTGTTCACACGAATAACTGTCATAGCCGCTTTTCAGATTAAACTTTTTAAATAATGACCCCGTTACAAACAAAGTGTATCTTGCAGTGTAAATTTTTGTGGACGGCAAAACTACTCGCCTCCCTTAAATATTTAAAAAATAAAATAAAAAGATGAGCTACCATAACTTATATCCTCATAAATTTACTGGTGGTAGGGTTTTGTGCAAGCTCGTCTGGGTAGGTACCATCCACTCATCAGATATTCTACCGCAAAACAGTAGTACTTGGTATTGTTGTGTTCCGGTTTGAAGGGTGAGTGAGCCAGTGTAATTACAGGTTGCCTGTCTGTCGGTATTCTACAAGATATATTTCGGCGAGTGTGCTCAGGAACTATTTGATTTGGTTCCCCCGTCACCTTTTTACCAAAGAACTGCGAGGCATCGAAAGGATCTGCACCCGTACGTGGTTGACGTTGACGTGTTTAAGACACGTACGAAACGTTTCGTTTCTGACACGCACCGCCAAGGTCTGAAATACCCTTCCGACCTCCGTTTTCCCCACCACCTACAATATGGGTACCTTCAAGTTCCGAGTGAATAGGCACCTTCTAGGCAAGCGCACTCCATCTTAGACTGTATCTCACTTTCCATCAGGTGTGATACAGTCAAGCGCTAGCCTATACATTTAAAAAAAAAAAGGCACAAGGGACATAAAATCTTAGGTCCCAAGGTTGGTGGCACATTGGCGATGTAAGCGATGATTAAAATTTCTTACAGTGCCAATGTCTAAGGGCGTTTGGTGACCACTTACCATCAAGTGACCCGTATGCTCGTCCGCCTTCGTTTTCTATAAAAAAAATCCAATTAATGTATATGAAATGATTATCACGTAAATTCTTATTTAAACGAGACAACTACCTCAGCTGATCCGGCCGTCGGCCAACGGTCATTTCCTTTACGATGTCATTTAGCGCTGACTAGTTTACGAGCTCCTGTTAATAGTATCCGTTACAATTGCTGTTTACGACGCGCATCATAAAACGGACAGACGTTCAATTTACACGCTGTATGGGAAATTAACGAAATTTAATAAAATGTTAACTACTTAACCCTTTCGGCAACCTTGCATTAAATCGCGTTTGTAGAAAATAATTGTTGTTTGTAAAACCCGCATTGGAGCAGCGTGGTGGAATAAGCTCCAAACCTTCTCCTCAAAAGGGAGAGAGACATTAACAGGCTGTTACTAAAAAAAAAAAACTTACTAATGATTTGTATAACGCTTACCTACTATTGTATACATTTCATATATACCTTCGTATTTAATTTTTATTTATAATAAATCTCTAGCTCAGTGTTAATAAAACATCTTGAAAACCTGCATGAGTCGGATGAAATTCTGCCATATGTGTATTCAACAGCCCTCCGTGAAGCACTGTGTACAATATACTTTGAGTCCACTTCTCAAGATGGGAAGAGGCCTTTGCCAAGGAGAGAGACATTACTGGTCAATACCTTTATAAATAAAACTAGTGACCGGCCGCATTTTTTTATCTGTAATATAGATATCTATATATAATCATACAGAAGCTCTTATTAATTTTGATTTGTATACACTTAAGTCCTTAATGTAAATAATTATTGTGTTAATTAATTTTACTAAAAATTCTTATCAATTTAAAATAAATAACAATGACACTAATTAACATTCAATTCATTCGATTTACTATATTATGTATAGATTTTCCTATTTACATATTCGTGGCTTTATGGATAGCAATAAAAAAATAAAATGACTTACGTCAAGCACTCCTCTTTTGTTATTTAAAGTGAAAATTAAACGTAAATTTTACTGTTTGCTTCAATAAAGCATATTATTTAAGACTGTATATATTTTTTAAGTACTCGTATACTTACAAAGTAACAATTAATAAAAATAGTACGTACTGGAGATGTTCGGTACGAATTAAAACTGGGACTGAAGTGAGTTAAAATTTACTCATGATATGTATTTCTTGCAGTCAAAAGAAAGAAGGCTTTACAGTAATGTTACTTATCCGTCTGTCACAACAGATCTGCACAAGTCGTGGAAAAAGTTGCCGCTATCGTATTGGTTTACGAAGAGTAAACCAAAAGACAACAAAAAAACTCCAGTGGAGTCTGATATCCCATTGATTCCGCTTAAAATTACTTATTATTTTACTGGTAAGGTAAATCATATATTCTATCGCCAACAACAATACTTAGTACTGTTTTTCAGCGCCCGCCGGCTAAAACAACCACGGACTACAGCTATCACCAGTTATTTAACATTAACAGAAATAAATTAATACGTAAACAATCTTTTAGACGGCCTTTTTTATACATTTGTAATGTGTAGTTTGTTTTTATTTTAGTTTTAGTTCTAGAATGTATTAATAAATATTAATTTTTAAATAAACAGAAATCATTTGTAGTGCTTTAATAAATTGTATTATGAAACATATACAAAAAGTAGCCGACAGCCCTCTGAATGAAAAAAAAACCACCGCTGAGGTCCTTATTCATAAGCATAACAGTCTCTTTAAAAGCTTAAGCACTCAGTGATGGGAACTATTATGTCATCAGAAATACTAAAGTTTTAACAACTAAATTTTTCAAAGCGTTTTTTTGGATTCGAATTTAATTTTTAATAAAGGGGTTAAGTGACACATGACCTTTATGAGCCTTCTTATTGGTCATTAACGAAAATTTCGTGACGTCACACGTGACGTCATTTGGTTTTGCTGTCAAAATGGGTGGAGCCTGGGGTGTCATGCGCCTGATAGCTCCGCCCCTTGCCCTCGCATCCACCAAAGAGTATAAAAGGCTTCGACGGAGTAAAGGGTATCAGTAGTCTCTCGATTGCGACGCTGGCCTGTACTGAAAATTCATCAAAAGTTTACGTCGAGCAAGATAAAGGTAAGTTGTGACAGTTAGTCTGAAATTTTCACAGAATCTGCTACGACGGTAGAATTTTATTTGTAAAAAACAAAAAAAAAATGAGTAATTCATCATTAAATTAATACTTACATATTAACACAAGAAATTTACTCAAAATTAATGTTACACAATTATTGCCAAAAATATAATCAGATGCTCTGTCTGGCGTATTAAATCATTCGAATTTAAAAAGTAAAACAAACTACCTTTACTACTTAAAGTTAAAATTAAATTACTTCTTTAATTAAACTCAAGTAAAAAACCTGATTAAAGTTAATAAACCAAGGAAAAAATTAAATAACTGTTCTTTACAGCGTTGTCTATGAAACTAGGCGAACATTCTTCTAAAACACCCGATAATGTTAAAATACTCGTACATTTAAACGATAATTACAAATCTTATGAACAGTATTTACTTTCTTATAAAGTGCGTAAGTGTTGTTGGTTAATTTATTAATTAATTTTCTATATCGTATTTCATACATTCATACCAAACCGATAAATCTTCATTGAATTTCGGCGATCGTTAATTAATTATTTCTAAAATGTTCATGACTTATAACCATACCGTAGGAAGTAGCTTATTATTGATGTATGTACGACAACCTCGGTAATTAACTACATTTGAAACTACTACTACTACTGCTATATAAAGAACTACTACTAAATAAAGAAGACAATAATAATGAATGTTTGCTAAATTGATATAAATAGAATGTTTGTCTTCTATGCGTTTCTAAACCATTTATCCAATTTTGATGAAACTTTGTTGAGGTGTTCTCCGAACGCCTGCGAAGGTCCTTTCCTATATTTTTTTCTCTGTATGTTGTAAACATCCTAAAGAGACCATATTCTACCGGTATTTGTAACGAGTTAGTTAATAAAATTAAGAAATGTATTTTACAAATCATATATATCTTTAAAAAAATTCAACGATAAAGTATACATGTAATATTAACCGCGTCAGGGATTAGTTATTTAAATGTACTAAATTAAAAAATTATAAGAATTGATGAATGTTTAAAATCTAAAGTATATCGATTCAGATATTTCAGTGGGTTGTCATCAGTTACGGACTGCTGTTTTATTTTTAAAGAGTATTCCAAACCACCAAATTTAAAAAATTAAACGCACTTATCAAAATTATTAAGAATACTAAGTATTTTAACTTATAATTAAATTTCCAAACTCATAATATTTATAAGTTAATATTATCAAACTTTATATGGACTTGCTAAATTAATACATTAAATATGTTATTTAATTATAGATAAATAACATTTTAATTAATGTTACTATAAAAAAAAATTGACGGTCAGTGACGTAACTGCGCAAAAAAGGCAGTAATGTCTTCCTTTCATAATTTCCGAATTAAATAGCCTGATGCTTAAACTAAAAGTAACTTTTTAAAATTAATTTGCGTAATTTAAGCAATAAAACTTTACTTACATACATATGTATATAAGTAATCTATAGTATAGCTGCCTGAAGATATGTATATTATCTTGGATTTTGAATACACCAAATTTTTTAGCTTTTAAAACGATTAAAATTACTAATTAAATGCATATTGTAGGATAGTATGCAAAATATTATAAAATAATTGTAAGTAGACAAAATCAAAGTAATATAACGACATTTTTATTACGAATATATTAAAATAAACTAGTTAAAAACTCCTACGTGACGGGGGAAGTAATCCGGGCTGTGCTGGCACACAGAAAAGCCATTAACAATTTCTTTTTAAGCGAAATTAAATTTATCAAATGAAATTAGACATGGAGATTGATTCATAAATAATCTACATGGTGAAAAAAAAAAAACATTGTTCGTGTAACGAGCACCGTTGATTATCCGGGAGACACCACCTGTCACACAGACGACACTCTAATACATCAAGTAAACCAATCGAACTTATTATCTGACATTAGAAAAAAAATGTCCTTAAATTGTCTTTTCATCTAAAATACAAAATAAAAAGAACGACACACCGACCCGTCTCATTAATTTTGACGTGATAGATATTTAAAAAGTTTTCTTAATACCGTTCAAAAAAAAACACATTGATGTAATTTATTGTTGTTGTTATTTAATTATATTAACTTTAAGCAATAAAAGGGAAAATATCACAATTCGAACACGGCACTCGGTATCCACTGATATATTAGTAAGATTTACGCAATATTTGTAAGTTTTTTATTGACTCATCTTCGACTTTGTTTTTTTACCAGCGCGGCTCACTAGAATGTCGATATTACGATCATTTCCTTATCATATATTTTATATCGGTCGACTGGTCACTAAACTCTTAAGAATCAATTTTAAAGCCCGTATTTTGTTATGTCTAGCTGGCACTTTCTATGTGATGCGCGCACGCATACATGTTACCAACTGTTCTTTTTATATATTGTTGTATATTTTAGGTCGTGTCGGATTTGATCGGATTATGATAGTGAAGGAATAAAGAGAACACCTAGGTTCGCGCAAACACTTGTGCACTATAATATGTCCCGCTGATCTCTCTTGCCATCGGCCACAGTGACCATAATCGTTCAGGGGAACTTGAATAGCTTTAAAAACAATCCGAAAGAATCTCGAACTATGAATTTTCCATTAGAATACATTCCATTTATAGATATTGAAAATTTTACAAATATCTGAACTCAAAGCATCTTGAGTTGAACTTCGTAAACTTATAACGGAGATTAATCTGAGATTTCGTGACATTTCCTCGAATATTCGAGTCAATTTAAAAGTTATAAGCTTTAATTCACTCTCAGGGTCATAACATAGAGCTAAGTTACTCTAGGGAATAATAAACGTTCGAATTGTTCAAAGAAAAACTTGAACATTTACCGACTGGTTCATTTTTGCATAACTTGCTGTGATTCAAGTCTGTTTGCTATAGTGATATACATATTCAAATTATCAGGAAAAGCTCTTTGTAGGTACCTACTATGCTGCGTGTGTAAGAGTGAGTATGACGGTAGAGTAGGGACAAAAGAACTTGGATTGCACGATCGTGAACACATTGACAATGTGAGGGATTAGCCATCGACTCCAGTCCCTGTCTCTCACACGTAGTTGGACCACATTCCCCATCTTTCCCGTCGTATTTTCATTAATACAAAATATATTTAAAACGGTTATAAGATTTTAAAATAAACTAATAATCTGCTGTTATATATATATTTGCTTGTATTTATTTATTATTTCAAGTTTTATATTCGTCCTTTTACTTTGAGAAAATGGAACGAATAAATATTCAGTATGATTTAAAATTAAGTTTCTAATTAAGCGAACATAATTTCAACATGTGTTGCCAGTTAATTAAATTAATGTTGAAAACTGTTGAGTTGATTGCGGCTCTCATTAAATGCAGGCGGTAGTTACGCGTAGCGAACTGCTACGATAAGCCTACAGTAGCTACATCACGTTCTACAAAATATATTGTATGACAACCGTGAAACTAAATATTTTATACAGTGAAAAGTTACGTATTAACAATTTACAGACATAGTTAATAAAATTAAAAGCTGAAAAAAGTGTTTGGTAGTTATATATTACTGCTTAACTCTAATATAAACTAATTATTTTTAACACAGCTTTCACATTCCATTTATTTATTAGGGTAGCAAATAGCGATTTATAAATTTCGTTTTACGTTTATAACCAGATGTCAAAAAAATTAATAAAATAACAGTTTTACAAAATAAATTATTTGGACAAAAATGGAATACATTTTGTACATAAAAAAAAAATAAGATGAAAAAGTACGTTAAAAAAATAAATTACTACGCACTTGTAAAAGTAATTCGGTACAGAATTTTCACTTTTCCTCTTAATTATATTATTTGGTGTAAGAGAAATAAGAATATATTCTAAAACTCGAAAGTAATTGAAAAATAAACTTTAAAACCAGCTCGATCAAGTTAATATCAAACCATCTTAATTTTTTTTGGCAAAGTCACTTTACTAATGATAAGAAGCAAAGGTATAACTTGATATCGAACACCCTATAGTTTTATTCGGTATAAAGGAAATACTAAACGAATAAGTTCAAATTATAATATTCAAGTTTTAGTACTTTAACCATAACGAAACAAATGAGTCATTTGCGTCGTTCTAGCAAGTTAACGAAAACTCGACTGAAAATTACGCCTGTAACAAATGGTTTCAATTAAAAAGACCGGTTACGATAGCCTTGACAAAGAAACATGTACTTTATTTATAGTTAGCTAAAACTCAAAATAGGTTCTGATTTAAATCGAGATCTCAATCTGCGAAATACATTTATTAAATGAGTGAAATCATTCAACAGGCGTTTTACTGTTCATTGTACTACTCAGCATACTTTAGTATAAATTATATAGGTAATTATCAAAATATATATACATATATATAACCGTCTCGTCGGTCTCGTGGCTATTTATAATAATAAATATCGTAATCGTATAGTGGAATTGGGTTTATTCAAAATATTTTTAGTAGCAGACTAGAGTTATGGAATAGTAATAATATACATTTATTCCGTTTAATACTCCCTCTGGGTAGGTTCCCCCTCATCACATATTCCATCGCCAAATAGCAATACTTAGTATTGTTGTGTTCCAGTTTAAAGAGCCAGTGTAACTACAGGAAAAAAAGACATTACATAAGATGTAAACGTAAATGTTTCCAAGGTTTGTGATGAATTGACGATGTAAGGAATGGACAATATTTCTAACAGTACCAATGTCTACGGGCGATGGTGACCATTTACCATCAGGTGGCCTTATTAAGTTTATAAGGAAGAAATATTCCTAGGAAAGAACCGCGCCCATTTTGTTAGGAGCTCGTTTAAGTTGATTATCATTATAAAATATAACGACAAAGGAAAGGAGACAGCACCTGAAGCTCCATCAAAGTTTCAAATTTCTTTATTAACAGTCAATTCATAAATACCAGAGAGAATTGGAATTTATTTTACAATCGTGAAGAGACGTAATAAGAACAAATTAAATACTATAGAATGTGTCGTATGTGCAGTTTATCTATCGTGTACGGTCCGCGGTCACATATCGTTATTTTGTATTTTACTCCATCGCATCTACATAACAATCAATAGCTTGCTACAAATAAAATCAATGTAAAAAATAACACATTAAAATTTAAAATAGTAACATACTTTAAAAAGCAAGTATAACGTTTGCTTTAGTCTTAAGTATGACTTTATAGTTTATTAAAACTTACAATATTAATATATCGCATCTTTCTACTTTGTCACCGAACTGTAACACTCGCTCGCCTCAAACCAAAATAAACCCTTCTCACGATTCTATGAATTTAACACTTTTGACTTTGCTGGCAGTGTGGCTTGGTTCAAACCGTGTGATGAGTGATGAGTACCAATAAGTATTAATGTATCGTTAAACATCGAACCTTACATTGCTGTGTGTGAGCCTGTAATTTAAGGCAAAAGTTAAGAAACGGTTTAATATTTTGACCGCATCGCATCGCATCGCATCGCTTTGTAACTAATGTATAAGAAATAATAATCTATATAGAAGTGTTTATGAATTTAAACAAAGTCATCGAAGTAAGTGTACACGCGTTGTACAGTAATGCCTCCCACCAGGTTGCGGCTGTTACAAGGGAAAGCACTAGAACGACTATTGAAAACAGAGAGAAGAATAAATAGCCTTAAGAACTAAAACAATTAATAGCATGAGCATATTATAAATTCATTTTATATATTATTTCTTATTGCAAATAATTTTTAATATGCCTGGTCACACGGTGAGCAAATATTCAACTTATACATTATATAAATATATAAATAACTAAGTATAAAGCCAAAAAAGCAACCATGTAGTACGAGAAGAGGTATTCATTAATAAATAATTCTTAACCGCGAATTCTTAATTCTTATTTAACTGAATAAGATATATAATAATTTTTAAGTGACCAGTAAACTCTACCAGCCGATTTACAATTTAAATTTTCGTTTATAATTCCTATTTATTAAATCTTATTTAACTTTCAACAAACGTAAATCCCCACACACTGTTGTTTTATGTCTTTGGTCTTTATATTGTTGTGTGTCGTTGGTGTGTCGTGTCTGCATGTGTAGAAAATAACTTTCTTGTCTTTGTGTTACTCAAAATCTCAGTAACGATTTTTTTGGCAAAGTTTTCTGTCGTGTTCAAAACAATTACGACTCAATTCCCACGACTGGGCAAAGATCTCCTTTCCTGTTTACGAGAAGGTCGTTTCACGACACTGCTCCACTGTGGGTTAATGGTCCGACCGTACAGCAAAACTAATTAATTATATAATGGGTGTTTCGACTCTAGTTTATTTCCTCAAAAGCCAAATGCGATGGAGAGTTAAGCCCCTTTTTCAATATTCGATCAAACAGACCGGCGTCCGTCAAAAGGCCTTTGAGATATCGTTCATGTAATATCCGATACTGGGCAGGAATATTATCCGCTACCTAACATGCAAATAAGATACTTTGATGAAAATTTTTATCGAAAATAATATACGTGCGTATTCATCGTTTTTTTTATCTTAAAGATTTTCTCTTCCAACTTCGAAAATATTATTAAAGTGCAATTACAAAATATTAAAGTGAAATTGCGCTTTATAAAAGTTTCAAATATATAAGATATAAATATAGATATAAATACAGTTTCAAATATAGAAATAGCGTTAATGGGTTTATATCGATCACATCAGCAGTTTTTGCGAGAATCCCAAGGTATTTACATGCCAGATGTAGATATAGGTTACCTATATATAATATACTATAAATTATTTACTGATAAATCGATTTAACACAAATATTTATTTACCTACGAAGCAAACCGGTGTGAAGCACGATCACAATCAACATGAAGTTTATTTTACGAAACATCAGGAGGTTAAAAAAATCGTGAAAAAATCGAAAAGGCCTTGTTTATATTTTAAAAAAAACTTTGTCGTTTTCGTTTTTTGTATCAGACGGACATTCAGGTTAATCTATAGCCACTACGTGCGCCGTGCGGGCGAACAACGCCGGGTGCAGTTGAATTGTGATTTTATTTTTATACTGTATATATCACTAGGTAAGAACGCGTGAATCTTAACCGATGATCGTGGGTTCAAACCCGGGCAAGCACCACTAAAGTTTTTCATGTGCTTAATTTGTGATTATAATTCATCTCGTGCTTTTCGGTGAAGGAAAACATCGTGAGGAAACCTGCATGTGTCTAATTTCACTGAAATTCTGCCACATGTGTATTCCACCAATCCGCATTGGAGCAGCGTGGTGGAATAAGCTCCTAAGCCTTCTCCTCAAAAAGGGAGAAGAGGCCTTAGCCCAGCAGTGGGACATTTACAGGCTGTTACCGTGATATATCACTATAGTTATATAGCATGTACATATGTATATCGATGTCGACGGTAAAGTTCAAACGGCAAGGTGTCAGGGTAGATGGCAAATTGAACTAACCGTATTAATTCAATTTGATATCAAAGTTTAGTTTTAATTTAATTATAAGTGTATACGAACTATTTGTTAAATGTTATTAATAATAATTGCTCGAGAATCCCAACGAGACAATAGACATTAAACAATTCATAGTTTCATTTTCTACTTAAATTTTAACGGATTACAATCCTTGGGGGATCTAATTAGGAAATATTACCCGCTTACCATTTAACAAACGAAACGTTCCGGAGAGGCGACTCTTATGCTAATGTCTTTGCCATTGCTCTCTTTACACAGAGCGAGTAATTATTGTTTATGCAAAAGACGCAATCTTATTCATACAATAAAATAACGACTTGCATTGTCATTAACAGTTGAATTTGAAATAAAAAATCTCAAAGCCTTGAAAAGTCTTTAGTGCGTTTTATTTAAATTATTTATTACAAAAGGAGGACTAATTGTCTCAAAGAATTCTCTAGCACCCTCGGGCCAATGAGCATTACAGGAAGTGTACCAATTATAAAGTAATTATTAATTATTGTTATTATATCATTATGAAGATAATACTCAATCAAGTTACACATATAAACGTAATATAGAAATTACTATATAATTGAAATAATATATAGTAAAAAAAAATCTTCCCATCAGTGCAAATAGTGAAAGAAAGCCCCTCGGCTGGTGGCGCCCCTAGGTGCCTAGTAGGCCTAGGCATAAATCCGGGGTTGGTTAAGATTACCGTAACAGCCTGTGAATGTCCTACTGCTGGGCTAAAGGCCTTCTCTTTCTTTTTGAGGAGAAGGTTTGGAGCTTATTCCACCACGCTGCTCCAGTGCGGGTTGGTGGAATACACATGTGGCAGAATTTCGGTGAAATTAGACACATGCTGGTTTCCTCACGATGTTTTCCTTCACCGTAAAGCACGAGGTGAATTATCATGCCAAATTAAGCACATGAAAATTCAGTGGTGCTTGACCGGGTTTGAACCCACGATCATCGGTTAAGATTCACGCGATCTTACCACCGGGCCATCTCGGCTTTAAGATTAAGATTAACGTAATTGGATTAGTTGATCGTCTGTTCGTTATCGTTCGACACGGGCGACACGGGCTTAAATCTAAAATTCTTGTCTCCAAACCTTCTCCTTAGGCCTATGGTCAGACCTTTCCCTATAAATCTGGCTCTTTATTCATATACTAGATGGATGATTTATCTGGTGATAAGCATTATTTATTTATA
Source organism: Nymphalis urticae (assembly GCA_905147175.2). NCBI lineage: Eukaryota > Metazoa > Arthropoda > Insecta > Lepidoptera > Nymphalidae > Nymphalis > Nymphalis urticae. Next base: position 259,238 of record LR990004.1, on the reverse strand, counting down.
AATTAAATACACTCGAGATAAATACGCGCGATATGAACGACGTCAACTAACATGATGGACGACCAAAGTTTATCACGTTATTGGATTGAGAACTGAACAGCTTCTCGTAAGCACATATCGACACGAGATGCAACATATTTTAAACTAATTACATTCACTTATAGCCCTATTCACTACTTTTTTCGCTTAAATTTTATTTACATTAAACCCTTAAATATATATAGATGAAACATTTTTTAACCGTAATATTAGAAGCTATTTTGATTTCCTACGTACGTTATCTGGATTATCTTCGATAATAATATTTCCTTATAATATATAATTTCCAATAATTATCCAAGCCGCCTTCACAAGCTCACGGGGAGGAGGCCTCAGCCCGCTGTCGCACGTATACGAGTTACTTTACTTAATTGTAATAACTTACGTATCTTTTTTTAAATTTCGAACAGTAAACATTTAACGACAACAATACTAAGTTCAATAAAAATAAATGAGTGAACTCTTTTAAAATTGAAATACAAAATAAATGTAGCAATTCCAAAAGGATATTTCAATCGGGCACTTAGTGTCCACAATTCCGCAACGCTTAGAACGAACAATTTCGAATGAAATAAAAATGTTTTCAATCGAAAAGTATAAAAATAAACAATTAAACGTAGTGAAAAAACTTCCATAAAACGACCACGTCCTTACAATCAATTAACAATAAAAACAAACAGATGTAAGGCTGAGTACACAATGGCAGCTATTTCCATACAAATTATACGCGCAGATGGCGCTCGCGAGCTTCGACAAATATTAAAGGAATTTTAATTTCGAATGATGAGACCGCTTCGTATTCAAAAGATTCCAAAGCTCTGTCACTGTATTTACTCGCAATAGTTCGTATACTCGTTCAAATTGTGTTTATATTATTTTTATTTGTACACAGAGTATGCAAACCCATATCTCTATTTTTGAAGTTAAACTTCTTCGTAAAGATTTGATGGTCGACAGGTGGACGAGAATTGTAAGTAAAATTTCAAGGACGCGTCACGCTTAGCAGCATTTCTTTTTTTTTTATATTTGTTGTAGTACAAGTTACAAGTATTTAATATGTAATTAATTAAATCAATTTTGTATTTTTTGTATGGATGATTTAGTCATGGATATTTATTAATTAATTATAAATAACTAGAAGTAATCTTGTATAATGGGGGGTTTCGGTCGGTTCTATTCAGAGAAATTATCATTCCGAACCGTTGGCAGCTTTAGCCGAACCCAAACTACTTCGTAAAGATTGAGGCGAACAAAAAACCTTTCAGAAAAACCGATATTTCATTGAGTTGCTTTGATAAAAAAAAAACTTTTTAAAACGTTATATAAAATGAATAATAAATAAGTGTCTATGGTGGTGACACTAAAATAAGCTCCGGCTTTTGTGTCCCACAAGGTCTATGAAAATAGAAGACTAATCAAATTGACAAATATAGTTCTTGACTTGCTATATTCAAGGAACAGTTACAGCTCTTAAATGTCCCACTGCTGGACAAACGCCTCGATATAAGTCGACAACGGACTTCTTAGCAGGACATAACTTGTCAGTATGTATATCATATTGGAAAAAAGAGGAGAAGATTTTAAGACTAGCTTATCCCACCACGCTTATTATTATAATATTACAAAATTTCCTCAAGTTTCAATCACAGTCGGGCAAAAAGTCGCGATTTGATCCAGCGATGTTTAGTAAGGACCCACGCGGCCTATCCATTGTCATCTTCTAATTCTCAATTCTAATCAATAAAATAATCTAATTTGATTACTGAACATATATTTTGTTCAGCAATATTTCTGTAATCTAAGGTGTGCGTAATAAATAACGCGTCACGTCAAATGAGGGTACATTCCAACTCCTCGGAGACTTATATATAGATCATAATTATACGCTCCGAAATGTCGGTACCAAAAACGAAATTATAAACAACATAGTAACCCTGATAACCATCCCTATTGTAAGGTTTTTACAGTATTGCCTGAATATTGTAACACACAAAGGTTTGTAATTCATAATTATTATTTGCCTATTAATATTAACTGTTGATTTTCCGTAATTAATAAAGCAAACAATGTGTAGTATTTGGTTACACGAGGGAGAACTTTAAATAATGATTATGTTGTGTGCGTGCGTCAGGATCTCAACCTTTGTTGTTTAGCCAATAAAATTTAACTTTCGAGTTAGATTATAATTCGATTCGATAGCGATAGAGCGCTACTTTACGTAAGTTATTTTCGTTATAATCTTTTTCGTGTTTTTTCTTCTTCGCCCATACCACATAGACAAAAGTCTTTAGTCAACGTCCTCCCTGTATACCGAGCCTTGACGTGGTTCCTCACGTAATGTGTGTGTAACTTGCTTCACCAAATCAAGGTTACCCAGAGAGCTATGGAACATAACCTATGCTTGAAGTTTTTCTAAATTATCGTAAAAAAAATGCCGAAAATTGAGCAAAATGGCGTGCCTTAAGATACTTCTGTATCCAGCGATGGACGAACACGGGTGATGATGATGATCTACAAATAATAATAATCAGCTAATTTAAAAAGACTATCTATGAAGTCATTGAATTAAATTGTTCTTTAAAATAATGTAGGGCGGGCGGACGTCGGGTCGAGTCTCGTTGACTGGCATGTTGTGGGTGAAGGATACTCGTTGTCAGCTAAACAAATCCTCGTTTATTAATGGAGATTTACACAAGTGACAGCTGACTACGTCTCATTTTTATTATTTTGTTTAAAAGAGTCGTATTTATATTTTATATTCCCAAGTTTTTTCGGAATCATTCTCCATTATTTATTTTTTTGCTTAAACATTTAAAAAAAATATTTAATTTTAACGAAAATTAAGTTTATGGATTTATAGTTAGCGTTTTTAAATATCTTATGCTAGAACTTTCTCGAGAAGGTTTAATTGGAAGTTAATCCACAACTGTTCCAATGCGGATCCAAGTTTTTTCACGGTGTTTTCCTTCACCACCTTGCAAGACATTAGTTATAGCACAAATTACATTGAACTAGCGACCTGTGGTGAAGATTCACGTGGTCTAACCATTGGGCTATCGGCTCTTTATGTGTTGATCAAATAAGAGTTCTAAGTGTATATATCTCTAGGAACATCGACGTTTTCGATAGATTTAATATGAAATCGTAACGGATAACACGAGTACAGCCGTTAATGTGGTCGTAAATGGTTCCTAGATAAGTGATACACACATAAACGTGCAGCGGAGCGGCACCGACACCGCGCCATACGTCTCACGTCGTAAACACGCTTCCGAATACTTAACAGTTAAAATATTAACACTTTTAACTATCGGATATATTTTAGATGTGCGAGTACGTAGTAAAACCTTTTAGCTTAACCATTGCGACGTTGGTTTGGGTTTTAAATCCCCCATGGGTTCGATTTTTACTTTGGTTTTAAAATCATTTACAAGTACAACACTAATATCACCATGCAGGTATTTTATATACAGTATAAACATCCTGGTGACCTGTGACTGGGTTCGAACCCCGAGTCCTACTAATAACAAGTTATTGGGTTTAGTAATTCGTAAGGTATGTTCGTGTATACAGTGAAACCTTCTCCTCAAAAAGAGGAGAGGAGGCCTTTAGCCCAGCAGTGGGACATTCACAGACTGTTGCGGATTACGGTTACGGTTCGTGTGTATGCATTTATTTATACCACAATAGTAAAATTAAACGTTTCTCTTACTGCCACTTTTTAAATAAACAAATTCTATAATATGTTAACTTCGCTCCACGTCTTTTTCTGCGATAATTCAAATAAAGAAATATTTCTAGAACTACTGCTCCGAATTGCGGTATTTTTTATTTATTGGAAAAATTTAAATTATATATTTTATTTATTTCAGTGTGCATTAATACTGCGTGAAAACAAATGTAGCTTAAAGTACTGTTTATATATTCACATTATTTTTAAACATAAAATTTCAAGTAACAGTTCCTTGTCTACAAACTACGTTTATTTTCACGCACATTTTGGGATTTACAAATCTCTCATACAGTTACCGGGTTAGGTAATGTCTATTAGAACTTTATGTAAGTTATCTATGTATCTATAATCCAAAATTATGCAACAGGTACACAAACTATGTTACCATAGTTCACCCCTCAGTTGTTTTTTTTGGTGATTTTTTCTTCCTAGTCTTTTTGTTTTGGTAAAATGGAACGTTTTATATGAATATCTTGTGTCCAATTGTACTTATCCTAAGCATGTTATTATTTTATTATATAATGAAATTTATAAATAAGCTCTAAATTATTCTCAGGTTCTTACGAGTATATTATGTCAGTAGACAGTGAAAGGGACGCGCCCATAAATCTCAGAGTTGATAATAAACGATGTACATTATATACACAGCCTTTTCAGCTCGTGAAAATACGCCATAAATATTTATAGGTTACTCTATTACAAGTATCATTCAATTTTAATAAAAATCTTATAATATTTGCGTCACGTCACGTCAGTTTAATCATATCATCGACTAGCTGTGTGCCCGATGGGCTTTCCCATCGGCATCATCTCAGGTACGAATTAATTATTCTCAAATTTTAATGTTTTTGGGTAAATATTTTTTAACTATGAGCGAAGTGAGAGATGAATTATGTATAAAAAATAAAAATAACACAGTGTGATATTTGTATAACAAACTTATCCGCATTTGAGTAATGGAATGACCTCGAAACTAGAGGAGGCTTCAGCCCAGCGATGGGACATTATAATAATAATAATAACCTCTAAATATTCTTGTTAAAAAATAAATATTTACAACATAAATAAAATATTACTTATCTCTAAAATTATTATTATTATTTAAAATTGTAAAGTAACATTGATCACATACACAGATGACATTCTAACAAATATATTTTCTTTATTTAAAATATGATAAACGTAATAAAATAGGAGACCACCGGGTAACATAGACCTTTAAATCATACAAAGAACATAAAAATATCATGCGCCTCGAATAAATATTATTTAACATTCTCCTATTTGACAAAGATGGTAATGTAAGTAAAAGGTAAGGTAAAACACAATCAAAATAATATACACATACAAAGAGTGCATCTCGTTATATAAAAACCAGTTAATTCATTAGACTGATTGACATTATGCAGTTACTAATCCCCCTCCCGTTCTCAGGGTCGTAGCGTGAGGTTATATAACCTACAACGCATTATTAAAAAACACTGGTAATCTCCAAGATGAGCGCGTACAAACATTCTCTTGTCCTTTGATTGGTTGATGAGTTGATATGCTTCAGCGCCATCTAGTAGCGAGTTACATTAAAGTGGATAGTTTAAAAGCTATCTTCATGAAAAATTACATACACACAAATACATGAGCCAACTCTACAGTAATCGGACCAAAGGTGTCGAAGTCTATTTGCAAATAGTTATACCAACAAATGTCCATTATACTTACAATGGTATATAATATTTACACGTAAATCGTTAGTTCATCACAAACGAATTAACGTTAAAAATAAAATAAATATATAAACATCCGAAATGGAAATGGGGCTTCGCAAATGGGGTTGAAGATTGTAATTTTTAATTTTTGCTCGTGGGGAGGTTTCGCGGGGTTGACCGTCGAGTCCCGCCGCGTCGGCCCGAAGCGGAGAACGGCAATTTGTGTTAATATTGCTTGTAAATAGCTCTGACTATTATAATTCCATCTTATATTCGAATTTTACGCGTTTTACTTACAAACGAAAAGTCAAAATATCATTTATATAGAAAATCTTATAACGGTCTTAGATGTTATTACGTCGCGAAATTGAAAAATATTGGCATTTGACCGCTCTATGAAGAACCGTTTGCAAATCAAGTTAAAAGTACTTCCGGTTTCAATCTGGATGAAGCAAATGAAGTACGAATAATGTGCCAACTCGGAATTAATGAATAATTTCATGAAGTTGCAATTTATAGACGCACCATAATATAATATAACTTATATAGTACATACTGAATTACTGTTTGTGTTCCTAAGTATTAAGATTAGCTGACAGATTAAACATTAAGCCTTTTGTGTAATAAAGTATTTGAATAAACAAATATTATATCTTAAGAGAAGTTAAAACTTATAAGTGGCTTATCCAAACAACGGCGCGAGTCGTACCGCTCGCCGAATCACACTTTATGTTTTATAAAATATATACTAATTAGCATTTTAGATATTTTACGCAATTAAAGAAACTCGTTAGTGCTCTTTTTCACGCTTTTATTACAAAGTCAATACAATAATTTTTATGCATATCCTGCTTGGGATTGTAAACATACTGACACCACGTTTTTTTATAATTAAGGATGTAATCAAATCATGTAATGTTTAAAAGTAATCTAGAGTCCGTTTTATCAGAAGAGAACAGAACAGTTTTGTATATTATCATCAATAGTTATGATTCCTCGAGCGAGGAGCGATGCATCACCATCAAAGGCCTACCGAGCACCAAACAGTAGCGCGTGTCGAACTACACAATAGTGGGATCAAAACGCGACCGTGCGTGAGAGCCTCGATACTATTTTGCTTCAGCTAATAATTTATTACTCATTTCTGGTAAACGTTACATCTGTAGAAGCTTATTAATAAACATTAGTACATATTTATTTATAATAATCAGACAGACAGACTGTTTAATGAGCCATCCGATGATAAGTGAAACTAGTACTACCTAGATATCTACAACAATAACAGTACAGTAATAGCCTGTAAATGTCCCACTGCTGGGCTAAAGCTCTCCCTTTTGAGGAGAAGGTTTGGAGCTTATTCCACCACGATGCTCCAGTGCGGGTTGCAGAATGCACATGTGGCAGAATTTCAATAAAATCAGACGCATGCAGGTTTCCTCACGATGTTTTCCTTCACCGTCAAGCACGAGATTTATAATTCATAAACACGAATTAAGCACATGAAAATTCAGTGGTGCTTACCCGGGTTTGAACCCACGATCATCGCTTAAGATTCACGCGTTCTAATCACTAGGCCATCTTGGCTCATCATTATCTACATTTTAAGAAATATAAGCCGTCCCATACATCGTGAATCAAGTCAAAGTCAAAGCCAAAAATCTTTATTCAATATAGAAGCGTTACACTTGCTTATTGCTTGCCATAAGTCTACCATCGGTTCGGAAATAAACACCTCAGACCTGAGAAGAACCGGCGAAAGAAACTCAGTGGGTTTTTTTATATCTCATTCTTTACAATTATAAATAATATACAACAATAGCAGAATAATACATTTATATTTTTAATTTGAAATCATCTGGAGGCGATCGTTTCATTCCCAAGGTGGTGCAACTTGAGAACTAGGATGCTACATCCCTTGTGCCTGAAGTGACACTGGCTGACCCACCCTTCAAATCGGAACGCAACAATATTGCTGATAGTGGCTTGCACAAAGCCGTCATATGTGTCATCTGATGACCCATTTGACAGTCCAACTACCACGGTAACAGCCTGTAGATGTCCCACTGCTGGGCTAAGGCCTCTTTTCCCTTTTTGAGGAGAAGGCTTTGGAGCTTATTCCACCACGCTGCTCCAATGCGGATTGGTGAAATACACATGAGGCAGCATTTCAGTGAAATTAGACACATGCAGGTTTCCTCACGATGTTTTCCTTCACCGAAAAGCACGAGATGAATTATAATCACAAATTAAGCACATGAAAACCTTCAGTAGTGCTTGCCCGGGTTTGAACCCACGATCATCGGTTAAGATTCACGCGTTCTTACCACTGGGCCATCTCGGTCCAACTACCAATTATAATTAAATAAAAATCCTAGTTTCATTACAACTATATATCTATATGATATATAACTAATATATTACTAATATATGATATACATGAGTATGTGTCGTTGATCGCGAGAACGCGATGAAACATTAAAACACTGTTTGCGGAGATTAGCGTGTAATACTGAGCGTACCTAGTTATAATCGCTAAGATAATGGATTGGATTTATACTCACGAGGGAAGTAGAATTTTAACGAGAATATTTTAAAAGGTTTTCTTTACGATTAAATTTCACGCTCGCACACCTTGTACATAAAAATAAGATGAGTATTACTTAATCGGAATATATCTTACGTAAATGATTTTCATTCATCGGTAATTATGATAATGAAAATATTTTAATACTTCTAAATTTTTGTATGATAACATAGGGATTACCTGCAGGCAGTTTCAAACAGGAAATGTACTTATATGACTTATTTACACTAAGCATTTACAAATAAAAGAGATAAACAGGTACTGTACAAATCGTGACCCCGTGGAATGGTGGCGAGAATGCTAGCAGTATTTCATTGTTGAATCGCATTATTCACATCGCACAAATGCATATTAGTTGTAAACAACTGTTGAAAACACAATCGTGCTGAAGTTTTATTCTTAGATTTGGAGTACTTCTTCTACTTCTGTAATCAATAAATATGCAACTATCACGCTTCTACATACATATGAAGAGGCATCTTCCGGGCTGGCAAAGCGGGGGCGGCTAGTGCAGAATATTCTTCCCGACTGTACTGGCCGTCGTCGCGTTTTGACTCTACTACCACTTACCATCAGGTGGAGTAGCTATTTGCTCTCTCGACAAATATAAAAAAAAGTTTATCTATTTGATTTCGTCCCGATCGTGCCCCAATGAACCCCGACTTAACTATTATGATTATTGTAATCTATATCATGCGACATAGATTATATTCCGATACTTTACGTTCGAATTATAAGACAAATTTTTATTGTTTGTTCTTAAAGGATAACTCAATAAACTTCACAGAAATGGAACATTTTTTTTTATAAAAAAGGAAGGCGGACGATCATACGGGCCACTTGCTGGTAAGTGGTCAACAAACGCGCTTAGTCATTGGCATTGTAAGAAATGTCAACCATCGCTTACATCGCCAATGCGCCACCAACCTTGGGACCTAAGATTTTATGTCCCTTGTGCCTGTAATTACACTGGCTCACTCACCCTTCAAACCGGAACACAACAAAACTGCTGTTTTGCGGCAGAATGTCTGATGAGTGGGTGGTACCTACCCAGACGAGCTTGCACAAAGCCCTACCACAAGTAAAACACAACGATTCTTTGTTAGAATTAGTTTTGTTAGATTATTGTTTAATGATGACGAACGGGTGACAATACGTTCAGCGTTCGTCTAAAGTTATAAAGTTCTTGTGTTGTCAAAAGGTAAAAAATTCAAAGTTTTTTAAATCGTGATTGATATTTTAAATGTTTTTGCATAATTTCACTTTGAAGCTGTCAAAATATGAAAGTAATTAATATTGAAGATGAAACTTTACCGAACAAGTTAAATGAGGTTCCAGGGTATCATCACCTTGATTTAATTTGAGATTATCAACTTGATTAAACTTAGTCTTGCTGAACATGATTTTTTCTAAAATACGCCTTCGAACTCCAGCAAGTTTAAAATAAAGTGAAGTTGTCTATGTATAGGTACAGTAATTTAAGTAACAGAATGCAACACAGCTGGGCTAAGGCCTATGCGAGTTAAGTTTGTTCTCTGCCCAAGTGATTAAAATTGATAGTCAAGATGGTGCCGTATTATAATGTTAAAAGTGGAAAACTAAATATTGATGTATTATCTGTACATTAACTGTTATGAAGCAGTAGTATTATTGCTCTATTTACTTAATATTCTTTTACTTAAAAAAAACTTAATTAATTATTTTATATATTTTTTATTATTTACAATGCAAAAAACTACGACACATTACACATTAGTCGTTTTCAGTGTTTATAATTTATTTAGCGGCGGCTTTTTATATTTGTAAATATAATATAATGACACGCAAAATTAAATTATTTTTATGAAATAAAAAGTCGCTGAGTTGGCTGTGTTGCCATGAATAAACATCCCCCGACTGACCGACAACCGACCGACCGACAACCGACCGGTAATAAATTAACTGAAGGACGAACGTGTTGTTGAAACAAATTGAAAAATTGTCCTTTTCCTTTAAATCGCGCGTTCAAACATTAGCTGCCGTCGCTGAATTATTCCTGGCTTTACATATTTTTTGCTTCGGTTACAATTTTTGCAATTAACGTGAGTTAGGACGCGGTGCTTTTGTAACTGTTAATTATTTTTATTCTTCGTATTTTTAGATAATTTTATGAATTTTTTGCTTTCGTGTTTTGTTACATTATTTGCCTCTTTCTATACCTATTACCCAAGTTAAAAGTATTATTTTAATCACTGCATCATGTTGAAAAACGCGAAAATAGTATCGTCAAAATTATCTTATTATCTCAAAACGGGTTTTGGTGTAATCTTTTCAGCAAAGTGTACGATAAGAGTTGTTTAATCTTTGAAGCAGCAATAAGCTCGTATATGCTCCACATTCGCGTCTGCTCTGTCTTTTAATCTTCAGTAATGAGCACAGATTCTTTGAGTCCTTCCTAACTCTTTAGTTCAAACAGATGCCTCCGGCGACACTGAGCTAATCACTTGTGACGCGACGAACTTGTTTGCAACCCTTCTCTTTTGCGTTCCAACATTCTACGACTTTTACCAACCGCTAAGTCGAGAGTAATACGTCTTCGAGCGATCATGAAGTGTTCTACTGCACTATTTTATGCATGAGTTTTTTTGGTAATAAACTCAGGATGCAAATTATTAATATAGAATATTTTTCCTAAAAAAAACGAGACGTCATTAGTGTAAAAATACAGGTTGGAAGTATTCTACAAACTGGTTACAAGTCAGAGGTAATAATATAAGTAGGAATCTCATCTCAAGCTCATTAGACCCTCATTACGGCGCCACGAATGAAAAAAAAAGTATAAAATGGCTGGAAGTCTCCTCACCGCAGCCGAGCCGTTTGCGAAAACTTTCATTTCTGTTGTCTGTAAATAAGTATCTACGTGTGGCTGCACACTTACTTGGATGCGTTGCTAATTTTTTTATCATTTAAAACTTTGAAATGTATACGTCTATGTTTATTTTAATATAACATTTTACATAAATACTCCTAGAGGTGGTGGGTCCCGTATCTATCATATATTCTTGTTATTATAACTAACAGCAAGAAACCATGGTTGATGTGTGTTCTTAAAGTCAATTAAAACATAATCAGTTCTAATTAGAATTTCATTTATTCCTTCTTGCAGTGATATTGCATTGACAATTATTATAATAAGTAATGTTAAATGTAAAATATTTCATAATCATTAAAGTTTGCGTCATTGCAGTTAAAGACATAAGGAATGGTGTATATGTTTCCCACGGATGTCCGCACAAAAATATTCAATATTCGAACGAAGTTACCAATAATACTTTTAAAGTATATTATATACGTAATATTTTACAATCTTATAAGTCTTAAAGTATTTATTCAGATATCAGTAGGACAGGTATCGAGTATTTGTGGTTTGTTTGATATTCAATATAAAACTTTTTATTTTACTTTCATTTTATCATACCGCCATTTCAAATGTATTTTCCTGAAACGCAAGAATACTCAAATGAACAGTTTAAATTATTTTTTATGTATTAAGTGTTAATGGAAACTTCATTGATACATACAGAACTGCCTCGTTGGTCTAGTGGTTTGATGTAAGGCCGCAGACCCGGGGTCCTGGGTTCAATTCCCAGATCGGGCCAATAAAAAGTTATTAGGTTTTTCTGAAGATGACCTTAAGAAGGTGGCGAGCATCGACTGGATGCGGAAGGTGGAGGACCGTGAGCTTTGGCGCACCTTGGGAGAGGCCTATGTTCAGCAGTGGACAATGATTGGCTGTTGATTGATTGATTGAGGTTTTTCTGTCATAAAATTCTCAGTAGAAGCCCGGAGTCTGAAAGTTAGAAGTGTGTACATTCCCGTGCTCGGAAAGCACGTAAAGCCGTTGGTCCTGCGCCTGAACTCTTTCCGGTCGTGTCGGATTGCCGTCCCATCGTATTATAAGAGTTAGGGAATAGAGAGTGCACCTGTGTTTGCGAACACACTTGTGCACTATAATATCTCCTGCGTAGTTGGCTAATCTCTCTTGAGATTGGCCACCGTGGTCGAAATCGGTCTGGAGGACATTATTATTATTACATTCAGAACATACATGCAGAAGGCATGTAAGTGTTAAGATATTTTGTAATATATAATTGTACTGTTACATTGCCTCTTTAGTCTAGTGGTTAATAAGTTGCCGGTCCTAGATTTCAATCCCAAGTTGGGGAAAAAAAAATATTACTGTTGTCTGAAGCAACTGAAATTTAGATTTAAGTTTACGCTCACATACCTCGGAAATCGCGTAAATTTATTTCGATTGGGTCGGATTTCCTCTTGCATAGAATTAATTGGCCAGCATAGGCTAGTCATCGGAAAAACAGACCACATTACATTACGTTTACTTTAAATTAAAAAATGAGTAATATTAATGCGAGGTATAAAATTTCACTGTAATTTAATAATTTATGTAAACGCTCGTTCAATTTGTAAAAGTAATTACAAATTTAAATTTAAAACGAGTTTTACGTGTTTATTAATCTTATAAAACGACAAAGAGCAAAAGACAATTTTTATTCTAGTTTTTCCTACTAACTACTGTAGTCAAATACATGTATTTAACTTAGTATAATTACATTATATAATAGACTTATTGTACTTATCAGGTTTTGTAAAAAGTGTTTCTCAACACTTCCGTTCGCTCGTAACTGTTGTAAAGTAGAGAGGTAAGCAAATAAACACTTCAATGGATGCGAGCTAGTTCTCAACTTTTCTCATTACGTGCCGCGAGTTATTTCAGAAGGTGCACCTATTGTGCTCTCTTTGAGAAGTTCAAGTTTTAATTTTGCATCAGAATCTTTAATCGTTGAACATTTTAATTGGCTTTTTATTGATTGACATAAAAGAGATAATTATGAGAGAACTTGTAAAGTTGAATATTCATTCAACGTTTGAGAGGGTAACGTTTGTTATACCCTAATGTTTTTTATATTTTAACAACGTAAAATTTCGACGTTACTTTGCATATTAATTTTAATAGTGATACGCTTATTTCGAACGCAACGTTTCCAATTTGACACGTCAAGAGTTCGGTCATTAATCAGAGATGTGATCGCGATACGAGCGCCGGTGACTCGAGCGCTCGCACGGGAGATTGTAGATAGCAGCACACGATGACAGGTCAGAGAGTTCATTGCGAAAACAGCTTTCAAAATATTAAGCTGATTTCTAGGAAATATTTAATTAAATAAGAGATCTCGTCACGTCAGACGTGCAAAAGATTTACCGAAAAACATATTACTCATATATATATGCATTATGGTTTAATTGCTATAGTTGGTTTGCTATATTATGACGTCACGATTAAATAGTTTTTAGAATCTACTTGCTTAAAGAATATTTGGATTTCGATTTGATTTAATGATATATAATATTAAATATATTAATATAGTTATAATGTTCGTGTATTCTAGTATTTCACGTTTGTATTATTTTAGTTGAGTGAAAGATTTTTTTTTTTCTTTTTTTACCGTATTAAAATTACGAAAGCTTTCGATTCTGGTCTAATGTGCTCCCGAAAGTAAGGTGTCTAATAAAAACACCCAGATCAAAATAGATATTTATCGGTAAAGCGATCTGTGAGCGAAACAGAGCCCCCAGACAATCAGACGCTCATGTTTCCTCTTATATAATCTTTTATATAATAAATAATTATTTATTACTGCTATGAATTTGAAATTTAAAGATTCTCCAAAATTTTAGGTGGATGTATATTTATTGAATTAAATTAATGGTACCATTTATGAACAAACATTGTAACACTGGTGGTAGAGCTTTGTGCAAGCTCGTCTGGGTAGGTACCACCCACTCATCAGACATTCTGCCGCAAAACAACAGTACTTGGTTAATTACAGGCACAAGGGACATAAGATCGTAGTTCCCAAGGTTGGTGGCGCATTGGCGATTTAAGGGATGGGCAACATTTCTTACAATGCCAATGTCTAAGGGCGTTGGTGACCACTTACCATCAGGTGGCCCATATGCTCGTCCACCTTCCTATTCTATAAAAAAAAAAATTGTACCACAATTTAACTTTTTCTATTTTCATATTATTTGCCCAGGAGATAAACTACATCAAATATACATAATGATCAACATTATCTGTTGGTTTATCGGAAATAACTCTTTGACATGGCCAGTACGCTCTCATACCGCAGGATTGATTTTCGGTTAATTATGCGATCTCAAAGGCTGAATAATTACAAACTAAATACATAATACCCACCCTTACTATTAAAGTCCACGAGATTGATCCTGTCCTGTTTGTAAATGGTATAAACTGTTCTCTTGATATAATTTCTACTAGAGCGACCAATCACAAAGACTAGTCACCTTATTTAAATAAAAAATAGGCAGCAAGCTTGCAAGTCCATTTCTTCATTTCTTTTTCTGGTCATTGATTTGTACCGTATTTTGTTATAACATTACATTTTCTGTCAAACTTTTTTATTTAAGATTGTCTACCCTTTTTACTGTGTGAAATTTGTTAAACTGCTCTTTAAGTGAACTGTATATTCTTTGAGTAATAATAAAGATATTTAAACTGAAGTAGGCCTTCTTCTTCGTCGTGATACCCTTTTCAGAGCGGTCGTGGTCGCCATGAAGTAATATGAATTGTTCGGCGCAGATGTTATTCGCCTCACGAACCTTCGCCACCGAAGTAGGCCACCTGATAGTAAATATCACCACCATCCATATACATTGGTACTGGAAGAAATATTAATCAAGTGTTTACGTCATCGATGCCCTTGTGCCTGTATATACACTGGCTTACTCGTCTTTCAAATCGAAACACAATACTATGTATTGCTGTTTGGTAGTTGAATATGTGATGGGTTGTAACTACCCGAACAGGCGTTTGCAGGAGATACTATTGCGCTAAAGCGTTTGCGCTAAGATACACTCATTACTATCTCAATGTGTGTGTGTCAATGGTGGTAGGGCTTTGTGCAAGCTCGTCTGGGTAGATACCACCCATTCATCAGATATTCTACCGCAAAACGGCATTATTTGATATTGTTTTCCAGTTTAAAGGGTAAGTGTAATTTCAGGCACAAGGGACATTAAATCTTAGTTTCCAAGGTTGGTGGCGCATTGGCTATGTAAGCGATGGTTGACATTTCTTACAGTGCCAATGTCTAAGGGCGTTAGTGACCACTTACCATCTGCCTTCCTATTCTATAAAGAAAAGCTCGGATACATGTTTGCGGATTACGTACTTTACGCGGGACGGAGGTGTAACACTGTCAATTTCCTAACTCCTGGTTGCTTCGAAAAAAACACAAGCTTACACCAGGATTTTTGAATGAATTTCAAGTAAATTGGTTTACGCTATTATATTATATGCTACGCATTTAAAAGTACATATATACATATATCAGATTGGTCAGTAGACATGTGTAGATTATTCAGCAGCTATGTGCCAATTGCGGTGTTTCGCAGTGAACGACCAGTGGGTGTGTTTATGAACACAAGAGCCACAAGAGCTCGGAACTCATGATTGGCACCGCACCGGCAATGTACGAGTGACTAAGGATTCAAGCTATCTGTAAATTGGTTTAGGCCTTCATATTATCCAATTTTACTAATTGTCTCACAACACTTTGATTAATACTTACATTTAGATAGTCTTCTTATCGTAACCAGGTTATACCATCGTCTCGTCAGACTAATGACAGTCGGCTGACAAAATTGAATATTTTGTATTGCTGTAAAGAATATTAACAGGCACAAGAGACAAAAAATCTTAGTTTCCACGGTAAATAAATACACTCTGTAAATTAATTAATGTCTCATGTCTATGAGCAACTGTGACCACTTTAAATCAAGTGATCCATTTGTTGGTTCATTTTGTTATTTTTAAATTAAAAAAATAATAAAATTCAGTATTGGAACGATAAGAAAAACGTTATCTCCGAAGAGGGATCTTCATTTTAAAAAATGAAATCAAAAACCTTTACGAAGAAAATATATTTCCCAACATTGTCATAACAAGAGTAGCTTTATTTTTCAGACTATTTGTTCATCAATTTCCCCATTAATTTCAATAAAGATTACAGCCTGTTGACGACAAGACGTCTCGACGTAGCCGTCGCTCGCTGACAGCTCTATCAGCCACGGGGGCACAGACTTGTGGAGGCTGTTTACCTTATATAGAAACTGGATGCCTCAAAACGTAAACAAATACGAATTTTATTTTTATACACTCATTTGGTAGGTAGACTTAAGATGAATAAAACGATATCTAAAACAGGTATTTTTATTCATGTTACTTGATTCGATTTCATTTTATGATCTAATTTTAATTTAATTACGACTAATCTCAGAATGTTTTCTTAGCAAACTTTGTTATAATTATTAAGATAAATAACTGCCTTTTGTTTGCAATAACTTAAATACTATAAAAATATGATTTTAGTTCGGCACGATTAAAAGACTTGAGGAGTTATATATAGTTATTATATTATTATTTATTAAGTCTTGTTAAATCATATTTATCTAGATTGTATACAATATAATAGGCGTCGCTATTTATTTATCCTCATAATGACGTCACATCCAGCGTCTCTTATGTATTGTTTATAACCGGAGCCTGCGATATCTGTTTATAGCCACGGGAAGGATTAACCAAAGCAAGTTGGCCCTCATTGTGGCGATGTCACATCAGCCTTCAACTTGTCCCGCAGATAACGCGGGTTCAGTATATAATTGGAAACCCATTATCTTCATATCAAAACTGCTAAGATCTCAAAATGACTAATTACGATCGCTGGTATTGGTTCGGGCAACGCGAAGGACTTGGCTATTATTAAAGATTGAAATCTCATCGTTGCCTTAATTAAAAATCTAATTTACTGACATTTTATTTTCTTATATATATATATAAACGGATGTAGATTTATAATATATTTAAGATAAATAGATTTCGACACCGTTGTCAAGTACTGAAAGTTGGTACATATATATTCTTTCATGGAGGTTTGTAAACAATTTAATCAACAAATCAATTTGTTGTAACTTGCACAAGCAGCACGACACCCGGGGCTTGCTAGAATAATTATTGGATCAAAACATCGACGTCAAATTTTATCTAAATTCCCCTGCCATTGCTTCAATAGTCCAAAGAGTCCTGAGTTCAATTTCAATCTCTTGATCATATAAATATTAAATTAATTAAGAAACATTAATATGAAGAATGAATATAAAAATTAAATCGAAATTTGAATAAAGATTAAACAATAATATCGTTTATGAGTAGGAGACGATTAGTATAGGAATAGCAAAGGTAGGATTTCAATGATACAGCTCAGAGTAGCACCGGCACTCGGCAGTAATTTATTTTAATTTTATTTAATGATATAGAAAACTGTTGTGATTAAATTTTGAATCATATTTTTGTTATGATCTAAGAGACTCAAACCGTCTAGCTCTTTAAGAAGCCGTCTTCTTGCTACGGCGGGTCTACAGCTCTACAGCTCTACACTGGTAACATCGTAACGAGTATGCTAATACGATCGTGTCGTATTTAAATGTACGGGAGGCTGTGGTCTATGTGACCCTTCGTATTATTATAATCCGCTAGAGATCACTTCGGCGGAAACGTCTCGATATAAATTTCGTAATAATAATAACATAACTCCAATGATGGCTTACTCGTTAACCGTTAAATTGTTCTAAAGGCTTATGGAGATTATTTTAATAACACTGGTGACGTCAGTACACGATTTATCTTATAAAAGCAACAATGAATTGTTTCACTTAAATTTTTCTACACTCATGTAATTGGTCATGTAATCATGTTGGTCATGTAAACGACATTCCTTAGTTACTTTGCGTTTATAAAGTCGATAAGTTATAAATAAAAATAAATATGTAATAGCCGTAGACTTGCCATATGTTTACATGTGATACGTAATAGCAGCCTTACTTTTTTTCCTTTTAACCACCTACAACAATGTTAATTATAACAAACTAAATTAAGAATTAATACTAATACCCACTTCTTCCATAATTCTTGTATTTACTTATATGATTAACGTGTATTTCTCATATTAAGTGAATTGTATTCTCTTTTGAGAAATAAATGCCTTAAACCATAAACAATAATTAAAAAAAACAGCGAGTGAATTAGTTTATCATATATATAGTAAGTATAGTAAGAGTCCGTCTATGTCCCGCCGGACCTCATCTAGGACTGGGCCTCCTCTCCTCTAACGGATAAGTTTTGGAGCTTATTCCAGCACGCTACTCATGAGCAAGTTGAGCACACGTGGCAGAATATCATGCGCCACATATATGTTTCTTCATTAAATATTAAATCTTTCATTAAATAGTAGATTTGTAGAATTGTGTGTAAAATTAAATGCCGTATTCATAAACGAACGTAATTACTCGCTCGTAATCACACACCTTACCTTGAATAATGAAAACCAGCAGGAACGCGATACACGCGCGACCCATCGTATCTCAGCGACAGTCTGGAAACGAAACGTTTTATGAATACAAGAAAAAACGATTAAAAAAAAAGTTCGCAAAAGCCGGCGTCGAAATGAAGCCGGCCTCGGATAATTACCGGCGATTACGACTCGACGCCTACAAATTTAATATTGCGTAATGTTCCGCGATATTAAAGTTAATATTTTTATTACCGTCTCACTTTTCAATTTGATTATTGGTTTTAAGGGATTCTGTTACTGTGCAATCGAGTTCTATAAAACGCTTCGTAATTACAGTAAAGTTTTTTGACATATTTATCGTGTTAGTTTTATATTAACACGAAACTATTGCGCGCTTTCCATTACATTAACTATTACGTAACTTAAACTGGTATTCTAATTTATAAGCTTACTTTATTAAAACAAATATAAATAACTACCGAAAAAGTTACTCTGTGCCTAACTAGTAAAACCGCAACCGCTCCTGGGTCGAGCTAAATAAATAAAAAGGTCTTTCGATGACTTCGGACTATGAGTCCCTTCGAATTATGAGAGTTAATAGAGAATGTTCCTGTGCTCGCGCATACACTTATTCACTGTAACATGTCCAGCCCAGAAGGCCAGGCCCACTTCCGAATGGTTACTGTGACCCTAATCGGTCAGGAAGAGAACAATGAACATAAAAAAAACCTTGTTAAAAAATAGGCTTTAAATATATACAAATTCACAAAATAATTATAGTTCTAATATGAAATAACAACAGGTCTGATTTCTTTAAACTAAACAACACGGTCTACATTTATACGGTTGCTGGTTGAAACATACAATTAAATGAATACTTAATTATATAATTAGTTTATCTGTTTGTTTTATACGGTCTGCGTGCAACGCAATTTAGAGTAACAATTTCTCAATTAGCGAAGTGAGCCCACGCGTCGCGGCGGCAGCTGAAACTCAAACTAAACTCCGTAATCCACGCTCTCGGTACTAAACTGATATTAATCGCTTCATTCACGCAGCACTCTCATCGCCGAGATTAAAAGTTTCCAGAAGTATCGCAGAAACGGCGTCTTCGCTGTAAGATTGTACTTGATGTTTCATCGCTACTTATTTATTATTTAATCATCTTAATCATGATATATATATATTGGTGGTAGGGTTTTTTAGAAGCGCATCTGGATGGGTTGGTTAAGCAGCAATAATCAGTATTATTGTCTTCCAGTTTGAAGGGTGCGTGAGCCAGGGTAATAACAGGCACAAGGGACATAACATCTTAATTCCCAAGGATTTGCGATGTAAGTGTATGTAAGGAAAGATTAATATTTTGTACAATACCAATGTCTGTGGACAGTGGTGATCACTTACCATGCACCCAGTTGCCAGTCAAAAAAAAAAAACTGTTAAAACTAATGTCTAATTGCTGGACAAAGTAGCGTTATAACAAATCATACTATTTTAAAAATGAAAAAGAAATACATATAAATATATATTACATAATAATAAAAACGAACTTACGTCTTGATATTATAACTATTACACAAATAGTGTATATAATGATGAACTATTATATACTATTGAACGTTTATCCAACGGAAACTAAATCGCTACTAGAAAATCTATTCATTCAAATTTTAACCACAATATTCGGATCACAGCTGAATAAACAGACACAATTCAAAGTGACCTTAAATAAAATCATTTGAAACTTGGTATTCTTTAGTAAATACGTATTGTTATTTACGAGACGTGATGGCCCAGTGGTTAGAACACGTGAATCTTAAACGATGACAGCGGGTTACAACCCGAGCAAGCACCGTTGAGTTTTCAAGTGTAATTGGTGTTTATAGTGCGTCTCGTTCTCGCCGGTGAAAGGATAGTGACACGTCTATATATCAACAAACCGTCAATGAAGGTGCGTGGAATGAGATCAGAAACTTCTCCTCAAAAAAAGAAGAAAAAAGGAGGTAGCAAGACCATTACAGACTGTTACTTTTTACGTATTTACACGAGATTCTAGTCTTGTAAATATTCAAAAACCCTTAAGAATCTTTAAACTATAACTAACGACACAGACAATTAGCAAACGAAACAAAGCATTGCTAAGGAACATTACAATTAAATGACCTTACAACAGAACCGTGTCACGGTTAGTTAGTACTTATGTTGTCGCTGTAACAAACACACGTGGTCCGTTATTACAAACCTTAATTTATTAGAACAAGATCATAGCAGATAAATACATAAAAATAAAAACCTTTTAATATCCCACCGCTGGGCTCTTCACCTCTTGAGGAGGAAGTTTGTAGCTCAAATTTACCATGATTATATATTAAAAAACCTCATTTTATTTATACTTCAAAAATCTATTTTATGTGGAAAATGCCTAATAAACTTAGATTATTTGATGTTTAGTTCGCTATTCCCCTTATCTAATAGTACGCTCTCAATACTGTAGTCTCGTACAAAAGCCACACACGCCCGACCTCAGACTATCAGACAAACAATAGCCCGAGACAATAGCGGTGTAGCACTCGTAGGACGCTCCGACGAGAGAGGTGTCTGTATCGGTGACTTCCAACGAACTCCGAGCCGCGGCTTGTAATTATATCACCCGAATTGATAGACAGGCTATAAACCACATTCAATATAACGTTACATTTGTTATAATAATCAACGCCTGTCGTTTGCGTAGTAACTGAACTATTTGTGTAATATATACCTACATATACAATTAGAAATAATGAATAATGTTGAAACGTTTATCAATATATAATCGTAAAGGTAGATTATAATATATGTATTGGTGTGTCATTGGTGTGGTGTTAGTATTCTGCGGATTAAATAGCCTATTACTACGACAAATTTAAACCACAGTTTTCAAGCACTCGATATCAAATTATTAGCTCTAAACACGGCGGCCCCAAGCGATCGACCTCATGAATTACTCAGTACCATCATCGATTGCTATGACGTGGAACGAATCCACGTCACATTATTGGAAATACATTAATATTGCAGCGCTGCTCGTCATGATAAAACTAGTATTCAATTGTTCGATGGATTACAAAATTTTCAATAATAATTCTAACTATGAAAGGATATAAGAATCAATCGCAGCGTTTGATACCACATCCAGCGCTAGTCTGTCACGGCCGCCCTCGTACAATACACACGTACTTCATTTAGCGTCTATACCTTCTCTTCGAATTTTGAAATCTGCTCTAAAACTAATTAATAATTAATTGTTTGTCATTTTTACTGTTGTTGATTTTATTTTAAATAATTTTTTTAGATTCGTATATTTTTTTCAATTAAAATTAAATCGTATTGTATAATGAGTAATTACAACGGCCGAATTATTTTCTAAAACGGCCATGCAGCAGAGTACAGTATTAGAGAATGAATATTTTATGTATCCTACAAACCATTAAATAATTTCCTTCGAACATATAAATATCTAATTACATCGCAGAAATATGTATTGCTTTAACGAGAAAATTGAAGTAAACGTTATATCTAATGAATAATTTTATTCTTTCCAGGTAAGCGGTTCGCATTTACAAAGAACGATAAGATCGATTTAAGTAGAAAAAAGAGCTACTAAGCTCAACTCAGGAAACAACATAAAGAGTTGGCGGATGACGGTAAGTTTTCTTTGCTTATGCCGGGTATACAGCTTTATCAGATAGTTATTGCTCCACGAGGCAGTACACCTGTAGCATCACAAGCGAGTACGACTTCACTTCTCAGGCACGTTAATTATTTCTTAAGAACTATTTTGCTCGTTTTAATCCTTATAAAAAAGATAATATTTCTAAACTCAATTTACGGCTTAGATAGAGCGTGTTCACATCGACTTTAACTTAATCATCGACTTTAAAGTTACTCAAATCCTTAATTTATTAAGTAATGTTCTCACATTATGTCTGAAAACTTCCGAGGCAACCTGCGCGTTGGTTCGCTTTTGTTCAGTTTTAAACGTTGAGATAAAACGACGGAGATTTCATTTTTATCGCGACTGTTCAATGACTTTATGAGATTAAGCGATAAAGGGAGTCCTCGAAATTGTTTAAAAGGAAAACTTCATCGCTAACACGGAGCATTAATAAAATATTTACGATCTTATAAACTCGTTTGGGAAGGTGTATTATTAATTGAAATAATAATAGCTGTCAATGCAGTATTTATAAGAAAAGCTTCTTCAATTTGTTACATTAAAGAATAAAGAACAATGAAGTCGATACCGCCTTAAGATGGCCCTCTGTCTCGAGAAGGAAACTATTTCCATCGCACTGACAAAACGTGTTGATGATATATGATGTAATTAATAAAAAGAACATATGTAAAGACGTTTTTATTTACAGCGTTTTTACTATTTATATTTCTTATTAATTATTATTAAATTTAGCATTACCACTATGGTGTATGTTGACAAGCACCAAAAGTGTCGCAAAATCTTGGCTCAATCGGTTAAATAGAGCTTGTAATTCAGTTGCAAGTTGTGGGTCAACATACTAACAGATAAAGGTAAATAGGAGCTTGTTAAAAGGAGTAAAATAATTGGCCAGCTCGTTTGTTCATTTATAGTAATTTTGTTAAAATTTTACATCTTTAGTCGTAGCCTTGTTCGTTCGTTCGTTGTTCGTCTCGACGATTTTAATCAATTGTGTTTGTTTAATCCTCTCAGATCGATTACTAATCGCCCGATAATCGAGTCCCATTCGATTATTCGTAATAAACTGCTATTAGGACGAAGTAATTCATCCGTGTTAATGACAATCGGCTGCGAATACAATCGCTCGGATTAGACGATGTAGATGTCTGAACTATTTGGTACATTATTATTTTTTAAGATTCTTAAAAAAATATTTAAATGTTCGCAGTTGGTAATCAAAGTGACATTGTGTAAGTAAGAAATTCAAATTCAAATTACTTATTTGCAAAGCTGTAAGTTCATTTTTTATGTTACAATGGTTAAAATCCCGCCACAACAACCATGAGATGGTATGCAAATGTCATATATATGTCTAGGGTATAATAAATTACGAACACGCACATAATATTATGTTTTGACCGTATTTCCATCCAGAGCATCCAATCAAATTAAACACATAAATAAATATTAAAACAGTTGGATAAAAGCTACGTTTTTACAAAAAATCTTTGCCTTCAGGATAGAAATGTTTTTAAAATCCATAACTAATTTTGATCCAATATAACAGTGTTAATTATTCCCAAATATTCTTCAAAATGAGTTATCTATTGAAACAAATCATACGGGCGGGCCGCCGTTCTAATATAGTCCTTTCGCGTTTCACAATAAGGGCTAATGGAGTGATGCTGTCGTCCTGCGCTGTTGTTTACGAGATATGACGGGTTATTATTTGGAGCAAATATGCGCGACATGTCCGGAGGACGTGTGCTTCAATATTCATTAGCTGAACTGAAATTGTTTCTGCTTTAGAGATAGATAAACAAAAATTGTTTACACTCGACGATGCGAATACAATATTTTGTCACGACCACGACACGATATTTTATTAATATAACAGATATATAAAGGGTATTATGTAAATATATAAGGGTAAAGATGCTTTATTGTAACAAAGTACCTTTAGATTTTCTTTCAATTCTTTAAAATATACTGCTGTTCATATTGTTATTATAAATATCTTTATAGTAAACAAATGATCTTAGAAGCAGTAAACATAAATACTTAGTTAAAACTTAAATTAAAGTATAAAGGCGGACTTACACCAATAATGGATCATTACACTTATAATAATAATATCCTGGGACATTTTTCACACACGGCCATCTGATCCCAAATTAAGCTTGTACAAAGCTTGTGCTATGGAAACCAGACAACTGATATACTACATATACTAATTTTCTTTTTGTAAATACATACTTATATAAATAATTACACCCAGACTCAGGACAAACAGACATGTTCATGCACACAAATGTCTGTCCTGGGTGGGAATCGAACCCACAACCTTCGGCGTGAAAGGCAAGTATCTACCAACCACGCCAACCGGCTCAGCAAAATAATAATAATAATATCTTTATTCAATAAAAAATTAAAATAATATTAATAATATCTTTATTCTTCAGGCAACAAGGCCCATACTTTTGGTACATGATAATTAAACATAACATTACATAATATACATCAATAAATAGAATTAAATTTATAAGAATTAAAAATGAGCTAATTATATGACATAAAAAGAGCAAATAATACACATATTGAGATAAAATAAAATAGGAAATTATAAAGTATGATAATAAATTTCATGTTACTACATGTAAAACTACAAAAATATATATTTTAGTATCTTATGATTCCATTCTCTATTTTTAGTAGTTATTCATACTTTAAAATAAAATTCTTTAAGCTAACAGAAAACGAGATTAAGCGAAAGTCTAATGGAATTAATCTATAGATGGCAATGTGATATCCAATGAATAATTAATTACGAAAAGATTCTCAAATATAGCCCACCCTCTAATTAATAAATCAATCTGTTACTTAGCCTAATAAAAACAATAATTATCGTTATAATTAGAAAGTACTTTTTAAATTTGAACCAGTTTTTACCTAAATCAATAATCATTTCATTCCATGTATCGATCGTTTTAAACTGATAATATTTCGTTAGAGTGCATTGCCTCGTAACGTAGATATTGATTTCTTATATAAATAGAAATATCGATTCAACTCGTTACAAATTAATGATAGAATTTATAGTTTCCGTTTTATTTTTATCACATCGTCGATCCCTGTACACACAGCACGTAATATCTTCATAATTAAGATGAGGTAATAAATTTAAAAAGCAAAAAATAGACCATATATTTTGCGTCATTTTAAACAAAATTACAAATAATAGATTTTTTTTAAAATAACTATGTTATAAACAAACTTTATCCTATGCGTAACAGATAATACAAAACCCGAAAACGACCAATTAAGTATTTGATTGTGTTATTGTTTTCAGTTAATGCTCAAATTTTAACAACACACGTACATACGGTCTTGTATTTATATCGCCCCATTGTGTTATTTTTGTCTAACAAGTTTCAACAAAATTTAACAGACTAAACATTTCATGGTGTTATTACCTTCACGTTCTCCTAACGAGGAGAAAAGGCTTGTCGTTTTAAAAGACAGCTATATTTGAGGTATTTTGACTTCTACTTTTTCAATATTGCTATTGCCCGGTTTTGTCTTGCCTTATTACCCCTTTGTCAGCCTCAGCAAACCGTATTCACGGCTGATGCTACATCGTGTATACCATCTCATTAAATAATAACATGACTGGCTTCCGTTGTAGCATTAAATGTATAAGTAAAACCAAACAAAATAGAACATTAAGAAATTTCAACTCCCAAAACACTGATAGACATTATATTGTTTAACCAGAACAAAATCGTTGCCTTTAATTCTATAAATAACAGTTAAATTAAACTAGACAGTTTCGCCTCACGAGCAGTATGGAGCCCCTTCTGCGTACATTTGTGTTGAAGACGGTACCCTTCGAGTCAGCGGCTTTCAGTTTTGTCAGATACAGTCTTTACTGAGACTATGTAAATGTGTAATAATCGCTAAACGTTGAGAATATGAGCAAAGTGTAGTTCATGTAGTTGGCTCCTGAGCCTCGCTAACTAAACTGCTTTGAACTGCTTAAAACTAGTATTATTACTCTTAAAGTGTATTGTAACGTATAATGTTATGGAAATATTTTCAACAACTTACACTTAGAAGTTACTATTTTCGTTAATTTCATTTTATAGAATAATATATCATTTTAAGCAAGAGTTACATCTTCTATATTACAACGTGTGATGTTATGTATACAAGAAGATTTTGGTAACAACGAAATCTGTTTAGAATTTCGAGTTAATTTATTATAACGTAAACTATGCTGCTTCGTTTGCTTAACCGTATATTTAATTTATAATAATACTCAAACAATTATTCAAATTAAAATAATAGGCCAGTAATTAATTAAAGTCTAAATAAGAAGCTAATCAAAGCTATTGCAACGAAAGACCGGATTGAATGAACGAATTATGTATTCCCAGCTCGCGCTTCGCTCCCATTCCTGAGCTATTGATACGGAAATTGAAATTACTAAAACCCTTTTTGAACTTGATTGGATCTCACGATAACATTATTCTGAATTATTATATGTATGCATAACGTTAAAAGTTGAGCAAATATTTTTATTTATTTATGTTTTAGGTGATATTTTAGAATAATTGTAAAATGGGTTCTCGAATCCTTCATTCATAAATATAAACTGTATCTGCTAAAACATTTCAATAATCATGTGCAAAAAGTGCAAGTTCGTTCATTATTTACGAAAGTCGTTTGTACCGTAGAGATGTATCCGAGATGACGAGCTTGCCATTAGTAAGATTAAGAGAAACGTTCGACAAACAAACACGACGCTGCAATATTATATCTGACATGTTGTAAGTGACGAATAACAAAGAGTGCATACTTTGAGTTCTGCGTCATCAAATTAAAATATAGCTAATTTTTTATTTTGATTTGATTCACGTTGGCCATTTTCCAAAATTATAAGAGCTCGCACTGGTTCGGAATGTAGATTCTAGAACCGGTTAGAGACTCAGTACTTACACTTTTCTAACAATCATATTACATAGATACTTTTATATAATTGAATTATTATTAATCCTGCATGGCAATCAAAAATCCTTTACCAAAAATATACCTTATTTAACAAACAACAAGTATTTTATGATATAGGTAGGATGGGCATGTTAAGCGGTGACCATAACAAAACATTAACTGTTCCTTACTTCATCAATGCACCACCTCAAAAATTCTTAGATGTTATATCCCTTGTAGTTACACTGGTTCACTCACCCTTCAAACCAGAACACAACAATACCAAGTACTGCTGCTTGGACATAGAATTGTCATAAGTGGGTCGTACCTACCCAGGCGGGCTTGCTCAACGCCCCACCAAATAGTTTAACTTGTATTTAACTTTTAACGTAGTGGCCGTGATAAATTGAATACAATATTTTCTTATGAGTCGTAAAAAAACGAGTTGAAACAGAATTGAATATGGATAAGCCGTACTAACCTTTGCTATTCCGTATTAGATGTGTGTATGTGTGTATGTGTGCATGTGTGTAGTGAAAACTTACGTGTTCGCTAATCCGGCGACGTTTATAATACTTCACTGAAGTAGACATCACATAGACAATACGCGAGTCGCTTAGAGCGCTTTCACACTATTTATAAAGTCGTATAATAGGTATTTCATTCGATGATTTTTCATTCAAAACAATATATTGTACACCGTTTTTATTTGCTATAACGACCAAAGTATTCGCTTCCTTTTCATCCTGTATGACGGCTGAAAATGGCAACAATTAGTTTTATGTGTGATAAAATACACAATTATATTTATATTTACATATGATTACGAACTGTCAGTCAGATATTATGAAAAATAAATAGCTTTTTAAGCGACTACGCAGCGCTGCCGATCATCCCTTGTAGAAACAGTCTTACGCCCGTTGGTCATCGCAGCGTGGCCACTCCAACTGCAGGTCATCGCTTCAATATCCTATTTATAATGCAATATCGATCCTCTAAGAGCTCCATTTATCATACCTAATTGGATAATAGGGGATATAATTAGCCCGCATTTTGCCCTCCCGCTCTACAATTCCTCACGGAAAATAAAGTATTTAAAACATATTTTTATATAAAAAATAGAATCATCTCAATCATTGTAGAACGTGATTATTAAACATAAATATAACACGAAGTATCAGACTCCGCTAAACTAATACTTCCTGGAGCAAAGTGTTTTATAACAAACTTCCGCAAATGTTTCGACAATCAATATATAATATATGATATAAATTGAAATCTTATTTAATGCTATTCGCGTGATTATACACGTCTACACAATTCAGGATATATTTTAATTGTAATCATTTAATGTACCGTAACATATGCTATGATAGATAATAATTAAAAATGCTATTAATAGCGATATATTCGTAGCGCTCAAAGGTCAATATGTCGTATTGTAACAGAAAAGTCTACAATCACATGTATCTTGAAATAATTAAATAACTTCCAATCTGGAAAGAATCTGTATTCCCTTGGCGTGTAATCATCAAAATGTGTGTAACTTTTGATCGCCGTTGTGTTCGGACACAAACACGAAATAACGTTCGTCGTGCGAAATTAGTTGTAGATAAACTATTGTTATTATTTGTAACTAAGCTATTGTTGTAAATTTAGCGAAGTCAAAAAGTAATTAATGTGCATTTAGTATTAATTATTAATATTATTGATCTCAACTAAAAGAATATAGTGTTCTTCCGTCATACACGCAGACATATGTATAAGGATATCATCATATTCAGCCCATATTAATCCACTGCTGGACATACCTCCTCACAAGCGCGCCAATTCTCCCGGTCCTGTGTTAGTCGCATACATTGAGCACCCGCCATTTTTCTAAAATCTTCTGACCATCGGACGGGTGGTCTGGCCTTTTTGCTTCTCCAGGCCACCACTCCATTTATATAAGTACTCCACTCCAGTATATAATATGTTTAGAAAAGTCTTTTTCCAAACGAACGAAGGCAATAAGCAATTTGGTAATGGATCTCCAGGATTATGTGAATAATAGACTATGAATCAATTATTCATACATTACACGCCGTCTGTTTGTATATCGATTTTATTGAGTGTTAACATCTCCGCGCGTCGCCGACGTCGTGCAGTTCAGAGTGTTTGAACACGATCACGCAATCTATTCGATGTGGGTACTCGAATTGAGATGAATTTTTCGATTTAAAATTCGGTTAGAGGAACGATGTTACAACAAACTATTTACAATACAACGTGTATAATATGTACATGGAAAAATAACCATTGTGTACATCAGATTAAAACAATATTTAACATGCGCTGGAGCACAAACCGCAATAGTCTGTATTAAAAACTTTGAGGGCGAGTTAGCATAACTACAGACACAAGGCACATAGTATCTTAGAAACCTGACTGGTGTGAGAAGTGATTCATATATTTTATCTTAATTATAGTGTTCATAGAGGAAGATGCCTAGAATATAATGAAGATAAGCCGAGGTTGCCAGTGGTAAGAACGCGTGAATCTTAACCGATGATCGTGGATTCAAACCCGGGCAAGCACCACTGAATTTTCATATGCTTAATTTGTGATTATAATTCAACTCATGCTTTACGGTGAAGGAAAATATCGTGAGGAAACCTGCATGTGTCTAATTTCACTGAAATTCTGCCACATGTGTTTTCCACTAACCCGCAATGGAGCAGCGTGGTGAAATAAGCTCCAAATCTTCTCCTATAAAAAAAGGGAGAGGAGGCCTTTAGCCCAACAGTGGAACATTCAGAGGGTGTTACGGTATAGATGAAAATCACCTCTTACAATTGTCCTATATGATCTGCCGCTATAAAACAAAAGTAAATAACATAGAGATCAAACATCTCAATACTGAGAGTAAAATATCACATTGTATGCGGTTTCAATGTCTTTTCCGGCCACAACTAAAACACTTTCGATGTTCAGTGAGTGTTCTCTGTTTATTGCTCACATTAAATTCACCTGATCTGACTTCGAAGCGGCTCTTAGAGTAGACCTACACGTACACACATATACACAGTTTACTACGGTTACTTCGCAAATGTGCATTTGTCTTTGATGTAGGGAAACTTATAAATGTGACTCTCCGGACGTACACTATATATGTACAAACAAAAATCTGGCTCACGGTACGTAACGCGCAACGCGCACGCAACGAAAGAAAAAGAAACGCATTTAGCAATTATCATATAACCGTGTTATTCGGCCCGGAGTCGGCACCCATTACATACATTAATAACTTATTTTGTAAAGTTGACTTATTCTGTTTAGTATTGAATTATAGTTTTTTTTGTATAAATTGGTTGGATAACCAGCAAAATCACCTTAATCAAACCCATCGAATAACTGTAACGAGATAGAATAAACTAAATCTCAAACTTTCAATATAAACAGGCATTCCACCAATAAGCATTAGGCTTATTGGTTGTCAAATTAAAAACCTGCTGGTAGTTTTTAATTTGACAACCAATAACTCGAAAAAGAAAAATCTCTGTCCTGTGAAGAACCGGCGAAAGGAACTCGAAAATATTTTATGTACAGAAATTTGTGTAATTGTAAATTTGTGTTTAAATTATATCGAATACTAAGTTGAGATATTCTCATTCATCTTGTTTAGTAAGCGATATGACGCTTCGATCAAAATCTCTACGCTCATCATCGGGAGCCAATCTGCTAGGCTGCCTTCCTGAAGCAAACTAAAAATTTGGTTAAGGATGAAATACCTATTTCAAAATTATTACAACATCAACATCAATAAATCTAGTGGCATTGGTGAAAATTATATAAGTTTCTAAGCCCTAGTTTGTTGCGTGTGACGCAAGTTCATCACTCCTGTTTGATCTCAACTCCTCGCTTCAACTCTTCAGCGTCCGTAGTTCAGGAAACGCATGACTTACTTTTACTTGTACAGTTAGTTAATCAATAGGTATCTACGACTGTCGAATAATTAACGGAGACTGTTGTGGTCTGTTAATTTGTGATATTAATGCTTATTCCGCTGTAAACATCTCTCAACTAATCTGACATAGCTAGAATATTGTTTTCTTTTTCCATTCCTTTCTTTTGTAAAAGGATAGTAAGGGCTAGTGAATTTTGATACTTTATTGTATTTTTAAAATATTGTTTATTAATTTAACTAAATCTTTTATTAATGTTCATTATTAAAACAATTCATGGCCTGTCAATGCCAACTAGTCGATAATTTTTTTTTTTCAATCACAACGCCCTAATAACAAAAAACTTTCTCGATAAATAAATTAAGCGGATTAGTAACAAGTCAACGTAAGTAACTAGGACTGTATAATTTAATAATCTGTTCAATGACGGTTCATTTAGTTGTAAAATACTCAAACATGATTGACACAGTCAACATTGGCATCGTGTCAATTGAACCGTAACGTGTGCGATCTGATCAAACGAATGTCCATTCCATCGTTACGCAGGCACACGAATAATATTTACTTGAACATTACCGACGCTACAAAATAATTCCATGAATCATATTGATTGCACGCGCTGCGGTCACTTTGACGTCGAGCCCTCGCTGCCGGGTTTCATTAATGTAAATACCTTCAATTAGTGTGTTGTTTAACACGGAGATAAAAACCAATCATTCGGTTTGGTTTGGTAACACGGAAAAAAAACCAATTGTCGGTCTATGAATTACCTACTGCCGTTTCATTTTATATCTTATATCTAAATCGAGAATATAATATGTTCAGGCTTTTGGCATCATATTTTGGTTGTGAATGTATATAGATTCGTCTATTATTTTAAGGAAAACAATATGTTACATTTATTATTTATGGAATGAGTTTTTAATATGATAAAAATAGGCTTTACGTTCTGGAAAGATATGATTATGATTTTTGTTTTAAAACAATTGTTTATCCATTTTTTGGAGCAATTTTATGGAGGAAAGTCAAGAAACCGTAATTGTAGCAAGTTTAAATAATGCAATCTTGAAAAATAAGTTAATAAAACATGTAAATTAATTCAAGTATAAATAAATTACATACATTCAATATACACACGATTCGAGTGTTTACTATTGACAGTATAATCAGAGAAATGATAGTATAATCATATGCTCAGCGTTTAAAAAAAAAACAAAATAAATGACCATTATTTATCAAGCTATTATAACAATATTTAATTTATAGTAGACTGTTTTGATTGTTTGAATCTTTTAAAGACATATTTGATGTTAAATTTATTGTTAAAGCATTTCAATTACTTTGACAATATTCAAAATAAACCCTTTAGAAATAATATCATTAATTTGAATCAAATTCAATTATTTAATGCAATAAGTAAAACTTATTTCCATTTGAATTCTGTTAGCAGCGCCACCTTTCAACAGACTAAGGTTGTTTAAATAGTTTGTGTGAAATAAATCATCTCGAGTTGTGTAAAATATTAAACTATATTTCAAATAGTAATTAAATGTTTTAATAAAAAACTGTTAGTTGCTAATTGAATCCATTGAGAGGCAATAAAAAGACGCGGCTGCCTCATGGAATTATAAAAGAATTAATTTAAATTAATATTTTAGGAGTCACGGCAAAATTAAAATTCTCGCGCAAGAAGACAAATTATGGTGATGGCCAACGATGCGACAGCGAAATAGCTAGCACAAAGATTATGTTCCATTCGTATGTACTATGTTTATCACATATTTTACCGCCAAACAGCAATATTTATGTTTGTTGTGTTCCGGCTTAAAGGGCGATGGAGCCAGTGTAACTACAGGCTCAAGGGACAATTTAGTTCCCAAGGTTGGTGGCGCATTCGCGATGTAAGGAATGGTTAATATTTTAATAGTGCCAATGTATATGGGTGGGGGTGACCATTTACCAATATTAAAAAGAATACAAATAACAGACCACCTTTTTCCAAAGTTCTGTCTCATAATGAGGGACGAATGTACGATGAGCCACCACTCTTACACAAAATCCGTAGACATAATCTAAGAAAACAATAATAATTAAACGCATGAAAAAAATTGCAGGGTGGTGCTTTATGCATATATGTATAATGATAATCAATAAGTCGCAAGGCTAAACGATGTCCGCTGTGGCCTAGATTTGGGCACACCATGTTTATCACACGGAAAATTATATGTGGCACGTTCTCGGGTGGGAACCATCGAGCTTAT
Source organism: Nymphalis urticae (assembly GCA_905147175.2). Taxonomy (NCBI): domain Eukaryota; kingdom Metazoa; phylum Arthropoda; class Insecta; order Lepidoptera; family Nymphalidae; genus Nymphalis; species Nymphalis urticae. The sequence goes on along the minus strand of LR990004.1, from coordinate 225,861 downwards.
TTGTGGTTGCTAAAGACGGACTGACATAAAATATCGTACACTCAATTGCTCTTCGAAATTAATTTACTACTTTAGGATAAAAATATATTAATTTTTCACTTTACAAATATTTTAACTTTTAATCAAACAATGAATATGTCCATTACATTAATGAAATACATTGAATTGAGAAAATGAATGGTTGGTGTTTCTTTGTTTTTATCGGCGGTTATCGTCTACAGCGCTCTTTTCCTTTTGCTGTCATAGATCCCATCCCCACAAACTTACAATAAATTCGTTACTTTTTATTTAAAAACCAAAATATTCAGTAGATATAATTTATATGGCAGAACAACGTTTGCCGTTTTGCCGTTTTGCTAGTTTTAGTATAAAGTTTTTGAAGAATAAATAAAGCTAAATAAATATATTTGATATAAAACTAAAATATGAACATGAAATGAACTTCAAATTTATATCTGTATTCCGTAAAGTTCGCGCGAGAGCGACTAACCCCAACGCGGCCGCAACTAACTCACGACTAACTCACGTCTCCGCATCGCATGTCAAAGTAACCGCCAGATAATCTCGACAACTATTAACCATCGACTGTCGCTACTACTGAACGTACTGAACCCACGTGCCGTAATTGATCGAGAACTTCGTCTTAAAGTCGATTCACTCACGTATGTTTATGATGTACTTAACCTTGTTGCTTCAAAGTTATTAGAGACTCATTCCAGCAGTACGAGCTATCAAAAACAAGATCGATTAAGAAGCGGGTATGCTGATTACTAACAACATTATTTTACAGATTTCTTTTAATTACAAGCTTTTATTTAACATTGGCTGTCAGTGATAATACAATCTAAATGGATCAAATAATTTTTTTTTTTTTCAAATAATTTTTAGAAAAATAAATGATAAAGATAATATATTAATTAACCGCGACATGTCAGAAATCTTAATAATTTTGAATAATTTTGTTGAGAATTAGCCAGAATAGACTATAGTAGGTGAAGCGCCAGCGACGGTGTTCATAAAGTTTTAGTAATTGATTATAAGAAGTTTTTTTAAGTAATAAAATAACAACTATACTAACTTAGTTGACCTTTATATAAACCTGCTAGAATTTATTAAAGGGAACTAATAGAAAAGCTATGACACGTTCTATTATAAGAGGGTCGCCTGTAAATAGATATCGGCTGGACGTACCTGACCTGCTCCTCAGAACCTAACGACACTTGACCTCTACCATTCTACGCATCGCTTAAAGAGGATGTATTATCGTAAACGCAACAGACGAGGAAGACACTTCTCACTTCACACGTTATTCAAGTTGGCGAGAACTTGTGACAGGATTAAATTGAACATAGCATTATATTTTATTTTATTCTAAACCAACAGCTTGGAAAGTAGATTCTCCCGAGAAGATTGGACAAGGAATTCAGTTGTCATTCTTTTTTCTCAAATGTAATACTTAAATATATACAAGTCAATTGTTTGTATAAGATTTCTGTTTTATTATCTGTGTATTTAAGATGGAAAAAAAGTTCGAGAACATAAGTCAGTTGAATTTAAAACACTAGCAGCACAATTTAAACTCACTATGTAATTTAATAAGCTCGTAAGAAACGTTCATCAATAACTTCATTGTAATATTGAGTTAAATTAGATATAAAACTTTTATTTTTTTATTGCAATGCGTTATAATATAACATAATCAGTATTGTGCCTACCTAATTGTTACCACTTTATTTATTGCGTGTATCGGTCGGTTATTAACTGTCATTATGGAAGAAGACAACTGTCATGGTAGCGGTTTTTTAAGAAATTGTAGGAGCTAAGAAATTAATTATTTTTGATTTGATGAATTTGATTATTTTTGACAATGGTGTCTTATTTCGGACCTAGCTAAACTTGAAAAGAACTATTACTCTTTTCAAGTTTAGCTGGCAAATTAATTAAAAATCTTTTTTTTTATGTAATAGGCAGAGGACGGGCAAATGGGCCACCTGATGTTATGTGGTCACACCCGCCCATAGGCATTGGCTGTGTAAGATATATTACCGTGACCGTAACAGCCTGTGAATGTCCCACTGCTGGGCTAAAGGCCTCCTCTCCTCTTTTTGAGGAGAAGGAGAAGGAAGATATATTAACCATTCCTTAAATCGCCAATGCGCCACCAACCTTGGGAACTAAAATTTTATGTCCCTTGTGCCTGTTGCTCCACTGGCTCACTCATCCTTCAATATATTTTTAGTATATTTTCTTTGATAAAATGCATTGAAAAAACAATTCCTAGAGAATGATAAATTCGTTCATTCAATTCAAAAATACTTTAAAACTTACTTGAGTTCCATGAGAATAACTAAGAAACAACAACTTACTTAATCTTCACACATTAAAACAACTCTAGATCTGTCTTAAACTACTAGCTTTCTTGACCCATGTGTGCCGTGGGCATTGACGTCGCAGGCGTATCTTCTTGTTCTTATAGTAATGTTATGCCGGTGACATTGTATTATTTAGTATTGATTTTATATCAAGTGTAATCCGAGGTGAACCTGCACCTTGATCACCTCGCCCACACATCTGACATTTTAAAGCCTCGTGTATTGTATTTATATAAAACCTGTACCGTATAAAAGCAATAGCTTATGACGTCACTTCACACTGATGCAAAGATATGTTTATTTGAAAAAATGCTGTATATTCGAGAATTTCGTAGTAACATATGGTCGTTGTTTCAGATGCGTTGCTGCGTAGCTGCGCTTTGTGTAGCGGTGACGCTGACGCTGGCGGTGGTGGCCGCGGCCGACGCGCCTCATGATGCGCCACCACCTCAGGTAAGCACCACAACCCACGCCACCACCTTAGATAGCATCCAGCTATTTATTATCGACTTTGTTAACTTTCACACTACTAGTACAAATATAAAACATTCTTTATATTCAATATTTCTTTACAATAAACTCGCATATAATTACTAAAACTATTCCCTAAAACAACTCGAAAACAATGAGAAGTACTTAACGCCTCATTGTCTTTGAATATTAAAGTTATCTGTTTATTAAATTGAATTGTCTAGATATTCGCTACGTACTGTGATTATAAACGAAACCAAATAAAAGATTGGCAAACGTCAAAATATTGACAACGTAAATAATGAAACCGTAATTGATTCCATTAGTACTCGTACGAGCTTCAACAGTCACGCGTATGCACTCCCTCACCTCAGTGCGATCGCAGCGACGGCGGTCTTAAGAGTACAAAAAAAAATCGAATTAAATTAAAATTACACGTTTAGTATTTCGTTACAGATTTTGTGCACGAAGTGTAAAACTGAAGCGAAACACAAATGACATTAATGTTAACAATGATAATTATTAATAAGAAACAGCCTGTGAATGTCACACTGCTGGGCTTCTTTTCTCTGAGGAGAAGGCTTGGAACTTATTCCACCAGGCAGCTCCAATGCTGGCTGGATACACATTCGGTAGAATTTTAGAGAAATTAGACCAATGCAAGTTACCTCAGGATGTAAAGTAACGTAATTATAATAAAACGTCACATACAAACTTATTAAGCAATACTTCTTTACTGTTCTATTTCTCTTATCAAGTAACTATAACATTATTTTGAGGTTTCACTGGTGGTAGGACTTTGTACAAGCTCGTTTGGGTAGGTACCACCTACTCATCAGATATTCTATCGCAAAACAGCAGTACTTTGTATTGTTGTGTTCCGGTTTGAAGGGTGAGTGAGCCAGTGTAATTACAGGCACAAGGGACATAAAATCTTGGGTCCCAAGGTTGGTGACGCATTGGCGATGTAAGCGATGGCTAACATTTCTTACAGTGCCAATGTCTACGGGCGTTTGGTGACCACTTGCTATTAGGTGGCCCATATACTCGTCCGCCTTCCTAGTCTATAAAAAAGTAAATTATTGTATGTTTAAATAATTAATTTAAATTAATAAACAGATTGAATTATATAATAATTAGATATCGAAGAAGAACTATAGACCAATGTTTGTATTGTCCACGAAACAAAAAGCCTCGTAACTCGGCCCGCCTACACAAGAGAGGTTTAATTACTGTACCTAGTGTTATTGCGAGCACATTATTCGCGAACAAAGGCGCACATTCGAGACAATTACTGTCCGCGCCGTGAGACGTGCTCGGTTCGGAATGGACGGATTTTAATTGTGTCTTGTCACTTACCAGCCTTACGTAAATATTCTAATAACATTGTCGTTACATTTATAAAGGTATTCATGTCATGTCTCCAATAAGAAATGAGTCACGTGCCGACTCCTATCGATTCACGTTAATTGTATTATATAATTCTAGTTGTTTACATTTAATAGAATATCATTGTGTTTTAGGGTAACTTTAAGTGTCCTAAAAGCTATCTAAAGCTTCGTATCTGTTCGTAGTAGTATCTTACGCAATTTAATAAATAAATTATATAATATTAGTTCACCAACAAAATACAAACTTAAATTTTACAAACAATTACAACCTTTAACGAATGCAATTGTATCGTGATTCAAAGAATATACATAACAAAAATACATTATGAATTTACCAAAAATAAGTCACTAAGAATTTATAAAAAAATATATTCGATACTTTTCATCCCGAAATGAAAAGAAAGTAATCAAAGAATATACAAGTAGACGAATCTTAAGTCAGACTGGAAGATAAGCGAACTTCACTCGTAAGTATAAGTTAAGGTCCACGAAGCGTTTAAGAGCACTCAGCAGTCCCGGCACGGAGCGAACGGCAACACAGTGGATATATCAGCGATCTACAGACAGACAATCTGATTATGATTAGATTACGGTCGGATTTTAACTCGACTGTGTTCAGGATAAATGGATACAAGACAACAGATACGTAGCAATGTACAGTGTAAGTTTAACTTGCGTTTGCACTCTTATCTAAATATTTTTTTCTCTGATTGTCAACGGATTTCTTTTTTTTTTACAACAAACAGCCGCTGACGAGCTTTAGTGTTATCACAATTAGAAATAAGAAAAGAAATGAAAATTTACAAAATGAGTAAATTAATATAATAACAACTTTATGTATGGCACGACACAAGATTATTATTACAAATAAAAATTACATTTCTTGACAAACCAATACATTATTAAACCAATAAATTATTATTATATTTTATTTATTTGTACTTTAAATTAAAGCCTTAAATAAATACAAATAAAAATTAAAAATAGTTACCACAGAACAAATCGTGACCGCGTGGAATGGTGGCAAGAATGTTAGCAGCATTTCCCCTTTAAATCGCAATGCCGATTCTCTGGGCGAAAAATGAACCAGCTTTCATGTCACCAATAGAGGCAGTAACCGCAATAAAATTTATGTTATTATATATGTATAATAACATATTTTCTTCAAATGCTTAAATCATTAAGGTTTCAATTCCATGTTCCTACAAGTTATAATAGAGTAAATATACATGCGTATATGTTATCTGTATTCAAACACATACAGAGTACATACAAAACGCTTGACACTTCATTAATGTGTAACTTTTTTCTATTTCCGTTAACACATTTTGTCCGCTCATCGAAGAATAATACGCAATATGTTTTGCCATCAACATCCCTTGGGCTTGCGACGTGCTTACAAATTCACCGGAAATCAACTACGTTCAATATACTGAAGTATTTGGCCGTTATAGTTTCAATTAAATCTGGTTGAATGTGAATAAAGACTCAGTTTGAATCACGGACGGTCTTCAACATACCTATTTTTATATAAAACTACACAAATTTGAAAAGCACTTTATCAAATCACACAGATATATATTTGACAAATTGTTTATATGCTTAAGATCAGTTGTTAAGGAAAAAACAATTTAAAAAATGTGTTTATTTTTTATTTTTTGGCGGTCCCTTACATTTCTAGATTGGATTTTCACCGTTTGGTTAGAACTTGTTTAAATTCCAGTTGCAAGATTTGACCCACAGAGCGATGAAGTAAAAAAAGCTTGATATTATTGTATTTTATGTTATGAATATATAATATGAATACAAGTCAAGTCAGCTAATCTTCGAGAAGGTTCGCCCCCCGCTTATGAAATAAGGCACCCCGTCCCGCTCCCGCATCTCATGGGCTGTTAATTTTAACGACAACATTTATCATATAAACAACATCAATTTTATCCACTAAATATTTGCAGAACAAGTTTTGTCAGCAAATTATCTTTTATAATTTCGAAATGCTATTCTTTTTAATACAAATTTAATGTATGTAAACAGGCTAATGTATGTTTATTCGGTATAATCGGTTTCATTACGGGTTTGGAGATAAAAAGCTTTCTCACATTAAATCTTTTAAAATTCCCTCTAACGCCGTATAATTCATATCTTCTAATTTGCATAGTAAACATTGGACGCGGAAATTGTAAAATGGAAAACCTCGGTAAAGGATATTTGGGACGCTCGTTCGAGTAATCTTTGGAACTATTTGTACGGGAACTAGATCACCATAGACAAACGAATCAAGCTTTGGCATTCCAGTCCCAGTTATTTATTTTACTTATAAAAACAGTTTAACAATGTCTTATAAGAGCTGAGTAGCAACGTTATTACTTCTTCGACCATTGTGCAATCTTGCTGCATAGTTTGAATTAATTTGCTTTTTTAACTTAAATGTAAGTACAATTTAAACGTTTCAAGCCGCTGCTGCCGCTGCAGACCGCTTTTGTTCTTCGCAGTTAAATAACTTGAACGCATTGTTCGCTTCAAAGCGATTTTAAAACCTAAAAAATGTATACAAATACAAGCGGCGAAGATGAAACAACGGAAGGAAAAGCTTCTACCGTCTGATTGTTAGCAGATTCTTCGTGCAGACGATCGTTGTTATACAACAATATCGACTTATATTGTTTTTAAAATGCTACGTTCAAAATTATCTATTTTTATGTTTTTTAATTGACTCAAATTAAATGCTCCGTAGCCAACTAATCACTTGTTATAGTACCATCTTCCACCAGATTTATAGAAAAACAGTTTCAATCATCAATGAACTTGCGAATTATCTATCTTGAATTACATTAGAAAAAGATTTCCAAACGTAAGGGGCGTATTATAGACCCGAGTCCACCCAGTCCGCTGAATCCGTTCGCGAGCTCGACTGACTTCATGCTAACAAAATTAACATTCCACACCAACGGCATAACTTTACGAGCTCGTTCATGCTTTACTAACTAAACCGATTTTTCCCAATTAAAAACAAAGCTTTGATTGAAATACTCGGAAACTAATCTAATAGAAACAATGAAATAATCCGAGCAGTTTCAAAAGGAAAGCTATTGCCTCGACGAATATCGAATCAAAGTGGCTTAATGTATTATACATAAATAACGAGAGATTCGCTACAAGATGACTTGTATTGAATGGCTAATGATCTTGAAGTACAAATACAATAGAGGTAATCTACTTGAAGGGATAAGTAATCGATCAAATACTTCTCAAAACAAAACATTCGCTAACATCGTGGAAATATACAAATATAATATAGTTTAGTTCTATTTGTTTATCTGTCGTTTCATATTCATTCCAATAATAAAATTTCCAGCTGAGAGCTGTTTTAATGGAACGATTTAAGTCCCTATAGTCCAATGCTTTGGTGTTTAGAAGGATGTATGTGTGTATGTAATGATTAACATAGGACCGTTTATTCGACGCATAATTATGTAACTGGATTATTATATTTAAGTTTATATGGAAAATCATTGAGCAGTTATTTTCTAAATAAAAAAAGGCCAAAGTAGCCAAATTCTATAGCCAAACACAGTCTAATTACTTGTTTCTGTATATTACTGACATATTTTTTCTTACTAATCATATTTCTTCCAGTCGGACACTGACATGGAAATAACGGAAGAAGATAAGAGAGCCTGGTCAAGTCTCCATGGCGGCGGCGGATGGGGTAAGCGTGGCTGGCAAGACATGAGCTCCGCCTGGGGCAAACGTGGCTGGCAAGATCTGAATTCTGCTTGGGGCAAGCGTGGCTGGCAAGATCTTAACTCAGCATGGGGCAAACGCGGCTGGCAAGACTTAAATTCGGCATGGGGAAAGAGGGGCTGGCAAGATTTGAATACGGCTTGGGGTAAACGCGCATGGAGGGATTTATACCAGACTCCGTGGGGCAAGAGAGGCTGGCAAGATCTTAACTCTGCATGGGGCAAGCGTGGCTGGCAAGACATGAGCTCCGCGTGGGGCAAACGTGCACCAGTATGTATTAACCATATTTTAGGTACGAAATAAATTTATACTTTTAAATAATAGTAAATTAATACATCTTCGTTCAGGAAAAGTGGTCGAACTTCCACGGTTCTTGGGGCAAGCGATCCGGAGCCGAGCCTGACTACGAAGACTACGAAATCGCCTACGAACACCTCATCCCCGTTCAACAGGTAAGAGTTATTGTAATATACAAGTGGTAAAGCCAATGTGTTATGTTAATATAAACTGACAAATTAACTGACAGAGTCAGTCATTGTCGTTGTCGATGCAAAAAATGACACGACAGTGTCGTATGACTCTATATAACTGTCGGTCAGAGATTTGAGCTAGAATTATATGATTTTGAAAAAGAATCGTTAAAATGATTAACATAAAAGATGAAATTAACACAAAAGGGATAGGCGACAAACCGACTAATTTATAAACTAGTTATGAAATTCCTCCTACTGCTTGGAAATTGCCTCGTCTTCTCTTAAGGTTAAAGCTTGAAGCTAATTCCACCACCCCGCTTCTTTGCGGGTTGGTGTGGAAGTACTTTATCCTATACATACAGATGTTTTTAGTTCACCTTGTTTGTTTCTTATTTTATAATTCGGGAGATAAATTAAGTATTAAGCCTTACCTTTTAATTTTAAGCCTGTAGTAATTATTAATAATAATAAGTAATATATTCTGAAAGTGATTTAAAATAAACTATAACATACTAAGACTTCGTATTACCACCTGCTAAGCTTTTTATGGAAATGATAAACTATTATAATAAAACCATTATTCAACTTAACCCAAATAAGTATTGATTTATAAATAACTATAAAAATTGCTTATCTTTGTGCAATATTCTTCGTATATTATTGTGTAAAGGTTCACGCGAGAAGTTACAGTAGGTATACAGGGGAAGTTGGAAGGTGAATTATTACTCGAAACATATTGGATCGGCGCTGATCACAGTCGCCATAATTCTTGCCGGTCGAGATTAATTGCTGCACTGGCATTTTACGTCCCATACGGTGACAATACTTTTGCATCTACACCTACACGAAATGTATTAAAAAATCTAAAGTCGAATAAATTATAGAATCAATTAATACATTTCACTTTTATTGAAACGTTATTAGAATACACTTTGGCGTTGAATTTCTAATTAAATCGCTATATTATTAATTCAGGCAGGCTCTTATAAGCTGTTACAAGTTACGACTAATGATTCGTCATGTTACGGGATTAAATACACATTTACTTGTCTTATATGGAAATCAACGTAGATGGGCTTTATCATCAACATGTTCCTTTATAGTTACACTAAGGATTATTTGTCAATGTGTTTTGAAATTATATTTCAATTTAATTAAAGACAAAGTGAAAATGAATTATATTATACTTGTGTTCAGATGGAAGCCGATCGCTTAGCTATGGACGCTCCTGAAAAGAAAGCATGGTCATCGCTGCACGGCGCTTGGGGCAAGCGACCCATGAAGCAAGCGCAGTACAACAACGGTAATACTTTGTAGCTTTGCATTTGAATCTAATATATAATAATAATAATAATATCTTGGGACATTATTCACACACGGCCATCTGATCCCAAATTAAGCAGAGCTTGTGCTATGGAAACCAGACAACTGATATACTACATATACTACTTTTCTTTTGTAAATACATACTTATATAGATAATTACTTAATAATTTAGATAATTACACCCAGACTCAGGACAAACACAAATGTTCATGCACACAAATGTCTGTCCTGGGTGGGAATCGAACCCACAACCTTCGGCGTGAAAGGCAAGCATCTACCAACCACGCCAACCGGCTCGTCAAATATATATATATATTCTCTATACAGATGTAATAATATAACACGGAACGAGTGCACCTTACGAGTTATTAAATTGACATAAGGTAAATAACTATTTCTATTACAGAGTCGCGAATTATATTCATTTCAAATGTTCGACTTGTCGTCTTCGCTTAATACTATATATTATATTATATTATATACCTAATATCGAATATAATAAAGTCAAAATATTTTTTAATGCCACATATTAACTTCAACTTAAATATTATATCTGACATAAAGTAGCAGCGAGATTATTGTATCGGCCATTTAGGAAGGTTTAGGCGATCGCGTTATTTCCAATGTAATTATACGATATTAACTCTAATATGTTTCCTAGTGAAAAGCAACGAAATTCATGGCGCTACAGCTCGCGGTGGATAATCCAGGCACTAATATAGCCATCGTGAAGCGTTTCATTTCTACTTTTGAACGTCTGTTGCGAGTTGTTACTGTTTGGAGAGGAACGCAATACTGCCGTGTCAAGTGTGTCGTACTTATGGCGCGGTATCACTTTTTTCATGACCCATTTTGATTTAAAAAGCTATTTAAAGCGCGCCATTCATACACTCGGAGCTATTAATGTGTACTGAGTTACTGATTGACTTTTAACATTAAAAATGATAATTATTTACATTATTAATCTTTTAAACATGTATTACACAGTTAGGTACACTTATTATTTACAACGCCTATGTGATTATATTATCACTTTATTTTTATGAATTATGAAATTCATATATTAATCCAATTATTTTTATCCCCCACTTACGTCAACGACTAACTCGACTTTTATTTATTTATTATCTGTACGATCTAATATTTTTTTTCTTTTACATAAAAACAATGCAGAATATAAAAAGTATTTACTTTTTAAATATATCTTCGAGTTATAGCGCTTATTAAACAGTAGCTTTACTTGTTCAAATTCCATTAATTTAATTCGATAATTCATATGATCATTAATCACTATTCGACGACATTATTATAAATTTAGGAAATTAGTACAAAGTTTACGCTTAAGTGTACAAATAAAAAAATGACAAGAATACATTTAAGTAGGCAATATTTTATGGTTATCAAATGAGACAATCAAATCGTCTGCACTGATTGATACGATCACGTCAAAGTGTTCGATTCAGAATCGCGGACGGTTTCCTACAAACTAATTACGATTTCTACGATTGGAGTCATTTAACCTGAACAATAATGATACCAATTAATATTATTTATTACGCGTCTAAATTGGAAACTCAAAATTTCACAGCTGTGGAACCGAACATTACCGCTACATTACATTACTTCAGCGTCGTATAAAGTATACCTATGTGTTGATATTAATTGTAGACGATTTTAATTTAATGACCATAGATATTAACTAATAAACAGAAATAAAACGTTCCTTAATAGTAATTTTTTGAATTTGAATTTCGGTTTCGCCACTTTTAATTATTTATTTTCGTTTCATTATTTGTAACGTACATCAAGGAAGGTATCGAAAATAATTATTAACGTTATCTTATAAATGCATATAAAATTTCTTAGAAGCGAGACTGGTTTTAATTTTATCTTGATTGACACAGACAATCTTAGATTATAACTTTGTAAGAGAAGCATAAAGAATGATTTAATAGCATTAATGATTATTTCTGATGCATAATAATTCCATGTCATAGTAACATTATTTACATTTCTTGTTGATATATTTATATATTTATATCGCTGCCCCTCAATATAAATAAGATCATTTACTACAGACTTAAAAACAACCAGACATTCAGCCTTTCTTTTGTAGAATTATTAAACAAGTTATTTTAGTTAAGAAATTATTTAAGACGATAAAATACTTTAGTTATTAACATAAACGGTAGATCTGTAGCTCGAAGTCAACTGTCGTAAAATTTTAACTCTTAATGTTGCTGTGGTTTTTGTCATTATCACAAACGTGGTAGACCAATGTAATACTTACTGCTGTACTGAACTGTAGAAGTCATGTTTATTTTCAGTGGAGAGAGACACAAATAGTTTCAAAAAAATATTAATCAATGATTTTGTGATAAGTTTTCCATTAATATGAAAGTTATTCATAAAATCAACGAAATATTAGTAGTTAAAACTTCTAAATTAATATGATATAATTTTGGAAATTTAATAAAAATGAAAAGAATGAAATATCTGAGGACTAAGGGACTATCAATGGACCCAAAACGTTTAACGTTTTAAAAATCATTTGATTAATTTTTCGACAACGAATTGGACTTATTTGAATATCATTATTTTACAAATCGGGATTAATCTTTTGAAATGAATATCTTATTGAATGCTCGGTCGTCACTCGTGACTGTCGCGCGCTCTCGACTCACAAAAGCCTTTTAAAAGTATTCAAAGTTATTGTCCTTTAATTACATTTCAATATCAAATCATCCTTTTAATTTTACCGTAGTTATTCATTATGAGGATCTTAATAAAGTATTACTGTTTATCTGGTCTGGTAGTGATCTAATGTTTCAAAATACAATTTCACTGAAATGCACAGAAAATGTCAATTTTTTTTAAAACAAACGACATATATAAGCTTAAATGTGTTTTGAAAAAGACAATAATGATAAGTTAGGTTAAGGAATAATAATAATCAACCGCCACTAACTAAAAGACATCGGTTAAAGCGTTTTCGAAACCAATATGGAATCTTTGAACACTTATATTATATTTAATTTTTAGAACAATTTAACAATGAATTGAATGATATTATTTCATTATAATATGATGATTACAAAATTGTACCTAATTAGTTCTACAAGCTTTTCAACTAGGTTTACCGTTGATGTGTATTAAGTGTAAAGTAAAGTAACACGGAAGCATAACCAACAGGAGCGTATTACTGGAAGAGGGAGCCCGGCTGGACGAACCTAAGGGGCATGTGGGGCAAGCGGTCTCCAGCGAGCGATATGCCCCTAGACGACGAACACGGTAACGCGCGTCGCTTCCACTGCACAGCGCTGATCGCACCTTCTCTCTTCTCACGCAAAACAAACAGTAGAGCTGTCTATGTAGAGTTGATGTTCTAGATTCTTCTCCTTCTCTCTCTTCACTAGATATGTGTTCGATGTTAGAAGCAGGAAGCAATGCACCAGTATAAGCAGCACTCCACCAATACCTCTACGGCACTAACTTTTCACCTCACTCTAGATCACGTCCTCACTTACAGCACTTTTTCCTCTTCACCTTCATCTTTCCACAAGCTGAGGTTTTCATGAATGTTTTTATTTTTTAAAATTGTCGTCTTTTTTATTATTTCTGAAATTCATACTTTCCGGTGTACATACTTATCTATATAAGCAATAAATAAGGGAGTAAGCGATGCTTCAGTAACATGTAGGTACTAAGTACATAGATGAATGTAATGCAATGTCTTCTTTTCGCACCCGGTACTGTCTTCTAGTTGTATTCTAATAACAATTAGTAATGTTATGTTCCGGTTTGAAGGGTGAGTGAACCCGTGTAATTACAGGCACAAGGGACGTAACTTTTTAGTTTCCAAGGTTGGTGACGCATTGGCAATATAACAAATGGTTAGCATTTCTTACAGTGCTAATAGTGCTTAGTATATTTGGGTGGTGATTGATTACCGCTACTCATTGGCCAGCCCACCTACCTATATAAATATAAAAAATATTTTTTATGTGATTTTCTTGTCATTCTTGTTCTTTCTTTGATGTGATTGTTTTTGAAATGCGCGTCATTTTAATGACTGACTTGACAGATAAGCTAGAAGCGTGAGTGAGCCAATGTACAGGCACAAGGAACATAAAATCTTAGGTCCCAAGGTTGGTGGCGCATTGGCGATGCAAGCGATGGCTAACATTTCTTACAGGGCCAATGTCTAAGGGCGTTTGGTGACCACTTACCATCAGGTGGCCCATATCATAACATGGCTCGTCCGCCTTCCTATTCTATAAAAAAAAATCTTACAAAAATCGAATACTTATATACCGTATGAAGTAGACATTTATATAACTCTTGTTTATGGAAGTTATCCAAATATCCCAAGCGCAGTCATTGAAGCGTTACGTAAACAAAGTCAAGTGATAAGGAAACAGCTTTATAGACATTCGGTCGAATATCGGAGACCAGAGGGGATGTCGGCACGCGGGGCTGGTCTAAGGGCGAGTACATAGTGCACGCAGAGTACACTCGGACTTGTTAAGTCCGTTTTAAGTTAAGTTTCAATACGTTCAATAACATCAGATGAATTTTTGTCTCATTTTTATAGTATCCGAGTCGAATGAGACAGTTAGTGTCATATTTCGTGCATCTAGTTTTAAGGGAAAGGGTAACTTTGACTAATGTCTAATACTGTAAAGAAGTTATTCATTTCATTACTATGTATGTCATTATACAGTATTAAATATGTAATGTATTCTGTGAGACTCGTTTTCATCGGACCTAACTGAATATTACTTCAAAAAGCTGAAAATGTCGGATCGGAAAAAGCGACGAGCATGAGTGATTTTTTAAGAAAATAAATATGCGAATGACGTCAGACGCCCCGAACCCTTCGAGTGGATTAAACACCTGCGACACGGAGACCGTATCTAATGTTCTGACTTATCAAAGGTTCAACGAAGCTCACTTGTGGGGAAAAAACACATTGGACAGCTAAAGTTCGCAGATTTTTTATCGGGGTCCGTCAGAGTTTTAGACAACAAGGACAACCTGCGCTTTACAAAGTGTAATTAATAAAGTTTCGAATCCTTCGCTTTTTCAAGAGATTGGCTTCCCGGCGTTTTGCAATTAAGTCGTATAATTTTAAACTATAAATATTTATATATACTTAAAAGGTGGATAGCTAATTGCATGTACGTTTAAAATCAAATAATTTATATAATCATTTACTAGATACTAAATATATACTATTTTTCAACATCAACTTTCAATATAACCTCTAAATTTTAAACACATCAATATCAATCACATAAATTTATTTCGATAACTCAAAAATCTGAACTGCCTACCGGAGATGAAGTGAGCGCAACATTTATGTGATGTTTGCTAATCTCGTTATAAAACCAATTTAAAGCTAAATAATATATCTCCTATGAAACAAAGTGAATTAACACAATAAAAGTTAATTGTTGAGAGACGGAAGCGTTTTCGACCCTTAAACCGACCGGCGGCTGCACGCTGCGCTGTGTGGGAATTTATTTGCATATGACTAATTATGTATCCGCTTTTCCGGTGTGTAACTGCCCTTACTTCGTAGATTTACGAGCGGTACTTGCGGCTTCTCAGCGCAGCCTGTAGCATTCCTCCGCATCGATGACGATGTTACATATTTTTAATTATATTTCTTTTCCAGGAGTATACTATTAGATGCCGAGATGGCCCAGTGGTAAGAACGCGTGAATCTTAACCGATGATCGTGGGTTCAAACCCGGGCAAGCACTACTGAAGTTTTTCATGTGCTTAATTTGTGATTATAATTCATCTCGTGCTTTTCGTTGAAGGAAAACATCGTGAGGAAACCTGCATGTGTCTAATTTCACTGAAATTCTGCTACATGTGTATTCCACCAATACGCATTTGAACAGCGTGGTGGAATAAGCTCCAAAGCCTTAGCCCAGCAGTGGGACATTTACAGGCTGTTACCGTGATACTATTAGAACATTGAAATCTTCATTCCTCAATATTTACGTAATTACGAGATCGAATATTCTGTGCTTTAATACCCTAGACATCGATGTCTACATACGAGGTGATCAACATGATTTCACTTAATTTTGTAAAAATCATCGTGTGTCTTCAAAAATCAAACAACTGATCACAAAATAAGTCTCGTTCCGTACCAGCGATCGGCCTACTTCCGATCCTCTATAATTAATCCTTTAATATCACCACGTTTAGTCCGTTCATAATGAAAAGCGGCTTACGAATTTAAACCATACCTTTCCGAAATGTCTATCAAACGTAATCGTTTAACTCTTTAATTCTATTTAACAATCTAAGCGGCTATATATATGTTCTATGTATTAACGAACTACATGTGTATCTCATCTCAGATAAATTTTAGATTTCGTAAACTTCAAAACATAATACGAAGTCATAAATTATGAAACTACTAACAACTACGATTAATTAAACAATTATATTTTGATATTAATTAAACGTTCTGAAATCTCGTGTAAATAACAACGTCAGTATGTCTACAAATCTGGTTAGTCGATTATAAGCTACTTCTAACTGTCGTAACTATTTTCAAATTTCGAAATGTATTCAATTCGGATGTTAGCCATGGAGCTGACCTGATGATGGAGCCGGGAAGTCAATATAAGAACTGCTCAATGAGCAACAAGCTCGTCGAATTTGAGCTCACTGGGCGCATTACATACATTACGGTGTCAATATTTTATTTAACTATAATTTTAATTATTACATAAAGTTAATAATTCTATCACTAAGCCACACGAAACATCTTTACATTAAACTATTGTTGTAGAGTAATTCCACTGTAAATATAATCACCGAGGCGAGCGCTAACCCAATATTACAATTTCCAGACGGAGCCACTGGGGACGAGGCCTAGACCACCGGCATCTCTAACATACACGAGATTATATTCAAGTCTTATCAAAACTACGATGTATAATGTCCTTATATAAATATTAGTATATGTTTCGTCACTATCGCGTACCCTTTCTACTTCCAAGCACCGTGCAGTGCGCGGAGTGTTGATGTACTTTGGCGGTAGCAGTTCCTAGCTGATTTATTTATAACATCATCGATTCAACTGTCTAATAAGAATCGTACAAATATAGCTCTTACTAATTGTCACCTTCTAGATTATTATTATATTAACATACTAAGTGTAATTCTTAGTTACCAATTATAGAACGAACGAATAAATCGCTTGCTCTTTCATACTCTGAATGTAAGAAAAAGAAAGCGTTATTACCAGTTCTATATGAAGTAATTTATATCTTTTTAAATAAGATATCTATTTTTACGTTGTCTGTATACGTAGAATATAAGATAATATAACGCGAGGGACGGTGTAACTATGTATGTAATAGTTAGTTGAATTAATTACAGTAGTTATTTATGAATAATTGTATTTTATTAGTAAAGTTGATGTACATTGAAGGGCTTCGTTCGGTGTTGACGTTTGTCCAATAAAAGTTTATTCGAAGCCGAAAGAAGTTTTATTTATCAACCCCATAATACCATAAACTAAGAGAACGACTATTTTAAATCAGGTTTCTTCTATTCGATCCTGAGCAAGTTAAGCCTAGTACACTAAATTTTATTGTAACCCGCAACAAAAGTGTGCGCATACTTGATCGATTGGGTGGATCTAGTTACATATTAAGTTGAAAGGTGTGAGTTAATCACACTAACAGGTTTAGTTAAATAAAATCATATAATTAAGGAGGGTGATGATGTAGTCTTCCTGATGATTGCGACCACGGTGGCCAATCTCACAATGGTGACTTGCACTATGTTTCTCATAATCCGATCGGCAATCTGGTATGACCGGAAAGAGTTCAGGCGCAGGACCAACGGCATTACGTGCTTACCAAAGCACGAAAGTGTACGTACTTTTGAACTCGAGAATCTTCGATAGCACAAATCACAATTATTTATTGGTCCGGGGGTTTATGCTCAGGACCTTGAGGTCAGCGACCTTATATATAACCACTAGACAAACGAGGCAGTCAATTATAGTTACAACATATAACCAACAAGTAACACGTTCATAATCCTAAACCATTAGTGTGTATGTTGCTGTATTTTATACAATACAAGTTATAACAACGCTTGAGAGTATAATTTTGTAATTATAACATATTATGATCATGAAATTTTACATAACGTGTATGTTCAGCGGTACAGAAAGGAAATGGTATACCTAACACCACCTATCAAAATTGTATAAAGTGTAATAAAAGTGAAACGTACAATGAGATGACACTTTTAATATATTAATATAAAATAATACGTAACCTAAGTTTCCAACGACAATAATTACACAATCAAAAAGTGAAGGGTGAGTGAGCCAGTGTAATTACAGGCACAAGGGACATAAAATCGTAGGTCCCAAGGTTGGTGGCGCATTGGCGATGTAAGCGATGGTTAACATTTCTTACAGTGCCAATGTCTAAGGGCGTTTGGTGACCACTTACCATCAGGTGGCCCATATGCTGGTCCGGCTTCCTTTTCTATAAAAAAAAATCGCATATCTAAATCTGAATATTATTAATAGTCATAACGAACAAACTTACAAAAACTTTAAGGGTCTGTTCCCCGTAGTTTATTTTAGCAAAATGCTCGCAGGGAGACTATAACATAAAAATAATAAATGTGTAGACGTACATAAATTGTATAAGCAAAAATGTATACCGAAGTAAGAAATGATCAACACTACGTAACCACACAAAAGTAATAATGAAAATATACATAAATATTCTTGCGTAAGCCAAGAACAGCTCTATTGAGTTTCGAAGTGTTTTTGTTGAAATTAGAAAAGGTAAATACAAGTAATAGTTTTTGTTATAAATCAGTTGTATGTTGATATAAACAAATATATCGAAAAAACCTAAACTCGTTCGAGTGTTGTGTGGTTTACAATATACAGATTAAAAGCGACGAATGCAAACAAATCGCTGGTCATATTTGGCCAACAAACCGACTAACATCCAATCTCCCAAACAGATCCTAGTGTTACCATTACTTTGGACAATATATCGAAATATTTTTGACATTTCTAATTTACATAAAATGTATATTCAAGTCAAATTTAATTTAAATTCTGTCAATTTTCATTGTCATTAATCATATATATCTAAGCTAAGATACAAGATTACTTTCAAGAATCATCTCCGAGTGCATTATTTTTCAGAAAGTTTCTAAGTCAATAAATCTTGTGACATACATGTCTAATATTGTTTTATTTAAAGTTATATGTATATTACAAACATATACGTTTGTGTACATAAAGTATTGTTGTTGGTAATTTGCTAATTACCGCCTTAACGGATTTCTGTTCAGCCAAAAGGTTGATTGGCAGAGAATGCCTTCAGGCTTTAAGTGCGTCTCTTATTCCAACTGCATATTGGAGTGGTCATTTTTTTTTTTTTTCAGCCTTTTGCCGTCCACTGCTGGACGAAAGCCTCCCCCATAGAACGCCAACCATCCCGATCTTGGGCAGTCCGCATCCATCCCGTGCCTGCCACCTTTTTTAAATCAATAAAGTGGTCAATAAAGTTTTTAAATAAAAATAAGTAAATACAATAATTAATAGTTACTATACAAACTCTTTCTCTCTTTTCCTCTCTCTTCTTATCCTATCTCATTAGTGAACACAACAACTTTTGCATGCTCGACTTCACTTATTCGAATGTACTTAGTTTATTTATTCATGTACTATAATAATAAATAAATTTCACAGATAATGGTTCGATGCCACGTCTGTATCAAGCGCTTCGCTTTCCTTTGCTGAGGGTTTCGGCTATGATTGTCTGGTCCCTTACGAAAAGCATGTTCCATCCATATCCATTTCGTGAGTCCGGTCTGACGACCAATTAAGTCTTCTTGATTTTAAGTGCCATATCTAAGCAAGTATTGACCTTGAGATTAAAAGTTAATGATAACTAAAAAAAAAGATAAAAATTAATTTAATACTTAATATTAATAATTTCGTGAATTCGAGTGTTTCCAATTTGATGGTCACTCTAGCAAACGCGTCGGTACAACGAAATAGAACCGTCCGCCGTGCAATCTCACTGATTGTGTACATTGTGTATTGTTTGCACGTTTACATGTATCTACATGCACATGTGCGTGGCATACTTTGTACTCTAACGTCACGCCGTATGTCACTTAAAACACTTTAAATCGAAGAAGAAAGTTTAGCAAGGAAGTTAAAACTTTCATATATATTATTTTTCTATCTAACTTACTTGTTAGAAGTTATTCTAGAATATATGAAATAACCATTTTCTTTTTTAGTTCAAACAATAGGTTGCAAGATTGTTGGACACATGTGTAGGCGGCTTGACTACTGATGATTTAAATATTATTTTATTAAAATAGATCCCCAAATTGTTCTTTGGCGTACAATATACTAATTTTCGCTATTATATATTTCGGTAGAATTAGCTCGCTGAAGTGGAAGTGGGCTGGTCATGTCTCCAGGCGCATTGAAGGCCGATGGAGCCGACACGTGTTAGAGTGGAGACCACGCTTAGGCTGACTGTCATCAATGTATACTATCCTAGTATTATGTTTGTTTTCTAATTATCGTATATTCGATTTCGATAATAGTCAAACTGTTCGCCCCGAAAAATATCCACAGTTCTACGACCACTAGTAAAATTGGTACCATACGTCGTCAGTAAAACGATCATCATCATTACTCGTAACATATTTGTACTTACAGATAAAATTAACTGCATAATCTATTGTTTATGATTTCTCATGATTGCTATTTCGATCTGTCACGTCGTTCGTCACTGTCAATTTCAGTAAGGCTTTTTGTGGCGGAGCTATATTTGGTTCTATTACGTCATGTAGAATAAAGCTTTAAGCAACTTTTTAGATTCGGGGAAAACTTCGCCGACCGCATCTGGAGTGGTAAGCCGCCGTAGCGAGGGTAGTGACTTCGTAAATAAAGCGCTACAAGGTTACTGCAAGCGCTTAAAAACAACTAATTAAGCATAATACGCTTTGTTTTGTATGCAATGACCACAATTTCCATACTATAAAACTTTGTAAGCCGGGAGACGGGAGGAGCTATCTGAAGAGCGATCGGTATTAATTATTCTGAGGTTCGATGAAAAAGGAGGCAACTTGAGGAATCCACTAATTAGTTTTGCTCGGAGCAAGTTTCGTTGACAGAGTCGCCTCGCCCGAAGACAACGCGCCCGTTCCCGCACGATCTATACGGATTGGCTTCATTCCACGGATCAAAATTAAAATACTTTATTGATGAAATATTACATTATGAAACATAAATCAACGTGAAAATAAAGACGTTTATCCCATCTTAAGACAAGCGAGTAAACCATCTAAGTTTACTTGATGGTAAGTGGTCACCTTCGCTGTTGTTCATACCAGTCCTGCAAGGAGCACGAGCCATTTATTACACCGTTAATGTTATTTCCTTTGAGACTTTTATTACACACTCACTCACCTTTAAAACCGCAACACAGCACTACAAAGTATTATACTGTTGGCCGTAGAATGTCCGTTAAAAGCGCGGTCTCAAAAAAAAACCTATACGAAGCCTACAAAAAACACCAGTGGTAAAATAGAGAAGCAGAAACGTCCAACTGTATCTAAATAAGTAGGTTTCCGGTTTCATAGGTACAAGACTTCATGTCAGGTAGCATTAAAAACGTGTATTTATTAGTGCACTCGGTACGTGGGGTTCACTTAGTGACTTCCTTCGTGCGCTGAGAGCCCTTGAAGGTCAGCGACGGTCGTTGGCTAAGTGGAAATGTTTCAGTGTCAAAGATTTACTTCTATAATATGTTACACAGAGAGCTGTCGAGACTGGTGTCCTGCCGAGTGTCAAGCGACATTAAATTTATTCTATAGAATCAATGGTAGGTATATAAATATTTCTTTGCTTTGAGAATTAGACAATGAAACAATTGAAATACTTCGTAATATTTTAATTCATTTCATTGAGATTCCTTCATACATGTTTTATCTATTTGTTAATTTTGACGTTTTATTTTTGTTTAATTTAACTCTTAATTGCGATATTATTAATTATATCTTATGTTATTCTTATATATTTTTTAATTATTTTAATTACATTCGACAATAAATAACGTTTATTTTCTTATAACTATTGTGGGTCAAATAAATGTGGGTCAACCCACACTTATTTGACATATTATATTGTTTTTAAATCGTAAGGTCCCGTGTTGAAATTCCGATTTGGGGATTCATAACAATATGTTAGTCCTTAGTAGCGTTAAATATTTGAATCAATCTAATGTAAAAAATAAAATAACTAACGTATTAAGTACTTTTCTATAAATAGCCATTTTTGTTTAGCCATACGTACATATTAGGGGCATTATTTTGATAAATTTAATATTTATTTCACAATAATTTCTCTAACAAATAAATAAGTAATTAGGTAATTTTGTGGAATATAATATTTTTTATCAATGATATATCTTAAGAAATAAGTAACTGTTTGACGAAACATTTACCAAATGTAAGTAGCCGAGTTGAGCTGAAAACAAGAGAGCGCACTCCGCTCTGCGCTATTGACTGTGGGCCAATGTACCGCCAACGTGGAGTTGACGGAAATAACGATCGAACGATGCTTAGCGAAAGTATTATTGATATGGAATTAAAGGTTAAATAGAAACAAGTGGAATACCGTGTCGGCTATGTTTGAGCCCTAATACAGTCAACTCGTTAGAGTTTATTAAATAAAGCGCGGTATGGTTTTCTATTCAACAATGGTTACTGAATATGTATAACAACTGCCTATGCCACACTTCATATAAAACATTCAAATTACTGTATTTTATGTAATAATGGAGCGCCAAAACCTTCTCCTCAAAAGGGAGAAGAGGCCTTAGCCCAGCAGTGGGAAATTAACAGGCTGTTACTGTATTGTATGAAAAAATTTGCCAGTCGATGTTCGAACCGACCGAACGTAAGGTGATGAAAACCGACTTAAAATAATACGCTACGCGTGATTACTGTTTGGTTTGATTCGCGTTTCCGTTAAATAATATAAGCATTGTATTTAATGTCGCATGTCATCATTTCATTTCTCACGATCGAGGTCTACGTCAATTCGAGTTTGTTCTTGAAGAATAACTCTACCGAAACGATACGCTTTAATAATACCAAATATTGCAATATTTGAGTTCAAACAGAAAGTGGTAAGCGATTTCCGACGTTTCCTCCATTATTATAAAGTTTGAATTGCCTTGTGTGTGTCAGTCATCCTTTTTTAGGACCTCAGATAATTCTGAACGTTAATTATTTAGATGAATTCATTTCGAAGGGAGCAAATGAAGGCTTAAACTGAATCGCGGCAGTATTTAAATTGCTAAACACTGCCGCAACTAAACCCGCGCTTGTTGGATTCAAGGGACAAATAAATGTATTATTTAATACATTAAGGTAATTTATATTTCCAGAATTGTGTTACGGGGATTGGTATAATTTATTGGAAGTTAAGACAGAAGGGATGGACGAGCGCACATCAACGCCGCGCTCGCGAACATCCGCTACGATCGTCTCTGTTAAACATGAGAAATGAATAAGTTTTTCTTATAATAAAATTTAGTGTGAAAAAACATTTTTCTAAATCACGCTTACGTTTGATTCACAATGTATACACAATATAAAATAAGTGCTGCCTATTTTGGAACATTTTATTTTATTACGTTGTAAAAAACAACGACAAACACAAACAAACAGTTTCAAAGGGACACCGGAAGTCGTTATTTGGATCGTGGGTGACCAGCCTCTGTCATGTTGAAACTGATTGCGACTCATGATAAACAAAATATAAAACACCAAGATACCATTCACAATACTTACCTCGTCTATCACAAACGATGGTTCGAGGCAGAGACCAATTAATAAGGCTCAATCGCATCGCTCATTGGTCGTGACCAAAGTCTAAGTACTGGTGGTAGAGCTTTGTGCAAGCTCGTCTGGGTAGGTACCACCCACTCATCAGACATTTTGCCGCAAAACAGCAGTACTTGGTACTGTTGTGTCCCGGTTTAAAGGGTGAGTGAGCCAGTGTAATTACAGGCACAAGGGACATAAGATTGTAGTTCCCAAGGCTGGTGGCGCATTGGCGATTTAAGCGATGGGCAACATTTCTTACAATGCCAATGTCTAAGGGCGTTGGTGACCACTTACCATCAGGTGGCCCATATGCTCGTCCACCTTCCGTTTCTATAAAAAAAAAAAAAGTCGCGTCATCCTCTGCCTCCAACCAATGACCGTATATCATATAAATTCTCAAAACCGATGAGGGTTTATATAGTCAAAAGTTGCAGGACATCGCGGCCATCTAAAATTAGCCGCAATCCTGCTAAAGCTCAATGCGTTACGTCAATTTAAATACATAATATAAAAGACGCCGAGCGATGCGCGCTATAGCAGCTACGATTAGTATATATTTAAACTACATACGTCCATACATACAAAGCCGATTGTCTCATAGTATGTCCATAGTTCAAAGCGATGTTGACTAAAACTCTTTGCAAGAATTTATTTAGTATTGAATGTAGCTCGCGGTCGCTTAGCCAACATTCATTATACATTCGTAATAAATTTTATGAACAAAATATTGCTGAGATTTCGTGGCTCGGATGCACGGAGTAGGACATCGACTACGGGATTTTTATTATAATTTAATCAAAATATTCACAATAAATATAAATAACGAAAATAAATAACTTAAAGAAGAAAGTTGCTTTTGTTCGTGTTCACATGTGTTTAACATACTACTACAAACATATCGAGGTATCGTTTTTAAAGCAAAACAAAAAGCAACGCAAAAATCCGTTTTATTCCCATTTAAACTAACTTGTTTGAGACGAGAATTCAATTCGTTCATCTGAATTGCACAAATAAATTGAGAACACGCCATCAATACTGGTAACCGTATTTTCCTCGAGTGTCCGTACCTATAACTTTTAAATTTTGAAGTTAATTTCAAATAATCCTTTATAAAATTTTATTGTATCGATGACATTCAAGTTAAAAGCAACTTGCTCGTACTTCTTTCTCGAAGTTACCGACAGTTAAACAAGAAGTTAAAGTTTCTGAAGAACCGATCCAACAAGTTCAAAGTGAAATTGTATCATTCGCATGAAAAATAAATAACCCGCGACGCATTGACAAGTTCGATTGCAAGCGAAGATGTGATCTAGGATGACATCTTCACACGGAAGGAGACTACTCGTATACAAAGGCTTTAAAAATATTTGCTGTTTCATGACTGAGTCTATTGGGCGTAATGTACTGTACGTTTATCATTTTACAAGCCAATGATAAAAATTTAACTGCCATATTGTAAACCAGAGTTCAAATCCTGGGTCGAACAATTATTTATTTATTTATTTTTACTTGTAATTAACAGCGTTACAGAAATGGTCGTACAGTTATAACCCATTACTAAAGTAAGGCCACATAGGAAATATAAAAGTAAAGACATAGTATAAGTATTAATATTTACAGTTAAAAATAAAAACATTCTTGCTTAATATTAATGCGAGAAAATCGTATGCGTGCGTGCGTATGTGCGCGCGTGTGTTTGTGTGTGTGTGCGTGTGGTTATTCGCTTTAATTTTTACGATGAATTTGAATTCCTTACCAGCTCACGTGTTCCCCTCCTCTTACAACCCGGGTTCCTTCAAACGAGGCGTGAAGAGGCATCTTGCGGGCCGGCAAGGCGAAAGCGGCTAGTGCAGAACCTTCTTCCCGACTGCACTGGCCGTCGTCGCGTTTGGACTCTACTACCACTTACCATCAGGTGGAGTAGAGTCATTTGCCCTCCAGGGAAATATATAAAAAAAAAAGGATTATATCTCTTTTCAAATGCATTTTGGATAAGTGGAAAAATTCAAGATCAGAATAAAATTTGTTACAAGTTCGTGCCAAACGTTGTATGATGGAAGTTAGGGCATAGTTAGCTGTTTATTATTTTAAATACGAAAGGGAGATATAAAGATATTGAGTGTTTCTGTCTACTAATTGGCCGCTTATACCCAACCTTGTCTCCGTTCGTGTCGGATTGCCATTCTATAATCCAACTTAGTACTTCTAAGTTGTATTGTCACCAACAACCAGCAGCACTAAGGTTGTGAAAGTTTCGAACTAAAACCAATATGTGGCTGTATTGCAATACGGTTCTATAGCAAGATTTGATACTCACAGATGAAAACTTGTTGAGCTTGTAAAATTGTCGCTCTGGGCGCTTTCCAAGCGAACGTTACCAATACTATAACAGATACAGGCACAGAATCCAGAAAGGTTTGTAAATCTCTAAAATATCTAGTCAGCTATAATATTTATTATTATTTATAAGATGTATATAAGGATGTATGATTTGGAACCGGACTGGTTTATTTGATAAATTATTGGCCTGAGAGTTTATTGATAATAAAACTGTAACGAATTATTAATAAAAAATTTTTAGAATAAATTAGGTGGGCTGACAAATGGACCACCTGATGCTATGTGATCAACACCGCTTATAGACATTGGCGATAAGATAAGAAGTATATATTAAGCATTCCCTACATCAACAATGCGCCACCATCCTTAGGAACTGACATATAACGTCTAACTATCAACACACACACACAACATCAGGAAAAAAACTACTGAGTCTATGGAAACTGAGAGCTGAAAATTGGAACGGAGGTCAACTTTAAGGGGAAAATGGGTGGGCAACTTTGTGTGGATGTAACCCTTACGAAGCTTTTGATAAAATATATTTTGAATATCGGTAGAATTTCTGACGGGGTGTTACGTTGCACCGGACAATTCGGGTTTTCCCATTCTTATCTGTTTCAAATGAATGGGAAATAATAACAATTACAAAACATTCAGTTTTGATTTCAGACAATATTAAGCCTTACCAAATAAATATTATTATTTTTAAATGTTTCCTGTTAATTAAAATTGCATCTTGCTTTTCTACAAGCTACTACCAAAATATGTTGAATTAACAAAAAATAAAATATAAACGACCCTCCCCAAGTTTATAAAAATATATAAAGTTATTAGAGATGAATACCAGGATAAGACGCGTGTTTCACTTATTATACTCCTTTCACTAAATATTACATTTTTGCTGAAGCTCAAATTAAATATATTTTTTAAGGGTGAATAGAAGATTTAATTTTGAAGAAATATAATATAAAAGAACTTATGATATGAGGAAATTTCTATACATATATTTGTAGCGTAACAAAATATATCACTACATATTATAAAACAAAGTTACTCCGCCTTGTATGTCTGACTGGCTAAGCCCAAAACACAAAAATGTAAATACCAATGGACTGTGTTTTTGGGGTTACCCGATAGTATTGGTACTGTGAAAATAAAACCACCCAGTATGTACTGCTGGTCAGATAGTGTAATTGGTCCCTATCGTTATAAATTTACAAAAACTTATTTAGTACTTTCAAAAAAATTGTTATAGCGCGATGTAAAATACATCTAACGCCATCTATTGACGAGAAGATAAATTAAATAATATTTGGCATAATGTCTTCTTACTTCAATAAATGATGGCAAAATTTGATCATCATAAATATCTCGACTCCAACAGTATTCATCAAATGTTAACTAAAATTTACGTAACGTTTTACCGTTACACTTATATTTAAACTTAGACGAATCTGGTCTCTTATAATATTGCGGTTGTTTATGATTGCTCCTAGATAAAGTATTGTTAAAGAATTGTGGCAAAACTGTCGACAAGTCTACTAAGTCATTAGAAGTAGAAGGCTTAGCCTGAGAATTATTTGTTTCCAATATCTGAGAATGGTCAACGTTCATTATGATATGGGAATTCTTATCACAAGTATCAGAAGTAGAAGGTTTTAAAGTCATGTTATCATCTCCATCCGTCATGGATATGTTCTTTTTTTTTTTTAATGTATAGGCTAGCGCTTGACTGTTATCACACCTGATGGAAAGTGAGATACAGTCTAAGATGGAGCGCGCTTGCCTAGAAGGTGCCTATTCACTCGGGACTTGAAGGTACCCATATTGTAGGTGGTGGGGAAAACAGAGGTCGGGAGGGTATTCCAGACCTTGGCGGTGCGTATCAGGAACGAGGAAGCAAATCGTTTCTAAATATTAATAGTGTGAAAACTATGAAAACACGGTGCGATTCATGAAGAAGGTTTAGATGTATAATTGAACAAGATTTTATGTAAATTCGCTGAAATATGACGATAATTGTCGACGAAGTCGGAAAAACAATCTGACTAGGAGCTTCACTGGCGTGTGCCGCGTAAAGCGATACAGTATTGTATATTACGATGTTAACGTTTTAGACCAGCTCGCAGCCAGTTTATTTTAATTTTTTATTATAGGGAGGACAGAAAAAGGGGGAAAGCCAACTAAACAAAATGTTTTACATTTGTAAATTAGATTAGTTTGTTATCAAAATTATAAGTTTCATTTCATCAAATTTTATAATTAAAATAATAAATGGAACATTTGATTGTAGCGACTTGCTTCAACAAATTAATCTTAATGTACCTTCTCGCTTACCTCGTAGAAACGTGTACAATCACTTTTGTATGTCTACATCCAACTCAAATCTTGGACACTGTGCTGCTTTGCCAAGGATCTGCAGCACACCAAACACTGACTTAGATATACATACCTCTGAATTATCTAAGTTTAAAAAATATCTCAAACAATTGTTTCCCTATACATAATGTTTTCTTTTGATTTTTTTTTAAATATTATTTTCCTTATTTTAATTTTTATAACTATATAAAACATTTTATATTTTCTTGTTATGTAATATGTACTTAACTCACATTAACTTGCAACAACTTAGTCTTAGTTTAACGATTGTTTACCTTTTTATAGTTCCTGTATTTTTTTATTGAGTACCGCTATGTAACATTTATTTTTATAATTTTTTAACTTCTATTTAGTGATTATTTATGTGCTTGCTGTGGTCTCCTTTGATTGAAGGAGAAACATATTTTAAAACATTATTCCACGATGTAATGTACTCGTCAGTGTGTATCCTTTGTTGGAGATCCTTAATAAATAAATAAATGTTTATTAAATAAGCAAAATCGTTTTTTACTTCAATTTTCTTCATAGTACATAGAAACTCGGAACCCCTAGTTATAAGCTTAGGAATACTATTAATATGGGACATCGAGTACTGACGCTGGGTATTATAACAAATACATTGAATAGTTATTATAAAACTATAAGGCTATTATTGCGTACTGCAATAAAATAATACTCCATTCTACGTTTCAGTTTTAATCTGACTAGTATTTATAATTTCATCTACTTATCGGAATGTTTCTACCGTTCAGTTGAAACTTTCAACCAGTAAAGGTCAGTATTACGTTACCAACTAATTGTTCCAAAGAGCAACCTCGAGAGAGAAATATAAAACTCGCTAAGAATGCTTTGTAGCACGTTCGCAGCTTTTTATCAGTTTAAGTTAGCTTAAATATTTACAAATTCTGTTGGAAATGCTGATGTTAAGTTTCATACAAATGTATTATTTACATTTACTATTAAAATAGAAATGATTTAACATGAAGGTAGTGTATATTTTTTATCTTCTTTGATACAAGCAAAGTAAACGACCAAGCTGGACTCCGATAGCTCCTATATATAAAATACAAAACGTTAGTATCATCATCATATCATCTCTATTTCCACCAATACAATTTATAGTTTTATACAGCACAATTCTCTAGACCTTATTACCTTTTTATAAGAGTGCTAATCGTTTACGAGGCGATGATGAGCTTGACAATACCACAGACGTTCTATACCAGATCGACGGCTCGGTGAACACAAGGATTTGGTAGATATAGTTCGTAATCCTTATTAGTAAAACATATATTCTGTTTATTATCCTAATACAAAGCACCTTGTTTTATAAAACATAATAATGTGACCGTGATAGCTCAGTATATCGAACTTAACCGCAGATCAGCTGTTCAAATCCGCAAATAACGTATTCACACTACTTAGTTGCCATGTGATTAATTTGTGTTTATAATTCATCACTTTATCGCCCGAAAGAAAACATCATGAGGAAAACAGCATGCCGAACGAAACTTTTCCACATACATAATATGCTTGTTAATATTACTTTACTTGAATGAATAGGTATAGATTATATTTCAGAAACCGTCTCACTTCACCCACGACGAGCGTATGTGACAAACGGTTGTCACCCAAGAACAAAGACCTGCAGGTAACAAAAGTCTTGCGCTATATCAATTTGACTTCACGAATTCCCGAACACATTGCGTCTTTCTCACTTATCGCGTGACTCCGGAATGTCTCTCAAGGAGGTGTCATCGCCCGTGACGTTTACGAGTTCTATGAAGCACTTTCATATTTAATTCCATTGTAACGTCTATCGTGTGCGAAATTGCAGGTGTTTAAAGGTGCTGTATAGCAAAATACATATATAGTTTTTAGTTTTATTGTATACTAGACAAAGCCGCGGCCTTGCCATCGTGGAGTGTAGTATGTGACGAACATCCTTCAAAACCTGCCCTTTAACGTAATTAATACCTATTAGAATTTTAAGGTAAGGTAAAAATATTTAAATGATTAGGTAGAAGCAGACAGACACTTCAATTTTATTTATATTTATAGATACGGTATTCGGTTATTTTATCGTTATATTTAATTATGAAGATTCATACGATAGAAGTTTAATTTTATATAAGTTTTATCGGTCTCCTATGTATATTACTTTTTTATTTATTTTTTTATAGGAAGCCAACACAATGTACAATGTTTTTACATGTCTGTCCCATAAAATAACAAATCAAAATAATGACACTTATTAACACTATTTATGCAATTATAGGCTAACACATTTTTAAAGATATCGCATAAGCAAAACAACGCTTATACAAATCAATTAAAAAAGAATAAAGAAAAAAAAATAACAAAAATAAAAAATTTAAGCTATCATATTATAATAAAAAATGTATACACAAAAACTCAAAAAAAAGAGTTAATTAATGAACCATTCGTGGCAGTACTTTAACATTTAAATTTAAATATGCAATCCGTCATAGTATTCTTTTATTTTAAATTTGTATGCCCCCATGCCATCACCAAACAAATCTAAATCCGCCTCTTTATAAATATTATGATACGTTTTAAGAGCCCTGTTTAAAGGCGCTGTTTTGCCTATATTTGTTCGTGAAAACCGACATTTAAAAGTCGGTATGTTCACAAATCTTGAACTCTGTCTCGGTATAGCTAATTTAATTTCACTGAGAAGATCGGGGCAGTCTATATAACCTGATATAATTTTATGTAGAAAAACCAAATCCAAAGTATTGGTACTGTGAAAATAAAACCACCCAGTATGTACTGCTGGTCAGATAGTGTAATTGGTCTCTATCGTTATAAATTTACAAAAACTTATTTAGTACTTTCAAAAAAAATTGTTATAGCGCGATGTAAAATACATCTAACGCCATCTATTGACGAGAAGATAAATTAAATAATATTTGGCATATATCAGCTTACCGCCGTCCACTGCTGGACGAAAGCCTCCCCCATAGAACGCCAACCATCCCGATTTTGGGCAGCCCGCATCCATCCCGTACCTGCCACCTTTTTCAAATCGTCGGTCCATCTTGCCGCAGGGCGTCCTACACTACGTTTGCCTAAGCGTGGTCTCCACTCCAACATGTGTCGGCTCCATCGGCCATCGATGCGTCTGGAGACATGACCAGCCCACTTCCACTTCAGCGTGCTAATTCTACGCGCGATGTCGGTGACTTTAGTTCTCTGGCGAATGTCCTCATTTCGGATTCTATCTGCCAGAGAAACCCCAAGCATCGCACGTTCCATAGCTCGCTGAGCGACCTTGAACTTGTGGACCAGTCCTACAGTGAGTGTCCACGTTTCGGCGCCGTAAGTCATTACAGGCAGGACGCACTGATTATATACCCTGGTCTTAAGTGACTGTGGGATCGACGATTCAAAAATATGACGCAACCTCCCGAATGCTGCCCAGCCCAAACGTATTCTTCTTTTGACCTCCTTCTCAAAATTGTGCCGGCCAAGTTGTATAGTTTGGCCCAGGTAGATGTATTCCTGCACAACCTCGAGTGGAGAGCCATTTACGACAACCGGTCTCGGGGATATATGTTGGTTGATCATAATTTTGGTTTTTTCTAAGTTCATCCGCAGACCCACCTGTCTTGAAGAATCGCTTAGGCTGTTTAGCATCTCTTCCAAATCTTGCAGAGTTTCCGCCATGATGACAATGTCGTCAGCAAATCGCAGATGTGTAATGTGTAGGCCATTTATATTAATGCCGCGTCCGTTCCAATCGAGCGTCTTGAAGACGTCCTCCAATGCATTGGTAAAAAGTTTCGGGGAGATTACATCCCCCTGTCTTACCCCGCGATGCAATTGGATTGGTCTTGTGCTCTGATCTTGTACTTGGACGGTCATGGTTGCGGCTTCGTACAAACACTTTAACACCTGGACATACCGAAAGTCTATTAGGCATCTCTGCATCGATTCCAGAACAGCCCAGGTCTCGATGGTATCGAAGGCTTTTTCGTAGTCCACAAACGCTAGGCATAGAGGCTGATTATATTCCTCGGTCTTCTGTATCATTTGCCTAAGTGTGAGTATGTGGTCTACGGTACTGAAGCCTTTTCGAAACCCAGCCTGTTCAACGGGTTGGAAGTCATCGAATTTTTGGGCGAGACGATTCGTGATTACCCTCGAGAACAACTTATATACGTGACTTAAAAGTGAAATGGGGCGGTAGTTTTTCAGAAGAGCTTTATCACCCTTCTTAAAAAACAGCACCACCACACCTCTGCTCCATGCCTTTGGTGTAATACCATTTTGGAGGACGGAATTAAAGATCTTTACCAGCTCTCTCAGAACTGGTGTTCCTCCCGCTTTAAGTAATTCTGAGGTAATTCCGTCCTCCCCTGGAGCCTTGTTGTTTCCAAGTTGTTCGAGAGCAATCCTAATCTCGCCCAAGTCGATGTCGGGAAGCTCGTCAGATAGATGGCGTGTCAGTCTGGCTCTTGGGTCATCCGCGCTGTGGGACTCAGGTGGAGGTACTCGTGATGAGTATAGATTGCTATAGAACTTTTCGACTTCAGCTAGAATCTCTGGTTTTGAGGTGACGGTTGTGCCTTGTGTTGTTCTGAGTTTTGTCAGGTGACAACAGGAGGTATGCGACTTTGCAAGAACCTTTGAGCCCCTATTGAGTGCTATAGCATCTTCAATATTTCGGGTATGCGCTCGTCTTGTGTCACGCCTTATTAGTTTTTTTACCTTCCTGTTAAGTGCCTGACACTCAGATGGCGTCATATTCTGTTGTTCACGTCTTCTCGTCATCTCGTCCAGAGTCTTGCCTGAGAGCTTCGACTTACGTCCATTACTCCTTTGTCGAAAGTGATTTTGACCCACCTCGCGAATGACACGTACCAGACTGTTGGTGGCGTCGTCAATGTCCTGCTCGGTTTCCAACATGGCGAATCGGTTCTGTAGTTCCAGCTGGAAGCTTTCGCAACCAGCTTCGACCTGGGGCAAGGTTGGTCTAAGAGTCGACTTCATTAGCCGCGATCGTTCGATTTTAGTGTTAATATTCAGGGTGCCTCTTACCAGGCGGTGATCACTTCCAGTGTTGACCCTGTTGATCACGGAGACATCCCTGAATATTTGGCGCTTATTGGATAGAATGAAGTCGATCTCATTCATTGTTACGCTATCGGGGTCTCGCCAGGTCCACTTCCTTTGGGGCTTTTTCTGGAAAAATGAGTTCATCAGAAATAATCCCTGAGCCTCTAGGAAGTTTACCAGCATTTGTCCCCGATGGCTTCTGTTCCCATAGCCGAATTTTCCTACCCTCGATTCACCATCTTCTTGTACTCCCACTTTGGCATTGAAGTCACCCATAACAACTGTGTAGAAGGTACTGGTACGAGACATAGCTTTTACTATGTCTTCGTATATGGCTTCGACTTCTTCGTCAGTGTATGTGGACGTTGGGGCATACACTTGTATAACCTTCAAGGCATACCTCTCGGTTATCTTTAAGACAAGGTATGCCACCCTCGCTGACACACTGCCAACCTCCATAACATTGCTTCTGAGTGACTTGTGGATCAAAAAGCCGACGCCACCTTGGGATGGTTGGTGTCCTTCTCGGAAGTAGAGTAAGTGACCAGCATCCAGTGTTATCGTGTCCTCGCCCTGTCTTCGGATTTCCGATAGACCCACTATATGCCAGTTAATACGACTTAACTCTACTTCCAATTCTGTGAGATGTTCGTCCAGCCGCAGAGAGCGTCCATTGTACGTGGCCAGAAACAGTCGCCGTTTGTGGTACCCTGCCGTAGCCCGGGGATTCTTAGCACCCCCACACACACACACGTCACGTCACGTCACGTCACGTCACACCGTTACCATGACCGGTACCGTGGCCAGGGATAGTGTGACTACCGGGAATTGGGGGCCGTGCATTTCTGTTGTCGCTCATTTGGGGGGTTTGTTGCCTTAGTCACCACGCTTGGCAGGCGGGTTGGTGACCGCAGTAGCTGGAAATCTTTCGCTGATAGCGCTGCTGCCCGCTATCAGGATTTACATTTTCGGATTCCAGCATTTGTGTGGTTATACCGCCACGATATCGGTCGCCAGAGCCTCGTTCGTTGATCAGCAGGATGCACCACGGGCAGGTGAGGTTGACGGTAGGGAGCCTAAGGTCGTTGTCGACTCCCCTTACATATTTGGCATAATGTCTTCTTAGTTCAGTAAATGATGGCAATATTTGATCATCATAAATATCTCGACTACAACAGTATTCTTCAAATGTTAAATAAAATTCACGTAACGTTTTACCGTTACACTTATATTTAAACTCAGACAAATCTGGTCTCTTGTAATATTGAGGTTGTTTATGATTGCTCATAAATAAAGTGTTGTTAAAGAATTGTGGCAAAACTGTCGACAAGTCTACTAAGTCATTAGAAGTAGAAGGCTTAGCCTGAGAATTATTTGTTTCTAAGATCTGAGAATGGTCAACGTTCATTATGTTACGGGAATTCTTATCACAAGTATCAGAAGTAGAAGGTTTTAAAGTCATGTTATCATCTCCATCCGTCACGGATATGTTCTTTTTTTTTTAAATATATAGGCTAGCGCTTGAATGTTATCACACCTGATGGAAAGTGAGATACAGTCTAAGATGGAGTGCGCTTGCCTAGAAGGTGCCTATTCACTCGGGACTTGAAGGGGTGTAGTGGAGTGTTCGCAACTATTATTAACCTCCACAATCTCTTCTTTAGTGGCTCCAAGAAGCTGTAGTCACAGCGGCCACACCCCGGGCAACCACGTTAGTGGGCTAAACCTAAAGAAGGGGACTAATTCGCGAACATCTGTGAGTTAGGTATCGGTGGCTCCCGAAAAAAAAAAAAAAAAAAATCAAAGCTAATGTGGAAAACCTGAAGGGCATTTGTCAGAGTTCATATAGTGACATATGGCCTTTCCACTGCATCCCGACTTCTGCCGATCGTTCCGGTTTACCGGACCATCGGAGCACAGGTGTAGGGACGAGTGAAGTGGATCTGCACCCGCGCAACCGCTTATCCACTATAAATAAGTTCACGCGCAGATGACCCTAGTTATTCTTCCCGGATCTGGTTTTAAAAAAAGTCCTGCGGCGTTAGGGTGAAGACAGTGGGGTCGAGGTAACGATGTACCGAGGCTTTAGTTGACACCCTGCACGTAGGCGGCCAGGCGAGAGTGGTCGCTCCCGGAACCGACAGAGGCGGGGTTCTGGGTTCGGCAGCACGGCTGGTGACAAAGCAGCCCTATTTAGGATCGCTCTGCTTTCCTCTGCATAGAGGAGGGGTCTAGAAAAGGTGGCCCAAACATAGTCCGTCTCTTCCATCATCTAGGTGCTAAGCTGCGGGCGCCTGGACATCGATAAATGCAGTAGAAATAATAAGCAAAACAAACATTTTGCATTCATTGCTCAACAACTCTCCATTGCCACTTGGAATGTAAGAACTTTAGTGGATAACGACCGTAACTTATGCCCAGAGCGAAAAACTGCTCTTATAGCGCGAGAACTAGCTCGCTACAAAATCGATATAGCTGCAATTGGTGAAACCCATCTGAGTGGGTGCGGTGAGCTATGTGAACCACTCGGCGGCTACACTTACTACTGGAGCGGACGTCCTGACGGTGAGAGAGCGGGTAATGGTGTAGGTTTTGCTATACGCAATAAATTGACAAGAGATCTGAGTTACTTACCCGAGGGTGTCAATGACCGTCTCATGACTCTACGTATACCAATCGCACGCAACAAATATGTCCACCTATTTAGCGCCTATGCACCCACCTTGCCATCACCGGATGAAGATAAAGAGGCGTTCTACCAACAACTTCGTCTGGCTCTTGATGCTGTACCAAAACATGATAAGATCATTTTGCTCGGGGACTTTAATGCTCGAGTAGGGACAGATTACGATCTCTGGGATGGTGTCCTTGGCAAACATGG
The DNA here is from genome assembly GCA_905147175.2 of Nymphalis urticae. NCBI lineage: Eukaryota > Metazoa > Arthropoda > Insecta > Lepidoptera > Nymphalidae > Nymphalis > Nymphalis urticae. Next base: position 189,467 of record LR990004.1, on the reverse strand, counting down.
TATTGGGAGCTGTAATGATAACGGTACACGTTTATTGTCGCTGTGTGCCGAACTTGATCTTAGTATTACTAACACATTTTTTCGCCTTTCTGAAAAATTTAAGACCTCGTGGATGCACCCTAGATCCAAGCACTGGCATCTTCTGGACTATGTCATTGTCCGCCGTAAAGACCTACGGGATGTTCTCATAACAAGAGTAATGCGTGGGGCGCTGGACTGCACTGACCATAGACTCATTAGATCGAAAATTCGCTTAGTGCTTAAAGCTCCACGACGGACACCCCACAAAGTACCATCAAAACTAGCCTTCTCGAAACTCATAAACTCAACAGAGTTAGGCAATGAAGTAGACTCAGAATTTGCTGCATGTGCTCCTCAAACTGAGTTTTGCTCAATAGAGGATGAGTGGAGATATTTTGCAAAAAACCTTCATGGCTGTCTCCTAAACACCATCGGTAAACCAGTAAAGAGAAACCAGGACTGGTTCGACGCATTTGATGATGACATCAAACTACTTGTAGAAGAGCACAGACATATACTGAACTCAAAATTGGCGAATGCACATAACAAAAAGGAATCACAACACAAACTAAGATTGAGAGTTCGTGAACTTAAGGACAAATAGTGGAAGGAAAAAGCTGCTGAACTTCAGCATTACGCCGATATGAACCTCACCGGAAAGTTCTTCGAAGCCTTACACGCGATTTATGGTCCGCGACTCAGAAAAACAGCTCCGATATATTCGAAGGATAGGCAGCATCGAGTTACGGATAAAAACTCTATTTTGAAACGATGGGCTGAACATTTTAATGATGTTCTGAATCCTACCACACTCAGTGCTAACCTGTCCTATGTCAGCTCACTTGAGGATCTTCCAGTCAGTGAATACCTAGACAATCCACCGACATTTGAAGAGTTTGTGAAAGCAGTAAAGCGTCTTAAAAATTTCAAAAGCCCAGGAATGGACCAACTACCAGCTGAGGTCTATAAGTATAGTGGTAAACACATTGCTAACAGGCTTTACCATCTTATCCTTAACGTGTGGGAAACTGAAGAGGTTCCACAACAATGGAAGGATGCGATAATTTGTAAGCTATACAAAGGGAAGGGAGATGTTTCCGATTGTAGCTCTTACCGAGGTATATCGCTCCTCTCCAGTGCCGGTAAAATCCTTGCTCACATTATAAATTCCCGTCTCAGTGAGTTGGCTGAACAGCATCTTCCCGAAAGCCAATGTGGCTTTCGTCCCAGCAGAGGAACAGTTGACGCCATCTCAATTGTAAAGCAACTTCAGGAGAAAAGTCTCGAACACCGACGGCCCCTTTTCATGTGCTTTGTTGATTTAGAGAAGGCATTTGATAGGGTTCCACGCGAGGCTCTTTGGCTTGTTCTCCAAAAATTGGGGTATCCGAAGAAATTCGTGAATCTGGTTCGCCAATTTCATGTTGGCATGAAAGCCCAGGTTCAGCACGAAAACGAACTGTCTGAGGATTTCATAATAACTAGCGGAGTAAAGCAAGGATGTGTCATGGCACCCACACTTTTCGCCATATACTTTGCTGTGGTAATGAGAGACGCGCTGAAGAGGTGCAGAAACCAAATTCAACTTAATGTCAGGACAGAAAAGGGCGTGTTTGACATTTCAAGATTTCGGGCGAAGACTAAGATCCAAAAGATCTCCATATTGGAGATACTTTACGCTGATGACGTATGCCTCATGTCCGACAGCATGGAACATCTCCAAAACTATGTTGACGTACTCCACCAATCTTGTCAACGGTTTGGCCTGGTTATAAGTCCTACCAAGACACAAGTTATCAAACAACCGCCAAGACATTTCCAAGCGGATCCAACGGCACTAAATATGGATGGGAAACCACTGGAGGAAGTCACTCACTTTAAATATCTTGGGAGCAACATTCGATCTGACAACACATTGGCTTCGGAAATCCCATCACGCATTGCCTACGCTGCCGCCAATTTCGGTAGACTCACTGATCGTGTGTGGAAATCCCATGACCTTAAATTAGAGACAAAGATCAGTGTCTACAAGGCACTAATTATCCCCGTTCTTTTATATGGCTCAGAGACATGGTGCACCTACAAATCAGACATCAAAAAACTTGACACATATCACTTAAGGTGTCTACGTTCAATTTTACGCATCAAGTGGCAGGATCACGTCCCTAACTCAGAGGTCCTGCGTCGCTCTGGAATATACGGCATCGAAGCTCTTCTGATGCAACGTCAACTCAGATGGTGTGGGCATGTCCTACGCATGGACGATCGTCGTTTGCCTAAAGCTGTCTTTTATTCGGAGTTAGCTAAAGGCAAACGGAAGCATGGTGGCCAGTATTTGCGATACAAGGACGTGTTTAAAAGACACCTAAAAGCTTGTGACATTGATATAGAATGTTGGGAGGAGCTCGCTTCCCAAAGGTCATCTTGGCGTTCTAACATCTACAAAAAGATCAAGACGTTTGAGGAAAACCGCCTTCACGCACTAGAAGAAAAGCGCCAGTTAAGAAAAGAGAGACCTAAGCCATCCTACACATATACATACAACTCTGCGGGCCAACTGTATTGTAACACGTGTCGTAGGGTTTTTAAAACCAAATTTGGTTTAGCGAGCCACATAAGGGCTCATGCTAGAAATAACAAGTAATTTCTAGGGTCGCCGTCATCGAAATCGATGAGGAGGACTATATATATGTGGACGTTGGGGCATACACTTGTATAACCTTCAAGGCATACCTCTCGGTTATCTTTAAGACAAGGTATGCCACCCTCGCTGACACACTGCCAACCTCCATAACATTGCTTCTGAGTGACTTGTGGATCAAAAAGCCGACGCCACCTTGGGATGGTTGGTGTCCTTCTCAGAAGTAGAGTAAGTGACCAGCATCCAGTGTTATCGTGTCCTCGCCCTGTCTTCGGATTTCCGATAGACCCACTATATGCCAGTTAATACGACTTAACTCTACTTCCAATTCTGTGAGATGTTCGTCCAGCCGCAGAGAGCGTCCATTGTACGTGGCCAGAAACAATCGCCGTTTATGGTACCCTGCCGTAGCCCGGGGATTCTTAGCACCCCCCGTCACACCGTTACCATGACCGGTACCGTGGCCAGGGATAGTGTGACTACCGGGAATTGGGGGCCGTGCATTTCTGTTGTCGCCCATTTGGGGGGTTTGTTGCCTTAGTCACCACGCTTGGCAGGCGGGTTGGTGACCGCAGTAGCTGGAAATCTTTCGCTGATAGCGCTGCTGCCCGCTATCAGGATTTACATTTTCGGATTCCAGCATTTGTGTGGTTATACCGCCACGATATCGGTCGCCAGAGCCTCGTTCGTTGATCAGCAGGATGCACCACGGGCAGGTGAGGTTGACGGTAGGGAGCCTAAGGTCGTTGTCGACTCCCCTTACATATTTGGCATAATGTCTTCTTAGTTCAGTAAATGATGGCAATATTTGATCATCATAAATATCTCGACTACAACAGTATTCTTCAAATGTTAAATAAAATTCACGTAACGTTTTACCGTTACACTTATATTTAAACTCAGACAAATCTGGTCTCTTGTAATATTGAGGTTGTTTATGATTGCTCATAAATAAAGTGTTGTTAAAGAATTGTGGCAAAACTGTCGACAAGTCTACTAAGTCATTAGAAGTAGAAGGCTTAGCCTGAGAATTATTTGTTTCTAAGATCTGAGAATGGTCAACGTTCATTATGTTACGGGAATTCTTATCACAAGTATCAGAAGTAGAAGGTTTTAAAGTCATGTTATCATCTCCATCCGTCACGGATATGTTCTTTTTTTTTTTAAATATATAGGCTAGCGCTTGACTGTTATCACACCTGATGGAAAGTGAGATACAGTCTAAGATGGAGCGCGCTTGCCTAGAAGGTGCCTATTCACTCGGGACTTGAAGGTACCCATATTGTAGGTGGTGGGGAAAACGGAGGTCGGGAGGGTATTCCAGACCTTGGCGGTGCGTATTAGAAACGAGGAAGCAAATCGTTTCCAAATATTATTAGTGTGGAAACTATGAAAACACGGTGCGATTCATGAAGAAGGTTTAGATGTATAATTGAACAAGATTTTATGTAAATTCGCTGAAATATGACGATGATTGTCGACGAAGTCTGAAAAAACAATCTGACTTCGAGCTTCACTGGCGTGTGCCGCGTAAAGCGATACAGTATTGTATATTACGATGTTAACGTTTTACACTAGCTCGCAGCCAGTTTATTTTAATTTTTTATTATAAAAAAATAAAAAGGGGGAAAGCCAACTAAACAAAGTGTTTTACATTTGTAAATTAGATTAGTTTGTTATCAAAATTATAAGTTTCATTTCATCAAATTTTATAATTAAAAAAATAAATGGAACATTTGATTGTAGCGACTTGCTTCAACAAATTAATCTTAATGTACCTTCTCGCTTACCTCGTAAAAACGTGTACAATCACTTTTGTATGTCTACATCCAACTCAAATCTTGGACACTATGCTGCTTTGCCAAGGATCTGCAGGCTATATAATGCGCTTTCAAAACAGCACACTGACTTAGATATACATACCTCTGAATTATCTAAGCTTAAAAAATATCTCAAAAAATTGTTTCCCTATACATAATGTTTTGTTTTGATTTTTATTTTTTAATGTTATTTTCCTTATTTTAATTTTTATTACTATATAAAAACATTTTATATTTTGTTGTTTTGTAATCCTAAATATATAATAATATAAATAAATACCTTTAACTCACATTTGCACAACTTAGTCTTAGTTTAACGATTGTTTACCTTTTTATAGTTCCTGTGTTTATTTATTGACTGCCGCTATGTAACATTTATTTTTATAATTATTTAACTTCTATTTAGTTATTATTTATGTGCCTGCTGTGGTCTCCTTTAATTGAAGGAGCACACACACATATTTTAAAACATTATTCCACGATGTAATGTACTCGTAAGTGTGTATCCCTTGTTGGAGATCCTTAATAAATAAATAAATGTTTATTAAATAAGCAAAATAGTTTTTTACTTCAATTTCCTTTATAGTACATAGAAACTCGGAACCCCTAGTTCTAAGCTTAGGAATACTACTAATATGGGACATCGAGTACTGACGCTGGGTATTATAACAAAGAATTGTTATCATAAAACTATAAGACTATTATTGCGTACTGCAATAAAATAATACTCCATTCTACGTTTCAGTTTTTATCTGACTAGTATTTATAATTTCATCTACTTATCGGAATGTTTCTACCGTTCAGTTGAAACTTTCAACCAGTAAAGGTCAGTATTACGTTACCAACTAATTGTTCGAAAGAGCAACCTCGAGAGAAATATAAAACTCGCTAAGAATGCTTTGTAGCACGTTCGCAGCTTTTTATCAGTTAAAGTTAGCTTAAATATTTACAAATTCTATTGGAAATTCTGATGTTAAGTTTTATACAAATGTATTATTTACATTTACTATTAAAATAGAAATGATTTAACATGAAGGTAGTGTATATTTTTTATCTTCTTTGATACAAGCAAAGTAAACGACCAAGCTGGACTCCGATAGCTCCTATATATAAAATACAAAACGTTAGTATCATCATCATATCATTACTATTTCAACCAATTTATACTTTTATACAGCACAATTCTCTAGACCTTATTACCTTTTTATAAGAGTGCTAATCGTTTACGAGGCGATGATGAGCTTGACAATACCACAGACGTTCTATACCAGATCGTTGGCTCGGTGAACACAAGGATCTGGTAGATATAGTTCGTAATCCTTATTAGTAAAATATATATTCTGTTTATTATCCTAATACAAAGCACCTTGTGTTACATATAGCACCTCAGGGAGAATCGCCGACGCAGCACCTAGCCGCACAGTCGCCGCCGCGACCCAGTTTAGAGATCAATACTTTAACAAATTACATATTTGTCACGTATAGCCCCTAAAAGCACGTAGCCGCGAAATCGCGGCCGCGAGTCAGCTCTGCACGTACCACCTAATTAATCTAATAGATCAGCATTCTAGCACTATAAATTAGGACAGAATAATTATATGTATCACTCAATATCTGCATCTAGCATTGAGCAGTATTGTGTCTTAGGATTAAGTTATATGTAAGATTTAGAAATTAATTAAAGTGTTAATAGAAACTTTGGTTTTTCTCAAATCCTCCGGCTACCGTAAACGTAATTGGCGCAGTCGGTAGGATACTTGAAGCAGCCGGGATACATCCAGAACCAAGAATCGGCTCCAGGAAGACCCAATTGAGCTGCTTACACTCCCAAGTGTTTAATCAAGTATAAGAATCTACGTGCACGCAGCCGAGGACGCACTTAAAAATCAGTGCAGTGAAAAACCAGAGACGACACATGTAAGTACTTTGAACTTTTCCTACTTCGTGTTGCCTATCTTTTCCCACCATTTTCCACCCAAGAAAAACCGGGGAAGAGGCTGCCTCTTCAAGGCAGATGAGTAGAAGCAATACGATAGATATTCATAGGAATTTAGGCGAATCAAACTTAGATTGCTCTAATATAAATTTAAATAGTTCTACATTAGGATTAGAAAATAATTTTACTATGGACCCAGACACAATAATTAAGGCCCTCCGTCCAGTTCCCGAGTTTGACGGGAACCCTAATGTTCTTACACGCTTTATTAGGATTTGTGATCAGATAGTTTTAACTTACCTCAAGAATGAAACAGGTTATGAGTTAAGCAATTTATGCCTTATTAATGGGATCCTAAATAAAATCACTGGCCCCGCAGCTAGGACTATTAATTCCAATGGTATTCCAGAAAGCTGGTTAGGCATTAGGAACGCACTAATAAATAACTTTGCGGACCAAAGGGACGAAACTGCATTGTATAATGACTTATCTATAATCACTCAAGGCAACGACACCCCGCAACAGTTTTATGACAAATGTCAGAACCTTTTTAGTACCATCATGACATACGTAACATTGCATGAGACTGTGGCTACAACCGTGGAAGCCAAACGAGATTTGTATCGTAAGTTAACAATGCAAGCGTATGTTAGGGGTTTGAAGGAACCTCTCGGGTACGAGACCCGAGAGGTTCCTTCAAACCCCCAAAGTCCGGTGTATGAGACCCGACACTATAGAGAAGGCTCTGGAATTTGTCCAAGAAGAGTCGAATGTCATGTACATGCAGCGTAGAAACGAGTCACTTCCAGATCGACGTCCACCAGGCCTTATGCAGTCAACCTCCAGGTACCTAGCCTGCGAGAGTAATATTCCTTCACCTAGTCCCAGCTGGCAGAGACCCTCTAACGCACCTGTTCACTCTCCTCAGCATTGGCGCCCTACCTTTTCATCTCACCAGGCCCCACATCGTAATCATAACCAGAATACACGTACACAGCAAATGTTCAGAGCTCCTCCTCCTAATTATAATAATAGTGGTTTTAGAATCCCTTCTAGAAATGCACCGCCCCAGCATATTGGCCCTAAGCCTATGAGCGGAGTTAGTCATTTTGTGCCTAAGCCATTATCACCAAGAATTCCTGGACATGACTGGCAAAGATTTGGCAATCCCCCTCCTTCTAATTACTTTAAACCCAAGGAAATTAACTTCAATGAGACGTACGAAGACTATGAGTATTACCCAGGGCACTACTATGACCAATATGAATATACCGACTCTTATACTAATTATAACCCTTATGAGTACCAACATAACACTCACATGTCCTATGAGCACCCTTACGAGAGTGACCCCCAATACCACGATCCATCTTCTGATCATGTCACGGAACCCCCACAACCAGCCACTAGCCAAAAAGAGCAGGATTTTACCAAGAGCTGTATCAACCCAGAGCCAGAATAGAATTAAATTTACACTCAAAGAAAGAGCTACCTTTTATACAGATACAAAATCCACCTCTTAGACTCCTCATAGATACAGGTGCAAATCGGTCTTTTATAAGCCCCGAAGCCGTTGAAAAATTTTACTCGCATATAACCAAAGATTTTGATCCGTTTGAAGTAACCAATTCACGAATAACCAGTGTACATGAATATTCCATTACCATACCCAGTTTTCCCGAATTTAATGTTGAAAAAGATTTAAAACTATTTATATATAAATTCCATAACTATTTTGACGGGCTGATTGGCTTAGATTTATTAGAAAACTGCAAAATAGATCTGAAACATAACATATTGTTCACGGAGAATGCAGGCATACGGTTATTACGATATAAATGTAGGAAATCCAGCTCTGAGGTACTCATCCCCGCTAATTCCTCTCGATTAACTAGCATACCTATCTATTATCCCGACAGTGACGTATTCATACCGAAACAATTTGTATGTAACTGTGTTATCCATGACTGTGTTACGACCGTGACAGACAGGACTGGTATAGTAGAAATTCATAACCCGACAGATAGGGACGTGGGTCTATCACTTAACCGACCATTTCAAATAGACTTGTTTAATGCCGAGTGCACACGTACTAAACAGAATTCCGACCGTGTCAATGACGTACTATCACGACTTCGCACAGATCATCTGAACGTTGAAGAAAGAGTAAATATCCAAAAATTGTGCGCGCAGTACGCCGATGTGTTTTACATTGAAGGGGAGCCCTTGACCTTTACAAATAAAATTAAACACCACATTAGGACCCACGACGAAAATCCAGTCTATACCAAAAGCTATCGCTATCCCCATATACACCGGGAAGAAGTCCGAAATCAAATATCTAAAATGCTCGAACAGGGAATCATAAGACCATCGGACTCAGCGTGGAGCTCACCCATCTGGGTGGTCCCTAAGAAGGCAGATGCTTCCGGTAGACAGAAGTGGAGACTGGTAGTTGACTTTCGAAAACTTAACGACAAGACCATTCATGACAAGTACCCTATCCCCAACATATCAGACGTTTTGGATAAACTTGGTCGATGCCAATATTTCACCACCTTAGACTTAGCTTCCGGCTTTTACCAAGTCGAAATGAACCCCGACGACATTCCGAAGACCGCGTTTAATGTAGAAAATGGTCACTTTGAGTTTACCCGTATGCCCATGGGTTTGAAAGGATCCCCGTCCACGTTCCAACGAGTTATGGACAATGTACTTAGAGGCCTTCAAAATGAGATATGCCTAGTTTATCTTGACGATATCATCGTGTTCAGTACATCGCTCCAAGAACATATGATAAACCTTAAAAAGGTTTTTAATAGACTTAGAGACTCTAATTTTAAAATACAAATGGATAAGTCGGAGTTCCTTAAGCAAGAAACCGCATATCTTGGCCACAACATTAGTAAGGACGGTATCAAACCAAATCCCGATAAGATAAAAGCTATTGAAAACTATCCGCTGCCTAAAACTCCCAAAGAAATTAAGCAATTCCTAGGACTTCTAGGCTACTACAGAAAATTTATACCCGACTTTGCACGCGTGACTAAACCTATGACTAAATGCCTTAAGAAATCAAACAAGATTATCCTAGACTCGGAGTATATTAACTGTTTTGAGAGATGCAAGACCTTACTAACTAACGACCCTATATTACAATATCCTGACTTTACGAAGGAGTTCATACTTACGACAGACGCCTCCAACGTGGCTATAGGCGCCGTTCTCTCACAAGGCTCAATAGGTTCCGACAAACCTATCTGCTATGCCTCCAGAACCCTGAATGATAGTGAACTTTACTACAGCACAATTGAGAAAGAACTTTTAGCCATAGTGTGGGCAACCAAGTATTTTCGACCTTACTTATTTGGTCGTAAATTTAAAATCTATACTGATCACAGGCCTCTCCAATGGATCATGAATTTAAAAGAACCCAACTCTAGATTAACTCGATGGCGACTTAAGCTAAGCGAATACGACTATACTATCATTTATAAAAAAGGGAGGTACAACACTAACGCAGACGCTTTGTCACGAGTTCAGTTGAACAATGAGGAAACAGAATCCCTTCGTAAAGAATGTGGAGTCAATCTATCTGTTAGACCTGAACCCCCAGGCTCCTCAACCGTCACCATACATACATCCGCCGAAGACCCCATCCTTGAGATACCTATTACTGACGAACCTCTTAATAAATTCCATAGACAAATCTGTTTCACTATCGTAGGTGACATTAAGCGACGTGCAATAGCGACGAAACCCTTTGACACTCACACAAGGACACACATACAAGTTTCAGAATCCACATTAGAACAAGACGTAATTAATGCTATTAAAGAGTATGTCAACCCAAAAATAAAAACCGCCCTTAAAATTACACCACCATTGGGCATGTACTCCATTGTACCAATTCTTCAAAGAAACTTTAAGCCCTCCTCCATGAACCTAGTTTTAGCAAAAACTGAATTAGAAGATGTAAAGGAGTACTTAAGACAGCAAGAGATAATTAAGCATTACCACGAAGGCAAGACAAACCACAGAGGCAGTAATGAATGTTATTTAGCTCTATCCCGCCGCTATTATTGGCCCAAAATGAGGGAAGAGATAACCAAATACATAAATGAATGCACTGTGTGTGGACAGACCAAATACGACAGGAATCCCATTAGACCTCAGTTCAACATTGTACCACCAGCCACCAAACCCTTTGAGATAGTTCACATGGACTTATTCACTGCACAGAATGAAAAGTACTTGACCTTTGTAGACTCTTTCTCAAAGTATGGACAGGCTTACCATCTACGTGACGGTACAGCAGTTAGTATTTTACAGGGACTATTAACCTTCTGTACGCACCACGGATTACCCTTGACCATAGTAACCGACAATGGGACCGAATTCACAAACCAATTATTCGCTGAATTTATAAGACTTCATAAAATTAACCACCACAGAACTTTACCTAACTCACCTAATGACAACGGGATTATAGAAAGATTTCATTCGACTTTATTAGAACACTTACGCATACTCCGACTTAAACAAAAAGACGAAAAAACCATTAACCAAATGCCCTACGCAATACTGGGTTACAACAGCTCCGTACATAGTTTCACCAAGTGTAGACCTCACGACATTATAAGAGGACACTTTGACCCTAGAGACCCTTTAGACATTGACCTGACTGAACACCTGATGCAACAGTACATCCTCACCCATCGCGACCAGATGAAAACTGTGTACGAAATTATAAACGAAACCACTACAACAGAAAGGACAAACCTAATGACTAAAAGAAACAAAAATCGTGAGCCCGAAGTAGAATACCAACCAGATCAGCAAGTTTTTATTAAAAACCCTGTAGCCAGTCGACAGAAGTTAGCCCCACGCTACACACAGGATACAGTTCTAGCCGATCTCCCCATCCACATATATACGTCCAAAAAGAAAGGACCTATAGCTAAATCGCGACTTAAGCGTGCAACTAAGACCTAAACATTGTTTCAGGTTTCTACTAACATTATTCATCCACCTGACGGTGGCAATGGACATACGACTTGAGCAACTTGACAATGGACCTGGACTCCTACCCTTCCAACTTGGCCCAACCAAGCTTATAACGCACTACCACTCCTTTATACAATACATCGAACTCGCCGACTTAGAAAACCAACTCAATTCCATTAACAACCAATTAAATTATTTTAGGATGAAACTAGATAATAAAACATTACCCATATTCGAACTACAGATAGATTACCTGGCCTCCAAACTTATTAAGATAACCACCCAGCTAAAAAGTCTAGAACCTAACCGTGTAAAAAGGGGATTAATTGATGGACTAGGATCTTTTATTAAAGGCATAACTGGCAACCTGGATCATTCCGATGCTGAAAGTTATAATAACGCTATTAAAATCTTAGAGAGTAATGAGGAAAAAATATTATCCGAACTTAATAACCATGTCAGTCTTAACAAAGCGTGGATGTCTCAGTATACTCAAATTATAACTAACATAGTAGAAAACCAACAGATGATGAACGAGACCTTATCACAACTTTTCCGAAGTCAATTTCGCTAAGTTCGCGCAACTCTTGGCTATCATTAGTGAGAATACTGATGACTTATACCTAGAAGTAATTAGATTAGAGAATATTTTAGCTTTTATTCGTGCATCGAGCACTCATCATAGCATGTTAAGTACCTATGAACTAGAAAAAATGATATTTAGACTTAGAACCATTTATAATAAAAAAGAAATATTAGATGCTGATCTTAGAGACTACTATAGCATAATTAAACCTGGTAGTTATTTTACTGATAAACGTATAGTAATAATTTTCAAATTCCCCGTTATATCTCCTGATAATTTTGAACTTTACCGGTTTTCAATTGTCCCCAATAAACTGCAACAAACCTTTATACCCCCGTATCCCTTTATGGCAACCGATGGGAAATTGTTCATGTACATGGAGGCTGAATGCCCGAAGCTTGGACATTACCGTCTCTGCGAAGAAACTATAAATCATCAGCCACGGGAGCAGCCTGATTGTATCCAGAGTATCGTCATCCATCAATCACTGGTAAAGTCATGCCAGCCAACGAAGATCAGTTTCAATCGAGAAGCAATGGAACAATTAGACGATCGCCATTACACTCTAGTATTCCCGCGACCCACAAAAGTTAAGCTACAATGTGGTCGTCAAGAGTACGTGTCACTCTCTGGAAGCTACCTCGCTACCATTCCACCCGAATGCTCTCTTCGCACGGATACGCTCACTATAACCAACATCAACGATGAGGTTAAAGGGCAGCCGGTAAAAATTACTGAAATTCCCACCAAATTTGACCAGATAGAAGAAGACAAGATTCCTCACATAACTCTAAACTCAATTAACCTCAGGAGCCTGCAACATCTGGAAGATAGAATACTCCTTCAGAACCCTATAAACTTGAACCACATAGATGCTTCACTATACCATACAACGATACCCTTATATACGGTTGTATTAGGTATAGCTGCGCTTGCCCTAACGTTAATCATACGACGTCACACACAGCGCAGAAGCAAACCTACAACACCAGGGGAAGAACCAGGAGATGAAACTGGCCCCGAAGGATCAAAGACCCAGGAAGGAGTACCAGCAACATTCTCGTTGAAAGTACTCCAATAGTTGCTGCTCTGGGGGTGGAGGTGTTACATATAGCACCTCAGGGAGAATCGCCGACGCAGCACCTAGCCGCACAGTCGCCGCCGCGACCCAGTTAAGAGATCAATACTTTAACAAATTACATATTTGTCACGTATAGCCCCTAAAAGCACGTAGCCGCGAAATCGCGGCCGCGAGTCAGCTCTGCACGTACCACCTAATTAATCTAATAGATCAGCATTCTAGCACTATAAATTAGGACAGAATAATTATATGTATCACTCAATATCTGCATCTAGCATCGAGCAGTATTGTGTCTTAGGATTAAGTTATATGTAAGATTTAGAAATTAATTAAAGTGTTAATAGAAACTTTGGTTTTTCTCAAATCCTCCGGCTACCGTAAACGTAATTCTTGTTTTATAAAACATAATAATGTGACCGTGATAGCTCAGTATATCGAACTTAACCGCAGATTAGCTGTTCAAATCCGCAAATAACGTGTTCACACTACTTAGTTGCCATGTGATTAATCTGTGTTTTTAATTCATCACTTTATCGCCCGAAAGAAAACATCATGAGGAAAACAGCATGCCGAACGAAACTTTTCCACATACATAATATGCTTGTTAATATTACTTTACTTGAATGAATAGGTATAGATTATATTTCAGAAACCGTCTCACTTCACCCACGACGAGCGTATGTGACAAACGGTATGTCACCCAAGAACAAAGACCTGCAGGTAACAAAAGTCTTGCGCTGTATCAATTTGACTTCACGAATTCCCGAACACATTGCGTCTTTCTCACTTATCGCGTGACTCCGGAATGTCTCTCAAGGAGGTGTCATCGCCCGTGACGTTTACGAGTTCTATGAAGCACTTTCATATTTAATTCCATTGTAACGTCTATCGTGTGCGAAATTGCAGGTGTTTAAAGGTGCTGTATAGCAAAATACATATATAGTTTTTAGTTTTATTGTATACTAGACAAAGCCGCGGCCTTGCCATCGTGGAGTGTAGTAAGTGACGAACATCCTTCAAAACCTGCCCTTTAACGTAATTAATACCTATTAGAATTTTAAGGTAAGGTAAAAATATTTAAATGATTAGGTAGAAGCAGACAGACACTTCAATTTTATTTATATTTATAGATACGGTATTCGGTTATTTTATCGTTATATTTAATTATGAAGATTCAGACGGTAGAAGTTTAATTTTATAAAAGTTTTATTGGTCTCCTATGTATATTACTTTTTTTATTTTATTTTATAGGAAGCCAACACAATGTACAATGTTTTGACATATCTGTCCCAGAAAATAACAACTTCAAATAATGACACTTATTAACACTATTTATGCAATTATAGGCTAACTCATCATGCAATTCCACAATTTCAGCTTCGCTCCCTCCAACTTAACGTTTTTAAAGATATCGCATAAGCAAAACAACACGTATACAAATCAATTAAAGAAGAATAAAGAAAAAAAATAACGAAAATAAAAAATTTAAACTAACATATTATAATAAAAAATGTATACACAAAAACTCAAAAAAAGTAATTAATGAACAATTCGAGGCAGTACTTTAACATTTAAATTTAAATATGCAATCCGTCATAGTATTCTTTTATTTTAAATTGGTATGCCCCCATGCCATCACCAAACAAATCTAAATCCGCCTCTTTATAAATATTATTATACGTTTTAAGGGCCCTGTTTAAAGGCGCTGTTTTGCCTATATTTGTTCGTGAAAACCGACATTTAAAAGTCGGCATGTTCACAAATCTTGAACTCTGTCTCGGTATAGCTAATTTAATTTCACTGAGAAGATCGGGGCAGTCTATATAACCTGATATAATTTTATGTAGAAAAACCCAAATCCATCACATCTCTGTGACTTGAAAGTGTACTCATGTTGTAATGTTTTAACAAATGAGTGTATTTTTTCAAATAATTTTTATTCTTGTCCTTATAAGACAAAAATTTTAAAACTTTTTCTGCACTCTTTCCAACCTGTCCTTATGAATTTGATAAAACGGATTCCATGCAACAGAGCAATATTCTAACTAACTTCTTACGAATGAATTATACAAGGTAACCATTGAGTGTTTTTCTTAAATTTTTCGCTTTCTAGAAATACTAGTTTTTATTGTAAACAACAAACTATTTAAAATGAAGATATTATATATTTTTCATCTTTGATACAAGCAAAGTAAATTAAATCACGTGAGCCGACATAAAATTAAATTTAAAAAATCGGAATCAGATATTTTCCTGCGATAAAATGTGGCCTATATTTTAAGTTAGATCTCTAGAAATACATCGGTGAAAACCGCATTCAATTTCGTGCAGTAGTTTTTGCATGCGAGTACAAACATATATACAAAATACAGAGAGACAAAGAAAAATTCTAAAAACTTGTTTTTGTTTTCGGCTTATGTTTTTTTAATAAAGCCCCCCCCCCCCCAGATTTCTTCCATTATCCTTAATTGACATGTACTTCGGCCTGTTACAATTTTATTATATGTATAGATAGATTTACAACAATAAGTAAATGTACACTACACACTACGTACAGACATAACAACACAGTGACAAAAGTTAAAAACATATTTGTTATGAAACAAAAGAGATGCCTCTTGATTGTAGAGTAACCGGTCAAATATATAATAGTGTGTTAATATATAGGTAAGGTATGATCAGTGACGTAACTATCGTAGGGCCAGTTGCAGTGCATCAGGGCCCCAGAGCTCAGGTGGCCCTCTAACCTAAGCTTTGAAAAGAGACGAGCATAAAAGAAAACACGAAAAAAGCCACCTCACAATCTTTTTCTTTTTTTTTAAATGTTTTTAAATGAACATCAACAATAATGATTTTTAACACATGCGCCAAGCGTCCTCGATAAACATGTGCTGTTTGTTATCGTTACTGCAGTTATTTGGTAGTTCGGATGAGTACGCCCGTAGCACACTGTATCAGCGATAAGCTCACGTGCTTGACGGTCGTGAGATCATTTCGACAATTCCACTCATCAACTTTTTAGTTATACAATTGTACTTGTAATTGGACCCGATTCTTTCCTTATGCACCGGGGTCCTCGTCCACCTAACTACGCCACTGACCCACTCATCGGATATTCTACAGCCACAAAGCAATAGTTAGTATTGCTGTGGGTAAGTGAGCCAGTGTTACTACAGTACAAGGGACATAACATATGTGTTCCCGAGGTTAGTGATGCCTTGGCGATGTAAAGAATAGTTAATACTTCTTGCAGCGATAATATCGGTGAGCGTACTAAGAGTGATTTATACATATTGACAATGTGATTTGTTTGTTTTTGTTATAATGTGGAATTGGTTGGCCCACAAGTCTATGTATTTCTTCCGCTGTGTGCGACACATTTTCGCTTTCGCTCATTTTAAGTTTGTCTAATAAAATAATGTTTGTTTACGTAACCTGTAGTTTGTGGTAACATTGTGCCATATATTGACTGATTTGAGGTGTAAATGAATTCTTTTTTGGCATTTGCATCTGAAGTTGATTAATACACGTTATAAAAGTAGGCTCTTACAAGCACATTTTCATGGTAATGTAACGTGAAACCGAAATGAATTGAATGTAAAGCGATGTCGATTGACAACATTAGAAATATCTACGGAGTTTTAATATACAACGTGACCTCAACATTGCAATATAATCTCATGCTTGGTGTTAATTTTTATATTTAAATGTTTTCGTCATCGAAAACATTTTATAATATTATTATTAGTTTTAATATTTGCACTTACTGATAAGACTAGCCAACGATAATGCATATAAATATACATATGTAGGTATATTGTAAAAGATTGTCCGTGAAAACATATCGTCAATACTATACGACAACGAGCTCTTGCTGAGACTAAACGACTATTATAAAAATCGAGTTTTACTGTAGTAAAGTACTGTTTAAGTTTTACTGCACATCGAAGACAATAGGTCGTCCCGCCGCGCTGAACCTAAGTATCAATTCATAGACGGCGTGGCGTCCGTCGCGTCGGTGCGCCCTCCCGGGGCTCATTCGTTTCGAATCGCAAAATATTGCAATTTGCAAAATACGATCAACTATTGTAATCTCTTTAACTAAATTGATTGAATGCAAGTACGAACACATTGGTATCTACTGTTTTTAAAGCCATTTTAAATTAATTCGTATAATATTCGATACCTGAATTGTGTGTTTTTATATTTTAAGAGAGAGAGAAAGAAAAAAAGTTTTTTGTTTATTTGCAGTATTTAAAGATAAACCTCATGTTTAATGTACATTTCATAATAATTATTACGCATAGCGATCGAAGAGTCATTGTTCAAGCCCACCTAGGTAGATACCACGCACTCATTACGTATTCTACCGCCAAACAGCAAATAATTAGCAGTATTGTGTTCCGTTTGGGAGAGCCAATTATAGTTGGCAAATGTAACAACAGGCACAATGGATATCACATTTTGGTAGCCAAGGTTGGTAACGTATTGACCATATGTCGAAAGGTAAAAACTTCTATATAGGCAGTATCTATGGGCGGTGGCGGGCAAAACACAGTCTACAAACGATAATATCGGCCTCTACTAAGAATTTATCACTTACATTTAATGTATGTTTTAAGAAACGATATTAGACAAATACTGTAATATAATTTAATACAATGTAAGCAAAATTCAGCTATTTCAGTTAATTGACTTTAAACACACATTCAACTTATATCAGCGTTTAATTCACGTTGTAAGCACTCAGCCATTCGGAAAGCGAAATAGATCCTCGCATTATTGCGAGATGAATATTACGCGTGAACGATATTGCTAAATTGAGAAAACGCTCAATAATCCTGCTCATTATATCCCACGAACGTTTTCGGATTATCGTCATTAAAATAACTAATTTATATAAAAATTTATTTAACTAATTTTTATAAAATACAAAATTATAAGAACAAAATGCACATACAAATTTAAAGTAAAAACACGCCGTCTAAAAGATTGTCCTGTGGCATTGTACCCAAGACGCTGGCACTATTGCCTCTCTGCACCGCTAGACTCAAGCCTTTGGTCTAAATAAGCGCCAGCTCTTGGGTTGCCAGAAGTGTGGATCAGTTTTTTAGAAATATCTTTTATGATTCTTTTTATATCGGACGACCATGGACCCAATGTTTCAAAATTCATATTCTTTGGATAAAAGTAAATATTTGCGGCGCAATACTCAATATTTGAGCAGCTTCAGCGGCTGCACTGGCTTTACGAGACGTATTCTTGATATGAGATACTGCCAGCGTATCTACGCAAGTTGCATCCAACACAAGAACACGTCCCATCGACCATAATTTATATAAACATTCTTATTTTTTACTTAAAGGAAAACTACAATGCAAATTTATCGCGCTTATTGCGAAATAGCTGTCGGTACGGTATTTAAAACTAATCGGTCTTAGCGAAGCGTGAACATCAAATACAAGATCAGAAGGGAACGAGTTGAAAATCTTAACTTTATCATCTAATAACGAGCGTTTAAATTATTATTGATTGATTGGGACAATCTGATTGATAACATTTGAAGTCGCATAGTTTTTAAAATACGTCGCTTAATAATATTGGTAACTGTAACGTCTGGATTCCTTTTACTAAAATTCCTCCAATTTCGTGGAATGACTTTAAGGCCGGCGATACGTAAAATGGAATAGTTCACGTTAATTTGTTCTTTGTTAATTTGGCATACTTAGTTTGCTTACCTTCAAACTTCACACCCCGTGCTTCTAACTTCAAACTAATTAATTAAAAGTCAGCATTATAATACAACGTTAACAAATAAGGCTTTAGGAGGTGAACGCTGTAGCAGAAAAATAAAACTTCTTCTTGTATTGTAGAACGGTAGAACGGTGGAATATTGTGGAATGATTTATTGAAAAACGCTACGAGTATATTAACAAAAAGTGAAGTAAAAATTAACCAATCAGAATACAAGAAAAATTAAAGTTGTAAAAATAATAACAAATGCGAACGTCTACATTAAAAGTAGGGATTTTGTTTCTCGAACGCGTACATGTATGATGTATTTGCTTGTGAAAAAAAATAATATAGCTGAAATAGTTAATTTATCTATTAGTCTAATAAATATAAATGGACACTTCTGTGTACTATATTTTATATAGTGTTTATCTTTTATGTGATTGCACACATCATCAGTATTTTCGCTGATGATTTGACAACTAATAATGCTGATGCATATGTAGAATTACTATTTCGAATAATACCATTTTTTTTTTAATAACTCGTCAATTATTTCTCGTGTAATTTTCACGCTCAGACATTCGATATGGACGCTGATATTTATTGTTGTAAGTTCTACTTCTAATGTAAACATGTCGCTTTACCTAATGTCGATAAATTTTCAGAAAAACAACTAGCATATTTGTTTAAAATAGATTATGTAAAATATTTTTATATGATGAATTATAATGATCTAAAGTATCTTAAATACTTTTTATGCAATGAATTAACATAATAAAACTTCAGAGTATTATCGATACGACCGTACATAATATTTTTATGCATGGTGAGTGAGCCAGTGTAATTACAGGCACAAGGGACATAACATCTTAGTTACCAAGGTTGGTGGCGCATTGGCGATGTAAGCGATGGTTAACATTTCTTACAATGCCAATGTCTAAGGGCGTTGGTGACCACTAACCATCAGGTAACCCATATGCTCGTCCGCCTGCCTATTCTATAAAAAATAATTTAAAAAAAAGCTTTGCAAATTTATCGTTAACAAAAATACTTTTTTTATATTTTTTTCAGATGGTATTTACCAATTTACTTTTTTTACAAGCTTTATCTAAATGACAAATTTTGTAATAAATTTAACATTTTACACTCTTGAACAGAAATTACGTTTATGTCCCATTTGACCGCAACGGTAACAAGTTGTTAAATTATAAGAAGTATAATACGACTGTTTACTTATAGAAGGTTCAATTGGGTGACTATTTATTTCAGTTTTTCCATTAGTTACGTAAGGCGATTTTTGTTTTAGAAAAGATATTGCATTTTTATTTGACGTCTTCTTAAAATTTGAATTTAATTGAACTTTGCTATAATGGAAGGAAGCCAGATCGTCACAATATTTAAAACTACCCGCTTCGCCGCTGAACACAAATTGTACCCACGATTATGTATATCATATCACTTTCACTAAACTCTAAATGTAATTTATCATTTCCACTCTTTTGTTCAAAATAAAATTCGTAGTAATTGACCACCCCCAAAACTAAAAGCGTTTGCTTCTATAGCATCCAATAAGGGATCAAACTCAGATAACAGACGATACTAAAATATTTAATTCACATTAGGCGAACGGTGTCGGTGCTTCTTACTTCTACGGTGATAATGACTTTCAGCACTATAACCTCCGCGATCGTGTCCTATTTTTCTGCCGTTTACGAGGTATCTTGGGTGTCGTTACTACTCACACTTCTGATATTAGACTACAAAATATAATCCAAGTTGTACCTATTATAATTTATTATTACAGCAAGTTATGGTAATAAAATAGGTGTTCACTGTTACACAATACTTTTCCGAATGAATCAGATTCAACCAGTGTATCACTGAAGTTGACTATTACGAATTTCACGTTGCACAGTGCTGCCATCCATTGAGTTGGTGTAGAAACATGACCGGAATGTCGATGGCGATAACAGAGTGAAGACATGTTACAAGAAGTCAGCAAGTTGAGTTGTTTTCGTTGAAGAAGTGAAACCAATCGGAGCGAAGATTATTGTATGAAGAAAATAAATATAACAACTTCTTCTACGTTCTTTTAAGAGCTTGACATTACGTCAATTGCATGCTGCTTCTTGTTTCAAATAAACATTTCTTTTTAGAGCTATTCTTTATTTCAAACGATAACTTCATATAATGCGGCATGCGTGGCTTGTGTGTTCTTGTGCGTATCGACGTACTGCTACAGGAGTCCCCCTCAAGTGAAACGTACTGGTAGCTTGACAGTGCGGCCTGATCGCGTCTGTGTAAGATTATAATAATAATAATAATATCCTGGGACATTTTTCACACACGGTCATCTGATCCCAAATTAAGCTTGTACAAAGCTTGTGTTATGGAAACCAGACAACTGATATACTACATATAATACTTTTCTTTTGTAAATACATACTTATATAGATAATTACACCCAGACTCAGGACAAACAGTTCATGCACACAAATATCTGTCCTGGGTGGGAATCGAACCCACAACCTTCGGCGTGAAAGGCACAGTATCTACCAACCACGCCAACCGGCTCGTCAAATTGATACGGCTTGATACGGCTTAACGTCATGTTGTTTGATGAATCAGTTGTTTTTCTTTCTACCGTAATGGTTTTGTTCTTGATTTTGGTTGTTGCCTAGTTTTGGTAATGCTTTTGTTGGTATGGTCAGGTTTGATTGAGTGGATAACAGGTTGCTTCTGGTATCGGTATCTTGTAATACATATGCGGGTTTTAATCGATCTATTGATATGTTTGTTAGCGTTAGTGTTTGCAAGGGTTTTTTAATTGCGTATGTTCTAATAAACACATGGCTGCATGTCTGTAGATCTTGATGTACGAATATGTGTTTATTATTGCGATGTATATTATTTGAGCGCGACTTGTTCTGTGCTATGTTCGCGTAGTGCAGGTCAGGCGGTGACCAGCATGTGTCAAATTTCACTGAAATTCTGCTACACGTGTTTCTGCCACATTGGAACGGCGTGGTGGAATCAGCCCTAAACCTTTTCCTCGAAGGGCCCAGCTGTGAGACGGTCGTTTCTTTGGTATATTTTATTAGAATGGTGATATTACTTGGCTATCACCATTCTGTTAAAGTTTTCAGTTGTGCCGAACGAGTCTATTCTAATTGTTTTTAAAAACAAACAACGCCTAATTAACAAGGCGTTACTTGTAGTTAAGTATGTCAATAATTTCTTTTCGATTTCCTATGGAGGGAAATCAAATAACGAAACAAATAATAATCCATTTTCTACAGATACCGAGGCAATAATGTGTAATGTTTAATATCTCGGCACCGACCAGCGCCGCGAACGTTTCCTCTCTGAGACTTTTTAGTGCACCGAAGCGTCCCGTTATTAGTTCGGCATCTGCTAACACGGTGCAGAGAATATTGTACATTACTATTATGTTTTCTCTCGTATCGAGAATTTTGATCTATTGCTCCAAATGTCTAATAATCGATTGTATTATAAAATTTCTGACCGATCGAGTTTTAACTATTGTAAATGTGGTCTCTAGACGACACAGTAGATAATGATATGAAACATAAATATATTTCTTGAGATATAGTAGTTTAATATGGGGACACAGTCGGAGAGAAAATTGTCGGCCCAGGTGATCTCTTAAGTAGCGCTGCACTATAACGGATACGAAGTTATACGAGAGGTTTGTTTATATCCAAAATGTCTACAGAAAAAATAGTCACTATGATTTTTATAAAAGTATTTTCATGTTTTAATAAATGTAAGAAATAACGAAAGCTGTACAATTGTTTGACTTAATACATATACGTTTAACATTTTGCAATTAAAACTGATAGTTTTAGAAATATTAAGTGAAATTTTAATAAACGCTTGAAAACAATCGCGGGTCATGTTGTACGGTACGACGCATTATAGGTACTATGTCTTATTTATTCACTTTTTGATATTCGTCTTAAAACATAACTCTTCCAGATTAAGAAAAAGTTAATTCACAAAATGCGAAACACAAAAATGTGTAAACTGCCCAATCTTATTTAATTATCTTAATTGTAATCGTAAATGAACCGGCTTAAAAAAAGGATAATTTTCCTTCGTAATGAATAGATGCATTGTTTGCACGTTGCTTGATGAGTGTTTCTATCTGATTGATTAAATATAGCACGGGATACAATATAATAGTCATGTTACGCGTACTGGACAGGCAGCTTGTTTACTATAATTCTAGCATAATAGATACGCAGAGATCATTTTAAAGAGTAGTATATATATAACTTATAGTTTTTTTTTAAATAGGTTGCCTAATTGTTAAGCGTTCATTAAGTTGGGCTGTATTAAATAACAAACTACACTGGGATAAATGTCTGTATGAATATTTATATTTTATGTGAGATAGTTATTATTTATTATTTTATTTCTACGAATTCTAATAAGATCGGTACTTTCAGAGGCGTACTTCACTTATAGAGCAGGGTGTGCGGTGTCGGCGATGTTTCGCAGGGAATCAACGTGGAGGGCCGTAGCTATTTGTGAGACCGTCATGGTCCAGAAGGAAATGGCGGAGTGGAAATGGAAAAGGCCCGAACATGCTCGGGGAAGACGACGTCGGCGTCGTCTCGGACCTCCCACAGCCCCAACGCCCGAGGTTTAAAAGATAGGGCGTAACCCTGGGGCCTCGAATGCATGAGGTGGGGGCCTCGCGTGTCCTATTTCAGACGGCCCTGTGGATGACGGCAGCCGGGATGGCCTCGCGCTGCCATAAGCACTAGCGAGGAGCGTGGAGGGGTGATTACCTTCGCCCCCTGAGGAGAGCTCCGCCGAGCCACGAGCGGAGCACAGCACGGGAGAGGTCGCGGATGCTTAATATCAACACGATCCCGCAGCCTCACGGGTCCGTGCCGAGGACGGCCATCGCAGTGGTTTTAGTGGGTAATCATGTGGGATTCCCCCGTTCCCCCCCCCCCCCCCCATTGTACCTTTGAAAGTTGCCACTGCGTGAAAAAAAGGGTACAAATGTTAACATGTCTTTATAAATGTTATGTCAATGTTAATAAATGGAAATTTCAGTGAAATTTGACACACGCTGGTCACCGCCTGACCATGCATAAACACAAATTAAGTGCATGAAAATTCAGAGGTGTTTGCTTGGGCTTGAACCTGCGATCATCGGTAAAGATTAAAGCGTTCCAACCAAATAATACAACAATGTTATATTGTTGTTGAAGTACGCGCGCCAAGTCCCTTATTAGTGTTGTGTGTAGAGTTAAGATTTTTTTCTTGTGACTAACTTAGACTCGGCACCATCTAGAACAGGTGAATGAGATCGTGACTTCTTAAAAACTTATATAATTTTAAACAAGAACTACAAAAAAAAACATTTGTAAAAATGCTCTCAAAATGTAGGATATTGTATTTATATTATAGTTTTGAGCTACATGACGCGTCACGTTGTATCGAAATGGTTTTTTGATGTGATTGTAATGTTCACGTTCCTCGCGGAGTCTGATCCGCGTTCGCCGCGCCCGCGAGTCTCGGCAGATGTATTGCGTCACGTCCGCCGCCCGTCTCGCGGGAGGCAATCAGCGCCGCCGACGAGACCGCGCTACGTGACGCTCAACTGGAGCAAACAACACTGAACGACAACTTAAACTAGTGCACCAGCACGACGCACGTGAGGAAGCAATCTATCGAGACATAATACGCGATACGTTTTGCTAATATTTACAATTTTATTTTCATATTAATGTCACGCGGGTTTTAATATCTCTTCGGGCTGCGCAGGCCGCGACGTATCTGAATAAGTCACAATAATATTTTAGTTTTAAAACTATATGGCAATTTGCATCGGACTTCATAGTTGGACCTCCACAATAGCAACTTACAATCTAACCGCTGGACAAGCCACCACGCAGTTACAAATGAATTTTCTTCATCCGAAACAATCAGTGCGACGATAAGTCATTTGTTTTAGCGAAACATGAGCAACTAACAATTGCCAATATACACAATCAGTTTATATAAAACCCTTTTTATTAATACCATAAATAGCTAAATTATTCTGTGTATTCAGCTAAAGTGGTTCCCGCCACAAGTAATCTATGTATAGGCGGCCTATCTTAGACGTGTGCTCGAACGGCATTAGCTGAGTTTAATATCAGCGGATGATCCGCTGGCGTGGAATATTGGGTGGCTGGGCGCCCTTTATGTCGCCGCTTACTGCGCGACTTATCCGTAAGCGGCGCTCTACTCGCTCACGTACTGTTTAAATGTGCCAGCTCACTAGAAAATTCGTTTATTCAATTTTGTCCGATATTTGTCCGTCACACCTCGTAGCAATCATTATGTACCTTCGGTTGAAGTACACGTTGGGACACACTATATCCTTATAAAATGATACGAAACGTAAAATTATAAACATCTAATTAACACATCCGTGTTCGGACTGAAAATAATCAATGTATCAAAACTTAATGGTTGCACTCATAGTTCATGTCTATTTCGCTTTTTACTTTTCCTTTATATTACGGTAAAATTAATTATCAAATGTTACTGAATGAAAAACATATTTACATATTATGGTTTCGTATTGTGGCGAATTTAAATAGTTATTTAATATCGTCCTAGGCCGAAATTTACTTACATACACGATGACCTGATTTCGATAGGTCAATGAACTCGTAACACTGACAATGACCTAATTCCGCATGACTACGAATGTTTTCGCACGACTGCTTAGGTATACCGTTTGTTTTCTTAAAAAATGAGTTGAAATGGTGAGCGGGAACACTCCCGGCAGGCGCCGCGACATCAATGTACAAGGACACAAAGATGTGTTATAATAATGATTATTTAGCTCGCAATAATGAAATTACTGCAACCAAGTAGTTTTGATACTTTATTTATTTTATATTTTTATTGTTATTTTTTCCTAAATGTTGTTTTTTAGTCTACTTAAAGTATAAGATAATAAAATAATTGAAATAAAAATAAGCATCTATTTTAAAATAGTCCCAATATATTGATAATATTATAATTCTTATATTTTTGGTGTCTGCCCGCATTGCTAAAGAAGACTACTTAAAGAAAACCGTGATTATTTTTACAAAACATCGTCTTATGTTAATTTAATGAAATAATCGAAGCTGCTTCATGTCATTTATTCCAAGAAATCTGTTACAATATGTACAAAATTTAAACACATCATATAATACTCAACACAAAACACAAATAAGTTAACCTAACTTAACAACGAAATTGTTAAAACCCAAACTGAATTGATTTTATTCAGCGTCTAGTTTAGTCTTAGTTTTTAATGACATTGGTTTCTTTAAGAGACGCGAGTATCGGCTGCCATTTTTCTCATGCCTTAGAAAAATGACAGCCGATAATCGCGTTTTATCGTTGAATAAATTGTCTTTTAAAGAAATTCATAACAGTGAAAATGAGTTCAACGACATGATGGTTGAAAATACGCTGAGTGTAAAAAGTATTCGTACACTGGTCCTTTTTACAGAAGTAGTGTAAATTTATCAAACAATACATATTGAACAAATAAATCGGTCATCAGTTCGCGAATGAATGTGTGCTCGACTAGTTTATCGACATTTTGTGTTGTTTCCGAATAAAAAATCGATCAATTGAATCGTTGTGGAAGCTCGACCGACAATCGTTGAGATTTTCGCGAGTTTTAAAATAATTCCGACATGGCGTCAATTTCATACAGGACATATTTTAGTGCACAAATGTATATGCAAATGCAAGTGCACTCTCTATTCCTCACCTCTCATAATCTGATGGGAAGGTAATAGGACACGACCGGAAAAAGTTCAGGCGCAAAGACCAACGGTTCCAACTTCCAGACTCCGGGCTGCTACTGAGAATTTTCGACAGAAAAACCCCAAAAACTTTTTATTGGCTCGACCAGGGATTTGAACCTAAGATCTCAGGGTCTGCGGCCTAATATCTAACCAACGTCTGTCAAGGCAAGTCAAGTAAAAAGCAACAACAGAATGAAATATAGAATTTTCGTCACGAGACAAACGGAATGACGAAGTGAACGATGTAAACAAGCATACAAATAATGTTCCTCGCCTAAGACCAAATGTCATTTGTCATGTCAAATGTCATTAGTGTCGTAACTGTACGAATACTTTTTGTACTGTCAGGAATCTTTCTATTCAGCTATTTTTTTGTTTTGCAAACTAAAATATTCTCCTCTATAAGTTTTTCTTTGTTTAGAATTAGAATTATTGAGAAAATAAGAATTTATTATGTTTATTTGTTCAATATGTATTGATCGATAAATTTACACCCAATATTTGTAAAATAGTCCAGTGTACGAATACTTTTCACATCCACGTATAAAACACGCACACCACACCTGAACATGTCAGTATCCTTACAAAATTAACGTACCAACATTATAACAACTTGTATTGAAATTACAGTTAAATAAATAAATTATTACTTTCGATGTTAATTGACTTTACAGTTCGATATAAAATTATACAATTGTTCACATCATTCTTTTTGGATTTCCAATAATCTCAAGTTTAATTGTAACAGGCACGTAAACATCTCGACCCTCGAAACGTCTAAGGTTCTCCGGTAGAAAATCTAAAAACATTTTTACAATATTTAACATCGTGTTAATTCCATACGTTTGCGTTTAAGTGAATATTACGATGTTTCTTAAATCGCGTTCATCAACGTCGTGAACCATTTAATGTTTGGGAATAGTTACACGTTGACAACTTGCCATTCGCCGCAGTAACGCACGATTATTTATGAACGCGGAATTATTATCACATTAATATTTACAAATCGTAAATTAAGTTCGTGTGATTTTTTTTTTAATAAAATCGTAGTAAATTTTATTGTCAATATCGATATAGTAAACTTATTTCATTTGTTTTTATTTATATTATTTGTTAGAAAAACAAGTCTGCAAGTACATATACAAAAGTTGTATACAGTCGTGTAACCAAACCGACAGACAGATCAGTTATATATATACAAGTATGCGTTTAATATTTAATATTG
This sequence comes from Nymphalis urticae, assembly GCA_905147175.2. NCBI lineage: Eukaryota > Metazoa > Arthropoda > Insecta > Lepidoptera > Nymphalidae > Nymphalis > Nymphalis urticae. Next base: position 161,573 of record LR990004.1, on the reverse strand, counting down.
GTAGTGATGTCACATTTCGCATATTGGTCACAACTCACAATTGTCCGACAACGACATTAAAAAGATCACCTATTTTTTTAAAGTTTTAAATAAATACAAATAAAAATTAAAAATAGTTACTGTACATATCGTGACCGCGTGGAATGGTGGCAAGAATGCTAGCAGCATCTCCCCTTTGATTTCCGATTCTTTGGGCGAAAAATGAACCAGCCCTCCTGGCACCAGTAGGGGCAATAACACAGGGTGTCATACTTTCGATGAAAAGCTATATATACATAGCTTATTCATTTATATTGGGTGTCCCAACAAGAGCGCCGGATTTAAATTTGCCGCCATTTTGTTACTAAGAGTTGCACGTTTTTTATTTTTTGTCATTTATCACGTACAGCCCACGCGATTTATGAATATGGAGATGTATTCAAACATCAAAAATGGTGAGTTTTGCGAAAAGTTCCCCAATTAGGTGAGGCGTTTAATTACAAAATTTCAGAACAAATTTACGCTGATAAATCAAAAGATCATTCTTCGTCCTATACGTTGCCGAGAATACAGGAACTTCCATTCGGCATCGTGGTCAAGAATTAAATATTTCCAAAAGCATTATGCAACGAACTTTGGTAAAAGATCTGCATTAGCACGCATGTGCGGTCCATATGGTGTAAGAAATCCAGCCAAGGGATCATGCGCAGCGCCGTGGATGTGCTGATTAGGTGTTGGAACATCAAATTAATGCGGGTTTTTGGAAGGAAAACATTTTTTCAGATGAGGCACATTTTCATCTCGACAAATAAGTAAATAAGCAAAGCTGTCGGATTTGCGGTGCTGAAAATCCTCGTGTGAAACTCAAACAACCACACAATACATCCACCGCGAGTAACAGTTCGGTGTGCATGTTGGGCTGGCGGAGTGATTGGGCCGTATTTCTTTGAAAATGCGGCTGGAAAACCGCTAACTGTTAATGGTGCGCGGTATCGCGGAATATTAACAGACTTTTTGTGACCCGAATTGGATGTGACTGATGTGGAGGACATGTTTTCTCTACAAGACCGACCATGTTGCGACCTGCCACGCAGCACGTGAAACAATGGTGTTACTGCAGACAAAGTTTCCAGGCCGTGGCATTTCTCGATTTGGCGATGAACATTGGCCACCATCGTGCGATCTAACACCGACGGACCTATTTCTTTGGGGCTATGTGAAGGAAAAGCTGTATGCAAATAGGCTTGAAGCTAATATCTTAAAGAGGAACTACGGCGCGTTATTGGTGAAACACAGCCATATTTATGCGAAAACGTTATTCGAAATTTCAAAAAAAGAATAATCCTGTGCCCTCTGGCACAGTCTCTGGCTAGTTTCGTGGTGGCCATTTCCCTGACGTTATATTTCACGTTTAATTGGAACGATTTTACTTCCTATTAAAATAAAAATATTTGCTAAATTTAAAAATAAAATATGTTTTTCACCCAGTGTTGGGACACCCTTACTGATCGCAGTGATCGTGTGTTGTTACATGTGTGCAACGCCAATGCGACATCAACTTATATATTATACGATACATAAGAAAACAAAAGAAATAATCATAGGAAATCATTCAATAATAACATTTATTATGATTGAAAATGAAACTCATCTGTCAAAACGATACAAATAAATAAAATTATAAACATACATATTATAACTAACTCGTGTTAATTGTACGATTCATTCATATCACTCAATAATAATAACGAAGTACATCAGGATCAATGACCCCTCTGGGCGCATAACGCGGGCGTCCCACGTATTCTCGTTGCAGCGACTCTGTGATACTACTTCTGTAAAGTGGATAACTTCGGTTCTGTAAAGCTTTTCTTTATTAATTGAGCACGCACACGACAACTTTGAAGTAAACCCGACAAAGGTATTTATAATCGAACACAAGAGTTTGCGACCTGTCGTGTAGCTGAATCTAACAAACATGGCCGACATAACTGAGGATTATATAACATTACGGAGCGGCATCACATACCCAATAATCACAAGAAAAAACATCACAAAAATAAATGAGCCAACTCGTAAAAAACCACAGTAGCACCTCTGTGTGGGTTATTTGTATCATCGCGGTTAAGATAATGTAATGAATATAATTAACAACATCATGTCCACAGACACCTGCCGCATCCCAACAGGGGTGACTCGGAGTGTTCTGTTGGAGATTTACAAACGAGTCGACACAATGTAATTAGAAAAAGTGATAAACAATAATCAAAAAGCATTTCATCCATATTTGTACAAAATAAAAAGAAAACCTCAAATTGATTAAGAGTTAAATAAATGTATTATTTTACTTATTAATTCTATAATAAATAATTACTATGAATGACCTTTCAATTCTCAGTTGTTAATTATAAAACATGAATCATACGCCCGGTGAGCGAGCATATAATACACTTCATCTATTTAACATTAGCGATATATGTGTACGGATTTTTGTATAAATTGTAACGACAGATTTGATTTGACAATATCAAAAACATAGTTTACATCTACTCACTTGAATAGAAAAATACTTTCATCTATAAATCTAATGTACTTTGTTTTCATTTATTGCACAAAATCTATAATGGTCCGACATCTGTCCATCAAATGTTGGACATGAAACGTAAACTAGAGTGCCATGTAATGAGAATATAATTAAAGCTACAAACATTTCCTTTGATAACAAGTGTTTTCCTGTATAATGCAACACACCCGCCTAGCTCCTACAGAACCAGCATTCACCAGTTGCCGAGTAAGCTTTCCATGACTACTACAATTGCAATACAATAAGCAAACAAAGCAATACTGGACAGTGTTATGAAGGTGATGCCCCAGCTTTGACAAACAATGCTCACTTGTCCGATTAAATGCAATCTGCTTTTTGTATTTTAGGGCCTGGCAACCCTCACTACAATGGCCTTATTTAAATATAGAGCACAAAGTGCATCAATTTTGGGGCACACACTAGTACTGCATTTAATATGTTTGTTTGTTACAAGTTACTCCAAAGTTCTTAGAAAGTGTTGTCCTACAGGTGTCATTAAGTTATAGTTAGCTAAGTGGAAGTAGAAGCTATTCTTTTTGCACATTTGTTTTTATGAAATCACCAACCAATCCATTATCAGTAGATAACACACCAGCCTCCTGTTATGATTCAGAGTTTTTTAGCAAAGTTTATTTCTTAATATCAAGTCTGTAATTGACAATGTATATACGTAGAAATTAGCAACGCCTGGAAAGGTTTTTAGTTTCAATCATGAAAAACAAATCTAAGACATTTCAATAAAAGATTTGGTAGTTCTCATTTTTTAGAAATTGTCCTGTAAATCCTGAAGAAGTTAGAAGTATATACTTCCAACCACAAACATAAATTTAAAATTTCAAATAACAGTTCTCGATTCAAATTAGAATATTATTAAATTGTCTCTTTGATGAATTCTCAACGTCCAATACGACGTCCAAGTATGACGTCATCGTCCACCGGCCGCGACACTCGCGAGTACGGACGACGCCGACACTGACACAGGCAACACGAGTGCCACGAGCGACACTGACGCGCAAGGTTCATATCACTCGGTGTAAGTACACGTCACTATGTAGAAGTGTTCGTCGGGCTTCATGGTGAGCTTGCTGAGGTACTTGGTGAAGGAGGCGGCGCCCGCGTCGCAGTACACGAGGTTGAGCGCGTTGTGGCGCGGCGGCAGCGTCACCAGCGCGCCGTCCTCGCCCGCCTCGCCCGCCTCGCCCGCGTCGCCCGCCTCGCCCGCCTCGCCGCCCTCCTCGGGCGCCACGTACATGGTCTGCCCGCCGCACAGCGGGTGCTCCGGTACGCCCAGGTACAGCACGGCCTCGAGCCGCGGCTGCTGGTAGAACTCGCGCGGTGGCAGCAGCTGAGTAACAGGTGAAGGACGGATATGTGTAGACTATAATTATCATATTATTATATCTATTCACGATGGGGCAAGTACTGCATTCAATTAAAATGTACCTTATTGCAGTAGGATCCGTTGGAGAGGTAGACATCTTACCGTGAAATTTCCCGGCGCCCAGCGCTGCAGCTCGAGGCGTCGGTAGGAGTTCAAAGGCAGATCGGTGCAGTCGGCCAGCATACGCATGAAGGTGGTGCTGCTCAGGATCCGCGCCAGTCCCCGCACAGGGTGCGGGTCCGGTTCGCAATCCACCTCCGGCTGCTCCACCAGCCAGCGCTCCGTCACGCGCCAGTAGCGGCGCTGCTGCGCGGGGCCACACAGCTCCCATTCCACCTCTGAAAAACAAATTTTCTGGTTTCAAGTGCAAAATCAGTGGCAGAAACAAACAATTACTCATTCAAGTCGAACCATCAAGCTCCGATTGAAAATTAATATTAATGAATATTAATAAAACATGTCGTTACCAGGCGACGCTAGCGCTTGCAGCAGAGACTGACAGCGCGCGGGCTGCAGAAGGTCCCGCAGACAAACCTCGCTGGCCCGCTCCATCTGCGCCTGCACCTGCGCACGCACTCGCGGCGACATGTACGTGCTCTCCACCCACTGGTTCAGCAAGACCTGAGATAAAAACGAAAGTGGTCTATTCTACAATACTATATAAGATTTAAACACATTATCTGTTCCAAGTGCCATCCGAGTGGACCAAGGGACCCTTTTAAATTAAGTTACGCCGCGGTGATTATCTGAAGTCGTGGAAAAACTGTATAAATGATACATTTTTGTTAATTATTTAAGGTATTTCTAAAATCTATATAGAACATTTATATACACATTTATAGACATAGATATTTTACAAAGACAAGTACATAGCTAAAGTAAGATTAATAATATATGTAAACAATGCACTCGTATTGTAGAAACCCATTCAATGACAATAATTAATCAAACTTAAATTCATTACATTTTAAAATAAAATATAAAGTAAAGCTTTAATTATTGTATTCGACTGAGAGGTGTCAATTGACGACTGTTCGACAGACGGGGCGTCTAAACCCTCCGAGCAAATGATTTTCCTAGGAAGGTTTAGGAGTGGGGCTATAGGGCTCACCGGTCGCGAGTGCGGCGCGAGCGCGCGCGGCGGCGCGGGCGGCGGCGGCGCGGGCGCCAGCGCGGGCCCGTGGAACCAGCCGTTGATGGACAGGCGCGGCAGCTCCAGCGACAGCACCTCGCCCACCTGCAGCGGGGCGCGGCCGCGTTACTGACGTGTTCGATGTGACATTCCCCAATGCCATTTATCTCAAATGCTGATCTCGTACCTGATGGAAGGATGTCGGCCCGACGGTGAAAAAGGCGAGCGTGTTGTTGGCGGGGAAGGAGCGCAGAGTGACGCGCGTGGGGCTGCCTTCTGAATCGCATTCGAACAGTTCCAACGCGCCGCCCATGTGCGCGGCCCAGCCCTCGCCCAGTACCTCCTTTAATATAACATATTCACAATGTAATTTTTATTTAATAGAACTGCATAGGATTATTCTATTTCATCAAGAATGATATGGGATGTCAACCTTTGGCTCATGCTTGTCATGGAAGTCCCCAAGTCCGGCGCCATTGTGTGCGGTGTTGAGGGGTGGCTCGCGCGGCGTCCAGGGCGCCAGGTATATGATGAAGGCCACACGTCTGTCTCCGAGCCGGTCGTCGTGTACCAGCAGGTGGTCCCCCGGACCATAAAGGGAACAGGAGGCAGATACCGATGTCAGTTCTAGTCCAGTTACTTGTGAAACCTGTATTTTAATTTGACTGTAAATTTTCTCTTTAATCTTATTAACATAATACAACATATATCAGGTATACAATCCCTAAATTATTTAACATAAAACCGTTTACATTTTGACATAACCTAGCCTTCATATTAAACATGACTGAAATATAACTTTAATATATTATAGAATAAATATGAAAGTAAGCCAGACAGTAGCTTTTCAATGAGATTCTTATGTCAAAACAAAAGACAATAAAGTAAGCAGCTCACCCAACTCATAATTTCAGTCTTCAACATTTCATAAATTCCCCTAATACTTCGCTGCCATGTTAAATTAGCTAAATCTGTAGTCTGATGGAACTCATACAGGTCCATCTTCTTCCTTGACCAATCTAGGGTATTCATATCATCAACAATATTGTTTATGACATCTGGATTTTCCAGAAGGCCATGAAGGCGACACAGACGGAAGGGATTACATGTCAAGCTAACTTCATCACTTTTATGGTCTTTTTCTTCTTCCCAATGTTTTTTCACTTTGTCTATAACTTCTTGCGACTGTAAAAATAATGATAACTTAGTGTGGACATTATATTTAAAAGTAATATGACTAGTACAATATTTAAGCTTACCTTCAAAGCAGGACTTAGTTTAGGGTCATCCATTCTATTAGCTCTAGTATTTAGCTGTGTCCTAACTACCTTCTCCGAAATCTTATCTTCTATAACAACTGAGTCATCCTCCCAGGGAGACTCCGAATCAGAGCTGTAATCGGACGACGACGATGACGAGGAATATTCTATAAATAAACACAATTATTAAAGAAATCCTGGCATTTATAATATTTGTTAAGTCTAAGTATTTTGAAATTCAAAGTATACAACATTCCCGCGCAAATTGTACGCTATGAAGCAAAGAACAATAAACACAAAGCTCACCTCGCCGAATTCTTTTAACTTCATCAGCTGAAGCCTGATACGAATTAACGGCACACACATCGGAGTCATCACTCTCGGTATCGGAAATTTCTATAACTGCTGCGGAAATTTGCCGCTTGGCGGGCGGTCGTTGGTCTGACGAGTTTGCATCGCCGCTACCACCTACTTGGCTTCCTTCTCCTACACTGCTCGACGAAGGCTCCTCAGTTTCTTTGCTTGGTGGACTCATTTTAGAGAGCAAACACTACATAATACACAAGAAAAACAATAGTAAATCAAAATGATGCGACGCCTAACCTCAAAATTTACAATGTTGACGTTTGAAATAAAATTGCCAAATGTCATGAAGTAGTTACGGTACTATGATTATAACATGAAAAAATATTTATTATTTCTCCTTTTCCTGTACTGACATATGATATATATATACATCTAAAACTATAATAAAATATCCACCTTTTGCTTGTTAAATAATTATTAAATAATGTCATATTAATAATTTCACTTTCTAATTTTTATATTTATTTTATAGCTAATAACACTAAATTAACCTCAAAGGAAAGAACTAATGTCAATAAGTGTTAAGTATGTACTCGGTGCTGCAATATAAAAAAAGTGTAAACGTAAACAAAACAAAGATCTATAAAAATGAGTAAGCCATCTAATTGTACGGAAACTTCGTCAATTACTCCGCAATGTCAATACTATGTTGTAAGAAAAAAAAGACTGTGCCGAATGACTGTACGACCAGGCCAACAGTATTGCGGTGAGCATGAGCCGCAACCAAAAACTAATAATGGAAAGGTACATTGTCGTCGACCAAATCGCTTTAAGAATGCCTCACCTTTTTAGGATATTTATTGTATATTATTATGACTAATTAAGGCTGAATGAGAAGAAAACATATAATCAGCCCGGTGTGTCCCGCAGCTGGGCAAAGGCCTCTCTAGTCTTTGTAAAAAAAATATTTACAAATTTTTACGATGTAAGACTAATTCTCTTATAAAAATCAGTTCACAGAAAACATATGCTTATTTTTTATTACTTTTCAGGATGATTTACGTATACCATGTCCAAATGATCCGAAGCAGTAAGTTTTCATAGTTTCATGAGTGATGACAATAGTTTCTTAATTTTAGTTTCATTTTGTGTAGTTGTAATTCTTATTACATTCCAGTACCTGCTATGCCAGCAAACTTGATAAACACTTGTCTATTTGTAATGCTCGCGAACAGCAACAGCCAGACTATATAGTTTTCAATATCAATGGTTCCACGGATACAGAAGACTGTCCTCGCCTGCCACTTAGCAAGATACCTCTTGTGACAATATCAAAAGTTATTGACAAAGTTAATATTTTATATGACAGTAAGTCTAGTTCTTAACTAATTGAATGACTTCCTTATTAGAATAAATAAGCTTTAAATGAGTTGCAATTGTGATAATAAAAATATTGTTTAATTTCTAGATAACATGTTAGACAATTCTTTCTATCTGAATTTTTTTATGTTACAGTTAGGCAGTCTGGCAAAAGACCCACCTGATGTTTAGTGGTCACCACCCATAGACATTGGCATTATTAGAAATATTAATTGCCAATGCTCCACCAATCTTGAGCATGAAGATGTTAAGACCCCTTGTGCATGAAGCTACTCTGGCTCACTCATCCTTTAAACTGGAACACAACAATACTATGTATTGCCGTTTAGCAGTAGAATATCTAATGAAAAAATTGTTATTATTAGAATATATGTTAATAATTATGTTTATATTTTAGAATTTCTTAAAGATAAAATTCCAACGTTGTCTGAGAAACCAATTCATACAACAGTTCTAGATGAATTTAATGACCCTGGGAGAACTGAGAGCTCATTGCGACATTTAAGACAGGCTTCAAGGTTGCTACACATTGTCGAAAATGAGGGATTTGTTAAACCCAATACTTGCTTTATAGAACTAGGGGCCGGGAAAGGTAAACATGTATTTGTATTCTCCTTTACAAATTAATATCATTTTATCCTTTAAACAGAGAGTAGAAAATGTGTAAACAATTGTGTTGTCTTTTATCGTTATAGATATATTAGCAAACATATTTGTCAATTATAATATACAATTTAGTAAGAAATAAAACTGAACCAACTTTTTATTATTTCTTGAATTAAATTTAAATTAATTTACAGTTACGCTTATTTTTAAGGGCATTTATCACATTACGCGTGGTGGGCCTGGTGTCGGGGCACGGATAGTAACGTGTTGCTAATTGACCGTGCGGCGTTACGACATAAACGCGACAACAAGTTGCGCGACAGTCGCTTGAAAACAGATAACTGCAAAATAAATGTAACCGATCAGAATCAAACTGCTGACGAAAGGGATGAAAGCTCTGTTAATCACTCGAACAACGTTCTCCGAATTAGAGCCGATCTCGCCAATCTCGCGTTGGAACGGGTTCCGGCAGTGCGGGCGAGCGATGCGGTCGTCGGCTACGCTAAACACCTATGCGGAATCGCCACAGGTACTTGCATCGACTCCGCCCTCGTCGAAATACCTGTAGTAGCTGCTAGTACTATGTTTCCTTGAACAGACTACGCGCTGCGCTGTATCACTGCGAGCGGCGTGCTGGACAAAGTATCCGGCGTGGCGCTGGCCACCTGCTGTCACCACCGCTGCGAGCGCGCCGCCTGCCTCGCCGCGCGCCCGCTGCAGGTACACTACGCACGCACATACACTACGCAAGCACACACTACACACGCACATACACTACGCACGCACGCACTACACACGCACGCACACTACACACGCACGCACTACACACGCACGCACTACACACGCACACACTACACACGCACACACTACACACGCACACACTACTCACGCACACACTACACACGCACACACTACACACGCACACCCTACACACGCACGCACACTACACACGCACGCACTACACACGCACGCACTACACACGCACACACTACACACGCACACACTACGCACGCACACACTACACACGCACACACTACGCACGCACACACTACGCACGCACACACTACACACGCACGCCCACTGCTGACGGCACAAACTTGCTGTTTCATCATCTATTCTTATTTCGTTCCGCAGGGCTTGGGTATCGACGCGGAAGACTTCAACGTAATGCTGGGCATCGTATCGTGGGCCACGTGCGGCGATGGACGCAGTCGCGACGCGCGCAGGCGCACGGACACGCACACTCGCGCGGACACGCAGGTGGGCGCGGGTAACGGTAACGGAGAGAACTGGGGCACTAAAAATTTAAATCTGAGCCAGGAGCAACGTGAGCGTATCGGCAAACGTGCTAAGATGTTGCTGGACTGGGGTAGAGTGTTGCACTTGAAGGAACTGGGGTTCGATGCCGAACTCGTGTATTACGTGCCACACACCGTATCGTTAGAGAATGTTTGTATAATTGCCAGAAAACTTACTTAGTATTGTTTAAAATACATCATAATATTTATTATATTGTATAAATAATAAAACAAAGTTAATGCAAATATATTTTTTTATTTATTAATAATAATAATTACAACCTAATAAAAACTGTGTCTTCCATACGAACATCTGAATAATTACTAAATCAAATGCCAAAAAACTTTACTCCCCTTTCGAAACTTTTATTAAAAAATACGCAAATAGATCGGCTCAGAGATCTTATGACTTGAAGTAAACCGTAGTGTTAGTGTGTGGATGAAAACTCAATGAAGCTGAAAAGGGTGATTCTTAAAAATATGTGGTAATGTATTTCAATATACAAGTAACTACAATTCGGTTACACGAAATCATAAATACTATAGTTTGTCATCTACTATAAATTCTAAAACATTTTTGTCTATACACTACTATACTATAAACGAATCTTTTTGTATCTTATATATATAATACTTATATATATAAAAAAAATACTTATATTACACAACAACATAGTAAAACAGAATTGAAAACTGCATCGAGGCATACAATTTGGAAAAGTTGTCAATTATCAGTGCCAACTGAAATTTTTTGATAATGTCGAGACGGAGTTAATTAAACAAATATAAACGCGATTTAATTAATGCAAGTTTGTATTGTTTGAAAATATTTTTATAAAAAAATTTTATATTTTAATTCGCTACAATTGTCGATACAAGGTCGTGTATATACAGATGAATTTATTGTCTGTATTTATATAAATTGTCGTAGGACTAATTTGGAAGCATATTTAAGCCTAAATTATATATATCTAATCATAACAATTATCAATCGTCGACATAGATTATAAAATGACAGAATACGACTTAAATGCGACTTAGTGAAACGGGCAATTGTGCGCCACTAATAAGAATACCAATGAAGAAAAGGAATGCAAGCAGTTACAGGCGAATTTCGTTACGATATTTTCTATTACTGACCTCATCGTACATTCAAATATATCATATCATTCACATTCACATATATGCACCCCGCCGGACCGGATTGTATGTAAAATGCCAAAGGTGAAGAGAATACGAGTCTGTACCAGTGTGTACTTTTAAATAATTTAGTATACTAAACGAAACAAAGCGAGTCATCATTCGTATATATTGAAACGAAGAGTAGTAGGTAGTATTAATACGACAATAATACATTGTGTGAAACTTTGTATATTTTCTATGCTGAATACAAAGACTGTACAATCGCTACGAGGACGCTGTCAGTTACGTTAGACACGTTTATATAATACATTATGTACAACTCCTGACCTATCCACTAACGAATACAACTAATATTTATTGTTCATCTCTTCATCTTATATATTCATCATATAATAGTTTCATTACCGCTTAAGGCGTTATTAATATTTTATCAGATTGTTTGAGGTGATTAAAGACCGTAATGAATGACCTGCAATTAAGTATAAGTGATATAATTTTTTATATATAGGAGGCCAATCACGCTTTGTTAACTAATATGCAGTAAAATTGACTCATCGGATTAATTAAAACGTAAAGAAAGTTTAATTAATTCTTCATCGTCGAAAGTAAAGTAACGAGACGGCGATCTCTCGGTGTTTGGAAAATCATAAATATATCCATTTGTAACATTTGTACGCTGGCAACACTCAGTATCCGTAGCGCTCCTGTATGGACGACACGACGCCGTTGGCCAGCGACGACAGCCGCCCCGCCACGCGCGTCACGCCCGCGCGCACCGACTCGCGCACCTGCACACACGCACACGGTACACACGGGGCCGTACACACGGGGCCGCGCACACGGGCGCGCCGGGCCGAGCGCTCACCTCGTCCAGGTCGGGCGCCGACACGGCGAAGGGCGCGCGCGCGGCCTGCGCGTCGCCGAACAGCTCCGCCGACGAGATGCTGCTGCTGCCCTCGAAGCGGGACAGGTTGCCGTCGCGGGAGCCGCCCCAGCGCTGATCCTGGAATCGGCCCGAGGGTTCATGTGATTTTCAAATTTACAAATAAAAATATGTTTTATGAAGTTCGAATTTTAATATTATTTCATTTTATTTGTAACAAATGCGTGGACACATGTTAATTCTCTGATTTGTAATAATTTAGAATGAATAGTAAAACAAATATATTAAAAAAAAATTATTTTAGTAATTATAGGATCATACCCACTGGAAGCTTAACTTTCATTAGCTTCACCTGTACATATGTATGTAACGTTATAACGAGATTTTTTCGTCCAAAATCCTCTTCTTTTCACAAAACAACTTGCCTGCTCTCCAAAGAACTGCGCCGAACTGATCGACTTGGCGGATCCGAACTTCTTGACCGCCGAGTCGTCCTCGGGCTCCTGTTTCCGCGAGGGCCGACTGCGGGCGGGCGGCGCGGCGGGGGCGGGCGCGGGCTCCTCCGAGAACATGCTGCGCACGGCGCGCGTCGGCTCGGGCTCGATGCTCTCCCACGAGTCGTTGTCCACCTTCCTACTGGGAGCCTCGTTCAGCAACGAGTCCAGGCCTCGGTTACTGCTGTACGGTTCGTTTCTGATGAGGAATAATTATGAAACGAGTTTCAATCATGCATCCGTCGGTCGAGCGGGCGTCGGCGGGCGGCGCGAGCGAACCTGATCATCACGAAGACGTTGTTGAAGTCGTCGAGGTCGTCGGCGTGCGCGGGCGGCGCGGGCGCGTCCTCCTGCGCGATGTCCGTCATGTCGCCGGCGGCCGAGTGCGACACGCCGAGCGGGCGCGCGCGGCTGGCGCCGGCGATGCCGAGGCGCTCGCTGCGGTCGCGCGGCTCGCGGTACGCCAGCCGCAGCGACGCCACCTCCGCCTCCACGCTCGCCAGCGTCGCTGACCGGTCTGCCCGCTCCGACGACGCCTGCGACGACCGGGTATATTTTTCGAAATTGAACTCTTTGACCGAGTAGAGCTCATACAATGAGTGTATCATGTGGTTACTTAATTGCTAAAGTTTAACTTTTTAGTGCACAATGTTACCTCCATTTTCAGCTTCTCGGCCATGATCGCCTCTCGCTCGATATCGTCGAAGTTGGCGGCCACTTTGGTCGCGCCGAGGCCTCCTTTACGAGCGCCCAGCTGTTGATCGAAGGATTCAAAAGATTAATAGAATTATTACACAACCCAAAAGGATTTGAACTCATCCATTATGACAAAAGGTGCTCACAGCGGGTCGCCGGGCGGCGGCGGCCGACTGCGAGTTGGCGTGCGGCGCGTCGGCGCCCCACAGGCGCGCCGCGGAGCTCAGTGAGCCGCTCATACGTGTCAAATCCTGGAATTGAAAAATAAAAGTAAAAATCGTTTCTAAATTTTTAATATAAAATATATCTAAATGTTTATCATGTTCAAAAAGTTAATAATATTTTATCTGAAAATGCTTCCTATTAAACAAAATAAGCTTAAAAAAAAGTGTTGTTTCCATGTAAGTGAATTTGTCTTTTTTTTTATGGTAATAAAGATCTTTAAAAAAAGTTAAAATATTATGATGATTATGCAAACCAAAACAAAAAAAACAGTTAATTTTCATTCAAATCAAATCAAAAGCAATGAAATAGATGAATTAAAACAGTATTAAATCAAAACATGATACGGCTGCCGTAGTCTCGAGTGGCAGTGCGGTTACCTGTGGTGCAATGTCATTAGCGTTAGTGTCAGACAGCTCTCCATGCTCTGCAAACCAGTCTACCTCTTTCTCCTTACTGTCCTTTGTCTCTGAGGGTGCTGGATCCAGGTGTAACTAGACATGAAATGTAATTATAAAAGCAGGTGCTTAAAAAATATTTGTTTACAAAATACAACCCTTTTTTAAATCATAATTTTAAATTTCTGTTTTATTATTATAAAAAGTATAAATTTTCTCAACAATTCATTTTTACGATTCAATATATTGTAGACTACTTATTCCTTAGTATACTGTTACACATTGAAGACACTTTCAGTCATTCTTTTCAGATGAAACAGATTCCAGTTGCATTTGGTATGAGCATGTTATAGTTATACTAAGTCTTTTAAGAGTGAGCAGAGAATATCAATGCACTTGTACTCTAGGTACAAGCCTCTGCAGGTCCATTGGCTTGTCAGAATATGCTCTGCTTATGAGTTGCTACCATGCCATCTATCTACAAAATTTTTATGGTTCACAATAACCCATTCTGTATTTTACCTTGCCCTGTTCTCAATCAGGCCTTCCGCCTTAATCCTTGCTTTCAATAGTTTGGTGCTAGAGCAGGTAAGTGTGAATGTGTTCTTGTAAAAATTTGCATTGTAGTAAATTAATGTAATATTTAAATAAACCCAATCACTTTAGTACTACCTTTGTCCCGTAAGTCTTCATAGCTTGTTCAGAGAGAGCACTCAGTTTGTCTCGGTACAATTGCGCCACACGAGAGTTATACTTTTGTCTTGCATCCTCTGTTACTAGTCCATTTGAACGGAAGAACTGTGTCTGTAAAGAAGAAATACTTTTATATGTATGTAGCAATATTTAATTTCACATATATGTATTTAAGACTAGTATTCAACCAATTTTTATGTTGCATATCAAAATGATGTTTCATCATACCGCATTGACATTGCCGCCAAGCTGCATATTCCTCAACTGCTTCCATGTCCAATTAGTGTCAAGCTGTGTGGAGCGAACAAACGTAAGGTGCACACCGAGACTGCGGTGAACCGCCGAGCAGTCCAAGCAGATGAAGACCCCGTATGTCACTGATGACCACGTAGGGTTCTTCGCATTGCAGTCGAAGCATACCTACACGAGAAAAATATTTTTATGCCATCAATAGCGTCAACACTTTTACAAATTATTCACTGATAAATACACACTTTATTCGAGGGAATGGAACGCAATCTTTGAAATACCGCTTCAATATCGCTTTTACTGGGTCCAGAGTCAGCCATTTTCGATTTCAAGAATTTTGACTTGTTGTCACGATGTCACCACCTTACACGCTTTGACATTATATATGTCAAATTTGACAATACCTACTTCAGTACCTAAAGTTTATTTTTTATTATAAATTATGTTTTTATAAATTTATTAAGAAACATAATTATTATATTATTTATTCTTATGTTTAACATATTACATTTATTACAGGGCATTGCTATTATATATGTAAAAAGGAACATATATGTTATTAGCGCGCGTAATTCGACGACTCAAAAACATTCCAATTGGATTTATATAGGAAGAGCTTAAGAGAGCTTAAGAAACTGCTCTCGCTGTCTCTGAGTAATCTTGATACTTTTTTGTATTATTTAATATATTTTATATTTTCTTAAAATATTGTTAATTATGAAAAGCTATTCAATAATGGATAAGGAATTCTCCAAATCCACAATTTCTTTATGAAATTTCAGTGTTTGTGGATGTTGTTCACTGGGTGATTTGATTATGTTCATTGATAGAGCGAGTGCATTCAAGTTGCTGCCACTAGCCATCCACCTGTGGCTTCGCTCGTGTACATTATTATAGTATTTTTTAGAATAATAGCAATCCCCATTTTAAGTTGGCATCATTGCGGTAATGCGCAATAGTGAATTCGAATCCCAACGCATCGCATTCTATAGAATTTTAGATGTTATAATTAAGTTTTTTTATGTCTTTTTATTTCTTGTTTTTTTTTAATAATTAAGAATTTTTCATTCTTTATAATGTAACATTAATTTTAGTATATTACTTTCTTAATAAAAATTAAATATTAAGGTGAACATCTGTTTCAGATCCTTTTTAGTGGTTTTATGCCTTTGAATGTGATTTTTTTTTAATATTAATTTATATAAATCAAATATACTGGTGGTAGAGCTTTGTGCAAGCTCGTCTTGGTAGGTACCACCTACTCATCAGACATTCTGCCGCAAAACAGCAGTACATTGTTGTGTTCCGGTTTGAAGGGTGAGTAAGCCAGTGTAATTACAGGCACAAGGGGCATAAGGTCGTAGTTTCCAAGGTTGGTGGCGCATTGGTGATTTAAGCAATGGGCAACATTTCTTACAATGCCAATGTCTAAGGGCGTTGGTGACCACTTAGCATCAGGTGGCCCATATGCTCGTCCACCTTCCTATTCTATAAAAAAAAAAAAAATATATATAAATATCAACAATTTCAGGACTAAATCATTATTTAGAATATAGTATAATATTTTTTTCCATTTAATTTGGTCAGCACTGTAGCTTATTTACGAACTCAAAAAAGTGCATTTGCGTATTTTATGGGAAACTTGCTTCGGACTTTATATAAATAGCTAAGCCCAATTAAGAAAATAGAGGCCGCTATGATCTATACTAATAATTGTTCTCCAGTTTTCAATGACAAATTTCAAAGATTGTTAATTCCTCAAATTACGAAGCCCAAATTTGACCGTTTAATGAAAAAAAAACGGTTGAAATGAAATAGCGCTCTTAATATACCTACTGTGCATTTGTTTTGGTTAGTCTATGATAATAGTGCACTGATTGTTTAATTTGTGTTAAAAAGCATAAGTGATATTACTTCGTATTTTTGCGTTTTTTTTAAGGGTATCTATTTTTTTAAAATTATTATTAAAAATTAAATTCAAACTATTCAAATAATTGCTTTTATAATCATCATTTCGAAAGATAAACTTTCAAAAGCAAAAAAAAAAAAATTGTGTACTTATTCCATGAAAACTATATAACATATCTATTAACACATATATACTAACAGAAACTATGATATAGTTCTTATATTCATTGTCCATAGTTATTAATTTATTATTTGCAATTAAAATGTATGGTCTATGACATCAAAATAAAATGTAATGGCAAATCTATACTACAACTATGACATTAAATTCTATGTTGTCTATTGCTTGTAACCAATGTATAATGTAAAGTTCTGAATCTGAAAGGACGCACATTTGTGAACTTAAAATAGTTTTAGTATAGAAAACTAAAGAATTTATCTTAAAAATAAAACTCAAAATGTGAAAAACTCAAACATATTTAACGTGTTACTATTATAGACAATAACAGCCAGGTTAGATTTGAACATATTTAATAGAAATCGTTTCGAAGTAGCCTCATCTCGCAATAAGTACTCAATTAGTGATGTTGACGTACGCCAGCGTCGAGGTTTAGTTGTAAGTGAAAGTGCTGGATTAACTTTTTCTTCGAGAAAATGAGACTTTAACAAGCTATGTGATATTAAGTGTATAAAATATTATTAGAAATGGAGAACGCTAGTTTTTCTGCGGGAGCCGAATGTGGAGAAGAAATCGAACGGGCCCTAATGGACCTGGGCCCTTTTCTTGGCGTGACTATCAAGGAGGAGACACCTGACGAACTCACCGAGGGCGCGGCGACTCGTGCAAATGTATGAGCTTATTTATTATATTTTATTATAAACACCATGTATCAACAGCATATATCAATTCTATTATTGCTTTTATGTATTATTATTTATACTATTTCTATACGAATAATAATACAGTTGTATCCATCACGCTAATTAATAATTAACATCATAATCATTATAATATTTCAAAATTTAATAAATAATTGTGCTGAGGCAACCTAGTTATTAAAACATGTGAATCTGAACTGAGGGTTGTGTGTTTAAACGTAAGTTTAGTAACATAACCACTAAATACATAAATTCACTCAAATTTTACTGGTGGTAAGACTTTGTGCAAGCTCGTTTGGGTAAGTACCACTCACAACAGATATTCTACTGCAAAACAGCAGTGCTTGATATTGTTGTGTTGCAGATTGAAGGGAGTCACCCTTGCCAAGGGTGCCAGTGTAATTACAGGCACAAGAGACATAAAATCTTAGTTCCAAAGGTTGGTGGCGCATTGGCCATGTAAGCCATGGTTGACATTTCTTACAATGCTAATGTCTAAGGGTGTTAGTGACCATTTACATCAGTTGGCCCACATCTATCTTGCCAAGGCAAGTTCCACTGAGCTTTTGTGTTCTTAATTTTTTTTTTTAAATTTATCTCCTGCTTGGCAGTGAAGGAAAACATTGTAAGGAAACCTGCATTTGTGAGGTGCTGTCTTAGGAGAATATGTATCTATAAAATCACATTGAATCAGAATCATGGAATAAACTCTAAACATTCTCCTCAAAGGGGGACATTTCTAGACAGTTACTTGATATGTTTTTTAATTATTTGAATAATTACTGCTTTACTAAATTCATACTACATCTGCCAATCTCTATGTGTAGCTAACTTTACAGGAGATATCATAGAGCACAAGTGTATTTGCAAATACAGAGGCACTTTCTGTGCCCTCATTCCAACTTGACCGGAGAGATCAAATGCATGACCAACAGGAGTATTACTTGTTTTCTGATGCATGGCAGTGTTTTCACATCCTCCCCTGCCTAGCTCTGGGCTGCTACTTCAAATGTCTTAATTGAAAAATCCGATATCTGATTCCAATGGTGTAGTCTATGATTTGCAACCGGGACCCCAGGATCTGAAGCCTTTAAACTAATCAATTGCATCTAGACCAACAAAGCTTATGGCTCTCCTTGTATATGTTGGTAACATGTTAATTAGTTAATAATGCTGTTTTCTTTTGAATGTTAAATCAATGGAAACAGACAGAAAAATAAGTAAACTACAACTAAGTTTATATAATTTGAAGCTTACTTTATACAATAGTAATGTATTAAATATATTTATAACATTACTAATAAGTAATTACTACTAATAGTGTAATTAATTGTCAACATTATTTATTGTATTATAGTATACTTGAATATAATAATTGTAATAGTGTCACTAACAGCTGAAGTGATTGGATTGGATAAGAGGAGGAGGGTTGATATGCATTTTTCGCCCATAACATACTCAAAAATAAAAATTTCGATTGCCGACTATTCTTAAATGAATTTTTATAGTTGAAGATATATAGTTTTTTATTCAGTAAGTTTTACATGATAAATAATTATTATTAATTTATTATTATTATAATTATATACAATTATTTGTACATTTTTGTTGTTTATCCTACTACTACTATTATACTACTCTTTATTAACTTTTATGTAAGTACTTTTTTATTTTGGTTCACTGTGCGCATCTATCCTAAACGGAAAAGTATATGTTGCACGTAAGTATCAATCAGTTGCGCGATAGTTTAAGTGGTTTGCTGAGCTCAGCGTTAGCGTTGTGTAGGTATCGATATTGAGTTCTGAAGTCATTGCGAATGATTTTGGAAATTTAATAATTAATAATATGGCGTAAAAGATAAAGATGGTGATTTTGCATCTGTTCAAATAGAAACATTATATTGATATTTAGAAGTTCTAAAAACAGTTACACATTTATAGCAGGTATGTTATAGATTTTCTCAATATAGTAATTATTTTGATATCGCAATAAGTAGCCGATGGGCGAAAAAAGACCCTTATCAACCCTCCTCCATTGGTATGGGGAAAGCTTTAATGACTTAGAACCTAAACTATTTAAATTATTTCATATAAAAACCTAACTATTGGTGAATGGATACAGAGGTGGATATGTGAAAAAATATCACTGTGACATTACGAGTGAATGAACAATTCTTTATATTTAATATTTTTATAACTTTAGCTTGAAGTAAAACAAATTGTTATTTTGTTATGTATGAAATTTATTGGAATACGAATAATTAGACACAAAGTCTAAGTCAGTTCAAATTGGTCGCCTCCAGGTGAGCGGCACGAGCGCGCCTACGGAGGGGGCTCCGGAGAGCGCGGAGGGCGCGGCTGGCAAGGCGGAGGGCGAGGGCGCAGACTCGCTGGCGTCGCCCACCGCGCGCACTTCCTTCCTCGCCATGCGCTGCGTGTTCTGCCAGCTGCCGCTGTCTCAGGCGGAGGGCACGCCCAAGCTCATGGAATGTCTCCACTCCGCCTGTGAGCCTTGCATCAAGGCCAAAATAGACGAGAAACTCGCCGGTAGCAGGGACTTTCTAGGTATCGCAAGAATTGCATCAATCTTCTTACAGGGAACTTTGTCAGTGAAGTGCATTCAAGTTCTGACCTCAGATATTCATTTTCAGGTGCCGGTCGCGTCACGATACTTTGTTCAGCCTGTCGCCTACACTGCCAGCCGAGCAACATGATCGACCAGAGATTCGTTATAGAAAAAACTGCTCTGGAACAGACCGGCACCAACGGTAAACAATAGTCGTGTACCTCGTGCTGTTTGCTGTCGTCCCCACCAATAAATTATTGTCGTTATACATCTATATATCTGTTTCCATAATGGCTCACTGACAGGCTCTATGAGCGGAGAGCAGCAATGCAACAGCTGCGAAGACACGGAGCCCGCGACCAGCTACTGCGTGGACTGCGGAGAATTCATTTGCGATAACTGCGTGCATGCGCATCAAAGGTTCGCTTCAAAATATTATGTCGTTCAAGTAAATGTAGTATAAAATATATAAGTAAGTAAGTTCAAGTATGTAAAATAAGTACTAGATATACATATAGAATGTTCGTATTTATAGGATTCCTCGATATTTTTTATTTTATGTTTATTATCCTCTTGGTATTTACGTATTAGCTTCTTAGTTATATAATGTACATGTTGATCCGATGTCGAGACGATGGGCCTCACCCACCCAAAAATAATATAATTTGACCCTAACCGCTTCGGATCGCGGCAGACTCTAATCTCCAAGTTCCTAGGGATCTTGTGTATCTAGGTCCGGGCCTGGTAGGGTCCGTGAAATCGTTCGCACAATTACATCGCGATAGCCAAAAAAACGTATACGACAAAACAGTGACACAGTGAAACAGCTGTGTGAACACCCTCAGGCTACGTAACGGTTATTGTCGAAGTTGTGTAGTGTTCTCTAGATTATTGAACAATAATTAAAAATGCTGATTTATTAAAAATATATGAAAGTACTTATCCTAGGTAAATACTATTCTATTTTTAACCGATCGATTTGCGTCACGTTTCAGACTGAAAATCACGAAGGACCACACGATCAAGTCCAAGGAGGAGGCCGTGTCGGAGCTGCAGGCGGCGCAGGGGGGGCGCGCCGCGCACGACATGTACTGCCGCGACCACCCGCAGGTCGGCACATGGTTACTTGATTACATATACTGATTCATCTATACACACGTCCAAAAGTCCTGCAGCGGAGCAACAGTACCTGACGTAGTAATTGTCAATTGAGTAGTTAATTAATGAAATTTTTGTTTCAGGAGCGACTCGCCCTGTTCTGCGAGACGTGCGACCGCCTCACGTGCCGCGACTGCCAGTTGCAGCACCACCGCGACCACAAGTACCAGTTCAGCACCGAGATGGCGGCTCAGGTACCGTAGAGGGCGCCAGCGCGAGCCCGGCAGTGCCGCGCGGAGTGCTCAGCTTGTGACGTGTCGTTGGCAGGCGCGCGGCGGCATCGCGGCGCTGCTGTCGGAAGTGAGCTACAAGCGCGTGCTGCTCGGCTCCGCCATGAAGGTCATCCGCGACCGCCAGGCGCTCATCGCCGACAAGAAGAAGGCGCTCGTGCACGACATCACGCAGACCGTCGTCAAGTCGGTACCTCACCTGCACCACCACTACACCACCGCTACACCACCGCTACACCACATCACACCATCAATACACCACCGCTACGCCTCATCCATTGACGTATTCATCTAAATCGCGTCGTGTATCTTGACAATAGTTTTAATTAATGTTGTGTCGTTTGTAAATTGATATACTTTATGATTTATTGTACACCACAAAGACAAAAAGAATACAAAACATGGATACAGCCTAAATAAAAGTAGCATTATATATATAAGATATACTTAGGTGTGTAAGTGAATCTTCACTGCGTGATCGTAAGTGTAAAGTTACGATAACAAAAAATTAAACGAAATAACGATGATTATCATATCAATTTTATTAATACAAACAAAAACAAATAAAGCTGTTGACCAGAATTGAATTGAAAGAATGAGAAGTCGTCGATTGCGAGTATAGTTTCGGACAGGACGTAACACGCGTGTCTTCGCCGCAGGCTAACCAACGCCATCAACACGCGCGGCAAGCAGCTGGTGCTGCGGCTCAACGAGGTGTGCGACGCCAAGCAGCGCACGCTCAGCGAGAAGAAGGACGCGCTCGAGCAGCTGGCCGCCATCACCGACCACTGCGTGGACTTCGTCAACACGGCGCTGGAGCAGGTGCGAGCTTGCGTGCGTGCGAGCGTGCGTGCGAGCGGCGCGTGTGGCGGGCCCGGCGGCTAACGTGCGCGTGTTGCAGGGCAGCGACACGGCGGTGCTGCACAGCAAGCGCGCCGTGTGTGCCCACCTGCAGCGCATCAAGAGCCGGCGCGCTGACATCCCCAACCCCGAGATCCCCGTGCGCATCTCGCTCGCACTCGACAAGCTGCCCGACCTCGTGCGCGGTGAGACAGATTCACGTTTTCTTGGTGGTAGGGCTTTGTGCAAACTCGAACCCAAACATCAGATATTCTACCGCTAAACAGCATACTTCGTATTGTTTTGTGTTCTGGTTTGAAGGGTGAGGGAGCCAGTGTAACTTCAGGCACAAGGGACATAACATCTTAGTTCCCAAGGTTGGTGGCGCGTTGAAGATGTTTAATATTACTGACAATACCAATGTCTATGGGTGGTGGTGACCACTTATCATCAGGTGGCCCATTTGCTCCTCGGCCTACCTATTTTATAAAATAAAACTAGTACAGTACGATAAAGAACATTTAAGTCACAAAAACAATATAGTGAAGTTATCGGTAAGACCTACAATCAAAATACATGAAGTCACAAGTACATTTAATGATTATACATTTGAACTAATCAAATACTTTAAAGACCGAGATTACGTTCAAATAATATTTAAAATACAATTGGAATAGATTCACAGCAATTTGAAAATAAGACATTGTATA
Source organism: Nymphalis urticae (assembly GCA_905147175.2). Lineage (NCBI taxonomy): Eukaryota > Metazoa > Arthropoda > Insecta > Lepidoptera > Nymphalidae > Nymphalis > Nymphalis urticae. Next base: position 138,580 of record LR990004.1, on the reverse strand, counting down.
ATATTATGTGATACTCGTGGGAGTCACGAGACCCCGTTATTGGATGAGTTATTTACTTGTTTGTAAGTAAATAACGCCTGATGGTAAGCAGCCACCATCGCTTATAGACAATAGCGCTGCAAGAAATTGTAACCATTCCTTATAAAACCTATGTGTCACCCACCTCGGTTGGCAAGTTTGAAGCCCAAGGAAGGCTATAGGATACTGTCAAACAAATGAAAGACGAAACCCACAAACCACGTGAACCGTGGGTGAAAACTAGTACGCAATACAATTGCCAAAAAATATTAACGAATGCAATTCCATTATAACACGGATTATCTCGTCTCAGTTCTGTCGAACATCGGCGCGATCGTGGTGGACGGCAAAGTGGACGGCGGAGGCAGCGGCGGCTCTGGGGGCTCGGGCGTCTCAGGCGGCGGTGGTGGCGCAGCTGGCGGCGGTGGCGGCGGTGGCGGCGCGGCCGGCAGCCCGGGCCCGGCGGGCGGGTTCCACGCGGGCGGCGCCCCGCCGCACTCGGCCGTGGTGGCGCTGCAGCAAGTCGCCATGCACCAGGTCGCTACAAAACTTACATACTGCATGCGTCGATTGATTACTAAATATTTTAAAAAATCTCGTGTGCTCTGCAGCTTTAGGTGGATACATTTAATATTACGTTATAATATATTTTTTTAATAATATTTGCCGGGAAGGCTAAATTATTCTATACTCTACTGTACTCTTGAATAGTTTGTTCGAAACGAGCTCAATCATATATTATCTTTTCATGTCTAGACTTTGGCGAGATATAAGGTAGGTTCCGACCTGTAGACGTTGATATTTGTTGGCTTATGAGAACGTTTTTATAGGTTTCTTAGCTTATTTGTTACATTCATATGTTTTTCTGTGCAGTCGTACGTGCAAGCGGTGACGGGCGCTACGGGTCCGGGTGTGGGTGTGGGCGTGGGCGTGGGTGGCGCCGCTGGCGCCATGATGGGCGGAGTGGGCGTGGGCGTGCCCGGCATGGCGGGCGTGGGCGGATACATGGCAATGCAGCGGTCGCGTGCGCACACGCCGCTGCGACACCCGCACGTGACGTCCACCACGCATCCGCATCATTTGCACGGTACACTGATAATTACTGCACTTTTTATATTTCTATTCCGTTGTGAATCTTTATTGTACACCTCGACCGCGAGGCGGAGTGGTCATGTTCACTCAGAAAAATAAAACGCAGTCCACAGTTGTATTTATTTATATCAAATTTATATTGCACTTACACAATACGATACACAGTAATGGCAAGAAGACATTATATTTGTCATACAGGGCTTCAGGTAAATATTAAATTATATCATGTTTATTAAATAATACGATATTTCTACACAGGCATGAACGAGATGAACCTTCGTGGGCTGCTGAACTCTTCCGGCGCGCGCGGCCGCCCCCCCGCGCCCCCACAGCACGCACAACACGCACAGCACGCGCAGCACGTACAGCACGCACAGCACGCCTACCACCAAAGTTAGCTTCTATCATTTTAAACCCTTAGGTTTTTTTTTATATTCAATTTCGTATAATTAAACGCAACTCTGAGACACGGGGCATTGTCCTCTCGTCGACCTCAGTCGTATATAATAATACCACAACCGCTACAGTTGGCCTATTCTCCGCAGTGATGGGCGCCTACGGCAACGGCGCGTACGGAGCGGGCGCGGGCGGCGGCGCGGCGAGCGGGCGGCGCAGCGGCGGGCCGCGCACGCCGTCCCCCGCGCCGCTCGCGCACGCGCCCTCCGCCAAGTGGCACATCCCGCAGCACGCGCTGCCCAACGGTGAGCACCCCGCGCCCCGCGGGCCCCCGCGCGAGTGACGTAGGCTTGACCCCCCGTGTGTCGTGTGTCGCAGGCGCGCCGGAGGCGGGCGCGGGCGCGGGCGCGGCGGCGGGCGGCTCGCTGGGCGGCGCCGACTACAAGATCACGCTGGGCCGCGCGCGCACCTCCTCCGCCGTCACCTCCACGAACCCCAAGACGCCGAGCCCCAGTCTCAACGTACGTACGGCGACTATTACGCGACTCGATATTTGTAAATGCATTTCGACTTACTGATCTAAATGGATCGCGCGTCCCCAGGGCGTCAGTGCCGGGTGTGCGTCGGAGCTGGATAAAGTGTGCGCGGAGTCGGTGCAGGATCTCATGGCCACCATCGCGAAGCTCGACTCCAACGGTGTGCAGGTATGTAGCCTAGGCGGCTCCACGTCGAGGTGCGGGGGCCAGCATAGACGACACCGACGCCTTGCCGGCAGGTGGTGGCGGAGCAGAGCGGCGGGGACGCGTCTCCGGCCGCCGTGCACTCGTCCACGGACGCGCCGGGCCGCGCCGCCGGCGACCCCAACGAGGACTGGTGCGCCGTTTGCATGGACGGCGGGGAGCTCATGTGCTGCGACAAGTGCCCCAAGGTCTTCCATCAGTACTGCCACATACCCACCATCGAGAAGTTGCCCGAGTGAGTGACGATCGCGAGATATACTGACCTTCGATCGTGACGTTGGCGAAACTTTTTTATAATTTAGTACTGAGACGTGACATATAGACGTCGTGCCTCGCAGGGAGACTGAGTCATGGCAGTGCCTCCTGTGCGTGAACTTCGCGGAGGACGCGGAGGGCGAGGCGAGCGCGGAGAGCGAGGCGGGCGAGCTGACGGGGCGCGTGCGCCGCATAGCGGAGCGCATCACGCTGGAGCTGTACTGCCAGTACGAGCAGTCGCTGCCTTTCCGAGAGCCCGTGCCGCCCCACAACCGCCACTACCACTCTAAGGTAGCGTCCAAGGCCACACCGCTTCGTCTCCCGCCTTATCGTTGCCGAACTAAACTTGCATTGTTCCGCTTTAGATCCAGCGCCCCATGTGCCTGGACATGATTCGTTTGAAGCTTCAGCCGAGTACGGAGGGACGCTACACCCACATATCGCAATTCGTCGCCGACGTACGGCTACTTTTCCGCAACGCCTACAGATATAATCCGGTACGCTCAGGACTTTCGCACCCTTAATAGTTATATTTCTTGCATATTATATTATTAACAATTGATTTTATTATACAGCCGGACTCTCAAATTAATAAGGACGCAAAAAAGCTGGAAGATTTCTTCGACGCGCAGCTGTTGAAGTGGCTGCCCGACTACACGTACTGGAGCGGGGAGGGCTCGCCGCCCGCCAAGCGCGCGCGCTGCGACTGACCGCCCGACGCTCCGCCGTTGAGAACATTGTCGAACTACTTCGTTACATGAAACACTTGAGTGATATTCGTTTGGAACTTAATAGTCCAGTAGTCGAAAATCGTCAAACAGTTATAGTTTTATTTAAAACTGACGTGTGTCTGTTATCGATATGTTTACGTGGCCAGTTATATGAAATAAAGTGCCACATGTGAATATTTTGAAGTGGTTAATTATTATTATACTGTGTATGATGTGGAAACAGAATGTTAGTTGTGATACTGGACAGAAGTTGGGATACAATGTTCTTATGTATTCGACACATAAGTAATCTAAATATTTTCTATACATTTCTTATATGTAATGTAGAAGTTCCTCTGAAGTCGTATGAAAAAGATTATATGTTATTAGTATATTAGTATTTAAAGGACCTTTCTATTTCATACAACATCAATTGTTTCATTTCGTTATTTAGGACATATACAATACTATCTCATTGTATGTCATACAGCGACACCACACTGTCTACAGATACGTCTATCAGTGTAAGCTAACACACAATACTGCCTCTGTATCTCCCGTTGCCCTCGGACGTCTCATCGCAGAAACAGTTTTCTGTTTTAAGCATAACTTGTTAAACTTATATACATATGTTGTTATTTAACTGTGATAAAAAGGAAACCATGAGAGTTTGTCATTTTACATGCAAGAAGTTTACTTCAGGCTTATGTACTAATAATGATACACTTGAACAATTTAGTTGTGTATCACATCAAGCTTCGAATCGAAAATACATATTGTACACGTGTACATCTGTGAGGGAGTCAATGCTTACTGTGAAGAGGTAACAATCCGCAATGTTACAAGTACTCTAGGAATGTCAGCAAACAGATGCTGGCTGGATGTGTACAGGTTGATGTATAAGATTACTTGTAACATATGATAGCATTGTACATTATGTTATAATATAAAAATGCACAAATCGCATTATTATTAAGTTTTATTTTTAGGAACATATGATATATACATTTTATTTGTTTGCGCTATCTAAGACTGAGTTATCTAACGGAACTATTGCATACAATCTTACGACACCTGTATAAAAAAAGGACTATATTACTGCCCTGAGCCATCACAGCACAATGATATTAATTTATTGTGCAATTAATTTTGGACATGTTCTGGACTAGGATGAGAAGTCTATTGTTTGTATATTTAACAAAACAATTACGTTATATTTATTATTTTGCAATAGATGTATTAGGTTAAGATTGTATGGCAGGATAGAGCTGTTTGATTAGATAGGAAAATTACTTAAATGGTCATTTTACTTATACCAATAATTTACTTCTGCTTTTGATTTTCATTATGCTCTCTCGATTTGATTAAAATCTTATATTTTTAGCATTAATATACAATTAAAAGTGAGTAAAACTCCGTTAGAATTACATTGTTGATGTTGGCCGGTATGTTGCTAGACTAGGCTCTATGTTGTTTCATATTTTAGATATTCTCAAAATGATTACTATTACCTTAGAAAATAAATATCATTTATCTGATTTGCGTTTTATTTCTTGTAATATTGAACAAATAAAATACATACATATATTTAATTAACTTTTTATAATTAATATCGAATGTTACGCCTAAAAATCCTACACTACACTCACATATCGTATAATTCGTCTCTTCAATTTAACAACGGATTAGTTTTTATGTAGAGACAATTACACAATATTAACAAGGCGGTGAAACCGAGTTAAGTTTTGACTTAATATTATTATAGAGTCGTATCGGCAATAATTAATTGGCAACAACTTTTTGCAACGTCAACTAATGTCACTGTTGACGTATCGACAACAATATGTAGAGGTTAGCCATACTGCGCCATACGCCAATACGATGGCACTTCGAGGAACTGATAGTATTTACAATAACCAATCGCGTGATATATAAAATTCGGCGCCGATTAGTGATTGACTCAAATGTCATTCTAGACTCCGTTTTTAGTTGTAAAAGTAGAACGGTTTGCCAACTTTAAAAAATATATAGTTCATGTGACGTCACTAAATATAGCACTTATCACTAAAGTAATTATTAGTTAGCGCAGTGTTTTGTCAGTTAAACGCGTCTCCAGCTGAGGTGTAGTACGAAAGGCAAAAGTACGACAAGACACAACTTCACCAGGAATAAAGGATTTTTGTAGGTTAGTGACTCCAAAAGGTTATTGACATTCAAAATTTTCTTATTTCACCTTAGTTTCGCTCTGCACTTAAATACTGTATATATTATTAATTTAACACTTGGTTCTCATTTTGATGCATTATAATGTTTAGAGTTACAAAATAAATCTAATGCTTTTATTACTTTTCAAATCACTCTAATTGATATTATATACACATGTAAATAAAGCAAAGTAAAAGTACTTAATATAATCTTGCCAAATTAAATTTCATGAAGTGTAATTTTTCGTGTGTTATTGCAAACATTAAATAAACAAATAAGCCACAATTATTGATAATTAAATAATATAAGACATACTCTATTTTTTTATTAAAAAAAAATAAAATGCTTCATACTTAAACCACCTGATTAAATGGCCTGAGGAAAAATATATCTCAAGTTATTTATGTTTCAAAGCAGCTTTTTTTTTAAATTAAAAAAGTAGATATGTTTATTTATTCAAAGTAGGTTAGGTACCTACTACAAGACATTGAACCTTTATCTTCTTTAGCTCAGTGGGAGCAGATATATGAGTTTATTGAGCTCTCGTATCGAGTGGAGTGTGTGGCTGACGCTTCTATCGACAATTAGGACATCGACACCTTATCTCCGCATTTTTATTATTGTTTGCGGTCAGACCACTTTGATTGGAAAATAAATGATATTTTTTTTCAGTCTATCTACGCAACGGTTATTCTTTTATCGTCCTATATATTTCTGCTTCATTCATTCGAGTATCGGGACATAGCTATTTGAATGTATACATATCCGCCCTGTGTGTTTCGTTAGGGCAGCAGTTGCAGGGCGAGTATGCGTCTCATAATCCTGGAGGACGCGTCGGTGGTGGCGGACTGGGCGGCGCGCTTCGTGCTGCAGCGCATCACGGAGTTCGCGCCGGGCCCGGACCGCCGCTTCGTGCTCGGCCTGCCTACCGGCGGCACGCCGCTCGGCATGTACCGCCGCCTCATCGACTTCTACAAGGAGGGCCGCCTCTCCTTCAAATACGTTACCACGTTCAATATGGACGAGTATGTCGGTCGGTGTCGCTACTATTGTCTTCGTTTCAAGTCTACGACACGGATTAATTGAGTCTGTCCCTGTAGGCCTCCCGCGCGACCACCCCGAGTCGTACCACTACTACATGTGGAACGAGTTCTTCAAGCACATCGACATCGACCCTGCGCACGCGCACGTGTTAGACGGCAACGCGCCCAACCTCGTCGCGGAGTGCAAGCGCTTCGAGGACCTTATCGCAGAGGCCGGCGGAGTGCATCTCTTCATCGGAGGTTAGAGCGAGTCGCCACTCGCGGCTATTCCCTCTCCCTCGTAACATACATAGTTCAAGTCATCAAGCTTTCCGCGTCGGCAGGTATCGGCCCCGACGGCCACATCGCGTTCAACGAGCCGGGCTCGTCGCTGGTGTCGCGCACGCGCGTTAAGACTCTGGCCTACGACACGCTGGAGGCCAACAAGCGCTTCTTCGGCAACGACATCTCCAAGGTGCCGCGCCAGGCACTCACCGTCGGCGTCGGCACCGTCATGGACGCCAAGGAGGTGTGTCCTCTCGCTCACTCTAACTGAGGTCGATCCTCTAGCATCAAAATTGACGATTTCAACTTATGTGTGCTTGTTTAGTTAATTCTGACGCATTTTACCACTTCATAACATATACTAAAAGCGGGATTATATCGTATGTCGTCACTACGACCGTCGAGGCTTCCGGCAAACGCGCCATCGATAGCACTCGTAGCCGCCCTCGAGCGGTGGAGTGGCTGGACTGTAGCGAGAGTGGCGTGTGCTCGCAGGTGATGATCCTGATAACGGGCGCGCACAAGGCGCTGGCGCTGGCCAAGGCGGTGGAGGAGGGCGTGAACCACATGTGGACCGTGTCCGCCTTCCAGCAGCACGCGCAGACGCTGTTCGTGTGCGACGAGGACGCCACGCTCGAGCTGCGCGTCAAGACCGTCAAGTACTTCAAGGTGAGCCGAGGCGGCTGCCGGCGCTTTCGTCCAGTCTTGTTACTTGTATGCAAATCGAAGGTTTTTAAGTCTACGTCTCTATTACTTTTTTCATATTTATTTGTAAATAATATGAAGCATATTTATTTTATTAATTATATAGTAAAATCTTTTAACATACTAAGTAACAAATGTTAGTCTGTTAAATCTTATGTGACTTTGCGGACTCGAAAACTTGGGAGTATTACAAGTTACAAGTTGGACTTACTTTAAATATTTAGACAGTCTTAAGGCACGAGATTACAAAGAACTCTGCACGAACATTGATATTGTTTTACTAATCAAATATTATATTATTCATTACATTAGTAGGAATGGTTCGAATGTTTCAAGTTCAATTCATTTTTTTTCTAACATAAGCGCTACATATATCAGATCACCCATTTCAGAAACATATCCACATTATTACTTTCCACGTATTCATTACATCACATACCAGCGAATACACGAACAGTCATTTCAAAATCGCGACACCGAAAATTAAATGCCTTAAGCGAGTTCGAGTGAATAAGATTGCCATATTCACATTATCGATATTAGAGTATTGTGAAATAATAATATTTTAATTGTGCTAGATTTTATTATTTATAAGTTCTATAAGCGTTACGATACTAGTGTTATACAGTTGCTTTGCCTGACACATCTCTCATCTGGGTCCCGGGACACGACATCATAATCATTAAATAAATTCGATCATAACCGAAAACACTTAGGTTTTGGTAATAGTTAAGCCTCTATGAGGGGTCGCTTCGGAGAATATAACTTTCTCTCTCTTATCCATAATCGAAGCCGGGCATGCGAGTGGGTGCGCGGAGGTTCGGCTCGCACGAGAGGAACGCATGCAGTGCACGATTCAAGCCTGAATGTTATTGTCTTCCACTCGAAAGTTTGCTCCTCGAGTAGTCAGTGTCGAGTTCCGTTGGAATCGTTAGTCGATTGCGGGCGCTAACGTGCGAGTGGTCTGAGCGAGTGGTCTGAGCGAGTGGTGTGGCGCAGGCGCTGAGCGGCGAGCACCAGAAGATGATCGCCAGCGCGCCCGCGCACCTGCAGCGCGTGCTGCACTGACGCGCCGGTCGGCACTCGCCACTCGGCCGGGCACGGTACTGGCCCTTCCGCCTCTAGTGCGTGTGAGTCCGGAAATAAGCACCTCGGACCTGAGAAGTAGCGGCGAGAGCGTGTCTGATGTATCATTCCAATTGCATACAATAATAAATACTATACTGCAATAATCATTATTATTATTTTTGATGAAGAAAATTGTTAACAAGTACACGAGTGTACACGTGTTGTCTGTTGCGCAGAGTCTGATGGGCGAGCACAACAAGCTGATCGCCGGCACGCGGTGAGACGCGTCCAGTGCAGACCCGTCGTTATATCGTATGTCTAATGTAGTCCGACCACGACACAGCTTTACGTTGGGGCCTTCGCTGTATTGCAAAAAAAAAAAACAATCGTATAAAATACGTCGTGATACAAGTTCTGTATTCGATAAGATTTCTCAGTGATGTATCTTTTATTTTTATATTAATTTTTTTAACAATACATATATATTTTATACAAACATCGTCTTTTCCTTGACCTCAATAACGGACAAGTTCACTCGCTGAACATTTACTAATAAATTGTTTTGTTCATGATCGTGACGTCATTCAAGATGTAAAACTTAACTCGCATTCAACTAAACATTATATATATATACATAGTAACTCTTAATGTTTTCATCTGAATAAAATATATCTAAAGGCACTCTCCGTAAAAAGTTCGTGTTTTTTTCACTAAAAGCATGGATTGACGTTACATAATTCTTTACATAATACAGCATATATCCAATTCACTGTGTAATCTAGTCCACAAATTGCAAAAAGTGTCAACGAGCCTATTGTAAGTACTGAACTGAATATTGACACTACAATATAAAAGATGTGAAATGTAATGAAAAACTCGCCTTTTTACGGGTAAGAACTAACTTAAGTAGTGTAGCCGGTGTGGAGGTTGGCAGGCGGCTGGCGGGCGGCTGGCGACGGCTACCAGTCGGCGGGCGCGCGCGCGGCCACGCGACACATGCGCGCCAGCAGCGCCGCCAGCTGCAGCGGCGACGCCAGCCCGTCCGCCACGCGCAGGTGCGTCCGGCCCACCTCGCGCACCAGCCCCAGGCGCAGCTCCTCGTCGGCGTCCAGCGTCTTGCACACGCGGAACACGTTGCTCACGATGTCCTCCGCCGCGTAGCCCAGCTTGCACAGTTTGGCGATCACCTGCGGGCAGAGAGACGTCACCCGGGGCTCGTCCGCCACCGCGCCGCCGCCGGCCGCGTACACACCCTGTAGGCGCCGTGGATGTCCTGGCGGACGCAGGCGTCGAGCATGGCGCGCACGAGCATGGGGTGCGGCTCGTCGCACACCTTGAACACGTGGTCGGGGCTGACGTGCGCGAAGCCCTGCGCCGTGGCCTGCAGGTTGTTGAGCGCGGCGCGCAGGTCGCCCTGCGCCGTGAACACGACGGCGTTCACGCCCTCCTCCGTGTAGGACAGCTGTTCCTTCTCGCACACCTCGATCACCTGAAAACAATTCAAATTGTACTTAATTATTCATCATATTACATATTTATATCATAAAAGCAAAGATCGCAAAGATTTCCTATGTTCTATGTTTACTTGTTGGTTTTGTAAAGGTACACACTATAAGTCATTCTACTACAACACGGTAATATTTAGTATTAATGTAATTAAAATATATTTTAGTGCCAATGTCATGCCACCCATGATTAATTCATTAACAGGTAAATAACTATTATAATTTTCCCAACCAGGCCAACATTTTCAAAAGATTCACATAGAAGCCGGAGAAAAATCCTAAAAATATAATAATAAAAAATACGCAGAGAGTGTTATACTACGCATATATATTAAGTTGGTCAAGTATTAGGTATAAGTCAGTCAGGACGGACAGCTAGTTTATTATAAAATAGATCTGGAATGTTGTTAGTGAGTTATTGGGTGTTTATTGGATGTCACTATTGTGTAGTAGTATTTAAACAATATCAATGGATGCAAAACAACAGATATAACACACCCACCCATTTTTTTATATATTTCTTTTATGTTTTAAATAATAAATAAAATATTAAACATATGTGTCTAATTTCTCTGAAATTCTGCCACATGTGTATTGGCAATGGAATGAGCTCCAATCCTTCTCCTCAAAAAAGGAGAGGAGGTCTTAGTCCAGTAGTGGGACATTCACAGGCTGTTATTTACATGTACATAATTTCTTTATATGAAGCTACTTAATTGCACTCAATTCTGCCTGTGTTTTGAGTGACTAATTTTGATAAAAAACTGCTAGTGTGGCTTAGTTATAATAGTTAGATATACAACATAGCCTCGCAGACTTTTTTTGTGAAATGATGAGTACTATAAATATGTAATATGTTATTTACTTATTAATCTTCAACAGTTTTCAGAGTGCACACCAAATAATAACTTTTATAGTAACATTTTTGAGAACAGACAAACCTGTTTCTTGTAATTCAGTAAGTTAATTGATATATAATACTTTTTAATGAAAGTATCAAACTGTAAATAATAAATTATTATTCCTTAAAATCTTAGAAAAGAAAATCTAAACCTTAGCCATAATTTGAGCATCGGTGAGCTTGGTGTAGCGCAGCACAGCACAGCGAGACTGTATTGGCTCTATGATTTTCTCACTGTTATTCGCAGCAAGTGCAAATCGTGTTGTGCTGGAATAAAGTTCCATTGTCCGGCGCAGGGCCTGCTGAGCGCCATCTGTCATACTGTCTGCTTCATCTAAAATCACTATCTTGTGTCTCCCTGCTGGCAGTGTTACCTAACCACACGGGATACAGGTGTTATAGAAAGATGTTCAATGTATTGTTGCTTATAAACACAATCATGTATGTAGTAATTCTTATAAAAAACGTGATTAGAACTTTATTCTAAATAAAAAATACTACTGTAAATTTTTAACAATGTTGTTAGCAAAATAGTATGTACATTAAATGAAAATTACACGACATTTGCAAACTTTAAATTAATTTAATTTTCTGAAACATGGGAGAGTTAAGGTTTGTCTAGTTTGTATAATACCCGATACTAACCTTCTGCTGGGCAAACATTTTAATCTTATTACGCACGACATCAATTCCACGGTCGTTGGAAGCATTTAGCTCAAGCACAGCGTCCTTAAAAGCAGAGCCGAGTAGCGCTCGCGCCAAACAAAGAATAGTAGTTGTTTTGCCGACTCCAGGCGGACCAGCGATGATAATATTTGGAGCATTGCCGGTGCGAGCAAAAACAGACAACCTCGATACTGTGTCTTCGTTGCCTACGATGTCAGCAAATGTTTGTGGTCGATATTTCTCTATCCACGGCAAATTGGAAGTCGATTTGCTCGGACCAACAGGCTTGCTAGGTTTTGGATCCATCTCGTCAACTTCCATAATAGTTACATCCTCATCACTCATTTTTCTATATCAAACAATTCCTACTGTAAACTATAATAATATTTCATAGATTAAAATTATATATTATTGATATAAGCGCTTAATATAAAAAAAAAGAAAAAAAAAAAGAAATAGCTTAAACTTGTCAAGTAAAAGAGCGCGAATTTTACATATACGTAACTCAAAACAATGTCTTTTCTAAAGTATACAGTATAAAAAGTGTTTACCTACTTATGTAGAGTAACAATGTCAATCAAAACTTAAAAGTCACAACGGAACCTCATACTTCAGTCGTTTAATTAACCGTTCATTAGCTAATATAATAATATATATAAAATATTTTACTATAAATAAAGTTTACTGAGAATAAAAATTAAAATAATATACCCATTTATTTGAGATGTTGAGAACGTCTTACGAAATAAAATGTCATTTAGAAACTGACAGATGTGATCACTGACAGAGACAGCTGACAATGATAACGAAACGAAATTTCGTTGGTTGTAAACTGGAATCGTAAACACTCGAATGTCTTATATTATTATTGGATTCAGATCAGTTTTTTTAGTTTTATAAAGTTTTAATTACCTCACATATCTTATTTTCGTTTTAGCAATTCATTTGAGGTATTTATTTTCTTACAAAACATAATTGGGATTGTGTTTGATTTCATACTGTGTCTGGGTGAATCATCACCCCAAACAAGTGTTGACTCTTTGTAATACACCTAAAGGATACATTGAGGTAATTAAAAGTTACAATTACGAATTATTCTAAAATAGCATTTGATTATGGTATAGCATTTTGAAAGTTTGTTAAAATAAATAGGATGTTGTAAAAGTGTTTCCAGGGCAATGGACTGCAACCAACTATTTTAAATAATTTCGAATATTGCATTTAGTTAATCTTACTATATCTTATATGTAGTGACTAAGAATCCATAAACCTGTTTTTTATATTGACATTTATATAACAATTTTTAAAATTTTAAGCATACCTATAATTTGATTTTGAAGGTAAAAGATGGAGTGGTTATTTGGTCACCGAATGACTCCAGAGGAGATGCTGAGAAAGAATCAGAGAGCACTAAATAAGGCCATGCGTGATCTTGATCGGGAGCGTCTTAAGATGGAACAGCAGGAAAAGAAAGTCATAGCAGACATTAAGAAACTTGCTAAGGATGGGCAGATGGTGTGATTTTATAAGCTAACTGAATCAATACATAATCTATACTAAAAGTTGCTTGATTGTTTCAAAGATTTGTTTTTGCATTCAAAATCCTCCATAAGATTAAAATAAATATAAAATTTGTAACTGCCAAATTATAAAGAATTACCATTTTGCAGGATGCAGTAAAAATAATGGCAAAAGATTTAGTACGCACACGGCGCTATGTGCGCAAGTTCATGTTGATGAAAGCAAATATTCAGGCTGTTTCCCTCAAGATACAAACACTCAAGTCCCAAAGTAGCATGGCGCAAGCCATGCGCGGCGTTACGCGCGCAATGGCATCCATGAACAGGCAACTCAACGTCCCACAGATACAAAAAATATTGCAGGTTGTTACACACTTTGTTTTTGTTATGTATTCCAGTGAATCTCATGTTGTAATGAATAATACTGATAAGTTCTATCTTTGTTGTCTTTTCTTTTGTCGTAATATAACAATAATTTCGACAACCAACACTTCCAACAGGAATTTGAAAAACAATCAGAAATAATGGACATGAAGGAGGAAATGATGAACGACTCTATAGATGAGGCGATGGAGGCTGATGATGATGAGGAAGAGAGGTAAGGGATGATGTTCAGACAATGTTTCTATCCTTCAATATAAATTTGACATTATTTTGATTTTGATATGTGGTAATTTAAATGCATAAATCTGGACAGTGACGCAGTGGTGTCTCAGATCCTGGATGAGCTGGGGCTGCAACTCAACGATCAACTGTCTGGTCTGCCGCAGGCCACCGGATCACTTTCTGTCACGGGTAAAATTTCCATCATATATATTGCTACTTAGATTTACAGCCATATTCAATGTCACTGGAAAACACAACACAATATACAAAAGCAACTGATGAGCAAGTGATGACGTCAGCAACGGGGACGAGCGTTTGTAATTTTTATACAATGATCATTCGCCTGGGAGAAAGTGGTAGTCTGGTAAAGTGAAAGAAGTTCTATTTTAACAATGGTATCTAAGTATACGAGGACAGTATATTTAGTTTTACCACACACATTCACAGGTTTATAAATGTTTACTTATAGTTAATGTTGTGTGTTGCAGCGAAGACGCCCGCCGCGGCGGCGGTGGCGGGCGGCGCGGGCGCGGGCGGCGCGGGGGGCGCGGGGGGCGGCGGCGCGGGCGCGGCCGACGCCGACGCCGAGCTGCAGGCGCGCCTCGACAACTTGCGGCGCGAGTAGGCGGGCGGCCTTGAGGACTACTCGCACCGTCATTAGTTCGTTGCCGATCTGGAGTCTATGCGGACCTCGTTTGAACCCTCTTGTTCCTTCTAAAAGCTACTGAAAGGTTTATAATCTCAGATAAAATGTTAATTTCCACGCCGTGTACACGCAATAGAGTATCGTTTCAGATTTATCGCTTATTCGAGTGTTATCGATAGACAAATGTAAATATATTGAATATTATATTATTTGAATAAAATGTTAATAAGTATTAAAACTGTTCTTTTTTTAACCTTAAATTGAATCGCACACCTAAGCATATTACGTTACTTTTTATAGTGTATGCACATGTATATATATTTCTTTAGTTCACAAAACTGACTACAATTACACAATCAACAATGACATACATTTAACCGAAAATATTTACAATTGAATCTTCTCGACGTAGACATTACATGCTAGACAAAAAAAAATACATTAGTTACTAACTATACCGTAGTATTAGAACAAACACAAAAAACAGAAATCAAATAAAAACTATCACCTACAAAAAAAAAAAACTTTAAAGCAAAACAAAATTAAACTAAACAAATGTAAATAAATAATTGAAAAAAACAATACTAAAAATTAACCAACTTGAATTTTTTCTTTTTAATGATCCTAGTTAATGTTATCGTTGAAGATATCTACCAACCAACTTTTTTGTTACCAACTCTGTAATTTATATTTCAAATAAAGTTAAATGAACTTTTTACTTTTACAGAAAAAATTAGCCTAATTAAAAAAAAGCCTGAATTAAAAAAAAATATTTTTTTTATTTAAATCAAAAATAACCCTAGATACATAGTCACGAAAAAAAGTTACATTCGAAACTGTCACCAAACACTCGGCCATTATATATAAGTAGTTATAGTTATACTATAAAAAATTCTTTTGCTAATTTTAACGTAGCTGATGTAATATTTTTACAATTTTTCAACGAACACTTCGGCATTTATAACGAGCGTGCAGTGACACGGGCGACGCGAGACTATTTGAAATAAGCGCACAATTCAAAATTGAGCGCTCATTTTATGCGGACAATTTTGAGACGCTGAGTGTGTATCTTTTATATATTAATGGTTAACGACCTAATTTTAATATATATTTATGTTTTGTATCAAAGTATCTGTAGGATTGAAATCAATAGTCATTTTCATGATCCCATTTCACTGTAGAACCTGCTGCGATGCGACATAGCATTGGTCTGAATGGATTTACTTAAAAGAAGTAATAATATAACCGCAACTCCCCTCCGAGCTCGAGGTGGCAACATTGCTCTCAAATTTTTATTTTATTTTATACAATAGGTAGGCGGACGAGCATGAGCCACTTGATGGTACGTGGTCGTTAACCATCGCTTACATTGCCAATGCGCCAACAACCTTGGGAACTAAGATGTTATGTCCCTTGTGTCTGTAATTACACTGGCTCACTAACCTTTCAAACCGGAACACAACAATACCACGTACTGTTGTTTCGCGGTAGACTAACCGATGAGCGGGTGGTACCTTGTGGTGGAATAAAAATAAAACGGAATTCATGTCTAATAATAACAATTTATTTGATTACGAGCGAGGACACTACTTGGTATGATTTTTTAAACATTTGGTAAAATATTACAAAAAGTAACCTTCAATAATGACATCTAAAATTACACATTTATTTAAAAACTCCAATTCTACCTAAAGCACGTTACGAACCGACTCAGTCATCATTTGATTTACGTTTTATTGTTAAAATGTAAATTAAGCAAAAATTCATTTGAATTGATGATTTATTTAATCGTTTTGACCGCTAGAGGAGACTGTGTCGCCAATGAGGGATGTCAACGACCGCTTGCAGCACACCGTTTACGTCTACCGTCGACCACAATATCGATACAAAATATTATATATCATGTAAAGGTACTTAAAATCTTTCACTTGTCTACATATAGATATGTCTGAAGTTGCAGATTCCACCGAATCGTACTGTGTACATCGGTTCTAATATAAAAACAACGGAGGACCTTTGAGATTCAACCTGAAGCGCGCAATTATTAGTGTACACCTGCATAAACTGCGTACCACCTGCATAAAAATTGCGTGTCCGTGTGATTCTAGTGGTGTACGATCATACGAGTACCGATTGCATAACAATGTTTGTGCTTTCGTAAAAATAATTAGTCAAGTGTCAAAATTACATATTTTAGTATTGTTATTTGAGTGTAACAAATATCAATAGTAACATTGGTGTATTATATCAGTGGCGACAAACTCGAACATTTAAAATGTCAGCATCGAATTGTTGCGACTCCAGGCTCGGGCCTAACTATAAATGCTTTATGCCATGCACGTTGCATTATATATATGTATACATATTATCAGTTATATGTATAACTATATAACTGATAATATGTATATAACGAGAGCCGGGTTCAGCCCGTCAGGGCCTCATATAGAAATATTTGCCTTATACAATTTCGTTAATCTCTTAACCGCTTACGTCGGATTAATCCGACTAATATTTTCGAGTCCATTTCGCCGGGGACGTTTATTTACGACCAAATACCGCAGCTCGTTAATTCTGATTTTTTATTTAATTACGCTGTATTCTATCATAAAGATGATATTAGGTAAATAGTTAATAAGGTAATTTTACGATTTTATACACTTTAGTCTATTAATTAGAGCACTAAAAAATTACTTAATTGAATTAGTAATATTATTTCCAAAAAATTGTATGATGTACAACGCCCATGACGGCAAAAGTATTCCAAGATCTATCAATACAACAATAAACATAAATTTATTATTATTTATTAGTCAAGTTTTGAACCTGACTAATAGAGTACAAAGTAAAGTATATTAACCATGTTATTTGGCAATTTACTGGCTTACCAAAAATGCACGATAATTTCGTTGGGTAACATAAGTAGTATTTAAGTAGGTAACTAACAACTAGTTAGTTAAATCGAAGAAAATACAAATATACGAAATACCGACTTCGAAAAAGTTAAGTATTGCACATTCCTCTCTGTTGTAGGTATTGATTTTCGACTCACTGCGCCGGGCGCTGGAGCACGACAACTGATATGATGTCGGGCGATTAAAAGGTTAACAATGAATTACCTGAAAGCTTATTTCCAAAGTTTTGGCCTGCCCAGCCTATTGCCTACACTGCCTAAGGGATAATCCGGCCCTACATATTATAAATATTTATTTAGGTAGAGAAACATAACTACCCACTGCCACAGAGAGCGGACACAAGTCGTCCGGACAACCCGAGTGTTTGCGACGCGATTCACTCGTCCAGGAGTAAAGAGAGTCTATACAAAAATATAAGGGCTTCTATCTTATCACTAACGCCGGTCGCTGGCGAACACCCGGCTCGCACGATACTCTCGCACGATACATTGCACCTGATCTTGCAGACCACGCGGCGGCGTCGCTCCACGCGGAACTTACGGGAAGACTTGAGTGCGGAACTGGATATGTAAGAGAACTGGACGTTGGTCCGGGACTAGGAGTGGGGCACCGTTCGAAGGGCGCACGCGGGCTGCGTGTAGTGGTAACGAGTGCCGAGGCAGGGAACACTAGTGGTGGGATCGATCGTCACACCGAGTAGGAGGATTGATCATTTGGCACTGCGCGATTAGGACCTCTTCAACGTTCGAGGGTCGACCGAGTCCAAGGTGGATACTTTACTTAAAGAACATATCACAGACGCATCACCACGACGTGATCTGTGCTCATTTAATACGAATACTATACGAACCGAGCTTTAAGTGTAAATTATTTATCTACTCGTAATTATATACTCGTCAGAATTCAGAAGCCACGTCGTTACGGAAGATCGACTGAAACTCCAACCCCGAGTCTACGCCGGCAAGAACCGCCGCTACTGCGAAACGCCCACCGCGCGCGGCTGCTCGAGTGCGCTCAGCGCGATGCCCAGCTGGCCCGCGTAGTACGTCGACATTACCAGCGCCTGAAACCAGCGCGGACTTCGAAAGTTTACTTTTGCTCTGGAAAAACACAAATAAATATCGTCGCATTCGGCCTCGCACCTGATTGTAAGGCAGGGGTTCCGCGAAGAGGCCGTAGCCCAGGACGGCGTCGGACAGCAGGAAGAGCAGCGCGCCGGCGCGCTGCGGGCCCGCGCGCGCCGTGCCGCGCCACGCCATGGCGGCGAGCAGCAGCGCGTAGGCGGGCACGAGCGCGCGCAGCGGGCCGGGCGCGGGCACGGCGCGCGCGTAGGCCAGCGCGCCCGCCAGCAGCGCCAGCGCGGCGCCGTACGCGCGCGGCCGCAGCCCGAAGGCGCCGATGTACGCCACGTGCGCGCCCGCGAAGGCCGCCATGCCCGCCACGAAGTGCTGCGGCCACACGAGCAGCGCGTCGCCCGCCGCCGACAGCGCCAGGCCCGTCGCCACCAAGTGCGCGTACCGCCGCCTGAGGGGCGAGGTCACCGGTGACGTCGAACCGCAGTGGAAATATCAATTTTTTTATTTATATTTATATTTGTCTCCGACTTTCCAGCTATTCGTTTTTAGTCTCGGTGGAGTGTAAAGATTACGTGATTTATTTTGATAATGAAAACAAATAGACTACAACTAATTTCTTTAATCTCGTGTATATAAAAGATAACACAATAGTCCCCGCAAAGTCACGAGGGCAGTCACCCGCGTCCCTTGTCTTAGAACAACTCATGACTGAGTAATGAATCACTTCGTTCTTATGAATAAAAACTTCGAACGACATATTGCCAGTTGAGTGAGAGCCCATAAATGTTCAGCTCAGAACAAAGAAGTCGCCTTATCCGAGCGGCCGAGCGTTCGATTGCGTACATCTAAGAACGATAACGTAACGTGTAACCGTTTACATGTTACAAATAGTTTCACAAAATATAAAAATAAGATGAAACTATTGAACGCAACGTGATCATGACTGCTGTAGAATATTAGAAACTCCGGGAATCAAAATTCAAAATAAGACCGCGAAAATCCTAAATCAATTTATGATTTCATATAATATTAAAATAATAAAAAAAAACTCAGATGACTTCCACCAATTTAAATTACTTTTATTTAATTATGTTTTGCTAATTTTAGTAAAGACTAAATATTATTATTATTAATATTCACTTTTATCCAACGAATATGAATTTGCGGGGCTGGGTTTTGAAACATTAGGTCCACGGTCGTCTGATACAAAAAAAATTATAAAAGAAACTGGTCTCTCGAGTAAACTGGTTTACACCTCTGGTGGCCCAAGATGTGGCCAAGTAGCGCTTATTTAGGCCAAAGGCTTGAGTCTAGCGGTGCACAGAGGCAATAGCGCCAGCGTTTTGGGTACAATGCCATAGGGCAATCTTTTACGGCGTGTTTTTCTATAATTTTATAATGCGTATTTTTTATTTATTTTATATATTATAAAAATGACTGTACCTAGCTTAAAAATAAATTAATAAATAATAAAAAATAATGAATATTTTATTTTATTATTTAACAGCCGTTTTTTTAATGTGTGATTGGATACAATACAGTTTTGAGGTTGATTTATTTGAATAGTATATTTTTATATTATGTAAACTTTATAGGTTATGATAGATATCTGCTTCTGTTTAAGATCCTCCCATTTGTAGTGAAATACATATGACATTATAAAAGAATAAAGATTAAGCCACATTTTGTATTTATTCTTTTATAATGTCATATGTCACTTATTTTACTTATTATGTGGAATAAGACCTTCAAGTCAAGATTTTGTCTTATTACACCATTAAAGGGTCTTTGGAAGAGATTGCTGGAAGCACAACACTTACCTTACTTGTTTCGGAACTGAAACTTATGCCGAAATAAAATGTCAGTGATAACAAATTAGTATCGCAACTACGGCGTGTAAAAGTTATACATCGACAATTTGAGTTACGGAACTGGCTTTGCTACAGCGGTGTCTCGTCACCACCACGGCCACCACACCCGTTAGAGATGTCAGTATTCATTTAGTCAGTTGGTCATGCGTGATACGTACTGCGGTTGCGGCGCGGCGTGCGCCCGCACAAGCACGCAGAGCAGCAGGCACAGCACGGGAGCGCACTTGAGCGCCGCCGCCGACAGCGAGGGCGCGCCTCCGCCCACCACGAAGTACACGCACACCGCCTTGAAGAACGGCACCAGCCTGCCGCTGCGCCCCACCGCCTTCACCTGCACGGACACGGTGAACTGATAACGTGATAACTTGAACAGTGATGTATGATACCCCGACCAAGGGGCACATTTTTTGTCATACTTGTTTCGGGATTCCAAACATCAATTGAATATTACTTATAGTATAGTAAACTAAATCCTCTCGAATAATGACGAGTAACAAGCGCCGACACTTCATGAATATGATATTGTACTTTAAGCAACACCAACGAAAAGTATTACTACCTACATAATACGGGTGGTACATGAGGGTGCAGTTTTTTAAAGGGGAAAAGTGATCTTTATCTGAAGCTGAACTATGTGACTGTTAATTCCCTTTCAAATGGTAATTGAGTCAGATTGTAAGACTTTCGTTTCGTAGATTGTGTTCGACCAGTTAACACTGCGGCTGGCGAAAGATTTAATGATATCATTAGCATAGCAGACTTTGGTTTGGATCTCTTTACTATACTTAGCAATATTTTCAAAGTTACGTATTATCTAGCAAAAAAAGGTTTTATATCCTAACTGTAGGCAAGAACGAAAATGTCTAAAGTTTTCTCACTGCTCGACTGAATGTCTAGCGCCGTATAGGACTTAGTAGACTGTCAGCCTGTAGCTAAGTGCTAGAGGCATATTTAGGAGAGTGAGGTATTAATAACAAAGCAATAACTTAACTGCATACAAGCTAGAAGCTGCTTGGTGCGATACTGATCGTAATATAAAATAAATAAATTTAACTGTATTTGTTTACTAAGTGGTAGGGCCTTGTGCAAGCCCGCCTGGGTAGGTACCATCCACTTATCAGATATTCTACCGCCAAACAGCAATACTCAGAATTGTTGTATTCCAGTTGGAAGAGTGAGTAAGCCAGTGAAACTGTAGCACAAGGGACATAACATCTTAGTTCCCAAGGTTGGTGGCGCACTCGCAATGTAAGGAATGGTTACTATTTCGTACGGCGCCAATGTCTAGTGGTCGCGGCTTACCATAAGGTGGTCCATTTGCCCGGCCGCCAGACTATATTATAGAATTTAAAAAAAAAAACAATATAAATGCCTAAAAATCTGCCATGTAAAAATCCCGTATAATTATACTTGACAAGTTTTAATACTCAAACTGTTCTCGCACTACAAGACTTATTGATACCGAAATTTAAAACGACACGATAATTTCCTTTGATAAAAGACTTTTGAAATCGTATATATTTTTTATTAATTATTATTAACAGTCAGTGAAATAGCTGAGAAGGCTCCCTTAGAATGCATGTACACTGTAAACCACAAATGAACGCTTCCGAGTTTTTTAACTAAACATTACTTTCTTGAAGCTTAACGTTTAGGAAAATGTTTCAGTACATGAAGTATCCAAGGTACATGCAATATGTTTTCCATTAATGAAAAAAAATTACAACCTCAATCATCTTAAAGTTAACCTTGCTATTGTACTATATACTGTAACAACAAGATTGGTTTTATAAATAGATAGCAGATATTACTAGAGGTCCTGCGTACCTAGGGCTGCCATCCGTCCGCGTTTCCCCAGATTTGTACTAGTTTAGAAGACGTCCGGGGAGCGTCCGGGTGGGGTTTAAATAGTATCGAAAACCCGGACTTTTCTTGTAGTCTACTACTAGTAAATCTACTACTAGTAGACTACAAGATCTTTCCGATCAGATCCCGTTCCCATAATTTATGTAAATAAAAGCTGTGGGTTAGGTATTTCACCGCACGCGCTGCCGACGCTGTTTTTTTATTTATCAGATTAAAATATTGATTTCATTTTCTATGAATGAAAACAACAAATTGTGTTTTGTTTAATAATAAACTGGGACATGATTCACACACGGCCATCTGATCACAAGCGAAGCAGAGCTTGTACTATGGAAACCAGACAACTGATATACTATATACTACATTTCTTTTGTAAATACATACTTATATAGATAATTACACCCAGACTCAGGACAAACAGACATGTTTATGCACACAAATGTCTGTCCTGGGTGGGAATCAAACCCACAACCTTCGGCGTGAAAGGCAAGTATCTACACGGCAACCGGCTTCTTGTAATATAAAGAAATAAACATGTAAGGCTGTTAAAATTGTTCCTTAGTATAAGTTATTATAACTTTCTGAATTTGATTTAAGATTTAAGTTCTTCTAAAACTAAAGTAAATATTGTTACTTGTATGGAAAAATAAAAAGTTAAACAAGTTCTCATTTAATTTTAACTGAGTAACTAATATTGGGTTTGTTCATCTTTGATTTAATACCTAAGGAGATTAAAAAATAAAGCAAAATTACTCACTTGTCGTCAAAAAACGATTAAACACACTATTTCATGCAACAAAAGACGCTTAAAATTAAAGTTTTCTTCTATCAAGTACGGAGTAAAATGTATTTTAATCAAGATGTAAGTGAATAAAAAGGTATTGAAATGTCCGGAAAGTAAGCTCCAAAAACCGGGGAAATTATGTTTCCGGTCCTGGGAAGCAGGTTTTAGAGATGGCAGCCCTATGCGTACCGGACTGCTTCCGCAACGCAATCCGCATTATTATTTATAGCGACTGTACTGTGAAGTTGTAATAAATAGTTCACTATAATTTATTAAACGAAAACGTAATATATAGTGGTTTATAAAAATTCAGTTCAGCATTAAAAAATTAATAAAACATTTTATACAATTATTTATTTTCAAAAACCATGTTATTGATTACTAAAGAAATAAATTCCCGCGGAAAACGGGACAATATGATGTGTCAATACGCCGTAAATATAGGTACTTCTTGTAAAAACAAAATTAATATTGTGTGTGATACTATTAGATTGCTTATGCCATAAATATATGTACTTTATGTATTTTTTAAAATAGTTTTTTGTATAATAAAATATTAAATGTTTTTACTATTTATTATGTGATAAAATGAAGCGAAAATAATCCTGCATAGTTTTTGCAACCATAATTATTATGATAGAAACAAGAAAGATACTAGATTGTGCTAAAAATTACGACACTAATTCTATTTCCTTTCGAATTAACAAACTTTACAACTGGAATTTTTTTGCGAAATATGAATATTTTGATTTTGTACTTACAAGATCAGAAGAAGATATCATTATAAACAAATAATTAGCAACTTTGTCCTGAATGAACTGCGCACGAAAATAAAACAACTAACAATAACAGGATTCCGTCCTGCACGACGCGATTTCACGACGACGACGACGCGGCTTTCACGAAACAAAATAATATTATAACGTCGATGTCGACTCTACGACAATTACTTTTATTTTGATTCGTATAGCGTATAAACAGAAAATATTGGATAAACAAAACAGTACCATTTTTTCATAAAATCTATAAACATAACACTACTCTTTGTTTTGTATGGATTATATTACAGTTCAGAAATATGTACAACTGATATTTTTAAAGAATTCAAAAATAATATTTTAATACATATTTCAATGATAAATAATTAAGTTTCTATTTAACTTTTTTATTGAATATATTGTGATATGTTACGATATACTTCAAAATAATTTTAGATTTATGTTTGTTTCGAAACGACAAAAAAATAGTGTCAATGAGTAACAGTTGAGTTGACAGGCCAATGCCAATACGACAGAAGTGAAAAGAACAATTATTGCATTTTTCGAGTAGGCTTACAACTTTAAAAGTAATTATATAAAATAATTGTTATTTAGTCATTGTGATAAATAGAGATTAAAATGCCTAAGAAAAAAACAGGTCAGCGCAAAAAAGCTGAGAAACAAAAACAGCGCCAAAAAGAGATCCGTAATGCAAGAGAACACGTCGATTTAGCACAGCACCCATGTAACCTGCCTATGGAATGTGATAAATGCCAAAAGTAAATATTATATATTTTAGATAATAACATTGTTATAATATAATTTTAAAAATTAGCTATCTTATAATGTTAGTTAGTTTCACTTTGGTATGTGCAAATTTGTCGTAAATACTATTCAATGTATCAATTGCTTGCTACTATGCAAAGTAAATCAAAACTTGTAATATCATCAATTATGTAGGAAACAGAAAAGTCGTGCATTTTGTTACTTCTGCTCAGCAGTGCAGAGACTGCCTGCGTGTGCACAGTGTGGCAAAATTAAATGTATGCTCAAGTCTGGTGACTGTGTCGTGAGACATCCTGGAGTTTTTACCACTGGACTTGGTATGGTGGTAAGTTTGATTAATGAATTTTAACCTGTTTATTTGTTTTAATCTTGTGTTAATTTTAAGACAAAATTCTACAAGCTCTGTGATGTTGTAATAAGGTGGTTTTGTTCAGGCTGATAGGCTCATTTTATCCTTAGTTCAATGCTAAGTAAAATAATCCTTGCTTAACACTGGAATATAGCTGATGAAAATAGCAAAAGCAAACTTACTTTCCTTTATACCTCTTGCTTTGGTGGCTATGTGTTGAGCCAGATTGGTCTTACTATTAGAAATAATTACTAATTACATGAAAACAATTAAAATGAATGATAATGTCTTCTTCAAAAATAATCTGGTAATTGCAATATATTGATATTTAACTTATGGTTATCATACAGGGAGCTATCTGTGACTTCTGTGAAGCATGGGTGTGTCATGGTCGCAAATGTCTGAACAGCCACGCCTGCAGCTGTCCCTTAGCCGACGCTGTCTGTCTGGAGTGTGAGCGAGGTTCGTTGTTAAATGTAATTGACAGTTTTAAAGAACAAAAACAATTTCATACAGAAAATTGCAAGTTATGATCATTATGTCGTATTGTACACTTGTATTTCAATTTCCAGGAGTGTGGGAGCATGGCGGGCGAGTGTTCCGCTGCTGCTTCTGTCAAGGTTTTCTTTGTGAGGATGACCAGTTTGAGCACCAGGCGTCCTGCCAAGTACTGGAGTCTGAAACCTACAAGTGTATGTTTTGTGAATTCATTTTTTTTTAATCTCATTTGAATATCCTATATACATTTATTTAAAAAAGATATATAAGATGTCAGCATTTCATTATCAACTACTTTATATGTTAACAGGCTTTAACCCCGATCATAACTACTTTGCTTTAGCCTAATTCCTCTATGAGACGTGCGTCACCACCCCAACACTTGCTGTGCACAGGTCAGTCGTGCAACCGGCTGGGGCAGTACTCGTGCCTGCGCTGCAAGACGTGCTTCTGCGACGAGCACGTGCGGCGGCGCGGCGCGCGGCCGGCGCGCGGGCCCGTGCCGTGTCCGCGCTGCGCCTACTCGCTGCACCTCACGGCCGACCTCAGCATGTCCAGTGAGTCGCACACTCGTACCGTCGCGGTCTCGGGGACCCCTCAGCCCAGCGGCCCCTATTACGATATAACCTAATTTCATAATATTGTTTGTTGTACAATTGCGCAATATTTCCAGCGCGCTCGCACCGCTACGGACGGCAGGGCACGGCCGCCGCCGACGACGACGACGACGGAGACTACGGACAAGCGGGTGAGAACATATTATATTATTACGTATGAGATACAAGGCGCTCGACACGTCGAACAACCTCGTCAGTCGATGAAGATACGACTTGTTCACTAACAAATTTAACATTGTCCAAACAGTTAAATGCTTTTGGTCAATATAAAAGCTTATATTAACATTTGACGTACCACCCACGTCGCTAGCGGGAAACAACACCTTACAGTAAAATTCCTTGTGCGATATATTCCACATATATAATAATATGTAGCAATAGTATTGTTAGTGCTCTTACTTTTTTGTTTCAATAACATTGCATATCTGAACTACACGCATATTGGTGCTTACTTGGTGGTAGGGTTTTGTGGCGAGCCCTTCTATGTAGATGCCAACCCACATACTCTACCGCCAATCAGAAATGTTTTGTATTATTGATTCCAGTTAAAGAATGATGACTGAGCCAGTGTATATGTACTATACAGGCTAAATATGGCTAAAGGGACATCACTGCTGTAGTTGCCACCTAATAAGATTCATGTATAAATATTATATGGTCTAATAATGACGTTGTCTAATTATCAGGATATGATGGCGACGGAGGTATGGAAGGCGGTGATTATTCGTACTCGGAATCTGATGACGACGATGACGACGAGGAATCTGAGGACTCGTCATCTGCAGAAGACGAAGACGAAGTGGAATCTACTCCCTCTGCGAGCAAGGCTACGTAGACTACAAAGCATACAATAATACTGTAACGAACGAAATGATTATGTCAAATATATATACTCCTTATAAACAATTAAAATATTGTTTTATTAATATGTTGTATATATTGTATAAAGAATAACTAATAAAACATAGTTTTTAAACAATAAAGCTACTGTAGCGGTCATTTACAGATATCGGTATTATAGTGTGGTAATAAATGGAAATATTCTAAGAATGGCTACGGGAATGTCGTACGATTCGCCCCTGTACGGTTCAAAAACACGCGATACAGTATTTTGATTTCATGGGAATTTAGTTAAGAATTTGACGAAATTGAATAATTTTACTGTTATATTTTTCAATAGTACGCTTGTAAAGTATTTTGATGGGATTGTGGTGTTATGATGTGCCATATTCCCTCTATATTTATATATATAAGCTAAATACCACTCCTAAACTAAACGGCCGATTGACTTGAAATTTGTCACAGTCACCCCTTTCTCGACGTAGACACACTCACAATAAAAAAACACTCAATTTAATTATTAATAGAGAATGGTTGCCACATATATTTCTATGTTAAGCTCTTGACTCGGAATTTAATAATATTATAAATGCATGAAGAATGTTAAATAATGTTGTCATTAGGAAATTATGAATAGGAAAAAGAATAATTTAAAAAAACATATTTATATATAACGAAGCAGTTTAGCTTACGACTTTACATTTTTTCATTTACTTATTTACTTTACATTACCAGTTTAGCTAACGAAGATATTATTGGACTCCTTTGAATGATAAAAACTGGAAAATTCTATTATCTTCAGGATTTTAATGCAATATAAGGCATAAATAAACATCACTGAGAAACTATATTTAGGGACAAAACCGTCGTACTTACGCGTGATAATATACGTTGGCAATTTTGTTCTTGCTATCGCCTTTAAATAATACGACTATGCACATTTGTATAATCTTCGATATGATATAAGGATTATTTCTCTATCTTTTCACCGGATTAGAATCGTTTTTTAACATAAAAATAATGATATGTATCGCTACTTGAGATTGGATATGTTTCGCTACTTGAGTAGCGAAACATATCCTTACTTCTAGGGAACGTAGTTACGCTTATTATAGCGTTTTGATTAATTGATGGCATAGAAAATCGGAATTGGCGTTCAAATTTAAAACTGAGTATAAAAATTATAAAGAGTTCCATCGAGAGTTCAGTTGAGAGTAACCATCAGTTTGAAGGTGAAATTCTGATGATCAGTGAAGACTAATAATAAATTGTATAGAGGCTCATAAGAGAGTAGAATAAAACTTGTATTTAGTTTATATTCTTTTTGAATATATGTCAGGTACATATGCTTAAAAATTAACATTTTTTTTTTCTGCTTATCTATTTCACTACTATTTCTCATAACATTGTACCAATATTTGCACTGAATACAAGTCTATATTTGGGTAGATTAATATACTTATATTATTACCATGTTGGTTTGGGCGGACATTTCCGCTCTATGGCAGCTGTATTAAACCTGCGGCCCGCAAGTCGCATGCGGTTCGCCGGCTTTTATTAACAAATCTATATATATAAAAGAAAGTCGTGTTAGTTACACTATTTATAACTCAAGAACGGCTGAACCAATTTGACTGAAAATTGGTAGGGAGGTAGCTAAGAACTGGGAGAAGGACATAGAATACTTTTTATCCCGTTTTTTTTTTGGTTCCTGGTTATCCGGATGTGCGTTCCACTGATGCTCTTGGTCGTATATATACAGTTCATCATAAGAATGATGAATGCTTCTATTTGCGATTGTTGTTGGTTAATGTGCATGGGCCAACGTCATTTGAGTCACTACGGACTGTTAATGGTACAATATTTCCAACATATCGTGCTGCATGTGAAGAACTCAAGTTACTAGAAAACGATACCCATTGGGATACTACAATCGTTGAAGCCATTATCTCTGCATCTCCAAGTCAGATACGTACATTATTTGCTATCATCATTTCGACATGCTTTCCATCGAACCCATCTAACCTGTGGCACAAATACAAGGACAATATGGCAGAAGATATTTTACATCAAATTCGTGTCAGTTCAGAAAATTCCGATCTTGAAATGAATGAAGAGATACATAATCGGGCCTTGCTCTTGATCGAAGACATGTGTTATCTCATGTGCGGTAGTTTATTAGTCAGGTTAGGAATGCCAGCGCCAAATTGTGAAATGAATGACGCATTTAATCGAGAATTGGAACGGGAACGTGAATATGATCACCAGGAATTAGATTTAGTAGTTCAAACGAATGTACCCCTGATGAATCCCCAACAAAAAGAAGTTTATGATACAATAATGAAGGCAATTGATGATGGAAACGGTGGTTTATATTTCCTGGATGCCCCTGGTAGAACTGGTAAGACATTCCTCATGTCAGTAGTTTTAGCCACTGTTCGTGCAAGATCCAACATTGCGGTTGCAGTTGCTTCTTCTGGTATAGCAGCCACATTGCTAGAAGGATGTCGTACGGCACATTCTGCATTGAAATTGCCGTTAAATCTTCAATCTATTGAAGAACCAACATGCAACATTACAAAGCGCTCCGCTACGGCCAAAGTTTTATCAGAATCGAAGATCATCATCTGGGACGAATGCACAATGGCGCACAAACGTGCATTGGAAACACTTAACCGAACGTTGAAAGATCTACGTAATGACTCGAGATGTTTTGGAGGAGCAATGATTTTACTGTCTGGTGATTTCCGCCAAACATTGCCAGTAATTCCCAGATCGACTGCTGCTGACGAAATAAACGCTTGCTTTAAATCATCGAATCTATGGCACTATGTTAAGAAACTTCAGCTAACAACAAACATGAGAGTTGCATTGCTGAACGATACATCTGCTGAAGATTTCTCTGAGCAATTGCTAACTATCGGCAATGGTCGAGTACCCGTCGACGAATCGAGCGGATTGATTTCATTTCCTCCGAATTTTTGTAACTTTGTCTCATCAAAATACGAACTCATCAACAAAGTATTCCCAAACATCATGACTAACCTCAAAAATAATGAATGGTTGAGTGAGCGAGCAATTTTGGCAGCTAAGAATAAAGATGTAGATGACTTAAATTACATAATTCAGGATGACATCATTGGTACACTGCATTCTTTCAAATCTATTGACTGTCTAACAAATGAAGATGATGCCACCAACTATCCCATTGAATTTTTAAACTCCTTGGATGTATATTATATTATTATATATATATTTTTTTGTTCTATACTAATCATGCTTCGAAACTTAAACCAACCAAAATTGTGCAACGGAACACGCTTGGTGGTAAGTAAATTGATGAACAATTTGATTTACTCCACAATTCTCAAAGGAAAATTCAAAGGTGAGGAAGTTCTCATTCCGAGGATCCCGATGATCCCAACCGACATGCCATTTCAGTTTAAACGGCTTCAATTTCCGATCCATCTAGCATTCGCCATGACTGTAAATAAGTCACAAGGCCAATCGTTGAAAGTTTGTGGTCAATCTCGAACACCCATGTTTTTCCCATGACCAATTATATGTGGCATGTTCACGTGTCGGAAGACCTTCCGCGTTATTTGTTTTCGCGCCTAATGAAAAAACAAAAATATCGTTTATCACAAGGTGCTACAATAAATGGCAAATAAAGAATAATTTAATAATTATATCTTTTTTATTTACCTTAAGTTAAAAATTTAAAAAATGTGATAATGTGATATTGCCTTTAAGGTGGAACAAAGTTCACCGGGTCAGCTAGTAAATAATAAATATAAACTGGATGTAGATGATAAGATGGATGTTTAACATACCAAAATAATTTGAGTCAAACAACTGCTTGTGGCCACGGACAGCCCGCGACACCATGTCTTGTTTGTGGCCCCTATAAAGAAAAGGTTGAGTATCGTTATTCTCTGCTCTATGGTGTCGCGTAAATATATTAATTTGACCATTACGAAAGCGACGATGCCAATTTTCTTGTGGCACCTTCTTAAAATAAAATAAAAATAACATCTTGGTAGAAAAAATTGGCAGCATTGCTTTCTTACTAATTTTACTTTATGGGAGCATACCAAATAACATTTACCAGATAAACTCTGTATAATCTATGGTTGCATGTACTCAAGACTAGCTCAATTGACAGTGGCAACTGGCAGTATTTTACATATCTATTGCGATGAATGGTGTATTGAAACGAAACATTTATGTTAACATTTTTATTAAATTTACGAATAGTGTAGTGAACTAAATATCGAATGGTGTGTTCGTCCTATTTTCAAAGATCCGTCCTTTTATAGTGTTGTGCGTAGGGCGCAATGTCGTCGAAGGGTTGGTGAAAGTGTTGTTGGTGCAACAGTAAGCCGGAGCGCAGAAGGCGCAGTGGGCGAGGATGGGCGTGGGTCTGCAGCCGCTCGAATTCACCGAGTGCCTTGCGGACAGTCCGCATTTCCGCGAGAACCTCCAGCGTCACGAGAAGGAGCTCGAGCGCACGAGCCAGCAGATAAAGAGGCTCATCAAAGAGGTCAAGGATGTCGTACAAGCTGCTAAACGTAAGGACTCGCTTATACGTATTAAATACTTTTGGAACAACCAAGTTAAAGCAAGTTCTGGCTTACATATTCTGAAATACAATCTGTGTAAACAAATATTACCAAAGCAACTCCTTTAAAGGTGCTATAAACTATTAATCATAAAATTTAGTTTTAAAACATACCTATTGTTTTGTTATATTTTTACATATGAATACTTATATTTTTAAAATTCCTTTACATTTCTTTGTTAAACGATAGGTAAGAGGAGTAATATTAAAAAAATAGCTAGATCTTTGTCTAATAAGAGAGAAGAACAAGTTTTTTAAATGAAACAAACAAAATGTAAGAAATTGTTTATTAAATTTTACACAATCTTCTCTAGAAAGGCTACCATTGTTGGTTAAATGCTGTGAAGAAAAAAAGAAACTGTTGGACATCTAGTATTGACTAATAATCTCAACAGAATAACTTCATTTGATCAGGCTACTAGCTTTTATTGTAATGGTACACTAATAAATAAACTATGATAGGTTAAGACATTTATAGGACTAATGTAGGACAATTGGAAAAGTAAAAGTAAACAAGACCTTTACATATGAACTTGCCAGTTTGCAGTTTCCTGCCCTTGATGGCTTCAAGATTATACAACCTTGCTGCTTAATTGAAAGTATTGTTCACATTATGTCATTTATTACAGTGTGAATAAAATTTTGCCAGTGGAGAATGATACGGTTAATAAAGTATACTTTTGCATATCACTACATGGGTTATAACTGTTGCTTATTTTATGATTAACACTAAATGTAATAAAAAAAATACTGTATTTCTTATAGGGTTTTTTGAAGTAACCACATTTATTTTTCTAATTAGATTATAATGAAAACATTTTTCCATTTTTATAATCTTACATTTGATCCCCCCTCTCTCCTTTTAATTAGAACACCTGTACTTATGTGTGCACATGCACAAGGGTGAGTGTGTGTGAGTATGCAGATGTGTTTGTATGTATATTTTTCATTCAAAACCTGTCCATTCATGATCCTCTCAATAATTGTTGTATTGATTACACACCGAAACGGTTTCTATTATATTTACAATGAGGTAATTATTCAATTTCAATATGTGTTAGTGAAGTCACTTGAGTAAGCTATACACTGTTTCAGTGTGAGTGAGCCACAAATACGACAATCTATGTCAGCATTTAGGTGAGTCACCCGTCCTGGTCATCAGTGGCCATAACTCCCACCAACGCAAAACTAAAATCAATAACAATAATGTCATTAGCATTCTCTTATCAGTTGTCTATATAGAATGCTATGGACACACTGACAATGTAACTGAATACTCATCTGTTTCAAGGGACATGTGTGTGTGTTTGTTCATTCCTTGCCACAGAAGTTATCAATGGATTAGTTTTGTTTACTACAGAGTCCAACTTATGTATTGTTATATTTTATTATATAATATATTATATATAATTGGGAGCCATTAATTATGATTACATTGTCTTACCATTCTGTTGAGTTGCTACAATGATTGTAGAATTGTGTAGCTGAAAGTGCCACCTTAATACATGAACATTATAGTTGGAAATGGGATTGCAGATCACTTAAAAGTTAAACCTGATGCAAACTAAGTGTTCATCTAAGATTATATTCTATACAACACAATGAGTTATGTCTTATCCATGATCCATCCGTAATCGTAGTCTTACTGATAGGTTCTAGTTAGAATTACCCAATATCTTTTATACTTTTGAGTGATGACCAAAATACATGGCAATGATTGAAATATAAAAACGATACCCCAATACATATGGTCAAGTAGTTGAACACATGGTGTCTTCGCCGACTCAGTATATCCTTAAAAAGGTATGAACTGCATGAGAAATGGATCTAAGTACATTCTGATTGACAATAAATAAAAATGAATGTTATAGAAGGCAATTACTATATGTGCATTACTAGGACCGCTACGGCGAGTCGCGGCTGATAACCGCTGATATAATAGATAGGCGTGATTGTCCAGCGCTTACCTGTTCGTATCTCCCTCAATGAACGATGACAAAATATATATATCAGTTAAATAAACTAAAACTAAAATATTGCATTATTTTGTTATGATGGTTGTAAATTTGATAATTCCCAGCTTATTTAAAGAAACGAATTCATCACGTTTAATTTCGACATGAATTCGTCAAATTAAGCAAATGTATAAAATACATGTTTCGATCCACGTTACCATTGACGGGCTCGTAGTGGCAAGTTGTAAGGAGCGCGGTAACGCTGGCCGGCTTGGTTCGGTGAGGTTGCACACTCGTTCTCTTATCTGATAGCTACATGTTTATCTTTGTAATTTCTAATCATGGCCTTGAAACGTGATTATCCTCGTAAAAAATTAACAACTAACTACATTTCGTAACTATTGCATATAAAGAAAATATTGAACATAATAATAATTAAAAAAATAAATGGACATTCGAAACATTATTTTATTTTTAATTATTGTAATTTGATATTGTCTATCATATATAGATCATCACAATGAAAGTATGAAACAAAATCCGGTAACGTTTTCGTCACGTAATACATCAAGATATTCTTTACACTTTATTAACTAACGTCCTCTGCGTCACGACTTCTTATTAACTCGAATTAATGGAACACTACAATCTATGTAATGCATACAATTACACACAGACAGCGTAGCGTAACGATTGCGGGCGCGGGAGCCACGGCTGTAGCGTAAAGACGCAAATGAGAAGTGATTTCGGTAATAGTAACATGAAAACTATTTTACATTATTAACTATTATTATGACTGCCTCGTTGGTCTAGTGGTTTGATGTAAGGCCGCAGACCCGGAGGTCCTGGGTTCAATTCCCAGGTCGGGCCAATAAAAAGTTATGTGGTTTTTCTGTCAGAAAATTCTCGTTGTTCGTCACTCCCGTGCCTCGGAAAGCATGTAAAGCCGTTGTTCCTGCGCCTGAACTCTTTCCGGTCGTGTCGGACTGCCGTCCCATCGAATTATGAGTTTTGTTTTTTTTTTTATTTGGGAAAGAAACAGTACATTTATTCTTAAAACTATGATATTCATGTTAGCACACATACCAGTCCAGTTTCCACTTATAACTAAAACATAACTAGAGTAGAACAGACTAATAATAATATAACAAAAAACATGAGGTGGGAATTTAAATTTAAGAATTAGGATTTATTAACTCTGACATAGACTTCCTAAAATTTGCGATTGATTCCGTTAATAAATCGATACTGGAAAATTTAGAATTATATTCCTTACGAGCTCTATGAGTGAAGGAGTTTCGCGTATAATTAGTTTTTAAAAAGGGCAAACTAAACAGAGTTAGGGTATAGAGTGCACCTGTGTTTGCGCACACACTTGTGCACTATAATATATCCTGCGTAGTTTGCTAATCTCTCTTGAGATTGGCCGCCGTGGCCGAAATCGATCTGGAGGACATTATAATTATGACCTTTAATTTAGTATAAATCGCATGTGTAGTTAACTCATAATGTTTGTTTTTATAACTACTTGTAAGTACCTGTTCTGGTCTACGACTCTCATTCCCCTAGTATAAAAGAAGTTGTCATAATAAAGGCCAAACGCCCTAAAGCAACGTTGCTTTAGAGTTTGTACAAAACACCATATATTATACTATGTTATGAAGATCTTTGACGACAAGTGATTATTTCGCGACGCAGGTCTGGGGGCGGCGCAGCTCGCGCTGGCGGCCAGCATGGAGCAGTTCGAGTTCGCATGCATCGGCGCCTCCATGACGGAGGACGAGCGCGTCATCGGACGTTCGCTGCAGCACTTCGCGCAGCTCATTCGCACTATCGAAGACGAACGCGATCGGATGGTGAGTGTGACTGCAACCTTACCTCAGAGGTTCGGGTAAGCTATTGACTGGCTACAAGGCCCGCTGACTTCCCGAAACATCTCGTGTCTCGACCGATATGTAACGTACCTAAGTACGTGGCGTGGCATTGGAGAGGGCTGTGTCCAGCAGTGGATGACAAAGAGATGATGATAATGATCACGATGATGATGCATCTCAAAATTATAAATCTCTCTCTCTGAGCGTAATAACTGGCTTTCCTAAAAGTATTTAATCATACATATTTATTATTATCCTTATATTATGTCACGTACAATAATTATAGTACCGTGTGCCGTCGTAAGGCGAGTCACCGCTTCAGCCGTCAGTTTGTAGGCGGCCTTATCGCCCATTGTTATAAGATCTTTCCACAAGTTTCGGGCTATTTCTTTCTCATGTGTTCTTTTAAACATGTTCTCGAAGCTCCGAAAGTAATGTTGCATTTTTTTAAATGTAAAGAGCAATTGTCATAGCGGAAATGCCTGTTAACATTTTTTTGGGTAAAGATTCTTACAAATATGACGAGCTAACTGCATCGGTATAAACACGAGTACACA
The DNA here is from genome assembly GCA_905147175.2 of Nymphalis urticae. Taxonomy (NCBI): domain Eukaryota; kingdom Metazoa; phylum Arthropoda; class Insecta; order Lepidoptera; family Nymphalidae; genus Nymphalis; species Nymphalis urticae. The sequence goes on along the minus strand of LR990004.1, from coordinate 102,876 downwards.
CGTTAAGTTGTAACACACATTTTGCGTCGGGGGTTCAAAAATAAAATGCAATAAATGCTCACGCGAACATTTAAAATAAATAAAACAAATATTTATATAAATACATTTAATGATTATTCCGTTTTAAGTAAATTAAGACGAAACTAACAAAATAATTCATTATTTATACGATCATATAAAGATAATCTTATGGAGATATTTTAGACAATATATTGGAGTTTGCACACAATAAACTAAGCAAGACTAGTGCACATTCGGATCGCAGTAATACAAACAGTGTAAACAAACGCCTTGAAATGGTAATAATGTCATGTACCCGTAATGTACACGTAAAACTAACAGAGACCAAATTTAATTGCTATTAAATGTAGTATTTCGATTTGAAAAATAAAATTTCATTTATTGTACGAACTCAATTATCATTGTCACTGAAACTCAACTAACTCGAGTAAGGCACTCGAGTTATTCAGATAACATTGATAAATCGAAAATGCTGACCGACTGGCTGAGTGCAGCTCCGTACACTCGGACCGAGATTCCTTGACATCCATCTGATATTATATTTTTACTCATCGCTTCGCTTTCCCTCAAAACTTAAAGCGATCTGCTTCAATTCCACATACTATAAATCCTAATAAAATAATACGTACTTGAATTGTTCCATGTAGGTATAATATATGGACTACGAACATATTCATTTGTAATTGGTTTTATATTATATATGATTAAAATGATATTTAAGCGGAGCTACTGACCAAGATTGATTGGAGCAAGCGACTGGAGGAGTAACGGTTATGATGGAAATAAAATAAATATGGGAATAAACTAAGAGCAACGTTCGACAACATATTCAAGCACACTAAAATGAGCGATTTTGGTCATGTCGGCGGTACGAGTCAACTTGTGCACTACACGAGTGTTTGCGCAAACACAAATGCATTCTCTTTCCCTCACTCTCATAATCTTACATGGCTGGAAAGAGTTCAGGCGCAGGTAAAGCGATTGGAGTGTTTTCCGAGGGACGGGAGTGGTAACGGCAATGCTAACAAACTCAGGGCCACGGGATCTGCACTCGTATAAGTGAGCTAGTGGACCGGCGGAGCGTCACATTTGCATGTCACCTGTCACGCGTTATTACTTGTATGGCTGCAAGATCTCAGCAGATTCAGATGTCGTAATCGACCGCCGCTATACTGTCAAGTTCGGCTGTTCGACGGTAGAATGAATCGCATATCGCTAGCTGTCGATTGTTATGGATGCTCGGTTTTTAGTATAACACTACAATTTATCGTCCTTCATGAAATGTGTTCGATAAGAAAACAATATCCGCTTTCAACGTTATCAAATGTAAAAACTTATCAGATAATTGTTACCCGAGGCATTCATGACGTCACTAACAACCAACGTCTAATACGTGATATTACGTCGTGACATCTTTAACAGGCTCCATATGCATAGTCGATTCATAAACGTCGTTTCTATTTGTAAAATGGTAATTAAAACGGAGCCGGCTCCCGCGGAACAGGTGTCCGCTGCGAGGCGGTCGCGGGCAGTGAAAGCCGCCAGCGACGGCGCAATTATACTTAATCCCGGTTATGTTAATCCACGGCCCTCGTTAGCGCTGCAATAGTTGACCATACATTATGAAACTTGATGAAATACCATAACTATGAATTCAACGCTCGTTCGCTCGCTGAGGGACGGCGGGGCGGGGCGGGGCGCGAGGGGCGCGGGGCGCGGGGCGGGCGTCTGCTCAACCTTACGTTTCACACGAATCGAGCTGGAGATTTATTTCACAGTATACCAGCGTCAAGGTTAAAAACTATTTATTATTTTTCTATCCACTGGAAATAACTTGAGCGCGGTTTATAAAACAGATATGTTATAAAGTATTTTTATTATAACACTTTACGCTGTCGTTATAATTCATACGTTACCAACGATGTTAAAATAAATTCCTGAGGAACAAGTCACGACTGCATCGACTGCCTAACAAATGGAATATTAACATCGAGTCGGGGAGCCCGCGTGACGCAGGCCGCGCCCTCCGGTACCGCTAGCGTGTGTGACGGGCGCCGGGTCACAGTGGCCGGTGCGGGGAGCGCGAGTGCGCGGCCTTCACTGCACTTTTACTATCGCTACCGGACACGGACTCAGCGCGCGTCCTCGCATGACAAGTAGGCGACGGACGACGCGCAGCGAATAATGGGACACGCCTGCGTCTGCTCCTCCTCGCGACTCGCGACCTAGCGCAATACATTAGTTTCGTACTGACACTGCTTCCCCGCGTCTCAGCTTCGTCAGTGTATCATAAAAAAACGAACTGATAGTTACTGCTCGATGTGTTCCAAACAATGATAATCCGTTTTTTAATGGACTAAGACTGTGTATTGGAATTAGTCACGCGGTAGTTTGCACACAAAACTGCACTTGCACAGCATCTTCCAATTGTTATGGCTTTTTATTAATAAGAAACGGTGACTGCAAACTCTTCTAATGGAACCGAATCGAAGTTCTATTCATTCGTAAAATAATGAAATGGTTAATAAACTAAATGACGTAAGAATTGTAAACGTCATTCGACATTAAAATCCGTCTTCGGATGTATATCGGTATGAAAACATGTATTCGTACAAAGTCGCCGCCGTTACACAAACACGATGTAAATAAGTTAAGTTGACACTAAAACTAAAATTTAATACCGAACTGTTTTTTTTGCTTTTGTCGTTTTGCCTCTGCTACAAAAGTATCTTAAATATTACTACATATATAATATATAATAAGATCTCCACCCGTACGTAGTTGACGTTGACGTATTTAAGACACGTACGAAACGATTTGCTTCCTCGTGTTTGATACGCACCGCCAAGGTCTGGAATACCCTCCCGATCTCCGTTTTCCTTACCAACTACAATGTGGGTACCTTCAAGTCTAGAGTGAATAAGCATCTTCTAGGCAAGCGTGCTCCACCTTAGACTGTATCTCACTCTCCATCAGGTGTGAAAACAGTCGCTTGACTGCCAGCCTATACATTTAAAAATATATACATATATATGTAATAAAATTTTACAATAAAAATGACCAAACTCCTAAACAGACTATTGCGTTATGAGCGATGACCTTCTAAAATATACATATTTAGTTAAATACAAACAAAGGCCACAATGCTAACACTTTTATTTATGAGTTATGTATGGTATCGCTGTGACGTGTCGATAAGCGTAAGCATTCATGGAGCTTCATCGCGGCCGCGGCGTCGCGTCGCGTCGCGTCGTGTCGCGTCGTGTCGCAGACCGCAATCGCCCACACACGCGTGCGGACGCGCGGGTATGCGATGTGCGTATCTCACTTATTAGTATTAGCATGGAGTTGCGATGCGTCTGTTGCTGCCATATACATTCGCACGTATTGTTTTATAGTAAACATTGTGCGAATTAGAAGTTAGCTTACGTACTATGGATAACTTCTGTTCGCGGTCCGCATACTTTAACTTTGTAATAACACGTTCAATGCTCATTGAATTGTAGAAGTGTTGACATCGGCTGACGTGTCGTATGTGCTAACTCGAACTGTTTGGTTTGACGCCCCAGTGAGATAACAGACGGCGTTCGGTTTATTGGTCGCCGCGGCGAGCAAACAATAATTATCGCATAACTAACTAGTACATACGTTTAGAAGGCATGAAATCTTCGTTTCTGACAACAGTATCTCTATTTGTATATTTCTGAAACTGATTAAATATTTGGATGTATCGCCAGTCGATTTGACACCTTTGTAAGGACTCCAGAACAGACCACGTCTCAATAGAGTCAACAACCTCATAGTCCACAAATGCTAAGCACAGGGGTTGATTATACTCCTCGGTCTTCTGTATAACCACTGTGTGAATGTGGTCTATGGTTCCGTATCGTCCTCGAAACTCGGCCTGTTCCGGGGGCTGAAACTCGTCAAGTATACGCGCGAGACGATTCGTGATGACCCTGGAAAACAGCTTATAGACATGACTCGAGAGGAAAGTAGGTTGGCAATAAGGTTATGTCTCCTTTTTTGAAGAACACTACGACAACACTCTTGCTCCATGCCTTTGGAGATTAAATACATTGAGCGTCTGTCGTACCAGCCCGCCCCGCTCGCACCCTGCAGTACTTTACGCTTGCAGTACCGCTAGAGAGTGATTGTGTGACAAACTTCATAACACATAAAATTTGCATGTATAGGTAAAGTTAGTAAGCTAATTGGTAATCGTAAAACATCTTCAATAAACTGATAGAAATATCTTCAATGAAGATATGCGATAGGCAACACTTCAATATGTATGTAACGGGAGTGTCATATCGTTGCAGCTGGGCCGAGCGCACGAGCAGATCATTCAGCCACTGGAGCGCTTCCGGAAGGATCACATCGGTGCTGTTAAGGTAACGGAACTCGTATCGAAACCTAACCCCTGACTCGTCGCTTGTTCTCTCGTTTATATTTATGCATTATTATATTTTCAGGAAGGTAAAAAGAAATTCGACAAAAAGACTGCCAAATTTTGCCAGAGCCAGGAGCGGACGCTCTCTCTCTCAACGAAGAAGCCGGAAAATGTCTTCCAAGAGGTATGTACTTCTACCCTTCGGAGCTTCCGGGCTCACATTGAGTTCAGTAGAGTAACGCGTTCCGAACATCGCAGGCGGACGCTGCCATGGACATGGCGGAGCGCGACTTCTGCCAGGCGTCGCTCGAGTACGTGTTCCAGCTGCAGGCGGTCCAGGAGCGCAAGAAGTTCGAGCTGGTAGAGACGCTGCTGGGCTTCGTGTTCGGCTGGTGGACCTTCCACCACACGGCGCACGACGTGCACGCCGACGCGGAGCCGCTCGTGCGCGACCTGCAGCTGCGGATACAGCGGGTACTAGCCTCGCCCGGTGCCGGTAGTCGCCTAGCCGGACTGCGATAATAACGTTTGCATTATACGTTGGCAGGTAGAGCCGTAACGTCGACGTAACGATACCGACGTCTAGTCGCGGCGGTCCGCCTCCGCCGAGAGTAGGTCCCCTGTCTCTATGCACTCGTGTTGGCGTAACGCAATAATAACTAATTCATCTCGCTTTCGTTTTCTTTTCAAATAACAATTTTTGTGTTGATTCATAATTACGTTTCTGTTGATTTTGCGAAAATGCGTTATCTAACCGTTATATAGTATCAGGCGAATAACTATAAAGCGAGCGGATCGGTTCGACGAGATCGAGTTGTGCGCATGCGCGTGCGCGTGCTTGTGTGCGAGCGTGAGTGTGTGTGTGTGTGTGTGTGTGCGTGCGCCTCTATGAGCTTCGTCGTATTCAAACTGTAACCATTTTACAGACGAGAAGTAACTTCGAAGAAACGAGCAAACAAACGGAATCACTTATGAAGAAGATGATGGAAGTTCGACAGATGGTGAGCATTGGGTATATTGGAAATGAATGATAGCATCGTCCGGGTGACGTGTGTTGAGCCGAAGTGTCTCGTTGCAGAGCAAAGACGACGAGAGGATGGAGGACGGCTCGGGTGGCGTGTCCGGATACCTATTCCTGATGGAGAAAAGTGAGTATTCATCTATCCTCCGTCTCGTTTGTTTGGCAAAAAATAACAAAATGTCGGACATAATCATAAAATGTCACCGAGTCTTCGTTCGCCGAGGTATCGAGTAAGAAGTAACGGAGAGTGTCCGTCCGCAGAGGCGTTCGGCACGACGTGGAGCAAGCAGTACTGCACGTACGACAAGGGCTCGCGCACGCTGTCGCTGCAGCCGTACAACCAGTTCAACGTGAAGACGGTGCGTAGCGGCGGGCGGGCGCGGGGCGCGGGGGGCGGGGCGCGGCGGGGCGGCGAGTGTAGCGCGCGTGTTGCAGGCGGGCGGCTTCGAGCGCGTGCGGCTGGCGGGCGCGCGCGGCGCGGCGGACGCGGAGCGGCGCTTCTGCCTCGAGGCGCTGCCGGCCGAGCGCGAGCGCGCGCCGCTCACGCTGCAGGCGGCCGGCCCGCGCCAGCGCGCCGCCTGGCTCGCCGCGCTCGACTCGCTCGACGCGCTGGACGCGCAGCCCGCGCACGTCTCGGTCAGTTCGGCGCCCTGTGTGCTACCTGTGTACTAGTGTTTGGTGTACATGTGAGAGATTGACGACGTTTTCCCATCCTGAGCATGGACAAATATTTATAAAAAGGTTTTAATGCGTAAGTTGAGAGGTGAGTAGTGAGTGATGACGTCACGTTATCGGTTGAACGGGGCAGTGGTCTTTGCCCGAATTTATTAGAAATAAATAATTAATAAACACGAATAAAATTACAATGTCGCATGAAGATATTGATAAGTCACTGATGTCTTTTTGATGTGAACAAGAATACGAGGACTTTTATTTTTTTATCAAGTATCAACCCGGCATGTTTAAAGATAAAAAAAAATCGAAGTGGATGTTTGTGATGAGTAGACGCCATTGTAGGATTTCAAATATAGTTTCGTCACGACAACTCGAAGCTTAAATTGGCGCCACGTTCATCAGGCAAATTAAATGACAACTGTGTTTGTCTATTTTTTGCATATCAAAGGTATAACATCTTTATGCCGTATGTGTGACGTCATTTGGCATTTACGTCCGTTTAGAATGAAACAAAATTCAAAGTAAAAATTATGAATGTAAAACTAGATAATTTCGAAAAACTAAAAACATAGATAGCCTTACTCTTTATCTAGATTCTTTTTTTTTACAAAATAGGAAGGCGGACGGCCTTATGGGCCACCCGATGGTAAGTGGTCACCATCGCCCATAAACATTGGCACCAGACGAGCTTGCACAAAGCCCCACCAGCAGTTTTATCAAATGTATTTATTAATATATGTATATATTGAAAAAATTAAATACGAAGTAAACCCGATAACCCGCACCTCCAACACATAACACATACATAATTTACAGAATAGGCTATATTTATCCTAAACTCGCATTTAAATGTGTGTTTACAACGTGCCCGCGTGTGTGCAGAGCGCGCCGGCGGCGGGCGGCGCGGGGGGTGCGGGCGGCGCGGAGGGGGAGGCGTGGGCGCTGGACGACGCCGGGTTCGCGTTCGTGCGCCGCGTCATCGGCGTGCTGGAGGCGCGCGGGCTGGAGGAGCAGGGCCTCTACAGGTACGACTGGGGCTCGCCTGTCGAGGCCCTCCGGCTGAGGCGGTGTCGCTAATCACACGTAGCTTTGAACTGAATAATCGTTCCGCGACGTAGTCGATGCGAGTACTCTTTGCGCGCAGAGTGGCGGGCGTGGCCTCCAAGGTGTCGCGGCTGGTGGCGCTGGCGCGCGAGCGGCGCCTGCCGGCCGCGCTGGCCGACCCGCTCGAGTGGGAGAGCAAGACGCTCACGTCGGCGCTCAAGGCCTACCTGCGCGCGCTGCCCGAGCCGCTGCTGACGCGCCAGCTGCACCGCGCCTTCCTCGCCGCCGCCAGTGAGTACCGCCCCCCCCCTCCCTGCGCGTCGGCGGCGATGCCGAGCCCGCTCTGAGAGTGCTTCCCTGCGCAGAGTGCGAGCGGCGCAGCGAGCGCGTGTTGGCGCTGCACTCGCTGGTGCACGCGCTGCCGCAGCCCAACTACGAGATGCTCCGCCTGGTCCTCGCGCACCTCACCAAGTGAGTCCCGCCCCCCGCACGCGCGTGCGGCGGGGCTCCGAGCTGACCGCGCTCCCCCACAGGGTGGTGGCGAAGAGCGACCGCAACCTGATGACGGCGTCCAACCTGGCCGTGTGCTTCGGGCCGACGCTGCTGCGTGCCGAGCGCGAGACCGTGGCGTCGATCCTCGAGCTCAAGTTCTACAACGTGCTGGTGGAGTCGCTGCTGGACAACTTCGGGCCGGTGTTCGCGTTGGAGCCGCCGCCCGCTCCCGCTCCCGCGCCCGCGCCCGCTGTCGCCGCCGCGCCCGCTCCGCCGCCCGCGCTTAACGGCATCATCGGGTGAGTCGTGTTCGTTTACATATCGCGCCTGTAGCGTTCCGGCTTGAGCGGCGATACAGTGGCGGCTTTACTATTAACGTATATGATTATTTAATTATGAACAATGTGCAGCCGAGGCGTCAGTCGCCAGACTGGTGGTCAGTCATGTTTATTTATTTGCTTACCAACACATTGCTGTGTTGTGTCGGTTTACAACACTGCAAGATAAATGTTATTGCTATTAAAGGTAACTACAGTTTGCATTAAAAATATGTCAATAAATATTATAATATATATTGTATGTAATATGTAATGATGTAATGTATGTGGATGAAAAAATAATTAAAAATAATTTCTGTTCGCTCAAAACTCTGCGTTGCAGGGAACGTTTAAACGGAATAGTAGTGCTATGTTAAGAATAATGTTAATCACCTGCGTCACTAATGGGAAAATGTACGTCATTGATGATGATGATAAATGCGGAAGTCGTACCGCTCACCCTCACCCTCACTGCTGACAATGAGAACATTACTCCGGTGAGGAAATGAAGGATTGCCTCCACTTGGTTCTGTAGCGTAGCGTGATGACTGCCCTTCCATGTGATGTTTCCTCTCGGATTTTCCTATTTCTGGCGAATTATCTTCGTTCCACTCTAATAGCAGCTAGCTGGGCGTGTCCACTTAACTTCATACAGAGGTACAGTGTCGGTACAGTGTCGGTACAGTGTCGGTACAGTGTCGATACAGTGTCGGTACAGTGTCGGTACAGTGTCGATACAGTGTCGATACAGTGTCGTGCTCGGCTACTCGAAACATAGTGTGAGAGACACTCCTCTGCAAGTTTGTTTCAATTGTACTTATCTGGTATGTAACGAGCGGCAACCCGAGGTAAGTCTCCCCGTGCTTCCTCCAGGTCCTTCGATGCGGCGACTGTAAAGTTTTGGGATGATCTTCTTTTTCTTTTCGCTTATTTGGTATTGTTTTTAAACGTTATTATGTTTTTATTAGTAAAAGTAAAAATAAATAATAGCCTGTAAATGTCTCACTGCGTGGCTAAGGCTTCCTCTCCTTTCTAGGGAAGGTTTGGAGCTTATACCACCACGCTACTTCAATGTTAGATAAGCATTTATGGTACATTTTCGTCTGACTCATGCAGGTCTCTTGACGATGTTTTCTTTCACCGCCGCGCACGAGATGAATAATTTTAAACCCAAATTTAGCAGATGAAATGCAGTGATGCTTGATAGCTTTGAACCCGCAGTCGTTGAATGTTTTTAAGTTCCTTGTAAAATTGCTCTGTATGAATAGTTTTAGGACAAGTTTTCTATAATTTTTATACGACTTCAGTACTGCATTTTTAATTAATTCACAAATTCAAACTCTGAGTACCTCAAAGGTGATAGAGAGGCTGGAAGAGATCCCTTATGTGGATAAGATCGCTTTTGACTAAATTAATGTTAGGCTTAGTTACGTTAATCGTTTGTAATGCCATTTTGATATAATCATCAGTGTAATTACAGGCACAAGGGACATAAAATCTTAGGTCCCAAGGTTGGTGGCGCGTTGGCGACGTAAGCGATGGTTAACATTTCTTACAGTGCCAATGTCTAAGGGCGTTGGTGACCACTTACCATCAGGTGGCCCGAATGCTCATCCGCCTTCCTATTCTATAAAAAAAAAATCAGGGTATTAACATTTACAAATTTTAACTTGGTGGGTACCGTGCCATCCCGCCAGCAACCACTCGTACTGCTGTGTCCCTAGAACACGATCGTGACATTGCAGAAAGTGATATGCGACGCAAATATTAAAATATCAATAAGAAGGACGCGGCAAATTGGCGCGAGTAGGTTGTCAACGTATTAGGAGTAAGAAACGAAATGAGTACCTACAGAATAGCACTCCTTACATGAAGCACTCCACGATTTTCTTTACTTTTTCTTTTATTAAAAAGACTATAATTTTGTCGTTTCTCAAGTTAATAATATGGAGCTCGCAAAACAAAGCCGAATGGCCCAAGGTTAAGGGTTTCGTGAGATGCCCTTAATGACCTTTAATGAGCTCCGTAGTCCAAATCAGATCTGCGGAATTAAATCATTGTGATGGTACCATGGTAAAAAGCTAATTTAAAAAATTCTCGAAATTCGACCGCGGACTCATTATCTCATATGGACAGGCCAGCTTTATATATCCCTCCATAAATAATTATAAATTGAAAATACAAAAATTGAATAAATTATTTATTTTACAAACGTGCATTCAAGAGTAAATAGCCTAAATAAAATATAATTATTTTATTTCAATCCGGGCAATATATTCACGAATAATGTAATGTGTTTTAATATATATTATAATAAAAGACTCAAACGAGAATGGTTAAAGTAAGTGTCACAAGAAGCCTCGGCCGGTCGGGCGGCGGCCCGTTGACATGTGCGAGGAGTTCGGTTACAAGTGAAGCCGAACAAAGTCTGAGAAACGGCGCCGCGCCGTGTGGGTGACGGGCCGTGCTCCCACGAACGGTAGACGGGACCTGGAGCCAGCGGCACGTAAACCTATAACGGATATGGATTAATATGGCTATTTGCGAATACCAAAACTAAAGCAATCATTTTATTTTTGTCTCCCTGTCAGTCGGTTGTCTGTTTAATCTTTAAAATGGCTAAAAGTTACAATTTAAAATAATTTAATCTATGTACTAGCATATAGCATAATTTGTTTGGCATCAAAATTTGTTTGGCCTATAAAAATTTAAAGTTTACGTACTTATTTTTTGTTTTAATATATATTGCGGCCATTAGCCCATAGATGGCGGTGTGCTTAAAACGTTAATTTCTGAATCGCGGTGTCCAGATTTTCCGCAGTAGAGTGACCTTCTGCCGTATTTGCAATTATTAACTGGGTTGTATTTTTTTATATTAATAAATTAACATAAAAGAATACAACCAATTTTTTTATATTAATAAATATATATAAAAAATACCACCCAGTTAGGGTTATTCTCTATGTACCGATAGGAATTTAATCTATGTATCGATTATTAGCATTTGTTTCATCAAAATTTGTTTGGCCTATAAAAATTTGAAGTTTACGTACTTATTTTTTGTTTTAATATATATTTCGGCCATTAGCCCATAGATGGCGGTGTGCTTAAAACGTTAATTTCTGAATCGCGGTGTCCAGATTTTCCGCAGTAGAGTGACCTTCTGCCGTATTTGCAAATATAACTTGGTTGAATTTTTTTATATTAATAAATAAATATAAAAACTACAACTCAGATTGTTTTATATTAATAAATAAGGAATGGATTACAATAGTTCAGTATAGGCATGGGTAATATCGCTTTGAAGCGATATCGTATCGTATCTAGATATCGGTTTTGAATATCGGATATCGTATCTATATATTTCAATATCTAGATATTGTATAGTCTATGGTACTCGGAAACCAATTCAGTACCACATGATATCAATTTTACTGATACAATATAAAAAAAATTGTGTCTATCGCATATAATGTATTGGTTTATTTTTGTTATTGATAAAAAGATGGTTAAATAAGTAAATATTTGTTTACTAATAGATATTCGATCCGATTTTGATAATCAGATTTCCTTCATCCTTTTTTCAGGCTTAAGACTGGCTGCATAATAGCGATGTTTTTCTATTTATTAATTACTTATATAGAATACAAAATGCGTAATGCAGGCGTATTTAAAAGTTCATTTATTTCAGCGATAGCTCGTATCACTTTTGATCTAATTTGACTTTTAAAAATATCTGTAAAATGCCTGAAGAGCCCTTGTAGCTATAAATGTCGCAACAAATACGACATTTCGCTTTTTGAAATATATCCAAATTACGCTCGTACTGTGCCGAAACATAATTCTTAATTTTATTTAACACAAACATTAACCTAACTAAAAAGCAATCTTTAAAATTACTTTTTGTAATATTAACACTTTCCCTAAATACCTCATTTCCTTGAAATGTACACTATTTTACACACAACATAAATTATTATATACATCTACCTAAACAAGAAAATAATATATGAGTTACGAAAAATACCTAAAATTTAGAAAAAAAAGCGAGTAATAAAATTATAACACTAACAACGCGACCGCGAAAACATAAAATAACGAAACTAAAAATAGATCATAAAAATAATAGATATTTCTAAAATGACACCCAAGGTCAAACAACCGATACCAGTAAGAGTTAAAATATCATAATATCCTAACGGTTAAAATATCTAGATATCGAATATCCGATATTTTAAAATATATCAACAGATAACCTAAACATGAGTAGTATTTATAAATCTAATATCTAATACCGGAGTTGAGGATATTCGATATCAAGATATTTTAAAAAATATGAACAGGTAACCTAAACGTGTGTAGTATTTATGAATCTAATATCTACATTGATATTTCAATATTGATACCTCAACTCCGGTATTAGATATTAGATTCATAAATACTACTCACGTTTAGGTTATCTGTTGATATATTTTAAAGTATCGGATATTCGAAATATCGGATATCTAACTCCAATATAACGGTTAAAATATCGGATATTTTAACCGTTATATTGGAGTTAGATATTAGATATAACAAAAAAATATCGATGTATCGGCTTTATTTTAAAAAAACAATCGTAATGCAGCTCAAAGGTTAATTAACACTTTTTAATCATGTATATTTATTAAGCAAATTAAATTATAAATGTATAGTTCTTAGTAATTAATGTTTAATTATGTGAATCAATATTTTTCAATGATAGATTTAAAAAATACTCGTATTATATATTCGATATATCGATATTTTATCAACAATCTTATTCGCGTTCGGGCGTACTCGTTTGGCAATTAACAATACAGTATACAGATTATACAGAACCGATATCAGTGAATATCCGAATATATAGATACTGTGCGCTCCGATATCTAGATATTAGATTTTGTACCAATATATAGATATTGTATCTATATAAGATTTGTATCGCCCATGCCTAGTTCAGTACTACTACAGTAACAGCCTGTGAATATCCCACTGCTCGGCTAAGGCCTCCTCTCTCTTTTTTTGTGGAGAAGGTTTTTAGAGTTTATTCCACCACGCTGCTCCAATGCGGGTTGATGGAGTACACATGTGGCAGAATTTCAGTGAAAGTGGACAGACACATGCAGGTTCCTCACGATGTTCATGATGGTTTTCCTTCACCGTTAAGCACGAGAGAATTATAAACACAAATTAAGCACATGAAAATCCAGGTGCTTGCCCGGGTTTGAACCCACGATCATCGGTTAAGATTCACGCGTTCTTACCACTGGGCCATCTCGGCTTTTTCTAGAGTATTACTAGTATATTAATAATCGCAAAAATATAAATATGAAAGGTTGTGTTATGAATGTTTTTTTTTTACTTCTTCACGCTTTATCACATAAAAAGCACGAGAAATGCGCTAGTTTAAAATAAATAATAATAAATAATATGCTGGGACATTATTCACACACGGCCATCTGATTCCAAATTAAGCAGAGCTTGTGCCATGGAAATTAGATAACTGATATACTACATATACTGCTTTTGTTTTTGTAAATACATACTTATATAGATAATTACACCCAGACTCGGGATAAACAGACATGTTCATGCACACGTATGTATGCCTGGAACTAGTTAAAATTATTATTATTGTAACAATTATCAAATAAATTATTATTGTAACTATTTTATAACTGTATCAAACTTACGCCAATAAATTCGATATGTTCCGACGTCGGTCGACGTACGCGCATATACAAAATGCACCAAATATCTATATTTATTATATTGTGTAGATATTTCAAAATATGTAGTTGACACGAACTGACTATAAATATAGACGGAGTAGGGAGGCGTGATGGGATTAGCTCAGAATATTATTATCGCTCTCAATTGTTAAACCAAAAGACACAGAAGACATTTCGAAATTTACACGCGCATCACATGAACAGTACGCGAAATCAGCTCGGAGACGTTTTTGCGTTCCTATTTATTATTGAGACGTATTTTAGAACGATATCGTTTTGTTGCAGAACATTCATGATAAAAAATTTCATGAACACAAACATTAAATAAATATGTATCTTTTAGCGGAAACGCTTCTTAAACGAAACGAAAGTTCTCCGTTCACTACTACTGTTACTGTTACGCGTTTTGTTTAATTAAACCACACTTCACTTGACGAGAAGGCGCGCTTCATTGAACTTAGCTTTGATACTACAATATTTTTAAATGTACGTCAGTGTACTTCTGACATATATCATGTAATTAGTATAAGAACTTTGAATAATTTGTTACGAAGTCAGGGAAGTGAAAATAAAGATGCTTATTTTCGCAAATCACTTTTTTATTGCAGAATTTATAATTATAAATAACTTTTGTAACAATATAACTGGTTGTTATTATACAGACAATTTAACTTTGCGTAATGCATCATTCCCTCCCGAGCAAGGCATTTATATACCCCATGCAATCCCTATCACTATCTCCACCTTTCCTCTACTCGCCTCACACTTCACACCTCTACACTAGCGCCTCCTCTCCAACACCTGCTCCTCGCTTCACTTTACTCGTTACAAATTATTTTACACACACTACTATTGGACATTATCTAAGATTCGTGGCCTTAACCGTGGTCTGAATGACCCGTCCACCGGCGCGCCGTCCGACTACTCGATGCACCGGCACGCGGGATCTAAAATATTGTCACTTACACTACACTCGCTCACTCAGCTGTCAGCATTCAAACGTGAACGATGCAACTCGAGGTACTATTGCAAGGCAGTAGTAGGAGTACCTGACGAGTGGCCCTGACAGTAATTGAGAAACAAGCACTTAAAAAATCTGGACATTTTAATTTTGCTCATTCGAAACTTCTTACACGCAAATGAAAATAAAAACATTCCGAGCTTAATTTAATCAATAATGAAGAAAATCGGAATTACAAACGGCCGCGTGAGTCAATATTACTAAATGGGTGTATCGCATAGATTGCAGCCACAGGTCGTTAGAGCCTCGGGAGCGGCAGGTGCGTGCGTGCGCTGCCGTCGTCGGGCGGCTTATACGAATGCAGTTTTAAGAACGAAATATTCATACGATATCGGGTTAATCGAACAGAAACGCATATATAAACAGCAGTAGGAAAGTAAATATTTACGAGTCAAACTCGATAGTCACTCACTGGGATATGTGGTCGTACGAACTTTTAGCAATAATGTCCCGGGTTTCTTATTTTTCGTCTCTAGAGACGAAATGTTATTGAGAGTTTCGAGATAAACTCGTCGTATAAAACGTTAGTTATATATTTGTTATACAATAATGTAAGTGTAGATTTTCAATATCGTTCCATGCGTCAAACTCACATTGTCAGTATATAAAAACAGTATATTACGTTGATACTCTTTAAACTTAAGTTATTTAAGAGATATCGAGTATTATTGACAATCGATATTTACTATAAGAACATTTGTTTTTGAAATATGACCAATAATTGTGGATATAGTTTAATTTATACGAATCTAGTGTAATTACGGATAAGCCGAGCAGCGGTCGCACGTGTGTCGGGACACGATACAAATGACACGGAGCCACGTGTCTCTTCCGCTACCTTCGCCCGCCGCTCCACATCCTTATCCGAACTGCTTTGTGTTTTTGTACCGATTACGACTGCCAGGGGTTTCGTTTAGGATTCGTGTGCGTTTCGCCAGTCGACGTTGCGTAACTAATCCAAATTTATATCGTTATTTATAATATTTTTGCAACACTTATTAAATTATAGCCATCACTGTCGAAAAATAATATTAAAATTAAACAATTCACAATTCTTAGAGTTCTACAATTACAAGGATGTTTATTCTTAGGGTTTGTATCGAGTGAAAATTTCAATCTCCAAGTTATAAGAACAATTGTCATGTTAGTTGAGTGGTTGTGCCGGCTTGGCGCACACGCCGCGCTCGGCTCTCGGCGCACGCAATCAGGTGTTCATAATGACAGACACATCTGCCTCGACCTCCCCGCCCCCCGCGCCGCCCCGCCCCGCCCCGCCCCCGCAACCTTCTATTTTGACGACTTTTTATAATGTGTATGTAGGGCGATGTTGCATTTTAAGTCTCGTTAAACTTCGCGGCGATTTCCTTTCCTTTTTTTTTATATTTCAACGTTTAAATACTATTTTAATTAATACCGAGATAACAATGAAAGCTCTCTTTCACGTGTTGTTGCGTTGTTTTATAGATTTTAATGTATGTATATGGTCAATGTTTATAATTGGATATATTTATTTATTTAATAACTTTTTGCCCACCATATTGTGTAGTATGACAAAAGGCGGACTTAATGCCTAAAGGCATTCTCTACCCGTCAACCTTTAGGCTAAGCGGAAATTCGTGAAGGCGGTAATTAATAATCAAAAATATACATACATACACATATAATAATAACAAAGGAAATAAAAAACAGAGCTATAATATATATAATTTTTATTTTAAGAAATATATAAGTAAAAATCAATTTGCTTACAATTTATCAAGGCCAAAATGATGTAAAATATGTATGCTTGGTTTTATATTATATGCAACGTACAATAAGGCATCAGAGTTATTAGATTATATGATTGCACTCAAATATCGGTCCGGTTGACCTCAAATGCGAGCGGTAACGGGTACCGCCGCACCGGGGCAGGTAATTTATGAGCGGGCCGGAGATAACGGCCGCGGCAGAGGCTGCGCGTGCGGCAGCTGCTCTGCGCGCGAAAAAAACCTGAAAGAGGCAGCCTCGAGCGCCGAGCTAAACTTTTTATTATTACACAAATAACTCTGTACATTTGTGTAGGTGCGTTCGCGTTATTTTTATTCGACAAAAGATTTTAACAATGCACATAGCTATCTCTGAAGCGGCCGGGGTTCGAGCGCGGGGTCTTATGTATCGTCTATTGTTATCTTCGTTTCACGGAAAACGTTCTTCCGTCAGATTTAACTTAATTCGTATTTAGCAAAAGAATCGCTTTGCGAATACGAGTGCACGCAATGAATCTGAAAACTATAGTCCTGTCTTCCGCGCCGTCGTGCCCGAGTTCAGTCAGTGCGGCGGAGGCCGGAAGCCAGGTGGCACTCACCTTGCGTTATGCACGAAATCCTTTACCCTAAACTTGTACATCGCGTTGGATTTCCTTCCGTCGCTTGTTAATCAAAATATCAATCGTTTTAAACTCTCGACTCTATATAGCACACAAAGGAGGGGCATCATCTTGGAGCGTATCTCGCAGGAGAGCCGACTAGTGCAGAAGGCGCGCTGGGCCTGTGCGGCAGCTGCGCGCGCGGAATGCGCACCTGTCGCGCATCTCGCCGCGCGCAGATGTTCGACCTCTTGTCTCAGAGGGTCTTCTCCTGTGCGCGTTCACCTCCGTTGTAAAACTTTATATTCATTTCTTTTAATGCGAAAGCTGTAAGCGTTAAGTACTGATTGGCGCGGAATGTGTCATCGTATGTGGTGCGGTAAATATGAATATTACACTTTTATCGAATACATATTTTATATAAATATCATTAGTTTTTGATGTTGATGAGTTTAATCGCGCGTTTGTTGTGACAACAACAACAACAACTACAAAATACTTGTTCATCTCGGGAGAGATCTTTCGTCGTTCATTACGTACGTCGATTTCAGACATCCAGCACAGTGAGAGTACTCTCGCGTGTTAGAGGAGTGAGTACTCTTAGTGTGTGTCCAATATTTACAAATACGAAGAATTATTATAATTATTCGTATAGGAATTTGTAATGTATAAAAATCAATCATTTATAGTAATATTTGAATCAATGAAACTGCGACGAGATCAATAGGACTATTGAACTTCGCTATCTTGATCTGTAAGAAAATGAATGCAGCTTTTGTGTTGCATACCTTAGGATAACAAAAGGAAACAGATTAAAAGCCTGCGCAGGCGCAACACCTGGCAGGTGGGCACGTGCGTCGTGCTCATATATACCCCTGTTGTTGCACCTCTCCGCTCAGTCGGTGTCACGTCGTTGAAGCCCTCAGTCCGCACGACGCGGCCGCGGCGCTCTCTTGTGTTCGGTGTTATTTGTGATTAAAGTGCGTCCCAGTGAAGTTACACAAGATGATTATCTGCCTTTCGGGATTTGTGATCGCTGGGTGGGTACTCGATATAGTTGTCTAATTCGTTATCGTTTCGAACGGGATATCGGAAATTAATTCAGTGAATTATTTTTTTAAATCTATAATTAATAATTGATAAAATGAACTGAATGTTACTTAAAACTCATTATTTATAATTGTGTACCTCTAGTGAATTAATCACATTTATAGGGTTTGGGTTTCATTGCTTAACATTCAAAAATATATTTATTTTGTTACAGCGCCTCCCCGGCGTCGATACCGATTTCCTCCAGAAATGATATCGTAAGTTTTTTTTATTTTTTCACACAATACATATCTAAGTGTTTATAAATGTTTTTTCTTACAACTTGAAAGCAATGTTATTAATACGTGAGAATTGAATTATTTTGAATTCGGTTTGAATACTGATGACGCTTGTGTTCCTCCGCAGAGCGTGTCGGTGGCGGGTGGCAGCTACTCGCCGCACCACCACCAGCTGCTGCAGCACTTCGCGCCGCACACGAGTCAGTATCTAATTGCTTCTCACAATTACCTTAAGCTTACACTCTGGTAAAGTGGATTGATGTGAGCAAGTCATCGTTGGGATTGGACGTACGACAAGAAAATATATGATTATTATATTTGATTAGAACTTTCTTGAAACTTTGGTCTAAAATCGTTTATTTTTATATATATATTTTTTTACTTTTAAATATCCAATTCGTTCTTGTAAACCAACTGAATAGTTTAGATAAATCTCCGAATGCGCTCAATTGTGTTTGTGATCTGTTCTCGCATCTGTCGCTTTTCTAAAATCATATTGTTCGCTATGAAAATTAGCAATTAATTACTTGAAGAAAATCACTAAGAATAATATAATTAGGAATTGCTATCCGATTTACAAAGCAATACAACTTTAATATAATTTGTTAAAATTAGGAAATGGGTTAAATGAAAAACTAATATTATTCCTTATTTTATCTGTATCTGATATTTCTCATCCTGGTGTCAGAGCGGCGGCTCACTTGACACAAACAGCCGCCATTGTGAACGATACGATTTGATTCGTGACACAACAAGCGAATAAATGGGAGTACGAATCTCTCGACAGGAGCGGGGCGCTGCAGCAGCAGCTCGGAGTCCGTGTCGAGCCACAGCGCGTCCCCCCCGCCGCGCGCGCCGCTCGCCTTCCCCCCGCGCACCACGTGAGTGTCCGCGCGCGTGCGCGTGTGTCTGTGCCCGTGTGCCCGTGTGCACGAGTGCCCGAGTGCCGTACTGACCGCGGCTGTCCGCAGGCGGGTGCGCACGCTGTACGCGTGCCTGGGCGAGAGCGAGGGCGAGCTGTCGTTCGAGCCGAACCAGATCATCACCAACGTGTCGCCGTCGGCCGAGCCGGGCTGGCTGCGCGGGACGCTCAACGGCAAGAGCGGGCTCGTGCCGCAGAACTACGTCGAGCCGCTGCCGTAGGCCCCCGGCCCCCGGTGCCCGCCCCCGCCCCCGCCCCCTCGCCGCACACCAAATATCATATCGTTGTAGTTTTACGTTGTTGATTCTTTTGTAACTATTTGTATATTTTGTACATTGTAAATACAGAGTTGTTGCTATTTTAACTATTTATACGATATATTATACTTACGTTGTGAATTTTGTACCAAATATACTTTAGTGTATGTGGATTTGTATCATAGAATATTAATTATATTATAATATAAAATATAACTAATTGAAAGACGTGTTTTCGTTAATTCACTTTATTTCGCCTTTACAGATCACAGTATATCATAGTAGTATTCTTTCCTTTAAACACTGTACACTTTTAAATAACGTTTCTTAGAAAGCGATAAAGACTAGCCTACGAAACGACATCGACACGACGTCGCCACGACACGACACGACGGTACCGTGACGACTGACAACACAATCGATAAACGCGCAACATTGACTCGGAAGCTTGCAAAAATATAACAGAACAAAATTACAATAGTTATTAATCTAATAAATATATATCTATCCTTATTCAATATAAAACAGGTCCTGAACAGAACGCGTACGACACGAGCGCGGTGCGGGCGCGGGCGCGGCCCAAGCAGTATTTACAGCGGACGACAAACGAATTGTTATTACAATCGCACTACCACGTGACACCCGACTCGGTTCACTGTTGACTGTTTGTGACGCCAGTCAACGCTGACACGAACAAGGCGCGGCCGCGAGTCCGCTGACACTACACACGTGTGTGACAGGCGGCGCGACGTGCGTTACGTCATCTCCGAACGAATGAATGATGACAACGTGCAGTGCTCTCACTAATCATATAAAGCACTGAAACCGATTGGACGAAAAACAATCACAAAACTTGCAAATGGCGACTTTGTAACGTCACAATCAATACACGAGTCGTTTCCTCCGCCGGCGGTCGCGCGGCGCGTCACGGTTCACAGAGTAAACATGACATAACATCGACTGCGAGAACAATCTTTCATAAAAATGTATTAATATTGTACTCGCTTCATTAAATTATTACAATCCAATTTATATCTTTATTTATATCGCTTAAGCGCACACACAACACAGAGATGTGACATTTAGAGCAGCCGAGTCGTCGTTTAAATTATTCACATCACGGGAAACGCTTTGTTACTTCAGTATTTGAAATATTAACATAATTTAAGAAAACAATTGACGACGTTAGTGAAACGCATCAATCAGGAAAGTAGCCGAACGTCGCACAACGACACACGGCAACGTATACGAGCGTCAACACGAGCTCGAGTTGTCTCTGAGAATGTAGAAAGCAACGACAGTAGTTGTGCATAGTATAATATAGTATAGTTGTACATCGACAGAGTAACTAAAGTAACGCGGCGAACAATTTTAAAACTATTCACTTATGACGCGACCCGACCGCGCCGCCCCGCCCCGCGCCCCGCGGCGACCGCGCCGGAGCCGAGTCGGGCTTTTCTTACGAGACCTAGACTTTTTACAGAACGCGCGCGAGCGAAGCATTCGAGCGTCGCGACGGCATTAGCTGGACTCGGCCACGTCCGCGTCGTCGCGCTCCAGCAGGCGCCGCACGCGACTGCAGTCGGCCAGCGCCGGGCGGCCGCCGCGCCCCCCGCCCGCCGCCGCCGCCCCGCGCGCGCCCGCCGCGCCCGCCAGCCACTCCAGGCGCCGGCCCTCCCCCGCGCGCACCGCCCGCGCCAGCGCCGCGCACTTGTCCTGCAGCGCGCGCAGGCGCGCCGCGTGCTCCTCGGCCGCGTGGCGCGCGGCGCGGCGCAGCTCGCCCACGGCGGCGTCGCGCGCGCCCAGCGCCGCCTCCAGCTCGTGCGCGCGCGCCGCGGCCGCGTCCGCGCGCGCCGCCGCCGCCTCGGCCGTCTCCTCCGCGCGCGCCAGCGCCGCCCGCAGCGCGCGCTCCTCGGCCGCGGCGCGCTCGGCCTCCGCGCCGGCCGCCGCGCCGCTGGCCGCGCGCACGGCGCCACTCAGCCGCGCCTCGCGCTCGGCCAGCACGAGCAGCTCGCGCCGCAGGCGCCGGACGTGCTCGGAGCGCCGCTCGGCCGCCAGCGCCGCCCGCGCGAGCGCCTCCACGTGGCGCGCCGCCTCGAAGGACTCCCCGCGCGTGCGGCGCAGCTCGGCTGCGTCGATGGCCCGCTGCGCCTCGAGCTCGCGCAGGGCGGCCTCCGCGCGCAGCCTGGCGGCGCTCTCCTCCGCGAGCGCGGCCTCCAGGCGCAGCTCCCGCTCGGTGGCGGCGGAGGGGGGCGCGGCGGGCGGCGGGTCCCGCGCGCGGCGCGCGAGCAGCTCGTCGCGCTCGTGCTGGGCGGCCCGCAGGCGGTCGCGCAGCGCGGCGTTCTGCAGCTCCAGCGCGCGCGTCTCCCGGCAGCGGCCGAGCAGGCGCCGGTTGCGCTCGGCGTGCGCCTCCCGCCTCCAGCGCTCGTACATGAGCTGCGCGTGCACGAGCGCGAGCTGCTCGGCGAGCTCGGACGCGTCCGCGATCACGTGTCCCGAGTACAGCTTGGACAGATAGCTGTCGAGACGTTCACAGGGGAGAGTCGGCTCGTCGACCTTCTCGATATTCTGGACAAAGAAAATGACAAATGATTCAATTGTAAACCCGTGCGGTGATAACGCAATGCCTGTAATGTAATATCATAATTAGTTTGTTTTCTGTCGACAAAAAACTAATAAAGTATCGTCCGCAAACAATACGATATCACAAAACATTTCTACATACATAAAATAAAAAAGTATCTAAAATGTATTCTTGTGGAACTCAATTCAGATCCAAAAGACTATTAAACTTTACTGGTGGTAGAGCTTTGTGCAAGCTCGTCTGGGTAGGTACCACCCACTCATCAGACCGCAAAACACCAGTAATGGTATTGTTGTGTTCTGGTTTGAAGGGTGAGTGAGCCAGTGTAATTGCTGGCGAAGTCAAGCAAGGTTGGTGGCGCATTAGCGACGTAAGCGATGGTTAACATTTCTTACAGTGCCAATGTCTAAGGGCGTTGGTGACCACTTACCATCAGGCGGCCCATATGCTTGTCCGCCTTCCTATTCTATAAAAAAAACGAAAGGCTTTGTGGAAACTGTTGAATTCTTAAGTTTAAGTATGCAGCAATGAAAACCGTTAACGTTGAGCGCATTATATTTTAGCTAAAGGGTTTCGTACTCTACACGATCGAAAGTCTCAGAAAAATCTTAAAAAACGCCATCGATAATACTATAACCGCCGCCACCATCCGGGACACACGTCGGCCTCTCTGCCTAAGAAGACGAAAAAGGTTTCTAAATATTTCTGACCTGTTTGCGTTCATCCGCCGGAAGGCTCCGGTAGAAGTCGGCTATGAGGAACTCGTAGGGCGCGGGCCACACGTCGAGCGTCTGCACGGCCGCGTCGGCCGAGCGCGCCGCCCGCCCGCGCGCCGAGCACGAGGCCGAGCGCCGCGCCGGCGCCGCGGGGCCCGCGCGCCGCCCGCCGCGCTCCGCCGCGCGCGGGTCGCGCGCCACCGGCGTCCGCCACTCCGCGCCCGGCCACGAGCGCTCGGTGCGCGCGCGCTCCGTCAGCTCCAGCACCTCGCGGTCCTCGACGTTGAGCGGCTCGCTGTCCGTCGCCGGCGCCGCCCGGCTGGGCTCGGGCCGCGCCACGGCCCCGGCCGGCGGCGGGCCTCCCCCGAAGGGCACCGGCGACTCGGCCGCGCGCCTCTCCAGTGCGACGCGGGCCAGCCGCCCCGCGTAGCCCTCCCCGGGCCCGCCGCCCGCGGGCGGGGACGTCTCCTTGCGCAGCGGCGAGGGCGGCTGAGATCGTCGTCCGATGGCGCGTACGGCGGCCGACTCGGTCGGAAATCGAAATTGGGCCCGCGTCTCCTTGGCGGGCGTGTTCTCGGGGGTCGCTTCGACGGCGGCCTCCGGCGGTTCGGCGGCGTCGACGTCGGCAGGAAGGGGCGTGTTGGGGGCGGAGTCTGCTCCGCAGCGGTCCCCGAGGGCGAACCAGGGCTCCGCGCCGGGTCTGAGGGCGGAGGCGGCGCGAGTCGCGTGTGCGCCGCAGCCTGGCGCGGGAGAGGGCGGAGCGACGGGACCGGGGACGGTGATCGTCGAATGCGCTCGCTCGTCGGTCCGGTCTCGGACGCGCATCGAAAGGCGTCGGCTCTCGGCGAGCACGTCGTGTATCTCGAGATGCGCCCACCGCGCTGCATCGGCTTCTCGCTGCCGGGAACCCGTCACGAGCGCGGGGTGGAGACGCACCGACCGCAACAAGGGCGCGACGCCCCTTTCCCAGACTTCCCGTTTATTTCCCGCGGCGCATTCGCTCCGAAGAGTTTCCAGCAGAGTGCAGGGGTGCGTAGCGTAAAGGGCGTGAAAGAGGGCGAGCTGTGCCAGCTGGAGGTGATCTCGGGTCGGCGGCGGCGGCGGTGGGTCGAGCGCGGCGGGCCGCAGCAGCGCGTCGGCCAGGTCGGGCCAGTGCGGCGCGGCGAGGGTGGGCACCGCGGGCAGCAGCGCGGCGAGCGTGAGCAGGACGTGCAGCAGGGGCAGCGGGTCCCGCTCGTGTCGTACCGCACGCAGCAGGTCGCGGGCGAGCGAGTGCGGCAGGCGGTGCAGCCACAGAGGGCGCCGCGCCACCAGCGGTGCGAGTGCGGCGAGGGCGTGCAGGCGCGCCGGTCGCTCCCCGCGCAACTGCTCCAGCAGCGCGTCAAGCAGGTGCTGCACGTGCGAGTCGGGAGCGCGCGCCAGCAGTTCGAGGGCGCGGGTGGAGCCGGTGCGCGCATGGTACAGCAGCAGAGCGCGCGTGAGCCACGGCTCTCGAACACTGTTGTACAGGACGGTGAAGTTGTCGACGGTGTCGCGTGCTTCTAGCAACGCGAACACTTCACCCGTCTCACACGCAGCCAACATCTCCGACCACCTGAAATGTAGATAAAGTGTCTTAGGGACTGTTGTACATTTCCAAACCTCCATAATATATCTATCCAAAGTAAATATTAATAAAATAAAAATATATCACTACTAACTGGATTTCTTTTTCCTGATTTTGTGTTAAGTTTACATGGAAATATACTATTTGCATTGAAATAAAATCAATGTACAAATGATGTCAAGTTTTAATTTTAAATAAAATAAACAAATTATCATATTAAAGTGAAACATAAATATAACAATGACCTTTACAACTTAACTCCCTGTCTATTTATTTAAGGAATTGAGCCGTTCAGAGCACTATTGAATGTAATTTTACAAAAACTGGTTGAGATTTTGCATGAGTATCTTTATCTATTATCTAGCAATGCGTATTAGTTAATATTATGATTATCTCTGTTTCTACCCTCCGTTAAAGGCTATCTTTTATTAATGTATAAAATAAATAAATATAACCTGGTTCTCTAAGCTGCAGGATGTCATTATTTTACACTTTAATTACCAAATAATCATTGAAGATTTCGAATAACCTGAAGTTATATCAACAGTCTTGAATAAGAAAATTTGACCGTACACAGGCTTTTTACCTTCTGCTAATTTGATGAGAGTGTAGCATTTGTAAGTAGTTCAAATCGTTAACTAGTAAGCAGATATACATTTTTATTTGTTTTATTAGAATCAACCTAAACTATTATGAAAACCATTATAATATAAGATGTGGGACCCTGCGATTTTTTTTTTGATTTTTTTAAAATATGTTTACTTTATGGTAGTTAAATAAGAAATACAAGGCAGCTACTACACCGTGATCAATATTATTAACAGATACACCATACGTTCACTGTTGTGACTTGTGATGCAATAAATAGTAAATACTTACCAATTAGCAGTACGGAGAGAAGATCCTTCGTTTATCGCAGCTGGAGGAATTTTGATAAAGGCTTTGTCACTCGTTAGAAAGAGGTCTATAACTACTTCGTAGTTATTCTTATTTTATTCTAAGCTATATTTGTACAACTACAATAAATATGATATTTATCTACACAACGAAAAAGACCGACACATTTGACATTGACATAATTTAGAATACGAATTTCTATAGCTGTTTTTGACAGTAAGTATTCCGATAACTTACAGCTGTATTGAACAATAGGGTTACCAGATAGGCCCTAAATAGTAAAATTCAATGTTTAATGTTTTTAATATTGGTTTTAATACTTTTCTTTATTTTATATATATTTAGCTGAAAATTGTATTTATATATTGTTATAAACTATTATATTATAAAAACACTTGCTACCATACATAAACAAAAAAAACCTAATATAAATTTATTTATTCATTTTTTAATCAATTATTTACAAGAAATATTTCATTATCATTTAATTTTGTATAACGACCTTATTCTGACTGTACATAATGATTAGGTATGATATTTTAAGTTGAAAATTTTAAAGTAAATAAACGTCAAACTTGACGAAAATGAGTATATTCTGTGGTGGGCTCAAATGAAAATCATAACCTACATTTTCTTCTGTATTTTGAATTGTAGTTAAGTGTGTATGATGAAATTTACAGAAATGAACTTAATAATTAGATGAAGTACCTTATAGACGCAAATCATTTACAACTGTGATTTTATTAAAAGGCATTTACCATGCTCAGAGCATTGGCAAGCATTTATATCGAGGGCCTGGGAGTATCTCGAAGAGATGTTTTTAAAGTGTTCCGTAAGTGAGCAATTCAAAAAATATTAGTTTTACTCTTAATATACTAAAAACTACATGAACTATTATTGCTGTACGTTAAAACGTACATTAAGGTAGTCATTGAATTCTATTAGCAAAATTATTTAAGTTTATAAAAGAACTATGGCACGCAGTTAAAAGGTTCAATATTTACGAATACATACTGATTAAAACAAGTATTTCTAGTCTTTTATTTAGAATTTTAATAATAATTATTGTTGTAATAAGTGACCACGAAAAATATGTAAATAATTATGTAATAACTTGGTTTGCTATGTTCACTTTGAAATAGAAATGTTAAATATTAGAACATAGATGAACAAAACCGGAAATAGTAACCGAGTGTAAAAAAGTGCACCATAATTTATTATTATATTTTATTGTAATACTATTTGTTGTTAGTCATCAAATTCCAAATATCATTAAATATAAATTTATTTTGTTAAGGTATTTGTGCTCATTCCAGTGCAGTGAGCGGGGAACAGGTGAGATCTATTGTAATATTTGTTTAGTAAAATGAATTTAATAAGTACATTAAGATGTAATTCTTAAGATTCTAGCTATAATTTTTTTTTACTGTGTAATGTGTATATTAAAAGATTATTTTTCTACAAGCGTACACGAAAATTGAGGAAATATAGAATGGTAAAGCAATTTATTATAACATTTCACACACATTGTTAAAATATATAAGTATCTTATAAAGATTTTATAAATTATAAAATATTGCCATAGTCAAATATTATTCATATTAAACAGAACATTAATGTTACTTATTTTTATTGAATACTATAAAGAAATATGTATTTTATAGTACAACTATACCCTATTCCAATCAGAGTAGGAGTAAAGGTAAACAAATAGTATATTTAAAAATAACATGCAATTTGTTAATTGTTCTGCTGTATTATACACCACAAACAGTTCTTGATTAATTTACCTTTATTTAGAATCAAAATCAAAATGATTTATTCAACATTGAAACATTACACTCGCTTATTGATAGTCATATCAGAAACTACCAAGGGTTCGGAAAAGAAACACCCAGCCCTAAGAAGAACTGGCGAAAAGACTCAGCAGGGGTTTTTTTTTACCTGTGTCGTGTCGGTGATCGTCTCATTTCCTAGGTGTGCTATCATCCATAAATTTATTAATTGTATAATAACCTTTAGCACACAAGCGTTACTTTACAATTTTTTAAAATTTGGCAACCAAGGCATTTTGAACGCTTTCTGGGATCCTGTTGTAGAACTGTATACATTGCCCCACAAAAGAGTTACTGACTCTATGCAGTCAAGTAACTGGAATAATTAATTTGTGTTTGTTCCTTGTACTAATGTTATGAGTATCACATTTTCTCACAAAATCATTAATATTTTTCCGTACATACATAACCCTACATAATATGTATTGAGAAGCAATAGTTAATATTTTAATTTCTTTAAATTTCTGTCTTAAAGATTCTTTAGCTCCTAGGTTATAGATTTCGCGAATAGCCTTCTTTTGCAGCACAAAAATCGTATTGATTGCGGCAGCATTACCCCACAGTACAATGCCGTAAGACATGATACTGTGAAAATAACTAAAATATACAAGGTCGATACGTCCCATTAACATCAATAATCTTATTTTTTTAACCGCAAAAGCAGCTGAGCTTAGTATACTCGCCAATCCGTCAATATGGGGGACCCACTGCAACTTGGCATCAACAGTAAAGCCAAGGAAGGTAGTAGACTTAACTGGATCCATCCACTCCCTATTGATACATCAGCTTTTACATTTTTTACATTTGGTGTACTAAATTTTACAATTTTTATTTTCTTATTACTTAACATAAGATTATTGAAACTAAACCAATGTACTAATAAATGTAGTAATAAACTATATCAGAGATAGCATTGTTTACATTGTCATACTGTAATTGTTTTCTTTTAATTTTAAAAACAAAAGCTATCATCAGCAAACAAAACTATGTCATGTTTGTTGCCTACAAGAAAGGTCATTTATATATATGAGGAATAGAAAAGGTCCGAGGATTGATCCCTGAAGGACCCCCATACCGACTGAAACCCCAAGAGAATTTTTTTCCCATTAACGTCGACCTTCTGAATTCTATTGTTAAGATAAGAAGTCAAAAGCTCAAGCGCTCCTTCTCTAATTCCATAGTGATTTAATTTCCTCACCAGAATATCATGTTGAACACAATCAAAGGCTTTGGATAAGCCGCAGAAAATCCCGAAGGCATCCTGCGACTCCTCCCAGGCTTCATAGATATTCTTGATAAGTTCGATACCTGTGTCTGTTAAAGTGAGCAAGTAATTGATTTAAAATATTTTTTTCAAATATTTTACTGAGGGTTGGTAGTATTGAAATTGGCCTAAAGTTATTGGGGTCTGAAGAACTACCAGATTTAAATATTGGTTTTACTTTGCTATGTTTCATCAGGTCAGGAAATATACCACATTTGTGCAATTACATCAATAATTGAATTGATCACCTTTACAGATAGACCCCATAGATCAGTAGTTTTCTTAATGTCTAATGACTTAAATGTACTTATTATACCATTAGTGCTTATATTAGTGAAAAAGTTAGCATTACATTCTCTTACATTTTCTTTAATCAATGACTCGGCAACAATTGGAGAAGAAATAAGGGACTTTGTTGTTAATACTGGAATGTCAGCAAAGAATTTTTCAAAAACAGAAGCTACTTCCCAATCATTACTTATGACTTTGTTTTTACTAATAACAGACATTTCGGAGCTGCGAATGCTGATTCTACCAGTTTCGCAATTAATAATATTCCAAGTCATTTTGTCATGTGCATTTTTGATTTTATTTTTGATGTGTAATGATTTTGCCAAAGAGCACACTATTTGAAATAATTTTGAATAGTTACTTACATAATTAGCAAAAGCAGTACTATGATTGTAAGTTCTTTCATTGTAAAAGTCGTACATTCTTTCCCTACTTTTATGAATTCCAATAGTTGCCCAGTCACTGAAATTAAAGTTTGTTTATTAACCGTTTTAGAAGTGAATATGTCGTCGAATTTGTTTCTAATTAATTTAAACAAGGTGTTATATAAAATATTGAGATTCTCATTAAAAGGTAAGTATGGGAGACTCGTTACAATATTACTTCTAAACTTCTCTATACGGCTTGTGGTCGAAGGAACAAACACTTTCTTTTGTGCTTTTTTTTTTTTAATTAAAATTAAATGATTCTAATTGACCACAGTGATCTGAGCTTAATTTATTAATAATTGTTTTATTAAGTGGAATATGATTTGTGAATATATTATCTATACAAGTTGCTGTTGAATTTGTGATTCTAGTTGGTTCTGTAAATAAATTTACCAAATTATATGAATTTAACAAAGATCTGACCCTAATACTTGTGGTTGAGTTATCCAATAAATTAATATTAAAGTCCCACAGACAATAATTTCTCTATTAGATCCAGATACTTTTAATAGAACATCTTACAATATTCTTTCAAATAATTCATTTAATCCACTGGGGGGGCTGTATATGCATACAACAATGACACGTACAAGCTCTACACAGGTTATTTCTATAGTTTGCTCAATATAAAGGCTCACAATATCTTTACGTTCTTTGGATATCAACTTTTTACTAATAAGTATTAAAGAGCCACCGCATATTGCTTTTTTTCTATTGTACAGACAAGCCACCTGGTGCCCAGTGTAGTCAAACATAATTTGATAGTTTAAAAACCGATGTTCAGTTAGACACAGAATATCAATCTTGTTATAATTCAAAATAATTAAATTTCTAATTCTTTTCCTAGCATTCCTTGAATATTTTGGTGCACCAGGCTTACAATTTTATTTTGATTTTTGATATTTACATTTATATTGCTTTTATTGGCTTTCACAGAGACTATCTTGTCATAATTAAAATTCCTATCCAAATTATTATAATTGTTGCCAGAGACTACCTCTGTTGTCTAAGTATTTAATTTTAATTTCTTGGAACGTATTCCAAATTGTAATTTGTCAAATTAATATCATTATTATACTGCGCAATAGAAGCAGTTGTCCAGTCGACCAAAACATTGGTTGATATTGTAATAATGAAATATGATAACAAATTTGTTATGTCTCTTATAAAAAAGTGATACCTATCATATGTCAATAAATGTGACTATTTATTAATTACATTATTTATATCTATTCAATTTATTTCATTGCAATTATTTTTTGTTACATAATTGGTATGCGTCATGATATGTATTACTGGTGGTAGAGCTTTGTGCAAGCTCGTCTGGGTAGGTACCACCCACTCATCAGACATTCTACCGCAAAACAGCAGTACTTGGTATTGTTGTGTTCTGGTTTGAAGGGTGAGTGAGCCAGTGTAATTACAGGCACAAGGAACATAAGATCGTAGTGCCCAAGGTTAGTGGCGCATTGGCGATTTAAGCGATGGGCAACATTTCTTAATGCCAATGTCTAAGGGCGTTGGTGACCACTTACCATCAGGTGCCCATATGCTCGTCCACCTTCTTTTTCTATATAAAAAAAATGTAACAAGTTATTTAATTTATATCTAATAGACTTTTCCTGTGGCACGTCTTTAACATAAGGAAATGTAAACATTGAATACAATACTATTCCACTTAACTAGTTATAATCACATTAACTTTCAAAGTTCCGATTTCAACTTTGCAGACATTGAAAACTTTATTTTTTTGCGAATCCATAGTTTATATGATAGATTATTCAAGATCTCGACCAACGATATCGCGTCGATTCGGTGTTAAAGTTGTTTATTTGGGTTTACTCCTCTCGTGGTTGGAATAGGCAATATTATTCTACATCCAATATAAATACATTCATAATCAGTACTACTATATATTAAAATATATTATAACTTTCTTTTGTAGACAGTGTTAAGTTCCGATGGAGCAAAGACGACAAAAACTAAAAGAACAAGCCATGCAACATTTGACAAAGATGAGGGTGAATCCCCGCCGCCGCCGCGTCCGCCGCCGCCGCGCCCACCTCGCGCCTGGTCGGCTCTCGCTGCACTCACAGCTCTAACGGCGTCACTGGGTGGAGTAAGTCTAATACATACATGTATACAAAATAAAATTCGCATAAAAATTGCCAAAATATTGAATGCTATGAAAAGTAAGTTTTGGTTTTTTACTACAAAATCGGAATTAGTGACACACATTCCGATTTTTTCACAATTAGTATTACACATGTAGTATATACCAATTGTTAAAATGACACATTCTAATAAAACTCAATCACTACCATGTCCACGGAAAACTCTGTAAACCTCACCCTGTGATGACATATAAAATCGTTAATCTGGGTTTTCGTCAATTTTGAGTGAACTGGAAAATGGTGTGTGAAATCTTTCAATAAATTTGTTGTCATTCGTAATGTGATTTGTGATGTGTTTTGACACAGGGTGCGTTGTCGATAACCAGAACAAACAACTTTTTTTATATATAGTATAGGTAGATTAGATAGATAGATTAGATATTAACACTAAAATAGAACGATCGCGGTTAATGAAGACGACTCTTAGACCAACTCAGCCCCAAGTCGAAGCTGGTTGCGAAAGCTTCCAGTTGGAACTACAGAACCGATTTGCCATGTTGGAAACCAGGCAGGACATTGACGACGCCACCAATAGTCTGGTGCGTGTCATCCGCGAAGTGGGCCAAAATTACTTTCGACAAAAGAGCAATGGACGTAAGTCGAAGCTCTCAGGCGAGACTCTGAACGAGATGACGAGAAGACGAGAACATCAGAATATGACGCCATCTGAGTGTCAGGCACTTAACAGGAAGGTTAAAAAACTAATAAGGCGTGACACAAGACGAGCTAATACCCGGAATATTGAAGATGCCATAGCACTCAATAGGGGCTCAAAGGTTCTTGCAAAGTCACATACCTCCTGTTGTCACCTGACAAAACTCAGAACCACACAAGGCACAACCGTCACCTCAAAACCAGAGATTCTCGCTGAAGTCGAAAAGTATTATGGCGATTTAAACTCATCACGAGTACCTCCACCTGAGTCCCACAGTGCGGATGACCCACGAGCCAGACTGACACGCCACCTATCAGACGATCTTCCCGACATCGATTTGGGCGAGATTAGGATTGCTCTCGGACAACTTGGAAACAACAAGGCTCCAGGAGATGACGGAATTACCTCAGAGCTTCTTAAAGCAGGAGGCACACCAGTTCTGAGAGAGCTGGCTAACATCTTCAATTCCGTCCTCCATAATGGTACTACACCGAAGACATGGAGCAGAAGTGTGGTGGTTCTGTTTTTCAAGAAGGGTGATAAAGCTCTTCTGAAGAACTACCGCCCCATTTCACTTTTAAGCCATGTTTACAAGTTGTTTTCGAGGGTAATCACGAATCGTCTTGCCCGGAAATTCGATGACTTCCAACCCGTTGAGCAGGCTGGGTTTCGAAAAGGCTTCAGTACCGTAGACCACATACACACACTTAGGCAAATAATACAGAAGACCGAGGAATATAATCAGCCTCTATGCCTAGCGTTTGTGGACTACGAAAAAGCCTTCGATACCATTGAGACCTGGGCTGTTCTGGAATCCATGCAGAGGTGCCTAATTGACTATCGGTATATCCAGGTGTTGAAGTGTTTGTACGAAGCCGCAACTATGACCGTCCAAGTACAAGATCAGAGCACAAGACCAATCCAATTGCATCGCGGGGTAAGACAGGGGGATGTAATCTCCCCGAAACTTTTTACCAATGCATTGGAGGACGTCTTCAAAACGCTCGATTGGAACGGACGCGGCATTAATATCAATGGCCAACACATTACACATCTGCGATTTGCCGACGACATTGTCATCATGGCGGAGACTCTGCAGGATTTGGAAGAGATGCTAAACAACCTGAGCGATTCTTCGAGACGAGTAGGTCTCGGGATGAACATTGAAAAGACCAAAATTATGGCAAACAATCATGTATCCCCGGGACCAGTGGTCGTAAATGGCTCTCCACTTGAAGTTGTGCAGGAATATATCTACCTGGGCCAAACTATACAACTTGGCCGGCACAACTTTGAGAAGGAGGCTAAAAGAAGAATACGTTTGGGCTGGGCGGCATTCGGGAAGTTGCGTCATATTTTTGAATCGTCGATCCCACAGTCGCTTAAGACCAGGGTCTTTAATCAGTGCGTCCTACCTGTGATGACTTACGGTGCCGAAACGTGGACACTCACCGTAGGACTGGTCCACAAATTTAAGGTCGCTCAGCGAGCGATGGAACGCGCGATGCTTGGGGTTTCTCTGGGCGATAGAATCCGAAATGAGGACATTCGCCAGAGAACTAAAGTCACCGACATCGCGCGGAGAATTAGCTCGCTGAAGTGGAAGTGGGCTGGTCATGTCTCCAGACGCATTGATGGCCGATGGAGCCGACACGTGTTAGAGTGGAGACCGCGCTTAGGCAAACGTAGTGTAGGGCGCCCTGTGACAAGATGGACCGACGATTTGAAGAAGGTGGCAGGCACGGGATGGATGCGGACTGCCCAAGATCGGGATGGTTGGCGTTCTATGGGGGAGGCTTTCGTCCAGCAGTGGACGGCAAAAGGCTGAATTCATAGGTAGATGGACGAGCATATGGGCCACCTGGTGTTAAGTGATCACCAACGCCCATAGATATTGGCATTGTAAGAAATGTTAACCATCGCTTATACGCCAATGCGTCACCAACCTTGAGAACTAAGATGTTATGTTTCTTGTGCATGTGCCATTCAAACCGGAACACAATTCCAAGCACTGCTGTTTTGCAGTAGAATATTTGATGAGTGGGTGATACCTACCCAGACGAGTTCGCACGGAGCCCTACCACCAGTAGTCAAAGATGCCATCGAACGACTTAAAATTATGAAATGTTGGGTTGTAAAACCTTACAACTCTATATATATATATATATATATATATATATATATATAATTTTTTAAATTGGTAGCGACCGTATTCTACCGCAGTTGAACAATGACTGAGAAACGTGACATAGGTAGTGCGGGGCACAGAGAACTCTATAATTAGTCGATTGTCTTTTTTCATGGGTCGATGTGGTGCAATATTTATCGACGGGACTATTACAGGATGTACCTAATTTTGTGGTTTTATAATTTTATAGTTCAATCTCATTATAAAAGTTATTTACAGGTGTACTGGTACCGCAAACTGAGCGAGGACGTCGACGAGAAGAACACTACGATAACAAGTATGTATTACCAACTAGTCAATTTATCAACGCGATCGATGTCGTAACAAAGTCTCATCATATTGAATGTGTATGGTATTTAAGGTGAAGAGAAAAACGAGGCGGAGACGGTCGAAACCGCGATCCCGGCCAGCGGAGAGGCTCTGCCCGCCCACGTGCAGTACCTGCTCGTGGGCGGCGGGACGGCCTCGTTCGCGGCCATGCGCGCCATCCGCAGCGCCCGGCCCGACGCGCAGGTGCTCATCGTGGCGGCCGAGACCGCGCTGCCCTACATGCGGCCGCCGCTCAGCAAGGAGCTGTGGCGCGAGCCCGACCTCGCCGCGCGCGCCGTCAGCCCCGACGCGCTCACCTTCCGCCAGTGGAACGGGCGCCGCCGCAGCGTGACGTACGAGCCCAACGCCTTCTACACGCCGGCGGAGCGCCTGCGCGAGGGCGGCGCCGGCGCGGGCGTGGCGCGGGGCTGGCGCGCCACGCGGCTCGACCCGGCGCGCCACTCGGCCGAGCTGGCGACGGCGGGCGGCGCCGTGCACACCGTGACGTACGACAAGTGCCTGATCGCCACGGGGCTGCGCGCGCGCCGCGTGGCGGGGCTGCGCGCGGCGGCGGCGGCGGG
This sequence comes from Nymphalis urticae, assembly GCA_905147175.2. Taxonomy (NCBI): domain Eukaryota; kingdom Metazoa; phylum Arthropoda; class Insecta; order Lepidoptera; family Nymphalidae; genus Nymphalis; species Nymphalis urticae. The sequence goes on along the minus strand of LR990004.1, from coordinate 67,760 downwards.
GCGCTCGCTGGCGCTGCGCGGCGTGCGCGACGCGGCGCGCCTGGCGGCCGCGCTGGACGAGCCCGCCGTGCGCAGCGTGCTCGTCGTCGGCGGCGGCTTCCTCGCCTCGGAGCTCGCCGTGGCGCTCGCCGAGCGACGTTAGTTCCTTTCGGCTTCTCGGGGTCGGTCGACCTCGGCGAGGAGACTGTCCTCTTTCCTCTTTCTGTGCAGTGCGCGAGGACGGCAAGAGGGTCATTCAAGTGTTCCGCGAGAGCGCTCCGTTGGCGGGGGTGCTCCCTCGCTACCTGGCGGAGGACGTCGCGGTTCGCCTCACCGCGGCCGGCGTCGATCTGCTACCCGACGGTCAGTAGGGTCGGTGGAGCCGGCCGCTCCGCCGGGAGGCCGGATCGACTGACGCGTTCTCTGCTCGCAGCGGAGGTGACGGACTCGTCGATGCGAGACGGCCGCGTGAGTGTGCAGCTGTCGTCGGGCGAGCGGCTGGAGGCGGACCTGGTGGTGGAGTGCGTCGGTAGCGAGCCCGAGGCGGAGCTGGCGCGCGAGTCGGGGCTGGAGCTGCACCCCGAGCTGGGGGGCGTGCTGGTGAACGCGGAGCTGCAGGCGCGCTCCGACGTGTTCGCGGCGGGCGACGTGGCGTGCTTCTACGACGAGGCGCTGGGCCGGCGCCGCGTGGAGCACCACGACCACGCCGTGGTGTCGGGCCGCCTGGCGGGCGAGAACATGGCCGCGCTGGCGCCGCCCCGCCATTACCAGCACCAGAGCATGTTCTGGAGTGACCTCGGCCCGCGACTCGGCTACGAGGTGGTATCGAAGCCGGTATTGCTCTCTCGCTCTTGGCAGTACCCGAGGTAACTTCTCCTTTTGAACTTCAGGCCATAGGTATCGTAGACTCCCGACTGCCGACGGTCGGAGTGTTCTCGGCGGACGCCGTCGGAGACGCCGTCGCCGAGCTTAGCGCGAGCGGGGAGGCGGGCGAGGTGGGCGAGGCGGGCGAGGCGGGCGAGAAGGCGGCGGCGGTTGCGGGGGGCGGCGGGGCCGGCGGGGGCGGCGGGGGCGCCCCGCGGCGCTACGACCGCGGCGTGGTGTTCTACGTGCGCGAGCGGCGCGTGGTGGGCGTGCTGCTGTGGAACCTGTTCAACCGCATGCACGTCGCCAGACAGGTGCGCTGAATAGTTACTTCCATAGTGCCAGCGGACGCGGTCGGCCGGTGTAACGAGTCCTTGTTCGTTCTGCAGGTGCTGTCGCAGGGCGAGTTCGACGATCTGTTTGAGGTGGCCAAGTTGTTTTCGCCCCACGAGGAGGATTAAGTTTACTGAGCATTTACTCTACTGTATAAATTATTTAGAAATAAAGATGTATTGAACTAAAATTTGTTTCTTAAATTATGTATCTAATATTTTTATGTTAAGGAGTTTTATATACTTGTAGACACTGAAGAGCGAGTAATGCGTTCCCGTAGAATTTATCTTCGCTTAATACTAACTCAGGCTGCACTTTAATCTAATATTATGACATAAAGCTAGCCGCACTTCTCTAAGAAGATAATTTATTTAAGGCCTGTACCCGCGCAGTAAGGATGGTCCGCGTCACATGTCTCCTCGAATGGCGGCGAATCTAGTTCATCGTTACTACGGAACACCCATTTATATTCTATAACTCTAGCACCCGATGGCTTCTCCCCCAACTGAAATTTGTCATTGTCATTATGAGCCTTCAGTTAGTCTTCAATGGACATATTATTTTAACATTGGTAAGATTTAGGTTCAGCATTCATGTTATTTTTATTTCTAGGATAGGAAGTGATTTATGAAAAAATTTAATGTTTCTTTTAGTCAATTTGTTTAAAAATTTAATAACTACCTTTTGTTTCTGTTTTTGTTTATCGAGTTACGTTAGCTACAGTCGGAAGGCCGAAAAAAAACCAAAAACTATTTTAAAACTAATTTAATTAATTAAAGTTAATTTTACAATCTAACTTAATGTACAACCTACTCGATGTAAGCTTTACAATATATTGAACGTGAGAAAAATATTAATAAAGAAACTTATTTCTAAACTGCAAGTTAGCATTCCCGATAAATGCTCATTATTATTTAGTTCGAGGGAAATCTACGTCAGCTATCTTCCTGGAGCAGGTTTGCGTAACTATCGTTTAAATATTTTTATTTTCTGTTTTTAAATTAGTTTTGATTTGTAAGTTTTGTAATTGTGTTTGTGAATGATGTGTTCTCCTGTAATCGGATACTTTACAGACTCGTCTGCTACATAGTCAGGATCATCCTTTATAGAATACTCATTGGACTGTACAAGTTGACTTATCTGTACTTGTCAATTTATTATCTGAAAAACAAGTCTCAGCTACATGACCTTTATCTTCCTTTTGTGATTCTGATAATGAAACTGGAATCACATTTTTGTTTATACTACTCCCTAAGAAAATTATATCTTTGCCTTTTATGGTGCTTTTTGTTTTAGGATTCACTAATCTACTTCTATCTGTTTACTGTTTTCAAAATAACCAACAAAGATAGTTTTTGTGACCTGAAGTCTCTCTTCTTGACTTTTTCTTTAAGTATCTGTGCCATTGCATAACAACCAAGCTCTTCCACTCCATAATTCTTCAGGTGTATTGTCATTTAACGATTGTGTTGGTGAACGGTTGACTATGGATACTCCTTTCATTATTGTTTCAGCCCACAGGTTTTTCTTGCATATACAAGTGATTTCACTTCCATATTTTCGAATAAAACCTTATATACTTTATGTACATAAGGAATTTTGCCTTATATACATTTTGTATATAGGGAATAATGACTTAGTAACAGCCTGTGAATGTCCCACTGCTGGGCTAAGGCCTCTGCTCCCTTTTTGAGGAGAAGGTATGGATGACCAATGCGGGTTGGTGGAATACACATGTGGCAGGATTTCAGTGAAATTAGACACATGCAGGTTTCTTCACGATGTTTTCCTTGTCCGTAAAGCACGAGATAAATTATAATCACAAATACGATCATCAGTTAAGACTCACGCGTTCTTACCACTAGGCCATCTCGGCGTATAATAATGACTTAGAAACTTTTTGTATGTAGTTAATTATGCGTTATACATGAAAAGTATACAAGTTATAATTCCTTATTAAGAAAAGTGTTGTTGTTGTTGTTGTTGTTGTTGTAGTAGTGATGGTTGTGGTGGTGGTAGCAGTGGTAGTAATAGTAGTAGACAAATTGACATTGACAGATTGAAAATGACATTGACAGAAAAGAAAAATGCATTATCAACTTTTCTACATAAGGAAAAATCTGTTATATATTTTTTGCACATAAACAATAATGCCTTATGTACTTTTTATGTTTAAGGACAAATGCATTATTTACTTTTTGTACATAAGGACTAATGTCTTAAGACTTTTTTCACATAAGGAATAATGCATTATAAACTTTTGTACATAAGACTTAATGTTCCAAATCGAAATACATGCCAAATATTATTTAATGTATCTTCTCGTTAATAGATGGCATTAGATGTATCTTCTCGTTATTACATGGCGGTATAAGCATATTTTTTCCAAAGTACTAAGTAAATTTTTGTAAATTCATGGAGAGAGAATAATTACACTATCTGACCAGCAGTACATACTCGGTGGTTTTATTTTGAAGTCTCACAGTACCAATACTACCGGGTAACCCCAAACATTGGTCCTTCGAGCCGGATAGTGTTTTATATTAGCGGTGAAGCCGCTTCTCCCGTGTCTCCGCAGTGGGTCGCTGCAGTAAGGAAACACGCAACAGAGGCCGCAGCAGTAGGAAAAACAGCTGCAGCGGATTAGTTCAGTGTGTCGCTGCCTACAGAGGGCGCCACTTACACCAGGTTAACAAATTGTGTTTGTGTGAAGTGCGATCTTGTGAGTACATTATTTTTCAATATTTATTGGTGAATAATCAAAAGTGAAACAGTTAGCTTGTCTTTTAAACTTCGAATCTCTAATAATATTTTAATTTAAAGAAATTTTGAACTTTGAATTTTAACGAAGAATTTTAAACTTAGAAAATTTATTGATTAATTTAGATTTACTTATAATTTTAATCATGTTAGTTAACGACCTAAAATAATTTATAACAAAAACGTAGGATATTTTTTTTCTATTCTATTTTCAAAAGAAAAAAAGATTCGCAAAATGTAGTAGAGAAAGGTCTAATTAACTTATAAAATGTAGTAAAGATAGATTAACAATAGAATATGTTGAAACCAAGCAATAATTGTTAGAAATGGATTAGTCTATGTTTAAAGGTAATATTACTAAATTATATGAAAGGTTTAAATTGGAGGACATAGAAAAAATGGTAGGTGATATTTATGATGATGTTGAGGATAGTAATATAGTTTTTAAAAGTCTTATGAAAACAACGCTTAACAAAATCTGTTCGACAAAGGGATCAGTACAAAGTAAAAACACTTCATGTATGTCGAAGCCAGTTAATTCTTGTAAGGTAAGTAAGGTGACTTGTACCAGGTAATATTATAGAATGTTTTTTTGTCAAAACATTCTTGAGACTATTCAATTCGTCTACCGACTCTTAAAATATCGTCAATAATAGGACAAAGAGTATGTAATTGACTTGATTTTGGATGTTATCTTTGAGTATCTTTTATACAGATTTGTATAACTCTATCCATTTCTTTTGTCGTAATATTTTCTGTCATAACTCCCTACTTTTTTGGTACCTTCCATAACAAAACACTTCTGCAATAAGATAAAACTCCCAATAGTCTAGGTAATGTTGCAAATCTTGCCCATAGAAAATCTTATCTTATTTGAACAACCACACTAATTTCGAATTGGTTTCTGTTCCTTATTAGTCGAAAATTTATACTCATCAGTTTCGCTTAACCAAGATGGACCGAACCATCGTAAATTGTGACTCTTTATTTCTTTGGCTTGAATACCCCTTTGAGGCACAATCAGCGGGATTCTCTTTTGTGTTCACATGACGCCATTGGTTTGGGCTGAGAATCGTCAATATTTCGGACACTCTATTAGCGACGAACGTCGTCCAGCGACGTGGCTCGCCAAATATCCACGCTAACATGACGGTAGAATCCGACCAAGCTCTTAGTTTTTCTTTCGGAATATTAAGAATTTGTGACACAAAAATTAGTTGTGCTGCCAGAAGAGCTGCACACAGTTCTTATTCCTTCTCAATTGGAGCTACTCTTACAGTGATCAAATGTACTTTAGCCTTTCCTATCTCATGTCAACTTTTCATATAAATTGCAGCATCATAAGCGTATTGAGAGGCATCAGCAAATGCGTGCAGTTCTATGTAATGGATAAATGTATGTAATAGAAAATGAACAATTAAAGGCTATTGTGGAAGCGGATCCATCACAAAGCACTTCAGAGATAGCTGCAGGCTTCGGGGTAAGCGATAAAACTGTATTAATCCACTTGAAGCAAATCGGGAAAGTAAAAAAACTTGAACGTTGGGTACCTCATAAATTGAGTAAATCGAACTTGCAAACACGCGTTGACTTAAATCGAATCATTACTTGTGATGAAAAGTGGATACTGTACGATAATCGGAAGCGCTCGTCGCAATGGTTGAACCCTGGAGACCCAGCCAAATCCTGCCCTAAACGAAAATTGACTCAGAAAAAGTTACTTGTGAGTGTTTGGTGGACTAGCGCCGGTGTCGTTCACTACAGCTTTCTAAAATCTGGCCAAACGATTACGGCAGATATCTATTGTCAGCAACTGCAAACCATGAAGGAATAACTAGCTGTTAAACAACCGAGATTCGTCAATCGCTCTAGGCCACTGCTGCTTCACGACAACGCAAGACCACACACTGCATACCAAACAACCACAAAGTTAGATGAGCTACAATTCGAATGTCTACGACATCCACCATACTCACAGCAGTCCAAACCACTTTCAAAGAGTTTATTGATTCTCGCCCCCATGGTTTTTATAGTAAAGGGATCAATGAACTACCTATGAGATGGCAAAAGTGCATAGATAACAACGGTGCATACTTTGATTAATAAAATATATTTTACAAAAAAAAAATGACTTTATATTCCTCCCGTAAAAAACGACAATTTCATATGAAAGGACCTAATATTTTTAGGACATAAACAATAATGCCTTATGTACTTTTTATGTATAAGGACTAATGATTTTTTTTATTTTTTTTAAATCTAAATATCAAACAACACAATAAGTTGTCTAAATGAATACAAAATTAAATTTTATAAATATAAATATTACCAAAGTTTAATTTTCCAATCCAAGTAACAAAGTATATTATTACTATTTTTGTAACCTTTGAATGCCAACTTTTTAACTAAAATATTAAGTTACAGTTCATATAAACCACACGCGGTTTCACTAACACGGCGAAAATAATATTTAAAAATTATTTACCAAAGTCCAGTTCTTTAAGTAAGCCATTGAAGTATAAAACTCCTTAAAGTCTTTCCAAAGAAATATCATGAAGACATCTTGAAATATATCTTCAAAAGTTAAGTTTCTTAAGAATCCAATTTGAAATTCTAAGTGTGTAGTTCAAATATATTGACTGTTGAAAGCAACCATCCGGTCTATCCCGGTTATTCTCCACGAGGTGCAACAGGATAATAGCACTTATTACACTTCGGACCTTAAGCAATTAGAAACTACAAAAGAAGATTGAAAATGTAAACTAACTTAGCTACAAAATTATAACAAATGTTATTTCTAAGCAAAAGTAAATATATATAATAAAATAAATATATATAGCAAGAGCAAAAAGTTGTTAAACAAAACTTTATTGTTAACAAGAAATTGAGTAAAAATAATTATTAAACACCTTAACCTTACAGATGAGGACTCAATATATCTCACTCGAAAGCGATGAGTAGTCTAATAAAACTTGTGTTAATTTAGAGTTAAGAAGTCTAAAGTTTTACTTTACTCGAAAGTGAAAAATTTAATAAAATATTGGGTCTAAGGAATATGCAAAAGTTATAGTATACCAAGATATTTTTATTTATTTTTGGTTATATCCAATCAAAAAAGAAAAATTTTTTTTTTTTAACTATAATAAAACAAAGAAACATGACTTTCCGAACACGAAAGCATACAAAAATAGTTTGTACTGTGACCGACTACACCATCAGCTTTCCGAGCACAGTTAAAAACAAATTCCAAAAAAAAAATGCAGTCTGTGACCGGCCCAACATCACCAGTTTTCCGAGCACAGAACAAAATAATAAAACAAAATGTTGAGAGAGAAGAATGAGCGAGAGGCTTGTTTTTCTCTAACAAAGCCATATTTATTCCAAACCTAAATAGAACTACAATATATTTTAGTTATAAAAAATTATATTTTAATAATATCTTTAACATGATAACGACCAATAGTACCTTTCTCTACATCTTTCAAATATATTATATAAATCAAATATAAACATTATTAGAAATCTTCTCTATTATTTGAGATTTAATAAACTTAGGACCAAGTTTTGCCGAAAAATATTGTGAAGCATTAGACAAGACAAAATTTCTTCTCCAAACTATATCACCTGACCCATAAGAAACGACTTTCATTTATTATAAAAGAAAGCATTATTTTTATAAGCTTTAAATGAAGATTTGGTTACTAAATCAAAAATTGAACTTAGGGAATCCAAAGTTACTGCTAGTTAAGTATGTTGGTTAATAAGTATGTTGGTTACCAATTTCAAGGTCATTCAAATCTGTGAGTATGAATTACTGAAACGATGTAATGAAGCATCAATTACAACTTCACGACTAAACATTAGAAATATTAGGAGTAAATTCAGTAGCTCAATTTACACAACTATTCAAAGCTAATTGAACGTGATTTAAATATTTTAACCAAGTTCTATGATCATCATGAACAAAACAAACTATTCATGTTTCTAGAGTTTTATGATAACGTTCCACAGGATTATTCTGAGGCGTATACAGTGTTATAAAATATTTTGGTTATATTAAAACCTTTTAAAAATTCTACAAAAATATTTTGATGTGAATTGAGTTCCTTTATCATAAATTAAAATTTTTGAACAACCAAATTTAAGAAAGATATCGTTTTCTAAGAATCTAAGATTTAACCAAAAATATTTAAAGTAGTAAGTAGTAGTAAGTAAATACATCCAATACTGTACAAATGTATCGTTGACCAGAATAAGTTTTAGGCAATGAACCAACTATATCAATAGATAGCATAAGCTTAGGCTGAGAAACCGTCTTTGGATTAGTCATAATACCAAAAGGTGGAGCGTTAGAGTGCTTATAAGCTTTACAAGTTTCACAATTTGAAATATATACTTTTACATCTTTAAACATATTAGGCCAAAAGTAGTCACTGAAGTTTTTACTTATTTAAGGTTTCATGAATACCTAATTGACTTGAATCTAAGGAATCATGATTATTATGAATAGTATCAATAACGTTTTCTTTTGGAATAACTATTTTCCAAGCTAAATTATTATGTAATTGAAATTAAGGCTTACAAAATCTATAAAGAACAATGTTTTCAACTCTATATTTTTTTATGTCTTAAAGGATATTTTTGACAACCTACAAATATTTTATGATACCAAGATTTATCAATGTCTTCATCAGTATAAGTTATTTCCAGTGCAATATCAATAGCATTAATTTGAATACGAGACAATGTATCAGGCACAACATGTAAGCTTCCTTTTTTATGAATTATATTAAAAGTAGATGGAGATATACAAGCAGCCCAGCGCGCTAAGCGTCCGCTTGGATTATTTAAATGTAATAACCACTTTAAACTAGCATGACCTGTTATCACAGTAAATTCCATACCTTCAATATAGGGTCTAAAATGTTCGATTGAATCTAATATAGCAAGAAGTTCTTTTTCAGTAGGACTGTAATGAATTTCACATTTATTAAAGGAATAAAATGCTACCGGATGATTGTCATTATTATCTTTATGACACCATACACTGCCAATAGCATAAAAGCTAGCATCACAATGCATATATGCATGCAATAGGAGCAGTTAATAGAGCTTGTTAAAGTTTTATAAAAGAGTTTTCACAGTCTGAAGTCCGTTCACCGGCACGTTTACTATTTCTACTACCACGAGTAAGATAAGTTAAAGGATTAGCAACATCAGAAATTTTTTTTTGTAAATCTACGATAATATGAATACACATAACAACATACCAAGAAAACTACGTACTTGTTTTACAGTTGTAGGATGAGGAAAATTTTCTATTACTTCTTTACAAAATTCACATTTTTTAAAATTAATAGTTAAACCAGCATCTTATAATTTATGATAAATTTTAAATAAAAGAGTTAAATGAGTGAAAATCACTAGAAATTGCTAAATATACAAATACATTAGAATCGAATTCTACACCAAAAAGTTTATCTATTATTTATTAATCTTTGTAGTTCTGCAGGAGCATTAGATAAACCAAAGGGCATACGAACAAATTCGAACAATTCCTTGCCAGAAATTACGAAGGCAGTCTTTTCTCTGGAAGTTTCTTCTTAAGGAATTTGTAGAAAAGCTTTAGACAAATCTATCGCTGTGATAAACTTTGCACCTCGTAAATTATCTAAAATTCACGATGTGTAAGGTAAAGGATATGAATCTTTATAGTAACCGAATTTAATTTTCTAGAATTTAAACAGTCTTATACCACCTTCTGTTTTAGTGACAGCTAAAACTGGAGAACAACAATGAGATTTAGAAGACTGAATAATACCATCTCTAAGCAAAACTTGAACTTCATCATAAAGTTCCTTTTGTTTATCAGGACTAATAGGCCAATAACGTTGTTTAATAGGATCACCAACAGTTATAATTTTATGTTTAGTTAAATGCGTCAAACCTAGACCTTTCTTTTCATAATAAATTTCTTCAAAAAGTTTTATAATATTATTTAATTGTTCATTTTCAGAAGAAGAAAGTTGAACAGCAGAAGTTACAGAATATATAATTATAGAATTATTGTTTTTAATTTAATTTTCATAAGTTATATTTTTAAATAATTCATGAGCTAAATTTATCCGTGCAGTGACGGAGAAAGAATACATTTCACTGCCCCTTTCCCATGGGTGTCGTAAGAGGCGACTAAGGGATATCATCTGGTGGTAGGATGATAAACATCCGCCTGGCTTGTTACCACCGTACGCATGGTGAAAATCTCGTGAAGTGGCTTGCAGCCGCGTTTCGAGGTCAGCCAGCGTACAGCCAGTGCCCGAGCGAGCATTGCCGCGATGGGTGTTGGTCCAGTGGAGACGGCTACTGAACCAATGCCGGGGGAAACTGTATTGCCCAGCCGGACGGGGAGACCCGAAGAAACGGCTATTCCGCTGGCCGCCCGTGGCATAGTAAAGGGGCCCGAGCGTGCCTAACCAGCACGCGAGGCTGCCCCACCAGGCCACGCATAATCTCGGGGTGGACCGTCGTGCCGGTTGGTGACCGGAAGGTGGGGTCCCGGCGGCCACTTCCGGGGGGGTTCGGGGGCCCTTCCGTCCGGCGGGTCAGTGTAGTTTCCCTTTTGGCAACCACTTGGGGAAACACGCCTCCACACTTTGCCCATCCCTATCGTGGCAATACGTCGCTCGCTTCACGTCTCTTTACGAGGCGTGAAGAGGCATCTTGCGGGCCGGCAAGGCGAGGGCGGCTAGTGCAGAATCTTCTTCCCGACTGTACTGGCCGTCCTCGCGTTTGGACTCTACTACCACTTAACATCAGGTGGAGTAGAGTCATTTGCCCACCCGGCAAATATAAAAAAAATAATAAAAATAAATGAGAACCATAATTAATTCTAACGTTGCAAAATTAAAATGGATAACAAGGGGTATTAGGAATTCTTGTATATATAAAAGAAAGATAAGATTCGTATCGTATAAACAAAAATCAGCAGATCTTTAAAAAGACATAATGTGATAGTTAGTCTAAAATACTAAAATCATGCATCAATTGTTCATAAACTAAAAATTAATAATAAATATATACAAACTGCTGATTACATTAATTCCAGTGTTGTCGAAAATTTTTGTAAAAGTCATGCATGGATTTTTTAAATAGAAATACATAATAAAAGAAGAACAAAATTGATAAAAAAAAAAACAAATCAACGACGTTAGAAGCTTTTTCCCTTGTAAAAACTATAACAGAAAATATTAACAAAAAAGTGCCAATAGTAGGTATTTTCTTTGATATGTCAAAGGCATTTGATTTTGTGAATCATAATATACTGCTCATGAAATGTGAAAAGTGCGGCATTAGAAGATCAGCACTAAGTTGGATAAATAGCTATTTCAATAGCTATTTAGAGCGTACACAACATGCAGAAATATAAAAAATAAACAACAAATCGGAATTAACTACTTATAAATCTCCCAATCTACAAATTAACTCTGGCGTCCCACAAGTAGTGGTTTTGGTGGTAGGATGATAAACATCCGCCTGGCTTGTTACCACCGTACGCATGGTGAAAATCTCGTGAAGTGGCTTGCAGCCGCGTTTCGAGGTCAGCCAGCGTACAGCCAATGCCCGAGCGAGCATTGCCGCGATGGGTGTTGGTCCAGTGGAGACGGCTGCTGAACCAATGCCAGGGGAAACTGTATTGCCCCGCCGGACAGCGAGACCCGAAGAAACGGCTATTCCGCTGGCCGCCCGTGGCATAGTACAGGGGCCCGAGCGTGCCTAACCAGCACGCGAGGCTGCCCCACCAGGCCACGCATAATCTCGGGGTGGACCGTCGTGCCGGTTGGTGACCGGAAGGTGGGGTCCCGGCGGCCACTTCCGGGGGGGTTCGGGGGCCCTTCCGTCCGGCGGGTCAGTGTAGTTTCCCTTTTGGCAACCACTTGGGGAAACACGCCTCCACACTTTGCCCATCCCTATCGTGGCAATACGTCGCTCGCTTCACGTCTCTTTTCCAATCTTTTTTCCCATATGGTAGCGCATCAAAGCAGGAATAACGGTCGTACAGCGGTGCACACCCCCACCATACCCACGCCGTTTGAGGTCGAGTTCACTAACATCCGTGGACTCCACGCTGTTCACCACCATCTCGAGACAGCACGGCCAGCAATGTTGTTTCTAACGGAGACACAAATACTCCGTCCTGCCCATACCAGCTACCTTAATTATCCCGGCTACATGCTTGAAGAATCCTTCAAAGCGAAAGCCGGAGTATGCTTGTTCGTCAGGACGGATGTTTGCTGTCACCGACTGCGCTGCTTGGAGGACCCCTCCTTCTCCATGTTGGTGGTACGTGTGGATCTGGTTCGTCAGAGTCGGTCTACGTGTGCCTCTACAGATCCCACAATGGTGACTTGGAGACAAGCCGATTATTTGACCATCTTAGTCGGGTGGCAGATGCTGCGCAAGAGCAGTATCCTAACGCGAAATTGGTGTTTTTGGGGGATTTTAATGCTCACCATGAATCATGGTTGAAATCCCTCAAAACTGACCATGCTGGAAGGACTGCTCATGCTTTTGCTCTCACACATGACTTGACCCAACTGGTTGATCAGCCCACCAGGATCACTTGGTTCTTCGGATCACAGCCTCATATCTACTAAAGTGCCACAGGCCAAGCTGCCGCCACCAGCGGTATGCAAACGTCGCGTTTGGCACTACAAGTCGGCAGATTGGGACGGTATGCGCGATTACTATGCGTCAGTCCCTTGGAAGGAACGTTGCTTCAGTGGGAATGACCCGACAGCTAGTGCCGCTGCTGTTGCTGGCGAGATCATGTTGAGAATGGAATACTACATTCCTAGCTCCGATCTCGACAGTAGGGATGCGCGTAACCGTTGGTTCACTCGCGAATGTGCCGACGCTGTATCATCTAAACATATCGCGAGCATATCGCGAGTGGATCAATGGCTGCATTAGCGGGGCATCTAACATTGACTCACTGAAAGCAATCTACGAGGCTTAGGCTAAGGCTTACACGAGAGCGGATGCACAGCGCATTGTACAGATTGGTCATGACTTTATTTCACATCCTAGGGGCTCCCGTAGCTTCTGGCGTCTGACCAAGTCTGTGCAAAACAATTTCTGCCAACCTTCGCTGCCACCGCTCAGAAGTCCGGACGGATCGCTGGCTCACAGTCCGCAAGAGAAAGCTGATCTCCTGGCTAAACTCTTTGCCGACAACTCCGTCATCGATGATTGTAGTGCTCTGCCACCAGTAATACCTTCTTGTGGCCACACGATGCCTGACATCAAAATCAGGCAGCGTGATGTGCGTGCGGAGCTGCAATCACTTGATGTACGGAAAGCTAGCGGTCCCGATGGAATACCAGCTATAGTGCTGAAGAAGTGCGCGGCGGAGCTGTCTCCCGTGTTAACGCGCCTGTTCCAACTTTCTCTTTCTTCGGGATGTGTGCCGGAGGCTTGGAGAAGAGCTAATGTGCAAGCGGTTCCCAAAAAAGGGGATCGGTCTGACCCGGCAAATTATCGGCCAATAGCTATCACCTCAGTACTTTGTAAGGTGATGGAACGGATTCTTAACAACCAACTGATCCATTACCTAGAAGATCACTGTTTGATTAATGATCGTCAGTACGGATTTCGACCAAAACGGTCTACAGGTGATCTTCTAGCGTACGTAACACACCTCTGGGGTGAAGCTATCGACAAACATGGGGAATCGTTGGCTGTCAGCCTCGATATCTCCAAGGCTTTCGACAGGGTCTGGCACAGAAGTCTTCTCTCCAAGCTATATGGTATATCGGCATATGGTCTGCCTGCTTAGCTTTGCACCTGGATTGCCAGCTTCCTACACAAGCGCAGCCTTCGTGTTTAAGTTGATGGTTGCGCTTCACAATTCTATGTAGTGAATGCTGGGGTCCCCCAGGGATCTGTGCTATCTCCCACTCTGTTTCTTTTGCATATCAATGATATGCTCTCTCTCGGGAACATTCATTATATAGATACAAAGCAAAATCGCCATGCTGGGGATGGACGTTCGCTGCGACCGTAGTCCAAGGGATTACATCGAGGCTGTGATAAAAACAGCTTCACGGAAACTCGGAGTTCTGAACAAGGTGCGACGTTTTTTCACGCCACAACAACTGTGCCTGCTGTACAAAACACAGGTACGGTCTTGCGTTGAATATTGCTCGCACCTTTGGGATGGCTCCGCTAAGTACCTACTTGAGGCCTTGGACCGGTTGCAGCGACGTGCGGTTCGCATTATTGGCGGCGACTAACAACCTCGAACCTTTACAATTGCGTCGAGAGATAGCAGCGCTGAGAGCTTTCTATCGACTGTATCACGGCGAGTGTTCCGAGGAATTATTTTCCCTAATTCCTGCTTCCCCCTTCCTTCACAAGTCTACGCGTGCTGGCTCTCGATGTCACCGACTAACTGTGACATCAATTCCATCGCGCACAAAGAAATTTGGCAACTCCTTTCTTTGTCGCACTTGCAAAAAATGGAATTCCTTACCAGCTCACGTATTCCCCTCTTCTTACGACCCGGGTTCCTTCAAACGAGGCGTGAAGAGGCATCTTGCGGGCCGGCAAGGCGAGGGCGGCTAGTGCAGAACCTCCTTCCCGACTGTACTGGCGTTTGGACTCTACTACCACTTAACACTAGGTGGAGTAGAGTCATTTGCCCTCCCGGAAAATATAAAAAAAAAAAAAAAACAAGGTAGCGTTTTGGGTCTACTGTTATTTATATTGTAAATTAACGATTTACCCAATGTTATAAAATATCAATGAGTTTTGTTTGCCGACATTGAAACTTTGACACATTGACTTTGACAGATTGACACTGACAGATCGACTTTGACAGATTGAAATGATCGATTTGACAGATCGAAATTGACATTGACAGCTTGACAGATAGACTGTGACGGATGACATTGACAGATCGAATTTGACAGATTGACATTGACAGATCGACTTTGACATATGGACTTGGACAGATCGTTTTTGACACATTGACTTTGACAGATTGACATTAACAGATCGACTTTGACATTGCAGTTTGACATATATATATCTGTAGTAGTGGTGGTGGTAGCGGTGGTTGTTGTTATTGTTGTTGATGTTGTTGGTGTTAGTAGTAGTGCTAATTACGTTTACGATAGCCGGAGGATTTGAGAAAAACCAAAGTTTCTATTAACACTTTAATTAATTTCTAGATATTACATATAACTGAATCCTAAGACACAATAATGCTCGATGCTGTATGCAGATATTGAGTCCTGCCTTTTATATATAACTTAATCCTAAGAAACAATACTGATCGATACTGGATCACATATTGAATACTGCATATAATTATTCTATCCTAATATATAGTGCTAAAAATGCTGATCTACTAGATTAATTAGGTGGTACATGCGGAGCTGACTCGCGGCGGCGACTTCGCAGCTACGTGTTTTTAGGGACTGTACGTGACAAATATGTAAATTGATAAAGTACTGATCGCTTAACTAGGTCGTGGCGGCGACTGCGCGGCTATGTACTGCGTCAGCGATCCTCCCTGAGGTGCTGTATGTAACACCTAATCTAATCTATATACTTATACTATACTATGGTTCTACGTAACTCCTCCACCCACAGAACGACAACTATTTAAGGACTTTGAGCGAAAATGTTGGCGGAATGTTCAAAGGATCTTCTAACTTCAAGACGGTGCTGAGATGCTGATGGTCGTCCTTCGTTGACTTCCCACATAGGTACCGACGAACTGCTATGATAAAGACTAGTCCGGTTGTACACATTACTATTGAATAGAGTGGTATTGTCGTATGATATAAGGCATTAGATTGAACATCGCTGATTTTTAAAGGTGATATGGAACATAACTTTATTTTGGAGACTGTGGAGTCCTTGTAGATCTACGGAATCAAGAGTAATATGGGTTGGCTTAATCTGTTGTTTGTCCGCGTTCTATTCAATTTAAGAGGGTGACCTTTAATCTCATTCTTGTCATTTAGGATGGTGATTTCTCCGGATTTCAAACAGCATCCTATTGGAATAGAGATCAAGTAGCTTCCTCGTAATGATGTGTAATCTTGGCGGCTTGGCAAAATTTTTGACGTTGACGTATTTAAGACACGTACGAAACGATTTGCTTCCTCGTTTCTGATATGCACTGCCAAGGTCTGGAATACCCTCCCGACCTCCGTTTTCCCCACCACCTACAATATGGGTACCTTCAAGTCCAGAGTGAATAGGCACCTTCTAGGCAAGCGCGCTCCATCTTAGACTGTATCACACTTTCCATCAGGTGTGATAACAGTCAAGCGCTAGCCTATACATTTAAAAAAAAAAAGGCTACAATTGAGTTGTACTTTGGTTTGATATGGGAATGAGAGGATGTAGTGCTTATCGTCAAGTTTCTCCATAGCTCCCCTTTTTAGTGTGATATTTGTAAATTGGCAGTAGTCTGGTTGCAATTGATTGATAATGAGCTCTTGAATACAGTCAGGTTTGGTGCTGATTTGATGTGTAATGTCCTTCTCGCATAGAAACCAGATGCTTAACTTCGGTCATTCTGTCGCTATGTACACGAATGACATCTCGTTAATTGCGAGGAAAGGAAGGGGAGGAATAGAACCTGTGCTTTTTTATTTGGAACTGCTGCAAGCTTATATAAGTCATACTGGTCTCTAGATAAAATAGGAAATTTAAAAATGAAAACTATTTGCCTATCTATATAATACAAACCAGATTTTATGGTGTCGTAATAGTCTCTTAATTCTAAATCTAAAACGTGTTCTCTACCGTAAATAACTGCAAGCTTATTAACCATTATTCTCAACATATCTGTATCTATCATAGAGTGGTGTGTTGAACCAGCTCGTATGAAGGCTAAATTATTTTCTATTCTAAATATTTCTTGCATTAAATCTTCTACATTTTCACTAGTAATTTCTAAAAGTTTAGCGAATTTAGCATATTTAATTAAACTATTTTCCTTATGTTAACAATTTAATGATGACTCTAATATGTACAGATATTTTTATAAAATACAAAATTAAAATAAAAAGAATAAAATACACATAGAAATTTTAAGAAAAAACACGCCGTCTAAAAGATTGTCCTGTGGCATTGTACCCAAGACGCTGGCATTCGTTGGATAAAAGTGAATATTTGCGGCGCTTGAGTATTTGAGCAGCTTCAGCGGTTGCACTGGCTTTACGAGACGTATTCTTGATATGAGATACTGCCAGCGTATCTACGCAAGTTGCATCCCACACAAGAACACGTCCCATCGACCATGGCACCAATGTCGCTCCATCGGGTCTCTTGCCATCATCTCTGCATAAACCATTCGGTTCCAATGTAGCAGGAATCGATGCTGTGGCAAAAGCCCGACGAAGTATGTCATTAAGAGACCCATGGCGATATGCACGGCCAGCGCTTTTGCGGCAGCTAAGCCCGTGGCGTCCGAAATAATCCACCTGGGTACCACAGGGACATGTGTGAGGCTCGCACACCTTTAAACCTAAGCGAAGGCATACGGCGATGCGTATCGTTGCCCGATCAAGTAATGTCCCTAGATTTTTAGAAGGGAGAGCCTGAAGCCAGTGACCTGACTCTCTTTCAGATACAGCTAACAGTCTTGCACGGTCTGTATCTGAAGTACACTGGGACAGGAGCAAATTGTGTGTAAGGTTAATACGGGGTGAATCCCAGTGCTTCTGACAAGCCATATCTGAGGGAAATACTTCATCAGGGCGAGAAACACTCCAAGCTGTCTTAGCCTCAGCAAAGATCCTTCACTACAACATCAGTCGAACTTGGAAAGCTTAATATCCGACTGACGAGAGTGATAGAACTATTAGCAGAGGCCAAGAAAGCTGGGAGCGCCAAAGATGACGTAGACCGTATACCTAAGCCACCATATTTGATTGAAAGAGTTGCTTGTGTCCAAGAACGTGTAAACTGTAACAGCCTGTGAAAGTCCCACTGCTGGGCTATAGGCCTCCTCTCCTCTTTTTGAGGAGAAGGTTTGGAGCTTATTGTATCGAATTGGAGCAAGAACGTGTATCGAATTGTAAATTTAGAATTTTGGCTATGGTGTCTTTAAGCAAGGCATCAATAGCGGCTGTAATAGAAGGAAATTATCCAAAAGGGGCTGCTGCGTAATAAATACATAAACTTTGGGGCAAATAAACATGTCCGAAGAATGAAAATGGCTATGTGTGGCTTAATGTCTAATAAACACTTCAAAATGAGGTTAAACTTTTCTAATTTTGAATTTATTAAGGGAAGAATTGCATAATCAAATATTGGAGCGCCTAGTAAAGTTAAAGAATGCTTAGGGACCGTAATAATATTTGGGATTAAAAGGTTTAAATCACTTAAAATTTTGTTTTTCTTTTCTTGTGAAAGAGAAATAGGTTCTGAAAAATATACTTCGCAATTACTGCAATTTAAATTAAGCCCTATGCTTTCAATTTTTTTTTAATATGATTTTTAAATTGCTAATGACGGTTGTTATACCTGTATACCATATTATTGCAACATATCTTAGAGGCTAATCGCCGAATAGTGCTGCCAAATGCAATGGGACGTACTCCTCCATCTTTTTTTAATAAAGCTACTAGATTTGCACCATAAAGTTGTGATTGTTTCTGGAACTCGACCAGAGAGCATTAAATTAACTAAATTTGTTATTTAGTTAATTTATTTTTCCTTGTCTTCATTCAGAACTGAGGGACTTAACAAGTCTTTTAGGTGCTGTGGAGTAAGACCGTCCAAACCTTCAGCAGAACCATTCGAGAAAGAATAAATCCCAGAATGGATAGCATCTTTGGAAACATGTAGAGGCGTTATGGAGTCTACAGGGAGAAAGGAAGGTTGAGAAGGTTGTATTGGTAGAGGATGTTTATCTTGGAGGGCTTTTAGCGTCTCGTCTTAGCGAAAATAAAAGGTTTGAAGCGCCTCTGACATTTTCATCACTTACTTTATGCTCAATAAGCTTAGTATGATATGCAGAGGGATTTGTCTTATTATAAATATATTTAAGATTCGCTAAATTATTATATTTTGTATTTTATTTAATTTTTGATGTTAGAGAGATCTTTGTTTCGATTTTCTATATTTAGTACTCTATATGAAAACGTGAGAAATTCTTCCCACGCTTGAGTTGTATTTTCCGATGAAACCTTGGACACACACTATGAAACAACGAGCCACTGACGCTCGAGCTCCTTTCGGGATATGTTTTACCAACTTGACCCCGTGTTTAAGGAGTGCGAGTCTTTTCCATATTGGTGTATTGCTTAATGTCTCGTTATTCTCTGTCTTAAGATTAAAATGATTTGCTGACCTTAGTTTCTCATCTGGTTTTAAAATAATATTTGGTATATGACGTCGGCTGCTATGGATTGATAGGCCACGTTGTCCCTTGTAAAGTTTTCCATCGATGCAAATGGGACATTCAAGCAATACACAGTTACTATTAGACGACGTGTCGGATGAAAACATGAAAAATAAAATAAAATAGAATACTTATTTTAAGAAACATTAATATTACAATCACTAAAACAATCACTTAGACATAGAAGAACAGAATTAAAAAAAAAGAGATACATTATTTTAGTAGGATATATAATACAGAAACGCATGCACCAAAGTTTGTGTCTATTATTTTCTTTTTAAAGAACAAATTGTATCACTGTGA
This sequence comes from Nymphalis urticae, assembly GCA_905147175.2. Classification (NCBI taxonomy): domain Eukaryota; kingdom Metazoa; phylum Arthropoda; class Insecta; order Lepidoptera; family Nymphalidae; genus Nymphalis; species Nymphalis urticae. The sequence goes on along the minus strand of LR990004.1, from coordinate 48,094 downwards.
TTTCACTGATATATATTATTTCACTGATGATCCAAAAAAATAGACATCGTCACTCTTGAGACTCCACATTATCAGCTTCGTATTAAATAATAAAATATTAAATTATAAAATATTTCTGATTCTGAAATTTTCGTATTTGACAATGCATCTGTTTTCTAATTTGACAATCTGTTTTACATCTTTTTAGTGAAAATGTTTATATGATATTTCGATATATTTCTTTGATATTTGAGAAATATTTGAAGTCTGAAAGATGTTTTTTAACCGGTTAGTTTAAAATTGTAATTATTTTACATATTTTTATATAAAATAATAAATATTTTCCTTATATATATTACTTTTTAGTGTTTATTCTATAGTGGCGTTAATACTTTTCTGATTCATTAGTAATGAATTGTTCTAATATATTACGATATTTAGACATCCAATCTTTACTTAAACTAATGTGGTTATTAAAATCTAATACTATTTTTTTATCTTGAGTATTTTTTTAAGTTTGAATTGCCTCATTATATTTTACCGCATCAGTGTGATCCAAATTTCCAGTGATGGATTTAATAATGGAACCTAGTCCGTCAACGAGACCTCTTTTGACTCGATTAGGTTCTAAAGATTTCATTTGATTCGAAACTTTGCTAAGCTTGTCTGTTAAGTAATTTATTTGAATTTCATATAAAGAGTAGGTTTCGTTAGTCATTAAGTCATTTAAAGTCGTCGTAGAGGCGTCTGTCGTTAAAATGAAGTCTTGTGTAAAGTCAGTGTATTGCAGTATGGGGTCGTTGGTCAGTAAAGTCTTACATCTTTCAAAACAATTAATGTATTCGGAATCTAGGGTGATTTTATTGGATTTTTTGAGACATTTAGTCATGGGTTTAGCAAAGTCAGGTATAAACTTTCTGTAATATTCTAATAGTCCTAAGAATTGTTTTATTTCCTTTGGAGTTTTAGGCAACGGATAATTTTCAATGGCTTTGATTGTATTGGGGTTAGGTTTTAATGCTATCTTTGCTAATTATATGACCAAGTTAAGCGGTTTTCTAAGTTTAAAACTCGGATTTATCCATTTGTATTTTAAAGTTAGATTCCCGTAACCTTTTAAATACTTTTTCGAGGTTTACCATGTACTAAACACGATGATATCATCAAGATAAACTAAGCAAATCTCATTTTGAAGTCATCTGAGTACATTATCCATGATTCGTTGGAACGTCTATGGAGAGTTCTTTAAGCCCATGGGCATTCTGAGAAATTCAAAATGTCCATGTTCGACATTAAAAGCGGTCTTTGGGATGTCTTAAGCCAAATCTAAGGTGGCGAAGTAGTGACTTTTTCATAGTTTATCTAAAACGTCATTGATGTCAGGGATGGGGTACTGGTCATCTAACGTCTTTTCATTTAGTTTCCAGAAGTCAACATCTAGGCGCCATTTTTGTTTGCCTGAAGCATCCGCTTTCTTTGGAACAATCCAAATAGGAGAGCTCCACGCAGAATCAGATGGTCTGATAATACCTTGCTCCAACATTTTAGATATTTGATCCCTAACTTCGTTCCTATGCACGAATGGATAACTATTCGTTCCTATGCACTCAGTATTAAATAAATCAGCACATGCAGGACGGTCGAGCGAAAATATGATATCGTTTGGTGTCGGGTTTTCTACTTCTATGTATCCGCGATTATTCAAAACGGAGGTGACGCATTCATTAATTAATTGATGGGAATTCAAATTATTTTTGAGGTATTTAGCGGGAATTACATCCTCGTATAAATTTACATTTTGCGAGTTATACATTTTAATAGGATTTGACGAGGACTAATTAATTTACATTTTTTTAAATCTATCTGAGCTTCCTACTTAGGTAATAAATCTAAGCCTGTCAACCCGTCAAAATAATTATGAAAACGATAAATTAAAAGTTTCATATTATTGCAATCATTGAACTCAGCAAAACACCGTAACGTTATTGAATAATTATTACGGCTGATCGCGTGTATGTTTGTTACCTCGAAAGGATCGTAATTTAATGGAAAGTTATAAAAGTATTATTCGACGGCTTCGGGACTAATAAAAGATTGGTTGCGCCGGTGTCTATAAGTAATTTCAATGGAGGGTCCGCGATTTGAATGTACGGCAACTGCCTCTGAGTTTGGAGATTTAACTCTATCTTGGTTTTGGTAATATCGAGACCTTCTGAAAATCCTGATCCTCATGGTTTGCTCCTGGTGGTGTTTCGTCAAGTGGTTGATTACTTTCAGACAAGTTGTATTGAGTCGAATTGCAGGGATAGTCGGGGTCAATACCACTACTATAGTCTGTATAGTCGTCGTAGTAATTGTACTCCGGTTCTGTGTAATAATTGTAATATGAGTCGTCGTATGACGCGCATTCATTCATTTGCATTTCGCGTATTTTAAAATAATTACTAGGTGGCGGGTTACCGAATCTATTCCAGTCATGTCCTTCCATGTGTTACTGTTTTAGAGTGTGGTAAGGGTTTAGGTATAAAATGGTGTACTCCACTCATGGGTTGTGGTGTCTGTTGGGCTTGTGGTGAATTATGTCGGGGTTGTAATCTAAAAAATTTCTTCTGGGGTTATAGTTTGGCAGTGGGGCGTCGAAAACTCTTTGTGTATTAGACAGCATATAATATCGAATCGGTTCAGAGAATTTGAAGGCTTGAGGCGGAGGTCGCAAAGGGCGTTTTCCAGCGGGTACAGGCAAGTTGGGTACCGGTACGTGGTAGTTAGGTGGTTTTGTCGGTGTGGAACCTACAGAGGATGTGTGCGACGGCATGTTAGAGGGCTTTACAGTATGTTGAGTTCTAGTAGGTTCGTTTCTTTGTTGCAAATACGTTACATTTAGTTCTTCTTGGACGAACTCTAACGCCTTTTCTATCGTATCGGGACGCATGCATCTAATACGCGATCCTAATGGTTCTTTTAAGCCTCGAACAAACGCTTGCATTGTTACTTTCTTATACAAGTCTCGCTTAGCTTGGATAGTCGTAGGGATAGTCTCATGTAAGGTCACGTATGTCATCATCTCATGTAAGGTAACTGTACTAATCAAGTTTGGCAATGTTCATAAAATTTAAATTAAAATCTTTACTCAATGAAAAATACAAACTGCGCATTCAATTACGTAAACATAACAGTAATCCATTGGACGTCTTGTCGTTTAAGTTGTTGAGGAAACGTTGCTTAAGACTACAATCGTCCTGCTATATGAACTATAAAAGTCGTCTGGAATTTATGTTGCGTTCCAACCCCAGGTTCTTTTGGTCCTTTTATAAAGGCATAAGAAAAAATAAGAGCTCATATCCATCTCAAATGATTTTTAACGAAAAGAAAGCCTCCAGTGGCCCTGAAATATGTAATCTTTTTGCAACACACTTTTCCTCGATTTATAATATCGAGACAAAATACATGAAAGATTCACCTTCTCATAAGATAGAACTAACGAGTAATTTTCTGAATATTATTAAGATATCGCCTGATGATGTTCTAAAGGTTTTAAAAAGAATGGACCCTTATAAAGGTGCTGGGGCAGACGGAATACCTTCTATTTTTGTTGTCAAATGTGCTTCTGCACTAGCCTATCCCCTTTCTACCATATACAATAAATCACTCTCCTCAGGTATTTTTCCGTCTGCATGGAAGACGGCTCTTATTGTCCCCCTGTTTAAAAGTGGCAATGCCGAATTAATTGGGAACTACAGACCGATTTCCATTCTAGTAACTTTTGCTAAAGCTTTTGAGAAAATATTATGTCCTATAATAGAATGGCACTTCAAACAAATAATCTCACCATACCAACATGGATTTTTCAAATGTAGGTCTACGTCAACGAATCTTGTATCTTTCATTGATGCCATATCGACTGCTGTTGATTCTCGTCAGGTAGTTGATGTTATTTACACTGACTTCAGTAAAGCGTTCGACAAGGTTCCCCACGTTATGCTTCTTAGAAAGATGTCTAAATATGGCATCTCGGGATGTTTATTGGAGTGGTTTCAAACTTATCTTAACAAAAGAGAATCACTAGTGGTAATCAATGGTTATAAATCTAAATCATTTCAGGCTATTTCTGGAGTCCCACAAGGCTCACATTTAGGACCAATTCTTTTCAACATATTCATTAACGATATAAATGTTTGCTTCACGAATTCCAGTTTCATGCTATTTGCAGATGATCTTAAATTCTTTCGCACTATTACTTCGTCCAGTGACGTGGCTTTACTTCAGGACGATTTAGATTGCTTAAATACATGGTGTGAAGATAACGGCATGAGTCTTAATGTTGATAAGTGTAGCTTGGTGTGCTTCAATAGACTCAAAACGATTTCAAAGAGATCATATAAACTAAAAAATTCAACGCTTCAAGAACATAGTGAGGTTCGAGATCTCGGAGTCATTCTCGATCATAAATTACGTTTCCATTTGCATGTCGACGCAATCTGTAGGAGGGCTTTTAAAAATTTAGGTTTTTTATTGCGTAATTGTAAGGACTTAAAAAACCCAACCACCCTAATTACTTTATATAATGCTTTTGTCCGCAGCGGACTGGAGTACTGCAGTGTTGTATGGAATCCCTTCTATGATGTTTATTCCAAAAGATTAGAAAGTGTTCAGAAACGTTTCTTGTGGCATCTATGTTATAAAAACGGGTTGGCTAAAAAAATACCAAACTATAAAGATAGGTTAATACATTTTAAAATGAAATCGCTTGCTGATCGAAGATGCTTGCTGGATAGCCTTTTTATGTATAAACTCATTAATGGCATTTTGGACTGTCCAAAACTACTGTCACTCATTTGTATTTCCGCGCCCACAAAATGCTTACGCTTGAACAGGCGTAAATTGTTTAAAACTAAAGCTTCAAAATCGAACCTAGGACAAAGTTCACCTATAAATAGAATTTTAAAGACCTATAATTGCGTAGACATGGACAAGGATGTAAACATCTTTGCCAACAATATATTTAAATTTAGAAGGTCCATAATGCCATTAATAAGTAATACTTAATTATCCATATTTGTTTTCATTACTATTTTTATTTTAGTTTATTCATTTTTTATTCATTGTTTTGTTTTTTGTTTGTTTTGTTTTGTAACTTGAAATTTTGATTAGGTTTTTATTTGTTTTTTTGTGCTTTAATGTATATGTTGCCTTACTGTTCATGCAGTTATCACCTGTAATTGAGGTACCACTTCTTTTATTTTTTATTTTATGAACTGTGTGCTGTGTCATGTATCAGTGTGTACTTTGTTGGTGATCAAATAAATAAATAAATTCCTGCGGGGTTTTATTACCCTGCGTTGCTACCGAGTGGTCATTATAAAGTGCCGTTTCATCACGCTGATCCGAAAAATTATTAATTAAGGCAGTTCTAATACGTAGACAACTATCAGAAATTCCGTTAGAATTAAATGTGCAAGCGGCTGTGCCTGTGATCTTATTTAATGTTCCGTTTAATAAACAAACACTTGAAAATTAGCTAGCTGGTCACATAATTTACTAAATCTAGTCAGAACATTTGGGTTTCCATCGAATTCTAGAAAAAGGCAGAGGGCCTTAAAAATTACATCAGGGTCGTGAATCGTTCGTGGGCCATCTTATCTAATTCAAATAATGTATCTAAATTTAAATCTAAATCTATATATCTATTACTATCAGCTAAATTACGACAGGTCTGACGAAATCCAGGCTTACGAGACCTATACGCTCTAGGGTGATAAATTTTGAAATGAAATTAAGGACATGAGTAGAAGGAAAGCAACACGAGAATTATTCTAGTGTACTTACATTAGCTGCATCTGGTTTTCTTTCGATGAATCGATTTCTTGATTCCCCTCGTGACTGCTGCCAATCCGTAGATTCAAGATACTCAAGCTGGAGGAGAACCTCTCGGGTTATCCAAGTATTCCTCGATGTATGAGTATTGTAGATATAGCCCTTTGGGAGCGTAGGTTTGAATCCTACCGACTGCGCCAATTACGTTGGTAGCAGTACGATGGTTGAAAAAAAAAACAAATTACTTAAAATTATTTATTTAAAATTACAATTTATAATTAAAACTATTTTCTTATTAAGACTATGTCTCGATTGAAGTCAAATCCAATAATAATTTGCATTGCTAATGGAATAATAGTATATACTATGTAACTTGCTAGTAGTGGTGGTAGATGTTGTTGTTGTTGATGTTGGTGGTGTAAGTAGTAGCGGTAGTAGTGGTGGTTGATGTTGTTGGTGATGGTAGTCGTTGTGGAAGAAGTGATGGTAGCGGTGGTTGTTGTGGCTGATGGTGTTGTAATCGTTGTTGTCGTTGTTGTCGTTTTTAATGGTGGTGGTGGTGGTGGTATAGTTGGTGATGGTTAACATTGACATATTGACTTTGACAGATTGACACTGACAGATCGACTTTGACAGATTGAAATTGACATTGACTGATCGACTTTAACACATTAACTTTGACAGATTGACACTGACAGATTAAATTGACACTGACAGACCGACTTTGACTGATTAAAATTGACATTGACAGATCGTTTTGACACATTGACTTTGACAGATTGATACTGACAAATCGACTTTTGACAGATTGAAATTTACATTTATAGATTGACAGATTGACTTTGACACATTGATTTTGATAGATTGACACTGACAGATCGACTTTGACAGTGTAAGATTTACATTGATACCTTGACTTTGACAGAGTGACATTGACAAATCGACTTTTGACAGATTGAAATTTACATTTAAGTTTGACAGATTGACTTTGACGGATGACACTGATAGATCGACTTTGACTGATTGAATTTGACATTGACAGATCGACTTTGACAGATTGATACTGACTAATCGAATTTGACAGACCGTCTTTTGACACATTAAAATTGACACTGACAGATCGACTTTGACGGCTGACATTGACAGATCAACTTTGACAGATTGACACTGACAGATCGACTTTCACAGATCAAAATTGACATTGACGGTTTGACAGATAGACTTTGACGGATTGAAATTGACATTGACAGATCGACTTTGACAGATTGACACTGACAGATCGACTTTTGACAGATTGAAATTTACATTAATAGATTAACAGATCGTCTGAGACGGATGACATTGACAGATTGAATTTGACAGATTTACAAAGACAGATCGAGTTTGACACATTGACTTTGAAGACGGATGACATTAACAGATTTATTTTTACAGATTGACTGAGAGATTGACATTTACAGATCGACTCTTGACTGATTGAAATCTACATCGAAAATGGTCAGGTCAGGTCAGGTCAGGTCAGGTCAGGTCAGATCAGGTCAGGTCAGGTCAGGACAGGACAGGACCGGTCTGGTCAGGTCATGTCAGGTCAGGTCAGGTAAGGTTAGGTTGAAATTGACGAATTTACTTGAACACATTGACTTTGAAAGATCGACTTTGACACATTGACTTTAACAGATTGACTTTGACAGATTGACATTGACTGATCGACTTTGACAGATTGACACTGACAGATTGTTACTGACAAATCGACTTTTGACAGATTGAAATTTACATTTATAGAATGACAGATCGCATTTGACGGATGACATTGACAGATTGACACTGACTGATCGACATTGACAGATTGAAATTGACAGATCGACTTTGACAGATCGAAATTGCAATTGACGGTTTGTCAGATTGACATTGACAGATCGATACAGATGTATATCTGTAGTAGTGGTAGTGGTAGCGGTGGTTGTTGTTGTTGATGTTGTTTATTTATTTATTTATTTATTTGATCACCAACAAAGTACACACTGATACATGACAGCACACAGTTCATAAAATAAAAAATAAAAGAAGTGGTACCTCAATTACAGGTGATAACTGCATGAACAGTAAGGCAACATATACATTAAAGCACAAAAAAAAACAAATAAAAGACTTATCAAAATTTCAAGTTACAAAATAACAAAAAAAAACAAAACAATGAATAAAAAATTTATAAACTAAAATAAAAATAATAATGAAAACTAATATGGATAATTATGTATTACTTATTAATGGCATTATGGACCTTCTAAATTTAAATATATTGTTGGCAAATATGTTTACATCCTTGTCCATGTCTACGCAATTATAGGTCTTCAAAATTCTATTTATAGGTGAACTATGTCCTAGGTTCGATTTTGAAGCTTTAGTTTTAAACAATTTACGCCTGTTCAAGCGTAAGCATTTTGTGGGCGCGGAAATACAAATGAGTGATAGTAGTTTTGGACAGTCCAAAATGCCATTAATGAGTTTATACATAAAAAGGCTATCCAGCAAGCACCTTCGATCAGCAAGCGATTTCATTTTAAAATGTATTAACTTATCTTTATAGTTTGGTATTTTTTTAGCCAACCCGTTTTTATAACATAGATGCCACAAGAAACGTTTCTGAACACTTTCTAATCTTTTGGAATAAACATCATAGAAGGGATTCCATACAACACTGCAGTACTCCAGTCCGCTGCGGACAAAAGCATTATATAAAGTAATTAGGGTGGTTGGGTTTTTTAAGTCCTTACAATTACGCAATAAAAAACCTAATTTTTTAAAAGCCCTCCTACAGATTGCGTCGACATGCAAATGGAAACGTAATTTATAATCGAGAATGAATCCGAGATCTCGAACCTCACTATGTTCTTGAAGCGTTGAATTTTTTAGTTTATATGATCTCTGTGAAATCGTTTTGTTTATTGAAGCACACCAAGCTACACTTATCAACATTGAGACTCATGCCGTTATCTTCACACCATGTATTTAAGCAATCTAAATCGTCCTGAAGTAAAGCGACGTCACTGGGCGAAGTAATAGTGCGAAAGAATTTAAGATCATCTGCAAATAGCATGAAACTGGAATTCGTGAAGCAAACATTTATATCGTTAATGAATATGTTGAAAAGAATTGGTCCTAAATGTGAGATTTAGATTTATAACCATTGATTACCACTAGTGATTCTCTTTTGTTAAGATAGGATTGAAACCACTCCAATAAACATCCCGAGATGCCATATTCAGACATCTTTCTAAGAAGCATAACATGGGGAACCTTGTCGAACGCTTTACTGAAGTCAGTGTAAATAACATGAACTACCTGACGAGAATCAACAGCAGTCGATATGGCATCAATGAAAGATACAAGATTCGTTGACGTAGACCTACCTTTGAAAAATCCATGTTGGTATGGTGAGATTATTTGTTTAAAGTGCCATTCTATTATAGGACATAATATTTTCTCAAAAGTTTTAGCAAAAGTTACAAGAATGGAAATCGGTCTGTAGTTCCCAATTAATTCGGCATTGCCACTTTTAAACAGGGGGACAATAAGAGCTGTCTTCCATGCAGACGGAAAACTACCTGAGGAGAGTGATTTATTGTATATGGTAGAAAGGGGATAGGCTAGTGCAGAAGCACATTTGACAACAAAAATAGAAGGTATTCCGTCTGCCCCAGCACCTTTATAAGGGTCCATTCTTTTTAAAATCTTTAGAACATCATCAGGCGATATCTTGATAATATTCAGAAAATTACTCGTTAGTTCTATCATAAGATAGATTCACCTTCTCATAAGAGAAGGTGAATCTTTCATGTACTTTGTCTCGATATTATAAATCGAGGAAAAGTGTGTTGCAAAAAGATTACATATTTCAGGGCCACTGAAGGCTTTCTTTTCGTTAAAAATCATTTGAGATGGATATGAGCTCTTATTTTTTCTTATGCCTTTATAAAAGGACCAAAAGAACCTGGGGTTGGAACGCAACATAAATTAAACGACAAGACGTCCAATGGGTTACTGTTATGTTTACGTAATTGAATGAGCAGTTTGTATTTTTCATTGAGTAAAGATTTTAATTTATAGGAGTACCAATTAGGATATGAATTTCTATTGTTTTTATTTTTATATATGGGAACAAATTTATGAATAATATCGCGCTCTCATTATACTATCATAGTCTGCCTTACGGAAACAAAGTCGAGTGATAGTGTTATAAGGCAGACTACTAGGGGTCCTTAGCGGTAGGCACATTTGCAAAGGAGGATGATGAGAATCAATTATTGATAGTGGTGAGCTATTAAGATGAAGGTTTGCAATCTCCGTATTACATAAAATTAAATCTAGACATTTTTCATTATTATTAAGAACATTATTGTATTGTTTAAGAGAATTCAATGATATAAAATCAAATAACATTGTATTAAATAAACTATTGCCATTTAAATAATTTTTCGAGTCTACAGACCAGCTAATATTACCTAAGTTAAAGTCTACCGCGATTAGAAATTTTCAAAGTCAGACGAGTCCAAATTACGATTAGAATTGTCAATGAAGTGTTCCAGAAATTGCTTCTGTATTGGAGGAGGAAGATAAACAGCACATATAAGTAATTTCTCAATTTTATCATTACTATTCGAAACATCAACAGATATCCATATATCTTCACATTTAGAATCATATGTAATCAGACGTCTGGAGTTCAGATTTGTAGAAACAGCTACAAGAACGCCATCACCATTTTTATTAGGATGAAATCCTGCTGTTTCACGATCTCTTCTATAAACTACGTATCGATGATCGAACAGTTCTGAATCGAAGATGCTGCTTTTTAACCGTGTTTCTGTTAAGATAATTATATCAAAATCGTTACATACATTACCAAAGAAATCTTCAGTTTTTGATCGTAATCCTCTAACATTCTGATAGTATATATTAAGAGAGTCGAATTCAAAGAATAAAAAAACCAAAACATGAATTATAAAGTACTTATATATACTACAACTAAAGTTAAACTAAGTTTTTTAAGGTGGTAGTATCCTTTATAAAAATGTATTTAGCATCGTCTGTTTTCCGCATAAAGATTCTTCCGTTACGTATCCACACATATCTATAAGAAAGTTCCTTGGCTTTCAGTCAGAGATAGGTTTTCTATAATGTATATCGGAGATTTTTTCCGACGGATCGACTTTGACAGATTGAAATTGACAGTGTATGATGAACTTTGACAGATTGACATTGATAAATCCAATTTGACAGATCGACTTTGACAGATTGAAATTGACATTGACAGATCGACTTTGACAGATTGACATTGACTGATCGACTTTTGACAGATTGATTTTGAGAGATTGACATTGACAAATCGACTTTTGACAGATTGAAATCTCATTGACAGTTCGACAGATTGACTTTGACGGATAACATTGACAGATCGACTTTGACACATTGTCTTTGGCAGATTGACTGATATATACAGATCGAATTTGACACATTGATTTTGACAGATTGACACTGACAGATCGACTTTGACAGATCGACATTGACAGATTGATACTGTCAATTTCAATCTGTCAAAGTCGATCTGTCAGTGTAAATATGTTAATGTCAGCCGTCAAAGTCAAAGTCGATCTGTCAGTGTCAATTTTAATGTGTCAAAAGTCGGTCTGTCAAATTCGATTTGTCAGTATCAATCTGTCAAAGTCAGACAAATTGACAGATTGACTGATATATACAGATCGAATTTGACACATTGATTTTGACAGATTGACACTGACAGATCGACTTTGACAGATCGACTTTGACAGATTGATACTGACAAATCGAATTTGACAGACCGACTTTTGACACATTAAAATTGACACTGACAGATCGACTTTGACTTTGACGGCTGACATTAACATATTGACACTGACAGATCGACTTTGACAGATTGAAATTGACAAATCGACTTTGACAATTTGAAATTGACATTGACGGTTTGTCAGATTAACATTGACAGATTGATATTGACATTGACAGATCGACTTTGACAGTTTGAAATTGAAAAGATCGACTCACAGATCAAAATTGACATTGACGGTTTGACAGATAGACTTTGACGGATTGAAATTGACATTGACAGATCGACTTTGACAGATTGACACTGACAGATCGACTTATGACAGATTGAAATTGACATTGACAGATCGACTTTGACAGATTGATACTGACAGATCGACTTTGATAGATCGACTTTTGACAGATTGAAATTTACAGACTTTGACAGATTGACATTGACTGTTCGACTTTTGACAGATTGGTTATGACAGATTGATTTTGAGAGATTGACATTGACAGATCGACATTTAACAGATTGATATCTCATTGACAGTTCGATAGATTGACTTTGACGGATAACATTGACAGATCGACTTTGACACATTGTCTTTGGCAGATTGACTGATATATACAGATCGAATTTGACACATTGATTTTGACAGATTGACACTGACAGATCGACTTTGACAGATTGATACTGACAAATCGAATTTGACCGACCGACTTTTGACACATTAAAAATGACACTGACAGATCGACTTTGACTTTGACGGCTGACATTAACATATTGACACTGACAGATCGACTTTGACAGATTGAAATTGACATTGACAGATCGACTTTGACAGTTTGAAATTGAAAAGATCGACTCACAGATCAAAATTGACATTGACGGTTTGACAGATAGACTTTGACGGATTGAAATTGACATTGACAGATCGACTTTGACAGATTGACACTGACAGATCGACTTTTGACAGATTGAAATTTACATTAATAGATTGACAGATCGCCTTTGACGGATGATATTGGCAGATTGAATTTGACAGATTTACAAAGACAGATCGAGTTTGACACGTTGACTTTGAAGACGGATGACATTAACAGATTTATTTTTACAGATTGACTTTGAGAGATTGACATTTACAGATCGACTTTTGACTGATTGAAATCTACATCGAAAATGGTCAGGTCAGGTCAGGTCAGATCAGGTCAGGTCAGGTCAGGACAGGACAGGACAGGTCCGGTCAGGTCATGTCAGGTCAGGTCAGGTAAGGTTAGGTTGAAATTGACGGATTTACTTGAACACATTGACTTTGAAAGATCGACTTTGACACATTGACTTTGACAGATTGACATTGACTAATCGACTTTGACAGATTGACACTGACAGATTGTTACTGACAAATCGCCTTTTGACAGATTGAAATTTACATTTATAGAATGACAGATCGCCTTTGACGGATGACATTGACAAATCGACTTTGACAGATTGAAATTTACATTTATAGTTGGACAGATCGACTTTGACGGATGACACTGACGGATCGACTTTGACAGATTGAAATTGACAGTGTATGATGAACTTTGACAGATTGACATTAACAAATCCAATTTGACAGTTCGACTTTGACAGATTGAAATTGACATTGACAGATCGACTTTGACAGATTGACTTTGACAGATTGACACTGACAGATTGTTACTGATAAATCGCATTTTGACAGATTGAAATTTACATTTATAGAATGACAGATCGCCTTTGACGGATGACATTGACAAATCGACTTTGACAGATTGAAATTTACATTTATAGTTGGACAGATCGACTTTGACGGATGACACTGACGGATCGACTTTGACAGATTGAAATTGACAGTGTATGATGAACTTTGACAGATTGACATTAACAAATCCGTGCCGAGGACGGCCATCGCAGTGGTTTTAGTGGGTAAGAATCCCACATAACCCAGTTCCCCCCAATGAGAGCTGGGTACCTTTCTGAAGGCTTCCACTGCGTTAAAAAAAAAAAAAGTTAGGGTAGGTTAGGTTAGGTTAGGTTTGGGGTGCATTTGGGGTGCATGTCAGTCACCTCCACGTGGTGCACCCTGGGCAACGGGGTCGACCAGCAATCCGACGTTTTTTCCGGAATGCTTGTCGACCGCGGCTGAGACTGACGCGGCGGAAGTGTACTTCTCTGTCGCAGCAGAGTGGACTAGCGAGCGGCTCCGTGGCAAGTAGGTGGACTCCGGGGTCCTTTGGGCCGCCGGAGCGAGGAGGAGTTGGTCTCCGGTGTCCTTTCGGGCAGCCGGAGACAGGAGTAGAGTAGAAGGAGGAGGGAGAGGCGGGTTCGCCCAGTTTCGGCGTCGTTGCTGGGTGGACAGACCCTAAAAAGTCACCGCCTCTCAAACTCGTTTCCCCATCCAGGCGTCAGCCTGCGGTGGGACCGAGGGTCTGGCCTTCACCGGCTGGGCCAAGAGGAGACAACCTCAATAAAAAACACCCGGTGGGTCGCTATCCCATAGCGACGGCCGCTGGCGGGGTCGCGGTGGTGAGCTAACGCGTTCCTGTAACCCCGCCGCCTGCGGTGAGACGGAAACGGGGAGGTTTTAGTGGGTAGGACGGTGGCCTTCTGCCCCGTGAGTCCCACATAACCGTCCCGGTCGCGGACCGGGCGGTAGGCGTAAATGCCTTTCCTCCTCGACAAAAAAAAAAAAAGCTTAGGTTAGGTTAGGTTGGGGTGCATGTCAGTTACCTCCACGTGGTTCACCCTGGGCAACCAGCAATCCGACGTTTTTTCCGGAATGCTTGTCGACCGCGGCTGAGACTGACGCGGCGGAAGTGTCACGGGCCGCTCCTGGTACTTCTCTGTTGCAGCAGAGTGGACTAGCCAGCGGCTTCGTGGCAGATAGGTGGACTCCGGGGTCCTTTGGACTGCTGGAGGGAGGAGGAGTTGGTCTCCGGTGTCCTTTGGGGCAGCCGGAGACAGGAGTAGAGTAGAAGGAGGAGGGAGAGGCGGGTTCGCCCAGTTTCGGTGTCGTTGCTGGGTGGACAGACCGTCAAAAGTCACCGCCTCTCAAACTCGTTTCCCCATCCAGGCGTCAGCCTGCGGTGGGACCGAGGGTCTGGCCTTCACCGGCTGGGCCAAGAGGAGACAACCTCAATAAAAAACACCCGGTGGGTCGCTAACCCATAGCGACGGCCGCTGGCGGGGTCGCGGTGGTGAGCTAACGCGTTCCCGTAACCCCGCCGCCTGCGGTGAGGCGGAAACGGGGAGGTTTTAGTGGGTAGGACGGTGGCCTTCTGCCCCGTGAGTCCCACATAACCGTCCCGGTCGCGGACCGGGCGGTAGGCGTAAATGCCTTTCCTCCTCGACAAAAAAAAAAAAGGTTAGGTTAGGTTAGGTTAGGTTTTTTTTTTTTTTTTTTTTATTAAGTAAAACTACATCCACGGGCTCATAGTTGCCCGTGCCTTTTTTTAATGTCGAAATTTATTATATTTCTAAGCGAAAATAATTTCTGACGATTTTCCGGCGCTACAGTGGTTATCACATAATTACATTTATTGTTACAACATCCTAACCACTGCAGCGCCGCAACGGCAGCTGGTCTTCTTCTCCTCCGGAGCTCTTCAATGGAGGGGTGTGACCCGTATTGACCAATTTGTATATTCTTAGCCAACTCCAGGATTCTGTCGTCCAGCATTATTCTCGTGCATCTGGCAACCACCACTACAGGGTCTCCCTTTGGAGCGAGAAATTTTTGGTGTGAGTCTTCTCGCCCTTTAGCTTCAACTGGGCCCACAAAACCTCCCACAGTGCTATAAGCAGCCATATACCACCCCGACATTTTCCCTTTGATGACTTGGGATGTGTCGTTGTTAAATATGGCCGCCTCGGCTTCATTGAGTTCCACCTTCAGCAGCTTTTCGTTGCCTCGCTGGTAGGTCTGCATGATTTTTTTGCAGGTGGCTAAGTGAACCTCACGGGTTGCTGACACTATAGCCTGGAACTCTAGGAATGCATTCACTGCGTGGTCTCGTGGGTTTGACGCCAGTCTTCGCTTTGGTGGTATGACTTGTCCCCAGTCGGCCCTCGTTGAACCGGTGCGAGACGTTTTGGGTTTTCCTTTGTCTTCTGACTTTAGGAATGCCCTCATCGCCTTCGCCTGTCGGTCCGCGGAGGCCGACGATCCTGGGGCAAGTTGGAGCGATTTGGACTCTTTGTTTCTCGGGGAGACCAGATCTCGGATAATTGTAGACAGAGCCATTTGTGGTTTTCTGGGGCTAGGTTCCCCACGGGTCTGTGAGGCTTGGGCAGTTCGCTTCGCCGCCATTTTTATTTGCAGACGCTCAGATCCACTTAGAAGGGGTTCCATGCTAGTCGGCGCCGCAGGGGGGAGAGGTGTTTTGGCCTCTGGTTTCATGAAACCTAGGTCCTCACCCCTGTCTTCGTATACGATGACCTCGTGTGCTTGCGAGGCCATCAGGCACCCGTAGCGATCTGCTACGTCACCTTTTTCGGCGCTGACTTTCATGGCATCCACGCTTATCCGGCGTGGTGTGCCGTCCCGGTCTTCCTCGCCGAGTTTCGAGAGCTGTGTGCATGCCAATGCAAAGGGGGTATCCCCTCCCCACTCGAAGAGTGCGATCACTTTGTTTTGTGGCCGCACCAATCGGCAGGTCAAGGCACCCGGCAAGGCACCTTTGCGTGGTGAGCACGTTGATGGTAGCGCGCTTGATGCTCACTTGTGAAGTGCTCCCTTTAATTAGCAAGGCTAGTCCAGGCGACACCGTCACGCGATCCGAGCCGTCTGGGCGACAGAAGCTGATGCCCATCCTTTCCGTTTCGTCACTCATGAAAAGAGCCACACCTTTAACCGCAATACCCGGAACGCCGCGTGCTCCTACGTCTTTTATCAGCTCTTTAAACGCGGCGTAGTGTGTGGGTTGCAAGGGCATGGTGGGCTGGTTTCTCCTCATGAGCGGTCCCTGCAACGTGTTGGTGAGAGCCTGTAGCCACCGTCTCAGGGTATTTTGGTTTTGGTTTTGCCCGGTGTGATGTATATGAGTGTGTGGACTTGATTGTGTTATGTGTGTGGTTGTGGTGCTCGAAGATTCAGTGGTGTTTTGTTGTGATTGTAGATTTATGTCTGTCGCGGATGGTATCGCGGTCGAGCTGTTCCTTTTGGCGGCCACTTGAATGGTTTTTCTTGCGAATGCGAGGAAGGGTTCTCTTAGTTCCTTTTTCTCCATGATGGTGTGGAGTGTAGACTGGTCCAGGGTGACGGTGATATTTGAGTTTCTAGCGCCTGTCTACCTTGACCGAATCTTGGGCAGTCCAAGATTAGGTGGAGGACTGTTTCCTCGCATTCGGGGTCGCAGACACAAGAAGGACTGTCTTTGAGTTTGAAGCGGTGAAGGTACGCCGCGAATCCCCCGTGACCGGTCATCAGCTGGGTGTCGGTGGGAGTTAGTGCCACCGTTCTTACCACTTTGCTTGCGATCTTGACGTCTGGTAAGAATACCCTGGTTACTGACCCTGTCTCTGAGGATTCGTAGCGCGCCTGCCACCTCGCGATGGTCTCTTCTCGTATTCGCCTTCTGACATACGATATTGGGACTCTGTCGTAGTCAGGTGCCGTTTTTTTGGTGAGGGCCGCTTTTTTGGCTAGCTCGTCCGCTCTTTCATTGCCCGGTGTACCTACGTGGGCCCTGAGCCAAAAGAATCGCACACACCTGCCCTCTTCCTCGATTTCTCGTAAGCACTCCTTCATCTCTAGGGCCAGCGGGTGAGTCACCGATGGGCACCTAAGTAGATCGAGCGAGGATCTCGAATCGCTCAAGATGTTTGCAGAGCGTTGCTTCGATTTCCTCACCATTTTAATTGCTCTTAGGAGTGCATACATCTCTGATTGGAAGACAGTGTTGTGCGGTTCAAGACGGAACGTGAAGTTTCTGGATTCCGTTCCCTGATCCCACCATGTTAGGGCAGCTCCGACTTTCCCCTCAATCTTGCTGCCGTCGGTGAATATTAGGGGGCCGACTATATGGTGTTCTTCAAGGTTTTGTGGGTCCAGACTCTCTAAGCGCACGTACTCAGTTGTTTTGAGTTGCGATGGGTGGGGGTTCTGTAGAGGTCCCACTCTACGCTCGATTTCTCGTCCTGGCGGTATGAGGTCCACGCAGTAGCCTTTTTTGATCTTAAATAAGGTGGCGGCCTCTTTGACGCGGAGGTCGAGAGGGAGTTGGCCTGATAGGATGAGTGCCGATGTTAAAGACACAGTCCTGTACGCCCTGCAGATCTTCTGGGCGAAGCCTCTCTGCAGCGAGTCTAGCTTGTTTCTTATCATAATCTTCTCGGCTGCAGGAGACCAAACGCTTGCTGCGTAGAGGACTATGGTCTCTATCACCGCCACATATATGGTCTTTATTATTTCTCCGTTTAGGCCCCAAGTCACCTTTGCCGCGCATGCGAGTTGTTTATATATGTCTGCAGCTTTCTTGCAGGTGGCTGACACATGCGCGTTGAATGTGAGCTTGGAGTCTATGATGAGGCCCAGCAGTTTGATCTCGGTTACTAGACTCAGCTGGGTGCCGCACATATGAATCACAGGGTCATCGTATTTGAGTTTCTTGGTGATCACCATTGCATTTGTTTTATGTGGTGCGAAACTCAACTTGTTTTCTATGCCCCATTCTTGTACGGCCGCTAGGGTGGTTTCCGCTGTAGTCTGTAACCCACTGGTTCGATGGTTGGAGAAAACGAGGACCAGGTCATCCGCAAAAGCCTGACAGTAAACTCCCATGGATGCCATCTTTTGTAGTAGCGAATCCAGGATGAGGTTCCAGAAGGTCGGTCCGCCGATAGAACCTTGGACACAGCCCTTCGTGGTTCCCTTTTCACTGGTCGCTCTGGCGTAGTTTACCACGATCCTCCTGTCTTGTAAATATGAGGCCACCAAGGCGTATAAGTTCCGCGGGCAGTGTTTTTGTACCATCCGCTTTTTAAGGGCTGGCCACCATGCATTGTCAAAGGCGCCCTCTATATCGAGCGATACCAGAAGTACTATTTTCTTCGATTTAATTTCCTCCTGGATATGTCCGATTAGGTCGTAGAGAGCGTCTTCTGTTCCACGCTGTGGCATGAATCCATACTGGCTCGGGTGTAAGGATGGGAGTAGGTGCCATTGGATCCTACCCACCATAAGTTTCTCTACAATTTTGCCGAGGACTGACAGCAGCCCAATCGGCCTGTAGGATTTTGGGTGGGTGTAGTCATCTTTGCCGGGTTTTCGGAGGATGCACACGTGGGCGACCTTCCACTGCTTTGGGAAGTATGCTAGCTTAAGGCATTTGTTTGCCAGCGCCAGGAATACCTCCCTGTCACAGTTAATGGCCGCAGTGCATATGTCAGCCGTCAAGCCGTCCGGGCCTGGAGCTTTCTTCGGATTGAGGCCCGATAGTACCGTGTCCAGCTCCGCGGTGGTGAATGGTGGATCGTCGGCCGACAGATCTTGAATCTCCTCGGGAGTTTTGTTCTCAGTGGTCGTTCTTATGGACCTCTGTTTTTCATTTTCGGTGTCTACAGAGTCATCTGGATAGAACGTTTTTGCTAAGAGTTCAGCTGACTGGTCGGGCGACAGTGTTTCGCCAGCTGTATCCCTTAAAAGCATATCGTCCCGTCGTTTTGACGTCTTCCTTATGACTCTGTATACGCCGTCCCAGACACTTTCGCGGTCCTGGGTCGAACAAAACTCCTTCCAGCTTTTTGTGACTGCTTGGATCACTCTCTCTTTGTAGTCTTCCCTTGCCTGTATGTATTCTTGGACAGTGAATTGCTTCCGACTGGGTGCAGCATTGCGGATGCGGCGTTTCTTCCTTAAGACATCCCTTTTTAGATCTTCAAGGGTGGCGGACCACCATGGGGGTCTAGGATCGCCTTTCCACGCCTTCGCTTTTGGGATCGTGCTTTCGCATGACCCGTGGATTATCGATGTATATGTTGTAAACATCTCCTCCAATTCTTCCGGTCTTGTGAGCTCCGAGACACGTTCCAGAGTGATTCCACTGTTGGCGAGGTTGGTCTTGAAGTCGGTGGAGAAGGCTGACCACTTTGCCTTCTTGGTGTTATATTTGCGTGTTGAGATAGGCCGCAAGGGTTCTAGGGCCTTCTCTAGGCGCAGGGCGAAGGTAATGGCGTTGTGGTCTGATGTTATAAGGCTTCTATCCACTCTCCAGTCTTCCATTCTGCCTAACAGGGATTGGCTGGTCAGTGTCACGTCCACGCAGCTGGTGTACAACCTCTCTCCTCGATAGGTTTCGAAGGTTGGTACATTTCCCGTGTTTAGAATATGGAGGTCCATCTCGGTGATGAAGGCATGGTATTCCGCTCCGCGATGGTCTTCGGAGCTGCTGCCCCACCAGTGGCTCCAAGCGTTCACGTCCCCTGCCACAAGCAGGTTCTTGGTTGGAACTTTGTTTGTGGCAGCCCTTATTTGGGTAAGATATGGGTGCAAGTCTTGGTCCCCCTCAAAGTAGACGGACAAGAGGCCTAGCTTTAGCTGACTCGCTCTCAGGAAGACAGCTGCTACGTTCTCAGTGATGATCTGCGGGTCGTGGATGACCTCCAATCTATCACCGAAAACTATTATGGCCGCCTTCACGGGTTTATGACGGTTCAGGGTGCACTGGATGACTTGCGTGCCGGGATAGTGCTTCATCTCACCTGTCCTTCCTACATAGGGTTCTTGGACAAGTGCGACGGTTATTCCCTTTTCCTGAGCCGTCTGGAGCAGTTCAGCCGTGGCCAGTTTTGAGCGTTGCAGGTTTGCTTGTAAAAACAAGATCCTGCCCGCCCCTCCGTCCGACCTCCGAGGTAAGACCGGTGTATCGGTTTCCAGGGAGCCTTTAGCAATATTGGACCCTAGACCTCGCTATGCGGTCCCATTTTTGTCTTTCCTGGCACTCCGCACTGTAGGCCGTATGTGCCAGGTCTGAGGCATCCCTTTTTGCGCGTGCGCAGTTCGCGCAGCGGGGGGTCTCGGCTTTTCTCTTGGTGGGGCAGTCCTGTCCCATGTGGTCGCCACTGCAGTAGCTACAGGTGTCACCTTTCGCCCTGCATAGTTTTTTAGTGTGCCCGTAACCTAGGCACTTGGCGCATTGGATGAGGGGTGACTGGTCCTCCACTGAGCATCTGCCAAAGCCCACGTATATTTTCCCCGCTTGCGTGAACCGTTTCCACGCCTCCGGGGACAACTCGAGGACGGGGTGGCATTCGTGCGGGTTTCGGGCTCGCTTTCTGTAGCGAACCCTCATTCTTAGGTCTGCTTCACCAACGCCGTGCAGAAGGTGTTTGTTCTGCGATTTTGTGTAATCGACGATCTCGTCGTTGGTGAAGCAGGCCAGGACGCCCCGCACGCAGACGAGGGGGTTCCTATTTGCTGGCTCCCTGATGTTTAAATCTTTATTTGCTTCGACCCGACTCTTTATGAGATTCATATCCTCCTTGGATGCGCACCTCAGGACCACCTTTTGATCCCTGGCCTTTCGGACCCTATCCACTCTCGCCCCGGTAGTTTTTAGGTCCAGGGCGGTCCTGATCCTTGTGATGACCTTTTCACTCGTCTCTCCTGGGTCTTTAGAGGAGATGATCAGGGTGTGGTTGGGGGGCTGAGGAGCTTTTGGTTTCGCCGCTGTCTGTGCGAACGTAAGTGGACCCATTGAGGGTTTTTCCTTTACTCCTTTACTTCCTGTAAAGGAGCTCAGTAAGGGAGAGATAATTTTTATTGAGTTAAGTGTCTCTTTCACCTCCTGGACCGCCAGTTCTGTCTCTAAGGACGGTCTTGGGGGTGAGG
This sequence comes from Nymphalis urticae, assembly GCA_905147175.2. Classification (NCBI taxonomy): domain Eukaryota; kingdom Metazoa; phylum Arthropoda; class Insecta; order Lepidoptera; family Nymphalidae; genus Nymphalis; species Nymphalis urticae. Next base: position 26,606 of record LR990004.1, on the reverse strand, counting down.
TGGCCTTGGACTTAGCGTCCCTCAGCGCACGTACCTCAGAGGACAAGATGTCCAGTTTTTCTGACATTGTCTCTATATATGGAGACGGGTCTTTTGTCGTCGGCTGAATTTGTGTTGTGTGTTTATTGGTTTTGTTGAGGTTTAATATGCCAGACTCTATCCTAATAAGCACTTTTTTGAGGTCGTCGATGCTTTCGGTGGAGGTCGGGAGGTTAGTGTGTTGGGAGGGATATGGTATTTCTTTGACAAGGGTCTTTGTCTTTTCGACCTCTTGTCGCAGGGTGTCCAGTTGGTTGCCAAGGCTGATTATATTCGACTGCAGCCCTGTGATTCCTGCTTTCATCTTCTCCCATTTTTCCTTGTCCTTTTCTAGTTCGGACGTGGTGTGGGTTGTGGTTTTTATCTTGACCTCCATCCTTTTTTGGGCCTCTCGGACTTCGTATATTGCTCTGAAGGGTTCTCCGGTCTCGTAGCCTAGCCAACTGCGGACCGCCTGAGCCTCCTTCAGAGTCCCGCTGATGTCATTGCGGGCTAGGTCTAGTTGTTCGACCACTGTTCTTCTAGTCTCCTGGAGGTCTGCTATGTGGGCCCTCTCGACTCGCACTAATTCTTGTGCATGAAGGGAGCGCTCCTTCTCCAGGTTGACTCTGTGCCTATTTCTAGAGTCCGAGAGGGAGAGGACGGTTTCGTACAGCCCCTGCAGGCACTCATGACAAGTGGCCTTGTACTCCCGCTTCATGGTCGTTGCGGCTTCCAAAGCCTCCTTGCCTTTTTGCAGGTAGCTGTTTGCTACCCCCGTAACCCTGTCCATCTCGACCCCAGTGCCTCTTCCTGGCGTTGTGTATAGGAGGCTTACCCTCCTATTTAGGGCAGATGCACTGGACCCTATGGACGATGTTTCTACATCCTCCAGGTCAGACGCACGATGTTCCGGTCTTTCCTCTGGATGTCCGTGCGTAATACTGATGACTGCCACGTTTGGCGGTGGCGTGCACGGCGGTATTACCTCGGCTGTTTCAGCTGGTGGGGGTGCAATAGTGTATTGGGATGATTGTTTGGGTGTTAACTTTTTGAGTACGCGTGTCCTCAAGGATTTATGTTTAGGGGCAGTTTCCGCCGACCCTTGTGATGTGGATGATCTGCCGGTAGTAAAGATCTGCAAGTAGTTTTTTTTTTTTACAATTTACAGTAATTGAATGTTACAATTGTATATTTTGCTGTGTATATATTATCTGTATATATTTATGTAGATATGTATATAAGACAATTACTAATTTTTATTGCAAGAGGAGAAATAAAACTTCAATTTTGTTGCTCTGTAAACAAAGAAACGACAATAAAAGTTTATTGTTATCACCTCTCGATTGTACTAATTAAACTTATTACAACTTATTTTTTATTAATTAACTTTATTAATCAAAAAACGCCAACTCATGCAAATTCTTCTTTGACGGCCAACTCTCGAACTAACGGTGCGCGCGCGTAAGCAGATTAAAGAAAGAAATCATTTTCTTTCTTTACATGTATATAATTTTTTTTTTTTTTTTTTTTTTTATTTTTTTTTATTTTTTTTTTTAGGTCAATACAGGCTCACCTGTCGCTGGTGTGCTGCGAAGTGCTGTGAAGTCCCACTGCTGAGTACGCCAGAAATACTTTCGCCGAAGTCCGCGTGGTGCGATGTGACTTCACCGGGATTCCGTTGGGGCCAGATGACTCGGCTGCTCTTCCTGATTCCAACGAGCCCAAACTCGGGGTATTTCCGATGTTCCGTTCCCGAGATATGGCTCGCGGGGGTGAAGTGATCCAAGTCGGAGGGGGGGGGGGGTCGAGTTTCGTGGGGAGTTGATTTATGGTATCTAAGATTTTAGTGGGAGGGGGGGGGGTAAGTTTTGGGGGGGGGGTTAGTTTTTTTTTGGGGGGGGGGAGTCACTAAGAGGGGATGGTTGAGGTGAAGCGTTTCGTGAGCACAGTATCGGGGGAGTTTCCCGGAGTGGGTGCTTCGACTTCACGCGGGGGGTGATTTTTTCGGGGGAGGGGGGGGGTGTAAGGAGTGGTTTTAATTTGGGGTGGTTTTTGGTAGGATCTCCCTGAGACGGTTTAATTGAGCCGTCGCAAGGAGGGTTTTGTTCAAGGGAAGGGTGGGTTCCCTGGATCCTCACCTGGCTGTGATGATGATCAGCTTTTATATGCTCCTCAGAGTACGACGACTGGGGGCGGAGTCTTCGTTTGAGTCGCGTCCGCAGCGGCGTCCTACGTATATAACCTCAAACACGTGTGTTTTACGTTGCCGCGTGCAGACCGCGTGGTTTTTAAGGTTATTTGGTTGTTTTATTAACCTTAATAACTCCGCCTGTTGTTATCCGATCTCGTCGTGACGGGTGTCTGCGGATAGGTCTTCTTCCGCTCTCTTCGACTATTTAAAAATCTTTAATGACACACACACTTCCTTGGAGCTATTTGCTTGGGAGTTTGATGGGTTCTCCCTCAGGAACTACTTGGAATAGAGCGCCACAAACACTTATCCCGGTGAATCACACGTTCACGTGAACTTGATTATATTATTATCGGCCCGGTTTTCGATTTTTTATGAATTTTTTTTCGCGGAGCCGATGTTATTTAGTTGTTGGATAGGCGAGTACTCGGGTTAGGTTAGGTTAGGTTAGGTTAGGTTAGGTTAGGTTAGGTTAGGTTAGGTTAGGTTAGGTTGAGGCTAACTCGAGGGTCTATTGGCGGATCAAGGCGGCGAAAGCGGAGGACGAAAACCGGCCTCACCCACGTGAGGTTCGACAGTGGCGGGCGGAGGCCCGAGAAAGACTCTTCGCCGAATGGGCGGAGCGACTAGGTGTTCCGGGGGGGGCTAGCCGAGACCTCGCTGCGGCCATTCGGCCGGTGTTGAGGGAGTGGGTCGAGCGCAAGCACGGCCCACCCACGTTTCACCTCACACAGCTTTTGACCGGCCACGGTTGCTTTGGCCGGTACCTGTGTGAGGTGGTCGAAAGGGAGCCTTCGGCGGTTTGCCACCATTGTGGCGGAGGAGCCGTGGATACGGCCGAACACACGCGCGCAGAGTGCCCGGCTTGGGCGGAGCCTCGCGCAGTCCTATCCACGGCTGTAGGAGGGGATCTGTCGCTTCCGGCCCTCGTCGAAAAGATGGCCGGAAGCGAAGAGATCTGGGCGGCAGTGTCCCGGTTCAGCACATGCGTCATGTCGCAAAAGGAGGCGGCGGAGCGGGAGCGGGAGGATGACGTGGACTCGCTCCCGCAACGAAGGAGGAGACCGGGTCGGCGGCGACGTGCCTTCGCAGGCCGGACGCTGCCGCAAAGCTAAGGTGTGGTCGGCGGCGGAGCCAGTAAAATCTTGATCCGCCGCGGGGCGTCGAGCCCTGACGCCCAGCCTCCAGTGGCGGACTCGGGGGAGTCCGTCACGGTACGGGACGGAGGCAGAGAGGAGGGAGGCGCGCCCTAACATCATGGCGCGCCCTCTAGGTGGGTCGCTCGAATAGCGACGACCGCTGGCGGGGTTGCGGTTGTAAGCCACAGCGTTCCCGTGACCCCGCCGCCTTGCGGAGAGGCGGAATTCCGGGGAGGTTTTAGTGGGTAGGACGGGGCCTTCTGCCCCGTGAGTCCCACATAACCGTCCCGGTCGCGGACCGGGCGGTAGGCGTAAATGCCTTTCCTCCTCGACAACAAAAAAAAAAAAAAAAGGTTGGGGTGGGGTGCATGTCAGTCACCTCCACGTGGTGCACCCTGGGCAACGGGGTCGACCAGCAATCCGACGTTTTTTCCGGAATGCTTGTCGACCGCGGCTGAGACTGACGCGGCGGAAGTGTCACGGGCCGCTCCTGGTATTTCTCTGTTGCAGCAGAGTGGACTAGCGAGCGGCTTCGTGGCAAGTAGGTGGACTCCGGGGTCCTTTCGACTGCCGGAGGGAGGAGGAGTTGGTCTCCGGTGTCCTATGGGGCAGCCGGAGACAGGAGTAGAGTAGAAGGAGGAGGGAGAGGCGGGTTCGCCCAGTTTCGGTGTCGTTGCTGGGTGGACAGACCGTCAAAAGTCACCGCCTCTCAAACTCGTTTCCCCATCCAGGCGTCAGCCTGCGGTTGGACCGAGGGTCTGGCCTTCACCGGCTGGGCCAAGAGGAGACAACCTCAATAAAAAACACCCGGTGGGTCGCTAACCCATAGCGACGGCCGCTGGCGGGGTCGCGGTGGTGAGCTAACGCGTTCCCGTAACCCCGCCGCCTGCGGTGAGACGGAAACGGGGAGGTTTTAGTGGGTAGGACGGTGGCCTTCTGCCCCGTGAGTCCCACATAACCGTCCCGGTCGCGGACCGGGCGGTAGGCGTAAATGCCTTTCCTCCTCGAGAAAAAAAAAAAAAAAGAAAAAAAAAAAAAAAAAAAAAAAAAAGGTTAGGTTGGGGTGCATGTCAGTCACCTCCACGTGGTGCACCCTGGGCAACGGGGTCGACAAGCAATCTGACGTTTTCTCGGAGTGCCTGTCGACCGCGGCTGAGACTGACGCGACGGTAGTGCCACGGGCCGTTCCTGGTACTTCTCTGATCAGCAGAGTGGACTGTGGAGCGGCTTCGTGGCAAGTTATAGGTGGGAAGAAGAAAGTGTCTTCGTTGCTTTCTTCCTTTTCTTTCCTTCTTTTGGTTTTTGCTTCTTTTGGTTTATTGTCTAATGTTGTTATCGTTTTATTTTGCTCTCTTTTTATTTTGTCTTGCTTTGTTTTGTTTTCTTTTATTTATTTTATGGGCGGGCCTCCCGACTCTGAGGTCTCGCGATCGTTTCGGCGACATTAGTTGTCAGGTCTCCGGGGTCTTTTTGGGCTGCCGGAGAAAAGAGGTGGGAGAGGCGGGTTCGCTCAGTGTCGGTATCGATGCTGGGTGGACAGACCGTAAAAAGTCACCGCCTCTCAAACTCGTTTCCCCATCCGGGTGTTGTGGACACGTCTCGCAGCCCGTGGTGGGACCGAGGGTCTTGCCTTAACCGGCCGGGCCAAGAGGAGACAACCTCAATAAAAAACATTAGTATTAGATCCCGTGATACCACCCGACCTCACGGTGTATATAGGGTTACCAAGGTACAGGGGGCACTGCCTTGGTGGACTGTTTATTTCCCCCATACTCGTGGGATTAGTCATGAAAAAAACATCTATTAAAAAAACAAACAACGACCTTGGCGATCGAAAGGAAAATGACGAAATGGCGGTGGAGGCGGGCGCCCCGATGGCGCGCGCTAAAACCAACGACCTCGGCGCGAAAAAGGAGCTGGTGGTCCGGCTGGAACGGCTCTCAGAGTCGGACTCGTCGGTCACCAGCATGGTGACGGTCTCGTCAAGAGAATCTTCCGGACTACGGCGGAAAGTGGAGAAGCGGCCCCGTCCTGGGGAGAGCTGCTCGGGCTCTGAGAGTGACGCGCAAAGCGGAGACTCTGAATCGGCCGTCGCCAAATGGCTTAAGCCTTCCCCAAAAAGGGGGCGTGGCCGACCGCCCACGACGGGCCAGTATGTCGGCCTCGGGCGCTCCCGGGAGGAGCTGAAGGCCGCTAAGGCCAAAGAGCGGCGCTTCGAGGCGGAAGATGCACTGGCCGCGTACAGTGCGGCGGCCAAGGTGGCCACTGAAAAGAGGGCGGCCCGTGTTCGGAAGCGCCAACCCGGCGGCGCGACCGAGGACGTACCGCAGACGTCTGCCGCATTGGACGCGGCGGTGCAGGAGGCGCTCGACGTGGTCCTGCAGGTTGCCGATAAGTCGGGCAACCTGAAGGGCACGTTCGTTCGGGCCCTGAAGACTGCCGCCGACACCATCAAAGGTGCGGTGGCGGATCTAAGGGCCCTCACAGTAACGGAGGAGGTGGCGCGTTTGGAGGCGGCTAACGCGCAACTTTCCGGCCAATTGGCTGAGTTGCGCCGGGAAGTCGCGGAGATGCGCAAGCAGACAGCGGCGGCGACGGAGGCGAACCTCCAGCACATAATGGAGGAGGCGCTGCGTGCGAACCGCGAGCAGTTCAGCACGATGCTGAACGCTCGCCTCGAAGGAATCGAGGGCCGCCTCCTTCCGGAGCCTCGGCTGCGGCCTCCACTGGCCGCTGACCGTAGGACTGCGCAGGCAGCGGAGGGTCCTGCCGCCCCTCGTGCACCCCCGAAAACCCCGAAACGGCCGAAGAACAGTATGGCTGCTCAAGAGGCGGCAGCCAGGAGGGAGGCTCCTCAGCCGTCCACGGAGCCGGCCGCCACTCCGACCACCTGGAGCGCCGTGGTCGGAAGAAAGTCGAAGCCGATACCGAATAAGACCGAGAAGCCGAGCGCCAAGCCGGCGGCGGCGAAGCCGACTTCCTCCGGGGCCCCCAAGAAGGCCCCGGCTACGAGGAAACTCCGCCCCCCTCGCACCGCAGCGTTAACGATAACGCTGAAACCCGGTGCCGAGGAAAAAGGGTGGAGCTATGAAAAGGCTCTGGCCCTGGCCAAGAGCCGGATCAGCCTGAGGGAGGTCGGCTTAACGACGGTGCGGTTCCGGACCGCGGCCACGGGCGCGAGGATGCTCGAGGTGCCGCCGGGCACCAACGAGGCCGAGAAGGCGGCGGATGCCCTGGCGGACAAGCTCCGCGAGGTGTTGAGCCCGGAGATCGTCCAGGTCCATCGACCCACGAAGTGCGTGGAGTTGAGGCTTTTAGACCTGGACGACTCTGTGACGGCGGAGGAAGCCGTGGCGGCGGTCGCGGAACAGGGAGAGTGCTCGGTCGGAGCGATAAAGTCCGGAGTCATCGCTCGGTGCTCGAGTGGCTCTGGCTCGCTCTGGCTGAGCTGCCCTGTACCGGCCGCGAAGAAGGTCGTCGAGGCAGGCCGCATAAGGGTCGGGTGGGTGTCGGCACGAGTGGTGCTGCTCGACCCCAGACCCTTGCACTGCTTCAGGTGCCTCGAGCGGGGGCACATGGGTGCGAAATGTGACCGGGGCGTCGACCGAAGCCGTCTGTGCTTCCGCTGCGGTCAGCCCGGTCACAGGGCTCGAGATTGCTCCGCAACCGAGGCGAGCTGCGTGGTCTGCACGGCGGCCGGCAAGCCAGCTGCCCACGCCGCCTGCAGCAAGTCGTGCCAGGGCGGGAACGCGCTGCACCCCCGAAGACGAAGAGGAAAGAAGGAAAAGCGACGACGAAGGGCCCGGTAGCCGAGTCGTCGCGCACCGAGGCGGAGCCGATGGAGACCGCGCAGTGATGGCCCTGCGCTGTCTCCAGGCCAATATCAACCACTCTGCCAGGGCTCAGGACCTCCTAGTCCAAAGCATGGCAGAGTGGCAGATCAATGTGGCGGTGGTATCGGAGCCCTACTTCGTTCCCTCGCGGGACGACTGGGTCTCCGACCACGAACGGGTCGTGGCCGTCGTCGCCCCTGCGGTCGCTGGCGCTCCAGCCATCGAGGGTGTGGCCAGGGGCAGGGGGTGCGTGCTGGCCGTCGTCGGCGGTATAAAAGTCGTCGCCGTCTACGCCTCGCCCAGTTGGAGTCTCGCCGAGTTTGAGCAATTGCTGGTGGAGGTCGGGGCTCTGATCGGGCAAACAGCGCCCGCACCTGTTTTGGTCGCGGGGGACTTCAACGCCAAATCGACGGCTTGGGGTTCTCCCGTGGCTGATGCCCGGGGTGAGGTGCTGGAGGAGTGGGCGGTCTCGCTGGGGCTGGCGGTCCTCAACAGCGGGTCGGAGAGCACGTGCGTGCGGCAGCAGGGCGAATCGATCGTCGACGTCACGTTCGCGTCCAACTCCCTGGCCCGCCGTGCTCAAAATTGGAGGGTGGAGACCGGCGTGGAGACACTGTCGGATCATCGATATATTCGGTTCGATGTCTCTACGTCGGTTCTTCTGGACGTCCGGCCCGCTGTTGGGAGAACGGAAGGTCCGCGTTGGCGTCTGGGTCGCCTCGACGGTCAGTTGGCGAAGGAGGCGGCCATCGTCGAAGCCTGGGGGGCCGGTTCCGACCCGGTCCTCCGGATCGATGAGGGGGCGGACCGGATGGGAGATGCCCTGTCACGCGTCTGTGACGCGGCGATGCCGAGGGCGAAACTGCACCTGCCACGTCGGCGGGTGTACTGGTGGCGTCCGGAGCTCCGTCGGCTGCGCAAGGCGTGCGTGGCGGCACGGCGCCGTTACGTTCGGTGTAGGAGACGAAGAGTCCGGGATCACGACGCGGAGGACGTCTTCTACACCGCATACAGGTCCGCCTGCCAGGACCTACAGAAGGCCATAGTGCAGGCCAAAGAGGCGGCGTGGGAGGAGCGGCTGGAGACGCTCAACAGCGATCCGTGGGGGAGGCCTTATCGGGTCGGGAGACAAAAGCTCCGACCCTGGGCTCCTCCGCTGACCAGCAGTCTCCAGCCGCAGCTCCTGGCGAGGGTGGTGGACACGCTCTTCCCCGAGCGGGGAGAGTTCGTGCCACCGACCATGGTGCCGGCGAGCGGGCTCGACGAGGAAGAGGGTCCGGTGATTCCCATCACCGAGGCGGAACTACAGGCGGCTGTCATCAGACAAGGGTCGAAAAAGACAGCCCCTGGGCCGGACTTAATCCCCGGTCGAGCCCTGAAGATCGCGTCGGAGGAGCTGGGCGAGAGCATGCGGCGCCTCTTTACCGCATGCCTGGCTCAGGGCAAGTTCCCGCAGCGGTGGAAAACGGGCACGCTCGTCCTGATCCGCAAGGACGGGCGTCCGCCCGATCAGCCGTCGGCCTACCGCCCGATCGTGCTGCTCGACGAGGTGAGCAAGCTCTTCGAGCGGGTGCTCGCTGCCCGTCTCGTCGGCAGCATGGAGCCGGGACTGGACGAGCGGCAGTACGGGTTTCGCCCCGGCCGCTCGACACTCGACGCGATCGCCAGGGTGAGGGCCCTGGCCGAGGAGGAGGTGTCTCGGGGTGGGGTGGTGTTGGCAGTCTCGCTGGACATTTCGAATGCCTTCAACACCCTGCCCTGGGCGACCGTGATGGAGGCCCTGCGGTACCACAACGTGCCGGGCTACCTGAGGCGAACAGTGGCCGATTACTTCGCTGGTCGAGCGGTAGCCTACCCGACGCGGGAGGGCTGGAGCCGGAAGACGCTGTCGTGCGGTGTTCCGCAGGGGTCGGTACTAGGACCGCTCCTGTGGAGCATCGGCTACGACTGGGTGCTGCGCGGGGCCACGTTGCGGGGGGTCAGCGTCACGTGCTACGCTGACGACACTCTCGTGTCGGCCCGCGGCAGCACCTACCGGGAGGCGGCCTATCGCGCGACGGCTGGGGTCGCGCACGTGGTCCACCGCATCCGCGCGTTGGGCCTAGAGGTGGCCCTACACAAATCCGAGGCCCTCGTTTTTCACGGGCCTCGGAACGCGCCACCACCGGGGGCGTCCATCACGGTGGGGGAACTTCCATCACCGTCGGGTCGACGATGAAGTACCTGGGACTCGTCCTCGACGGCAGGTGGAAGTTCGAAGAGGTTAGGTTAGGTTAGGTTAGGTTAGGTTAGGTTAGGTTAGGTTAGGTTAGGTTTTTTTTTTTTTTTTTTTTAAATCAAACTACATCCACGGGCTCATAGTTGCCCGTGCCTTTTTTTAATGTTGAGATTTATTTTACTACTAAGCGAACATTATTTCTGACGTTTGATGGCGCTACAGTGGTTATTACATAGTTACAATTTTTTGTTACAACATCCTAACCACTGCAGCGCTGCGGCGGCAGCTGGTCTTCTTCTCCTCCGGAGCTCTTCTATGGAGGGGTGTGACCCGTATTGACCATTTTTATTATTATATATATATATAGAAAGTTTTTTTTTTTTTTTTTTTTTTTTTTTTTTTTTTTTTTTTTTTTTTCTCTCTCTTTACATTCGTATGTTGTACTTATATCTAGTTAATTATTTTGTAAATTACTAGTTTTAGACACACTCTTTACATTCGTATGTTGTACTTATATCTAGTTAATTATTTTGTAAGTTACTAGTTTTAGACTTATTTATATTGTTGTAATACACATCTCTTTGCACTTGTTATATTGTTTTACGGCGCAGCGGCGGGCCCTGCGGACCATGTCTATTTTTTTAGGAGTGAGAGCACAGCCTCAGCGACGATGTTGTCTCGCTTGTGTATTGGCATTTTCAGGCTGTGCTCCAAGATTATCTTTGTATTGATACCCACCGTTCGGCTGATAAAATTGCCGATTGCATCGTCACAGTCGTCCGTATAGTAGACACAGGTGTTCGTGTGTCTTGTTATAGCTACCACAGCGTGAGGTACGCTCCGATGGACCGTGAGCCCCGTACGTCTGGTTTGGACGATGATGACTTTGCCGTAGGTCTGTCCTTGCGATTCATGGATGGTCATGACGCGAGATCCTTCGCCTTTGCCATATCCCTGGTCCATAAGGAGTTTCTTTTCTTCCTGCGTATGGACCAGATATAGGGTTCCGGCTTGGTCTGATGGTATTTTCGCGCCAGTGAACCTTTCCATGCTTAAGGAGTGGACGATGGGATTGGCGGAGTAGATGGCTCTGTAGACGTCGCTGATGGCAAATGCGACGTCCATGGGGCACCGGTATGTGCATGACAACTCCCTGCTGATGTTTGTTGTCAGGTTTGGGCGACAGTACCTCATTTCGAACAGATTTTCTCTGTCGATGTAAGGCAACTGGTTTATATCTCCGACGAGAACCACCTCCTTGGCCCCGGATAGTCTAGCCGCCATCACTATGGCTCCGAAATGGTTCATGAGGGCTTCGTCAACCGTGAGGCGGTCGCACTTTATGTCCTCATGAATACCATTTACGAGGATGGAAGCCATAGTTCGTACCCTTGATTTGGCTTTTTCACCAAATCGGTGCGTCAGGTGTTCTTTCAGGTCTTTGGCGGCTTCCACTGTATTGGTGACCACTATTTCGTTGTTCTCATCGAAGTTCCTGACTATATGAGTCGTCTTTCCACAGCCCGGTACTCCATTGATCCAAGATATTTGCGGTAGTTCCCAGTCCACGAGAGGTGTGTCGTCATCTGGACCACCTGAGATGGACTTAGCCAACTCCAGGATTCTGTCATCCAGCATGATTCTCGTGCATCTGGCAACCACCACTACGGGGTCTCCCTTTGGAGCGAGAAATTTTTGGTGTGAGTCTTCTCGCCCTTTCGCTTCGACTGGGCCCACAAAACCTCCCACAGTGCTATAAGCAGCCATGTACCACCCCGACATTTTCCCTTTGATGACTTGGGATGTGTCGTTGTTGTATATGGCCGCCTCGGCTTCATTGAGTTCCACCTCCAGCAGCTTTTCGTTGCCTCGCTGGTAGGTCTGCATGATTTTTTTGCAGGTGGCTAAGTGAACCTCACGGGTTGCTGACACTATAGCCTGGAACTCTAGGAATGCATTCACTGCGTGGTCTCGCGGGTTTGACGCCAGTCTTCGCTTTGGTGGTGTGACTTGTCCCCAGTCGGCCCTCGTTGAACCGGTGCGAGACGTTTTGGGTTTTCCTCTGTCTTCTGACTTAAGGAATTCCCTCATCGCTGTCGCCTGTCGGTCCGCGGAGGTCGACGATCCTGGGGCAAGTTGGAGCGATTTGGACTCTTTATTTCTCGGGGAGACCAGATCTCGGATCATTTTAGACAGAGCCATTT